>CM059600.1:335840244-337264744 GCA_030412105.1 Cyclura pinguis
GGAGTTGAGGGCAGAACAGGTTGTTCAGCTTCTGCTTTGCCAATTAATGACTCTGCTTGAGAGAACCATAATTTCTCTATTCCCTTGTAGTAGCAACAGTCACCAAATGAACATGCAGCACAGGGCTTCATAGAATTTCCTTCCTTTGCAATGAGAATGAGGGCATTTCTACCAGTGGCATACCGAGGCTTAACAGTGCCCAGGGCAAAGGGGAGGGGTGAGCAGTGGGCAGAAGTGGGTGGGGTGAGTGATGGAAGTGGGTGGGGCAAGCAGTGGTGGGCAGGGGAGGGGCAAGTGGAGGTGGGCAGGGTGAGCAGCAGAAGTGGGCAGGGTGAGTGGCAGATGTGGGCAGGGCGGGGTGAGAGGTGGGCGGGGGAGGAGTGAGGAGGTAGGTGGGGAGGAGGAGGGGCGAGTGGAGGTGAGTGGAGTGGCGGGGGGGCAGGTGGGGGGTTCCTCTTTTTTGCACCCCACTGACATTGGCACCCGAGGGCACGCGTTCCAGTTGCCCCATCCTAGATCCGCCTCCACACTCACTGTTATTGTGCTATTATTCCACTTTCACCATCCTATGGAATCCTGGGCTTTGCAATTTAGGGAGGGGCATTTAGAATTCTGAGCCAGAAGGTTCTTTGGCCTCACTAAACTACAAACCCCAGAATTTCACAGGACATTGAAAGTGGAATAATAGTACTATAATAGCACTATAACGGTATAGTGTGGAAAGACCCTGGGTTTCCTGCTGTTATACATTACTATAGCTACCTCTCCCCTCTCAAATCTGACTTGTTAGCATGTTATTTAAGCCAAGTTGCATGGGTCAGACATGACTTCTTTGGAAAGCTAACAGCAATCTACAAAACCTCCTGGAAAGAAGAATTCTGGGAGTACTCAAAGCTGTAAAATTAGAGTGTCCTAGACCAGTGCCATGAGTACCTTGTGTACTGATCAGAAAACTGCTTCACTCTCCCCCATTGTAGGGTGATGCACCCCCCTGCTTGATCCACAATGGGGATGTAATTCTATATTAATTTCATTCCCAAAGGAAGCAATGAGTAATTTTAACAATTCCTTCCCACTGCAAGGAAGTCTTAAAAAACAGCAGTTTTTGAAGAAAATTTGTAATTTGGGACTTATTCTGTGACACATTCATGCATGTTTTTCTGCACAGGAAGCAAAAAATGCCTGTGCTGAAAGCCACGTGTGAATTTTCTGTGGAATAAGTCATAAGCTGCAAAGATGTCTATCAGTCCAGGATTTTCTTTGTCAGTTTTTCCTAACACACTAGAAATACATTTTAAAACCATTCTTGAATACTTTTCAAACACACTTCTCTTCCTAGTCCACAAACTGTTACTGGCTAGAATGCCAAAGTGGTGTAGAGTTATAGCTCTACAGCACTCTGGAAATCCCACCATTAGCACTTCCTGGTGGCTTTTCAGAGGGTTCTTATCTTTGTGATGAAGCTGCACAAGTCCCATCTGGCTTGGAGTTTGGTTTAAAGAAAGGGCGAAAGGTCAGTTTTCTGCAGCATGGAGGTGGCTTGCTAGCTGCAAGCCCCATTGGTTGGGTGGGAGGGGAGAGAGAGATTTACATGAGCTTTCTAAGTTCTTAAAAAAAAAGAAGATAATGGCAGCAGTAGCATGTTGATTGCTTGTTATGAAACCTTTTGCAGTCATTGGCCATTTCCGCACGGGTTAAAAAAAACGGTGGAGTGCGTCCTCCACGGCGGACGTCTGCACCTTGGAGCGGACTGGGTCCGGACTACTTAGCGTAGATCCGCACCTCAGTCCACTCCAGAGCGACTGAAAGTGGTCCTCCAGCATGTTTTCGAAAAACCTGATTTTTCAGGTTTTTCAAAATGCCGGCGTGCGCCATTGCGTGCCTGCTCTCCAATGCAGATTCGCAGGCTTGCACCAATGTGAGCCTGCGATCTGCGGAGGGTGAGCTTTAGGCTGGCGAGCTTCAGTGATTGGTCATGACCCATGACCAACCGGAAGCCGCCATTTTGGATGTGGGAGCAGTGCGGATCTGCGATCACGCACTGCTCCTCCTCGCCCCGGACCAGACCGGACCCAAATAAGAACCGGTGAGTAGCGACAGGGAGCGATTCCCTTGCCGCGTGTGGAAATGGCCATTGTCTAGTAATGGCAACAACCTGATTAGCAGAAGAGGTAACAAGAAATTCAGTAAGTTTCTAACTTTAAAGCAAACATTCCAGGCTCTGTCTAGATCTGAATCTCTATCTAGGTCTGATACAGCAAAACTGTGGTTTTTTTTATGTTCTTAAAGTTTTCCACTGTGTATACCTACTTTTGAAACACCCATTCAATCATTCTGCTATCCCAGACTGCATGATCTAGATCACTAGGTACTTGCTCCTAATATGCATGCAAAGCACACCATGTACAATATTTTTTGTTGTTTGTTTCACTCCATGTCAGACAAGTAATGACTCAGCCCTTGGTATATGTAGGAGGCTCAGTGCAATCACATCTATAGATGATTGCATTTTTCCTCCCTTTGCGGTGTTTCTGACCTATTTTATTTTTTCAGGCAGATGCCAACTCCCCCCCTGCATAAAAATAAAAAATTGAAAGATGGATGCTGCTTTCAGGTTTTGGTTTAAGATTGCGATATTGAAAGGAAAAAGAAAAAGGCCAGGGGAGATTTTGTTTATGGTGATAGGCTATGATCCAGAGGGTCACATACAGCAGTGAGCCTATGTGGCCCTGTGGGACTTCAGAGGGCATACTTAAACAGAATCCTGCCATCTTGAGCTAGTGTGGGAAAGTGGTTTTAGTGCTGAACTAGAACTCCAGGAGACCAAAGTTTGAATCTTCATGAATCCAATCACTTCCTAGTAAAGGGAATCCATCGTGAAAGCATGCCCGGTGGTGGCCATCCAGCCTCTACTCCAGCAAAGTCTCCCTTTCAGTGTGAACCTACCCCTGTTTACTAAAAACAAACAAACAAATAAATAACTGTAGCTCTTTGAGAGTTGATATGGTTTGTGTAGTGGTGCTACTGGGACATGCACCCCCACACTTTGATATGATTTAATTGGCAAACATTAACCAGCATAAATATAAATTATAGAGTGCTATGGCTGCATGGCCATGCTGGCTAAGAGGAAGGGCTGGCCAAACATGTGCAAAAACTAGGTCAGGCAGGACCTGAAGGCATGGTCAGGTCATAGTTAGAAAATCTTCAGGGAACTTCAGCGACAATGGACTTGCAAACACCCTGTCAACAAGTCAACTTCAAGAGACAAGGGAACTCAAAACTAAACTAACAATCTTCAACCCTCTTCCCACTCCCCTCCAAAGTCTTCCTTTATCCCCTTTCCTGCCCAGCAATCAAGGAGCTATCATGATTCCTATCAGTTCCCTGTCACCTAATACTAAGGCCATTAGCTCATTCTGGACCCCACTGTCCACTCTCCAGACTCCATTGTTTGCTCTGCCAGAGAGCCATTAACATCTTTGCCCTCCAGGCAGAAATAGGGCATATAAACGCCAATTTTGGATTAGCCAACTTGTGGTACTTTTGGTGCACTGACCATCACTCTATTGCTCTGATTTCTGATTTATACTAACCTTGGACTTCTAGTTTGAGCCATGATGGCTTCTTTGCTTCTTTCCAAATTGGCAAATATCACCCACTTTGCCCTAAACTCTCACTGTCCAACCTGTTCCTCCCTTTTCCTTCAGTTAGCCTTGTATGATTGCAAGACTGCTTGAATCTTGTGTGTGTGTGATTGTTAATTCCCCAATAAAACATATAAGCTTACTTTGAATCTCCAGCTGGTTCTTCCCTGCACTAGTACTGGTATACACAGGTGTAAAAATTTTTGCGAGGTTACCCCCCTCTCACAGGCCTCCTCTTTGAGCTAATATTCAGAAAGTCCTTATTGCGAATCTGGTTACTGTATAAAAGAAAATTCTATCCAAAATTGCCATGATGGGTATCCCCACATGAAGCTTTTTATAGTAGAGAGAAACCGCAATTAAACAATTGGATTACATATAAGGATATAGTAAAATGTCAAGGAGATAGAACAGTATTAAAAAGTAAAGAAGAATTGATTAAAAGCGGACTCTCCACTCACTGGTTATTACAGAGACAACTTGCGGAAATTTAAGATAGCTCAAAGAATAATAGGAATAGAAACAAAGGAGAATGATCTCGACAAATTGATAAAACCAGGAACAGAACATCTGATTGCGAAGACATAAAATTTTACTGAACTTAGATCTAGAAAAAGAAACCGTAAAGGAAAACATGATAAAATGGGCGCAGAATATCGGATGCCCAATACAACTAGAAAACTGGGAAAGTTCTTGGAAGGTGATATCCAGATTACTGAAAAGTGTGTCCTTAAAGGAGAATTACTATAAAATTTTCTATAGGTGGTATTACACCCCAGTTCAGATGGCGAAAATGACCAAATCAAATAAAAATAAATGCTGGAAATGTAATCTAAATTTACCATCTATGGTAGACCTGCAAAAAGGCAAAAAAGTTTTGGATGCAAATTCACAGTAATATAACAAAAACTTTGCAATTAGAGTTTCCGATGCACCCAGAAATATATTTATTGAATATATACCAAGGAATAAAATTGTTAAAAAAAAGATCTCAACGAAAGTTATTAACCCACGTGATTATAGCAGCAAGAATGGTCTATGCAAGTAAATGGAAGCAAGAGAAAATACCAGAAGTGGAAGAATGGTTAATTAAATTATACGATTTAATAGAAATGGACAAATTAACAACAATGTTATCAAAAAATTCAATGGAACAATTTAACGAGGATTGGGAACCAATTTTATCAATATTTAAAGCTAAATGGGGGGATTTAGCTATAAAAAGAATAAAAGAATAAGGGGTGTTTATAATAAAAACTCTAAAGAGATGGGATGGTAAGATATGATGCTAAATGACTGGTAGGCATAGAAAGAATAAATTAGTGAAGTGGAAGGAATGAGACAATATAAATAACATGGGTATGGAGATATAGGAGAATAACAAGGAAGAAGAAGATAATATAAGATAATTAAAGATACATATTATAATGATATACACTATAACGAAAGAGACCACTTATGGCAAGCGATAATAATAAGGTAAAATTAGCTGATCTTGGGCAGAATATAAAATAGGATAAAATAAAATAAAATAAATTATAAGCAGGCAGAGCTCTAACGAAAGGAATATAGTAGATTAGTTATTGTTGGGAATTAAGAACTAGGTAATAACCAACATGTACAGGGAAAGAAAATAAGGGAAGTAATTTTAAAAGGGTATAACTATACAATTATGTATATGAATGTTGTGTAATCAATTATGAAAGAATAAGAGGAGGTAAGCACATATAGGTGGAGAGAAGGAATTTTGTAAGGGAAGGACATAGGAAATTCCTTAGCTAGATGTTTATTTTATGGATCTGCTAGGTTAAGTTAGGTCCCTTTGTTTTTCCTGTTTATGTTATGAAGCTGTCTGTAACCTATAGTAATGTATAGATAAATTTTGTTGTTATTGTCTGTCTGTCTGTCTGTCTGTCTCTCTCTCTCTCTCTCTCTATATAAAAGATTTGAACGCTCTTTGAGCTAATATTCCCCACCATTTCATGAAGGCACTGGCATCATGGGTAGATCCCTGAGTCACCCATGTTTTGGGGTAACAGTGGTTTGAGCATTGGACTATAACTCTGAAGATGAAGTTTTGAACCCCTGCTTGTCCATGGAAACCCGTTAGTCTGTGGAAATCCACTCTCTCAGCCTCAGAGGAAGGCAAAGGCAAACTTCCTGTCACTGCAGGTTTGCATTAGAGTTGCCTTAAGTCAGAAACAACTTCAAGGCACACAACAACAACAGCAACAAAACAAAAACAAAAACATCAAAAACAATGACAAAAATTGATTGTACAGGCAGCAAGGTGTAGTGGCTTGAGTGTCGCAGTAGGGCTCTGGGAGCCCAGGATGAATGCCCACTTAGCCATGGAAACCCACTAGGTGACCGTGAGTAAGTCATAGAATCATAGAATCATAGAATCATAGAAACGTAGAGTTGGAAGAGACCACATGGGCCATCGAGTCCAACCCCCTGCCATGCAGGAACACCCTCAAAGCACTCCCAACAGATGGCCATCCAGCCTCTGATTAAAAACCTCCAAAGAAGGAGACTCCACCACACTCCGAGGCAGCATATTTCACTGCCGGACAGCCCTGACTGTCAGGAAGTTCTTCCTGAGGTTCAGGTGGAATCTCCTTTCCTGCACCTTGAATCCATTGCTCCTTGTTCTGGTCTCTGGAGCAGCAGAAAACAAGCCCTCTCCTTGCTGTACATGGCATCCCTTCAAATATTTAAACATGGCTATCATGTCCCCTCTTAACCTTCTCTTCTGCAGACTAAACATACCCAGCTATCTAAGTCTATCCTCATAGGGCATGTCTTCCAGGCCTCTCACCATTTTGGTTGCCCTCCTCTGGACCTGCTCCAGCCTGACCATGTCCTTCTTGAATTGGGGTGCCCAGAACTGGACACAGTATTCACGATGAGGTCTAACCAAAGCAGAGTAGAGCGGTACCAGTACCTCCCTCGATCTAGACACCATACTCCTATTGATGCAGCCGAGAATTGCGTTGGCTTTCTTGGCTGCCGCATCACACTGCTGACTCATGTTCAGCTTGTGGTCTATTAAAACTCCTAGATCCCTTTCACATGTACTGCTATCCAGCCACGTGTCCCCCATCCTATATTTCTGTATTCCATTTTTTCTGCCTAAGTGTAGGACCTTACACTTCTCTCCGTTGAATTTCATTTTGTTAGCTTTGGCCCAGCTCTCCAATCTATCCAGGTCATTTTGAATTTTGATCCTGTCCTCTGACGTATTAGCAGCCCCTCCCAATTTGGTGTCATCTGCAAATTTGATGAGCATGCCCTCTATTCCTTCATCCAAGTGATTGATGAAGATATTGAACAGCACTGGGCCCAGGACAGAACCCTGTGGCATCCCGCTAGTCACTTCTCTCCAAGATGAAAAGCAGCCATTCGTGATCACCCTTTGGATTCGGTCGGTCAACCAATTACAAATCCAACTAACAGTAGCCCTGTCCAGCCCGCATTTTACTAGCTTCTTTGCAAGTCACATTCTCTCAGCCTTAGAGGAGGGAAATGACAAACTCTCTCTGAATGCAGTTTGCTAAGAAAACCCCATGACAAGGTTGCCATAAGTCAGAGCCAACTTGAAGGCACATAACACATAAGCATTTTTTTGAGCCAGCACAGTGTAGTGAGTGGTTTGAACATTCAACTAGGGGATTTATCACATACTGGTTCGTTGTACAATAGCAATAGCAGTTACATTTCTATACCACTTATTAGTGCAAAGCACTCCCTAAGTGGTTGACAATATGTGTTTTAGCTAATTGCCTCCAACAAGCTGGGTACTAATTTTACCAACCTACAGAAGGATGGAAGGCTAAGTCGACCCAGAGTCCTGCAGGATCAAACTCACAACGTTGTGGCTGCAGTACTGGCATTTAACCACTGCACCACCAGGGCTCATACATACAATTGCATGGGCTTTGCCGCATTTTTGATTTCTCTTATCACACAACATCATCATTCTCCCAGGACCTTTCCACAGGAGCCTCTCATCCTGGCACAGGTATGGGAGGAGAGAGGGACCGCAATGACATTGTCGAGGTCTTGTCCTTCTCTTGTCGCCTGGTGGTGTGATCATGGATTAAATCATTGACAGGTTTTCCCTGTCAGTGACCCATGATTGCATGACCATCCCACACTTACCTGGCCTGCAGAAGCTCCAGAAGCACGATGGAGCTGCTTCTTGCCCTGATGCAACCTCAGAAAGTGCCCAGCTGAGCTGCAGAAGGAAGAGGCATGTCCATCACACTTCTTTTAGGAGGGAGCCAGCTAGTGCAGAGAAGAGTGTTTGTGTCCACACTGTCATCCCAGCAAAGTCATTGCTGGGATGCTGGGACGACACTGGGAAAAGTAAGGTGCAGAAAGGGCTTCAGTGTTGAATTGCATTCCCATCATTTTGGGTCATCTCTTTTCTTTCATGGGAAATATCTGTAAATGGCTCCAATAATGCTGCATTTCCACTAATTTGTATTGTTGTGCTGGTGTCATTCCACTGTAGTTTCAATACTGTGGCAGTCATGTGGTTTCAGTGGGCTTTGTTTTCTCTTTGGCCTTCTCCCTGTCTCCAAACAGGGTGAGTTCATTGCACTTCCAGTATCTGGACAAAGAGAACATCGTAGCGCAGGAGAAAAACCTTGCTTTTACTCCATTTCCCTGTAGGTATTTTTTTTAAACTTTTGCTGTGTGGTTGCCACTGTGCTCTCATGAAATCCTGGATGAATGTTAAATGTGATGGTGTAATGCTGGAATGCCGGAATGGCAGCAGCACGGAAGCTTTGACTTGACAATAGAGCAATGCAGGAAATGGCAGCTCCACAGTATAAACAATGCCAAAATGAGGAAAGAAGTCCCCAACTGTGCAGTTTCAGTAATACAAGGGGGGGAAAAAAGAAACAATATAATGTATATGTTTGGTAGCCCCCAAAGACAAAGAGAGATAGGGTTAGGTGAGTGGTACAGAAGACTGATGTATCATCAAACCAGCAGCATGGCCTTATTTCAGAGAGATGTGATAATGACTGTTTATGTACTGATAGGTTTCCTTGAACAATGCAATTGCTGTGGGACAACAAGCTGGTGTAATATAGCCCTAGGATTCCAGGAAATCAGGAACTGAATCTCTGTTCAGCCACAGAAAACTATTGGGTGATCCTGGGCAAATCTCTCAGCTTAAAAGGAAGGCAAGGGCAAACCCCCTCTAAGTAAACTTTGCCAAGAAAACCCCATAATAGGCTCTCTATAAGTCAGAGTCAACATTAAGACAACAAGAACATGACATCTTCCTAACAAATCTTGGGAACTATAGGTCTGTGGAGTGGGTCTCATTTTCACCAAACCAACATCCCTGACCAATTCTTTGAGGAATGACATTCTTGTTAAATTACATTTTATTTATTTCTTAACCTGTTTTGAAAATTTCACATTGCTATAGGTTTTTATAATTTTATATGTTTTTAATGTTTTGCATTGTTTTAAATGTTTTTAATTTATTTTTGGAAGCTGCCTTGGGTCCCATTCTGGGAGAAAAGGTGACATACAAATATAATAGACAGATAGATGGATAGATAGATTTGCTTTAAAAATAATGCATGGTACATAGTTTGAGTCTCACTCCCCTTCTAAATTCCTAAGAACACCAGCAGCATAGTAGACCATTGTTGGAACATATGGAGTAGTTTCAAAAGCCATTTCCGATACAGCAGGAAGAACTGTAGTTAAAGAGAATGGGAGAAAAATGTGAAAAGTCCAGGGCTGTGTATTCTGGCACTAGCACTAGCTTGAAGAGGCTCTCCGAAATTCACACTGACAAGAGGGAGAACTGTCTCAAGATGCTGAAAGTTGCTCTTTATTAGCTAAAAAGTCTGATGCCTTTCAGCCTGTGGATACTCTTCAGGCCTTCTTCTGGGGTCTGTTTAAAAATCACAAAGGACAACACATAAATACATGCTTGACATCTGAATGTATAACATCATCATTATATTTCCATGGTGCCTGTAACTTGTACATATCCACTTGAAATCGAAACCACAGAATTTTCTCAACCAGGAACTCCAGAATTATTTACTGGGGAAAAAAACCCCTTTTTGAATAGTCTTTGAAAAGCTTATTTAAAAAACAAAACCAAACCCAAGATTTTACTAACATACTTCTGTTAGGTATGCTTGTCAATACCATGGCTGGCTGTACCTACCATTAGGCAGAATGAGGACGCTGCCTCAAACAGTAGAATTGGGCTGCCATGAAAAGACAGGACAGTAGGGATGGAAAGAATATTATCTGCTATTCATATTCTGGTTGAAAAACAGGGTTCCTGACAGCAGGGAAAGCTTATTGGGAAGAATAATGGAGGGACAACAGTTTTGCACAGTTTTCTCCCAGTATTCCAATGTACCAAAGCACTGTGGAGGATTTTTTCCCTTATGTTACGGTATGACTTATCTTTCCTTTGTATTTATGTGATTTAAATGAAGTAAAAGTTTTTAAACAATCATTCTGGATGATTTTTCTGTGTAGAAAAAAAATGTAGAAAATATTTTTCCTACACTGGAAGCCATTTTTTTCACACTGGAAATGGGGGTGGGGGTGGGGGTGCATAGAAGACATTTGTTTGTTTTTTTGCAAAAACCCTACATTCTTCTTCAACAAAATGTTCTCCAGAAGACTTCGATACTTGAATATGGGAAGAATACTACCCGAAAGTTGTTTGGGTTTTTTTTTTCTCTGCAGGAAGGAGAAAACTACAGTAATTAGTCATTCTTACAAGTGATGATGAAATAATTGAGGATTTATATCCCCATAGGAGAGTATTAGTTGTTTCATTTTTCATTATGCTTTTACTATCAGAAACAAAGATAGGAACTTGCAGGATTTTCTTCCAATGTGTCAGCATAACTTGGCTCACTTTAGGTACTATGTATTCTGTTCTAGATGGCTAAGGAGTGCCATTTCTTCTGCTCAGTCAGCAAGACTTCCTGAGCCAGTCCCAGTCAGTAAGTACCCAGAGGTGCTTGGCCAACAGCATACTGAATAGAGATTAAATTGCAAAATGGGTAGCTGTATCAGATTTTATTGGATTGCAGCTCCAAGCATCCTTCACCATTCCCTATGCTGGCTAGAGCTGATGGGCTTACAGTCTGACAGCAATTGCTGATCTCCATCCATGGCATTTTTGGGGAGGGTTGATTTTTTCAAAATGGAGATTCTGCCCAAATACAGCATATTTCACTCACCCTTTGTAGTGTTCAGGTGCACATTTTATACAGTGTGGGTGAAGAAAATGGAACTCTCTGGTTTCGTACACTCTAATTCCTTTTTGCTAGTTCTTGAAGCCTTCTCAATGGGCCGTGTCACACTACACTAAACTACAGTGCTATTATTCCACTTTTACTGCCATGGCAACACTCTCAGGGATTCTGGAGTTTGCAGTTTAGTGAGGCCCAAGAACTCTCTGGCTGAGAATTCTAAATGTTCTTCTCTACACTGCAAATCGTAGGATTCCATAGGATGCAACCATGGCAGTTAAAGTGTAATAATAGTGTTATAAAGGTGTAGTGTGATAGTGCCCAATATCCCCCCAGCCGTTTTTATTTAAAAAAATCAAATGACTTTTCCATATCCTCTAACTGTCCCAATTTGGCAGGGACTGTTTGATTAGTCCTCTGTCCTCCCACTTTTTCAGCTGGTTTTAAAATATCTCAGTTTCAGTCTCTTCCCCCACTTTCCCTCATCATCCTTAGCTTGCTTCCTTTGCTGCAAACTGTGTTCACAGCACAAAAATAGTCTGTACTAATGTAACTCAGCAGAGGATTAGAGGGTAGACTCTTGCCCTTCCCAGTAGGCTCATGCAAAACCAAACCACTGGAGCCTCTGCTAGTTTTTTGGTTCTTTCTTATCAACAATTTTTACCATTTTGACCACACATTGATGGTACTTGGCTTCATGTTTCCAACTGTGAAATGTTGGGAGGGTATGCTTTTAATCCCCAAAGGGTAAATTAAGAGCACTCAAAACTGGTGCAAAGTGAAGTTATTTTGCTTCTCATCTGCTGCATACCAAAAGTCAGCAGCCTTCTGGTTTCTTTTTGGTACATTAGTGTGTCCTGTTAGGGGTACCAGGGATGAAAAATGACTCCTACCCTCCCCACACACATTTCCCAAGGAAGACACTTCTCATTAGGGGTGGGTTGTACTCACAAACAGCTGCAGAAATATAAGCACAGTGTCTGAGACAACTTTTTTCCACCAGGAACCAACCTGTACAAGATGGACAAAGCAACACGCATTCTGTGAGCTGAGAGGGAG
The DNA here is from genome assembly GCA_030412105.1 of Cyclura pinguis. Taxonomy (NCBI): domain Eukaryota; kingdom Metazoa; phylum Chordata; class Lepidosauria; order Squamata; family Iguanidae; genus Cyclura; species Cyclura pinguis. The sequence goes on from CM059600.1 coordinate 335,852,213, forward strand.
GCAAAACAGTATATATTGACAAGAACTGTCTCCGTACTACTAGGATATTAAATAAGCACGTCCAAGAGAGACCTGGATGCTTTCAGGATCTGCAAATGAAGGTACATTGCTCAAAATTACTCATAGCTCAGCTGTTCTGAGAGACCCCTTCACCATGTAGCAGAGAGCCTCAGTTGCAATCGATAGGTTTTCTATGGTTTCGGCTTGTCCACTGGCTGTTCTGCTAGTTTTTATTTTGCTTAACAGTTCCAGTGGCATCAATACATTCAAACTGCTGCTAGGCCTAATTGTAGTAGCTGCAATCAGCCCCCTCCTCTCCTGCTCCTCTCTTCTTCCTTTTCGAGGTCTTTCACTTTTGCTGGCAAGGTTACCCAGTCCCATGTTTTCGAGAAGAAGGAAAAAAGAGGGATTTGCTACCATGAGCCACTCCAGTCTGATAGTGTATTCTTTTCAGTACAACACCTACACATGCAAGCCCGTTCACACCCCTTTCTCAGTTACTGTGCATTTTTCCTGAGCATAAAGACAGAGGCGTACACATGGGGGAGGATTTGATAGGCTTATATAATTATTGCAGGATTCAGAAGGCACATTTAGCAGTGGTTAAGCATGAGGCACAAAGCGATGGGAAGAAAAGAAATGCCAATAATATCTACCCACTCATTTTGCAACAATTCTGAGCTATTCTGTTTTAGAAAGGCAGGGGAGGAAGCCGTCTCTCAGACCTGATCTAGGGGGCAGGAGTAGGGAAGATGTCACCTGTAGGTTCCATGTGGCCCATGGCTGTTTTTCCAAAGGACACAGGACCCCCTGCAGAAAAATCCACCCTGCCAAAAACAACCTGTGAGAAGGCACAATTTGCCATTTTGAGACATTTTGAGGAGTTTGAGTCTCAACTTCTTATAGGCCTGGGGGATACTCTTATACTCTTATTGAAGAAAACAATTTTTTAAAAAAGATTGCATTCTGTAGATCAGGTTATTTTAAAAATGGGTCACACTGCCTGAAGTGTTACCATTCACTCTACCATCTCAGGATTAAAATGGAATGACTGATGGCTTGATTTGTTGTAAAGAAGCTTTGTATGTTAAAAGTTTCTAAGCCTGACAACAGTCCTGCTTTGCTCAGACCTCAGCTAGGCTATTGGGTCCACTTCTGGGCATCATAGTTCAAGAAGGATATTGACAAGCTGGAACATGGCCAGAGAAGGGCAACCAAGATGATCAAAGGTCTGGAAACGTTATGAGCAACAAATTAGGGAGCTGGGCATGTCTAGCTTGGAGAAATGAAGACTGAGAGGCGACATGACAGCTATCTTTGAATATCTAAAGGATCTCATGCAGAAGACGGAGTGAATTTGTTTTCTGCTGCTCCAGAGACTAGTACCTGAACCAAGGGATTAAAATTATGGAAAAAGAGATTCTACTTAAACATGAGGAAGCTTTTTTTTTTTTTTATTGTAAATGCTGTTCAAAAGTGATGGATTCTCCTCCTTTGGAGGTCTTTGCACAGAGGTTGGATGGGCATCTTTTGGGAATGTTTTAGGTGTGTATTCCTGCATAGCAGGGGGTTTGAATAGATAGCTCTTGCGGTCCCTTCCAGCTCTATGACTCTATGATATAATGGCTGAAGTGCCACAGCGGCTACATGTATTAACCTGCCCTTGTAAAATGCAGGCACAGTTCAGAGAGAACACTCCTGTGGCCTTACAAGAGCACATGACCGTTGCTATTCCCAATAGCCTTGCCTGGCTTGAAAGGCCAGGAATGCAGAAGGAAGAAAAGGGGGGTGGGCACCGTGTGTTCGAGCCACGGAAACCATGGGAAGGAAAAGGCAGGTGAAGATCATTAAACGAAAAGCATCTCACAGTGAAAGCGTTAAGCAGTGAGAAGAGACAAAAGGCATGCAAAAGGGAGGGCTGTGACAATAAGGTCAGCTGGCTGCTTCCATGTCACTGGGCCAGTGAATCCACACAGGTTGCAGCCCAAACTTTAAAAAAACTATCCAAGGTGCTGAACCCTATTGCCAAAATAGGTTCAGCGCTTAGATAGTTCTTTTAATTTTCAGACCAAAAAGTGGGAGCAGATCCACCACCCCACTGATGTGGAAAACACCAGCCCTTTCTGAGCAGGGCAATAAGAGTATACATGGATTGAAAAGACTCTGTGGTGCTGTATGGGACTCACTTGACAACTTGTCATCATTTTATTAGTCTGGTTCATTAAGACTATATTCTGTAGACCAGTACTGGGGTCTGACAAAATGTTAAGCATCAAGGTTTGTTGTCTTGTTACTATTGTCCCACCTACCAGATTCCACTCACTCAATTTGGCCTGATCCCACAGACACTGACCTTGTTTCTTTTTTCCTCTGTGAGCATACATGTTTGTGTGAAAGAGTTTATGGTGAATCAAAAGCTAGCAAGTTTTCCATATCCAGTCATGGTGAACTAATGGTGGACTCTTACCCTCACTTTCCACACTCTGTTATTAATCCCTTGTACTGGAAGAAAACCTGCTGCAGGCTTGGGTTAGCAGCCCTGCCAGGATTGATAATAAGCCCCCCGCCCCCAGTGAACATTTTAGTTGCATGGCACCTGGATTCAAGTTCAAAGCCTGACTAACAGTGGAAACACCTGTGAGCTGGAGGGTGGAAAGAGGACAGCTATGTTAGGGTAACATTTTTAACAGAAATGAAGGATCCCCAAAGGATCCCCAAGTTTTGGAAGGCAAACAGAGAAATGAAGAGGTTACTTAGCACAATGACTTGGCAAGCTTCATGTAATTCAAAACAGGGTGTTCTCAAAACAGATTATAGCCAATGGCTTATTATAGGATTAGGATTTATAGCCACCTTGTTATCCTTAAGCATCCCAAGACTTGGGTGGGTGATGATGCATGAAAAAGACCAACCCATTATTAGAGGCTCTGGACTTACCATGCTTTTAGACCTCGTTTTGATCCTACTATTTTTTGGACTGCAATTCCTAGATTGCCTCAGCTAGCACAGCAGCTTCTGAGAGTTATCGTCCAAAAGAATGATTTTTCTGAACTCTGGTTTTGATGTAAAAAAAAAAAATTAGATGGAGAGCCTTCTAGAGCTCCTTATAGTATTCAAAGATTTTGTGTTTAGATTGAGTCCTTTTTTTTTTTTAAGGCAATCCTTTAAGCTCACTCATTGACCATTTTAGTTGGATTCACAGCTGACATGGGGTGAGATGAATACCTACGTGGTCTTGCAAGAAAGACTGTACTTTTGGCCTTGTGGAAGCTGGCTCTGAAACTCCAGGCTAAGGGGCACATTGAGTCTCATTCTCTCTCGGCATGGCAATAAAGCAGTTCATCTGGAAAGTGCACAGGGAAATTCTGGGCTGGGAAATGTAGGATGGCTTCTGGAGCTGAACAGAAGTGCCTTTTCACACTATACAACTATAGAACTATGATTCCCTTGTCATGATTCCTTCCTATGGAATTTTGGAATTTGGAGAGTAGGGAGGGGTATTTAGAATTCTCAGGCAGATTGCTTTAACCACAAACCCCAGGATTCCATAGGATCCAGCATGGCCGTTAAAGTGGAATCACACTGCTATAATATAAAGCCATCCCAAGTCTCAGTTTGGGGGAAAAGATGTAGTGGTAGCATAAATAAAGATGACGACGACGTTGATTGTGGTGATGGCTGACATCCTATTGGGCAGTTACAAATGCTTAAGCTAGATGTACACATTTGAAATTGCTTGGTATTCATGTTGACAATTGTGGCACTGTTGTCATACTTAGAAAAGCCCTCCCCAACCTATCTTAACAGCCAGCAGCTGCACCAAGCAAGCAGTCTGTTCTCTGGGGATCAAGGTGCAACAGAATTATGTTTCAAGCCCCCTCCAGCCACCAATCTCCAGTGTGCCCACCAGAAGCAGAACTTCTATCACAACTCCTCATTGCACTGGGCCTCACTGGTGGTTAGGGGCTGAAAATGTCATCATGTTGGACTCCAGTCTCCAGCAGAAGATACCTCTGTCATTCAGGGCACCTGCTGGCTATTAAGGTATGTTTGGCAGGTCAGATCAGGGCATGACAAGTAGTTATGCATTCATAACTACATCTGTGAGGTAGGATCTCAGCTAATAACAGTAATGCCAATACTAGTACCAATGATGATGATGATGATGATGATGATGATGATGATGATGATGATGATGATCATCATCATCATCATCATCATCATCATCTAGTGGACCCCATAATTTGTTGTAAGATACACTAGCATGTAGGATGCCCAAGAAAAAGAAGGAACTTCACTGCCTGAAATTCCAAAGCAGCTAAAGGTTTAGAGGAAAAGTACAGGACTGTCATTCAGACATTGGAACCAGGATGGGTCAAAATGAAAGAAACAAACATTTGGTTCTATCAAGTATACCAGCGATGAGCAAATGCAACAGGTCCAGGGGCTAATTTTCTGCTCCTGGAAGCTTGCAGGGAGAATCTCATGAGTTGTCAAAAATACCAAGGCAGGCAGGCATGCAGACAGGTAGACCGGGATCCTGCATCACACTTGTGCAGTATAAATCTGACATAGTTAAGTGCTGATTGTGGTACATTATGCTTTTGCTGAATACTGACATGTTCAACAATGGAATAGATTGCCTCAGAAGAAGGGAGCTTCTCTTTCTTTGTTGGTCTTTATACAAAGGTTGGATGGCCATTTCTTGGGAGTGTTAACTGTGTATTCCCGTGTCACTGAAGGTTGGATTGGGTGCCCTTTGCAGTCCCTTCCATCTCTATGATTCGATAATTCTATAAGTGATACACTGAAGGTGCTAATAACACACCATGCAAATCATGAGCCTGTGAAATGATTATACTTGGAGAACTCTGCTTATACCACTGTGAACTGAATGTGGACATTACACAATGCCCCAAAAGTACAAACACATGTGTAAAGGAACTTACCAACAGTATTCCATCCAAAATGGGAGATGTCTCAAAGTCCTCTTCTGGTTTTGAAAAACAGGAGTTGAAGGTAAACAGTTTAGTAGGGCTGAGACTGTGTGATGCTCCCAAGGTCACCCAGTGAGAATTCTTCTGTAACTTTTCTATTGGATGTGTTTGCATTCCTCTGGCCACTTTGCATGTCCCTTTTCTTCATACGCTAAACTGTATTTTAAAAGGTCAACTGATGGTTTAACTTACTGCAATGCTTGACACTGCAGAATTGAAGGAACAGTTCATTTGGAGGGCCACCATGCTTCTCTGAAGGGGCAATGCCCTCATTTCGACCCCTGCAATTGTCACACTGCTAGTTCTCTTCAAAGGTATTTAGATGAGTTTTGGATGTTACTGATGGACAAGGAGATGGAGATGCTTCTATGCTAAACTGTTTTCTTCTGTCAGGACTTTTGATTGCCCCTTTCAAAGGTACATTTATTGTCAGATGGGTGGTGACATTGCAATCAGACAAGCACTTGTGTGTTTTTCTTAGTCACAGAAAAATATTTAATATCATTTAATCAAGGTGGAATTGCATACACAGTATGGCTTTTTCACCCCTGCAGCATTCCAGAGCCTTAAATTTGTTGTTGGCAGTTATTCAAGGCTGACCCTTCTAGAGCAGAACGGATTCTCAAAGCAAGGTGTGAGGGTAATCTGAAATAAATACAAAGAAGACACTACCCAAGAGCGGAGAACCAGTGCCTCTGAAGCTTTCCTGTAATAGGGCCTCAGTGTGGACACCGTTGCAGTCCATTCAGCACTTAGCACGGTAGATAATCCAGCTCGCTTTTGCATGTCACAATCTCAGAGCCAAAAGACCCTGAGCAGTTTAGATTTTTTTTTTTATTGCCAATTAGCAAAGAGCAGCAGAAGAAGCTGTAGAATCAGGTCAGCAGCACCTGAAGAGAGAGGCTAATCTTCCTATCTCCTGGGGTGGTAGTGGAAGGGGGGGAAGGGTCTGATTATCTTTGTGACAAAGACTTGGGTCAACTCCTGTGTAGACAGAATCCCCCTGGTGATCCTTAGCTCTTGCTGTGAAGTAAATGACTCCCTGCTTTAAGTGGTGGTGGTTGAGGAGGTGTGCATGTTGTGTGTTAGGCCCTGCGCTCTGGGTCTGCCAGCATCAAGCCTCTCTTCTCTCTCAGCTGAAGCTAATGGGGTCCATGTTGGATTTTTTCCAACAAAAATGGTGCTGATTTTTTTTTTTCCTGAGGAGGAACAAAGACAACTTTGACTTGATGCGCCAGCTTAGGGTGAGAGCTGTTGTTGGTCCCAATTAGTGTAACCAGCTTGCATCCCTTTAATAAGGGTATCTCGGGCAAATGATAAATGTTTAATACCATCTTTTATCGCCCCTCCCCATCGCCACTTTCTTTCTTCTGCTCAGTTTTCAATACGAACTGGAGGCAGAATGTACCAACTTGTACTGTACCATGCTGTACCTGCACATGCCTGCGCGTGTGTGTATGCACGGCTTACTTTTCTTTAAAGAGACAAAGAATCCTTCCCTCAGAAGTGAGTTAAATAGTTGTGAAGCACTTTTCCTGCAGGGTTTGTTTCCCCCCAGATCTTTCTCTAACTATCAGATGGCTAGCAGTGAAAATCAATGCGCCTCAAGGAAATTTTATTTATTCTCTCCCTGCTCCCCCGCTCTCTTCCACCCCAAATACAAAGGGACATTGTAGCCAATATCTCTTGCAATAAATTTAATTCAGCCCCCCCCCTTTTTTTTTTGCAGGGCCTGACAGCAAGCCGGTGAAGAGGAGCTCCCTGCATGAAACCTAGAGGCCTTTTCTTTCCACTTTGTCTGCGTTACACCGGATTACACCGAGGTGTGTTATTTTACATCACAGCATGCTGGAAATCAGCGTGAAGCGAGGCAGTGGGACCGAAAGAGAACACGGGGACAGGCAAAACCCTCAAAGAAAAGAAAGATTTGCTAGAACTACCATCTGCTCCACACTTCCAGGCAATTCTGCTTCTTCATTTCTTTTTGCCCCATCTGTGTAAGAGGAACCACCTGGCCATTTTTTTCCTCCCCAGCTTCTTCTGATGAGTGACAACAGAAGAAAGTTCAGTCAAGTGGGTAACGAAATTCTTTTAATCAAAACCGTCAAGTCCTGATGTGTTTCCAGCTGGGCTCTTTCATCAGGATATATAATTTGAAAAAAATAAATGAGAGAGAGAGAGACAGAAGGAGAAAGATATGAGAGAGAGAGAAAGAGAAAAGAGAGATTGTTTTTTGTCCTTTCTGTACACATGTTTCAGTGGCAAGTATGAAGTGTGACCAGATTTGTGCGAATTTCACTTACCTTCTTCCTCGCATGTTTAGGACAATATTGGCTCTTCCTTCAAGATGCAAAGTACACCACAAAGATGTTATAATGACAACTCCTGCCTCCAGCCAGGCCTGGGAAACTGTGGTAATTTGGATCACAGTTCCCAGAATCCTCCAGCAAGTGGCTCTGCCTGCTGGAGAATTCTGGAAGTCATAATCAAAAAGAGGAGCTTTTCAAGATTCTGCTTCTAATTCAGCCCACCACTACCTTAAGGACAAAATGGTATTGACACTAGGGTCAACAAATTGCATTTTTAAAAATTTTGCTACAAAATGCCCTCTAGGGGTTGTGGGGTATTTCTACCACATTCCCCCACCCAACCGATTTAGGTTCAGTTTGCTTCCTGGGCCATTTTTTTAAAAAACACAGTAAACAGGAAATGATTTCCACTTAGTTCCTGTTGTTTAAAAAAAAAAAAAAGCTTCTTTTGGGCCTAAAATGACCTAGGAAGGCCCAAGAGCATGGCAAAAATGGTCCCCATTCCTTAGACTGTGTTTGGAAGTAAAAAACTTTTTTTCCCCCTTTGATAGGAGTTATGGCCCTCCAAGGTCTCCTGGGGCATGAATACAGCCCCCTGCCCTTCCACAGTTAGCCACTCTGAAGTATAGCAATGAACTAAATAAATGCATGCTGGAAGCTTAGTTAACACAGTGCACTGGAACAATTTTACGAAAAAGAAAGTTTATTTCCTAAGATGTTTGAGCACTTCATGGGTACCTGTTCTGGAAGCATAAGTGGTGGAGGCAACCTGCTTCATCCTCACACAGGAAGTCAAGTCAAGTCAAAGTTTATGGTGGTCATTTGGCCTGTTCAAATTAAAGTGGCAAAATCTAAGTAACAAAAGCAGTACAATGGAAAGTGCAAATACAGTTTTTCCAGTTCAGATCTAAAATACAAAACGATACATCATCATCATCATCATCATCATCATCACTATTACTATCCAGAAAGAAACATCAGAGTACCCTTACAGACTAACCAGAAAAATAAACCTAAGAATAAAATGATGTCTTGGATCATAATGTCAATGACAGTGCAGAAGCAAATGAGTCAGCATCTTGGGGACTTTGATCATATATGGTGACACTAAGGCCCTTTCCGCACGGCATTTGCCATGCGAAAGGGCCTCTGGAGCATCGCACAATTGCAAGGAGCCGTCCACATGACATCCTCGCAATTGTGCAACGCTGCCAGGGCTGGCAGGCGCCGATCGCACACTGTTTCATTTTCGGCTTCTAGCCGAAAATGGTGCGCAATCGCGCATCAGTCCAGGGCCCCGCATGCACTTACCATGTGTCCAGAACCTCTGGAGCCGTGGTGCTCCTGGAAAATCCCAGGCTGCGCTGCGGAAGGAAGAGGAGGAGTCCTCACGCTGCCTGCTCTTTAGCAGGCAGTGGCTGCAGAGCTGAAGCAGCGGGGATGCGAGAGCCTCTTGGAAGAGGCTGCTCACGCGATCCCCGCACCCCAGTGCCGAGAAAAGGTAAGTTGCAGAAAGGGCCTAAGGGCAGAATCCTGTTGGTATTTTACACATGCATAAGTTCCCCTATAGAGCCTATCGGACATTTTGACTGATGCTTAATGTCTGCAATAATTTAAAGATATAGCTGCACAGTGAAATAAGGCAATGCTTCACAGGCTATCTGATGTGGGGGTCCAGCAATTATTTTTTTCCAGTGTGTGCCAGAGACTGGTACTATATCTGTGCCAATTGGCTACGAATGTTTCTTTTTTTCTTGGGACTGCACTGGATCTGTGCCCTTTGGCCACAAATGTTTCCCTTCCCCCCCCCCCTGGAAACTCTCCAGGGACTGGCAGGTGACAGTTCACAGACCAGCACCTGTCCAGGGAACACCCCTGTAGCACTTTAAGAAGGGTGTACCTTTAACAGCTGGTGTTGACAAAGAATAGCTGCTGAAATCCCCTATTCTATACAACTATTAAAGATACAGAAGCCCTGGCCCTTATTTCACCTGGCAACCCCACATCAAAGTCAAGGAATTGGAATTGTGCATGTGGTACCCACTGATGTGTATCCTTCTGCCCCTGCTGAGGTTGGTGGCAGAGTTCCTTCGGCTGAGCAGTTGGTTGTGCATCGAGTTGTGCATTCATTTCTACATTTGGTTGTAATTCAATACAAGGGTTGTGTAGCATAACCAGTGCCTTACTGCATCTGGAGATTTATGTTACATTTAACTATAGACCAACACTTGAGATACTGGCACAAAACTTCCAAAGTGGTCAGTGAACTATAGAAAGCTCAAGGGGAAGCAATTTATATTCATATTTTATAGGTGGAAAACACTGAGAGATAATTGAAACTAGGGATGGGCCAACCGAATCCTCAAATCTTTGGAAGGGATTTGAGATTTGAGAATTCAAATCCCTGTGCCAAAATAGGCAAATCGAATCTTTCGAATCTGCCACCCAAACAGTTTGTTGGAGACTGGGATGCCTGAAAACCTGGGAGACCGGGATGTCTGAAAATGTGGGAGACTAGACACACACGGGGAGATGGCAAGTAGGCGAATTTTTCCCTTGTAGTAATAATGCCCTTTGCTAACAAATTCACAAATTACATCTAGAGCTGTATTCTAAGATGTTTAAATTGAGCATTTCATATTTAACTTCAGCACTTGACTGGAAGCTACAGGCTTGAGATTTCAAGGACAGCTGAAACATTCCTTTGCAGAGCTCCCTTGCAAAACTCTTTCAGACACAATTCTGGGGTTTGGAGTTTTACAAAGTGTCACAGCCTTCTCTGCCAAACTGTGCTGGTGCATCATCAAACTGCAAACCCCAGGATGCCAAAAGGACCGATGCAAAGAAAAAGCCAGTTTTGACCTGGATTATCTCTGTACTGTAGTGGTCCTGTTTACACAGGCAGGATAATATGGGATTAATCCACATTTTCCTGCCTGTGTACAAAGGGCCTTCGTGACATTTTCAGTCTGGGGAGATCCTGAGGCAAAACTATGACAATTGTCCTGGCCAGATTTCTTCAGAGGGAGGTTTGCCTTTGCCTAGGCTTTTGCTAAGGCTGAGAGAGTGTGTCTTGCCCAAGATTATCCTTCTTTCCCTTGTTTTTTACACCCTTTAAAAAAAAGATTCAAAAGATTTGAGATTTGTGAGATTCGTGGATTCCCAGAACCTTCCATGGATTCGGATCAGTATTTGGATTCAGAAAATTCTGGATTCGTCCCATTCCTAATTGAAACCATTGCTAAACTCTGTCATATCAGGCAGAGATTTACTATGTAGACTTACCAGATCTACCATCTGCTCACTCCTAGTTCAAGAGCTGTCAGTGTTACAAAAGGCACGGGTGATACCCTAAAGCAAGGGACAGCAGTGGTATTTCTTAGTTTATATGCCAAGAAGAAGGGGGCTTGGGGGTTTGGGGCTCACACTTTCCCAGAAGACACCACTTTATCTCTGATGCCTCTCTCGTTAAAAAAGTAATGAGGCAAATGGAAGCTAGCAGAAGCCCTATTCAGTCGTTCTGTTTATATAAGCGACTAGAGTCTTTACCCGGCGTTGTCTGGGGTTTTTATTTTCCTCTTAAGAACTCACCAAACTGTCTTCTCCATTTCCTGTAACTTTGCTCCATATTTTCCAATGCAATCTATATTCAGAGTTATTTACACACACCGTTTGAGTTCCTGAGGGAGTACACTGTCCTCCTCCTTGCTGCTAGGCATCATCTCCATAGCATCTGGCCTATTCCAGTACCTGTAACTTTTCCCCATAACCCCCAATCCAATCTGTGTTGTCTGGTGATGTTGATGTACTGGCTCCCCCCCCCCCCCTTTCTGTTGAATTTGTGCAATGGCTGTACGTTTTTCTGGAAGCATTTTTTGTTTCGAATTTCAACTTTGAGATTCCTCACATATGGAACCCATACAATCTACTGTGTGAGGCGAGAAGACCTTGTAACTATGGCCATTTCTGCACTACACTGTTATAGTGCTATTATTCCACTTTCAACATCCTGTGGAATTCTGGGGTTTGTAGTTTCCTGAGGCCAAAGAGCTCTCTGGCTGAGAATTCTTAAATGGCCCTCCTTAAACGACAAATCCCAGGATTCCATAGGATGTTGAAAGTGGAATAATAGCACTATGATAGTGTAGTGTGGAAATGGGCTCTGTTGTGTATGTCACTTTAATTTTTCTCACATATGCTTCTCAAAACTTTTCTGGCATCCTTATGGATGGTAGGCCTCATCTCCATAGCAACCGGCCTGAGGTCTAAGAACTCCCTGGCTGAGAATTCTAAAGGCCCCTCCCTAAATTGCCAACCCCAGGATTCCACAGAATCTTCACAGCCAGCCAATCATATGAGGTCTTCTCACCTCCCACAGCCAATCATATGCTGACACAGACAAACAAACACTGACTTTTATATAGTAGATAAAAGCGTGAGGTGAGCACACGTATTAGCCCCACCTACTTTATCCCTGTTTCCATTGTTTTCCATATATAGGAAGAAATATTCTGAAGAGGAGAGACTCACCGATTTGTGGAAGCTCCCCATGAAATCAGAAATGGTAGGAAATCAGGGCTCCTACTTATATGCAGAGCCTCTATGGACACAGCAGGCTCTCTGTTTGGAAAGTTGTCTTCCAGGTGTGGACAGTGATGGACATAATGACAGAGAGGGTAAGGCTAATGAGCTTCCTTTCCTTATTAGTTACTTCATTTATATTGTGTTTTAAAATTTTGTTCTTTTTAGTGGATTCTTTTGTGAGCCGTCTTGGGTCCCACTCTAGGTGAAAGGCAACATCCAAATGAAATGAAACAAACAAACTAATAAAATGCCAAACATTTAGAACAACTGATAAGAGACTGTGAGTTTTGCAAATGTTCAAGGATATCGTTATGAAAGGCTGCGCAGATGGGGTCTTCCTGAGAATATCTTATGAATTCATGATTTAGCTACATAAACATCAATTTTATAGAATTCAAAGACACAGCTGTACTAGTATGCAAAGGGATCTCGTGGCAACTTTGAGACTAACTGAGAAAAGAATTTGGTAGCACAAGTTTCCATAGACTTAAGTCTGCATCATCAGATATATGGATGAAGGGTTTAGGAAGAGACATTTATAGCTACAGATGAGCAGGCTGTATGTGTGAATTGCAACAGAAATGTAAAACTTGTGGGTATAGTGATGAGGTGACAAGTTCAGTTTTAACAAAGGTCATTGGGCAACAAAGGCAGGAGGAAAGATATTGCCTAAAGCCAAGGTGAGTAGATATTTTATAGATGAATTTTATAGATGCCAATTTCAGGAAAATATATTCTTGGAACTATAGTGAGCTTATATTAATGTCTATTCCTGGCCCCTGTGCGTATGCTCTGTATGTTCCATTTTTCTTCTTTTCCCCACCTTCCTTCATGCATTGTAATCATAATTCTAAAATCCTTTTTTTAAAAAAAAAATCATGATGACAGTCTTTTCTCCTGCTCCAACATGCAAGCCCTGCCCCTGAGATAGCTATTTATCTATTTATTTATTTATACATTACATCCTGTCTGCCTTCCAAGGAGCTTGAGACTACTTGTTCCTCTTCTCCATTTTTTTATAATTACAACAACCCTGTAAAGTAGGCTGGACTGAGAGACAGTAATGGGCTCTAGGTGAGTGAGCTTCACAATTAAGTGGGGATCTGAACCTGGTCTCCATTGTCCCCATCCAGTGCTCTAACCACTACTGTGTGCTGCTGTCCAGATATCACCTGTTGACAGGCAACTTCAAGATGTTCTACTGCTGGAAGCAGAAGGACACACCACTGCTTTTATCAACACTTCCACTACTTCAGCCCCAGTGCTTTGCTCTGAGAGGCCCTTATTCCCAATGTGGCCTTGTGGGCAAGGCAGTTTCAGAGACACCTTCTACCACTGAAGGACAGGCAGTCTCGAAGGCCAGCTCTCTCATAGTGGCTTACTCTGTGGAAGGACATTTGGAGCTGGAAAGCTCCCTGGTCCACCTATGTCCCTCACTGCTTCTCTCTTTAGAAGGAAGGAAGCACTGGGCTGGTCACTGCAGATCACTGGAGCTTTTTTTCTTTTTTCTTTTTTTCATATCCCACATCCTGAGGATTCCTCTGAGCATTTGCCACAGCAGAAGCATGACTGCCTTTGTTTTCTGGAGCCCCAGCCAATGCAGCACCTCCTCTGATGGTCCTTCATCAGAACAAGCCACTGGACCCTGTTGGTAGCAGCAGGCAGAGAGGGGGTAGCCCTCCTGGTGGGTGGCGAGGGGAAGAGAGATGCACACATGATCTGCTTCCTTTCCCAATTCATTGCCTGATCTTGCCATGCCTTACGCATGGGCCAGCCCTGAAGGCCTCCTCTTTCTCTTCCTTACGGTTCTTTATTTTTCAGCAAGACACAGATTGTACAGATTTCCAAACAGAAGATGTCTTCCAATGAAGAACTGTTTTCTGACAGATCTTAAAACATATAGCTGTTGTCTATAAAGTAGGGTATGTGGTCACATTATCTCCGTGGGAGTCCGTCTGTCCATCTGTCTGTCTGTCTGTCTCTCTCTCTCTGGCTAGCTAGCTAGCTATGAATTTAATCTATCTATTTATGAATTATAAAAGATCTAGAAACCAAGTCTGATCTAGAACAGTTGAGGGTTCTAGGTGTGTTTAGCCTGGAGAAGAGAAAATTCAGAAGTGATAGGATAGCCATCATTAAAGGGATGTCATGTGGGAGTCGACTTGTTTTCTTCTGTTCCAGAGGATAGGACCTGAATCAATGGATTCAAATTATAAGAATGACGATTTTGACTAATATTTAGAAAAACTTCCTGTGGTTGATAGCCACTGAACCTTCCTCTGCTGGTGAGGAATTCTCTCCTTTGTTGGAGGTTTTTCTTCAGAGATTAGATGGCCACCTCTCATGGTGCTTTAGCAGTGGGTTCCTGCATTGGTAGGGGGTTAGACTAGATGGCTGTTGGTGCACTTTCCAAAAGCTCTATAATTCTATCATATTTATTGTCTACCTATCTGTCCATCCTCTACCTCTTTTTAATTTTCCTTGCAATCATTCTCTCTACTTTCCTCCTCCATTTTTTTTTAAGATTTAGGAGCTACCTTCAGATTTCTTCCTGCCTAGATTAATGGTAGCTTTTATATTAACTATAAGCCTTTTTAATTATATCACCCCCTGAATTATTTCAGTAAATTAAAACACCTCTCTCCTCAGTTTGACTTTATGCTTGAAAGAAATGATAGCACTCAAGTTGTTTTATACGGTTTCAGCCCAAAGGGTAATTAGAACATCCATGGGCATGTAAAATCATCCCACAGAAGGTAGCTGAAATTTGCAATGATTTCACCAGTGTGCTTACAGTTCTGCCCCTCCCAACTCTTTGTGCTCTTCTCAAAACCTCAAGTGACTCCTGTGTTAAAATTCATGTTTTTTCCCCTTTCCCAGTCATTGTTCTCCAGGCCCTCTAGCATTAGCTGATATTCCCCTTCTGGACTCCTTGGGCGTAGATTTATTATTCTACAGCGATTGCGTCGAATTGCACTTGAAATCAATTAGCACAGGTGCTCAAAGATGAATGTTCAGGCTTGGAAAAAAGGTGATGAAAACATACCATTTAAATAGAAATCAATTTTCCTTTCATGTATTTCTTCCTAGCTGCTCCCCCCTCAAATTAATAGTTTCTAGATATTTGTGTGCAAAGAGGAGAGTTTTCTCACACAAAGGACTTTTGTGACCTCCTCCTGTCTCACAACACACACCCATCTATTTGTATTTAGAATATGTAGTGCATTTTCATAGCAATATTCAAAGCAAGTGGATAACACTCTTTTTTCCTTTCCATTTTTTTGAGGCTTAAAACTCAAAACTGTCTCTGCTTTGTGCAAGGCTCACAGGCTTCTTTGAAGGTAGTGAGAATTTTGAGTTCTTGGGGAAGGGGGTTATTGTATTTTCAAAATATAGTATCAAAATGCACTGATTTTATTGCTCTCTATGCCCAACAAGCTTAGGAGCCATGTGGGTGTAACCTGGGGAAGCTAATTTGATAGTCTGATGTCCCTTCCTTCCAAAACATCTCAATGCAACATGCAGACTACATGACTGTTAAGATTACCATTCCCTGCAAAACACACCTTTGCTGTGCCTGG
Organism: Cyclura pinguis; assembly: GCA_030412105.1. NCBI lineage: Eukaryota > Metazoa > Chordata > Lepidosauria > Squamata > Iguanidae > Cyclura > Cyclura pinguis. Next base: position 335,867,684 of record CM059600.1, read on the forward strand.
TTTTTAAAACCCTTTTCCCTGGTGAAGAGACCTGTAATCTCAAAAGCTTGCACAGAGATATTTCTGCATTTTTGGTTGCCCAAATAAAGATAATACCACAATATGTGTTTTTTGGCATTTGTTTTATGGTCAACATGACTACCCTTACATTTTGTATTTTTGGACCATTCCCACAATCCTCCATCTGGGATTCTGCAAGTTCCCCTACAGAAGTGATTAGACATTTTTGTCTAATGAGGAACAACCATGTTCAATTCAGGATTGAAGAACTGGAGTTACACATGCAATGCTGTTATGTGTGTTGATGTGCACTGAGTTGCACAAATCTATGTATCTATTTAATATCCCACTCTTCAAGTTGGTTTAGAATAAGTTAAAACAAAATACAGCTAAAAGCCTATTAACAGAAAGGTTAAAAAAATGAAACAATGCTGCTTAAAAACACAAATTAAAAACAGTTTTACAACACATTTAAAAATGTAATAAAAAGATGAGGCTACAATCCAACTCTTTAAAAACTATCTTCTGCAATGAGTTGAAAATCAAAGACCTGCCTAAATAAAAAGGTTTTTCCTTCTCACAGAGATGCAGCAGAGAGGGGCCCGCTGAACCTTCAGTGGAAGTGACTCCCACAGCTTGGGAGCAGCCACTGAGGAGGTTCTGTCCTTTGTCCTCACCAAATATATCTGTGATCATGTTGGGACTGAGACAAAGCCCTTTCCCACACATCTTAAAACTCAGGCTGGCTCATTTACTCAGCCTGGATCCAAGCAATATAGAGATTTCAAAGTTATAACCAGCACTTTGGGTTCTGGCTGAAAGCAGACCAGCAGCTGGTGGATTTGCTTCAACATATGCTCCTGATAAACATCCTTGGCCACAGCTTCTGGGACCCCTGAAGTTTCCAAAGGCAGTCCCATGTGGAGTGTGCTACAGTAATCCAAACAGGATGTGATTAAGCCATGTGTCACCATAGCTAGATCTGTCATTTCAAAAAAGGGGTGCAGCTGGTGCACCACTTTTAGCTGTGCAAACACTCTTGGCCACAGCTAAAATCTGAGCACCTAGGGATATGCCCAAATTGTGAACGTTAAATTATAATCCCATCTGGCACAGGCTGAATCTCTGTTCCTTGGTCTGCCTTTTGACTGACCAGAAGCACCTCTGTCTTGCCTGAATTAAGCTTCACTTTGTTTGCCTCATCCTCAGCAGACATTGGTTTAGCACAAAAATAGCTTCCTTGGAATTGGATGGAACGCTGAGATAGAACTGAGTGTCATCAAAATACTGGTGACATCCAACTCCCAAACTCAGGATAACCTCTCCCAATGGTTCCATGTAGATGTTAAATAACATGGAGGTACAAAATCAAGTCCTGGAGGACTCCTCACACAAACAACTAAAGGATCAAATTCCCCAGCACCACCTTCTGAGCTTGCTCCTCCAAGAAGGACTTGAACCACTATAGAACAGTAGCCCCTGTGGCCCATTCCAGAGAGGCATCTCAAAGAGATACCATGCTTGAAAGCTACTGAGAGGTCCAACAAGGGCACACTCACTCTGTCCAGTTCCTGGCATAGGTCATCAACCAAGGCAAATAAGATTTTCTCCATCCCATAGCCCAATGTGAAGCCAAGATGAAATGGATCTCACCACAGCTTCTTTTAGGTAGGCTTGCTGCAGTGAGGCACTCACTACTTCCCTTATGCATCTGGCTGCTTTTATAAGTCAGGAAGGACAAGAAATTTCCATTCAAACCAAGGGGTGCATAGCACAGTTAGTGCATAACTCCAAATAAGTCGACTCAATGCTCTGTCCCAATGTAGGATCTCAGCCACTGTGCAATGAACACAGGAGTTGGACAGTGAGATAATTCTTACAACATCCCCCACTGATGACTGGTTCTACAACCAACAGAACTAAGATAACAATGCAAATCTTAGCAGTGGGGCTTCCTAGAGAGGGTGACCTTAGCCCAGTAGCAGCGTGCATAGGTTGCATGCAGAAGTCCTGGCATTGCAAGGTAAAATGGATGTAATAGGTGGGAGCTCTACTCACCCCGCAATGGGTAGAGATGTTCACTTGAGCACAAAATTCGAGTCAGATTCCATGCTTCAGAAAATGGCCCACTTTGGCGCAGATCAATGCAGACCCAGGAGGTGTGATGTGTGTGTGTGTGGGGGGGGAGGCGGATGGAGGAATTTTGTTCCTGAAATCAGGGCGCAAAATATCCTGGGCTGTGTCAGTTTTACATCATTGAACTGTCATGGAGCCCCACAAAGAATCATGAGAAATGGAATTTGTTGAGGTGCTGAGACCTCACTGCTTTAGCCAGGGATAGCTGGAAGCTTCCTCCATGAGTGGAAGCCCTTCAGAGTCCAAGCTTTAAAAGGAGATAGCTGAGCCTATTTTGGAAATAGGAGTTAGCAGCTTGGATAGTTCAGACCAAAACCCCAAATAGAATTAATGCCCCATTGACACACATGCCACCAGCTGCCACAGGGTATAACCTATGGAGTCACAAAAACTACATTATTTGTCCCCCTCCATCCTCTAACCACCAGCAAAAGGAATGACTCATTAAACCAAATGATATAACTATGCTTATGTTAAATTATCACCTGCACCCTACTTTTCCTTCCCTGGGCTAGGTGATAGCATTCATAGCCAGGAAAGCTCTGCTCTATACGTTTCTAGTGGTCATCTGTGTCCTTTCCCTTGTAGATGTTGTTGCCAAAGAGATAAACATTTCAATAATCATTTGGAATATTTGTCATTATCCTTTTTGAGCCGAGATTTCTAATCCCCCAACTGAAGCCAGCATTTGTCTCCCAAGAAAAATAATTGTGCCCTTACAGTGCCCTGACCCTTCTGGGTTTTAATGCTTCATCCTTATGATGATGATTATTAATCTTTTCCAATCATTCCCCCCGTGTCATCTGTTTAGAGTGGGGAAATGACTGGAATAGGGTTGCTAGCTCTGCAAACCAACAAGAAGAATGATCATTGGGTCCTAGATTCTAATCCCAGCTGTGACCACTGAGTCACTCATGGCTAACAGTAGACAAGCTTGTTGCCTTGACCTCTTTGTAACTGCTCAAACCCAGCTAAAGCCAGCCTAAAAGTAGGACATCCTTGAAAACACGATATGGTATTTCCCCCCTAAACTATCTTGGAATGAGAAATGGCAAAGCAATGCTGTTAACCTGAATGGAGAGATGATGTGTGTTTTTCTGTGTTTGTGACACAGAAAGAGAGAGCATACACAGGGCTTAGAAGCTAACAGATATCACTGTGACTTTATCATAGAATCATAGCAATGTAGAGTTGGAAGAGACCACACAGGCCATCCAGTCCAACCCCCTGCCATGCAGGAACACCCTCAAAGCACTCCTGACAGATGGCCATCCAGCCTCTGCTTAAAAACCTCCAAGGAAGGAGACTCCACCACACTCCGAGGCAGCATATTCCACTGCCGGACAGCCCTGACCATCAGGAAGTTCTTCCTGAGGTTCAGGTGGAATCTCCTTTCCTGCAGCTTGAATCCATTGCTCCTTGTTCTGGTCTCTGGAGCAGCAGAAAACAAGCCCTCTCCTTGCTGTACATGGCATCCCTTCAAATATTTAAACATGGCTATCATGTCCCCTCTTAACCTTCTCTTCTGCAGACTAAACATACCCAGCTCTCTAAGTCTATCCTCATAGGGCATGGCTTTATATGTGTCATTCCTCTTGCAGATTCTTAATAATTCTTATCCATTTCTAAGGGTGCCATGTCCTTTGGGCACATTAAGGATACCTCACAAAAGAGTGTACAAAAAAATGAGAGACCTTGTCCTGCTCTTACAGCTTAAAATTCAGAAGCAGGCAAATCAGCTAGAGAAAGGAGAGGTCTCAGTGGCTATGTTGGCTGGGGATTCTGGGAGCTGTAGTCCAAAAAAGGGCACATTCCCAACCTCTGGAAAAATATGAGTGAATATAGTTTCAGATGCTTAGCTTCAGCTTGGGGGCACAAATCAGGATCTAACAAAAGACTTCACAGAAGAGGTAAGCTCTGACAACAATTTAAAAGAAAATACAGAGGACACCCCAATGGAGGCAGCTATTCATCTTTCCCAAGAGTGATTCTCAGAACAGCGCTCATGTGGTGTCATTCCAACATGGTGTTCTGTCTCATCATACTACCTGTCCCTTATTTCAACCAATGATTTTTTATTCAGTATTTATGTAGTGGTATAGCCCTGTTCAAAGAAGCAGCATGGTGTAGTGGTGTGAGTGTTGAACTACGACCCTGGAGACCAGGGCTTGATTCCTTGCTTGGCCATGGAAACCCACTGGGTGACCTTGGGTATGTCAAATACTTTCAGCCCCCAGAAAACTCCATAATAGGTTCACCTTGGGGCTGCCATAAGTCAGAAATGACTTGGAGGAAAACAGTCATGATATCTACTATTACTACATTGTTGTTATGAGAGCCCATGTGTTGTAGTGGTCTGATCATTGGACTATGGCCCCGGAGACCAGGGTTCGATTCCCTGCTAGGCCATGGAAACCCACTGGGTGACCTTGAGTGTGTCATACACTCTCAGCCTACAGAAAATTCCATGATAGGTTCACCTTAGCGTTGCCATAAGTTGGAAATGACTTGCAGGCACCAACATTGCCCTGTTCAGATGTTTAAAATATAGTAAAAATACATACATGAGGAGGTTATGAATTATCTCCAGACCTCTGTCACTGCTCTCTTCAAGTGAATAGTGATTTTCTGAAGAAAAGAGCATCCTTTACTCATAGAGACTCTCCACATGCTCTGGAAACCACTTATTACAAGGCCCTGACTCATAGGGAGAATCTCTATGAACAGAGGAGGATCTCTTCTTCAGAAAGTTGACCTTCACATAAAAAGTGTCTTTCTTCATGCATGAAGAGTGGCACTTCTCACAGTAGTAGTAAGGCATTCTCTTAATAGTGGTAATAGAGGAGGCAGATTTAGTATGATCCCTTTCCTTGTCTGTCTTAGTGAGGCTTTGAACTAGGATTTTCTCAATCCAATTCCATCACTCTGACCCAGAATGGCAGAAATGTGCCTACAGACCATGTGTGGGTCTAAGGTTATTTTTGAGGGGAACTCCAGGCCCTCGTTTAAAGAATGCACAGTAAAATACAATGTCCTGGTTATATAAAGGCATCTCTTGGCTCTAAAGGATGTTGTGAGGTGTTCTTAGGAAAATGAAAAAAAAATGTTAAAAAAAGAGGGGCACAGTGAGAGATATAGTATTCTGGCTCTGAATGCTCAGAATAAGTCAAATTTAACAGAATTATGGTGGTGGCACTGAAAACTGTCTGAGACCCTAGTTTCTGGAGAGCTCCTCACCTTTAACAGGCAGATAAACCCCCTCCCTACTAGGAATTACTGCTGGAAATTCCTATTGAAATTGGCCATGGTTGAGGATTTTGTTTGGTTTGCTTTTGATAAAAATATGTGCAAATGTGTGAAGTTGTTAAAGAGCTGTGAAAAACCTATCATCAGTCCTGGGCCTGCGCCCAGGCCCAAGCCAAAACCCTCCTCCTTCCATTTCTACTTTTCTTCTTCACCTGCCTTAACAGTTTCTTCCCCTTGCCAGCCTCGCCAACCCCCAAGCCCTGTGCTAAGACACCTGATCTGCTGATGCTGGTCTTGCCAGGGAGGACACAACTGAGGAGGGTGCTGCCAGTCTGGACTTGCACTGTAACACTGCTGCTATTGCTGCTCAAGTCCCAGTTGACCACAGTTCTCCACAGAGGTAGAAGCTGGTGGAACTGGAGTAGCCACTGGTGGGGCAATGATGAGGCCATGGCTGACATATCCAACCTGATCTCCTCAGTGGCCCAGTTAGTAGAGTCCTGGGCTGTTCCCCCTCTGCTGTCACTGCTGCTTTCACCTTGGATGGCTCTCAAACTCTTGTTCTGGCCTCACCACAGTCCACTCTCTTTTTTGCCTGCAATATGGACAGACTGTTCTCATTGCCCTCCCCTTGGTAAGCCACTGAAGGAATGACTGACGTTTAAACCAAGCTGCAATGAAAAATCTAATAATAAAAAAGTTTTTTTTAAAAAAAGTTAAACTAACAACCCCATTAAAAATACCAGTTTCAAACTAGTTAAAACTGATTAAACTAACTGAAAAGATGAGAAGTATATCACACCCCATTAAAAGCCCCCACCTGCCATAATATTTGGCAGCCAGAGGCCTGTGTACATAAAAATATTTTTGCCTGCTAATGAAAAGAGAGAAGAAAGGAATGAATGGGAGGGAATGGGAGCAACCACTGAGAAGGCCCTGCTCTGTGTCATCAAATATGCATTTGACAATGGTGGGACAAAGAGAAAGCCATCACTAGAAGATCGTACAACTCGGGCAGGCTCATATAGGGAAATAGTCTTCACCCAAGCCATGCAGTTACGTATCAAAAGTAATCTAATGAATGGGAATAAAACAATTGTACCAGTGTAAGTAGTAGCTTCCCCTAGTTATTTTCAAATGTTACTTTTAAATGGCATTATAAGGTATCTGTAATATCATCTGGTGGTTTGAGTGATGGACTATGACTGAAGACCAAGGTTTGAATATTGACTCAGCCATGAAAACCCATTGTGTGACTTTGGGCAAGTTGCACTCTCTTAGCGTCAGAGGAAGACAAAGGCAAAGCCTCTCTGACCAAATCTTGCCAAGAAGACCCCATGATAGTTTCACCTTAGCATCACCATAAGTCAGAAATTACTTGAAGACACACAACAACAAGACATCTATAGAAGCATTTTGACATGACTTTTTGAGTTTTATATTACTGTCTTGTCAATCCTAAGCTTTTTTTTTTTAAAAAAGAAAAGTGATGAGAAAATAATGAGCAACATAATAATGCAAAACACAGAATTTTCAAGGAACACCACATTAATGTTATATGAGCAGCAAGAAATGCAGTCTCTTCTCCTGTTAGGGCTATGTTTTTCTTCTGATGAAAACATCTTTGTGCTCTGCTCATTCTGTTGCAAATACATCAAGGATCAGTAACAAAAATGGTTCACTTCTCATTCTTTCAGTATTGATCATCTCCATCCATTCTTTCTGCCCCCACCTCTCAGTCTCTGTTTTTCTCCTTTATTTCCATTTATTTTTGGCATACGTTACTTGCAAGCAGCTTGTCCTGAAGCATTTTTTTTCAGTTCTATGTCAACCCCCCCCTCCACCAAAGAGTGGGCTATATAATAACCCTCTTAGAACCATTCTTTCTTTGTTTGTATACTGTACAACCTTCCTGTTTCTAGCCATTTTGACCTATTCCCCAAAACTATGCCAATTACCCTCAAACAATACAATTGCCTGCTGACCAACAATTCTCTTGACAATTCTCCCAGAGCCAATTCTCCCTGTCTCAGCAAAGCAACAACAACAAAAAAGCCCCTTTCTCCTATATGTTGTTTGTGTGAGTGAGAGAAAGAGAGAAGCTCTGCTATAGCATTTAGCCATTGTACTGTGAGATCTGAGGTCTCTTTTCTTGCTCCCATTTCATCCCATTTTAAAACACACTTTATGTATCCTTTTTGGTTTTTTAAGGTGCTTTGTTGTATTTCTTACCTTCCAGTTGTTTCTTACATTACAGTTTTGGGAAGAGAAGGTGGATGTAAACCTTGAGGAAGGCCATTAAGGAGAAGCACTGGCAATATTCTGCTTCTTAATTTAAACCCATGGTTCTTTGGGTATGACAGGCTGCAACATACCACATTGCTTCAAGCTGGCAACACTAGCAGTGAGTCTGTAACCATATTCCTTTTGGCTGCATGGTGGTGTCCTCTTGAACAATACCAACAAGCTCTCTTCTGCATGCATCACTTCTGCTGCAGATGGCTAGAGAGTGTCTAGCACTCTTCAGCTCACTGGAGATCAAGGCTGAAGTCCTATGCGGGGTTGAATAATATAAATATCTGCTTGTGGAGTTATGCAGTGACTGTGCTATGCAATGCTTGGGTTGAATGGTAATGAATGTGCTGCTGAATGCATGATGAAATAGGCAATTCAATGCACCACCAAATGCAGACTTGTATGAACAATGGAAAGTGCCTGTTGCACATCGAGGCTGTGATGCACCGGTGATTCTACTGGCTACCATTGTGCAAGAGATGCCTGTATTTTCTGAAGTGAAGATGGACATTGTGAAACTACTCAGTTCCATTTCCTACACATATATGTCCACTTAGAATGATGTAAGTCCCATGCTGCATTCCAGCCAATATACAGTTAACTGTAAAAGGCATACTAGGCTCACCAACATCAGGTAGGCTTGCAAAAATAGGCAAGACTTCAGCATGCTCCTAAAACAAGTATGACAGACACAGGACCCATGAGGGAGCCAAGAGCATTTTATACATTGGGTTGCCACTAGGCTCTTAGAGCCACAGGAAATTGAAATGAATGGGGTTTGGAAACAGGGCCAGGGCATGAAAACGCAACATTCCTTCAGAGTATTCTGTTCTACCCTCCTAACTGCTTGTACCGGACTATCATGTTAATAAACAAGAGGAACAATGGCATAAAAGCTCTGGTATTAATATATTCTACTCCAAAGAGAGTAAGATTTGTCACCCCTTAAACAAATTCGCCTGTCAGGTGTGAGCAGCCTGGTTTCTGTCAATTATGTTGTGTATGCCCTCTGGCCACCTTTCTTCTTTTGCCATACTAATGACCCCCCTTTATGTATTTTCAACCACCCCAGTAATGTTGGGCAGTGTGTTGCCTCATGGCTCTTTTTGTTATTTGTTGCTATTTTTCAGCTATTGATGTGCTCAGACCAGAACACAGCATTCCAGTTATAGTCTCCCAAGAGCTGCTGCGACTGGAACTGCCACTTCCCCAACACAGCATATGACAGCATATAAATCATCCGGCCTATATTTCTCCCCCTTCTTCTTCTTCTTCTTTTTTTTGTTTCCAACATACTGTATTTCAAGCTTATATCCAGTTGCAACACGCTCTTATCCCTGGGTTTCCTATCATATCTCTGCTATCTCCTTTACAAGTACCTGTGATTTATACCTCCTGCAACTGACACCAATTGAAATTTTCTAATCCTCTCTTGTATAATTTCTCTTTGGTGCATTTCCTTCATTACCCTTGTTCCGACCTTCTCCTTTGCCTCCTTGTCCTTCCCCTCACCTTGCTTTTGGGTTTTCTGTCCACCACAGCTACATTTTCTTTATTTATGGGGAAGTATATTTTCTCCCCCACTTCTCTTCCAGGCTTCAGTTCAACAAGTCACTTAAGCATAAGTGCTAAGTTGAATTCAAGTCCAAATGGCCCCATTCGCTATCTCCCAAATAATGAATGGCTAATTGGGAAATATCACATCTATCTATTCTATATATGAATGAAAGCAGACTTGTTCTTAAGTAGATAACATGGCACAACTCACACTCAAGAGAAAGGTATCAGCAGACTTGAAGGAACCTAAAGGTTTGTAGAAGTTGAAAGGAGGACGAGGAAACCTATGAGGCTGTAACTAAACTAATGTTGCATGTTAAAGCACCCAAGCAAATTGCAACAATAAAACTCAGTGGTGGTGGTGGAGTGATAGATAAATAGAATCATAGAATCATAGAACTGGAAGAGACCACAAAGTCCAACCCCCTACTATGCAGGAATACACCATCAAAGCATTCCTGACAGATGACCATCCAGCCTCTGTTCAAACACCTCCAAAGAAGGAGATTCCACTACACTTCAAGGCAGCACATTCCACTGTTGAACTGCTCTTACCATCAGGAAGTTCTTCCTGATGTTTAGATGGAATCTCTTTTCCTGAAGTTTGAAGCCATTGCTCTGTGCCCTAGTCTCTGAAGCAGCAGAAAACAAGCTTGCTCCATCCTCCATATGGCATCTCTTCTACATTTTTGCCTCATGAATTCAGTACAAAGCAGTAACTGTTACACTTACCCAAGTAGCTGTTCTTTTACTGGATCTTGATTTTTTTTGGGTTAGGGAAATGCATCCAAATTCTATTTGGTCAAGTCAAGATTGTGCGGGAGCAAGAAACATTAAGGTAATATTCACATCCATGTTCTCTGAAAGTGAGTGAATTTGATGGCGCATACCTGTAGCATAGATGGAAAGTACCTCAGGGTTACTAACTTGTTGAAAGGGTGGGAGGGAGGGAGGGAGGGAGGGAGGAAGGAAGGAAGGAAAAGAAAGAAAGAAAGAAAGAAAGAAAGAAAGAAAGAAAGAAAGAAAGAAAGAAAGAAAGAAAGAAAAAGAAAAAAAGAAAGTGGGTAGGTAAGTAGATAGGTAGGTAGGTAGGTAGGTGTGGGAGGGAGGGAAAGACTGATTAGATTACTTTCAGGAAGTTCACAAAATGAGGTGAAAATGTCTCATTCAGAATTAGAATAGGTTGCCAGGCTATAAGTGGTCATAAGGAAGCCTATTTTGAGTGATGGCAGAGCTTCTTCTCATAGAATCATAGAAATGTAGAGTTGGAAGAGACCACATGGGCCATCGAGTCCAACCCCCTGCCATGCAGGAATACCCTCAAAGCACTCCCGACAGATGGCCATCCACCCTCTGCTTAAAAACCTTCAAGGAAGGAGACTCCACTACACTCCGAGGCAGCATATTCCACTGCTGGACAGCCCTGAATGTCAGGAAGTTCTTCCTGAGGTTCAGGTGGAATCTCCTTTCCTGCAGCTTGAATCCATTGCTCCTTGTCCTAGTCTCTGGAGCAGTGGGAAACAAGCCCTCTCCTTCCTCGACATGGCATCCCTTCAAATATTTAAACATGGCTATCATGTCCCCTCTTAACCTTCTCTTCTGCAGACTAAACATACCCAGCTCTCTAAGTCTATCCTCATAGGGCATGTCTTCCAGGCCTCTCACCATTTTGGTTGCCCTCCTCTGGACCTGCTCCAGCCTGACCATGTCCTTCTTGAATTGGGGTGCCCAGAACTGGACACAGTATTCAAGATGAGGTCTAACCAAAGCAGAGTAGAGTGGTACCAGTACCTCCCTTGATCTAGACACCATACTCCTATTGATGCAGCCGAGAATTGCGTTGGCTCTCTTGGCTGCCGCATCACACTGCTGACTCATGTTCAGCTTGTGGTCTATTAAGACTCCTAGATCCCTTTCACACGTACTGCCATCCAGCCACGTGTCCCCTATCCTATATTTCTGTATTCCATTTTTTCTACCTAAGTGTAGGACCTTACACTTCTCTCTGTTGAATTTCATTTCGTTAACTTTGGCCCAGCTCTCCAATCTATCCAGGTCATTTTGAATTTTGATCCTGTCCTCTGGCGTATTAGCAACCCCTCCCAATTTGGTGTCATCTGCAAATTTGATGAGCATGCCCTCTATTCCTTCATCCAAGTCGTTGATGAAGATATTGAACAGCACTGGGCCCAGGACAGAACCCTGTGGCACCCTGCCAGTCACTTCCCTCCAGGATGAAAAGCAGCCATTCGTGATCACCCTTTGGGTTTGGTCGGTCAACCAATTACAAATCCAACTAACAGTAGCCCTGTCCAGCCCTGTCCAGTCCAGTTTTGAATTGTGACATTCTCATATAGCCAAATCTGTTTGGATGTGTAATAATGTGACATCACATTGTCCACATAATCCGTTTGGCTAGTAATGTATCAGGACCTAGGACAAAGAAATACCTGGAAACCAACAGTGAACAATGCATAGAAGACTTAAGGGGTATCAGAGCCAATCCAATGGCAATGTTCTCATGGGAAAAGTGGGCAATATTAGTTGGGGAGGGACTTTGGGGGCTACTTGGTAATGCTATGGGCCACGAGAGCAAGAATCAATCAATTGTCATGCAGAGGCTGAGAAGGAAGGAAGAAAAGGCAACTGCATGTCTGATAGTGGAATGTATTGTTAGCAGCTGGGTTTGCTAGCTAGTTTGAGTCTCCACTAAATAAGAAGGAAGATCTCAGAGTTAAGTGCGATGGCGCTGTGATTAAAGCACAAAATAGGAATGGAGATCTCAGGACATCTTTGCCACCCTTCTCATTTGCTCCATGGCATGCCTTCCATGATCACTTTCTGCTGATCTCTGACTCATTTTTGATCAACTCCTCATTTCTACCAGACATGTCAGCCAAGACTGGGGCTACTAAAGAACACAGTCACTGCTTAGTTTGAGAGGCATCTCAGAAGAATGTCTGATGAGCCCCATTAATGAACTGCTAGCCAAGGGCCCCTTACTGAGAGCACACAGTTCCTAGATACAGTTGCTGCTTGATCGGCTGTGAGAGATAAAAATCAGCTGACAGAGCAGAGATGAGGAGCAGCCAATTTTCCATTGCCTTAGGAGAGTGAAGGCAATGTGAAAAGCACAAAGCGTGCTCCATACAAAGCTGCCTTATATTGCTTCATCTAGCCCAGGGTAAGCAGGTGTCTGGTTTGTGAATCTACTTTAAAAAAAAACAGAATCCTAAGACTGATTAACTGGAGCCTGGTACAAAAGACATGCACTTAGAATTAAAGAAAATTGAGATGAAGAATTTGCTGTATGTAGCTGGATTCACAGTGCCTCTACATGAAAACCCACTCTTGGTTCTTCCAAATGTTTATTTCAACAGTGTATGTTGCAATAAGGCAAGTAGTGGGAACCTACAGGATAGCAAAGCAAACCAGACAGTGTGTCACTTGAAAAAGCTCCACATGAGCACTTTGGCTCAGCTAGGTCTGGTTGAGACCACTCTTCATAGGCTCTAACGCTTAAGGAAAGCCTTAAATCTGGAGTAGGCAACTGAAATTAAACCATGACTGATTTTTATCCTTGAAGCAGACAGTACCTCCTGAATTTTGACTGAAACTAACCCTAGAAGTGACTGGCAATTCAATTCTCTTTTACATTTCTAATTTTTTTCCCAACCAGCATTCAGCCAAATAATGGCATTGGAACTGAGCATGTTTAGGAAACATGTTTAGAAGACATATGTCACTTCATATTTTTTAAAAACACCTTAAACATCTCCCTGGCTTAATTTTGGGAGGCTATAGGCACCTAACTACCTTTAAGACACCAGATCCCTTCTGATCTTGAAAGCTAAACAGGTGAACTCTGGTTAGTATTTGGATGAGAGACTGCAGACAAATACCAGGTGCTGTAGGCTATATTTCAGAGGAAGGAACTGGGAAAACCATTTCTGAGTATTTCTTGCCTGAGAAAACCTTATGAAATTGGTAGGGTTGCTATAAATTGATAGGTGACTTGAAGACACACACACACAAATACAAATACAGGGACTTTAAGGGGTATTGGAAATGGGGCTGTTTTAAAGGGATGAACTTTTTGAGTGAAGCGAAGCATTCTTTGTCTGTCTTGGAGCTCAAGAAGATCACGCTGGTGGTACACCAGCTCCAAGTATTATGAATCTCTTCACTGTGTGTATGTGTGTGTGTGTGTGTGTGTGTTCTGCTCCAGTGTTGGCACTAGACTCAGAGGCTGATCATGTCAGTCTGGGCTTATGGATCTCCAGATCTCCAGCTGCACATGGGCTTAGTGTCTATTGTGCTGGCATCATTGGTCCCCAGCATCTGAATTTGTGTTAAACCCTCTGCTGGACCCCTGGGTTATGACAATGGCCAGTTTAACTACTAGACCCACCTTAAACATCATAGGTGACACACATGAATAAAGGAGAAATGTAAGACACTTAACCAGCTGCTGGATGGAATATCATATAATGTTCAGAGCTGTTCATAGGTTTGAAAAGCTGCCCTGAAACTGAGCTGAGAACTGCAGTTTCACATTTCTAACCAGCCTCTGAATGTGAGATTTTTAATGCAAAGCTCAAATTCACATTGTGAATCACCCCATCCCCCAATGTGAATACATAAGTTTTGCCATCTCTTGATTGCTTTGGTGTGGACCAAAGATGAAGATGCCAGCTGTCAAACATGTCAGACATTATCAAATAAATTGTCAGGTACAGTCAAAATAAAAAATACAATTGCAAGTTACCTATTACATGCTGCCATATACTAAACTGTGCTGCCTGGCAACCACTAAAAACATGAAAGGTTAAATACCGTTGTATATCAACTTTCTATGTATCACATTTTAAATACTATACATGTGTTTATGCTGAGGAAGAATATGAGGACACTTCATTTTACCAGTTATTTTTGAAATGGTCAATGAAGCCTCCAGACTGAGGACATTTCCTCTTCTCTTCTCTAAAGTGGAATTTTCAGCACCACAAACAGCTCCACAGTACAGCAATCATTGTGGCCTTTTCTTATTTGCAAAGCAGGACCTCAGGGGATGAAGTTGGTTATTCTGACTTCCACCAACAAAAAGAAGAGGTCCAAATCATAGCAAAGGTACTTTTCACAGACTGAGAATTTCATCTACAGAGGAAATAGTTTACTGGGTTGCATATGGGGGTGGTTGGAGAGTCCTTCATAGCTGGACTATGTTCCTACTTTTCAAAACAGAAAGTCCTGACGTTTCTCTCTCTAGCCTTAAGTGATACATATAAGTTCTGGTTAGGCAACAAACTGAAATTGAGAAACATGGTTGTATTTATATTAGCAAAGCCAGAGATCTGGATAACAGGGTGAGATTTTTGGTTTTAAAAATGGCCCACAGTTGCTTTGTACCAAATATACAGGTCAGTACTACACAAAGTGGTGGTCTGTGCACCAGTGCTGGTGTATGGGCCATCAGCTGCTGGTCTGTCGCAAATTTCTGGAAAACTATACCGATATGATAATGATATGGCATAAATATCATTCCTGATAAAAGTACACTGAGAGAAAAATTGCCAGCTTGAGAGCCTCTGGTCTAGGTGAACTTGATACTTGCAGAATCTAGCAAAGACCAATTTATTTAGTTTATCTCCATCTTGGAAACAGGCCTAAATGCAGAACTTAGAGCTACAAGATGTCTACTTTGTGGACCTTTTTACCTTCGTCTATACCTTCCAGCATGATGAAGAGTTTTATAAAACTCAAAAGCTCCC
Source organism: Cyclura pinguis (assembly GCA_030412105.1). Classification (NCBI taxonomy): domain Eukaryota; kingdom Metazoa; phylum Chordata; class Lepidosauria; order Squamata; family Iguanidae; genus Cyclura; species Cyclura pinguis. Next base: position 335,882,689 of record CM059600.1, read on the forward strand.
TCATTGTTTTGTGATTTTTTTTGTTAGTTATTATAAAGGTTTTAGTTCAACAGTCATTTTGAATATTTTTGTACCATGTGGACCAACAGGGCTCCTGCTGCTTTTTAAAAAATATACATAATGAAGATGGGTGGTGTAGGATGGAAATAAGAGGATAAACTGAGATACATTCTCCTCCCTTCCTTTCATTGTACATCATCATCCCCAACAAACTACACTCTCTAGCAGACCAAACCAAAGGCATTTTGCTTTCTGGGGCAAAGAACAAGATGTTTCCACTTTCCCTATGTATAGAAACTGATTGAATTGATAGTAGAAACTTAATTTAATACTAGCAATGGACTGGGTCTTCAGAAATACCTAAAAGTAGGGCTAGTTTAGGGGATGTAGAACAGGCTTCATGGAATTCCTTCAAGAGAAGGATACAGCTGGATGTTTGGGAGAAATTGTTGTGGACATGCTGTATCTCATACCTTGGCACTCACCACCTGAGGCAGTTGACCCACTGTCCCAAAGGGTAGGGGAATACTCTCTAAACCTTTTGTTTCTTGTCTCTTCTCTTCCTTAAGAGATGAGGCACCAAGAAGTCTATAATGAGTTTGCACCTGATTCTAGTAGAAGTCGCTTATGCAGGGATTGGATCAATGATGGCTAGAGATGTTGACCAAGGGAAGAAGATTGGAGAGGGAAGAAGATTGGAGAGTGCTTTCCTAAACCTTGACTTATTATCCCATTTGCTCAAATGTAATTGATTGGGTCAGGGGAAAACCACATGATATCCAGCACCTTGGACAACTATGTTTCTGAGGTTTTCTGGCACCTGGGGTACTGCTGTGCCAAGAAGGAAAAGAGGCACACAATCTGTACCAGAGAATATAAAGAGAAGAATTTCATGCATTTCACAACACAGCTGAGCATTATGAGCTGGAAAATTCATACTATATGAGTTTAAGCAACATCAGTAATGAACGGAAAATGTCTCTTTTAAACCAGCTCATTCTAAGCTTTTATGTCTGTCTGTCTGTGTATCTACCTATCCATCTATCTCAACTATCCTTTGAAAAGTGGCTGCTGCACTAAGTGAGGACTGATTATCCTATGCCTTCTTTGGACTGCATTTAGCTCACCAACAGGATCCAGAGAAAGCACAGCAACACACCCAAAGGATGAAAAATGAAGGGAAAAGAATGAAATAAGGGGAAAAAACATTTCAAAGCAACATCAATACAGAGTGGGGGTCTTCCACTGAGATTTGATTGCCTTCAAATGGAATTGGCTACGAACAGTCTAAGAGAAAACCTCAATATGCTGTAATAAATTTTTGAGGAGATGGATGGCTCCACTGCAAGTTATTGCAGAGAGAAGGGAGTTGCTAATGATTTGCTGAAATCACTGCAGCCTGTGCTGCCACACCAGAGGGCAGAGAGATAGGAGCAGCAGCACAAACACCAACAACAATAGGAATAACAAAAGCAGCCACAACCAGATGAGGTTTTCATTTATGCATGACATTTAGAAAGGCAATGAGCTACATCGAAGGAGCATAGAGTAGGGTTAATTCATGGAGGAAATATAGAAAAGAAATGCATGAGGAGGGGAATCTTTCTTGCTGCAGATTTTCTACAGTATTCCTCCGTCTGAGAAAAATCAATTTTGCTCATTCCCTTTTGCCCAGATCCTGCTAAGGGCTAGACGTGCACAGAATCAGGTTTCAAAGCGAGTTTCCCAAGTTGCTAAGGGGAACCATGTGTGCCCATCCATGCTGTATGCATATATGTGCTTCCAGTTTGTCCCAGCAGTTAGAATTGCACATATCTTGTATAGCCATCAAGAAAAGAATTGAAATTACATTGGAAGTGAAAGCAAGGGTCCATTCTGTTTTCACACTCTTTCCCCTCCACCAAATCACTAATGGCCATGATTTAAATTTCTTTTGCTGACTGCAAAAATGCATGCTGTAGAAAAAAAAATACATATGAAATGCATACATTGCAAATATGGACAGATCAGAAGGAACATATATAAAAGGTATACATTATGGAAAATTTGTACAACTGCATAAATTTTGTATGCATCTCTCCCAGTTTATGCATTTGTGCACATTCTTTCCATGTACACAATTTTGCACTCTGTTTTGATCAGAAAACTGCATCACAAAATTTGAATGAGTGCAAAGAGAGAATGATAGCTGCATTTCTGTTCATGTATTCATTTGGGACATGTGAATTAGGTCACTTTGTATTGAAATGCAAATCAAATCGGTTTTCCCCACCTCTATTTACAGTGCTAAGCCATGGCTCTAACTGCATTCACTGATGATTTGAGGCCTTTGTCTTCTGATTTCCTTGCCAACACGTGAGGAAGTGATAGCTTGAATCAACGGTGATTTGGGACTGCATGTTGATCTCAGTGTTTCAGCCATTTCCACAAATGAAATATGGTGTATGTCTCTATAGGAGATGATGATCATTATGATGCTGGAGATGATAGTGGTGGTGCTGATGATGTTGATGATGATTACAATGGGAATGGTGGTGATGGTGATGGCTGCATTGGTTGCAATAAACATGATATTGATGGGTAAGATGAAGAGGAAGAGGGAGGAGGGGAAAGTGTTGGCAATGATTATGGTGGCAGTGGTAATGGTGATGGTAATGGTAGCTATCCTGTTTCAGGTGGCAAACTCAGAAACAAAGAAAGAACGCAAACAGTCCAGAGGATATGAAAGAGTAGATGAATCACAGAAGAAGTCTGGGTCCTAAAGCACAAAACACAATCCAAGGAGGGCCAAAAGCCAGTCACAGAGTAACCAAAAAGAAGAGTCCAACAAGCAAGCCAAGGTTCAGGAACCTAGGAAGCAGGGACCACCATGATGCCAAAGATAATGACATTGTTGTTCTGCAGCATAGCACAGTTGACCTCATTATCCAGCATTTTCCTTTTAAGGAGGGCATACCTTTCCCTGTGCTTTTGTTCCTCTTGTTTTAGTCTGTGACTCTCCAAAGGATGAAGTAGCTGAGCCTCCAATTCCCTCTCTTCAAGGTCAGTACATGAAGACCCAGGTTCTGCTTTCAAGACAGGGCCAACAGCTTCTATTCCTGCATGGCAGGGGGTTGGACTGGATGGCCCGTGTGGTCTCTTCCAACTCTACATTTCTATGATTCTATGATTCTATGACTGGACACTGTTACCTTAGCTAACCTCTTACCATTTCTTTTCTGAGGAGGCTTCCTCCAGGTATGATGTAGGGATGGTGATGGTGGTGAAATTGATGATGCTGATGCTGATGGTGATAACAGTAATGACAGTGATGAGGATAATTACAATGATGACAGTGATGACTTTGATGTTGATAGCGGTAGCTGTGTTGATGATGGTGGTGGTAATGATGGCACTGGTGATGGTAGTGATGATGATGGTTGCCAAAGATGCTGTATAATGTTTAAGAATCCAACGCATCCCTTCACCACAGGCTTGAAACTGAGCGTTTTGGCAAGGAAATGTGGAGGAAACAACAGAAAAAGCACATATAGTTAACTTACATAAATGTTGAGTGACCAGGCAAAATGGCATTGAAGAAGACAGATCTGGGAGGAAGGAGCCAAACAGCAGCTGGTCCCCCATCCAGGCTGACAAAGCAACCATTACTCATCCTGAAGCAGCCAGGTGGAGTAGCTGGCTACCGATAGCTCTGGGAAATAAAGAGAAGGAATCACGTGGCAGTTTGTCTTTGGCAGAGTTGATGGAGCAAGGAAGATGACCACTGCTGTTTTTCCACTTTATTTTTTAAAAATCAAGTTCACACTTCTCTGTGCCCCATGCAAACCCAGGAACTTACAGAGTATACAAAGCCAGGTTGCCAGCAGTAAGATCACGATGCCATTTGTGTTAATTGGCAGTTGTTGTTGGTGGGATGAAAGTGGTATAATGCTAAAATGAAAGTGCCTATTGTTACAGACCCCAAAGCCATGGTCTCAAGCAGAAATGCAAAACACAGTCTTGGTCGATAGGAACAACCTACTTTTTCCTGTTTTTGCCTCCACCAGGAACAGAACTTTTGCTGAGCAAGTAGATCTTGTATATTCAAGGCCACATCACCCCAATGTACATTGCCCAATAATGGAGGTAGCTCATAACAATACATTGTTTCCATGAATATTTATCTTCCCCTCTGTCAGCTACTGTGAGAACTGCTGCTAAAATCAGTGTCAAGAAACGAACCTGACATGTAATGTGTATTGTGTGTGTACATGGAGTGTGTGTATAGATAATGCCATTAATCTTGCTTTAAAAGATCAGAGTATCTTTCATTTGCTTTATTCTAGATGAGTAAAACCAATGTTTTGGTGAAACCAGAAAGGAGCCCATTTCATTCTGCCAAAGAATCTATAATGGATCTAGAAATCTACTTTGGGCATAGGGAGGCAGACCTTAGCCTGGGTATGTTCCCAAGCCACATCAATACTGTCCTCACATTCTATTTCTGGAATGACTTGGGAATCTACAGGAGAATGGCAGGTCTTCCAAAGATAACTTCACCCCAGCTAGAACTTGGGTTTCAAAGTCTGATTCTACTTACATCTTCTGGCCTGACTACCAACTATGGTTGCTAGGGACTTTAATGGATAATTGAACAAACTACAGATTCTCGCATAGATAGGAAATGGAACAGTTTTGAAGGTGGGTCTGATTTTGGGTTACTATTTTGAGGAATCTGTCTGAATTTTGGGTGTGTGAAAGCAGTTCTGAGTTTTCTGAGTTGCTCTTGAAGAAGCAGTTGGTCTTGAATCTGAGTTGGCTTTGAAGAGTCTGTGGACATGCTGCCTTGGGTTCTACCTGATTCCTACCCATTCTACCTTTATATATGTAAACAAAGAGATCTTACAACAAAACAACTAAAAGTTGTCACTTGCATTCTCAAGTACACAGAACCCACAAAATTGTCCTGGAAGTTTCTACCAACCAAGCGAGTGCACAACAGAAAAAAAAAAAGCATTCATCCTAGAAAACACCCACAGATCTTTCAATCTTATGCATAATCCTTTGATTTTCCTTTTGAGAGCTCCTTAAAACCAGTTTCCACCCCTTACTTACAACTTCGAATCTACCGCTTGTAGTATCTAGGTGCTAGCGTGAATGGCTTTAATCTGAGTCTAAAAATGGGGAGCTGCATCTTGAACCATGTTTCTAATGTGGGAAGGATGTGCCTAGCACAACTGAAACAGGAGTGGGGGTTAGCCATTTGAAAGGTAACAGAAAAATTCTGCATAGCTAATATTTTAATTTTTAATATTACAGGCTGTGAAGGAGCGGCCTGATCTGAAATGTGTTAGCTATTTACAAACACCATTTAAGGTCTTTTCATGCAGCTCTGGACTTTCCCCCATTTTTGCTTGCTCCCACAGTAGAGAACTGGGTGACTCTGGAAACCAAAGAGCTGGACATGACAAAAGAAGAAATGAATCACAACTGCTTCATAGGTTTTATAGCTAACACCCCCTTCATAACACCATCTGGAGAATTATTCTTAGCAATTTTTGAAGGTCTTTTGTCCCCATCATAGATTTCCCTAGCTTGCTACCTTTGACCTATGGCCTCACACACTGAGCACTGAAAAAAGTCAGCACATGAGCCATTTAGAAATGTTTTGCATACTTCTGTCCATTCATTATTTCCATTTTCATAATAGCTTTTACCATATTCTATAAGGTCAGTGAATAATCTGGCAATTTAGCTGAATTGCTAGTCATCATATGAGTAGGAGACATTTGGCAGATCCATTCGTGCATAATCAGAGTTTATTTTAAGAAGCGTGACTTTTGAGCCCCAAACTGTTGTGTTGCTCTCCTGGGCAACATTATGCTATATAATAGAGGTAGGAACGCTGCTGCCTTAGAGAAATTGTTGGACTGTAGTTCTCAGCAACCCTAGCCAGCATAGGTAATAGGGAGAAATATTGAGTGCTGAAGTTCAATAACATCTGGAAGTTCTCATGACTTTACCCAACTGTGTACTAATACTGCAATCATTCTCCAACTACCAACACTTATTTAGCCAAAGATGGTACCACCTAAGGCGACAGGTAGGAATGTTTGAATATATGGTAGTTCTTTTTTATTTTTATTTTTACACATATTACACAACCAGCTTAAAGCATTTTCCAGTCCCAAGCTGTTGAATCTCACGGTCTGATGAGTGTACACATAATACAATAGTTTATGCAATATTGTAAGGGGTCCTGAAATGCAAATCTCTCTTGTCACACAAAGCAGTCCCCAGTTTCAATGTGCAACTGGAGAAATATCCCTGGTATCATCTGAAAAACTGCAAAATATCCTGGGAGAACTTCTCTTTGATTAGACTTCACTTTTAACTTCCCATGCTAGGTAGCAGAGCCTGAAGCAAGCATTTGGAATGCTTATGAATGGCATCTTCTGCTTACAGATTTGTTGGCCATGTTGCCTGGGGGATTTTTGAAGACAAAGACCCCAAAAAGTCACTTTTCAAAGCTCTGTGTATTTAAGTACCAGCTTTAAGTCACAGAAGGGGCAAAGTTCAGGGACTGGTGGCTCTAAAGTTATGTAGAAAGTGCCAGGTCCAGTCCTTGCGAAATCCTGCTAAAAGATTTTAAGTATCATGGTAGTAGGGATGACTGTTTGATGTCTTGGAAAGCAGCTACCTAGGTAGCTACCATGAATCTGACACAGCATCATTCCTTCTGTTCTGCTCATAGAGAACCAAATGCGTGTATTTATTCTAGAATAATTTGAACAGAAAAACTGAATTATGACACACGAGCTTATTTGAGTTTGTTGATCTGAGTTGACTTTGGACCTCATGTCTTTTGGTATGTTCCTAGCCTTTAAGAGGCCCATCTGCATCCATCCTTCCAAGATTCATCTGTATAGTGTGAGAAATTTCTGAAACTTCCAAGAAGATAGGAAGTTCATGCAAATGTCTTTGACACCCTCCTCCACAAAAGTACAAAGGATTCATAAGACTTACCAAATTCCCATCTGTAATTCTGAGAAATGTAGGAGTCACTCCATCTTGTCTCCTTGAGTAGGTGGCTTTACCAGGCTTTGCTGTTGCTTCCTGTCTCTTCTTCTGTGCATTAGATACTCTCGTCTATGTAACAGCTCTGGTTATGATCTTTACCCTGACAGCTCACAAAGATACCTTCCTACTCTTGATCTGGTTCTTTATTTATTGCATTTAACTCCTAATGACACAGATCCTGCCTTTTGAATGAAGTTAAGTTCTCAGTGCAGCATAGTTCTTTCATCAATGTCTCACCTTCATTTCAGCTATGATGTGAGACTATTTGCTGGTCCATTTTATAAAGAAATTGTTTCCTCTAGCAGGTTTCTGTGTGATGGATTATGGATAAAACTAAGGGACTAATTAAAATAACCTGTGAAACTGAGTAACATCAGTGACTGTCTGTACAAGGACCTTGGTTTGTAGATCTGTATTTACAGATCTCTCTCTACTCTGTACAGATAGTCATCAGCAGGGAGAAAATCTATTCAATTCACCTCTTCAAAGAGGTAAAAGTGATTGGGAAAAGGTGAGTGCATGCATAAGAAGGTGGCTGAGACACACTTTTGACAACAATTAATTTGGCAAGGGTACAAGAAAGGGCCTTTTCTATAGTAGTCTCATATGTCTGGAATGGCATTACTGTGGTATATGGTCTGTTAGATTCTATCACATTTTTAGCAAAAACCCTTAATGCTTATCTATTTTCTTTGATTATTTCCTAGATTATGTTGTTGGACTATTTTTGGCCCTATATCCCTTAATTAGTACCAACTAGATTAGACCCATTGGCTGGCATCCTGTCAATGGCATATGCAGACAACATGAACTCTACACCTGTTATGTCTGTGTTACCATACCCTACCACCCATCGTATGACATATGTGATTTTCATAATAGAAATGACTAGAGAACATGATCGGGGTCACGTTGACCAGAGACATGTTTGGGGCTATGATGGTGGGAAAAGTCCAGTTAGGATTGTGCAGAAAACCCCGATGCTGATGGGTTTGTGCTAATTCCTTCACCACTTCAGGCTCTTTGCATTTTCACACACCCTGGAAGATGAACTGTCCAGATAAAAGCAAACAGAGACCATCCCTTGATCTTACTCTATGGAGATCCTCCCTATACACCCTAACATTAAGAGATTGTCCAAACATTAAGAGATTGTCATGAGATCCATCAATGTTTGTTACTCTGGAGTTAAAGCAATCAGCCCATTTTGTACCCTTTTGTCAGTCCTGTGGGAAAGTCATTACAGCTTTGTCAACACACCACTTCAGGGTATGAAAAAGGGTATAAAAATCCTGGCTTCAACCCCAGCCACTTGTAGTATGTAGTACATAGTTCATTCCTCCATGCTACCCTCAGATGCTGTCTGAGCCCCTCCACTGCAACCTCCTTCTTCTAGACTGGTAACTGGTAACTGGCAACTTTCTTTTAAAGCCTGAAATTCTTTGTTAATTTTCACCCAAAAACTGCATAGAAAGCAAAACCACACAGTGCAAAAAATGTGCATAACACCCATCCTCTTGATGCCTCTGTTTCCATCAAGGTCCCTCCCAGAATGGCAACAGGAAGTAATGTGACATCACTTCCAGTCACTACTTTAAGAGGGACTTTGAAGAAAAACTGAGGTATTTTGGTATGCTGGAGGGCAAGTCACAGAGGGCTTGTGTGGGGGGCAGGGGGAGAAACTGCAAATGCAGTTACCTATCCCTGATCTACCTCAATACTGCCCACACTGACTGGCAATGTCTGTTTAGGGTTTTAGGTAGGAGTCTTTTCCACTTCTATCTGGAGAAGCCAGGGAATGAATGCAGACCCTTGCAGATGGAAATGCATATGTTCTACCAGTGAATTATGTTTCCTCCTCAGAGACACTGTGCATTTACACTGTGGACACTATGCATCACACTGAAAGATTATTGTGGAGGTAGATGACTCCATGTGCCATTCACAAGCTGGATGACTCTGACTGGACACCTCTTTTTGTGACTTCTGCCCACTGTTTTTTCTCTCAAAAGAGAAAGCTCAGAGCACATGGGGGAATCTCTCAGCCAAAGGGGCAGGACTTGCATAACTTTCAACATTTTAGGGATGAAAATTGGGACATATGAAGCCAAGCAACATCAGAGTGTGTTCAAGATGTTAGACGCTATCAGTAAGGAAGAACTCACAAGTTAGGAGAGGTTGCAGCAGTTTGCTTTTTCTTGCACCTACTGGGAAGGGCAGTGCAAGCTACCTTTGTACTTTGAACACTTTTCAGCTACTGAAATAAGTTGAAGACAAAGAAGGAAAGCAGGAGGAGGAGAGAGAAACTGGGATATTTTCAAAGCAGCTGAAAAAGTGGGGCAGCAGAAGATTAATCAAGACGGTCCCTGCTAAATTAGAAACAGTGGTGTGAATGGGCTTGGGGAATGGGACAAGCTCTAGGAAGAGATTTCTTCAGGGCTGTTGAGAGGCCTGGGTAGGGACATTCTGTAGCTGCTTTCCTCTGTATTGCACATACGCTGTATGCTCATTCTGCCCCCAGTTCCCGCTGTTCAATTTATTCCAGAAAAGAGAAAACTCAGAAGCCTCTGGAGTGCCATTCTCCCTTAAAACAAGATATATTCCGCCTGCATCTTGTTTAAGCCAACCCTCCCCAAAAACAAACAATAAATTATCTACCGTAACTTCTGATTTCACTGAGATCAGCTGGTCTGGGGACGGTAGGAAAGGGTCAATAGCCCTGCAATATGGCCAAATTCCGCTTTTACTATTGGCACCTTCCAGTAAGTTCCAGTGGTGGCTGGAATGTTCTGTGTCAACAAAGCAATGAAACCATTCCGGGATTCAGTCTCCTCCTCCTCCTCCTCTTTTCTATCACATCTTTTTCCCAGGTTGGTACTAAAAGCAGCTTACAACAAATTAAAAAAAATCAGTTAAAAATTTACAAAACACAGAGGTTAAGAAGAGATTAAATAACCACAAAAACTAAAACCAAATTAAAACATACATCAATAAACATGCACACACACAACACCATCACAACAATTAGCAAGGTCCAGCACATTGTTAAAGTGAAATGGTCCTCATGCAATCACTCATAAGCAGAAAAGTCTTTACTCGTTTGTGAAAAGGAAGTAGGTAGCATGCCAGTCTAACTTCTCTGCAAAGGGAGTTCCAGAGCCTCGGCTCAGCCACTAAAGAAGGCCCTTCTTGTGTTCTCACCAGATGTACTTCTGAGCCGCTATCCAAAGTGCTGAATCTATGGAATAGATTTCAGCTCTTTCAGTAATTACTTCAAAGTCCAGGCTAAACCCAGAATAGATTTGCAGTCCCACTGACATGGAAGCTAATAACTGCCACTGTTAAGCACACACACCAGTACAATAGATTGAACTTCCATTGTATAAGAAATAGCGTTTTTAAAACCCACACAAAACAGGGCTGAAAAAACTTGCCAGCCAAATTCAGACACACATCCACACACACCCCTATCAGGGAGCCCAGAAGGAAAGTGGTTGTATTTTTACTTCTCTGCCACTGTTCAAGTTTGAAGCAGTGGGCAACCTACTGTGACCATGAAATTAGATATTTTGAGGACCATTATAAACTGTGGAGTTTCTCGGTGGCTCAACTCAAAGTTCGGTAGCACAGGTGTTCCTGCAATTGTAATACACTTTGAAAATTAATAGCATTCAGCAACCCAGAGCTTCACATAGCTCTCTCCATGGCATGCTGGTTTAGCATTAAACTGTAATATCTAACTCATCAGAATGCTTGCTGGCTTCACATAGGCTAAGCTGTATGTGTTTTTTCCCCCCATTTCCCTCTTCGGCTTACTTGCTTACCAAAAAGGAGTGTTTCACTTTGTCATTACACATCTCAAAGCCCCAGGCACAGAATTGCCCTTACAAAGAAGAGGACCAGCAATCCTGGGAAAGGATGGAGAGACCAACATTGCTGCCACCTGTCTTTTTTTGTTCCTGTTTCACACAGAAATTTTCTTTTTCAGCTTGACCCATGGGAAATGGCCTGCCAAAAACACAGACATGCCAGAAACTTTCTGCACAAGAAATAGCCAATTTATTTGGAAGGCTGGGAGGATGGTAAAAAGGACAACAACTGGTTTTATTGTTTAGGATGGGGAAAGAAAGTAAAAAATGTCATGTCTTCTGTGCAATATAATGACAGTGTTAAAGAACCCAGCCAAATAATAAAATGATAAGCCCAGCTTGGAATCCTGGCATCTCCCACAAGGTTTACTATTGCTCTCTTAGCGTGACTTAGATTTATACCAGAAGATGAAGAAAAAGATAAGCCTATAATGAGGCTGAAATGAATGGGAGTTTTGTTATCAACTCTACAGGGAGCAGGGGCTGGGACTATATATTTATCTAGGGGCAGAGCCCATATATTTATCTCTGTGTGCATCTATATTTACCCCAGGGATGAGCAAACTAGTTTAGGTTAAACGCATGCCAACCTGACCCTTTGAACAATCAAACAAACACAAAAAGCAAAAGCAAAAACAATTGGAGCCCCAAAATGAACCTTCCTTTGAGGTTCAAGAATCTTCTAAGCACTTCCTCCTGGTTACCTTTACTGTTGTTATTGTTATTTGTGGATTACTTTTTTTGTGTGGAAGGCAAGTGAATGCAGACAGCAAAGAAGAGGTAAAATCAGAGGTGTAGATGGGGAGAGGACAATGAGAACATTGGATCCCTGATACGGATTATGATCTTCCCCGAATGAAAATTTCCTTTACTCTGCAAATTTTGAGCATTGCAGTATCTTAGAATTTCAGCTGAGCATTTAGAAATAGAGTTTAGGCATCCAAAGAATAGGGCCAGGCAAAGTTAGCAAGGGAATGCAAGCACAGCAAATACAGGAGTTCTAGGTATGAATGATTTTCAATGTCTCATTTCCTGCAATACTAGAAATTTAGGGGCTAAAGGAAAACATCATTTTGTGGGGCAGAATTCTTATTTGGAGGGACAATGCCCTCATTTTGCCTCCCACTTGTGCCTCATGGGTAGAGCTGTGTTTTTTTGTTCTCCCAGTTTCAGAGGCAAGCAGTAAGTCTACTCAGGTGCCACCATTATTGTCTAGAACAGTGCACCCCTATTTGACTGACCCCCATTTTCCCCCATAGAAAATTAATCAGTACCTTGCTAGCTGAGGTCAAGGTTAGAATCATAGTCATAGAGTTATACAGCCATCGAGTTGGAAAAGGTCTCATGGGCCATCTAGTCTCACTCCCTGCTCAGTGCAGAAGATCTCCAGCTAAACCATCCCCAGCAGGTATCTCTCCAGCCTTTTTTTGTACATGTCCAGACAATGAAACCCTACCATCAACTGGTTCCACTGCCAAATTGCTCTCTCTGCTAAGAAGCTCCTTCTAATGTTCAATCAAAATCTACTGTCTTTTAACTTCAAACCATTAAACTTGGTTCTACCCTCTGGGGCTGTAGAGAACAAGCCTGCCTCCTCCTCTCTCTGACAGCCCTTGAGGTATATGAGAGTGCAATCATGTCACCCCTCAGTCTTCTCTTCACCAAGATGAACATGCCCAACTTCTTCAACCTTTCCTCATATGTTTTATTGCTGCCCAACCCCAGAATAACAAGGCCAGACATAGACATTGGGTTAATAAGAGCCACTTTATTTGACCTATTTGTTTATATTACATTGGCCTAAATAAGAGCGAGAAAGCAAGAGGAACCTGATTCAGGACCAGCTGAGACCAGGTGTCATCCCTGTGATGACCTCCTTGGGTGAAACACCCCAGCACCAAAGGCAATCCATTGCTTCTGGGTTGCTCTCCAGCCACCCTTAGTTGGAAGGTCAACCCAGTAGGCTCCCACCAAAGTCCCAAGACCCCACAAGTGAGAGCTCATGTTCTGAGTCAACCTCAAAGTTAGCCTCCTTCCTTATCCCCTGAATCCCAAGACCCTAAAGAGAGGGTTCCAGAGCATTACCCTACACCCAAAAGGGGTGCCAAATGTGTACACCAGAGACTTATTTCCTCCCCTGCTACCCGCCATGGATAAGGGACAAGTGTCTGACATTCCTGAGAAAGTGTAGAAAGGCCATACAGCAGAAGAAGGGGTATAGCAGCCTGGGGAGTCCAAGGTCTGTCTTCCAAGCTACCAAACCCATTCCCAAATTAGTGCCAGTCCTTCCAGCCTCCCTCTCTTAGTAGACTGACTGGCCCAGTCACAGAGATCCACCACCTCCATTCTCATCCCCTTTGTGCATGTGAACACACTGCATAGTCTGCAATGCTGACCAACGAAACCACAGCAACTGAGACCATGTGGAGGGTGAACTGGTCTCATATACCCTCTCACGTGCCCCCCCCCATGACATGACACATCCTGGTGCTCTCCACCTGATGCAGGGTGTCATGGTCTCTTTTGGGGAGGGCAGGAAATATCACCCTCCCTCTCAGTGTCATGGCTGCAAGGGTACAAATATGCATTCTCTATAACTTTTTTCATCCTTGTTTCTGTTCTCTGAACCTGCTCCAGCTTGTCTATATCCTTCTTAAAATGAGGTGCCCAGAACTGAATATAATACTTTAGATGAGGCTTAAACAGCACAGAACATAGTGAGACTATTACTTCCCTTGAATTAACATTGAAAAAGGTACTTTCGGACTACAAAATCTCAGAGCCTTTGCTGAGTCAAGCACACCTTCAGACTAGGACTGTGAATTCACATTCTGGATGCCCCTTAAAATTCATAGCACTTGGCAATGCTTATGTTGGGAAGTATTGTGGAGCTAGTTGATGATAATTCTGCTGGCAAGCCAAATTTTCCGCTGAACAATTTGGAAGACTAAAGCAGGGAGCAGGCTTCATGACCTTGAATGGATGCCCACCAGTTGTTGGATTTTTTTTTAAAGTTAGTATTATCATCTTTCTGCTGAATAGAGATTTTTATTTCAGCTGCTCCTGACCCCAAAGAGCCACTATTCTCTTTAAGAGAAACAAATACCCCTGCTCTTCAACCAAAGCTGTAAAGTCTTCTTTCAGCCATTATTTATATTGGCTTTAATACATGTAAAGAACTAAATCATTTTCATGTTATTTTAAGCAAATGATTTGGACATCCATTAATAAAAGCATAATACAGTATGTTGTAAAGTACCTCTAATTCTTAATTAGGTGGGAGATATTTTCCCTTGCCTTAAAACTGGAAACATGTTATACTCATATATACTTCCAAGTCAAGTCTCAAGTCTGGGAACCAGCTTTATACCTCAACCTATATTCCAGAATTTCTGGACAGTCAAATAAAGTCCGTCTTAACAATTTCAGTAGAATGGGCCCTCCACATTTGTGATTTTGCTATCTGCAGCTTCAGAAGCAGAGAATAGGATCCTTCTTACTTCCCATTATTGAAGCTCCAAAAACTTTAGAAGAAAGGATCCTTCCTCTGCAAGCCCATTGTCTAACACATTTTCTGTTCCCCTCTGAGAAATGTGCCTTGCTCTTTTGGGATGAGTCTTACCTTCTGCTCTTAGGAAAAGTTTTAGAAAGCTGCTCCTATATGCAGTGAGGACAGGCTGACAAGCACACCTCACCCCACCTCAAGCCCATTGCCTAATACATTTGCTGTTCCTCTCTGAGAAATGCACCCACGCTTTGCGCTTCAGAGATTGTCATGTGACCAGTAGGCAAAAAGAGATGGAAGCGTTGTTCAAAGTCATAAAGTTTCTGGATGAATGTGTTATGTTACTGAATCAAGGGCAGCAAGTCAGTCACTAAAAATATACAAGCCATGAATCAAGTTGAGTCAGTGTGTTATTTATTGCTGAATGGAGTCCAAGTTGAGTCACTGAAGCAACTGAAGTCTGACTTGAGTCCGAGTCAATGGACTTGAGTCTACATCACTGCCTGTCAGTCTTCTCTTAGCCAGGCTAAACATAACCAACTTTCTAAGTCAACTCCCTCATAAAACTTTGTTCCTAGATCTCTGATCATCTTGATCACTCTTATCTGGACACATTCCAGCTTGTTAATATCTTTCTTGAACTGTTGTGCCCAAAACTAGACACAGTGGTCCAGATGTGGTCTGACCAAAGCTAGAGTGGTACTGCATTTCCCTTGATCTGGATACTATGCTCTCTTCAATGCCACCTAGAATGGCATTGACTTTTTTAGCCACTGCATCACATTGTTAACTCATATTTAGCCTGTGGTCTATTAAGGCCCCTATATCCTTTTCACACATATTGCTTTCAAGCCAGATGTCACCCATCCTATAACTGTGCATTTAATATTTCCTGCCTAGACCTAGTACCTTTCATTTAGCCCTGTTGAAATTAATTTGGTCTAGCTTTCCAGCCTATCACTGTCATTTTGAATTCTCTTCCTTCCTGACCTTTGGAGTATCCACTTCTCCTCCTCAAATCTGTAAATTTGATAAGCATGACTTCTATTCCATTGTATAAGTCATTTGAGTAATTTCTTCTTCATGTAGTTTTAAAAACACCACAATGAAGAAATCTGTTGAGTCTCTCAGAAGAAGAGCATTCACAAACTTCTTATGAAATTTGTAGATGATACCAAATTAGGAGGGATAGCTAACATTGCAGAAGATAGGGTCAGAGTTCAAAATGATCTTAACAGATTAGAGAGCTGGCCCAAAACTAACAAAATGAATTTCAACGGGGAGAAGTGTAAGCTACTACACCTGGGCAGAAAAAATGAAATGCACAGATATAAAATGGGTGATACCTGACTTGACCACAGTATGTGTGAAAAGGATCTAGGAGTATTAGTAGACCACAAGCTGAATTTGAGTCAGTAGTGGGATGTGGTAGCTAAAAAAAAACCAATCCAGTTCTCGGCTGCATAAATAGTATAATATCTAAGTCAAGGGACGTGATAGTACCATTCTATTCTCCTTTGATCAGACCCCACTTGGAATAGTTCTGGGCACCACCATTCAGGGAGGATATTGACAAGCTAGAACATGTCCATAGGAGGGCAACCAAAATGGTAGAAGGCCTGGAAATCATGCCCTATGAGGAATGGCTTAGGGAGCTGGAAATGTTCAGCCTGGAGAAGAAAAGGTTAAGAGATGACATGATAGCCATGTTCAAATATTTGAAGGGATGTCATATGGAGGATGGAGCAAGCCTGTTTTCTGCTGCTCTAGAGAATAGGACACAGAGCAATGGCTTCAAACTTGAGGAAAAGAGATTCCATCTAAACATGAAGAGGAACTTCCTGATGGTAAGAGCAGTTCAACAGTGGAATACACTGCCTGGGAGTGTGGTGGAGTCTCCTTCTTTGGAGATTTTTAAAGAGAAACTGGATGGCCATCTGTTGGGAATGTTCTGATGGTATAATCCTGCATGGCTGAAAGCTGCATTTGATGGCTATTGTGGTCTCTTCCAACTCTATGATCCTATGATTCTGTGAAACTGAGAGACCATCACTGAAAATCTCTTCTCCTTCATAGCCACTTCCTTCACCTCTTTTGGCTGCATTTCCTGCCTTTTTAGTTCTCTGTGGACTCTGCCATAGCATGCAAGGGAAGTCTTCTATGAGGGTGGGCATTTCTCCTTCTGCCATCCCACCCACCATCACACTCAGTGTAAATCCATGTAGCAGGACATTCTACCATAAATAGCAGGGGATTGGAAAGAGGAAACCCAAGATAGTAGCACGCAGAGAGGCAGTGGGCAGCCTCTTTTGTGGATGGTGTGCTTTGAGCTCACTGGGGCAATGAATTAAAGAACAAATTAATCATGGCACTCTTGTGCACCTCAGCATATAGCACAGGAATTTATGTCATCATGAGAATAGGAGATGATATTTCTACCCAGAAATCATTAATAGTATAACGGGGGTGGGGTGGGCCCCCAACTGTACATTTTCCCATGCAGTCAATTAATCAGGCCATATATTTTTTAATGTACCTCTGTGTGAAGATTCTCCCACTACCCAAATTTAAACCAGTTAAACTTTAATAGACCTCATATAAATTACTAATTGTGACTTCCTCTGGAATAGAAGCGTGAGCCAGTTGTGGCTAATACAGAAGGAGGAGGGTGGGGCAGAAGAGTTGAGGACTACCAGAATAGTTAACTTAAAAAACCCCCCGGAACATCTTCTTCATAATTAATAAATGAAAAATGTTGCTGCAGCTAATCAATAAAGTTGTTAGAGCGAATTGATCGGATGAGGAAACTCTTTTTGTGGGTACAATTTTTCACCTCTTTGGAACAAAAGACTCCCTCGGGTGCTATCAAACTGATAGACACTTAGGCGTCTGACCCAAACGAGGATAAAAATAGAACATCAATTAATTAAAAGAAGGGAAAAAATATCTCTGCTTGGAGATCTGGGATGAAGCAGAAGCAGGCACAGTGAGAGTTAACCTTGTTCGCATCAGGCAGCGTAAAGACAAGGGAGAATGGCAAGCTCTTGGAGCACTTTCTCACCACTGGCTCTCCACGGTGGCCTTTTCTTCCATCACGTTTTTTTGCTTTTAGCAGACAAAAGGCACAACCTGACAGCAGCTCCCCCCGCCCAGTGTTGATGCGCATGGCCAGCAATGGCTCATGGGAAAGGCTCATTTCATTTTCCCACAGCATACCCCAGCACAACGTTTTGAGATGTTGTTTTCTTGGAGTGGGGGGAGAAGTGACTTCTTGGAACAGAGTTTCAAAAACTGATTTTTGTGGACTACAACTCCCACAACCCCTGCCCAGGCAGCAGGGGGATTCTGGGAGTTGTAGTCCAAACAGTAATTCCTTGCCCTCACCCCCCAGCTCCATTGTAACGCTCATTACAGGCAGCCAGCCAGACTGAGAAGTTCCCACTTGGTTTTTGCCATATAAGCTGGCAGAGAAAAACCAGAGAAGCCTTTAAATATTACTAAGACAGTTTGTGCACTCCACACAACAAAGTGGTAAATCTTTGCTTGGATTGTACTGCTTCATGTTGCTAGTATGGGAACTCATGCTTGAATGCTAACTTAAAACAACAATAACATCTGTCCTTTTATTTTGGCTTATGTTTGATTGATTTTCCTTGGTGCACTCCTTTGTTTTTGCTGGGCTTTTAAATGTGTGAGTATATGATTTCCTATGCAAACATTAATATCTAAGATCCTGCATTCTGCTTGTGTAGTGTAAATCTGCATTCATATAACTGAATGGCAACTATGATACACTGCCCTACTGCTGAATACTAACATTGTGCAGCCAACTGCATATCTGCGAATGAGCTTGCTGTTTCCACCATCCCAGTGAATCAAGTGATACACTGAAGGCACGGATGAATAGTTAAGCACCATCCAAGCACGTGTGACTGAATGTGCAATAGTTACACCTGTGGAATGCTGATTATGCAAATGTGAACTGAATATAGACATTATGCCAAGTGCCAAAAACACAACCTCATGCATAAGGGAATTTATGTGCACATCAGGATGGGCAACTGTGGAAGGCTAGGGGGCTATATTAGAACCCCCTCGGAGACTTTGGAAGGCTCACGCCTCACTACACTTACTTCTGCCAGAAAAAAAAATTAAAAATTGCCTTTCATTGCCCCCAAACATCCTCTAGGGGGAATTTTGACCATATTTTGGGCCCTTCTGGGGCCATTTTAGGCGTAAGAGCAACCCTTTTTAATTATAGGAAATGAGCTGAAGTCATTTCCTGTTCATGCTTCAAAAAAGTTCTCTCTTGGGCCTACACTGGCTGGGGGAAAATATGGTGGAAATCCCTCCCACATCTTCTAGAGGGCATTTGAGGGCAAAAACACTTTTTTGAAGAATTTTGCAAATATTTTACTCCTGGGAGGGCCAGGGAGGCTCCATATAATGTGGTATATAATGTGGTATAAATGCCCTCCACATCCCATAGAGGCAATTTTGGGGCATTTGAAAAAAAAATTACCTTTGCAGGGCCCAGAAGGACCACAAAAACAGCTCTGGAGGCAACATGTAACTCACAGGCCACACTTTGCCCACTCCTGGGGTACATGAAACACTGACAGGATGCCAGACTAATGGTTTTACTATGTTTTTCTCAATGTCCTGAGGCTCCTTCACACTACAGAATTATAGCACTGTTATTCCACTTTAACTGCCATGGTTCCATCCTGTGGAAACCTGTGACTGGAGTTTAGGAAAAAGCATTTGAATTTCTCAGCTAGAGTGCTTGAGTGCCTCAGCAAGCTACGAACCCCAGGAATCCATACGATGGAGGCACAGCAGTTAAAATGGAATCATCATGCTATAAGTTTGCAGTCTGAATGGGCCCCTGGATTAAGGGAGAAGCTGCTTAGGAATATTTAACAAATGGATATCTAAGCACATAAGTAAATACTGGCTGTCTGGCTTCTTTGGAGGAAGCATGGAACCAAAATTTCTCAAAAATACACACTTTATTCTAACTGAGGGTGGGAATGGAGATGCAAGAGGGACATGTGATAGGCATAGCTACCGTCCCTCCCTCCCTTTAGTAGGGGGATTAGGGGCAAAATTAATCATCAATTTTTAAAAATTCCTGTTGGATTGAGGCTGTATGGTTATGAACTATTTATTGTGGGAAACTGTAAGAGTAAAAATGGCACCAATTGGTACCTATTGAGAGAACCATCCTCTTTGCCATGGTTAGCGCCTCATTCTTTCTCTAAATCACAAAATGCCATTCTCAATTTTACTAACTGACAGTGGCACAGAACCATACCAGGATGAGTAAGGCCTTTTTTAATGCAACAGAAGATTCATTCTCTACAGAGCTTACAGCCTCCACGCAGATTATGTGAAGCAAAAGGGAGGAGGGAGAAGAGGAAATATTGGATTCAGCACAAACATTAATTATGATGATAATGAATTATTTGAATATCCACTAACTTGGACATAATAATGAGGTGATATTTTCATACCAAAGCCAGTGCTGAATTAAAAAAAAAAAACACAGAGAAGCCTATATTTTTCCAGACAGTCAATTGATCAGGCTATTTTTACATGGCTCAGAATGAAGACTTTCACTCCCTAAACTTAAACCAGAGAAATTTTAATAGACAGTCTATAAATTATTAATACTGCAGCTGCTTTCACTGACAATTAGGTCTAGCCAGACTTTATCAGCAAAGTCTTTTTAATTTTTTTTTTTTGGAACAATAAAGCTTCTATAAACACAATGTGAGCAGATGAGATAAGCTGATATTATGAAAAATCTCAGGTGGCTACAGCTCCCCTCCCTCACCCCTTTGTCCCCCCCGCAAATGGTGGATTCTGGCAGCAACCAGGTACTAATCTACTCTTGGGTTTTAACCTAGGCCATTTCCACACCACACTGTTATAGTGCTGTTATTCCACTTTCAACATCCTGTGGAATCCTGGGGTTTGCAGTTTAGGGAGGGGCATTCAGAATTCTCAGCCAGATTGCTCTTTGGCCTCAGGAAACTACAAACCCTAGAATTCCACAGGATGTTGAAAGTAGAATAACAGCACTATAACAGTGTAGGGTGGAAATGGCCCTGAATTTAAAGGAGCTATCCAAGGTGCTGAACTTATTTTGGTTAGAAAGTTTAGCAGGTTGGATAGTTTCTTTAAAGTTTAGACTAAAACACAGAGTGGATTTACTACCCCATCAGCTGCCAGCCACTACTACTGGACTGCAGGCAAAGCAGGAGATGGAACTGAAGTCATGGCAACCACATCTGCTCCTCTCTGCAGCATCTGACCACAAGGCACCATGAGTTCCAGAAGAAGTGAGTAGGGGGATGTGAAATTACCTCATTGCTGAGATTTTTAAGTTGAGACTTAACAAAGTGAGATAGTACCTAAAGGATGCTATCTCACATCCAGTGTGAGACTCAGACAACAAATATATTCCCCCTCCTCCATTTATGGCTTCTGCAATTTGTACAGAATATGGTTCACGTACAACCTCTTTCTCTGCACAAAACAAGTGTCTTTTTTTTCCCTTGTGAAGCTAAGCGCAGGAACATGACAAGCACAAGACACGCTGATTGTTCATGAAGATGCAAAACAATACAGTCAGCGCTAACACAACTCAATAAAAAACTACAGTTATCCCATTTTCCAGTACTGTGCATTTTACAGAAGTGTGTAGAAACCACACATGAAAATGTAGAAACCAAAAAGAAAAGAAAAGAAAAGAAAAGAAAAGAAAAGAAAAGAAAAGAAAAGGGAGGGAGGGAGAGAGGGAAGGAAGTGTGCTATCTTGCAGCAAGTCATATCAAGGAGAAAAAATGTATAGTCTTGTTGACCACAAGAAGATTAAATAAGCTATGGTTTACATTATTAATACATACCATCCAACTGTCTCAATTTTGCATTAATAAGCCTTCTTCACTGCAGCCTCCCACTGAAGTTACCATTTATTGACCTTCTACCTCTCAACCATGGCCAGACCTATCATTATGGTTCTATCAGGCAGCAGATATTTATTGTTCTGTGCCTTCAAGTCACTTCTGACTTATGGCAGCCCTAAGGTGAACCTATCACAGAGTTCTCTTGGCAAAATTATTCACCCTTCCTCAGAGGCTAAGAGAGTTGCCCAAAGTCATACGTGTATTTCCATGGCCATGTGGGGATTCAAACCCTGGTCTCTTACTGTCATAGTCTTAACACTCAAACCACTACACCACTCTGACTCTCCAGCAGATACAGGGTATCATGAATGGGCAACTAAAAAAAAAAAATCATTGCCAGTGCGATTTTCTGCCACATGGGAAAATATAGGTGATGAAGTGGAATTGGGTACGTAATGTAGCAGATGGATTACTTCACTGTCTCAGGCAGCAAAATCATATCCTCCAATGTTTCACAGATGACAACCTGGACACATGTGGCCAAGCAACATCAGGTTGTCATCAAGATGTCAAAAGTTATTAATGAGAAAAAAACAGACAAGCTATGGAGGCTCAGCAGCAGTTGCTCTTGCTTAAGCCTACTGAGAAGGGCAAGATTCTGCCCCCTCCTCTCCTCTCCCCTCCTGCACTGAGTTGAGTGTAAACTAAATTTGATCTTCGAATTCAGTTTTTGCAGCAATTGAGGACAAAGAGGGAAAAGTGAGAGGAAGAAAGAGAAACTGGGACATTGTAAAAGTAACTTAAAACCGGGATGGCGAAGGATTAATGAAAACTGACCTCACCAAATTGGGACAGATGGAGAATATGCAAAAGGCCTTGGGATGGTCCTGCTTGGAACCCGTTTAGCCATCACAGTTAATAGTCACAGACTGTCTTCTGGTCAATAGATCTTCCCTCTCTCCCTCTGTGCACCCTATCTCCACCAGAAAGCATGGGGACACAACAATCTGTGGTGTACAGGGGAAGGAATTCCAGCATTCAAATAACTAACTTTGTAAAGGTAAGAAACTGCAAATCCCCCTATAAATGGACTAATTAGACCAGAAAACTGAGTACAAGTACTTGTCTACAGGTTGCAATCTGTGGCACTCTCTGTCTGCCACCAGTCAACTCAATATGAATTTACTGAAAACTGCCTGCAGACATCAGACTTGGTGAAGCTGATGCACACAGTGTACAGACTATTTATTTATTCTTTGTATTTCTATCCTGCTAAAATTTATCCCCCGAAGCATCTTACCATTATCCAAACCAATAAAAAAATACACACATAAAATTCAAACAGCTCCAGTGAAATATAAAATGATTAATTAAACAATCAACAAATTAAGATATATAGCAAGGGAACATTATAAAAATGTGGTTCCAGAATCAGCTTTAAAAGCAGTGAGTTATAAATGTGAGGCAATGCTGCAGTAGGGATTAATTCATGGGCAACTTCTATATCCCAATCAGATTTATTAGGTAAAATTAAAAAAGAAAAAAGAAAAACACTTTTAAAAATTAGATGTTTCAACAGAGAAATCCCCATTGATCAGCATAAAAATTACAAAGGGCAGAGCAGTTTTAACCCCTGCCAAAGGGTTGAAGGATCATTTGGAAGAGTGAAGCTCTGCTAACAGAACAGCAGGAAGTCTGCCCTGGCGGTCCCCAGTACAGCCATGGGGAGTTCTGAAGAGCTGGCATATTTCTTTTAAAACTGGGGATGCTGCTGGCAGAAAACATGAGAAGGAACATTCATGGTGTTTATAACAAATAGCAGCCTTGGTTGGACCAGATTGACAGCCCCTTCTCCTCACCAACATGGCTGCAGATCACGTCCATATAATGGAGGCTTTTAACAGTAATAGTCCCTCCCATTTGTCTTTCTAGAAGGAAAACAACCATGTCTACTACTACAGCTTTGTTGTTATGATAGCCAGCATGATGTAGTTGTCTGAGCGTTAGACTATGACCACTTCCGCACTAGACTATTATAGTGCTATTATTCCACTTTCAGCGTCCTATGGAATCCTGGTTGTCCCTAAACTGTAAACCCCAGGATTCCATAGGATGTTGAAAGTGGAATCATAGCACTATAACAGTCCAGTGCGGAAATGGCCTACAACCCTGGAGACCAGGATTCAATTCCCTGCTTGGCCATGGAAACCCGCTGCGTTACTTTGGGCTTCTCACATACTCTCAGCCACAGAAAACCATGTGGTGGGCTCACCTTAGGGTTGCTATAAGTCAGAAATTACTTGAAGGCACACAACAACAACAACAACAACAACAACAAACACAAACCTTCAAATCATATATGACCTATCGTAACATTAAGGTGACACTATCATGGATTTCTCTTGGCAAAATTTGTTTAGAGGGGGTTTGCCATTGTCTTCCTCTGAGGCTGAGAGAAGGTGAGTTGCCTGGGGTACCCAGTGGGTTTCCATAGCCTACCAATGACCTACTTCAACTGGTCTCCCAATGTCCTTCTTTCAAGCCACTGCAACATGTTGTCTCCCTTCCACTACTCCTATTACTACTTGTAGAATCATAGGTTCACAGAGCTGGAAGAGACCACAACGGCCAATGAGTTTCACCACCTGCAATGCCAGAATACACTATTAAAGCATTACCAACATCCACCCTCTGTTTAAAAACCTCTAAAGAAGGAGACTCCATCACACTCTTAGGCAGCGAGGCAGTGTAGTCCACTGTCTAAGTGCTCTTACCATCAGGAAGTTCTTCTTAATGTTTTGATGGACTCTCTTTTCTTGAAGTTTGAAGCCATTGCTCCAAGCCCCAGTCTCTGGAATAGCAGAAAACAGGCTTGCTCCATCCCCCATATGACATCCCTTCAAACATTTAAACCTAGCTATCATGTCACCTCTTAACCTTCTCTTCTCAAGGCTAAACATATCCAGCTCCCTAAGCCCTTCCTCATATGACATGGTTTCCTGGCCTTCTACCATTTCGGTGGGTCTCCTATGGAAACGTTCCAGCTTGTCAACATCCTTCCTGAACTGTGGTGCCCAGAACTGGATACAATATACCAGGTGGAGTCTAGCCAAAGCAGAGTAGAATGGTACTAATAGAGTGATTACTTGTTGTTGTGTGCCTTCCAGTAACTTCTGACTTATGGCAAACCAAAGCAGCAAGATTCCTTCACAGAGGATTTGCTTTTGCCTTCCTCTGAGGCTGAGAGATTATGACTTGCCCAAGGTCTCCCGGTGGGTTTCCATGGCCGAAAAGGGATTCAAACCCTGGTTTCCCACTGGCTTGGTCCATTACTCAAACTACTATACCACACTGGCTCTCATTTCCTATTATTATTAATGGCTGTTAAAATATTTGCATCTTGGCTTAGAGACAAGGATCTTAAGGCAATATGCACTTAGAAAAGTTATTTAAATAACTTAAAAATTACGAAGAAGTAAAAAATAATTAGGACTCTAAAAACATACTAAACTATCTAACAAATTAAAAGAAATCAAAATATATGTGTATCACAAATCAAAACGTATGTGCACAAACTGAACAAAATTTAAAGAGGGTGGGAAGCGGTAGAGAAAAGGGGATTATTGACCCCTGTAGTGGCTGTGGCCCCTGCCACCAGGCATATGGGTTCTTGAGTCTTTCTTAGCCTCATGGCCAAACACTTAACAGCTGCCCAGTGACATGAAAGGTCTATTTTGTGCTTAATAGCCCCAGTCAGTTTCACTTTAGCCTGGTAGTTCAGTGTTGGGAAAAGACCAACAGCTGGGTACAGCCTGAGGGAATGACATTTCTTTTCAGCAACATGCTTGCACTGCCTTCCTATCTGGTAGGCCGGGTGAGGGTTACACTTGGTGCCGTTCTGTTTCCTTTGTTTGGTTCTGCCCTATATGACCTTGGAGAACCATTGGCCAGTGGCCCCATGTGTGGGGGGAGGCAACACCCTAGCCCAGGGGACGCATTATCCAGTCATGAAGACTGGGAATGTTGGCCTAAAGACAGTCATGGGTAGAATTTACTGTTGTGGGGGCTGATTCTACCACTTGCTGGATGGAGATGCTGGAACCCATCAGCTAAAGGACTG
The DNA here is from genome assembly GCA_030412105.1 of Cyclura pinguis. Lineage (NCBI taxonomy): Eukaryota > Metazoa > Chordata > Lepidosauria > Squamata > Iguanidae > Cyclura > Cyclura pinguis. Next base: position 335,908,156 of record CM059600.1, read on the forward strand.
TGATGCTTCCCTTGCTGAAAACCACCTGCTGCACTGATTTATCAAGAAAAATTATCCTGCAACAGAGATGTGTGTCAGTTATTTGTATCAAAGTCTGAGGCAAACATGACATTGCAGCCAGTTCTCACTTAGAACGCCTTTTCATTTGGGTGATAACAAGCTGTTGGGGGTTTGGAAACACTAGATTGCTAGAAGATACCCAATCATCTATTTAAGCCAGCTGGAAGTCTCAGAATCAGAACTGTACACACAGAAACATTGTGCACTGTTCATTGCACATTGAAAAATGACACCCCCTCATTGCCATGCATTGTTCAGTGTTGCTACTGGGCATGGAGGTTGCATAGTGTAGGTATAGCATTTCTGCTGAAAGAATGTAGGATTGCATTCCTTGTGTGTTTTAGAATCGTTAGAGACCCATATGTTTTCTCATTGGAATATCATTTGGAAGCTGAAACATTATCATATTATTGATGAAGAATTTTTGGAATGCTCTCACAATCTCAAGAGTAGCCATCTATCTATATATCCAGTCTGCTTTTCCAGTTTGTTCTTCGGAGGTGTCTTACAATTTAAAATACATCATTTAAATGGTTCTCTCAACCCTCTCATGCCAGAGGTATGTTTGATGAGAACATGAGAGAGAACATAGGCTAGTCTGGTGCCTCCCCAGAGAGGCCTTTGGCCATTAACTGGTTGATACACAAAGATTTTGAGTGTGTGTGTCCCCTGTGGTTTGCTTTTCATTTGTTACATTTTACATTTGCTTATGTTATGGGGTCGGACTGGATGTCCCTTGTGGTCTCTTCCAGCTCTATGATGCTATAAGTGCTTTGAAACTGTGCTTGATTCAGTGTTGTTTTAATATGATAGCTCATATGACTTTTAATCCTTTATTACTACTGTATTATGATCACATTTAGCCACATTCTGATTTAATCTGTATTGCAACCAATCTTGGGTCATGAATTGGGGAGAAGGCAGGAGAAGAGAGCAATTAAATACAGACAGACAGACAGACAGACAGACACACCAGCACCCAGACTGTAACAAGCTCTTTCCTTGCCCACTGGTCAGTTGACAAAGGGTTAGTTCAAGTCACCATAGCCTTGAGAGTCACTAAAGCAGAAGCAGAAATAAGGAGTTAACTTTTATTTGCTGGTCACTGTCAGTTTTTCTGAAGTAGGGCTTGTTTTGTGTTGTGCTGTTTATTTTTCTTTCTTGTGATCTTGACTTTTGCTGGCTTTTGGCAAATGCCACTGATGACTAAGCTTGCAAGTTTGCACATTAGCAGGCTTGCTTTTAGAAGTTCCTGCTTCTGCATTCAGGTCACAGCACAACTCTTTGTCAAATGTGACCTACATCCCACCACACTAAAAACTTCATCTGCCGAACAAGAAAAGTCCATCAGAGATAAAGGCTGTATAATGGAATGGAAAAAAAGAGAGGAAGAAAACCCTCAGAGAGACCAGTTTAAATTATACAAAGATTTCCTTCTGCAACTGCAAACTCCTAGGACTTTTTTTAAAAATGCTTTTAGCAATCTGGGAACTGTTGTGGTATGGTTCCTTCTCTCATTGATCTGTATCATCAGAAGTCCACAGTGACATGGAGGGGTCCACTAAAGGCTTCTTCAGTGGTGTAGCACAACCAGGGCTCACAAGATCAGAGCGTTAGGACATTTCAATAAGGAGGAACAATGACAACATGTGTTACCTGACACCCTCCCCTGTAGGCTTCCATGTTCCTTCTAAATTTTCTCACAGGAGCTGGAAGAGGTGAATTTTTTCCCAGTGAGCTATCCCTTTTGCAACAATTGGGATAGCATGTTCTTGGATAGGCTGTTAAGGTCCATTAGCTTTACAAAACTACTACCACTGCTTCACTGACACAGATCAGTGCAACTTATATTTTTGGATTCCCTGTGGGGATGCATCTATTATGATGAGTAACTGAATTTCAACTACATGACTGGGATCCTTCCATAGCAGTGCTGCTAATAATAACAGAGCTACCAAGACACTCTATAGCTGGCCTTGCTAGGAGGCAGGATGAGGTTGATGCTTCAAGCAACAAACGGTAAAGTGGAATATTACCTTCTGGGAGGACAGAGCTGTCTGATCTACTTACTTGTCTTGCATCCCTTAAGGTACCTCAGGGCACTGGTTTGCAGCCACTGTTAAAGTAAGACTGAGTTATATGTTGCATCAGCTTTTACATGTGGAATGGACAAGTTCTGTCTTGTCCCTCACTTCTGAAACCAAATCATCTGAGGTTGACTCTTCTAGATATGTAGGAAGTGCCCTATACCAGGTCAGTCCATTTTTCTATCTGGTGCATTTTTGTCTACTCAGTTGTTGCTGTTGCTGCTGCTGCTACTGTTGTTGTTGTATGCCTCCAAATCATTTCTGAGTTATGGCAAACTTAAGGCAAACCTATTGTGGGGTTTTCTTGGCAAGGTTTGTTCAGAGTGGGGTTGTCTTCACATTCTTCTGAGTGTGACTTGCACAGGGTCATCAAGTGGGTTTCCATGTCTGAGCAAGAATTTGAATCCTGGCTTCCCAGAGTCTTACACTCAGACCACTATACCACACTGGCTCCTTGTGTCTACGCCATAAAATTCACCTATCCTATTTAGCCTGTGGGATCAGTGATAACTTCCTTTGAGTCAGCCTGTAGAATAACTTACCCAGATTCATGAATCTCTTCATGAATGGGATCAACAGAACTTGAGATTTTCATAAAACTGAATATGGGGGAAAGCAAAATTAACAGATTTGCCCATGTCTGCTCTCAACACAATATATGGCCATTTAGCTTTAGATGGAGTATACAATATACTTTTGGGATCCCAATATATACAATATACTTTTGGGATCCCAAATTAAGTTGCATCATTAAGCAGCAGCAGAACCAATAGGTTGCTGTGATCTCCTTCTGCTGGCTAACCACTATTTATGCCATGAAGCTTGGAATGTTTTTGTCCCAAGTTCCTAGAGTTAAAGGCATGCAAAACTGAGATTAAAACACTATTAAACAACAGCAGAATTAAAAACATTTAAAATCTTCGTTTAAAACAGGGACTAAAAATGGTACAGCACCATAAAAAGACCTTCTCTTGTTAAAAATCAATTCCTGAAGGCTTGTGGGAAAAGAAAGGTCTCAACCTGCTGCTGAAAAGACAGCAAGGAAGGAGCAATCCTAACTTCCCTAGGGAGGGAGTTCTAAAGTTAGGAGCAGCCTCAGTGGAGGTCTTCTCCTGCATTTTTACCAAGCATGCCCATGAAGGTGGTGGTTTAGAGAGAAATGATTCCTCTGCAGATATTAAAGCTTGGGCAAGCTCATATGGGAAGAGGTGGTCCTTCAAAAAGCCTGGGTGCTAGCCAGCACTGTGGCTCCATCAGTAGGTGTCTGAACCCTCCACGCCATCTCCTGACAAAATAATTGAGAGTTCAATCACTACCACACCTTCAGCGGCAGCCCCATAACTCTCATCAGCAGAGAAAGTCAGCAATTGCACACTGCCTGGAAAGCTATTAGATTAGGCAATGGACACTGGGAAAGAGAAGGTCAAGTCCCCATGTCTCATCTCATTTCCCCAGATAACAGCAACTCTCATGAGACTTGACATGAGATCTGCAGGAGCTGGTGAGTGGGGGCTCCAATCTTAGTGGGGCAGTGACTCTGCTTTTGACTTTAGTCTGAACATTGAAGGAGCAATCCAAGGTGGTGAATTTATTTTGGAGATAGATTTCAGCACCTGAGATAATCCCTTTAAAATTCAGACTAAAACTCGAAGGACAGTCACTCCCCCAATGACATGGGAGCCACTGCATATACACTGTATATAAGACCTCTCTCTGCATGATCCAGGTTCAGCTTCTGGCCAGCTGCTGTCATGTTGGAAACTCCAGCTGCCAGTCTACTTGATGAGTGTCAGTCATGGTGTGTCTGGACTGATAGTGAGCTAAAGTGTCTGGTACTCAGTTACTGATAAGTGCAGGCTAAGTTGAGGTATGCATGAGGAGTGATGCACTATGGTTATATCCAGCTAATGGTAGCATAAGTGGAGTTGTGCATTTGGGATCACTGGACGTGTAGTAGCACGTTAAAGTACATGGAACAGCATATAAATATGCATTGCTTTTATGCATTGCCTTTATGCATTGCATGTTGAACTTAGACAATGGGTTGTCAGCCATGTGCTTTGGCCATTATCCACGTACCTTGGTATTCAGTGCAGGATTGTATAACCCTGGCAGATATTTATACTATGTCGAAGCAATGTGGAATCTCAGACAGTGTGTGTGTGTGCATGTATGTGTGTGCATATGTGCAAGCATGTGGAGTGTAGGCATGGCATCCCTGAATCTCTAAAATACCTACTGTTATCCTTGACTGTCACACTGTCACACCGAATTCAATGGGCTTAGCTATATGTTGATATTGCACTCTAAGTCGGGGTGTAGCAGGGTGCCACAGGGTTCTGTCCTGGGCCCAGTGCTGTTCAATATTTTCATCAATGACTTGGATGAAGGAATAGAGGGCATGCTTATCAAATCTGCAGATGACACCAAATTGGGAGGGGTTGCTAATACGCCAGAGGACAGGAGCAAAATTCAAAATGACCTGGATAGATTGGAGAGCTGGGCCAAGGCTAACAAAATGAAATTCAACAGAGAGAAGTGTAAGGTCCTACACTTAGGTAGAAAAAATGGAATGCAGAAATATAGGATGGGGGACATGTGGCTGGATGGCAGTACGTGTGAAAGGGATCTAGGAGTCTTAATAGACCACAAGCTGAACATGAGTCAGCAGTGTGATGCGGCAGCCAAGAAAGCCAATGCAATTCTCGGCTGCATCAATAGGAGTATGGTGTCTAGATCGAGCGAGGTACTAGTGCCACTCTACTCTGCTTTGGTTAGACCTCATCTTGAATACTGTGTCCAGTTCTGGGCACCCCAATTCAAGAAGGACATGGTCAAGCTGGAGCAGGTCCAGAGGAGGGCGACCAAAATGGTGAAGGGCCTGGAAGCCAAGCCCTATGAGGATAGACTTAGAGAGCTGGGTATGTTCAGTCTGCAGAAGAGAAGGTTAAGAGGGGACATGATAGCTATGTTTAAATATTTGAAGGGATGCCATGTAGAGGAGGGAGAGGGCTTGTTTTCTGCCTCTCCAGAGACTAGGACAAGGAGCAATGGATTCAAGGTGCAGGAAAGGAGATTCCACCTGAACCTCAGGAAGAACTTCCTGACAGTCAGGGCTGTCCGGCAGTGGAATATGCTGCCTCGGAGTGTAGTGGAGTCTCCTTCCTTGGAGGTTTTTAAGCAGAGGCTGGATGGCCATCTGTTGGGAGTGCTTTGAGGGTGTTCCTGCATGGCGGGGGGGTTGGACTCGATGGCCCGTGTGGTCTCTTCCAACTCTACGTTTCTATGATTCTATGATTCTATGATTCTAAGTCGCTTAACTCTCACCCCCAATGGAGACTGAATGGCACTCATTAGTGGCTAACCCATTTCAGTCTACTCTTCCTTTGCTATTCTGTCTTAAGACTCTGACCATGCTGACTGAAGGATGTCAGCATTCTATTAGCCTCTTTCCTCACTCTCCTGCTGCCCCCCCTTTTTTTTGCAACACCTAGCATGATAAGGAGATCTGGAGATATTGAAAGCTTGCTGGAAATTTCCTGCATATTGGGTTGGTCTGAATAGACATCTTGCATCACTGTGGATTTTTCTCTTTTCTTCCTTTGGTGCCTTTCAGTTGTATGGTCTTTGCAGTAGGAACCCATTTTGGGCTAGCATTATTCTGTGAAGCACTGCATGCACTAATGGCTTTATGTCAGTGTTTGGGAAATTACTTTTAAGAAGAATGAGTATAATGACATGCCAAATGCATCTATAACCAAGCAGTGGCAGGATGATTCTCTAAGTCTCAGAACATTCACCATTCTACTAGGATCATACGAAGCTACCTAATACTGAATCAGACTATTGGCATGTGTAATCTAGTATTGTCAGCTCTGACTAGCACCAGCTCTCTGGGGTTTCAGCAGGACTTTCTCCTAACCCTGATCTTCTACCCAACTATTAACCAGGAATCAACTTGCTTAGCTTCTGGTGAGACTGGATGTGATCAGAGTGGTATGATGATAGTCTAAATCACTGAACCACTGTGTATTCTGAGTCCTTTCACTGTTCACATATGGATGGCTTCAGGATGTTGTTGGGTGACATTCTGTTGGTAACTCACACATGTTACGTTCCCCAATAGAAGCATTGGGACATATTTATTCAGTGCAGAACATCCACATTCATTTCAAGATGGAGGAACTGCAGCTGCACAATGGGTACTTTTGCACACGCAGAGGTACACTGCATTGTGCATAACGTTTGCATTAAATTGTGTAACATGGTATGTGCCCCAATGTTTATATAGCACAAACAATATGTAGCAATCTGAAGTATAATCTTAAAAGCATTCATTATTTGTAAAAGTTAGGCTTCTACACTCTGCTTCATATAAACAACAGCAAAGATGTGTTTTGCTGTATGCTTCCTGCAAAGTGTAAGAAGAAAAGTTGCCAAGCCTTTAAGCGGTGGGAGAGAACACAACCTTCAAGCAGCCTGTCGGCTTAAAGATGTTCCACATTCTTCGTGCCTTCCCAGTCCTTCCAGCTATTGCACCTGCCTATAACCTCCTCAGCTGCCAAGCAGGGAGAAAATGACACAAGGATTGCTGAAACTACAGCAATCATAGAAGATGGTTTAAGACCTCCATTTCCGTGACTTCCATGACAATGTTGTACAGCTACAGCCAGGCTCATGTGGTACCACAAAGCTGGTCTCGCCTGAGTTTGTTATATGTTCCCTAACTTAATTACTTGTGCAGACATAAAATTAATGTTATGGGAAAGGATGCACAATTTTTAAGTCTTTTTTAAAAAAACAAAAAAGGGGGGCTGCCCATTAACTCTAATTTAATAACACAAACAGGTTTTCCTCTGATATTCTGAAGATAAAAAGCAACATGGGTGAGTAGAGAAGGAAGGGAAGGTATGGGGGTGGGGTGAGGGGGAGAGTCGAGAAGAAAGAAATATGTTCATTTTCTATGACAAAGAAATGAAATTGGTACTGTGTCTCCATCCCCCACCCTGTTCCAGCTGATCTGGTGAAATACAATATTGCCCCAAGCATATCTTGATGAAAAACTGAAGTGACACCAGGATGATGTTGTGGGTTGTATATATCTATGCAAGCCCCCCGCTCCGCCCCGGTTCTCTAACATTCTTTAGGAAATTTAAAGCAAAAGTTACAGCAGGAGTGAGTGAATTAATGACACTGTGTTCACTTCAGCTTAAAACCATAAGGCTCAGATCCCTGAGAATTTCAATGTCACACAGCCTTAGAACAACAGACTTTGAAAGGGACCACTGAGCCATTGAATCTAGCTCCTTATTCCCAGGTGCCACAAACATCCACTCATTAGCCTCCTAGGAAGACAGTGTTGTGCAGTGGTTACAGCATTGAATAAAGGAAACTCAGGTTCAGTAGTGAACATGTTGGTGCTGCCCAATGTGTGACTGCTGCAGAAGGCTGTAACCTCACTGTCCTTGACCCTGAGACAGTAAATCTCACCCTGTTTCCCTGTATTGGCTAATAGGAAATCATGATGATGTTGAATGCAAGCGCAGAAATGATAAAGTGAATTAAACATTTCAACTGGGGTGGAGAATTTTTTTTGGCCCAAGTGCTACTGCTCTTCTTCAGTGGTAACTTGCCAGGGACAGCAGTGGGTGGGGCAAAAGTCTCAAGTGGGTGTTGGCAACACTGTGAATGGCAGGGTGGCCCCACATCTTCTGACATCAGTAGGCCCACTCACAGACACACCATTCACACCACAGCTATGAACTCATTCTCAAAAGTAACAAGATATCAATTTGTCCCTGCATAACACAGGTCTGTATTTACAAAATACATATGAATTCACACACACGCATAGTGACGGGTGGTTTCCAGGTCAGTTGGGGCAATGAATCCATTCTTGGTTTTAGTTCAGACTTTTAGAAACAGCACCAAAGGTACAGATGTCTAGTTCCAAAATAGGTTCAGTACCTTGGTCAGTTCCTTTAAAGTTTGTATTAAAATGCAAGCTGCCTCACTGCCTCACTAACATAGGAACCACTACCTGTTGATGCATATTCATACATACCTTCAAACACATGTACTTACGTGCACACAGATTCTTCCCCTCGCCATGCTGCAATCTTTTCTATGGAAGCATTCTCCAAAACAGCAAGGGAGAGACAATGTAGGGGGCTGCATCTGAGAACTGGAGGGCTAGCCACTTTCCCCTCCTTGCCCTGCCCCTCAAATTCACATGCTTCCCCTGGCATGAGGCAGCTAGCAGCTCCTATATCCTAGTTTTCATTCTGAACTTCAAAGGAAATATCAAAGTTGTTGAACCATTTTTTGTGTGTGGGGGGGATACAGCATCTTGGATAGCTTTAAAGTTTGGATTAAACCCTGGAGAAGAGCCAGTGCCTCAAGGACATGAAGCCTCCAGCCACCACTGCCAGGGCAAGCCACTAGAAGAACATTAATATACCCCAGTTTGACCTTCCTAAATGGCCTAGGGCAAGTAACTATGTCACTCTCCTAACCTTTTCATCAGCTTACTGTGAGAGTAAGGCACTGTTCTGCCAACTCAAGCTTAAACACTGAAATCCAGTTCAGATAGGAAAAAAGACTTCCAGAAAATGCTCCAGCTTGAAGTGGTGCGTGTCATGCTCTAATGGGCAACTACAGCAGGTCTAAGGGCTAATTTTCTGCATCTGGGACCCTTGAAGAGCTGCATGGATTACCAAAAATGCCCCCCACCCCCAAAAAAATCAAATCAGAAAAAAGAATCACAACTGGTCAGAAGACTACTTTTGTTGTTGTTTGCTTGAACCCCCTGGGAAGGGCAAGATTCCACACCACATCTCCTCTCCCTCCTGCTGAGTTAATTGAGTACAAACTACTACTGCACTTTGCAAGTCTGCAGCAATTAAAGTAAAGAGGAAAGGGGGAGAGTGGGAGAAGGAGAAAGAAACTGGGACATTTTAAAAACTGCTGAAAAAGTGGGATGATAGAGGATTAATTGAGACTGTCCCTGACAAATAGAACAGTTGGAAGGTATGGGAATCCTGTTGGTTAGTCCCAATGAGAGTAAGCCCATTGAAGCAAATGCTGGATGATGAGCCAACACACAGGTAAATCCAGCTGATTCACTTGTTCTGCTCTAGTCAGGACTAGAGGATTTAGGCCATTGTGCCTAAATCCTGACTAGCTAAGGGGCTATCAAAGCTAATTTATTTGTACCTTTTTCTTTTACATTGGGACACTGAGAGTGAGAGAAGCTGACAAAAGAAAAAAGAAAAAAAAGAAAAGAGTTATCACATACCAATAAACTTGACCAGGTAGATGGATCCTTCCCTATCGTGGGGATCACATCTCTCCCCACTATCTAATATTTCTAAATTTCTTTATTTGATTTAATTTACATCCCACTTTCTTGAGTCCCAAGAATGGAACTCAAGGTAGTTCTGTTTTTCAAATGTTCCTTCCTTTCCCTGCACATCCCACTGCTGTCCTTATGGACCTATTTAATTTCAGCTGGTAAATAGTGGGATTTTATGATGGAATTATATTTAATAAATATTGTAGGCAGCTTTGGGAACTCAAAAAGGAGAACATACATGTAAGAAGAGGTCTGTTTCATTTACACCCCATTTCTTACCACACTGTTGTCAAGGTGGCATACAATCAGAAACAAAAGCATGTCAGGCAAAAGACATGTACAGCCAATCAATCAGTTCATTTGAAAATGGCAGCGTGCAAAGAGAGTAACAGCATCAATTGCTTTTTACTGATGCTTAGTGTTTGCGTTCATTAAATGCTGACTGCATTTACTAGTTTTTGCTCAACGTCATCACAACCATCATCATCATTATCATCATCTTTCCAAATACATATTGCTCTCTCCTTGGTTTAGCCTTACCATAATGATCTGGGATTGCAGTTCCAAATCTTTGAAAGGGAGTGGGAACAGGAAGACAACTGAACTGCCAAACTGGAAGGAGCTTGATTTTCTCACTGGGGCCTGACAGTGCATTGTACTCTCAGAGGTATTCCTTTGATGGAAAGTACCCCAGGGACAGTGCCAGAATAGCAGAAACAGAGGTTGTGCCCTTTGCATTGAAGCTTACTTAATGAGCTGGAACGTCCTGAAGAGACTAGGAGAATGAGGTCCATATCAGTGGCTTCAGCCAACTTTCTTTCTTATTATCCTTTTCTTTCTCATTATATCTGACATTTCTGCAGCAGGATAGGGAAAGCCTATCAAGTGAGGTGAATCTCTGAGAATACTTCAACAGAGAATGCCCAGAAAGCACATGTAAAAAGAAAACACTGCTGTAGGCAACGCCTCACCTTCATAGGTGACAATTCATGGGGTTTGGGCTTGTGGCTAGCCACCAGGCACTGTTTATGTGTCTAATGGCTCACAGGTATATGACAGCTGGAGGCAGATGTCCCCATATTTGGAATGAAATTTGTTTCATCTACCAGCAAATACTCAAAAACATCTTTCAATGTACAATGCAAAACAAAACAAAACAAACAACAAACAAAAAACACACCTCTTTAATGCTAAACAGGACAGCATTGTCCACTGAAAACCAGCTGGCCGTAATTGAGACTCAGTAGGAAAAGGACTTATTGGTGACTTGACCATTGGCCCAAAGATGAGGCAAATTCTCCCACAAACAGAAGGGCTTTGGCTTTCCTAGAATTCATATTCACAAGCCAAAGACATCCAGCCAAATCAAATAGGGCTGACTTACTACTGCCAGGCTCCTGCTGGTGTCATGCACATGTGTAAAATTCCCTTGCATATTGCAATTCCACTGGAAAAGGTAGAAATGGAGAATTTGCAGGTTGTCTGTGCTTCTCTGCTTAGAAGAGTAACTAGAACTTCATATCCTTTATTTAACCCATCTAACATGGCTGCATGCAGTACAACAACCAGACAACTATGGATAAACACACAGTCCACAGAATAATATTCTGGAAAATTTCTGGTAAAATTCTTCCCCCATCCATTGCGTGCAATGGATGTATTCAGTTCCTAGCTGAGTAAGTGTGCAATGCACGTCTGAGCACATATGCTTCAATGTCTGAGCATAAAGCCACATGTAATGTTTAGCACACAATGGATAACTATGTCCAATGGCACCACGCACACAACTCTGATTCCACAATCCTGAACTCAATATACCCATTCTGCCTCAAACTAAATATCTAACTGACACCATAGGAGAATTTACATGCTCATTAGACATAAACAGGATTGTGGCCTCATTTTGGGCACAACTTTCCTTCAAGTAAAGGTGTTTGAATACAATTTTGGAGGCAAAAACAGCATGACAAAACTAAAAGAAGTGCCCACGCTAAAGGACAACTATATTTTAACCCATATATTAGTTCAGGATGTGGGAATTTGGTTGACATCTGTAGAAATGCGAACCAAATCAAATTCTTACCCATCCTTAGCATAGCTCAGATGAACTCAGCAATGATATACATCTGAGAAGCACATAGAATCACAGAATAAACAGGGCTTGCATTCTGATGGAGTACAAAAGAGATAATGTTTCAGAATCTTGCCGGTCCTACCAAGCAAAATGTTCATCCCTGTTCCATAGATTTAGCGTCATCCGCTCTGATTTTAGATTCCCTCCCTATCCCAGCTGGTGAGAAAATTTATAGGCACCATAAATTGACTTTATTAAATTGACAGAGTAAGGCCTTTGACACTGTCTCACATGACTTACTCCAATACAAGGAAAGGAAATGTGTGGCAGATTTTGCCACTGTAGGGCCAGAGCATTACTAGTTGGAAACTATGTTCAAAAAGGATTGCTGCGAATGTTCCATTTCTGGCTACCTAGTATGGTATAATAAGTGGAGGACTAAAAGGTTCTGCCCTGCTGTCTCTGGTCCTATTTAATTTCCTGATACAAGAGGGCAATGAAAGAATGCAAAATACTCTAAAATGTGCAGGTGGTGTCAAATTTGAAAGAACTGCTATGACTTGTCAGATGTCAATTTGTTGCAACAAAACCAGCAAAGAATCTGATGGAATTTTAAGGACTCATCAAATCTGTTGTGATAAAACTGGCAGAAGGGGCTGCTAGAGGATCTGAATCAAACCTGAGGAGGCTTTGAGGTTATTCCTTCCCCAGAGCACAGGAGTAACTAGTCATGTGTAACTTGTAAGTAACTGCAAGTTGTTGTTGCTGTTGTTGTTTTGTGCCATCAAGCCATTTCCAACTTATGGCAACCTTAAGGCAAATCTATCATGGGGTTCTCTGGGCTAGATTTCTTCACAGGGGTTTGCCAATGTCTTTCTCTTGAGGATGAGAGAGTGTGACTCGCCCACGGTCACCCAGCAGGTTTCCATGGGTGAATGGGGATTAGAACCCTGGTCTCCAGAGTCCTAATTCAACACTCAAACCACTGTACCATGGTGGTCTTACAATCTTAAATTATCTTTAATAATACCTTTCTCCAACAACAAAGATGCAGCTATAATGATAAATAGTTCTATTCCTTTTGCAGCAGAAATGGAACTTTTGGATACCCGTTATGAGTGTGTTTTTATTAAATAGTACGGAAGGAATATCACCAAGCACAAAAATAGTACAGAAGGAATATCACCAAGCACAAAAGCTGGTATATGCTGCTGCCTTGTGTTTTGTTGTGGTGTTGATAGGATGAGGTGGAGCAGAGGATGGTGTGTTTTGTACCACAAGCTACCAGATTGTAACATTTAGATTGGGTGGGGACCCCTAAGGGTCCCCCAAGACTATCCAGCACACCTCCCAAGTTTTTAATTTTTCCGATTTTTATCCCCAAATGCCTTTCATGCCCCAAAAGGGCGTAATACAACCCCCCTTCTTTTCTAGGCCTTGGTATGACCTTTTCCCCATCAGGAAGTGACTCAAAAAATGGCTTCCTGATCACTTCCTATAGAAAAAGAAAGGTCTCTGGTGGGTCTAAATGACTTGGGGGGGGGCGTTAAAAGATGGCAAAATTGCCAGTTTCTAATGGCTTTGCACTGAAACTAGGGTGGGCATCTACGCAGAGGTTGGGGGTCATTTTCCCATCATGCCTTACTTCTAGGCAGAAGCCTCATTTCTGGCATGATTGAAATTGAGATAAAAGCTGGAATCCTGTTCGCATTTTCTGCTTGAGTAAGTTCTCCTCTGGAAACAGTAGGATCTTTTTGTCCAATGTGGAATATCTGGATTCAGTTCAAGGTTGTGGAGACAGAGTTCAACCTGCAGTGTGCATTGCACTGGTGCACTGTTTACACAGCCTGCATTGTGCATCAGAATGGAATCATGCAACCACCGTGAAACTCCATGAGCATGAAGTTGCATTCCATCTCCATCAATGTAGGTTCTCGACCAACAGCACTTCTGGTTTGCTTTTTATCTGGAAAGGAATTTTGTTTATTCTCTCTCCCTCCTTCCATCCTTCCCTCTCTCTCCCTCCTTCCATCACCCTCTTTTTCTGGAGTCTGGGGATTCAGGACAGTAGAGGGGAGTACGGAGACCCAAACTGATGCATTTATATAACTATTGGGAATGGGGGCAGTTGTGATTTTGGGCTGGAACATTGGAGGCCTTTTTTAAAGCTAACAATTGATGGATTATGGGTCAGATTTTGCTGACTTCAGGTTTAAAAATGCCCCAAAATTGGAAGGAAAAAATAATTTTTAAAAGTTTGGGGAACTTTGGTGGTTGCCAGGAAGGTTTTCAGGGCTCCAAAAGTAGGGCTTGAGAACCACAGAAGGGAGACAGTCTACATTTTACCCACCCCGACTTATGATCTTACTGCTGCTGGGTCATCTTCCATAGCTGTTCAGTGGCCAGGGGAGAGTGAGAAAGGGAAATTACAAGTCAGTGCAGCAGGAACCTTCCTGGATCTCCTGGGACTCCTTGGCAAATCCCCAGGAGGTCCAGAAGGATGATATCATCCTCATGCAACCAGTTCCAGGACCTCTGGCTGTTCCCTCCTCCCTGTCGTCCTCAGTTCAATTAATGCAGTGGGCCTTTTTAAAATAAATAAATAAATAAATAAATAAATGGTATTGTGTGAATTGTGGGGTATTTTACAGCTTTTCGGATTAGAATATCATAAAATGCTTACAATCATAAAATGCTTTCTGGTTCTGTGGGGGATCTGGGATGAGCAGAGTGTGGCTGGGGAGAGGGGACCAAAATGTCTTGTGTTGATGCATGAAGTTTAAAAGCAGCTCCTCAAGGGAAAGAGTAGAAACATTCTGAGGGAAGTCATAACAGTTTCAATAAGGCCAGCAGAATTTCCCAGAGGGATTCTGTAGGTTCCTACATGAAGTGCTGCCTCTAACAATAGCTGGGAAACTATCCATGCAACCAGTTGCAGCAACAATCTAGAAGGTCCATGCTGTGAAAAGTGATCTTCAGTTTTGTCCCAGGGCCTTTTCTCATCACACAGTCATAGTGTTCTGATTCCACTGCAACTTCTGTAACAACATCCTAGGGAGTCCTAGGGTTTGGAGGATAGGGAGAGGTCTTGTGCCTCATCCAAACTACAAACCCCAGATTCCATGGAGTGGAGCCAGAATTGCTGCAGTGGAATCATGGTGCTCTAATTGTGTTAGTATGGCAAGAATTGTGTTAGTATGGCAAGAATTTACAAAAATATACAGTTTTGGAAATTTGCGTTACTTCCCATGCTTCTCCAGCAATTCAACTGTTCAGTTTGATTGGGAACATCTCCCCTCCTCTGCCCCACATCAGCTTGGTTGTTTAATGGTATTTTCTGTACCTTACTTCACTTTGATTCAATTTTTTTTCTGTAACATTTTGGTCATTTCTATTAGCAGATGGTCTCTATTTTAGGTTTATGCAGTGAAAATGATCAGTAATAGTTTAATGGACATGCTGGAATGTGCCCTCAGGAACCCTTTTGGAAGCAAATTTAATTTTTAAGGGAAAATAGATTGGCAGCTTTAGGTCTTCCTGAAAATATGCACTAGGCCTGTGGTAAGGAGTTCCTTCATGTTACTCAAACCATTCATTTTTGCCATCTTGCTTCACTGTGTGATAGAAGCAATAAAACACTACGTTGGGGAACTACGTTTTATTTCGAATCCTGTATTTAAGTCATTTGGTTACGTTATCATCCTGCTGAATTATTTCAGCCAATATTTTACCTTACAAGCCCTAAATGGCTTCAGTTTAAGATCAAGACTGGATTAAGCCATGCTAAGACCCCATGGAAGGAATGAGAATTCCAAGTCAGTAGAGAGGAATGTTGGGAGGTAATGTCAAAAACATTTAGAGGCACACATGATCCCCACGTATGTCCAGTTTAAGAGGCCCCATAACATTGCCCCCTGCAAAGCGTATCAATCTGTGTACAATTTGAAATTTGGAACTTTTTGCCCCTGTTTACCTTATCCACCAACTGTCCTGATTTGGTAGGGACACTCCTGATTACTCCCCCGTCATCCCACCTTTCAGCTCCTTTTAAAAGCCTCTCTCCTCCCCTCACTTTCTCTGTCTGTCCTCAGCTTATTTCAGTTGCTACCAACTGAGTTCAAAGTATAAAAGCAGTTTGCACTCAATTAGCAGAGGGGACAGGAAAGGAGGAGGCAGAATCTTGACCTTCCCTGCAGACTCAAGTAGTGGTGGAGCTTGGAGTGTGTGGAGGGGGTAGGAGAGGGCAGGGCTACGCTGCGTGGGGGCGTGTCCTCGGTGCGTGGGGCATGGCCACAGTGCATGGGACGTGGCCAGGGCATGCAGGGGTGTGGCTACGAGCCGGGATGCCCAAAAAACATTGCCGCCCAGGGCGAAGCGCTCCTCCACCCCCTATTCCTACGTGACTGGACTCAATGAAAACTGCTAGCTTGTTTGTTCTTCTTCCCTGATAACTTTTGCCATCTTGATGACACCCTGATGTTGCTCAGTCACATATGTTCCAGTTTTCATCTGTGAATGTTGGAGGATATACATTTAAATGGTTCTGAGTAATCTGAGAGCCTGTGTTTTGGCCCAGTTTGACACACCTGCTTCCATATCTGCCTGCCTGCTTCTCAAGATTTTTGATGAATGGGTTAATTTTAAGGGAGCTCTGAGCCTATCTACCACTTTCGTCAGTCCTCTCCCATTCCATTTAGAAATGAAGAGCTGGGTAGAATCTGGAGCAGCCTCCTATGCCTTTAATGGCTGTGTACAAAAGGGAGTTTAAAGGTACGGGAACCCTCTCCAGTTTTCAGTTTGGCAACCCTATTTGTGAATGCACACCACACACTGTGCATAGCTGTATATTGCTCATTGCATTAGGATGCATACACACACTGGGTTACACATTTGGTGTCCAGTTTCAATTGTGTCACATTGGCATTCTTCACAAGGGTCGCATAGCGCAATCAGTGTGTTTCACTATACACTATAGTTTCACTATTGTTGTGTGTCTTCAAGTCATCATGGTAACTCTAAGGTGAACCTCTCACAGGGTGTTCTGAGGCTGAGAATGTGTGACACACCCAAGATCACCCAGTGGATTCCCATTGCCAAATGCGGAATCAAACTCTGGTCTCTAGGGTCATAGTCCAATGCTCGAATCACTATACCATACTGGCAATTATGGGGGGGGGGGGGGGAACAGAAATGGAAAAAGGAAGTAAATATTGGTTTCCTATATAATATAATATAAGCCAGTATTTATCTCTTTTTTCTTCTTTCTATTCCCCCCCCCCTTACACTCTTCTTCCTTGCTGCTTCAGGCGGATTAGGTCCCCCCTTGCCCCTCCGGATGCTCAACATCAAAGATATTTCCTGTATTCAATTTAATTATAATCCATTTGTGATCATTTCCCAGACAGGTTCTCCTTCCATATCGCCCCCTCCCACAGCAGCTTTGGGGAATCTGGAGCCTCTTTGCCACTTGCTCCAGCCAGATGCTCTCACCTCTATCGGCTAACACGAAAGGCGCACAAGCACCAGAACAGGCCTCACGTCAGCCTATGGGAATCAATGAACAATTAATTACTATCATCAAGTGGTACTCTACTCCGGGAAGACAGCACACTTATATTTATCAATTACTAATTAGTAGCTCTTGCCCGGCTGACAGTTGTCTGTCAGCCAGAAGAAAAGCCTCAGTGTGTGGCTCTCCGAGAAGTTGGTTCTTAGCGGTAATTAGTGGAGCTCCACTATGGCTCTGGGTGCTGTTTTGTCATGAAATCTTTCCCTAACAAGGCTGGAGGTTTCAAAGGGATCCTCAGGCATCTCAGTGCCATTCTTCTGACTAATTTAAATAGGAGCCAAGCCTCCAATGGCCATTTTCTTTTGCAATGGATTTATTTTCTTATGTGACCAAACAATCCTCATACTATTTGCAAATTAATCTTTTTGGATGGTTCTCTGCCTCATCACAAAGGATATATATATTATTGCTTGGATACATTGGGCTTTTTTTTTGGTCTACAAAGTACACACACATACACACATACCTTCCAACATTTCACAGTTGAAAACTGGGGCCATTTCCACACTAGACTGTTACAGTATTATTATTCCACTTTCAACATCCCATGGAATTCTGGGGTTTGCAGTTTAGGGAGTGGCATTTAGAATCCCCAGCCAGAGAGTTCGTTGGCCTCAGTAAACTACAACCCCCAGGATTCCACAGGATGTTGAAAGTGGAATAATAGCACTATAACAGTCTAGTGCAGAAGTGGCCTGGGACACATTTGGCCAAACAACACTAGAGTGGGGTCAAGATGGCAGAAGTTATTAATGGGGAAGAGCACACCAGCTAAGAGAGTCTGTAGCAGTTTGCTTTTGCCTGAGCCTACTGGGAAAGACCAGATTCTGTTCCCTCCTGTCCCCTTCATTCTGCTGGATTAATTGAATGCAAACTGTTTTTGCACTTTCAGCTCTGTTTTCAGTAATTGAAGTAAGCTGAGGACTAAGCGGACAAATGAGAGGAGAAGGGAGAAACTGAGACATTTTAAAAGAAGTTGCAACAGTGGGATGGTAGAGGACAAATCAGGACTGTCCCTGCCAAATCAAGATAGTTGGAAAGCATGCACAAAGCTTTCATAGTGGCTGGTGGATTCTGGGAACTGTAGTCCAAAAATGAATGAATAGTTAGATCAATGACTAGAATAATCTGAAAAAGTGGCTCTTTCAAGTTCTGTTATCAGGTGCAGACCTCAGTGCAGGGGGTGCAGTAGAGGCAATGTGATAGTTTCATTTCTAAGTAGGGCAGGCTCACAGATGGCTGTTTTGCATGCCTGCTCTGATGTAGTTCCCACTCTTTCAGTGGGATATATCTTCAGAAAAATGTATACAGGATTTTCAGCCTTCAATTGTGTATGTTGTGGGACTATCCCAAAACAACTTGGTTGCCTGAGGAAGAGCACATTTCCTGCAGAGGATTCAAAGCCAACCAAGCTATTTCAGCACCTGAAGCAGGAAATTGCACAAGTGCTGCTTCTTTTCTCAGACTGTAAAAATACAGTGGGTTGGATCCAGATTCATTCCTACTTAAAAATATCCCCACTGAAAGCAGTAAGTCTTGGGATACAATTCGATTGGTTAGTCCCAACTAGAGTAGAACCATGGAATCAAATTCCAGAGGCCTATTTGCATTATATTATTGTAACACTAGTATTCCTTTTCAACTGCAATAGTTCCAGCCTATGGAATCCTGGGGTTTGCAGTTCGCACTAGAGCTATTTGGCAGAGAATTCAAAGCACTCCTCCCTAAACTGGCAATCCCAGGATTTCACAGGATGGAACCATTGCCGTCAAAGTAGAATAATAGCACTATAATTGTGCAGTGTGAATGAGCCCCAGGTGATTCAATGGCTCGGTTCTGTTCAAGGCTAACACTAGAATTTAGGCATTAACTAAAGTCCCATGGATTTCAACTGGTCTGCTCTAAGCATGGCTGAGTCTGGATCTCACCCAATAATAATTAATTAATTAATAATTTTTGGTTTCCTTTTCGTTATGAGACCAGAAACCTGTCTCTCTCTGCCTAATAGTAGGGTGGGCCTAATCTGTTGAAAAGAAATGAGATGGTCCCAGCCCATCACATGTCAGCACATTATTATTACTGTTCACCACAATCCTATTTGACCTGTTACGTTCCATATCTTTGTGTATACTTAAGTACACAGCAGAGGCGCTAAAAAGCCTGGTTGCTGAATTTCAAAGATGAGGACACTGGCAAGACTGCCAAATGCATCTTGGTGCCCAGTGCTCATTGACACCGATGTGATGCAGGTTGGGACCGTTGTGCATCAGTCTTGTGCATCAGTCCCATTGTGGATTTGTCTGCTGTGCATTGGACACCAATGTATTTTGGTCCATTGTTACTGGGAACCAATGCATCAGACACCAATGCCCATCGCTCACTTTGCTGGCTCTACTACTTAGTAACATAACACCAGACCCCCGCTGGATCTGGACATTATACAAATGTGCAATTCCAAAACCCAAAGCTATAAGTCCACTTACAGATGTAAGTCCCATAGATGTAAGTCCACTGATGCCCCAACAGAATTCCTGCCACTATTTATTCATATAGACGCATCAGTATACCATGTTATTTGTATAATGCCATCAATTATGCCATTTTTTTTTAAAAAAAATCATTATTAGCTACAACAATGACAAACAGAATTAATTCATTATAGCTTAGCACCAGTTTTGAGTATTTGTGAATTGAGTCCATTTATCTGAGATGGGCAACTTATGTCCCTCCAGATGTTGAGTTGCAAATCCCATCAGCACTAGCCAACATTGTCAGTGGCAAGGAATGCTGAGAGTTGTAGTCCATCAGCCAGTTGCCCACACGTGCTATGGGTTTACATAAGCTTCAAAGTCTTACATCTAGATGGAATTCTTACAATCCCATCCTATGCATGCTTACTTAAAAGTAACTGAGTTCAAGGGGATTACTTATAATGTCTGAATAATTCACAAATACTTAAAACTGGTCCTAAGCTATAATTAATTAATTCTCTGTTCCCAGTGCACAATGCAGCTTTTGTGGATCTCATTGTTGGTGGAAAATGGATGAGAAGATAATTTTTTCAACTCAAAACCAAGGTAGCTGTGAGTTTATTCTGAACTATAACTCCTGTCAATGGACAGGAGGAAAACCTCTCCTTTTTACCTACTGGTTTCCACTGAGTGTGGAGGTAGAGGTGGGTGGGTGTGGATACTCAGAGAGAGACCAATGACAACGAATACTATAGTAGTCCTATTGTGATGATCTACAACAGTATTTCTTATGACATCTGATGTCAGGGAGTGACAGCCTTCCCTCCAATATACCAAGGACTGGTATTGGGTACCAGCAGCTAAGGGCTCGTGGACCACCACTGGTTCATGGGCCACCATTTTGACTGGGTCTGATCTACAATGCCTCATTGTGTTGCTTCAGAAAAGATGATGGGAAATTACAGCACCAGAACCTGAAAGAGTCAATTTTTTAAAAGCCAATGATTTTCTAAGCTCAGGAGGATTCTGGGAGTTGTAGTCCAGAAAAATACAGTAAATTTCCCAAGCTCTGTTTGGTACTCATAAGTGGCTAAAGGAGGAATCTGGAGTCATAAGCACAAGATACAAGCTTTTTTTAAAAAAAATCAGCCTGAAAGTTTGGAATTGCAGAACTCTTATCAAGTACTAAAGTCTCCAGATAACTTTTTTTACCCGGGGATCCTGGCTTCATAGTTCCTCCCCTTCTCCTTATTTAAACACCAGTTTAAATATTAGACTTTCCCATGAAGTGAAATATCTTTTCTCACCGGACACAACTGAAAACTCTGGCTCCTGGCTGAGTAGATTATTAATGGAACTGACCATTTAATCTTTCCCAGGTAAGGGATCCAAATGAGCCACACTGTTGATCCAGACACTAGTCAGCATGTTATCAACACGGTGACGTTGTCACTGCCCCAAACAGTAAGGGGATGGGTCAAGAGGAGGGGTAAGAAGCATGGTTGCTGTGCTGCAAAGCATACCTTGTAAGTTATCGTTTGTAATTAACTTGCTCAAACAAAACTCAAATAAATCAATCATGCTTAGGCTAATAAATAAATCTTTGATCAATGACTATCTGGTAAATGTGTAGACATGGGTCAGTACCCCAGATTTACAACATGTCCTTGCTGAACAGCAGTAGAATCAAACAGTGAATAATGCCAAGGGCTCTCTTGTCATGCCTTATTGTTTAAGATGTGCACAATACCATTTTCAGAGGACTGTACCATCCCACTTGAGGCCCCCACACCATGAAGGGAAAAGACATTTTTGATAATTGTTTTATTTACTTGAAGTATCTCTCTCTCTCTCTCTCTCTCTCTCTCTCTCTAGCAGCCACCAGTGTGGTTTAAGTATTGGAATAGGACTCTGGGAAATCATGGTTTCCATCCCCACTCAGCCTTAGAAACCCTCTGGGTGACTTTGGGCAAGTCACACCCTCTCAGCCTGAGAGGAAAGCAAAGGCAAACTTTCTCTCTGAACAATTCTTGCCAAGGAAACCCCCACAATAGGTTTGTTTGGGGGTTGCTATAAGTCAGAAGTGACTTGAAGGTACACAACAACAACAAATCTTTTTCCCTCCCTAACCTTCCCACACTCCTCCTTATGGTGCTTCTAAAAACATGATAAAATATCATTTCAAACATCAATCTTTTATTTAAAATTAGTTTTAGAGCACTTTTAGGGACAGAACCCTTTCAAGCTGGCAGATAAGATAAAGCAATGCCAGCGATAATGAAGTAATACAATAAAATTAAGTGAAAAAAGCAATACAGAAAAGTAATTACAAATAAGATGAGCTCAAGAAAAGGCCAAGGAAGCAAGTGCTCTTCAGAGCAATCAGCAATAAAAGCAGCTAAAAAACAGTGCCAGAATTTCAAAACACAACACATATATATCAAATTTGCCCTCTATTTGGGGCTGACTGTAGAAAGTATGCAGAACTTTCAAGGAGGGGTGCATTCATACTACACTATTGCAGTACTATTATTCCACTTTAACTGCTATGGTTCCATCCTGTAGAATTCTGGGGTTTGGGTTTGTGGCAGCACTGAAGTTCTCTGGCTGAGAAATCGAAATGCCCCTCTTTAAGCTGCCAGACTTCGGATTCCATAGGATGGAACCATGGCAGTTAAATTGGAATAATTGCACTATTATTTTGTAGTGTGAATGGGGCCCTCAGGTCCAGAATGCTGCAATCAAACTGCTCGCAGAGGCCAATTACAGGGAAGAAACACCGGTTCCTTGACAGAACAATTTACTGGCTGCCAATGTATTTCTGAGCACAATTCAAAGTGCTGGTTACAATTTATAAAACTCCATGAGTTTGGTGCAAGATAACTGAAAGACTGTGTTTCCAAATATGTACCTGCCAGAGTTTTAAGATGTTCCAAGGATACTCTTCTCTTTCTCCTGCATCTCCCCAGGAACATTTAGTATAGATCAGAGAGAAGATTTTCTTGGTGGTTTCTCTCACGTTGTGAAATTCAGATTCCCTTCCAAGGAATACTAAGTTGGCTCATTCCCTATTGCCCTTCTGCAAGCAGATAAAGAACTTTTTATTCAAACAAGAATAAAAGTTCTTGCTGCCAATAATTAAGTCTTAGGACCTTTCTGCATTATAACTCAGTAGTGGGTTGTCCCATTACAATCCCAGCATTGCCATTTCCCTGATGCTGTCGAGGTAGGAACACTCTCTTCCGCAATCTTTTGTCTTAAGCGGATGAGTAGCATTATTGCCAGTGGTGTTCCTTCCACACTACAGTGTCATTGACCAGTTCCTTTCCCCACCTTCATCCTGCTCCACAGCTCCTGATTCGTCAGGTTTCTCTTTTTTTTTGTAAACCATACTAGTGCAGCCACGTTGTAACGTTATGACACACCAGTACATTATTGCATTTGTGTGCTATAACGCTAAAAAACATATTTAAAAAATTCTAAAAATTAACTCAAAGGAGAAATTTAAAATAAATATGAAGAGGTGGTAGATTCCAAAGTTGCCATGCTGTGGGAGTCTCTGAGGGAGGGACAAACTGGCACGCCCACACCCCGCCCACTCCTGGATCCGCAATGACAGAAAGCGCTATTACAGAACTTCACTGACATGGCTGATGGGATTGAAGCGCTAAAGGAGGTTCTTAATGGATTTTTTCTGGAAATGATATAAGGCTGATTTGCAATGCTTGGGAAGGGGAAAGCAGCTGGATAGTGATGACACCAGGCTGTAGCATGGCTCCTGGACTGGGAACAACCCGTCCTGTGGCGGGATGGTGACATCATGCAGAAAGGGCCTTAGGCAATGCGTTCCTATCTCTACCCAAGATTCTACTTAAGCTTGGGAACCATCAAAGAGTGGTATCATGAGGTAAGTAATGTGGACACCTAGGGAACCCCTGCAAGGGCAGAATTGGACCCAAGAAAGCCAGATTCAGCTCCATGGACAGAGTCCTCATTGTCCTAAGACAGCCTGCTAATGTTAAGTATAGCGGAGGGCATTGTCCCATGTGAGTAGAGTTCTTCCATACATGGAATGGGATGTGTGTTCTATTTTGTCTTTCATCTCAGGTGGCAAAATGCCTTGAGCTTGCCCCAAATGAGCTTTTCAATTTCCAGCTCACCTACCACCTGGGGTTTTTGTCTTTGAGCAGAAAATGTCTGGTTGCACTGAAACGATTCTCATCATTATGCCCCCTGGAAGACAGAATCCTCTCCTATTTAAAAGCTTGCCTCGACATTAGAGTGCTCACAATTAATCCAAGCAGTGCCATGCTCTTGTTTTAATGGCATGCAGACGCTTAGTCATTTCCTCTGTCTTGTTTTCTCTTGATCCCCTGGGGAATAATTATGCTGATATTTTGTCCCTTACCTTGGCATAGTTAGACATTTCTGCTAATTCCAGAGCTGCATTTCTTAATCTAACTACCACTAATTCCAGGAATCAAAAACAGCTCTTTAATGGGTCTTTGCCATCAGAGACTTTCCAAACACTTACAATTTTCATGATATACCAGGCACTAAAATTATAGCAGGAGTACATAACATGCCTCTCTGAGAGAAAAAGAAACCATGGTTATCATGGCCCTGAACTGGGGTTGGGGAAATTTTATGTTTCATGACAATAATTCTCAGAATTCTTCAGCTGGCCTAGCCAAGGAATTCTGGAAATTGTTGTCCCGAAAGGTAATTTTCCAGGCTTGAGGACCACTTATCTTCATGAATGTTCATCATATCCTTTTGGTTCAGATGTTACAGGAAAATAAAAACAGTGTTACCATACAGATCCATACAGATGAAGAGACTAATTTCTGAAGAGAAGAGGCTGGAAAATAAATTTGTTCTGGTGCACATATAGGCCAATCTATTGCATATTACTTAGAACTAAAGAGACAGTGGTTTAATCCAGCACTTATGAAATTGACCCTGTAATATATGGAGAAATAGTTCTGTGAAATGAGCCACCTTGGGCTTTTCTCTGATTCTTCTGCATGTTTACTTGGGAGTAAATCCCTGATGACTAAACTGAATCTATCATACTCAGAACATATAATGAGACTACATGACTCACTGGAGAAGACACTAATGCTTGGTGGAGTGGAAGGCAGTTGATAAACAAGGGCCATTTCCGCACTAGCCTATTATAGAGCTATTATTCCACTTTCAACATCCTATGGAATCCTGGGGTTTGCCTTTGAGGCCCCTCCCTAAACTGCAAACTCCAGGATTCCATAGGATATTGAAAGTGGAATAATAGCACTATAACAGGCTGTGGAAATGGCCAAGGCGACTGCCCTACAAATGGTTAGATTCAATCAAGGAAGCCATAGCCCTGAGTTTGGAGTATCCAGTTAATGACCACAGTGGCTCTCAAAGTTCTCTCATGCCATGGGTCATTGCCACGTCAACTTGATGGTGAATAAGAACAGCAAATCCCATTGAACTCAGTGGAGCCTAATTTGGGATAAACTTGACTGTTAATCTCTGACTCCCACATATCCAAATTAACAGTATGGAATGATTTTTAATCTTTGGTCTGCTTTCAGATGAATTCCTCTCCCGCCCCACACTTCCCTTGTATGTCACTTTTATTTATTTTGCTATTTTCCTTTTATAAAAAAGCTGCCAGACCAAAACAATCCATTCCATTGGGAGTAAAACAGTTTCAAAATTGTCACTGGCATTCTGGGCCAAATCTACTCACAAGTGAGTCCCAACATGCTCAGCAGGGCTGTATCTCAACCAGTTGTCCATAGAATTACCACTCTGTTCTGCTTCTCCACCTGGAATACTGTGTCCAATTCTAGGCACCATAGTTCAGGAAGGATATTGACAAGCTGGAATGGGTCCAGAGGAGTCCACCAAAATGATAAAAGGCTTGGAAACCATGTCCTTAGGCTTAGGGAGCTGGGTATGTTTAGCTTGGAAAAGAGAAGGTTAAGAGGCGACATGATAGCTATGTTTAAATATTTGAAGGGATGTCATATGGAGGATGGAGCAAGTCTGTTTTCTGCTGTTCCAGATACTAGGACACACAGCAATGGCTTCAAACTTGAGGAAAGGAGATTCCATTTAAACATTAGAAAGACCTTCCCAATGGTAAGAGCAGTTTGACAGTGGAGCATGCTGCCTCAGCGTCTGGTGGAGTCTCCTTCTTTGGAGGTTTTAAAACAGAGGCTGGATGGCCATCTATCAGGGATGCTTTGATGTCATGTCACCCAGATTCGGAGATCTTCAGGAGAGATGTTTTTTTTACTCTCAACACCTTCACCAGTATAGATGGGGGGACATGAGATAGGGCCTTCTTGGTAGCTGCCCCTAGGCTCTGGATTTTTTTTTACTAGGGAATCTAAAACAGATCCTTTCTTGCTGTCCTTCCATCTATAGTTAAAGTCTTTTAAAATTCTGACCGGCTTTTAGAACTGAAGACTTTTGAAGAAAGGGCTTATTGTTTGAAATTGTTCTGTGTTGTTTAAATTTTGCTTTTTTTAAAAAAAAAACTGCATTTATCCTTGTAAAAACTATATTTAATATTATTGGAATATTTTAATAGTTTAATTCTGTTTTAATGTTGACTTTTGTATGGTTGAGTTCCAGTTTTCAGAAAAGGTGGGGTGTAAGTAAAGATAATAAAAATCAAGAGGAGAAGAAGGGGAAGGAAGAAGAGAGGGAATCTCTTTGTTACTGGCGAAAGAATTACACATGACTACAGGCCCATTCACACTATAGAGTTATAGAGTTGTTATTCCACTTTAACACTTTAACAGGGAATCCTGGGATGGAAAATTTAGGGAGGGGGCTTTAGAATTCTCAGCCAGGGCCCTTCAGTGCCTCCCTAAACTACAAGCCCCAGCATTCAATATGACACAACAAGTGGAATAATAGCACTATAATTCTGTAGTGTGAATGGGCCCTAGGTAATTAACTAGTTAATTCCAAGTTCTGGAAACAGCCTTTCGAGTCTAAGAATGAGAGGCACACTTAATCTCAAACTCGGAAATCTAGGACTATCTTTGAAGACAGATTTCTAAAGGTAGTATATTTTGATATCCAGGCTTCTTAACCTAAGAAAACTTATGTGCTTCCCATATTGCACATCCATTCATCTGAAACAGTATATCAAAGAGTCAATTAGCATGACCCAACTCAGAGTCTGTATTGGGGAAAAGAAGACCTTTAGCAAAAAGGTGCAACAATTCTAATTTGACAGCTGGTAAAGTGGCTAACAATACATACTGGGATGGAAAGCATGCTTCTGCAGCACCAAAAGCCTCCCATAGATTCATGTGAGGCTTATTTTATACCTGATTTAATGTTAGAAATAAGAGGAATGCAATTAGGAATTATACAAATGCCTTTAGTAGTATTGACACTAACTATGCTGTCCGGAGAGAAAATAAGCTTCTTGTTAAAAATTGGTGAGCACCCATCAGCTGTATTTACATTTCATTTTACTGGAATTTGCACCAGTGTTCATGCTTCTCAGAGACTGGTTGGATTCTGCTGCAAACAGGCTGGATGCCAGAACCCAGGGAGTCCAACTTCCCCCTTCTGCTCGGATGTGACAGCCAATCAAGTCAAATGGATCTGTTTTTTTTTTCTTTAAAAGAAACACATGGTCAACCTCAAATTAAATGTCCACATTTCCCTTAGGTTTCATTAATACTTTTATTAGTCTTATCTTTGTTTCTATTAGCCCATCTGCTTTGTCACCAAAACCCTGCGGGATGGTAAACATATCTCTGTACTTTATCTTTTAACCTCCCAGTAACCTTTGTCCTTGGACTCCTAGCAACTTTCAGGACCTAAAAGCATTACAAGTGGGGAAAGTACTTATAATGATTAATCTCGTTGGCCAGAGTCATTCTAAATAGATGCGTCCTCAGAATGGCAGCACAGGACTGGGCTCCACAGCATATCTATAGAGTTGCACCTGTCATTTCTTGCTAACACATAGCCCTCCAACATTTTACAGATGATAACTAAAGCCATTTCTGCACTACACTGTTATAGTGCTATTATTCTATTTCAACATCCTATGGAATCCTGGGGTTTGTAGTTTAGGGAGGGGTATTTAGAATTCTCAGCCAGAGAGCTCTTTGGCCTCAAAGTGAAATGACAGCACTGTAACAGTGTAGTGCAAAAATGGCCTAAGACACGTGTGGTCAAACAACACCAGAGTGCAGTCAAAATGGCAAAAATTATGAATGAGGAGGAACACACAAGCTAGAAGAAGCTGCCACAGTTATATGACCTTGGAAAACCATTGAGGGGTTGAGGTACTAAGTGGGGATTTCATGGGCAGCGAGAAGGTGGGTCACTGGGGACTGGGCAGGGCCATGGCGGACAGACACAGAAAGATCTCTGTAAGCTATCCATTTTTCTGTGGTTTTTCCCCCAACCAACAGGGTCTAGGTTGTTCTTAGGGCTACTAGGTCAGAACTATGAGATTTCTCATAGCCCAGGCCCTGAGGTTTGAGAGCAAAAACCTGAGATCTGGGAGCAACCGCTTGTGATATTTCAAAAAGGGGGCCCTGGTTATCTTCCAAGGGTGACATCACTGGAACAGCTCTTAGTGGGTCCTTTAAGCATGGCGTATCTAAGTGTCAACCATAGTTGCACAGAGTGTGTTATTCAAATAATAATTAACCCCCCCCCACCAACTATAACAAATGAAGAATATACATATAGAATAGAATATAGAGAGACATGCAAGGCATACTTTTCTAGGTAGTGCTGTCATGCTGTGATACCCACACCTGAAAACCTGAAAACTGAAGAGCCAGGTCCTGAGATCCGACAACCACAATTGTTCTCTCAGCTAGGCATTCCACCTGCTGGAATTGCTGTTAAATTCCAGGTTGGTCCATAATTAGATCTCAATTACCCATGATTCAGTTTGTGATGTGGGCACTGATTTGTCATGCATTTTTTAGACCAGGAAGAAGAACTAAGTGATATGTTACCACTCTGTTACCCTAATTTTCTGGGGGACCTGAGGGTCCCAATTGCCAAATTAGTTATTTTAAGTTCTGGGAGGTCCCAGTCACCAAATCAATGATTTTAAGTTCAGGGGGGTCCCAGTCACCAGATATGTTGCCAGAGTTTCTGGGGGTCCTGGTCACCAGATAGGTTGCCAGAGTTTCCAGGGGTCCCAGTCACCAGATAGGTTGCCAGTGACAAGGTCAGAGACCTGGGCAGCAAGCCAGCCCAGAGAAGGGAGAGGGAGAGATAGCAGAGTCCCGCCAGGAGGAGTCAAAGCAAGCAATTACTCATGGGCAGTCCATTTACCTAAGCCTGAGCAACAAGCAAAAGCCAGAGTCAGAGTCCAAAATCCAGGGGTCAGGAGATCAATCCAAGGTATCAGGAGCCAGGTGCAGAAAGCAAAGAGAGGGCTTGTAGAAAGTTTGCCGCAAGCAGTTATATAGCTCAGGCACAGGTGTGGCCAGTCACCGCTTCTTGAACTTAATCAAGGAAACCTCCCTTTGCTCAGCCCTCTTGAGTCTCCACCTTGCTTGTGGGCTGATTGCCGCAGGCTCCAAGGCATCCTCGGGATCACAGCTGGCTCCCTGTTGCTCTAAAGGAGCAGGCAGAGGAACGTCCAAGCCTGCTTGGTCCATGGCAGCAGGGGGAGCTCTTGAGCTGCAGGACTCATCTCCAGCCAGAGCAACAGGGACCAGCAGCTGCTGCTCATCAGCAGCAGCTCTACCAGGGGCTTCAGTTATCACAGTGGGAGTTTCCAGGGGTCCCGGTCACCAGATAGGTTGCCAGAGTTTCTGGGGGTCCCGGTCACTGCCCGAGTTCCGTACGATCCCTCAAAGGACACCTAGTCTGACCCTGGGTTTAAGGTGATTCCCAAGTTGCACCAAGCATGCACCCAGCACACCAGAGAGGTAGGGTAACCTAGCGAGACCTTGTACCCAGCTTTTACGGGGTCAGGCCGAGTCAAGACCCAGACAAAATAAATTTATAATTATTTTCTTTATTTAAAACCTAAGTCACTGCACACTTAGGCACCCACTCACACAGACCTAAGAAAAATAAAGGGAGGAAAATTGATAGGGGATTTAAAGCGGGAAATCGGGGGAATACTACCTGATCCTGTAGTCTGGGAAGCCGAAATAGAGCCAGAGAGTCGAGAGTGGTGAATCTCAGCACATGGAGGCTGAGGGGAAGACTTCGGCCAACAGAGCGGCAGCAGGACAGGGAGGAAGCCGAGAGCGATCCAAGGAAGTGCTCAAAGTCAGGGGTTTTTATAGGGGAAAATGCACCTGGAGGCTAACCCTTTCCTGGGGAGAACAATAGATACTCAAGTGGAGACAAAGCCTCCAGAAGCTCAGTGCTTGACTTGATGGGTTTTCGTCTGGGTTGTCAATAGCCCAGACAGTATGTAAATGGGGGAGCGCTTGACAGTTGTGTAGTCAGACGCGCTAATCCTGTCAAGCTGACGGTTCGGGGCTGAGAATCCTTTTGTGTGCTTGGTGACTAAGTGTGTCTGGAGGGTTCCTAGGGCTACATGACAGATTAACTTACTGGCCAGACCTGGATTTTCCTAATTGTGGCCATTCGGCCATGCCTGCCTACGTGCTCTTCCAGCAACCCTGTCAGACAGCAACCCTGTCAGACATCTCCACGTGGAGATGTCAGTATATTTTTATAGCTGATTTTATTACTATTAAATTGTAGACCTCGGGCTCGGGCTAGCCTACTGTAGTAACAGATATTATACTAGAACAACTCTGTTTGCCTGGATACTTTCTGTAGCAGTAATACACTGGCACAGGTTGGAGGGGCAGGGATGGGGTAGCGGTCACTGTGGCCAATAGGGATTCCCATGCCCTTGGTTGGAGACCTCTGTGCAGTGTCCTTGCCCCACGACACAAGGACTACAAGTCACTGTACCTGGGTTTGGATTAGAAAGATAGAAAAAGGTTCCAGCATCAGCCCTTGGCACCTGGTCAATTGGATGGAATCCAAATAGACCACTGCAATGCCAACTCTTGATCCCTACCCAGTCTTGCTGGCTACTGCACAGAGAACCCTGGTGGACAAAACTGGGAGAGATTACTTTCCCACCCACACTCCAGGTTCATCCACCTATGTCTATGTGGTACACATCGAGGCAGCACACTCATCCAGGATTAGATCCTGAATGGCAGTGGTTTCATCATTCCTTGACCTGGCATTCAGCATCAGCATTGACCACCCTGGGAGGTGTTGCAAAGGTGTTGATTTGAATTTACAATGTGGGGCAACTAGCACCTCTATTGCTCTTTGTGTGTGTGTGTGTGAGTGTGTGTGTCTGTATCTCTCTGCCCTGTACAGTAATGTCCCAATGAGATCTTCATCTCCCCTCCTCTTTTGAAAAGGCATCCTTAGGTCTTTGTATTTATTATAATAAATACAAAACCCTGCCCTTTCTTCTGAGCAGTAGGCCCAAAAGGCCTATGCTCTTGAGCTCTCCAAAAGTGGCTCCCCCAAAGGGACAACTCCCTTTGGCAATGATCCCTCCGTCCTAGAGTGCCAGTTGCTTCACTTGACCAGCTGGAGTAGGTGGTACTTGCTGACAGGTGATGGACCCAAATCTGCAAAGAAGTAGATCTTTTCTGCAAAGTTGCTACAGGCAGAAACGACCTGGCAGTAGCACCAGCAAAAGTAGTTGGATGGAGGGGTGCTTGCCTTTCATTGATCATTCTAGGCAGATGTCCCTGGGACTTCATCTCTCAACAGAAAATGCTGGAAGTTTCAGGCTCTACAGGACTCCTGTTTTTATCTGCTAGTTACCACAACTGCTCCAGCTGTTGTTGGTGACACTTGTGACAGAGTCTAGTGGGACTGAGTCTGTGAAGAGGTAGATCTTTCCCCCACAATTTCTTGAGATGTCAGATCTGGCTGTGGCCAGGGTGACACATACCATACAGTAATCCCAGTTGGATTACTGTAATGCATTCCATGCAGTGGCGTAGGGACAGGGGGGGCAATCGGAATGGTGTGCCCCTGGTGTCAATTTTTTGGGGGGTGCCCCAGCTCCTTGCTTGCTCTTCTCCATGCACTGTAGCCTTGCCCCCATGTGCCATAACCCTGCCCTGTCTGTCATAGTCCCGCCCGCACATGCCATAGCCCTGTCTCATCCACCGTAGCCCCACCCCTGCCCCTTCGCCCCCCTCCTCTCCACCCATCCCCCCTCCACACGCTCCAAGATCCGCCACTGATTCCATGTCAGGCTTCCTTTGAAAAGTGTTCGGAAGCTTCAGGTAGTTTAAAGATATGCAGCCAGATTGTTAACTGAGGAGCACAAGGAATGCACAGCTCCCTCATTGCAACAGCATTTCTGGCTGCTGGTCCATTTCTAGGCACGATTCAAAGTGCTGATCATGACCTATAAAGCCCTAGACAGCTCAGCTGAAGGTTATTTGAAGCACCATATTCTCCCTTAAGAACCTGCCCATGTTTGAGATTTTCTGGGGAGGCCCTTTTCTCTCTCCCACCACAGGTATACCTGGTGAGAACATAGGAGAGGTCTTTCTCTGTGTCTGCTCCCAGACGCTGGAATTCCCTTTGCAGAGAGATTAGGTTACCACTTTCCTTGCTGTCTTTCTGCAGGAACATGAAGACTTTTTTTTATTCTGGCAGGCCTTTGAAAAATAATTTTTTAGGGGAAACAGGTCTTGTATAATATGCTTGTACTTCTATTTTTGTTAGTGTTTTTTGATGTTTTACTTTTTTGACTGGCATTAATTTTCTGATAGTTTAATTGGTAGTTTTTTGTTTTTGTTTTTGTTTTGTTTTGTTCTTTAGTTTTTGTAGACTGTAAATTTTTAAACTATGTTTGTTTTAAGCTTTCTAAGCTGCCTTGGGTCCCAAACTGGGGGAAAAGTGGGATAATAATCTTGCCAAGAAAACCCTGTGATATATTCACCTTATGATTATTCAAAGTTAGAAACAACTTGAAGGCACACAACAGCAGCAGCAGCAGCAACAACAACAAACAACAACAACAATTCCAAATGTCATGTTGGCAGAGCTTGGAAAAGTTCCTTTTCTGGACTACAGCACCCAAAATCTCCCAGCCATTATGGCCAGTAGCTGTGCTACACAATGACAACATCATTGTCCCAGCCCTCCTTTGTCATTGTGCATCCAGCTATAAGGATATAGCTGGATGCCTTTCTTCTGTCCCCCCACTCTCCATTGGTGA
Organism: Cyclura pinguis; assembly: GCA_030412105.1. NCBI lineage: Eukaryota > Metazoa > Chordata > Lepidosauria > Squamata > Iguanidae > Cyclura > Cyclura pinguis. The sequence goes on from CM059600.1 coordinate 335,941,005, forward strand.
CTAAATGGCTGTATGCCTCTCTGGAAATGGGTGAATCCAACCGGGAGGGAAGGGGAGAGGCACAGCAGAACTCTGGCTGAGTGGAACTCAGTCTGCCCTTCCAAGGTCCTGGCCAGAAGTAGAGAGTTCTATTGTTTTCACATTGTATATTGCAATCTATTGTTTCAATGTGGTCACCAACCTTGGAATCTCTTTCCTCAGTCCTGTCTTTCCTGTTACATCTCCCTCTAGCAGGAGGGAATGCTTGCAACGGACTTGAAGAGCAGCCATAAAACTGTTACTGGGGGTCAGAGCAGAATTTATTTATGTTCCTTCTCCATGTGATTTTGTCAGCATTCAGACCACAGACACTCCTGTGGTTCTCTGGTCTGAAAGCCTCAACACTGTTGTCCAGTAAATTAATGGTGCATGGGGCTGACTATAGCACTCGCAGTTGCTTTTACTGCCCCATGTCACTGTGGGGGAATGACATGAAATTGTCCGCTTGTTCATTTCCTTTAAAAAAATTATTTTAAAAAATGTCCTATAATAAGTTCTGTGCTTAATATGCTTAGAACTGTCAGCTGAAAGACTAAGGGCCTTTCTGCACTATACTGTTATAATGCTATTATTCCACTTTCAACATCCTATGGAATCCTGTTGAAAGTGGAATAATAGCACTATAACAGTTTAGTGCAGAAGGGCCCTAAGCTTCAGTCACATCATGGAAGGTCTGTCAACATTCTAAGTGCTCAAGAGGAGGAATTACTCAGGGCAAAACACTCAACTCAATGGTTTTTAGTGATTGCTAGGAATAGGCAACCTGTGTTTAGGACTCAGTTGTGTAGGGATGGGGGGGGCGATGGGGGCAGTTCACCCCTGGGGAAGCAATGTTTGGGGCCTCCAGGCCCCTAGCCATGCCCCTGCACACAGTGGCCACGCCCCCCACTGTAGCCCCGCCCTCGCCCCCTCCAACCACACACTCCAAGCTCTGCCACTGTTAGGACTACAACTCCCATATGCCCAACCAGCTTGACCACTGGATTCATAAGAACTAAAATATCTGGAAGGCAGCAAACAGCCTATTGCCATACTAGTTAGCTACATTATTGCTACCTTTTTTCTGTAAATGATAGAAATAGAAAAGAAGATTCACATTATTATCATAAAGGTTTAATAACAAGATTCTACTACGATATTCATTTGTTCATTCAACTTGTTTCCCTATAGCCAAAGTGTCTTAGGGAGACTAACATCAATTTATAATAACAAAAGAGAATATCTCTGTGTCTGTTTATAGCAGCCATAATTCACTGGGATGCTTTACTAGACACCTCAAAATTTGACAGTGCTTTTTGGTTATTGCTCAAGTTCCAGTGCTAAATTTCAAGTCAAAAATAAAAATGGGGGGTCATTAAAAGTAAAAGAGGGGGACTAGTCATAACTCATCAAGAAATAGCTTTCAATGGTGCTAGTAAACAAGAGAGTGCTCCGTGAACCACCGTACTAAGAATCCCAAGGTCATAAGGGAAGGCAGGAAAATAGGAGACAGCTAAGGCATAGCTGTTAAGATTCCCGAGGTGTTTTAAAAGGGTGGGTAAATGGGTTTTCTGAGGTATTGCAGGTAAGATTCGTGAGGTTTAAAAGGAAGGATTGGGAAAACAGTAGGTCCTATGGATCCCTTTGGGATATTTTGTACAGATGCAGGCAACTCTGGGTACAATTCAACTAGAAAACACCCGTGGGCTCTCTGAGATATCTAAACCAGGGAGAAAATCAGGAAAAGGCAAAAACATTGCTACTAACATTCCTGAGGTTTAAAAAAATCGAAAAAGAAAATGGCTCTCAGAACAAGACTCCTGCGATGAAAAAAGGGATGCATGGGAAAATGCAGAGGCCCCACTGGCCATATGAGGGACATTAGCTATAAATCCAGACAGTGTTGAATACTTTTCAGCTTATTTACAGCAATAAAAGAAAATGTCTACATGCCTGTCTGTGTCAGCCCCAGCTCATCAAAAGATTATGCCAGATTTTGAAAATGTGGAGGGCCTGTTGTAAATTGAGGCTTGTGGGGAATCGCTTTTCCAAAAGAATAGACAGAACACCAGGCTGCTTGAGTGTATTTAGGAAAGGAAAACCGACACAGAGTTTAGGAAAACTACTTTCTTTGGATAATTCCTGAAATCACCCATGCAGGACAACTGGAATCCTACTGATAATTTCAACTAGAGTATACTAATTCAATCAGTGAGATGTATTGAATTCACTGGCTCTGCTCTATTTGGGATTATCAGTAGGAATCAGCCCAACAAAAACAGCTTTTCCAAACTCTGAACTTATGGTGAGTGTATGTTTGCGTAGTATTCATCACTGATGCCACAGGTAAGCATATTATATTTGAAAATAACAAAACTTCAGGGAAGAAAAGCCCCTGAGATTTTGTAGCATTTGCAAAGTGCTTTGGGAAGCACAATGGAAGCCAATGTGGTGTAGTGATTTGAGTTTTGGACAAAGGTCATTTCCTGTTATAGTGCCCCTCCTAAACTGCAAACCCCAGGATTTCATAGGATGTTGAAAGTGGAACAGTAGCACTATAACAGTCTAGTGTGGGAAAGGGCTAAGAGTTTTGTACACCGGGTTTTTAATCTCCACTCAGCCATGGAAACCCACTGGCTGACCTTGGGCAACTCACACTCTCTCAACCTTACAAGAAGGCAATACACCCCGCCAAGTAAACCCTACAATAGGGTCAGAATTGCTTGGAGGCGTGCAACAGCAAAAGTATGGGTATGGACCACTTCCCTCTACTGGATGGATCTGGAATTACTTGTTCATATTCTCTAGCTAGGAGACAATTCTCTGCTTGACCTATTCAGGACTCTCTGGTTTTTGCTACAATAGGATCACTTGGAAGCTTGCACCTGCTTCTGGCCACCGAATGTTCAACAGACCAGCATGATGAGCCTTGAGAATACCTAAATTGTTATGGATCTTGTCTTCAGCTATGAAAACCATTCATTAAAAATTAAAGCATAGAGTCTGAGGCTACGTCTTGCAAATGTCAGGTAACACAACAAATCTAGGACTGAATTGGACCATGAGCTGCAGATTGGAACTCATGAGCAGCAGTGTTCCTCTGCTCACCCACCCACTCCAAATTCTTTACATGCTGAAAGCTGCCAAGCCAAGGCTAGACCAGAAGCCTTCCCCTGAGAATCTAGTTTTCTCCATATAAAGGATTGCTATTGTTATTTGCACGAGGACTATTCCATGCTGTGAGCCTTAGAGGGAACGACACACTGTTGCCTCTGGTCTGTTAGTTTTGAGAGCAAGGTCTGAGATGCAAAATGATACAGGGTCATAAGGAAGGATTCTCTGAAAAGAAACTGGAAGCCCCAAGCAAAAGACGGGCCATCTCACTATACCCTCCTACATTTCACGGATGAAAACTAGGACACATATGGCCAAGCTACATCAGGATGTGGTCAGGATGGCAAAAGTTATTGATGAGCAAGAACATACAAACCAAGAGAGGCTTCAGCAGTTTGCTTTTGCCTGATACTGTTGGGAAGAATAGACTTCTGCACCCTCCTCTCCTCTCTGCCTGCTGAGTTAATTGAGAGCAAATTACTTCTGCACTTTGAACTCAGTTTTCAGCAACTGAAGTAAGCTGAGGACAAAGGGGGGGGGATCTGAGGAGGAGAAAGAAACTGGGACATTTTAAAAGCAGTTGAAAAAGTGGGAAAACAGGGGATTAATTAGGATTGTCCCTGTTAAATTAAGATGTTCAGAGGCTATGGCCATTTCTGCATTAGACTGTTATAGTGCTATTATTCCAGTTTCAACATCCTACGGAATCCTGGGGTTTGCAGTTTAGGGAGGGGCCACTAAACTGTAAACACCAGGATTCCATAGGATGTTGAAACTGGAATAATAGTACTATAACAGTCTAGTGTGGAAATGACCCATGTCTCACTGAAGTAGGAGCAAAAAAAAAAAAAAGGCCCAACCCTAGAGGGTTATCATCAATGCTTTCGTTCCTTTCCACTTCTCTTCCCACCCTCAAGCTATGCAGCTCTGCTTCATATATTTTTCATTCCCACTGAGGGTCTGTACCATCAGCTGATGACCTCTGTCACACACCAGTGCTTCTCTAAATGTAAATGCAGTCTGTTCTTACCAAGCCTCCTGCCAGCTTTCAGCCTGGCTTTGGAAGCCACTGTATTTATTTGATGTATATTTTTGAAGCAGGACTATTCATTTAAAGGTACAGTTATTCTCTGCATCTGTCTAAAGGAATCAGGGATGGGATACACTGATAGCATTTCACCAAGGAAGGAAGGAAAAAGTATTAGAGAAAGGAAGAGACAGAAACACACAGCCCTAACAAACAAACCCAACCTCACTCAAGTATTCAGAAGTCTCCGAACCAGATAACATCTATCTAAAAGCCCTGCTCTGTTGCTGCTGCTGTGTGAGCCTTGGAAAGCAGCGCCCACTGCTTCTCCCTGGGAGTATTGATTTCTTTTTTAAGGTTGCAGGGGGTCAAATTCAAATCTCGGACACAAAAGAGCGGCAGCTTCTCCTCGACACTGTGCCTTTTGACAGAGAACAAAGTCATGAAGTGGGCTGGAGGAGAGACAGAGAAAGAGAGGGACAGACGGAGAAAGGGGAAGAGCAGGCAAGGAGATGAAGGAAGGAGATTCAGTCAGATGTTTTACCCCTGCCCCCTGGCAGAACTGTGATCCTCCTTGGAGAGGTTCCAGTCCATTGTTCTTGTGGTTTTTTCACATCAGACTTTGTACTCAGTAGGAAAATATTCTCCAGCATTCACTACTAAAACCTACTTCTGTTTCTGCTTAAGAGGTGATAAGCAGTCAACACTGATAGCTCCCATGTCAATGGGGTGGTGAATCGAATACAGGGTTTAGTCTGAACTTTAAATGAGATTGCTGTTTTGGAATGGGGTGAATATAAAGTTCAGATAAAAATCTGAAGCAGATTTATCACCTCACTGACATGGAAGACTCTGGCTGCCTCTGGTGATAAGGAAGATGACAAAGATAGATCAAAGATGAAGCCCTTCTTCTCAAGGAAAGTGAAGAGTCGTGAAGAACCAGAGAAGTCTGAGAGAGGCCATAGTGGCCATCTTTAAATATCTGAAAAGATGTCATTGGGAAGATGGAGTGGGCTTGTTTTCTGCTCCTGCAGAGACTAGGGACCTTATCAAACTACACTGTTATAGCGCTATTATTCCACTTCAACTGCAATGGCAATATGACATGAAATCATGGGATGTGCAGTTTAGGGAGAGGCATTTAGCACTCTCAGGCAGAAAGCTCCAATGTCTCACCAAACTACAAACCCCAGAATTCCAAAGGGTACAGTCAGGGCAAGTTAAAGTGGAATAATGGTGCTATAAGAGTTTAGTGTGATAGGGACCTAGAACATGAACTAGTGGATTCAAATGACAGGAAAAGAGATTCTACCTAAATGTTAGGAAGAATTTTGTTATTGTAAGAACTATTTGACATAGGAGTAGTGGAACAGAAGGTAGTAGACTGATGTTCTTTTTAGATCTTTCAACAGAGGTTGGATAGACATCTTTCAGGAGTGCTGTCATTGGCCCTTTCTGCACAAGGTGAGTGAATCGCTCCATGCCGTTACTCACCACTTCTTCTGGGGTCCGAAGCAACGTGGACTGTCCCTGAAGCCCTTCTGCAGGGCTCCTCCTTGGTCCAGGGCGAATCGGAGCAGTGCGAGGTCTGTAGATCTGCACTGCTCTGGCTTCCAAAATGGCGGCTTCTGGCTTCCAAAATGGTGGCTTCCAGCTTCCAAAATGGCGGCTTCCAGCTTCCCAAATGGCAGCTTCAGGTTGGTCGTGGGTCCTGACCAACCGCTGAAGCTCGCCACGCCTAAAGCCCGCCCTCCGCAGATGGCAGGCTCGCATTGGTACGAGTCTGCAAATCTGCACAAGAGAGCAGGAACGCAATGGCGCGTTTCAGGAAAATAAAGACTTGTTTTTTCCGGTCTTTCAAAAACACGCTGGAAGACCACTTGGGGTCTTCTTGGAGCAGACTGAGGTGCAGATCTCTGGTAAGTAGTCCGCTCCTAGTCCACTCCAAGGTGCAGATGACCTCCGTGCGAGGACACACTGCCCTGTTCTAATTGCCTGGTGTGGAGAGGGCCATTGTATATTCCAGCATCACAGGGCTTGGACTAGATAGCTCTCGTGACCTTCCCACCCTAGGATTCTATGGCCATTTCCGCACTAGACTGTTATAGAGCTATTATTCCACTTTCAACATCCTGTGGAATTCTGGTTTTTTTTAGTTTCCTGAGCCCAAAGAGCTCTCTGGTTGAGAATTATAAATGCCCCTCCCTAAACTGCAAACTCAAGGATTCCATAGAATGTTGAAAGTGGAATAATAGCACCATAACAGTCTAGTGTGGAAATGGCCTATGATTCTGTAATGTCTGATTACACTACAGAATGTTGAGGAGCGAGCGGAGGCATCATGGAGCCTGCAGCATATTCTCGACCTCCACTCACAATTTTCAGCTTCTAAAGCAAGCCTTGAGTCCCACTGCTTGCACAACTATAAGTGCTGGGATAAATGACAAGTCCAGAAGCACTGTATTGTGCTGGTCTTTTAAAATGCCATTGAATTACATTGACTGTGGCCATTTCCCAGCAGGAAAGGGAGCAGGGAGGGGAGCGCGACAGGACCAACTCCCTGTGGAAGGGAGTGCAATGGCCATGCCTCTAACTTCCACACACAGCTGGACATTTCCCAGGCTGCACTGGGGAAGGAAGTATTGCTATTACACTTCCTGCCCTTCCACAGGACAGGTAGGTATAGGAGCGTCACACGGTTGCAGGTGCTAAACAGACTTTATCCACTTAGCCAATACCCCATGAGTGCGACGCATAGGGAGGGGATGGGTATGGGCTGGCAATGATGTCATACAACCACTGACTGCTACTATCCTGTCCCCATATTGGGACAGTACCGTTATGTGGAAATGGCCTATCTTTGCTATTTGATACAATTAAATTATTTTAAACATATTAGGCTACTTGTATTCACATTCTAGGTGTTCTAGAAAAAAAACAAAACATCACCACATCCCTTTACTGTACCAGTGAGCAACTTTGCTGGGTCTAGAGGCTGATTTTGATTCCCCAAATAAAATGGATTTTTAATGTTTTCTTTCCCAAAACAAAAGTACCTTCTATTTCACCTCCAGGGTTTGTTTGTTTTTTCTTTTTTATGAAAAAAGATGTGGAGAAAGATCCTTTCACACACTAAAGCAACATTTTTTCTAGTAGAGGAGTCCAGGTAGCACAGAAAAGACAGAAAGCCACACGTAGCCCATGGAATATATGTAACCCATCTCTGCTTTAGCACTGAGAGAACATTTCTGGTTATGGGTTTAGGCAAACAAATGCCCCCATTGTTGCAGTTCTTTCTACGTTTAGTTCTCAGCAGGCACACTTAAGAAGGACATGGGACAAGATGGAATGGCTTCTATGGAAGGCAAGAAAGATGGTCCAGATGCTGGAAAACAAGTCTTATGTAGAAAGATTGAATGCTGCAGCAGTGAACTCATGCAGACAGAGCAAGCCATGTTCAGCCTTTGGTTACTTGTTGTTGAGGCAGTTCTTAGTTAGCTGCTCCCTTTGTTGATGTTGGCTTCCTCATCTTAAAAACAGGCAAATAGTGCATTTTTAAAAACCACTCTATGGGAAGTCTTTCATATCCAAAGAACTAGGGAATCATTAGGCACCAAGAGGGAGATGTGTGCTGCTGGAACAGAGAAAACAAGCCACCATACCAAGCCTAGAATCAACAATTGCAGTGGTAAAGATTAGGGATGGTGTCCTGTTGGTGATTTACACACATATAAGTTCCCTTACAAAAGCAGTTGGACATTTTCGTATAATGTGGAAATCTATATTCAGCTGAAGGCTGCAGAAGCAGAACTCTATGTGGTGCCACTGTGCATTGTGTGTTATGCATTGTGCATTACACATTGCAGTCATGCATTTCACATTTGTTTTCACATTCAGTTGCGCAGTAACGCAATATACAAATGTCATCTCACTCTATGAGTTTAAAGTTACACTTAATTTCCTTGATATAGGATCTCAGACAAGGTTTCTTTCAGCCATCTCCACCCTTCAGCTATGTAGATTTGTGGCAAAATCCTGGCTTCACATATCTTGGACAACTGGTCGACATATACAGGCAGCAAAAGGGATCTATCCCTTTCCCAGGTAAAGTTTTTCTTGAAGCAGTAAAATCCTTCACTCTCCCAAGTAAATCCTTACAGCATGTTTTCAGCATAGAATTAAATGGTTTCATCCACAGTCGCAGGCTCCTTCCTTAATTAGTTCACATTATCCGGTCCACAAGAGAAGAGCAAGGCAGGTAAATTGGTTAGTCAACAAGACAAACACACAGTTGAGCTGTGTTACATGGAAAGCTTCAGTGAGCAGGAGAAAGTGTATGGGTTGAAGAAGTAATGCATGTGACTCGTGCGCAAGAGACAGTTAGCAAAGTGATGTTAATTTTCTGCGACTAATAGTTTCAATATGTCAATTTCCTGCACTGGATGCATTATTGGGGAAATCCAAGAGTAGGCTGGCTAATAAACCTGGTTAGGAAACCCCCAGAAAGGGGGGGGGCGGGAGGAAGAGGCAAAAAGGAGAGAGGAAGGAAGACAATAAGGACAAGAACAATTTCTTCTTTCTAGGGATGATTGCTAACTTTTCAGCCTGCTGGTAAAGATTCTTATCTCAAAGTATGTGAAGCTAGGTTTTTCCCAACTAGGGCTTTCAGATCAGGATCATCCCAGGCACTGCAGTTTCCAAGCAAAACCTGAAACCTAGAAATGGCCCTGGGTGATGTTATTAAACATTATGCATTAATTACCAAACACACTGAGGACCTAAATACCTTAAAGGCAACAGATCCTGTCTGATCTTGGAAGCTAAGCAAGGTTAGTGTCTCAAGCTACCTGATCCACAAAACATCCTTCCCTCCACCACTAATGTCCCAGGGATCAGAAGTATATTTCGCCCACTGGCTAAAGTTGTTTCTTTCTTTAATGAAGGTTTTTCTCACTACATAATTATAGTACTATAGTTCCACTTTAACTGAGATGAATCCATCCCATAGGATTTGAAGTTTAAGGAAGGGGTATATAGTATTCTCAGCGATAGAGCTCTAGTGCCTCAAACAAACTACGGATCCTAAGAATTCCATAGGGTGAAGCCATGAGAGTTGAAGTGGAATCATAATACTATAGTTGTGTTAGTGTGGAAGGGTCCCTGGTAAGAAGCTACAAAAATGTACAATGTACAAAATGTACAGTTGGAATGCATTAGAAGTTTGCCTTATTTCCCTTGCTTCTGGGTGACAGATCTCTCAAACTGTTCAGCCTGAATGGGAAGGAAAATCTCTTCACCACCACCACCACCTGCTCTGGAATCAGCCTGGTAGCTTTCCTGCCATGGTTCCATCCTCTGGAATCCTAGACTTTTCAGCTTGCAGGGATATTTAGAATTTTCAGCCAAAGAGCTCTAGCAAAGCACAAATGCCAGAATTCCATGAGATGTTGCCATAGCAGTTGAAGTAGAATCCCAGTGCTATAATCGTGTCTTGTGAAAGCCCCTTGGAAGCTCACTCTGGACTGGCAGTTGGTGATTTGGGGACTGGAACAAGTCTGTGGAGCAACTCTCTGAGCAGAACTGCAGTAGAGCAAATGGGAGATTGCTCTCTTCTCACCTGCTCTTCCCAAGCTGCAGCAGAGAACCAGGTATAGCACTGCGGGCGTCCACTGAACCAATGCAAGGAACCATTCTTCAGTCCAGTTAGGTATAGAATGTGTATTGCAGACTTGCTGCAAAGAAGAAGGAAGCAAACAAAAACAGAATTGGCTGGTCAGAGTCCCATTGGTCCTTGATCTCCTTCTATCAGCAACTGCAAACATTCTTGTACCACCAGGCTTTTATAACTAAATGGGATGGGCTTTTAATGCTGTGCTGTGCCTTGTTATGGTTTGTATTGTCTTTTAATGAATTTAATGTTTTTAACGTTTAATGGTTTAACTATAAATTATTTAATTGCTTTTAAAATTACTTTTATATTTATATTTTTATCATTTATCATTATCACCATTATTGGGAGAAAGGCAGGATGTAAATGAAAATAATAACAATACTTTTTTGACTTCTTTCCACTGGCAGTCCTGCTCTACCAATCCCACAATTGTTGACTTTGGCTTCCTTTCCTTTAATCACAAGGGCCAATGGAGACCAGTGTTACTGCCCTGGCTAGTCCGAGCTTTGGGGATATTAGAATCATAGAATCATAGAAATGTAGAGTTGGAAGAGACCACATGGGCCATCAAGTCCAACCCCCTGCCATGCAGGAACACCCTCAAAGCACTCCTGACAGATGGCCATCCAGCCTCTGCTTAAAAACCTCCAAAGAAGGAGACTCCACTACACTCTGAGGCAGCATATTCCACTGCCGGACAGCCCTGACTGTCAGGAAGTTCTTCCTGAGGTTATTAAAAGGATATTCCTGAGGATATTAAAAGATATCCCTTGATATCACAATTCAGCTGCACTTCTCTATTCCTTTCCACGTGCTTGCGAGGCCACCGGACAAGCACGTAAACAAGCTTGGCCGTTAATTGCCATAATATTCAACCAACAATACAGGCAGGCCAGAAATAGCTGACTCACTGCTTTAGGAGACCTCCAGGCAAGTACTCTAATTAAGTATGCATGCCACTTACAACAGAGCCTCTGCCCCGCGATGGCAGCTTGATGGGTAACCTATACAATACCCAAGTACTCTGCGTTTGCATACTGGCTACTCTACTGAGAACCGCTACGATAACTCAATCATTCAGATTCTGACCTTTCGGAGGCTTTGTCTCCAACTCCAAATCTATTGTTTTCTCCTAAGTACGGCATAGCCTGCAGTCACATTCTCCTTATAAAAACTCTTGATTCCGAGACCTTCCTCGGATCGCTCCCGAGTTACATCCCGCTTTGCTGCCGCTTTGCTTGGCGAGCCTCCCCTCCGCTTCACGTGCTGAGCTACATCGCACCCCAGCTTCGCTCTCTATTTTTCTGGGCTTCAGGACAGGTGAAGTATCACCCAAACCAGCAATCCCTCTAAAAATCCCTTTATACCACTCCAACCTTTATTTTCTTTAGTCATCTTGTGTGAGTGTGTAGCATCACTGTTTTGCTTGTATTTAATAAACATCAGTTATTATTTCAACTTCTGTGTTCTCCTTGACTCGACCCGACCCGACCCGACCCTGTAGACATAGGGTTCAAGATCTCGCTACGTTACCCTGCCTCTCGTAACGCTAAGCAGTGCTCTGAGCTAATTTTCCCCAACTGTAGTTAAGCACATTTTGGTGTCCCTCCTGGGACCCCCAGTACACAGGGTAACACCAGCCCCCATTGGAAATAGGTGAATTTTTATTACGGTCAGAGGACTGAACCTATGGAGGCGCTTTTGTACAAAAATCCCTATACCTGCCCTTCTCAAGTATTAGAGGTTACCTCCTAACGCAGGAATGGGCAACTGAAGAGGGTACAAGGTCATTCAACCTGTACTCGTTTCCCACCCCTGGAGGTGGGAATGCATGTACCATCATGTATTGACTTGCCAGAAGTAATATCACAGCGTTTCCAACCATCTTTTTTACTTATTTTTATCCATTTGTTTTGTTTTGAGGGGTTTTTTTTTGTGGGGAGGGATCTGAGGGAAGTAGAGGAAATAAACCAACACATAGAAGGGCAGTTTGGGGTGGATTTGGCCAGGGTTTTTTTTTTTTGGCCCAAACGTATCTCAGCATGATTAGTTTTGGTTTGGGGGCTTAGAAGGGCTTCAGGAATTGCACATTGGGTTCTCATGGGCTTCATGAATCCCATGGCCCACATTTTGTCCACACTGATCCTCAGGAATACCAGCAGTAGTCTGTAAATCTGATTTAATCCAAAATTTAAAGGTGCTATCCTGAACCTAATCTGAGGATAGGTTTTATCACCATGCATTGCTGCTTTAAAGTCTGGGCTAAAGCCTACAGAAGATTCACCAATTCACTGACTTGGAAGTCATGAGCCACTGCTGAGAGGCAGCTCTATCATATATACCTGCAAACTGTGCATAACATTAAAATGGGAGCAACCAGTCCCTTCTCCCCCTCACCTCATCAGGCATAATCAACTTGAGGAGCACAAAACCATTTTGAAACTTTTCAGGTTTACTCCCTAAGGGCACTTCAGTGATATATAGTCCTCCCTCCACATTTGTAGATTTGACCTTCGCGAACTCAATCATGTGTGAGTTGTTTGTGTGTGTGTGTGTGTGTGTGTGTGTGTTTTACTTCCACAAGGGTTCTGCACCCTCAGAAAAGTTGAGGAGCCACTGTATTAAGATTTTATATAAATGGACCCCTCCTCCTTATTCCTATGTATAAGGAAATCCTTTTTTAAAAAAAAGCACATTGTGAAGGGTGCTTTTGCATAAAAATCCTATATTTGTCTGTTTGAAATCTGTTTCCATCTCCTCAGAAGAAGCAAGGATTCCTGAAACATTTACTCGATTCTGCTAAGATATTTTTTGAAAAAATGCATAAACCCCACTGCACCTATTTGTTTGAAATTTGAGAGAGCTTCATTTTATCAGAAGGGACTGCCATGCCTGGAAATTTCTTCAGTTCCAACCAACCCCCCCCAAAGTATAGCTATTAATTGATTTTCCCGGTGATAGTCAATGGGGAGACATGAAGCATGAGATTTTCAAAGCCATGGTTCTGACTCCTTCCTGAAATGAACTGAGCAGCCTTAGAAATGAGCCACACTAAAACATGCTCCCGCCTACCCCAAATTGCAGAATTGGAGTTTGAACTCTGAGGAAAGAACACCACTTCACTTCTATCTGTTGCAAATAGAGCTAGGACTGCAAAATAAAGTGGGCACCTCTAAAGTTTGAGAGAACAGCATGCTTAAATGCTGCACAGAGTTTAACATAGGCCATTTCTGCACGGGGTATTAGAAATGGTAGGCCATCCTCCAGGGAGGACGTCTGCACCTGGGAGTGGACTGGGTCTGGACTACTTAGTGTAGTTCCACACCTCAGCCCACTCCGGAACAATCCCAAGTGGTCGTCCAGCGTGCTTTTGAAAAACCTGTTTCTTGCGGTTTTTCAAAAGCACAGAGTGCGCCAGTGCGAGCCTGCTCCCTTGTGCAGAATCACAGGCTCGCACCAATGCGAGCCTGTGATCCGCCGGGGGCAGGCTTTAGGCTGGCGAGCTTCAGTGGTTGGTTGAGACCCTCGACCAACTGGAAGTCGCCATTTTCGTCCCCAGAGCAGTGCGGAGTGACGAGCACACACTGTTCCGGCACAGCCTGGACCGGACTGGGGAGCCAAAAGACTCGGTAAGTAGCGTCACGGGGCGATTCCCTCACCCCGTGCGGAAATGGCCATAGATAGACCCTTAAGCTGCATGATTCTTATTTAAGGTGGGCAGGTGACTATGAGGATATGTAAGGTGGGCATATGACTATGAGGCCCCTCCCTAAACTGTAAATTCCAGGATTCCATAGAATGTTGAAAGTGGAATAATAGCACTATATCCATTTACTCCAGATATGGCCTCTGCTTTTCTAGCCTGATTTAAAATTGCTCCTCTTTTAAATTCTTTTGGGACATGCCATTGGAGGTAGAATTCTACGTTCCTACCAAGAAGTGACCTACATTTCAAATTCTAGTAATATCAAGTATCCATCCGAGCCCATTAATCATCAAGTGTGTCTATCAGCCTGCTACACCAACCATCCCTTTATCCCAAATGATCCTCTGTTCATCTTTCACAATAGAAGCCTTCTGTCCTGGAAACAGTACAGTACCAGTAGGTGAGAATACAACCCTCAGTTCTACATCTTCCATGATCTGACTGCAAGCTTCACAGTAGGTGTAAGTATTAGACAAGTAACCTTTTCCTACCGCAGCATAGCTTGCTAAGCCCACACAGCACAAAAGGGAGACGAGACACTCTGTTCCCTTGTTCTGTGTGTGTGTACACAGCCATCTCAGCTACAAAGCAAAACTCCCAAGCAATTCGCTTCTTCATTTGCTGCACAGACAGCACAATCTCTTGTCATTGCACAGACAGCAGACAGCTTCAGATAGTATACCGCAGTTTGTGTTATCAACTACCTCATCTTTCTCAGGCGTGCCAGTCTGTGGCTGATCAAAACCCAACAGCCTTCAAAATATGGAAGGCTGTGTCCTTTTATTAGTGTTTTGCTGAAGGTTACTTTGTAGTAAAAACTCTGCCACTGATGCATTCACAGTTCTTAATTAGCTGTTTGCAACCGTGACAGCTGGAAACTAAACTTAAATGGAAGCGACTGTTTGTTTCCCACGAATATTTTTCTCAATGTTGGCAAATGGCTTTCTTTTTCTGTGATCTTACCTTTCTCTGAGGCTGGCCTTGACTTGTTCTCATCTCAGCTGACTGCGTATAGTGAAGCAGGGAGAAACCTTTCCACACATGGTACCAGCACCCTCTCAGAGAAAATGGAGGTGCTCTTGCCAGCAATGGCACACTATGATGAGTGAGGCAATTTCAGCAAAGAAGAGAGTTCCTCTGACAATTCGGTGCTGGACTGCAGACCAGCAGTTTGATCTTGGACTTTCAACAGCTGCAGAAATCTTCACGGAAACTCTTCCGCCCTGTCATGGAATTAGTCTTCCTCTGTTACACAGTGTATCTTCCTAAGCATTTCTATGAAATTTTTTTTGAAAGATTATGCAGTCACATCCCTGCTGCTTTTGTCCTTGCAATAATGAATGTCCTTTATTGTGTTGGGACTTACCACATTCTGGTTAGCATATTAAAATAATCTCACCAATATAAAAAGATAAGAACTATGGCTGGCCTATTGCTTAGTGGTTATAAGGTTGCAATCTCTTAACTTTTGAGATTCAAATTTATGGTCATTAATGACTAAACATGATCCCCAAATTTCTTTTCAGCCTGGCAGCATCCCAACGAAAGAGTTTCTGAGGCACTATGAATCACTGGGAAATTATGTCTGTAGCATTCTCCCTGTCAGCAGTGTTTAAGGAGGGAAGAGATACTGACAGGACCCCAAAGGGTTTCTCCAGCTGCCTTTTCCCAACGTGGTGACAGAGACAGTGCTTCAGATGTCATCTCCTAGCACCCTGATCTTCAGCACTGTGGAAAGCCTTTGTATGAGGTACTGCCTTGCTGAGAAGGTGGATGGTGGCACTGTCAGATGTAGCTACAACGATGGAGCTCTGTCATCATAGTTATATCTGACTGTCCAGGGTCTTGGCCAAAAATTCATTTATTTTAATGTATTTATGAAAATATTTATATCCTACCTTATATCCAAAGATGTCAGGGCAGCAGCACACAATAAGACTGGTCCCCCACACTCTCCATAAATAGTGGAGGAAGGTAGAAAAATTCTTCCCTCTGGGACAACAACAACGAACATAGGCCAGTGTCATGACTCAGACAGGACTCTTCCCAACAGCCACAACACAGAGACATGAATGAGACAATACTTGCTGCAGCCAGCATAGGTGAAAAAGGCCAAGCCCACAAGACTCAGAGCATTTATACAGAAAGACACTTTAATTTGGCAAACAGCTGCAGGAGGCTGTCAGCCTATATAAACAGGGAAAGGAATGGGAAGAATCCATTGCAGATAAGCGATCTTATCAGTGGAAGCAACATATCTCACATTTGGATCCCTTGCTTGTGTTCCTGGAAACCTTGACCCTTGCCTTATGTACAGACTTCACTCTCTGAATTTACTACAGACTCAGATTGTGAAAACAACAACTGGTAACTGGTTAACAGTTATAAACTTTGCTAGTGGCTGCTGATAAAATACTCTAATTGGAGACCTGTAAACTTTGGCAGTATGCCTGCACAGGACAGCCAGCATCATGCTGGCATATGTTGCTAATAGGATGCTACCACCACCACCATCAGGGCAGTAAATAGTGAGGAAGTACAGGAGAAAACTCAGCCACAGGACCAGACTTATGAACATATTCCAATTAGGGAGAGTGGGCTTTGACTTCCTAACCTCTATATAGCACCCTTCCCCTTCTGTTCCTCCCACAGCTTTTGAAGATGTGGAGGTTCTAATAGTGCCCATGTCCTTGGACCTTTATAGTGTTTGAAGCAAGGTAGCCAGTTGCATGTGAGTTGATAGAATTGATTAGTCAGTTTCAAATGTTGACTGGCCAATGCATCCTCCACCCTCCAGGTATTAAGAAAAGGTATCTCTGTCCTTCTCAACTACCCACCAAAGCCTGCTCCTTTCAGCTTTGATGCTCTTAATCAGTTGATCTGCATTTCAATTGCATTTTCTCTTGTTTCCTTGTTCCTATACTGGACCAGCTGATATATTGGGGAAAGGTGGCCTTATGGTTTGAGATACTGTTATTTGCAGAAAGAGAAGACAATGGCCAGAATCCTGTTGGTGATTTATGCTGGAGTAAACCTCAATTGTGTCAGTGTGACAGATGGTGATGCTGTGATTGAGGAGCAACTGATTGTGCAGGGAGCTGAGCCAGTGACTGAGCAAGTCAACCTGCAAACATCCCCTGCTTGGAAAGTCAAACAGAGACTGAGTTGCCCCAGCCAGCTCTTGACAGAGAGGAAACCAGCAGTGATGCAGGGGAGTTGCAGCCAGCTGTGCCCATCAGCCCTCAATCACACAGAAGGCTGAAACAGGCTGCTCAGAGGGAGGCTGCTTGGATTAGGCTGAGGAAACAATAACGAGCAGCACCTGCTCACAGGGGCTATTTAAGTCTGCCAGCGTGGCTGCTCCTTGCTTGCAGCAAATTATTAGCAAGTCCATACAACCTTTGTGTCTCTTGCTCCCTGAAACCCTCTGGATGGATCTCTGCTTCTTGAACCTTTGGACTGGACCTTGACCTAGCTTGGCTTGTGTTTTCCTGGTGTTTGGTATATTCGGACTCTCAAAGTGTCCCTGACCTCTCTTCTCCCTTGTGGACTGCGGCCCGGCAGGGAGAAATTCCTGACAGTCAGCATAACTACTGTTTTGGCTATTGCACAAGGAGGTATTCAGTAGATTCTTGAGCAATCCATTTGTCCCTAGTGTGCAAGAGCAGTGAGATTTCCCCTGGGTACAGCTCCATCCCTAACCAGTGACCATGCATGGTGGTCCACCTGGTACCCTCTACACCCTGGGGAGAAGGAGTAGATTTCAGCCTTGTCCAACAGGCCAGTCAAAGACACCGGGTGTACACAATCACAATCATCCAGTGGTTCCAGGAGTGGAGTTCTACCTGGGATCCATCCACCTTCCTTGCTAAACTGAAGGAGGAAGGAGCAGCGGAAGTATATTGGTGGAGACTTATACTGGGCCAGCAGCATTAGAACATTTGTCAAGAACCACTCGTTAGTAGTGATACAAATAGGATCTTGGTCATTCAGTATGCAGCCCTTCTACATATAGATTATTGGACCTAACTGAACTTCCACATACAGGAAGAGTCTACTATTAGGGCAGGTTTAGAGAAAAAGAGGTAAATGCCATACATGATACCAACTTAATTCAAGAAGCAAAAGGAGAAACAAGGATAGCAAATGGCCCAAAGATAAAAGATTTCCTTAAGAAAACCATTCACTCAAAACAGAAGGTATCCTTTTGAAATGGGGAAAACAAACCACTTAAAACCACTCATCTAGCAGAAAGGAGATATATTTGTGAAAGAAGCTGCCAATTAGATTCCAGCCAAAGTACAAAGTGTTGTTTGCCACCTTTAATGCCGTACATGCCTTCAGTTGAGGTTGCCTATGGGACTACCTTCTCTTGTATGCCTATACACTCAGATCTTCAGGGAGACATTTACTTCAGTCATCAGAACCACGTTGGCAACCATTAGCCAGATGACTTTTTCTTCAGCTGCCCCTGAGTTGTGGAATGACCTGCCAGAAGAGATTTGACAGCTAGATACACTATCTGAATTTAAGCATTAAAAGCTAATCTCTTCTGGTAGGCCTATCCAGATGATTTTTAAATTATGAGTTTGTAAATTATGAATTGATTGTTTTAATATTTATGCTGTCTTAACTGGTTATGTATTTTAATTAACACTCTGTGGGTTTTTTAAAGCAAAATATTAAATCTCTGTACACCAGCCCCTGTTCTCAGGTCAAAATGCCAGCAATTCACCAGCGGTTTCTCTGTCAATAAAGGTCTGATCCAGACCTTCCTCCATTCCATCCTTCACAGGGCCTTTACTTGGCTGTGGGATGTTGGCTGAATCTCCAATTCAACCAGAGTGTTAGAACAAATGCAAAAAAAAAGAGCTGGGAAAAAATGGATTATTTGAAAAACACTAAACAGTGTTAGTTGTATCCCAAGTTATTAACCTTAAGCAGCAACAAGACCCGGAACTGATCTGAGTGGTAGCAAAGATCAAGTACCACATGAGAGTTATACTCTGAACCTGAATTTTTTAATTCCATATAAATGACAGAGAAATCCTTTTCTCTCCAGTTTTTACAACACACAAAATATTATAAACCTCCTAACGTGCACCCTCTTTACTAAGACATGCTTGGAATGCAGAAGGTTCAGATTTGAATCACCAGTGTGGGGTAGGCAATCTGTGGTCTTCTGCGTATTGCTGGATTCTAACTCCCATCATCCCCAGCTCCCACGGCCAATGTTCCAAAATGACCTATAGTCTAGCAATATCTAGAGTTTCATGGGCTCCCCTTGCCTGCTTTATTATCAGCCACTGAAGGAAAGGATGGGAAATGAGTAAGTGATAGAAAAGACCTTGGAGAGAGATTGCAGCTGGTCAGAGCAAACAATGCTGGGCTGTATGATCAATGTCCCTGACTCTGTGTAAGGCAGTTTCAATTTTTTTTTTGATGTGCCAGTGTAGCAGCCACCAGAAGAAAGAAAATGACAGCGCTTCGTAGAATCTGAAAAGGTGAATATTTGCAGGAACTGTTTTGCAGGAATTATTTCTACCCTGCCAGAACCCTGGAAATTGAAAGGGAAGAATATTCAGTGCTGCTTTATCAAAATCAATAAGCTAAAATTCTGATGATTTATGGTGGGAAACCTTTGAGAAAATGTAAAATGTATGATCAAAATGGCAAAGGTAGTTAAAAAAACAAACAAACCCCCAAACCCAGCCCTTTCTGGGCAAAAGTTCAACCTGGAGCAAAGCTCTTTTTAATTCATTTATGAGAAGGCAATGAAGCTTTCCAGTACCTACTGGAAAATAAACTTCCTTGCCACCAAGGAACTGACCTCCAAATCTGGATATGAGCTCACTGCAGTTTGGATCCTTTTTGTTTTGTGAATTTTCAAACAGAGTCTCAAGCCACAAAGTTTCTCCAAGGACACCAGGGTGCTTGGATCCTCTCTGATCCTGAACCAAGCTTGGCAACAGGAGCCTGAAAAGAAAGAAAGCTGGTAAGACTTGAGAATGGGGATTAGGTGTTTGTCTACCCTCCAACATTTCACTGGTGAAAGCCAGGACACATATGGCCAAGCCATATCAGTATGTGGTCAACAGGCTGTGGCCAGGCAACAAGAGGCAAGAGTTATTAATGAAGAACACATAAAATAACTACTTTGAGCAGGGAAACCCTGGAATTTATGTACTGAGTTTAGGAAGAGCAAGACTCCACTTCTCCTCTCCTCTCCGTCCTTGCTGTGTTAACGGAATACAAACTACTTTTGTATTGTAAGCTCCATTTTCAGCCACTGAAGTAACCCAAGGACAAAGGGGGAAAGTGGGAGGACGAGAGAGAAAAAATGGGACATTTTCAAAGGAGTTGAGGAAGTGGATCAATACAGGATTAATGTTACCCTAAGGAGTGGAGGACACTGGGATCCACCAGCAATGTCAGCATCTCCTTAGAATTTGGGGAATTATAGCTCAAAGGAGGCCTGCGAGAGGAGGATAATGGCAGGATCTTTTCACCTGTGGATACCAGTAGTAACTGTAGACAGGGCTCCAGTTTATAATAAAACAGAGTTTTTATTTGGTATTAACACAAGAAATTAGATACTCTTAAGAATCATACAAGGCTATTGGAAAGTGAGACAAGAAAGGCTGGATAGAGAGAGATTGGATAGAAAGGGTATTACCAGTCCTAAAGGAGGAGGTTGAAGTGGAGTGGCTCAGACAGTGCATCTGAGGGTAGCAAGAATAAACAGAGGTCTGGGCACCACGTATTACATCTAAATACTAGAATTTACTACGGCTGGAGCCAGGGTTTTTATACCCTATCTCCTGCCCTGAAGGAGGGTGCATGGACAAAGTGGTTGACGCAGGCCATTTCCACACAGCTTAGTGTGGAAATGGCCTGTGTCAACCACTTTGTCAACCATGAGACCCTCCCGAAACTGCAAACCCCAGGATTCCATAGGATGTTGAAAGTGGAATCATCACGCTATAACAGCTTAGTGCGGAAATGGTGACAGGAGTCCAGAATAGGCTGATTGTCTTAATTCTAGGTGACAAAACATTGATGGGAGTCATGACAATCTCTTAATGTTTTGGTCAGGTAGTGTGAATGGGGAAGGTCTCCATAGGTATGCTCACAGAAGGGGTTCCTGATTCCCTGGGCAGTTTTGCCTGTTATTGTTTTCAGGAGTGCTTGTAGCTTGCAGTTTTTGAAAGGATTATCACAAGCCCAACAGTATTGGGCTTTTGTGCCTAATCCTCTCTGAACTTGATCATATCTGAGGTCATCCTGACCTGGCACATGCTTCCAGCCAGTGCACTTTCAAACATGTGTTTGAGCCACAAATATGTCTAATTATGAAAATAGCATGCCCCACAGAATGGGGATGTATGGGGTTGTAACATTAATTGGGGGCTAAATACCCTAAAAGCATCAGATCCCCTCTGATCTTGGAAGCTAAGTAGGGCCAGCACTGGATAGTCCTTGGCTAGGAGACCATCAACAAATACCAGGTGCTGTAGGCTATGTTTCAGAGGAAGAAACTAGCAAAACCACCTCTAGGTATTCCTTGCCTAAGGAAACACTATGAAATCCATGTGGTTGCCATAAGTTGACAGGTGACTTATATACCTCCCTGCCAAATTGGGACAGTTGCAGGACATGTGCTTCCTAATGTTCAGCCATCCACATGTATGTTCACCCCCTCCCTCTCTTGGCTCACTGCATCAAGGAGGGAAGAGATAGATAACCAAACACCTTTTCTACTCTCTTTTTGATGCTCCTGCACCTTTGCACTTTTATTCTGCTTCTGGTTTTAATTTGTTTTAATAGGCCACTTTAGTGTAGTGGTTTGAATGTAGGGCTACAACTCTGGAGACCAAAGTTTGAATCCCTGCTCAGCCAGTGAAACCCTCTGAATGACCTTGGGATAGTTACACTATCTCAGCCTCAGAGAAAAGCAAAAGCACTCCCCCAGCAAAATCTTGCCAAGGAAACCCCATGATAGGTTTTCCTTAGGATTGCTGTAAGTCAGAAACGAAGGCAGACAACAGCAGATAGGCCAAAATGTTTTACTCCCTGCTACTGCCTTTTTCATAGTTTTATATCCTGCTTCACATCATTTTATTATTGTATTTTTCGTTTTTAACACTCAAAGAACATTGCATGGTGGATGGTTTAAAAGGCAATAATTAATTATCTAATTCATTGGAAGTTCATTCGTTGATATTTATTAATTATGGTGTGTTTCTTTAAAAAAGAAAGCCAGCAGTTAAGGAGCTTCTGCTATTAATGTATACACACGGATGCACTATAAACAGAAAGGAGGGTGGGGAGAATACAGACTTGCACTGTGAAGGAAACTTTAATTTTAAAGACCACTCAGTACTGTGTCCAAAACAATGTGTTTATATCCATGAAAGCTCATGTTAAAATAAAAATCAGTTAGTCTTAAAAGTTCTGCCATATTTCTTTTTTTCCCTTCCCCTTCCTTCCTCCTTTTAATTTTTTTAAAAAAAGCCCTATCCACTGGCTTAGAGGGTTTTTTAGGCAGTGAGATTTCTGGGCAAAGTTACTGTGAAGCAAAATGAAGATCAGCCTGCAGGGTGCTGCAGCACTTATTTTACAATGTCAGTTGTGGAAATTCACCATCCATGTTATTGTCCCACAGGAATGCCTTGAAATTGTTTCCTAGACACAGTCTAACAGGAAACAGTGCTCCCACCAGTGGAAAAATAAAATGCAGAAGTGGCACACACAAAGAAAGCCAAAAGTACAAATAGCATAAAAATCCCCAACCACATCGAATGCACACTAGCTCCCAAGCTAGCAAAATGGCATTCTGGAGGAATCTTTACAGTATGCCTGTTTCACTTTCTTACATACATACACCACAATCTTGCAAGAGTGTATGCTATTTTTTAAATATCCATCCTTGGGTGACCAATAGTTTGTATCTTTTCTCTGAATGATTTTAGTTAGCTTTGGCAGAAGAAGAGGCCAATCATGGATTGGAGGACCCTCTACAAGCATAACATTTGCAGTCTTCATTAGGTACATCATTCCTTAACATTTTGCTTAGTTTGTAATCAATTTATGAAATTCACTGTTACAGGATCAAAGTCTGGAAATGTTAGATTTCCTTGGCAGGTGATCCTGTTGAAGCCCTGGCTGATCTCTGCAATAGGGAAATGGCCAGGGTGGTGGACACGATTCCTACCAAGCATTGCCTCCCATGAAGTGGAAGCAAGCAAGTCCCCTAGTTCATTAAGGAGCTGGTCGTGATGAAACAAGTGGGACAGAGATTAGGGGACAGTGGTGGAAGACTTGGAGTTAGTTTAACCAAACATGGGCTAGAGCTTATGGGAAGCCTATACCGTAGTAACGATGGCAGCGAAGAAATTATACTTCTCTGCCACCATTTGTGTCTGCACAATGTCAGCCAGCAGAGCTGTCCCAAGTGGTCAGAGGCTTCTTACACTCTGGGCCACAAGAAGAAACCAAAGACCACTCGACAGCCCACTGTGATGAATTTGCAAGAAACTTTGCAGACAAAATTGACAAAATTGCAGACAAAATTACTCAGATTAACTCTGACTTGGATGCTGTAGTTGAGATAGGTCCAAACGATGTAATCTTGGCACCTGCTTGTCCTGTATTACTGGAGATGTTTCAGTTTGTGCAGCCTGAGGATGTGGATGGGATCATTGGAGAAGTGAGGACCACCACATGTGTATTGGATCCTTGCCCCTCCTGGCTTTTGAAAGCAACTGGAGAGGGACTGGTTAAGGGGTGTGTGTGTGTGTGATAAATGCCTCACTGCAGCAAGGGAAATTTCCATCCTGCCTGAAAGAGGCTGTGGTAAGGTTATTACTAAAAAAAAAAAGGCCTCTCTGGATCCCACCATTCTGAATAATTATCAGCCAGTCTGCAACAATGCATTTGTGGGCAAGGTTCTGCAACATGTGGTGGCCTCCCAGCTCCAAGGGTTCCTGGACAAGATGGATTATTTAGATCCATTTCAATCAGGATTCAGATTATGAGAGAGAGAAAGCTTTGTTCACCTTGTTGGATAATTTACATAGAGAATTGGACTGGGGAAATGTGTCCCTGTTCGTTCTGCTGGATAAAACGAAATGAAATAAAAATAAAGTAGACCTCTGGACTGCAACTCCTGAAATACCCCCAGCCAGCATGCACATGGATTGAGTGTTGTTTGGGTGTTACAGTCAAAAAATGTAATGCTTCCATGCTATTCACAGGGTGTGCTTCCAGTTTCGATGGCTTTAGATGTGTCAATAGGAGAGACCTATCAAAAGTTATTACCCATGAAAACAAAATAGAACTTTTGTATTTAGATGCAGCAGAAGATTACCTGTAGGGAAAAACAACACAGGAGACCAGAACTTGGAAAAGGTCCTCTATTTTGGACTGCAAGAGCCAGAATCCTCCAGCCAGTGTGATGGATTGTGTGATCTATTCATTTTGTGTGACTGCTGGAGGCCATTATTGGAAACAGAAAACAGAGCTTAGTGAACATTTGGTCTAGAGCAATCAGGATGTTCTTATGATACTCTGCTTCTTAAGCCCATGTCTTCTCCTGGAGCTGAAGAAGCTGTTTCTCACCATAGCTGCATGAAATCAACATGGAAGAGAATCTATGATGTGATTGTTCCTTCTAATGACAAACTCAACTGGTGAGTGTCACCTAGATTACTGCTGACAAACAGCCATTGAAAAATAAGAAAGTGGTATCAGCATGATTAAAGAAAAGGCTTTCAGCTGTATATAAAACATTTATATATTTGAAACAGAACACATAATTACTAAGTCCAAGATTCAATCCACACCATGGCCAACAGTTGCAGGACATGAGTATTAGAGCCCTGGTGGCACAGTGGTTAAATGCCAGTACTGCAGCCACAATGTTGTGAGTTCGATCCTGCAGGGCTCCAGGTTGACTGAGCCTTCCATCCTTCTGTAGTTTGGTAAAATGAGTACCCAGCTTGTTGGGGATAATTAGCTAAAATACATTGTAAACCGCTTAGGGAGTGCTTTGCACTGATAAGCAGTATAGAAATGTAACTGCTATTGCTGCTATTAAGTGTACCCCCTGCCTTGCATTCTCCAGCAATTGATAAACAGAGGGCACACTACCTCTGTTGATAGAAGAGATGATACTTAGTTTTCTGCTAGTTTTCTGACTAGTAGTCATGGATGGCCCCATCCTTCATGAATTTATCTAAGCCAGTTCTATGTCCATTCACATTAGCCCCCATCATTACATCTTGTTGCAGTGAATTCCACAATTTTACTATGTGCTGTGCAAGCAACTAAAGCCAGGTAAACATCTCAAACAAAACAACCCAATGAGGCTTGAGCAGGCTCAGTAGATATGGAATGTAGAGAGACACCTGAAGAAGGTCAGGGAGATGATGGGGAAAGAGTAGAGTTCCCTACTTGGAAGGAATAAGGCCTGCAACACTGAATGAGAAAGTAGATTGTTAACATAGGGCATGTCTATTCCAATTACTTTCTGTAACTTTCCACTTGCTGTAAAATCTCTTAAGTGATATTTAGAATGTATCAGACGGCATCCTGTTAGTGACTTGCAACAGCATATGTCCAACTTACACCATCATAAGTCATGTCATTGCAGGAGCTGGAATTCTACCTGTCAAGGTGAGAGACCCAGGCGGCGAGCCAGCCCGGAGAAGGGAGAGGGAGAGATAACAGAGTCCCGCCAGGAGGAGTCAAAGCAAGCAATTACTCATAGGCAGCTCATTTACCTAAGCCTGAGCAACAAGCAAAAGCCAGAGTCCGAGTCCAAAATCCAGGGGTCAGGAGCCAGGAGATCAATCCAAGGTATCAGGTGCTGGAAGCAAGGAACAGGCAAGGAGAGGACTTGTAGAAAGTTTACCACAAGCAAAGGAAAGCTTCCAGGCAGGCAGTTATATAGCCCAGACGCAGGTGTGGCTGGTCACCGCTTCTTGAACTTAATCAAGGAAGCCTCCCTTTGCTCAGCTCTCTTGAGTCTCCGCCTTATTTGTGGGCTGATTGACGCAGGCTCCAGGGCATCCTCGGGATCACAGCTGGATCCTTGTTGCCCTAAAGGAGCAGGCAGAGGAACGTTCGAGCCTGTTTGGTCCATGGCATCGGAGGAGCTCTTGAGCTGCAGGACTCATCTCCAGCCAGAGCCACAGGGACCAACAGCTGCTGCTCGTCATCAGAAGCTCTGACAGGGGCTTCAGTTATCACACTACCAGCTTCACACAATGAACAAATTCCATTTGGTAGTTTACAAGGAAGTAGATGTATTAGTCTCTTGCAGCATAAAAAGGAGGGAGAGAGGGGTGGGGGATAGTGCGGCAGCACTTCTAAGACTAATTGGTCATACACTTAAATTCTAGTGGAGGGCAAAGGGCATCAGGAAAGCTTCTGACTACATCCCTCGCATCCCTATAGCCAAATGCAGAACAATGGCATCTGCTGGAATTCAGTATGGCAGTTATGGATTTGTAGTCTAGAATTGCAGATCTATGCCTAATCCATATTTATGAAGCCTACATATTCAGTAGTGCCACATTTGTAAAAGTCCCTCAATCCTACCTTAATGGCCACCAGCTGCTGTCAGTGATGAAAGTCTGTTCTTCTGTTGATTGGGGTGCAGCAGACTGACATTTCTGTTCCCCTCCCACCAGTGATCTCTGGAACAAGGAGCAATTGTGAGAGGGATCTGTTCCTGATTGTCGCACTGAGGATTACAGGTGAAAGTGAGATGGAAATATCAGTCTGCTGTGCCCCAATAGAAGAACAGACCTCCATCACTCACAGTGGCTGGTGGCCATTAAGACAGGATTGTGGTGGAATTCAGGCCAGCAAACACTGCATATTTAACTAAGTATATTTGGAGTATATTTAACTAAGTAGCTGATCTAGGATCTTGGCCATTATCATGCCCCATTTCTAAAACATGCTCTGTACTCTGACTCAGAGACTGAAACAATGGACATGCCAGGACTTGCTGAACAGAAGGAGGTTACAGAGCCACAAATCCCAGAGACAGAACAGGGACTCCTGCCCCTTCAGATACAGAAGACAACTTACCTATATCTGCCTTTGCTGAGTGTAGGCAGCAAAGGGAGAACTTGTGCTGGTCTCAAAGGATTTATAGGAGACAGCAATTCATTAGGCAGCAGTTGCATTAAGCTGCTGACCTATGTAGGCACTGCCTTTCTCCTCCAGGAGTTGTCAGAGCTTATCTGACCTTTCTGCCTGCTGGTTGTATTTCTTGGATCATGTTGACTCTGGACTTATTTTGCTCTGCCTCTGTAGGTCCCTGTTTGTGCCTTTGACCTTTTGCTTACTAAGTAAAAGTAAATGACTGATTTTGAGCTGTTTTGTTTCTTTGTTTGTTATTTTGCCTGCTTAATCTCCTGGCTATCAGCTGTGCAGCCACAAGCTCTGGCTTGCTGCCCAGAATGAGATAGGATAGCCATCATCATCTGAGTTGCTTCTCTGATGGTCTCTGCTCTGTACCAGTCACTAAATGGCCGTGGGAGGTGCTCCTGCAGCTAAAAGGTAGGTTTCGCAGTGGGTGAGAAGGGAAATATAGTGGGGTTCTGCATGATCATTATATTTGTGTGCAGGAAGGCCTTTAGATATCTTGTGTCTTATGCGTGCAAAAATTCCCCTATTAAAGCAACTGGATATTTGTGTTCCATTTATGATATCCACATTCAGTTCAAGATTGTGGAAGTGGAGTTGTGCATGCAGTGCTCTTCTCCATGTGGATGTGCATTCGTAGTCAATGTGCCTTCATCTGCTCCCCTGCTGAAATTGGCTTAGTACTATTTCCACTGTGTATTAGGCTGAGTTTTCAGTTGCGCAACATTGCTGTTCAAGGTCACAAAGCACAAACTATGCCTTCTTCCTGGTATATTCTGGCAAAATTTAGTGCAAGCATAAATCTGATGCATTTTCATGGAAATACTGAGGAAGAGCATGTCATTATCGTGGTTTATATCTTACAATCACTTCTAGTAAGACTGGACCCACTGAATCAGTTGGATTAACCTATGTGTTGACTCACCATCCAACAACTGATGGAGTAGGTTTGCTCTAGTTGGGACTGACCAATGAGATTTATGGCCTTTCACTTAATATTAATGGGGGATTCAAGGATGTGATGTGGGGGGGGGGAGCAGTGTAGCAGCCCCAAGTTCATGGCCATGTATATTGTACTCTCAAGAAAAAGCAAGTTAATCAAGTCATTCATGTGAATTATGGCTGAGTGGATATTTGAAGCAAAGATGGCTGGCCAACTGATTCTTCACACCTAAGTGTCACATGCCAGATGACTCTGTAGGAAGGATCTGCTGCATTCCAGGAGGCTTCTTAAATCTGACATTTCACAAAAACTGAAAGAAAGCAACATGGAAAGGATTTGGCAGATCATTTTTTAAATCCCCAAATGGGAGCTTTATACAAGGAGCCCAGAATTTGAAACTGCTGAGGCTATCCATCATTCCCTGTATATTTCCAGTCCTCAGACGCAAGTCACCAAAATGGCATCACCCACCCAGAACAGTCAGTTTTGTAGTTTATTGAAGAATTATTCTGCGCTCCTCTAAACTACAGCATTAGAACTTTCTGGTAGACTATTCTAAACCCCTCACCAAATTACAAATCCCCAGATTCCATGGGATAGCAGCAGAGCAGTTAAAATGTTACAGAAGTTCTAGAATTGAGCAGTGTGCATATAACTGTGGTCTGGAGACCTCTGGGCAAATTTTAGATGCCTTCCCCTCAAACCCAGCCCTTTTGTCCAGGGTTGCCTTCTTTGCAGGTGGTTTGCAGAAGCAAAACCCTTGGAGATACGCACGGCTGAGCTGCCTCTTGAATCTGGTTAGATATACTTCCATGCGAGAAGCAAAATGTACAGCAGAGATTTCCTGTGCACCAGCAGGACAGTCACATTTAATAATAAAGTAGCCAATTTATGACTTGGGGCCCCTATGGTACATCCATTCCCATCAATTGAGACCTTGCACACCATAAAAGTAAAATGGAAGGCACACACTCAGTAAGTGTGAGCGAAGCAGTGTTATTAGATCATTTAAAGCTAAACACATTACTAAGTTGTTGTCTTTTCCTTGACAGATATCTCAGCAAAATGTGGCGGGGGGGGGGGCAGGGGAGGTTGTGGGATTCTTATGCTGCCATACCTGCATTTTCAGGACTCTGGCATGAAATTCAATCTTGGATTGCTTCAAGAGCCAAGGCCCAACTGAAGGCCCAAAGAGTCTAGCTGTTGAGAAAATGCTTTTGTGGTTACCCATGGAAGGAATTTGGCATCCTTCATGAGGTTACGGGGGAGGGGAGGAAATAACAATAATAATAGATGTCTTTTTCCCACTCAGCAAAATGTGACTGGAGGCACTGGAAAATAAAAATGGGCTTCCATTTATAGAGTCAGGATGGCCAGAGAGCACAAGAATCCTGACTGGAGCCCATCTGGACAGGCAGGAGCACCATTTATTTCAAGTATTGATCAACTTTTTTAATGCGACTAATTAAGACACATTACTCAAGCCCAGCACTTAACCTGAAAATACTCCATTTTGTAAAATAGTTCCAAGCCTGTGACAACTTTGAGCAAACAATTCAAGATAAGGAAGATGCAGGCAATTTTAAGCCAAACAGGAAAGAATGCTTAAGAAAGAATGCAGGAAGTAAACGAAGAAACAGAAACCAAATGTCTGCTTTCTACTAGAACATGTTCTTTGTATCATTTCCCAGCTGGAAGAAACATGAGAAAGTATGAGAAGATAATTAAGAACATTAGAAAAAACAGCAGAAACACTTTTTCTTGGTGAGAAGGTCACAAGTTAAGTACAGCTTCAAGTTACACTGAGAATATTATGAAATGAGGCAGGGGTAGGGAACCAGTGTGGAATAATGGTTTGAATATTGGACTGAGGAGACATGGTGTAATGGTTTGAGCATTGGACCATGACTCTGGAGACCAGGCTTCAATTCCCCATTCAGTCATGGAAACCCACTAGGTGACCTTGGGCATGTCACACACACTCAGCCCCAGAAAACCCTGTGATAGGTTGGCCTTAGGGTCACAGTAAGTTGGAAATGACTTGAACACACACAACAATTGGATTAGGACTCTGGGTTACTAAGGTTCAAATCCTTGCTCAGCAATGGAAACCCACTGAGTAAGCTTGGGCAAGTTACATTCTCTCAGCCTCAGAGGAGGGCAATGTCAAACCCCCTCTGAACAAATTTTGCCAAGAAAACCCTGGAATAGATTTACCTTACTTCCATGCGAGAAGTATGTCAGAAACAACTTGAAGGCACAAAACAACAACAAAGGGAACCTTTGGTCCTCCAGATGTTTTTGATGACAATATCCACAGTATCACTGGTCATCTGTGCAGGGCTAATGGGACTTATAAGCCAAATCACACAGAGGGCCAATGCTTTTCTGTCTCTTAGCTAAGGGATGGTTCCCATTCAGAGGGCATCACAGTTTTCTCACTGCAGAGAAAACTTCTGTTCTGCTTTATGCTCAGAACTTCTCCACTTGAGTCACTGATGCTGTTTGCCAACCAGATGGTTCACACTACAGTGATGGTTCCAAATGCAAGCTGAGCACCACTCAAAGGACAAATCCAGGAAAACTTGCAAAGCTTACTTTCAGTGTGAAGCAAGTACAACAAGCTCAAATTTTCTTTTCCGGCTCAGGATGGTGGTGATGATGATGATGTCTGCCAACTGCAAGACAACAGAGAAGGGAGCAGCTAGTCTACCTTCCCTTGGTAGAGAGACCCATAGCCAGGAAGCAGACTCCAAGAAAGCCCTGCCTTGTATCTTCACCCAGTGTGCCTCTGAGTGTGGCTGGACCAAGAGAAGGTCTTCCCCACAAATTCTCAAGACTCAGGCTCATGAGGAACACATTTTCAGATCACCTGGATCTGAGTTGCATAGGACTTTGCAGGTCATAACCTGCACTTCATACAAGACCTAAAAATGGATGTTGGCCAATCAAGGCATTGTCACAAAGAAGTTGTATGTACATTGTACTGAGCTCCACAGTGAACAGTCTGGCTACAACATTTTGGACCAGCTACAGTTCCAAAGGTAGCTCCACACCAAGAAGGATTTGTATAGCAATAGGCAAAGTGTGATTGGCAAGCCTACCAATGCTCCCAGTTCTGTCCCAATTATTTTTTAATTTTTTTAAAAAATATGTATTATGTTGTAATTTTTTTCTTAAAAAATACCTCTTTTCAACTATTTAAAACATTTTTTGAAAACTTGGAATCAGAAAAAAGACTTTTTTTTTTACTGTTTGCCCAACTTGAAAAGAAGTCTTCCAACACTTGGCAGTTGACTACCCCTGAAGAACTGGAAAAGAATTTGGAAATACCCATGCAATGACACAGTTCCTTGGTGTCTTGGAATAATGCTGGGTTATGCAGTAGGGAACACAGAAAGAGAGAGTGGTGGAGGTATAACTAGGTCTAAAACTGTTGCTTCTGCCTTCAGTCTTTTCAATATATTGCTGGTCTCCTGGAGTTTCCCTCTATAGCTGGGATTCTAAAGTAACTTCCTAGATTGAAGGAGCCTAGTGCCTATCCTCCCTATGGGTCTCTCTTCAGATCCAGATTGTGGGCATCAAGAGACAGATGCTATGGCGCAATGAGAAAGGCTAGTTTTTATAAGATCATAAATGGCTACACTGTCGCAGCTGGGGGCTATGATTTCAGTGGAGTGGTGAATCCAATCCAGGTTTAAACCAGGCTTTAAAGGAGTTCTCCAAGGGTCTGAATGCTGTTCTTAAACAGGTTCAGCACCTTGGATAGATCCTTTAAAGCTAGCTAAAACTTGGAATGTATTCATTGTCCCCAAGAGCCAGCATGCTGTAGTGGTCTGAGCATTGGACTACAACCCTGGAGACGAGGGTTAGATATCCTGCTTGGCCATAGAAATCCACTGTGTGTCACACACTCTCAGCCCCAGAAAACCCCATGATAAGTTCATCTTAGGGTCACCATAAATTGGAAATGATTTGAAGGGGCACAGCAACAGCAACAACAAATTCACTGTCCCACTGAAATGGGAGTCATCAGTCACCACAGGCTACCTATACACCCTTCTCCCTAAGCTTGGAAAGAGACTTCTTTGGACTATGACCCCCAGAATCCCCTAGCCAGCATGGCCTGCCCTGGGAGGCACAGAGATATAAGGTACCCAATTGCTCACAAATCCTGGCTTCCTTCTGCTTAGAATGGCAGAATATGTGCTCCCTGTTCCAGTTCAGGTTCAATTTGTTTTGCTTTCTTCCTCTCCCACTTCAGCTCTGCCTTACCTTGAGGTTGCCCTCTCATCCTTGCATTACCTCATGCCTGTAACATATTTGGTATAATCTGTTGCCACTGGATAAATGTAATCCTTCCTGTGACACATCCAGATCATATCTCATTACAGCTCCTGTACAGCCACCTTTATCCCATTTGCTGAAAGTGAAGTGTGTTTGATTGGATCTTAAACGCATAATATGAAATATGTCTTATTGTCGTGTGGTACTCGACAGCCATCTCCTGTCATTTCTATTTGAGGGCAAAGAGCTTAAAGCTACAGGCGTGCAATTAAAGGCATAGGTAGGCATCAGACAGTAGGAAAAAGAAGAGGTTATAAAGCAGGAAGCCACTGAAGGAAAACCCAGCTTAGCCAAAAACTTCCAGGAAAAGTCCATTACTCCACTGCAGCAACCCTATCCACCAGCTTCAACATTTCTACAGAAGGAAAATAATGTCAGGCCTACCTTATGTGGTACTGTATTGGGATACTACATGTAGTGTTCTGGAGGCTTTCTGTTCTACTTCTGAATATGGTCTGGAAGACAGAAATGAACTGGAGAGTGAGGAAGCAACTATCTGCATTCGCAAAGCTTAAAAAGTAGGATGTGAACAAGACTTTTTATGCCTCATCCAAAGCCATTTCTGCACTACACTGTTATAGTGCTATTATCCCACTTTCAACATCCTGTGGAATTCTGCGGTTTGTAGTTTACTGAGGCCAAATTGCTCTCTGGCTGAGAATTCTAAAGGCCCCTCCCTAAACTGCAAATCCCGGGATTCCATAGGACGTTGAAAGTGGAATAACAGCACTATAACACTGTAGTGTGGAAATGGCCCAAAGGATGTCAACATAGCCCTTTCTAAGCATTAGAATGTTAGATTGGTTTTATCTGTTTCTTGCACCAAGGTGAGCAAGGCTGTATCCTGGTACTGAAAATGAGTTAAGGCATCTACTTTGTAATGTCATTTCCAAGTTTTTCAGGAGGTTTTTAAAACAAATCTGCTGCCCAGGCTGCATTTTGGGGCATTTTGGTGTTAATTATTGACCACCCAACAGGTTGAGAGATCACAGCAAGAAAATGTAACAGGGTCCTGCTTCGGATTGTTGCAGTCTCACTTGCTAGTAGGAGGAGGCTGCGAATGTTATCTTCCTTACACCTCTACTGGTAGCTGAACAGACCTTCTTCTCATGATGCAGAGATGGGCTGTTAAAGTGGGCTAGCAGGGCATGCAGTCTTAACAGAGCAGTTATGGATCCATAACTCTAGGTTAAGAATCTACAACTGCAATACAGAATGTTAGGGATGTCTAATCAAACCATAACATTAAAAAAGGAAATCAAAGGCAAATTCTGCCTATGTGTAAGCAGTTGTATAAACAAGTCCTGGTGTCAGACACTCAGCAGTTGTCATACTAAAGGGGCAAATATGTTTTAACCTACGTAGTAAATGAAAGGGAAGTAAAGATTGCTAGTGCTAGAATATATCTATTGTTAATTACCATGTGCAACAATGCACCAACCACCAATTGCTGTTTGCAGCTTGTATCCAGCTACAAGTTCAAAAGGCACCAAGGCACCAAAGGAGGTGATCTAACAATAGTTGGTGTCGGGGGCATCTGGCATAAATGGGGGTGGGGAGATTGGAAGAGTGAAATGTAAAACTAGTAGGAAAGTGGTCTGAGAACATACAGGACAAAGATAAGAGGATACGACCAGTCTGAGTTCTCAAGATGAAAGTTATGTAAACATTAGGAATGCCTAGGAAATTCTGGTTCTGATAGGGTGATGTGACATTTATGAGTTTCATCAATCATTGCTGTGCGTGCCTGAATTTGCATGTCAAGGTATATCATCCAACACATGCTAGTCTTAGCAACTTTTGAAAGTTGCTGTGTTGTTTGGCTAATTCCAAGTAAATGCTTCTGCTGAGCCTCTGAGTGTATTTTTGTGAGGGTAAGTTAGCCAGCACGTGACACCTGACTTCTTGGGAGTGTTCATTTTACAATGCAGATAGGAAATTGCTTGTTTCAATGATCCCTGCACTTAGAACTTGCTTGTGAGGACTAGGACAGTGCATTTCTCACAGAGATTTTAAGAGACTTTCAACCACCGATTCCCCGTACCCATATTCTGAATAGAGAGAGCAAGAGAGGGAGAGAACAGTCTAAAGAGTGTATAACTTGATAGTTTTGAGCATGGATTTGGCTCTCAAAACTGGGCTATTATACAGAGCTGTGTGTGGCACAACATTAGATTTGATACAATTATCAGCTATCTATCAAACCCTGATAATCCAAGCAATCTTTTTTTTTTTTTAGTGAAACAACAGGGAAAGGAGGAAAAAAAATCTTGTTTCAAAGAGTGTAAGAATAATCTCCCTCCCACTCCAGACTTTATAGTCTAATGCCTGGTTGCCTGGAATTCTACCCACTGTAAACAACATCTGCAACCAGCCAGTTTTCAACCTTTTAAAAATCTATCTCCGGGACTCATTTATATGCAGGCCAATTTTTCATTCATCTTGAATCTGCAGCCAGCATTTTAATGTATGAAGCTTCCCCGCTCCATCTCTTCCCCCTGAAGAAAAATAGCTTAATTTCTCTAGCTGATAGATTTTCCTGATCCTTCAAACAGGAGAAAAAGACTCTTGAAAATCGGTCGTTGAACTATCCACAGGCATTTTATAATGGCCGTAAATAGGACTATACCAAATAGCTCTCCAGGCGTCATCTTGAATGGTGTCCTTGACACTGTTATTATTATTATCCTTGCTGCTGCAAATATATATATATATATATATATATATATATATATATATATTTTCCTACTTTGCAGTTTGTTTGTCACTGAACATCCAAGCTGTTGGGGAAGAAACAACAATAGCACCCCGTGCCCCACCTCAGCGTATGTACAAGGCACCGGTGCCTGGCTAACGAAGTCATATTTCTACTCAGTCTCTCATTATTATTATTTATGGTGCCACAGGGCTAAATTGAAACCATTCGGCGTTTTCCAGGACTGATTTCAGGAGTGCTGAAAAATGTCCCTCTTTCCAGTTGATTCTTCAGTGTCTCTTGAAAAATTGTCAGCTTGTTCATTTACCTGGCTATCTTTTGGTTTCTCAGCTGACTTTAGCAGCTTCTCCCCTCCTCCATGATGTCACCACACAGTGAGGTAGCATAAATATCATCATTCTGATTAGCATGTGGCCCCTGATTGGCTGTGATAATTAATTTAGGAAGATAACTAAGGGGTTTTCCCAGATGGGTGCTGAAATGGCAATTTGTTTGCTTTTCTTTGTTTTTATTTTATTTCATAGAATCATAGAATCACAGAGTTGAAGAAGACCACAGGGGCCATCCAGTCCAACCTCCTGCCATGCAGGAACACCCATCAAAGCACTCCCAACAGATGGCCATCCAGCCTCTGCTTAAAAACCTGCAAAGAAGGAGACTCTACCACACTCCATTGAGGCAGCATATTCCACTGCTGGACACCTCTGACCATCAGGAAGTTCTTCCTGAGGTTCAGGTGGAATCTCCTTTCCTGCAGCTTGAATCCATTGCTCCTTGTCCTAGTCTCTGGAGCAGTGGAAAATAAGGCCGCTTCCTCCTTGACATGACATCCCTTCAAATATTTAAATATGGCTATCATGTCCCCTCTTAATGTTCTCTTCGGCAGACTAAACATACCCAGCTCCCTCAACCACTCCTCATACGGCATGGCTTCCAGACCCTTCACCATTTTGGTTGTCCTCCTCTGGACACACTCCAGCTTGTTGATATCCTTCTTGAACTGAGGTGCCCAGAACTGGACACAGTATTCCAGATGAGGTCTAACCAATGCAGAATAGAGTGGTACCATTGCCTCCGTCAGTCTAGACATCATACTCCTATTGATGCAACCAAGAATTGTATTGGCTTTCTTGGCTTACATTTCTCTCTGTTGAAGTTCATTTTGTTAGCTTTGGCCCAGGTCTCCAATCTGTCAAGGTCATTTTGAATTTTGATACTGTCCTCTGGAGTATTAGCAATTATATCCCTCCTCTCTCCCAAGACAGGATTCAAGATAGCTTTTTGTTGTTGTTAACGTCCATCAAATCGACTTGGACTTATGATGTTCCTATGAATGAGAGATCTCCAAGTCACCTCGTCATCCGTTGTCCTAATCAGGTCTTACAGATTCAGGGATGTGTCTTTCTTGACTGAGCCTATCCGCTTGTAGCGTGGTCTTTTTCTGTTGGCTTCTACCTTGACAAGCATTGTTGTCTTTTCTACTGAGTCACGTCTTCTCATGGTATGTCCAAAATATGACAGTCTCAGCTTAGTAATCTTGGCTTTTAAGGAGACTTCATGCTTGATTGGCTCATATTTATTTGTCTTTTTGGCAGTTCAGGAGATCCTCAGAACTCTCCTCTAGTCAAAGGACTTAATTCTCTTCCCATCAGCTTTCTTCACAGTTCAGCTTTCACAGTCATACAAAGAAACTGGAAATACAATGGCATGGAGAATCCTGACTTGGGTATTCAGTTATATATCTTTACACTTGAGAGTCTTGCCTAGTTCCTTCATAGCTGCTCTTCCAAGTCCTAGGCCCTTTTCACTCGGCATTTGTCATGCGAAAGGGCCTCCAGAGCATGGCGCAACTGCAAGGAGCGTTTCACATGACATCCTCACTATCCCGCGATGCTGCTGGGGCCAGCAGGCACCGACCGCGCAATATTTCATTTTCGGCTTTTGGCTGAAAATGATGCATGATTGCGCATCACTCCAGGGCTCCACATGCACTTACTGTCTGTGAGGAGCTCTGGAGCTGTGGCCCTCACGCTTCCTCCCCCAGCACAGCCTAGGAAAATATCTGGCTGTGCTGCGGAAGGAAGAGGCAGAGTCTTTATATTGCCTGCCAGCTGGCAGGCAACTGCTGTGGAGCAGGAGCAGCAGGGACGCAAGTGCCTCACGGAAGAGGCTGCTCGCGTGATCCCCACACGACCATGCCAGATGCAGGTAAGCTGCAGAAAGGACCCTAATCTTCTGATTTCTGGACTGCAGTCCCCCTTTTGATTAATGACTGAGCCAAGGTATAGGAAATCTTTCACCATCTCAATGCCCTCATTGTCTACTCTAAAATTCTATAAATGCTCTGTGGACATTATTTTTCTTTTCTTAATGTTCAACTGTAAACTTGCCTTCTCACTTTCTTCCTTGACTTTATCAGTCATTGTTGCAGGACCTTGTTATAATCTTTCTTAGTGTTAGTGAAAGTGTAACTTTTTGATTTGTAATTTTTTCTATTTCATTGAAAGAAAGTGCATATAGCATTACAATTTCTCTAGCATTTGGCAGATATTTGTTTATTTATATAACTGAGTTTTGGTGGAGTACTATACCATTGATAAATCATTTTGAAATACTGTTCACTTATTTTAGCTGACATTGTATGCACACATGCTTCTGGGAATGCTATGATACTGCTATTACAGCTGTTAAGTTCAGACACACATTGTCTATGGTGGCAGCAGTTGTTCCATGGTGATGGGACAACTGGAGGTAGACCCACACATATTCACTCTATTGATAGATAGACACTGCAACCTCCTACATGCAACTACTGCCTTACAAGAGCACTGATTCCTTCCATGGAACCTCCCTAAGATCTTCTTTCACTACAGAAACAAAGTTCAAAAATCTGTGGGCGCTTTTCCTTATATATTAAAAGCCCTGCATATCTCCTCAGTCCAACCGCCAAACTCCTAAATCACAAAAAAGTGATTTTTTTTTTAAAAAAATCAGAACCTGAAATGGCCATTCATTCCTGATTTTGATTTTTAAAAAAAGTTTATGGTTTTTTTGTGCAGCCCACTATGGCTATTGGTAGGGAAGATCTGGCTCCTATGCACACCAAAATTGGCTACCCATCATCTAGGGAAGGTGTGGGAATCATGGAGCACTCCAGATATTGTTGGAGTACAGCTTTCAGCTGCACTGGACAGCATAGTCAATGGTAAGGAATGCTGGGAGTTGAAGTTCAGCAACATCTAGACAACTATATAATTCTCATCCCTGATGAAGGATCTTAGGAGGGAGGAAAACACTGAAAAGGAAAGGAATAAGAAATATTTACAGGATTAATAAAACCCACAGATACAATTACATATAAACTCAGTTCTCACTGAAGTAGTTATATGTGTCTGGGATGTCCGCTCACATGGTTGAGGGTAATTTCATGCCACAATGATCCCTTCATATACAAAAGTAGTTGTAAAGAAGAAAGTAGAAGAAATGGAGAATCTCTTTTGCTGGCATGCTACTTGGATTTTTATTGTCCATAGAGATGGTTCCACATGAATGGCCCTCAGCTTGAGCCTGAAACAGTAGCCTAGACAACTGACTATCACTTTATTGAAAACTAGACTTTAGGTAATTTTATGAGATCTCTGTGTGTTGTCTGTTCCATGAGTTTCACCATCATGCTGTGTACAGCATTAAGCAGGGTTGGGCAATGACAGAGACCAATTCTCCACCTTCCGGTGCTTCCAAATAATCCCAACTCTCACATTAAAATTATGGCTAGGCTCCTTGTCTGTTTGTTTATTTGTTTTATAGGCCACTTTTCTCCCAGCATGGGACCCAAAAGGTTTAAACAAGATAATCTAAACACTTGATATAAAATAGTTAAAACACAATTAGGCAAACTGTCACATGAAAGCACCATAAAAATTTTATTTAAAAACACAACAATCATGTTAAAAATACAGCACATACAGCCCATAAAAGGATTCCCAGTAAAAAATTAAATCATTAAATGCCTGTAGGAATAAAGATCTATTTGCCAGCCAGTGGAAAGAGAGCAAAGAGGGGCCCAACCTAGCTTCCCCTGGAAGGGAATTCCACAGGCTGGAAGCTAAAAAAGCTCTGTCCCATGTCCTCACCAGCCAATCCTGTGACAGTGGTGATATTAATACCAGCTTTCTCCAAAGGCTTCCAGTTTGTCATATAAGTAGCCATGTTCTTCACTTACTTACTAAAGGGCATAGAAGGGTTTGTATATAGTCCCCATTCAGTATTTCATCCCTTTAATGCTTCATCTCTGGAACTGCACCAGGTACTTTCAGACCAAACATATAAGTGCCTAGTTCTGCTCATCAGTGGAACCCAAGCATCAGTTGTGAATTACATGTCTTTCTCTCTTTTTCTGTCAAGTTGGTCCTGAATTTTTCACCCTTTGCATGGAGTCCTGTACCTACACTGAAACAATATTCCAAAGTTTTTCCAAATCCAATGCTCCCTGCACAATTTTGCAACCTCGGCACGTGTGTACACATGAATTTCAGGTGAACCGTTTGGAAACAAAACAAGAGAGTAAAGCACAAATCAACTCAATGACCCTAGAATGTGACAGGCCAGCTTGTTCTCTGTCTCATCTGGTACCTGGCAGTGTTGTTTGCATTCTATTAAAGCAGGTGACTGTTGGCCCATTTGTAGAGAGCAGAGATTCCTTTTGATGACAGTCTGTTTGAGTCATGTCTCTCTCTCTCTCGGCATGCAGTTCACAGCACAGAAGGAGAAAGAAGGGAGGGGGAAAGAGGAGAGAAAGAGTAGGAGGAGGAGAAGACGATGAAGAAACTGAAGCAGAAGCAGCTGTGACTTTTGCCAGTTGACATTTCTGTAACACAAGTGTCATCATACAAAGCAGTTTATCTTTCAATATCATCCAGGCTATTTTCATCCCTCTCACTCCCACCTGATTGCTGGCTCATTCTAGTCTTTTTCAGAGCAACATTTCACAGATGCAGACAGCTCACTATTTTCTGTCATCAGCTGCATATGGCTGGTTCTTTTTCATAGCCACATGGAGTGGATATTTTATTTTATTTTATTTTGCAAAGCTTCCAGACAATGAGAAGACTGCTGAGAGATCTGTTGTGTTAGTTCTGACAGGGGTGCAAGCATATTAGCCCTTTGCAGTTCTGGAGTTTGTTTTGGCTGAAGACAGTGAAAAAATTCTCTGGGTGCCATGAAAAGAGAAGGCTACTGAGTTTGAATCACACAAGAGGAACCTGGTGAAAGGCAGCCTGCTTGACTCTTGCCCCTTGGAAAGAATGTACCAATCATACAATACAGCAGTGGTTCTTAACCTTTTCTTTAGCATGGACCCCCTGTAAACATAATTGGTTGCTGGGGTCCTCCAAGACTTAACTCAAAATGTAAATATTTATTTCAATTTCCAAATATTTACGTATTTATTAAAGGCTTCCAGAAACTAGGATTCAAATCTCCACTCAGACACTGGGTGACCTTGGGCAAGTCACATTCTCTCAGACTCATGGGAAGGCAAACCCCGTCGGAACAAATCTTGGCAAAAAAAACAACCCTATAATAGGTTCACCGTAGAGTTGCCATCAGTCAGAAGTGATCTGAAGGCACACAAGAACAAAGTGCTGCTGACAGGGAGAGTTTCTTCTTGTCATAATATCTCTCTCCTCTGAAAACTGGGTCCCTTTCCGCAACTTACCTATTTTTGGTGCTGAGGTGTGGTGCTTGTGTGAGGAGCCTCCAGAGAGAGGCTCTCGCTTCCCTGCTGCTTCGGCTCTGCACGAGCTTCCTGCTCGCGCAAAAGCCCCACCTCTTCCTTTCGCAGAGCAGCCTGGGACCTTCCCAGGCTGCACTGAGACAGGAAGCGCAACCAGCCTGGCTCCCGAGGCTCCGCACGCTTCAAGCCGAAAATGAAAAAGTGCATGAGCGGTCCCTACCAGGCCCTGGAGCATTGCGCAAATGTGAGTGCCTAGTGTGGACTGCTCCTCACATGTGCAGAACGCTCAAGGGGCCCTTTTGCATTGAAAATGCCGTGCGAAAAGGGCCTGACTTATGGAGACCCTAAGACGAACCTATCAGAGGGATTTTCTTAGCAAGTTTTGTTGTCTTTGCCTTTCTCTGAGGCTGAGAGAATGTGACTTGCCTGAGGCCACCCAGTGGGTTTCCATGGCCAAGAGGGGATTCAGATTGTGGTCTCTAGAGTCATACTTTGTGCATGTGCATATGCCTGCCACCATGTCCCTCAACATCCACACCCCCTGCTGCCTCATCTACTACATAAAATTGAATGTTTGCGTGTTTTTCTGTTTGTCCGCGTGAGAATACGATTGGCTGTGTGAGGCAAGAAGACCTCATATTATTGGCTGACTGTGAAGATTCTATGGAATCCTGGGGTTGGCAGTTGAAGGAGGGGCCTCTAGAATATTCAGCCAAAAAGCTCTTGGGCCTCAGACTGGTTGCTATGGAGGTGAGGCCTACCATCAGTAAGGATGCCAGAAAACTTTAGGGAGGCATATGTGGGAAAAGTTAAAGTGACATGCACAACAGAGTTACAAGGTCTTTTCTCCTCACATGGTAGATTATATGGTAGATCCCTATGTGAGGAATCTTAAAGTTGAAATTATAAACAAAAAATGCTCCCAGAAAAACATAAAGCCATTGCACAAATTCAACAGAAAGCAAAAAAAAATCAGAAGCCAGTACATCAATGTTGCTGGAGAACACAGATTGGATTAAGGACTATGGGGAAAAGTTACAGGTACTGGAATAGGCTGGTTGCT
Organism: Cyclura pinguis; assembly: GCA_030412105.1. Taxonomy (NCBI): domain Eukaryota; kingdom Metazoa; phylum Chordata; class Lepidosauria; order Squamata; family Iguanidae; genus Cyclura; species Cyclura pinguis. The sequence continues at coordinate 335,982,505 of CM059600.1, forward strand.
ATGGAGAGAATGCCTAGTAGCGAGGAGGAGGACAGTGTTTTCCCACAGGAAGCCAACCTCTGATGTTAACAACTATGAATACAGATTGGATTGGGGAGTATGGGGAAAAGTTACAGGTACTGGAATAGGCCTGTTGCTATGGAGATGAGGCCTAGCAGCAAGGAAGAGGACAGTGTACTCCCTCAGGAACCCAAAATATAGATGTAAATAACTCTGAATACAGATTGCATTGGGAAATATGGAGCAAAGTTACAGGAAATAGAGGAGACGGTTTGGTGAGTTCTTAAGAGGAAAATAAAAACCCAGGGCAACATGGGGTAAATATGCTAGTATCTGATGAAAGGGACATGGCAGCAGGTGTGTGCACATGCCCCAACTGCTTCCTCATTTGCATCCTTGCTACACTGCCGCATCCCTGTTGCTGCCACTGATGTTGGTGTGAAGCGACAGGGCTTTGCAGACTCTCTCGGGTTTACAGACGCCAGGTTAAGAACCACTGCTGTACAGTGTTTCACCAATGGAAATCAAAGTTCTGCCAGTGCAACCATATCAAAAGCAACTGTGCATTCTACAATGGTAGAGAACAGTTCATTGGTGCCTTGCATGTTATCCTCTGAGTTACTGGGATTATAGAGGCTGCTGTTGTGCAGTTCCCATGGCACAATGGGGCAATGTACAGGTATGTTGGCATATGTGCAATTGGTTGCACAACATCCATATTCAGTAAAAGGGTGGTGGAGTGCTGCCACAATATAACTACCTGAGTGAAGAGTTAACACTTGTACAAGTACAATGTGGGATCTAAGCCATCCTTTTTTCTCTGCTTGTCTGGCAATCTGTCAGTGGCTGCCTACTCTGACAAAAAATCATTTCCAAATAAGGCTCAGGTTGAGCTGTGCCATCTGCTTGTTCTGAATGTGAAAAGTGTGCCACATTCATTAACCATAAAAAGGTAACACCTTTTGATAGTATTATCCCTTTTCTATTTTTGATAGCTTGCCTGTTAGAGAGTGCATCAGTTATTATTCAGAATGACTAACATTACATAGATATGTGTGATTGTGTGTACAGTAGGGATGGAAGCAACAGTCATTCTTGCTCATTTCCTAGCCAAAAAAAGGGGGTCGGAGATGTTCAAGACACCACAGGAAACCCAGTCAAGATGAATAACACAGGGGTGAGAATTTTGTTCAGGTTTTGCCTAGCATCTGATCATCCTAAGGCGTTTGGGGAAATTCTTCTGTTCAGAAATACACATAGATTTTGTAGTACAAAATGAGTTTTTTGTGCAAAACTTCTGCTTATGCACACAAATTGTACTGTTTCCAGAAAGGTACATGGGTATTTTGTGCACACTGGTGGAGGAACAGGGGGCATGGGGGTGGTGAGCCCTGGGTGGCACTTTTTGGGGACAGTGCCTCTCCTTGCCTGCTCCCCTGCATGCTATAGCCCCACCCACGTGCCCTGTCATTCTGTTCACGTGCATCATCACTCCATCCATGTATGCTGTAGCCCCACCCACGAGTGCCATTGCTCCACCCACATACACAGCCCCGCCCACACCCCTCCATCCACGCCCGCACATGCCGTTGCCCTGCCCATGTGTGCTGTAGTCCTACCCGAGCCCCTCCATCCCTGCCCCTGCCCGGCTCGTGCTAAGCTTCGCCATTGTTTGTGCAAAAAAGTGTGTGTTCGGTGCAAAACATAACAATCTCTGCACAAACAATCCCATCGCTTTTGCACAAAAAAGACAATCACCAATATCCTTCATGGCCTACTTACTTATAACTAAGTAACATCTTGCCCATTCACTTAAACATACTGTAACAGCCAGCAGCCACTCCGAATGATGGAGTTCTGTTGAGCTGGCAGTAAGGGCACACATGGATGTTGCTTCCAGCCCCCTCCCACCAGCAAGCAAGGCTGCAATGAGGAATTGTGACAGAGGTTCTGCTTCTAATTGTCACAGGCTGACTCACTGGTAGGAGGGGTTGGAAAGGTCATCTTCCTTGACAGCTAGACAGATGTCTTTCTCCTCATGAGGCTGATGGCTGTTAAGGTAGGTTGGGGGAGGCATTTGAAATCATGGCAAAAGTGCCATGATTAGGAATATGTAGTCTCACTGAACACAAAGCAGTTACAGAATCATAACTCAAGGTGATAGAGAAGCCTGGAAGCCTGAGAGTGATGGGACTTAGAGTTGCACAGGATAGTATAAAGGAATTAATTAACCAGGCCTCTGCAGAGTTTCCCCAATGCCCTCTGAGTTACTAGAGTGCTTTGTTATTAAGGCACTTGGAAATTAGGATACCAGCTTTGGGAAGCAGCAGCTTGATCAGGCAGACATATAGGGTCTAAGAATGAATTATGATGCATTAGAGGGGTTACTACATGACAGGGCCAAAGTACATGCCCTGATGGCTGAAGCCCAGGTGCCATAGCATACTGGATCCCAGCTGCATCCCGTTGGGATCTCGGTAAAGCCTCTCCTGGGAGGGGAGTGCAACAGAAACACTCCCCTCTGTACCAGATGGTTCCGTATTCAAGGAAGCACGATGACTCCGCCTCTTCCATCTGCAGTGCGGCCGGGTACTTCCCCAGGCTGTGCTGGGGCAGGAAGTGCCTCCATTGCACCTTAAGGGCTTCTGCAGGGCAGGTAAGTCTGGGACAGTTGTGCAATCGCATGTCATTGACAGGAAAAACCCTTCAATGATTTACTCCATGATCGCGATGGTTGATGATGGGATCTTGATGGGATCATGAAGACATCATGCAGAACTGTCATCGCAGTCCTGTTGCGATCCCATTGCCATTGTGGGATGGGAGTGTGCTGAAGAAATGGCCGTAATCTCATCCTGATGATTAACTTATTGGCTTTGTTACATTCCAGGGAAAATCTGCCCATTGTCACTATCAAAGATAATTCAGCCAATGGTTTCTGGAAACAGTGTTGGACCTCCTGATCAGCAGTGAGAAGATTGTAAACGGGATTTATAATCCCATAACTACTTGGTATTCACATTAACAATCCTAAAAGACTGAACATGATCTTCTAACATCTACCTTTGCATCCTGGTAGCACCTCAAGCAGAGTTCCTGAAATGCTGTACATCAGGGCACTAAGGAATGATAGTCAGAGGGTGCACTGAGACAAGCAGAGGTAGCAGGACTCCAAGGGGTCTGTCCAGCTACCTGTCCTCAATATGTCCTGCAGCATGGGACAACACTGCAGACGTCATTCACCAGCACTTCAAACTGCAGTGGAAACACTTTGGTCAGGAGTGCTGCAAGACTACAAAGGTAAGCTTTTGTGGGGATGGCATTGTCAAAATCACTGTGACGACAGAGCTCCATTGGTGTGGACACACTGATGCAGGATCTTGGCCAGTGTTTTTTGTGCAAAGAAGTGTTTTTATGTGAAAAACACAATTTGCTGCAAAACCACCACCACTACCATCTTTCATTTACACCTGCATAAAATAATTTCCTGAAACAGTTTGAGACATGCAGAAATATTAATTTGCCCTCAGAGTGCAACAAAAACCACAGAAATTGTTCATCATATGTGAGGACAAAATAGCGGAAGATTTACATCCCCTGTGTGTACACTCATTCACACACACTCACCACTCCCATCATCTCTCCTTTTCCCCAGAGCTTACAGTTTCAGTCCTGACCTCTAAAACCCTCAGTGGCCTGCTAACTCTGTTAGGCGCAAGGCTGGCTTTCATCTCATTTTCCCATCCTGTTGGTTAAGCTCAGCCAGGATGCTTTCAAGGTCATTTCTAAGCACAAAACTTTCTGATGTCAGCAGCAGGGTGTCCTACATTTTACTCCCAGCAAAGGAGACAGTTACATAGTTGATGTGATGGCACATTAAACGTAATGGTGTACAATTTTGTTTCCCTGGAAGATTATCTTTGCAACGAATGTGGGGGGACTTTCAATGAAGGACGGCAGAGGCCTGTCTTTGTTGTGAACAATTTCATAAGCATAAAGGGAGAAGGAAGAAGTATCTTCAGGGAGATGGGGAAACTACAGCCCTCTAGTTGCTGAAAAGCTGCAATTCTCTGGTGATGGGCCATGGTGGCTGGGGATGATGGAATCTGGATTCCAACAACTAACAGAGAGTGAAAGATTCACCAACCATGTCACAATTAGCATGGACTGGCAATGTTTCAGAGCTTAGAAACAATGGCTGAGATTCCATATTGCAGTCTATGTTGAGTAGTTTTAGACATACTTAGCTACATAGTAGAGGAGCTACACAGACCCCCCCCCAAAAAAAAGTCCAAAAAAAGTGACTATTAATACAAAAATGGAAAAAGACTTATATTCCCATATTGGACTGCATATCTGGAACCCTATTTGTAAATCTCAACTAGACTCAATCGTTATCATTCAACACGATGCCATCAGGTCAGGAATGCTATTTTCCGCATGCTTCCGCATTCAGCAGATGGGTACTGGTATTGCTCCAGTGTTCCTTCTACACCACAGCGTCCTTGGCCACTCCCTGTCCCCACCTTCACCCTGCCCCACCGCCCCTGGTTGGTTGGCTTTTTTTCTCCTTTGGAAGCCATACTAAGCACAGCAGTATACTATTGCATTTTCACACTCTAATGCCTAAAAATATCTTTTTAAAAAGTGTTAAGTCAAAGGAGAACTTTCAAATAAACATAGAGGCGTGGTAGATTTTGAATTTACCACACCATGGGTGTCACTGAGGGAGGGAAAAGCTGGGCACACCCACAGCCCACCCACTTCTGGATTTGTGATGACTCGAAGTGCTATCAAGCGCTATAACAGTACCACACGGAGCAGGCTGAGGGGATTGAAGCGCTAATAGAGGCACTTAATGGATTTTTTCCTGGAAATAGAAAAGCATGCTTTGGGGATGCTTGGGAATGGCATATCAGCTGGATGGCAACGATTTCATGTAGAAACATGGCTCCTGAACCATTAACAGCCTGCTGCTATGGCATTCTATCACCGTCATGAGGAAATAGCCTAGATCTGCTCTAGGCTGGAGTAGCAATAGGATCTAGGACAATGAATGCTAAGAAATATTAAACATAAGAAGGGATGAAAGATGCACCTAGTTTGCTGTCCAGTTTCCAATAGTGGTCAATCAGTTGTCTCTAAGTTCACAGAGGGAGCATGAAAACTCTGCTGTGTTGCATTTCCTTCAGCATTCTGTGCCTACAGATGTAAGCTCCATCTAGTTACCATGAGTAACTGCTGTTGGTGGATCTCTGCTCATTCTGCATTTCATTTGCCTTTGACCTTCCTTTTTCCAGCTCCCATGCACATACCTAACCATGTCTGCATCAGACACAAGTGGGGAAAAAAGTAATCTAAGGGCTCAAAGGTAATTTTTGTGTCTCCCAGCTCTTCCAGGCCCCTCAGCCCAAAGCAACTGCTCAAAAATGGTTTAACTTTTTACTAGGGCAAGACATGGAGTTTGTTTTAGGCCATTTCTGCCCTACACTGTAATAGTGCTGTTATTCTACTTTCAACATCCTGTGGAATTCTGGGATCTGTAGTTTACTGAGGCCAAAGAGCTCTCTGATTGAGAATTCTAAATGCCCCTCCATAAACTACAAACCCCAGAATTCCACAGGATGTTGAAAGTGAAATAATAGCACTACAACAGTATAGTGTGGAAATGGTCTTAGTGCGGTAGTCAGGCTTGTCCTCCCTCAAACAGGAAGTTCTGCATGGAGAACAATCCTTACATGGATAAGGGGAACATAACACTCCACCCTCACAGTTTTCTGTACTCTAACTGTCTCAGCAGTTGTAGAGTTATGTGAGACACCTTTGTTGCTGCCACTGGGCAAGAAGGAAGGAAGGAAGGAATTCAGATGAGGTAGAAGCAGATGGCCATGGCTCAGAGGGAGGAAGAAATGAGAGCTGTAGCCCAGTTCTCAAAGCACTACACCATACTGGCTCATATCAAAAGATCTCAGGACGGCTTACAAACAGCATTAAAACAGGTCAAAGAGTTTAAAAACAGCAAAATAATTTAAATAAGCTAAAACATATTAAACAACATAAGGAGTGAAATAACGAGTTTGAAATATTTAAGAGTTTTTTTAAAACTATGCATCACAGTATTTGGTTTGAATTAATGAGGCCCAAGGGCTTCTTTTTTTTTTTCTTTTTCTTCTCAGCAAATACAGACAGGCTTATGATATTGCAGAGCATTGCTCTCCTTGCTGTAGCTGGTCCTGGCTGATAAAAGAAGAGGGACAAAAGTCATCATATTTTGGAGACAAGTGGTTGACAACCAGAGCAACTGATAATGTGGCTCTGTGAACCATGTGTGGTCTATCGGCCTGTGGCTAGGGAATCTGGGCATTACAAGAGTCACTATGGTCTTTACTTGCTCTGTGAACAGGCATGCATTCAGTTCCCCAGGAAGACTTGTCACCTAGAGTGGTTGAAGGGAGAGGCAGCCCCCCCAGGGTTCCACACTGGCTTGGTGTGTGTCTTGTAGCCATCAGCAGCATTGCATACACATGAGCATCATTAACAGGATGCTGTTGACTTCGCACGGCATTTGCCTCGAGCATCTTGCAAATGTGAGGAGCGGTCCACATGACGAACTCACAGTCGCGCGATGCTCCAGGGTCTGGCAGGCACTGCTTGCACACTTTTTTATTTTTGGCTTTGAGCCAAAAATGATGCACATTCGCGCAGTGCTCCGGGCCCCCCTACACACTTGCCATGCATGCGGAGCTCTGGAGCTGCGGCGCTCATGCTTCCTGCCCCAGCACAGCCTGGGAAACTCCCAGGCTGCACTGCGGAAGGAAGAGGCAGGGCTCTCGTGCGAGTGGGTGGCAGCTGCAGAGCTGAAGGAACTGGGATGCAAGAGCCTCTTGGTGGAGGCTGCTCGCACGATCTCCGCATCCCAGCTCCATGAAAAGATGTGCTGCAGAACGGGCCAGTGAATAATGCCAGTGCTATACCCAACTTATATATTTATTGAAGGACTTCTGGTGTCATTAACAGGGTTGCATTGCTTACTACACCTGCACTAAGCAACCTCAGAAGTCTGTTCTGCATAAAGCCTGGTAAAGTTACTGCCTTTGTAGTAGAAATTCCAACATTCTTACCACAAGCATTATGTATTTATTTTATTGAATTTATACCTCACCTTTCTCCTGATATGACCAATAGTTGGGGATTCTGGGAGTCATAAGTCATTACCCTGACAGCAACATTAGTCAACAAAAGTTGTGGGCAATACAGAATGGTGACGTCCAGCCAATGGCCACACAAGTGGAGCTCCATATGCAGAACTGCTGCAAATGCACTATAGTATTGTAGTTCACTAAGCAGCATGTGAGGGCACATTGGGCAGTCCTGTTATATGACTTGGATGTTAGTCACATACATGGACCATTTATCAACATACATTGTGTTTCAATGGTTTCCAGTAATTTTGTTGTTATTGTGTGCCTTCAAGTGGTTTCTAAGTTAATGGTGACCCTAAGGCATACTTATCATAGGTTTTCTGGGGATGAAAATGTGTGATGTGCCCAAAGTCATCCAGTGAGTATCCATGGCCAAGTGCGGAATCAAACCCAGGTCTTCAGGTTGTAGTCCAACACTCAAACTACTACACAATGCTGGCTCTCATGTTTTCAATATAGGGGTTGTGAAGCATAACAAAAATCCACCAGTGGACATTTATACTACACTGAATTGATTGTAATATTTTAGCCTCAGTTTTAAAAGGTAATGGCTGGGATCCTGGATTGCATTCATGAATATGTACAAGTACGTACAAACAACCTAAGGAATCAACTTCTGGAACCCACCTTAACCTTGAGGGAACCACTCTATGCAATGGAGATCTGTGGCATGGTTGAGTGGGACATTTCAGAATGAAGTTTCTGCTCATTGCACCATGGCCTCGGGACAAGACAGGTCTGGCCACATCATTCTGAAGTGCCCCACTTGACTGCACCATAAACCATTGCACAAAGTGGTTCCTTTGACTTTATGGTGGGTTCTGGGGGGCACTATTTATGATCATGGCAATAGTGCCACAGTTGTGTAATGCAGGATGCCAGCCAATGTTCCTAAGCATTGGCTCTGTGCAGCTACCATCAAACTGTGGCAGTTGCTCCAACAGCCTGACAACAGTAGTCATAAACAATGTTGTCTCTTTATCCCTCTACTCCATGCTCTTAGCATCCTTATGTCTACAATGCAGTGATACAATTCTTCACTATTTTTTTTTCTTGAAGAAAACAAGAAATGTTAGCAATTTTCTTCTTTCCTATCAGCTTTAGGAGACTATTCAAAAATTTGCTATGTGATATTTGTGTGAATAACAGCGTTTTCTGAAAAAAAAAATCCTGTGCAGAAAATGCTTTTTCATGTGCAGAATGCTATTTTCTGCACAAAGCTACCCTATGTGAATTTTGTGTAGAGTAACTCCTGACCTGTGAAAATTCTTACCAGTCCAAGATTTTTCTCACCAGGTATCTTGACATTCACTTTTTTTAAAACCATTTTTGAATATTCATCTGACCCCTATTATGATGCCATGGTTTGCATTTGTTTCAGTAGCCAGTAAAGAGGTAAAGAAAGAGATGAAAGGCTTCCCTTTCTGCCAGCCACTTCTACTAGGTAATGGGGAAGAGGGAAGAATGACCCACATCATTGTGAGACCAGAAGGATTGGCTTGCAAATCACACAAGTATTCCAAAGGTAGTGGCTATGCCAGATGTCATAGGAGGGTTGGGCAAAGTATAGCCCTTCAGATGCTTTTTGATTGCAACTCCCATCAGCCATAGCTAATGGAGAGTAACAATGGGAGTTGCAGTGTGGCAGCATCTGGAAAGCCATATTTTGCCTACTCCTGCTATAAAATTTGGCAACACAACAGTACTGTATTAAACCACATCACTCCAAATTTAAGGAGCAAAAGTAGAGCAGCCGCTTCTATTTGTCCTTCTTCTTTGCCCTTGCCTTTCACTCCCCAGTCCCTAAGCTTTTACCCTACAAAGTTTAAAATAGAAAGTAGCCCTCAGTGTCTCCCATCAAATGCCAACTGAAGTAGGAGTCCTGTGGTTTCTTTGAGCCTCAGCGTGGGTGGGAATCCAGCACAGGACTGACACATCAATATTTTAACTTGTAAGAGGGAATTTTGAAAGCATTTCACCTTCAGCTTCATCTGGGGGCATGGCTGGCCTAGTGCCAGAGATCTCAGCAATCTGTGGACAATTGTTGCCTTTGGTTGAACTTGAACATTTCTTTAGAGAGGTTAAGGGAGAAAATGGGTCATTGTAGAGTAGCAGAAGAAGCTCAAAGATGTTAAACCCAAAGATACTTCAAACAGAACCATATCTGAGCCCAACTAAAAATCAGTGGGCAAACGTATCTAGGTAAGATCTGTTTGCCATGTTGCTGATATAAGATAACATACCAGCTGGCATTTTGTTAGTTATGATGGTGTAAGCTGGACTTAGGACATCATTACTTTATATTTTCTATTGCAGTTGGACACTATCGCCCCAGCTATAAATGACCCTGACACTCATTTAAAATCCAGTCTGCTGTCTGGAGCAATGGAAATAGGTTCTGCTGGTGAGCAGCGTGCTGCAGGCTGATGCAACCAGCTCCCTCCCAACAGTAAGCAAGGCTGCAATGAAGAGTTGTGGCAGATTCGGCCGGGGCCTCTGCTTCTGCTCCTTGCAGCCTCACTCAGTGGTGGGAGGGAGCTGGTCACATCATCTTGCAATGCCTGCTTGCAAACAGAATAGACCTCCGTTGCTCCAGACAGCTGGCTGCCTTTTAGGGTGGGTTTCAGGGGTCAGTTGGAGGGTTAAAGCAGAGCTAAAATATCAGGGCTACCAGTCTGATACAGCATCTCAGCTGCCATTTTTTTTTTAAAAAAAAAATCAGGTTTGTCATCTGTAATACTTTGATTATTTATTTATATAATTAATTAACTAATTGCCTAGCCCTTCTGTCCCTCTATAGGGAAAACCTCATCTTCTGTATTCACCAATCTTGTCTCTGGTGAACATATAAAATTCTGCTTAGGCTCCTATGAGAGGAAGTGGTTTTTCAAATAGCCTAGGTCCAGGGTTTTTAGAGCTTGAAAGGTCAAACCCAGATTGAGCCTAGAAGTAAATCAGAGGCCAGTGCACTTGGTACAAGACCAGTGATATGTAGTCTCTAAAACACACACCAGCTAATATACTGAACACCACACTTCTGCACCACCTGTAACTTCTGAAAACTTTTCAAAGGTAGCTCCTTGTAAAACGCATGAGAATTGTCTAACTAGAAAGCTATATACTTCATATGACGTATTTAATGCACGAGGTTGACTTGCATTGAGTAAAACCATTGTTCCATCAAGGCTAGTGCTGATTATTCAAATACATGGTGGGGTTCAGGGATTGCACCTGAATCTGTTATCATGCAAATTATATATTAATACACCCAAGAAGCATATTAATACATAATGCCAAGAGCTATCACTCACTAGACCCAGACATTATTTGCACCAGTAGGATTGCTTCATCAGATGTCTTTAACTTAGGCATATAGAATTCTCATGAGACCTAACCAGCATAGCCAGTGGTGAGGGTACATGAAGATAAATTCCAACAACATCTGGAAGGCTGCACTTTTGTTATCCTTGTTTTAGCTTCTTGTTTTAGCATAGAACTATGTACTCAGTCTAGACCTAGACTTAGTTTGTAGAGTTTCTTTTTTATACATATCTGGTTGGAATCCTGTTGATGTCTTATGCATGAGTAAATTTCTCTATTGAAGTAACTGGACATTTTTGTATACTGGAGGACAGTTGTATTCAGGTCACGGTTGTGGAAGTAGAATTATGCTTTGTGGTGCCATTTCAAATGATTGTGCATTATGCACGGGCATGGTTTTGCATGGATATGCATCATCTTGCACATGGGTGCACTTTGTGCATTGCACATGTACTTGTGGTTGCATTTTTGACAATTACTAACAAGGTGGCATTACACAACTGCTGTGGAACTCTGTGAGCACAATCTTATGCTCTGTCTCTTTGATGTAGGATCTCAGTCTATACATTTTAGCAGCTAAGAACATAAAAAGAGCCACATTTGGATGAGGCCAAAAGCCTATCTAGTCCAACATGCTGGTCACACAACTGTCCACAAGAAGCCCATCAGCAGATATAAGCACAACTGTACCCTCTGCTGTATCTTGTGGCAGTGAGTTCCACAGTTTAACTATGTGCTGTGTAAAGACACACTTCCTTTTTATCTGCCCTGAATCTCCCAATAATTGTGCAATATAGTTTTTTTTTGCAGTTTCAAATCTTCATTTCTTTTTTTTTAGATAATGTGCATTTATGTTTCTTGGATATTCCTTTTCCGTGTGTGTGTGTGTGTGTGCGCGCGCGCGTGCGCGCGTGTGGTGTGTGTGTGTGTATATATATATGTATACATACATATATATGCATGTACTTGTATGTGATATATATATATATATATATATATATATATGAACACAGAACATCCAAATGTTCAAGAAACATATATATACATATTCTCCTATGAGTCCCTGGAAATATCCTCGCTCTCTCCCCCCTCTTCTGTTTCTTTGGTCTTCATTTGTAAACAAACACTGTAAGCCTCCAGTACTTCCTCCTTCAAAGAAAGCTGACCCCATAAAGGCTAACCTGGACTTTGCCTCACTCAGGGACAGAGGAACAAAACAATACTCTTAATGCATGTTTTGATCTTTGAAAATCCTTCAACCCCTGATTTAGCCTAGCTATGAAAAACACCCATCTCCCAAGGTGCCAGGAGGAGTTAACAGCCCTGGAACCATAATCTCTGCTTTTGGCTGAAGTCAAATTCTCTCCCGCAACCTGCCTTCTGCTTTATATGTTCTTGGCCTCTGCTTTTATCTTCTCTGTATCTTTGTGGCATACCTCAATTTCTTCTGTCTATTTAAAATGCTTGGCTCCACATTTTTTCTTTTGTTTTGCTTTATTTGTCTGTCTCTCTCCTTCTCTCTCCCTTTCAGCCTCTCTCTCTCTCTTTCTTTGACAACCACATCTCAGTATTTCTCTCCTTGATATCTAATATTGCTTTGGTAGCTGGTTATAAAATGGAAGAGTCCTGCTTCTGATTGTCGCAACCTCTCTCACTGGCAAAGGGGGATGGAAACATCATCTTCCTTGAAGTCTAGTCTCCACCTGAGCAGACCTGTTTTATCTGATCCAGCTGTGGGGAGGTCAGACCTGGAGACCTTACTTACTTACCTATGTGTAACTTAGTTACATATATGTAACTTAGTAGCCAATGTAGAACATCAATGATTTTCTCCAGAGTTTGAAGAGCAGGGCCTCACTCCTATTTGACAGTCTCCATTACAGAGCCTCGTTAAATCAGTTATTGAATGGTGAGTCAACACATAGGTGCATCGCATTGATTCAGTGAGCCTGCTGAAGTTCAGACCAACAATAGGATTTGGTCCCATGTGCGATGTGTGCCTACACTTAATAACCATTAAGAAGGAAATCTGGCTGGTACTGCAGATGCTTTTTGGCATGTGTAAAACTTTCAAATTTTACCTTCCCAGAAACGCTTTGCTTCTCAGCTTTCCTGCACCAGCAGGCAGCTGTGCCAAGTGTAGAGCCATTTCCTTCTGCCTCCTCGTACAGGCCAGATGGGAATCACTCTGCAACGTTTCCTTACAACTCTCACGTCCCTTTGCAGGTTCTTTCCTTCCTTTGCAAGGCTCCTGGTGCCCCTGTAAATAATCACATTTACTGTAATTGAAATGATTGCAGAAATGACAGGATGAATCCATAATCCTGTGCATGTCGGGGCCATGAGAGGGGGGCAGATGTCAGTAGGAGACTTCTTCATTTTTTAAGTATCGCTGTAGCTAAGTGTGATTATACAAATCATACAAATGATTCATCTGTCCTGAGCTAATCCCCTTTCATATCAACCTTTGATTTCTTCAGAAGTTCAAAGGTTGAAGGAAAGGTAGAAGCATGTTGAAGGAGAGGGAAAGAACTCCCCAACCATAAAAAATGGAGACTATGGATTCATCTTTCAGTTATCCTTAGCTAAGTAATAAGGCATAATATTGTCCCTCTCTCTGCGGGCTTTCCTATAAGAAGGATGGGGGGAAAAAATCAAGCAAGTGGTACACCCACCTCATGCTGTCATGACATTGGTCAATTTTTGCAATATAGTAATGGTAGCAAAAATATAGAAAGTGCACTTCTTGTCTCCCAGGAGTGGCTGTGAAGTAGGTGACCATCAGAAATTGGCAAAGCCTGCATGTTGCCACCTCTGGAAAACAAAGATGGATATCCATGGTAGGTTCTTTGGGATCCTTGGAAGGGGAGAATTATCCTATCTCCCAGAATCCCCCCACCACAATGACTACTATTTTTCCTGGCTGGAATTCTGCATGCACTTCTTAGGTATGTAACTATTTTAGTTGCATAGCTAAGCAGTATCACCTTGCCCATCATCCCTGATCATGACTTACTGGGCAGCAGCCACTGTGAGCAAGGGATCTGTTCTCCTGGTGTTTGGGACATAGCAGACTGATATCTCCACCCTCTTCCCATGGATGAGCCAGCATGGTGTAGTGATTTGAGTGTTGGATTATATTTTGGGGACCAGGGCTTGATTTTCTGCTCAGCCATTGAAACCCAGTTGGTGACCTTGGGCGTGTCATACACTCTCAGCCTCAGAAAATCCTGCGATAGGTTCACCTTAGGATCATCATAAGTATGAATTGAAGGCACACAATAACAACAACAACAACAAAAACCCATAAATGATTTTTGGTGCAATAGTCAGAAGCAAGATCCATCCTTGAATTGGACATTATTGATTATTATATTTATTCATATCCTGCTTTTGTGTCTTACACAAGTTAAAACAGATGGCAACTAAAAGATTATGTTATACAAAAGTTAAAATATAACTCAGCTATCAATCACATTACAAGCAGACAGTTAAAAAGAACAAGTATAAGCAACACAACACATAAAAGGTCCTCCTCCTTGAGCCCTCAAAGGCCAATCAAAACAAAACAATCTTCACCTGCCTATAAAAGGATAGCAAGAAAGGTGCCATTCTAACATCTCTAGGAAGAGAGTTCCAGAGCCAGTGAGCAGCCACCAAAAAGGTTCTTTCCCTTCTTCACTCCAAATGTACTTATGAAGTGAGGGACAGTAAGAAGGGCCTTACCAGAAGACTTCAAGATGTTAGCAGCACTGGCCATGCTTGCTTTGGGGCAGGGGTTCTAGGAACTGCAATCCAAAAACTAACTTTTCCTTGCATACAGGACTGTGATATACCAAGGTTCCAAATTATGGAGGAAGTCTCTGAGGAAGCAAGAAGTGGTCCCCTACAGACATTCTTCCTCTACGTATGGAGGCAGGAACAGCTAGACAGATTGCACCTAATCTCTCCTAGCATGTAGACCAGGGAGAGGAAACTTCAGCAGATCTGGAGCCCAATGTTCTTCCATGGTGAGACACTGAAGGCCATACACCTTGAAAAATGCTTTTCTCATTCAAAACTGAAGAGTGGGGGGGGGTTCACTTCTGGTTTGGGAAAGAACAATACAGTGGTATAGCTAGGAGGCAGAGGGAGTGGTCCACTCTGGGTGGCACTTGGGCACCGTCAGGGTTTGGAGAATGGGCACCAGGACCTAGGAGCCTAGGAAGTAGAAGGCTACTGGGTGAAGGCTGAGGGCCAACAGCAGTGGCAGTGGAGGATCAGCCACCCAGCTGAAATAGCCCAGTATGCCCAGGGCGTGAAGGGAAGAGTGGTTGACAATGTGGGGATGGACCATCTTATACTGCTGCTGCTGCAGGTTCGTGCCTGGCACCTAGGGCTTGAGGTTCAGTGCACAGTTCAGCCTCGAAGACAAGGAAGAGGAAGAGGAAGAGGGGGAGGGGGAGGGGGAGGGGAGGGGAGGGGGAGGTGGGAAGTAGCTGTGGAGGCTCCATAGAGAGCTTCTAAGCCTCCACTCCTGCCCTGGCCAGCAGCTCGTAGGCCAGCAGCATGAAGGGGATCATGCACAGGATGGGGGGCCCCAGGCTCAGGGCTGCCTGGGGCTGCTGCTGCTTAAGGTGCTGGGGGTGGTCCCTCCCCTTAGGACCCCTGCCACTGCCACTGCCATGCAAGAAGGGAAGCAGTAGCAGCAGCATTTTGGGCTCGGGCCCCATTCTGGCCATGATCTGCTCAATGGGGAAGGCCAGCGGCCTGGAGGTGCTCAGAGTGTTGCCCAGCGGAGCAGCCAGGTTCTTGGTGGCCATCAGAGAGGCCGGCAGCAGAGGCTGCCTGATATTGTCTGTGGCTGGCTGCTCACTCCAAGTGCTGCCTCCCAAACTGTCTGGTTGGCTGCTGCAGTGCCCGCTTCTGGTCACTGAGTGCCGCCGATGGAGCCAGACTCGGCTGCTGGTGCCATGGGTGCTGCTGGGGATGCTGCTGTTGCTGCCACCCTTGCTGCCTCTGAACCAGCTGCTAAGCCTTTGGAGGTAGCCCCCACCTTCGCCCCTCTCGGCATTTTCATCACCTCTTCACAGTGATGTAGCTGGGGGAGGGGTTGGTCCATCCCAGCAGTGAAAGCTTTAACTACACCATTGCAACAATAACAACAACAACACAAAACACTAAAACAGAGCTCCATGCCTTGCTGTGGTGTAAAATCTTTTCAAAACATGCAACAAGTGGAGTGTCCTGGGAGATCTGAGGCTCACAAAAATGGCCTTGGGGCCACACACAAGCATGGAGACTCTCCACAGTGAGGCAGAATTAGTAATCGTCATGTGCCTACAGCCTAAACCATGAGGGTTGTGTAACACATGGCCTCTGGATTTTTGGACTGCAGTTCTTATCAACCCTAGCCAGCATTCCTTATAATGAAGGATGATGGGAGTTACAGTCTATCAGCATGGGACATCCACTCATTCTCCAGTCCTTGGCCTGATGCTTCAACTGGCTACACACATTTGCTGGAGTGACATTCTAGTTTGCTGCTCTCTGGTGCTTCAATCTAGCCAAAACTTCCTTCAGTTCCACCTGGAACTGTCCATGGTACTAGTTTCCTCCTGAAATTCCAGTTTTCTTGCTCTGCTTTCTCTTTCCTCCTCAGGGACTTGAGATAGAGCAGCACGCTAGAGGAGGGTCCTCTGCAGAATTTCTTCCATACTGACAATGCCTGCAAATGACTTGAGTTTCCGCTCATAGATAGGCCATCTATCTGTGTACGTGGCACTCATCATATGACCAAACATCACATTGCTGCAAAAGTGAGATTGGTTTTCAGTGAAATCAAGTGGTCACTGTGATAAACTGTTGACAAACTGGATTGATGTTGATAAACTGTGGGCAGATTATCAACAATGAGTAACTATAACACTTTTCAGATATGACTGGAACACATTGAAGGTGGGACTGGTATCCCCCAAAAGCCCAAGTTCTGTATCTTCATAAGAAGCTCTGAAGAAGCTCTGAAGAGAGCCCCTGCATTCCTCCATGTAGGATTTCTCAACATGACCAGGAACTTTGAAAAACTACTGGCCACATCAATGGCTTCCATGTCAGTGGGGTGATAAATCTGTTCTGGGTTCTTGTCAAGATGTTAAAGACACTCTTCAAGGTGCTAAACTAGTTTTGGGGATAAGGTTAGGCAACATTGAAAATCTGGAGTAAAAACAGTTCAGATAGCTTTATTGCCTCTCTGACACAGAAGCCATTAGGTCTTAATGCATATAATTATATGTGCCAACAGTCTTATCAAATCTCATTATTTGAAGTCACAGAGACTATGATTCTACCTCCTCCACATGTTCAAATGATATCTGCAAGGAATGCATGAAAGCAGAGATCAAGTGATGGACAAACTGTCCCTTGAAACTGGACACTGTTTCAGGGAGGTCACCTGAAGAGGTGGCATTGCCACTGCATCTTGCATTATGGCAGGGGTAGGGAACTTTTGGCTCTCTAGATGTATCTACAACTCCCACTTTATCCTCAACCAGCATGCCCAATTGTAAAGTCTAACTCAAAACATCTGGAGAGCCAAAGGGGGCAGAGAGATTGAATTGTTTGTCTCAGTTGGAGTGAGCAATACTGGGTTTCTCAGCTCTTCTTCCTCACATACTCTATTCCAGATCAAGAGATCTGGGCAATGCCACATATCCTGGCAGTAGGAGAAACATGGTAGTGGTTCTCTTGTTCTAGCTGGCTTAAATGCTGGAGTCATGTGGGGAAAGGAGAGGAAGGAAGAGGAAGGAAAGGATCTTTTCAGTGGCCATTCCTTAATTGAGGCATTTTCTTCTTAGCTGTGGCAGCTGGTGGTTCCAATGCCAGCAGGGTGATGGACCCACCCTTTGTTTTAACTTAATTTTTAAAAGAAGCAATCCAAAGTTCTCAGATTTCAGCATCCTAAACAGAATTCATCACCTTAAATTAGGCTCCTTTAATGTTCCAACTTAATCCTAGAGCAAATTCACCACCCAACTGGTATCACCAGCCACCGACCTCCTCTACTTTCAGAGAAGGCTAGGATGATGCCTTTCCTGTTGTCCTTCCAGCAGTGGGTAGTGACCTTTTAATTTAGCCTTTCTGTAACTAATGGGTTGTGAGGGAGAAGCTTTTAACCCAGATGCTATACCTTTTTTACCTCTGCCTTCTCCAAGTGTTTTTAAATAATTTTGAGTTCAATTGTTGCTTTAATATGTCCATCCATTTAATTATGTTTTAATGTTATAACAAACTCTGGCTAGCATCCTGTTGGGATTGCTAAATTGTTGTAAACCAACCTGCAGTTGCATAAAGTTCAATTGTGCCATTGCAGAAATGTAGCACTGGGCACGCTGAGCTAGCAGTGTGGTTGTTGTACAATGGTCCCGAGGCACAAAGCATCCCTTGTGCAATGAGACCTCTCATTGCTCAGTGAGACATATTGTCCAGTGCCCTGATGTGCACTGTTACAATTCACTAGCATGGTTGTATATTGCGTCAGCGATGAAGCTCCATTATCGTAAAGTTACACATCAAAACCCGTGATGCACGCTATCAGTCTCTCATTAATTCTAACAGGTTTTGAAATTATTCTGTGAGCCATCTTGGGTTCCAGACAGATAGATAAACCATAGATAGATGATTGCTAGACAGATAGACAGACAGAAACTTCTTACTGCTGCTCTGGTACCATCGATACCTCACCCCATCCCAAACAAACTGATTTCGCTTCCATCCTCCAGAATGGCCAGCCTCATTTATCTGCCCCCTGTGACTGAAGGTGGTGAACTGTTGCAACCATCTAGGTTCTTCCAAGCATATGTTCCTCCTAATGGAGTAAATTCCTATGGGGTGGGGGTAATTTTCATCAGGTGGCCGAAATACTCTAAAGGCATCAGATCCCATTTGATCTCAGAAGCTAAGAGGGGTGAGCCCTCATTACTACTTGGATGGGAGACCACCAACACATACCACGTACTGTCAGCTATAACTTAGAGGAAGGAGTTGGCACAACCACCTCTGAATATTCTTTGCCTAAGAAAACCCTATGAAATTCATGGGATCACCGTAAGTTGACAGGAGACTTGAAGGCACATATACACACACAGACAATTTTCATCAGGAAAAATTGGCATTGGAGAGAGGACTCTGTTTCTTTTAAACCTTTCTGTTTAACCTTTCTCCTCTGTGACATGCTTTCATTCCAGATTTCATGAGCTTTCCATGACTGCATTTTTTAAAGAAAGAAAAACAGAATTTTTCCTACCAGAGGTACTTTTTTCATTACTGTCTGTACTACAATTGGCCCCCTATGGAGGATAAGCACTCCAGTTGTGTAGTAGCAGATCGAGGGTGTGTAAGAAGTTAAAAAACACCCACTCATGTAAGGAGTGACCTGCGGCAGATAATAGATAGCCAGGTAGGCTTAAGCGTTTAGTTCCCTTTTGACCTTTCTATGGAACCACTTGTCACATTTGTAGATTGCTACTGTCATGACTCTTTTCTCCTTCTCCTCAGAAGTTAGGCTGAAATCCTACATTAGGGCTGTGCAGTGCAAATCCCTCCATGTGGAGCCATACACTGCTTGTGGTTATGTTCCCCTGGTGATGTGGCAGAATTGAATCAGGACATCACATTGCAACTTGAGTACACAACCAAATCACACATGGATCAATGAGCAATGTGCTACGCACATCCATCTGCATCCATCTGCATTGTACTTCCCTGCACAATGTGCCTCTCTTTGTTAAAGGAGGCAAGCACATGTGGAGCTTTCTGTTTATTGATGGTTCCGAGCATATCTGTATGGATACAAGCCAACATTGGGGACTTCTGTAATTATGTTGAAATGTTTTTTTTCTCCTTTACTATTCCTGAATGAGTGTCTCAGAATGTAAATATACTTTTTTTCTTTTCAAAAACCACACAACAAGCATCTAGACTTACCATATATTCATGGCACAAACCTACTGAAGTCCTCCAGCATAAATATGAAATATTCTTACAATCATCACATTGTTTCTTGGGACATCATGGAGACAAAGAAAATTACTCGTCTTTGCTGGTGCCACAAACAACAGCCAGTAGCTGCCAGTGAAAAGTACACTGCCGTAAGCTCCCCCATACATACACACACACCAGTTGAAACAGCAATGGCCAGGGGCATCTGCCAGTTTCCAAGTCAGCAGGAATACTGAATCCGTTCCAGGTTTTAGCCCAAACTTGAATGAGCTATCCCAGGTACTTTACCTATTTTCAGGATAGGATTCAGCACCTTGGATAGCACCTTTAAATTTCAGACTAAAATTCAGAATGGATTCACCAGGTCCAGGGACAGGGATGCTGCTACAGGCAACCATTATCTGGGAAGGAAGGAAGGCTTTTCTCAGCTGCTAAATCTTTTTATTTGAATGCTGGGAAGGAAATGAAATATCTCTACAACAGAAGCATTTTATATTGTAAAACATCTGGGTCCCCACAACAAAAGGACTCACAATGGTGTAGGAATTGCTCTCTGTAAAGTGATGGTCTTGACAGAACCTCTCCTCTATAGGAGCTTACTGGCAATCTGAAGCGGTCAGTCAGTCAAGGGTCAATTGTGCTGTTTTGAAAATTGCTCCTGGCTCCTTTCATGATGAAAGTGGTTCATGGCTAGCCTGTCTCTGCCATGGCCCCATTTTGCCCTGTGTTCTGCTCCTGAAGTGATTCTCACACACACACACACACACGCGCGCGCGCACACACACGCACGCGCACGCACACGTATTCATCTGCCTCTACAGTAATGCAGTAATTCTAACAGAGACCTCTTCTGTAGGTCTTTCTATCAGATAGAGAGTCTGCACACGGCTAGAAAAAGCTTTCAACTTTGCCTGTCAGGCTTAACACACACACACACACACACACACACACACACACAGCCTTAGTAACCTTGCAACAGAAGAGGCAACAGGGCCGTTTCTTATCCCTCCTGAGGAATCTCCTTCAAAAGGGGCCTCTCATCCTTGGATTTCTTTAAGGTGAAGCCTCTTTCATGTAAGAAATGACATATAGATGCTCTTCTGCTTTTAAGAACTCTTGCGTGCTTTAGCCAGAGCCAGCAGAGAACTAAAGCTGCAGCTCATGAGAAAACATACACACACACTTATTGGGAAAGTCTGTCTGATGCATTAGATACAATCAGTGGTGTAGTGGTAAATTTTGAAGTGTAGGCATTCATCATGACATTTCCCACAATCTCTCCCTCTCCCCCTCTCTCACACACACTTTAAAAAAATGCTCTAGCAGTTTTTAGCTCCACCAAGAGCTGGTCTTTCGTAAAGCTGATGGATCTTAACTGCTCATTCAGGACCAAACACTTGGCATTGCAAAAGGGACTCTTTAGCATGACTAACATCCTGTTGGTCAGTTACAATGGTGTTAAATCCAGCTTATGGTATCATAACCCACTTTTCTGGTTGTTCCAGAAGTTGGTGTTCTTTACCGACTCAAATCCCCTCTGACTTACCTTTTCCATGGGACAAAACCTCCCCTCCATAGCCATTGCTGAATAGAGCAAGCAGCAAAGAGAGACACTTCATTCAAAAACTTCATTATAAAAGACTTCCTGAGGACC
Organism: Cyclura pinguis; assembly: GCA_030412105.1. Lineage (NCBI taxonomy): Eukaryota > Metazoa > Chordata > Lepidosauria > Squamata > Iguanidae > Cyclura > Cyclura pinguis. The sequence continues at coordinate 336,003,658 of CM059600.1, forward strand.
ACTGGAGGCCCCTGAGGATGCCTGTTGCAGTGTGTCCAGCTAACAAAAAATTGCTGGTCGTGTCTCTACTGATCCTCCACTTTCCACCAACATGGAAATTGCCTCCCTAGAGGGTAGGCTACCAAACTGAAAAGTGGGTTTGAGGGTGTTGCACCAGGAGACATACTGTAGCTATGTGCCAGAGATATGTCTCCTGATACAGGATCTCAGCCTATATATTATTGCTTGGTAAGATCCCGTCTGATCTTGGAAGCTAAGCAATGTCAGCTCTAGTTAGTATTTGGATGGGAGAATACCAGGCACTGCAGGCTATATTTCAAAGGAAGGCAATGGCAACAGTACCTCTGAGTATTCCTTGCCTAAGACAACTCTATGGAAATTCATGAGGTCACCATTAGTCAACAGGTGACTTGAAGAACATATGCACAGACAGACAAAAACATGCCCCCCTACAAACATCTACTCTGAGGGTTGCCAAGCTCAGAGGAAACAGGAAAGCCTAAGGGGGTGGCACCTGACTTTACTGTTCCCTCCTAACCAGAAGCATCCTGGTCCTTTGACCCTAAAGTCCCTTCCTTGCTTGAGCACTGGACAGAATGCTGCATTTTGATGTTGAAAGAGTTGCAGTATAGAGACAAGATTCCATTAGAGCCAAACTGTAGTTTCCTCAGGAGGCATTTATGGGATAAGATTGTTCAGGTTTTTGTTTGCTTGTGTTTCGTCACACTCCTAGCAAAGAAAGCTGCTGAGTATTTTCCCTCTTTTATTGTATATGGCAGCCATTTCTTCTTCTGTTACTGCAACACCTCATAAAGACATCCGAGGTTGGATGTCCACCTGTCAGGAATGTTTTAGCTGTGGATTCCTGCACTGGGCCAGGATTTCAATTATAGAGTAATTCCCTTCCCATTCTACCATTTGATGATTTTACAATTCTAGCCTCGACATATAACAAGGATACAAAATGGTAGCCACCTTGACAGTACCTCAAGGAAAGCGGCAGAATCTATGAGACCAAAGCTTCACATCTGAGATGCTCTTGAAGAATTTCTTCTGCCCTATGGATATCTCCCCTCAGTTTCTTGGTCCACCAACAGAACAGAGAATTTGAGACTATTTCTTCACAGCTGTCTAGAATTTCAAATCTCACAAAGCTGCACAGCTCTGGGCTGTTCACCAGCTTCACCAGCCTAATCTACTCACAGAGGTTTTGTAAAGATTCTGGTGGGAAGGGTGGATATTCTTCACACCTCAGCTGTTTTGACTGACAGTTGAGCTACACATGTAAGAAATAAACCGGAGCTGTAAAGCCTCTATTTTATTTTGTGCAGCAATTCATTCTGGTGAATTCTCACATACTAAATGTATAAATACTTAGTCATCCACAAAAATAGAAAGAAGCTGCTGCAGGCTCTGATCCTATTTATGCTTACTTAAGAGTAAGGCCAACTAAACTCAATGAGACTCCTCTGGCTAGCTGTATACAGGTTTGCATTGTTAATGTCAATGCAGCATCACTATATTAGTTGTAAAAATTCCCAGATGTGTAAATACAGCATAGATGCCTGCTGAGAGGCTAGAGTTACTACAGATCCTGGCTCATCATTTCTACAAGCCTGTAGACATTTTAACATTTCACACATCCTCTTGTCCCCTGCTGAGCGTTTTGAGTAAGGCTGAATTCCTCACTGGTGTTGTACTACACTCCAGAAGAAGCATACCAGAACTGTAGCTTCCGTCACACTTAATGCCATGATAAATCTCGCTTAGCATTTATCTCATGATAGGTTCAGACGAACACTGAGCTCTGTGCTGTTGGTGACAACTGCAGGAGGGGGGACACTACTGCCTAAGCCCTTCTCCTCAACTTTGGTCCTCTTGATGGCCCCAGTATGGCTGCCGTCTTGATTCCCCCAAAATACAATATTTCAGAAGTTCTGGCTATAGTACATTATGGGTAATTAAAAAAAAACCTCAATATCAGCAACAACAAAACCCAAAATTTTAAAAACATCATGCTCGTTCATTGGGATGTTCATTGGCTCCTTCATTCATATACACACCTTCCTCTATAGCTGGAAAGGCTCTCAGAGTCACTTACATACCTATATTTTTTTTTAAAAAAATAAGATAGTCCCTACCTTCAGTCTTACAATCTAAAAAGCCATGACATAATATGAAAGGAAAGGGCAATGGGGAGGGAAAAGGAGAACAAGAAAATTCAGCCCAAGTTCTCACGGCTATTAGGGTTCTTGGCCTGATTGGAGTGGCTGCTGGGAAGAAGTAAAGTTAGGAAGAGGTAGAGCTTGAGGGAACTGAGAAGGCTGATGGTGGCCACTCCTTTACTTCTCTTCCTACAGCTGGCGGAATGACTGTGAGATGGCAATTGTCTCAGTTGTCCTTTCTTCATACAATAAGGGGAAGATCAAGATTACGTGCACTGGTCTCACTCCCATGGTCATGTCTCCTGGTGGCCATGCACTAGTGCCATAGGCATCATTTGGGGGCCATGATGGCAGAGGTTCTCTGTATGATTCAGAACAGAGGTGGTTAAGCTCCATTGTGCCAGCCCCACAATCATCTGGGGGATGAATCAGCTATTCCACTCATTCCATTCTGCTCCATTCCTATCCTCCATTTATCCCAGCAGCATCAAGGCAGCTCACAACCACTTAAAGTACAGCTAAACAACTATTAGTACAAATGTTTAAAAAAGCAAACAAAGAATTCTATGAAAAACACAAAGTTAATTATTGAAATAGAATGAAAAAGATAAAAGCACATCACACCCCCGTATAAACCCCTTCTGCTACATGATTTGAGAGCCATAGGTCTGCCTATCTTTGCCTGCCGATGGACGGAGACAGCAGGGAAGGGGCCAACCAGACTTTCCTGGGACCAACCACTGAAAAAGCTGTCTCTGTTCTCCCCAAATGTGATTGTGGTGGAATGGATAGAACGTCATCCCCTAAAGATTTTAAAATTCAGGTAGGCTCATAGAGGGAGATGCAGTCTTTCAGACAATCTAGAACCAAGCACTATAAGGCTTTAAAAGTCATAAACGGTACTTTGAGTCTTGCCTGGAAATGCACCAGTAACCAGTGAGGCTGTTTCAACAATGTGTTTCCTGTAAACAGCTCTGGCCAACAGCCAGGTCAAAATGTTTTGGACCCCCTGAAGTTTCCAGGCAGCTTCCAAAGGAAGCCTCATGTAGAGTGTGTTATAATCTCAGTAATCCAACTGAGATTTAATCAAAGTGTGTGTCACTATAGTCAGATCTTACATCTGGAATGGGTGTAGCTGGAGTACTGATTTTAGCTGTAGAAACTCAGTCTTGGCCACTGCTGAAACCTAGGCATCCAGGCTTAAATCTGCAACCAAGCTACCAAGAGCTTCCAAAATCCTGGGGTTAACATGCACAAATTTTAAACATTCCATAAGAGATGAAAGGAGTCCTGAAACCTCACAGACAGTCTGCTTTGCCTCCGTTTGCAGAGAGAACTAGGGAATTGTCTTATTAACTGTACAGAAGGGGAAAGCTGTTTTGCATTGGATAGGTAGGTCACCTCTTTCCTTTCCCCTCATTTTAATTTGTCGTAATCACTTTGAAATAGAAAATCATCCAGCAGTTTCCTGCTCCAATGACAGATAAATAAATTAATTAAATTGAACACAAGAGTTCAGAAATGGAAAAAATGCTTGTGCTGGGCTTTTGTGCTCACAGAATTTCAGCTGGTGCGTTTCTAATTCAGCAATGTCCTCAGCATGTTAATGGGAGCATGGGACAGCGGGCACAGAACAAGCCCCTGGCTAGGAAATTCACATTTGGCAGCCTCAGCTGTGGGCTGCAGAATGCTTTGGCCTTCTCTCCCCATGAAAAGGCAATTGGATCATCTATACTGTTAGAGGGCATTTCCATTAGCCTTAAGACTACTGCTTTATTAATCAGCACAGTAGCCTTACATTCGCACTGAGTGGCATTTTACATCAACACTGTGGCTTTAGCAACTAATAAGGCACCTCCTGGGCAGGGAGATGGGGATGGAATGGAACTCAAGGGCTCTGTTTACCAGGAAAGAATCATTACTGTTCAAGAGAGATAGGCCATTCTGAAGATGCAGAGTGAAATGGCAGGTAAGATTCTTGAGCATCTCAGAAAATTTTCAATCATACCACTTAAAGTGCCTTTGTGTCTCAGCTTTTAAAAATGATCATTTGGATTACAGTGTCCGGTATCTTCCAGCCAGTGGCTCTACTGACTCAGCAGTTCTGGAAGTTATAGTGTCATTTCCAAGCTCTGAACTTCCCTTCTCTGCAGCTGGCTGGGAGAGTCCCATGCTGGCTGAAGAATCCAGAAGCTGTAGCTATTGGTTTTGAAATATACCCTCCCTGGGCCCTTTACTGATGAGGGAGGGCAAAAACATAGCACACCTGTACCCATTGCCCCATTTTAGAAACATTTAAAGGTGCAACAAATTAATTGGCCTGGGGGGGTGGAATCAAAGGTACAGGCCCATTTCAATACTTCTTCTGTTCTAGTTCATATAAAGTTAACCAGTTAACTCATTGCTTAGATCAGCTTCCTTCAGCAGCAGTATCTGCCTGTCAACATTAGTGCAGACATGGTTATGCTTACCAGTCATTTTGGCTTTCTGTAGAGCATCTTAAACAGCACAAAATGTCCTGTAATCAGAGTTTTTTTAAGACAACACAGGCTAAAGTACAAATCTGACCTCAAAAGATTCTGGACACAATCCAGCACAGCATAATCTCTTCTTAATTCTCTCCAGAATTGCAACTTCCATGGCTGGAGCAAATAGTTCTTAGTTGTCCAATTAACTCAGAAAGCTTCTGGAGCCTTGGAAACCAGAATACCGACCTACTTGCATTAATAAACATAGACATATCTTAAACATTTCACCTTCAATTGGAAAGTTTAAAGAAAGGTTTTAACATTTGTGGACTTCCCACAAGAACTACAGGAAATCCATGACCTTCTGTCATCTACCCTTTATTCACAACAGTCCATTATCCAGTCCTCCAGACCCTATGGAGGCCACACCCAGCCATTTTGATAACACCAGAAGGAAGTCTACTGTTGTTGCTGTTTTTTACTGTGTGGAGCTTTGGTGGGGCCCAAAACAGCAAAAAGGAGGGTGGATAACCATGAGTCCTGAAAACCTCTGGAGGTAGAGTTCCCCTGTTTAGATTGGGGATATTGGGGAGGTTCTGAGGGCAATGGACCGTACCAAAGCTCCTTCCCTCAGGCTATATATGGCCCATGGGCTTGAGGCTTCCCACCTCTGAAGTGGAAGATTTAATGGAGACAAAGCTAATGGAACAAATTTCTCTAGGAAGTGAAGAAGACTAGGAGAATTTCAACTAGGACAAAAGGACTGGGACCTTGATACTTGAAGGCGTGCCTCTCCTTACATGTGTGTGTATGTCTTCAAGTTGCCTGTCAACTCAGTGATGACCCCATGAATTTCATAGGGTTTTCTTAAGCAGGGAATACTCAGTAGTAGTTTTCCCAGTTCTTTCCTCTAAAATATAGCTTACAGTACCTGGTACTCTTGCTGGAAGGTGCTCCTCTGTGTCCCATCAGCTGGGGCAATACACTGTGGAAGAATGTAGAATATGGCCTGCTCTGCTCTGCTTTGATACCTCAGCTGAGGAATGTGTGCCCTTTAAGATCCTTGACTGCTGCCAACTCTGGTATCATTTAGGCACCAACTCAAAACCATGAGCTGAAATTCTGCCTCAGGTACATAATAGTATACTTAACTATGCTGTTGCAGTGTAACCAAGGAAAGGTTTTTCTAAGTGAACAGAGAGGTTGGGTAATGTGGCCTTGGGAGCACAGCTGCAAGGGATTGTTATGGCTAGCCTGCCTTGCAAGGTCTTGCCTCATCAGAAAGCACCCATCATGAGGAGGTTGTATGCTATTGGATCACCCCATACGTACCTGGGTGTGGTTAATCCCTTCAAAAGGCTTAGGTGTGACAAATGTAACTTGGCTTTGGTTATTCTGCCTTAGGTCATGCTGCTGTAGGTTATTTTGGTACTGCCTCTGGCCATGCTGTAAGTCTGTCTTCTGAACTGTTATTTTGTGCCTGAATGTTTTTGGCTTCTAGGCTTGCTGCCAGAAGCCCTAACACTTATCTGGTGCTCTGTTGATTAAACAGCGCTAAGCCTTAACACTTGAGTCTGCACGGCTGTTTTTTCGCTGTCTGGAGCAGAATGTGGCAGTTGAGTATTGCTTCCTTATCTGCACTCTGCACATACTCTGAGGGGCATACCTTGCATTACCCTGACATTAACTAAGTATTACCTCCTGACCTGACTCCTCTTCCCCCCTCCCCACATCCTGCCTTTACCAAGCATCAGCCAATGCAAGCAATGAGGGTCTGTTCTCCTGTTGACTGGGGATGCAGCAGACTGATGTTTCCACACCACCAGCAATCTCCTGTGTGACAATTAGAAGCAGGATCCCTGTTGTAATTTCCCTTCACACCTGAGACTGCTGGTGGGATGGGGTAGAATGTCAGTCTGCTGCATCCTGATAAATGGGAGAACAGAGTCCTGTTGCTCACAGTGGCTGTTGCCCAGTAAGTCAGGACTGGGGCAGTCAGGTTGGGAGATACTACTAAATTACGTAATTAAAGTGGTTAGCTACGTTACTAGGTTAATTATGCAGCTAAATAACTGATCTAGAACTGAGGCTGATGTCTCACAGGTTTTCTTTTGGGGATAGTTCCTTGCTGTCTTTTTTACAGGCAGCTGAAGACCTTCATCACTCACAGCAGCTGGTGCTGGTAAGACAGGATTGGGGGACTTTTATGATCCTTATATATTCCCTACACTATTGCCACAATTGTGAATTCGTAGGGATTGTGAATACAAATCAATTACAGATACATAAGTCTGGGTTATGCATTCAAAACTGCAATCATGAATTCCAGCCATGACCACTAAAACATGTGGGACCTAATGATTTCATCCCTATCTGCATGGTTTTAAATTGTCTTAAGCTGCTTTAACTGCTTTAAAACTGTTGTGTTTTAACTTGTCACATTGTTTCATATGCTCTTAGGCTACAAAAATCATGTTTACTGTTTTAAATTACTTTCAATTCATCATGTTTATTTTATTGTGGATTTTCCTGATATCTTTAGGCAAAAAGTGGGATATAAGTAGTTTAATAAATAAAATAAATTATAAATGAAACACATTTATATATGATGACCTTCTGTGAAGTTTTATAGCTTTACAACTTCTGTATGATATACCTCGGGGGCCTAACATGGGAATAGCCACAGTCCAAAGAGGGCATAGATGTCCCCACCCACAATGTCTTGCAAATGCCATCTTCTCAGCCTCCCTCTACTTCTCTAATTGACCTGAGATCATTAAGCTAGAGATCATTCACATTGCATACTTATAGCACTATGTTTCCACTTTAACTGCCTTGGCAATGTCTCATGGAATTAGAATTAGAATATAGAATTCTCAGCCAGAGAGCTCCAGTTCCTCACTAAACTACATGCCCCAGGATTCCATAGGATACAACTATGCTTCTAAACCAGAATATAGCACTGTAATTGTGTATGTGAATGGGTCCCATATCCATTGCCTTGGATCATCTATAGCCTCTATGATCATCTATGATATTCTCCATATGTTGTAATAAGAAGGAAGATGTGCATGCGTGTTAATGGTACCGAGGACAGCTACAAGGATTCTGTGCCTTGTAGTCGAAAAAAGCAACTTTTTAAAATTCTCATGCAGACTGTCATTACATAGCCTCTATGTAAACTTCAGAACTGACAAGAAGTGCCAAAAGAAACATGTTTCATCATATTTGCGGTTTCTTTCACCCACATGTACAACCAACCATTTGAAACAAGGAAGCAAACCACAAAATTAAGCCTACCAAACCACATTTGATCTAATTCCAATCTAATTTGCCTAAAGAATATCGGGAGATGAAAGAAGATTAATGAGACGGTATTAATAAAAGATTTTATCCACCAGATAAATATTTAAATATGTTTAATATGCTTTTGGTCAGAATGCGATAAAGATTCTTTCAAGAAAAAAAATTCCCTAAGCTGTCATTAGCATTCTGAAAATATAGCAATTGGAGCTGCACTTATTACTGTTTGCACTTGCACTGCTGGAGGGATTTCTTTTTTAATAAGTGAATTTTTGAGAAACTTTTAGGCTATGTAAGCCTAAAAATGTTGGCAGCAATGCAAAAGTGGTTCAGAAACAGAAGATAAGCATGGGGGATGGAGAAGATAATAATGTAAGTAGACGGAGAAAAATTCTGTTGTTTCTCGTTCAAGGTGGATGGGATCACTGAAGAGCAGGAGTCCAGTCCTAAGACTTTACACGACGACTGTGTAAAGTGTTAATCCACCAAAGGAAATGAAAGAGGGCCATTGGTTTGGATCTGATTATAGAGACATGGCTCAGATGAAAAGAGAATGTTGGGCTAGATGAGTCCTTGGTCTTAGTCTGGCATGATTCTTCTTATGTTCAGAAGGGCATTCAGGAAGTGGAACTGGAAGGCGTTTCTTTTGGAGGTGACCGTTTGGGAGTGATCCTTCTCTGTGGTAGCCTTTTAGCCATGAAATTCTCTTCCCAAGGAAGTTCAGATGTCATTGTACTTTGAATGCTGGAAATCATATGAAGGAGACTTGTGATCTAGAAGGACATTTCTAGATGGAGGCTGGCATCCTGTTAGTGAGTTTTACAAATTATGGTTATATTTATTTATACCCCACCTTTCTCCCAACAGTAGGACTCAAGGCAGCTAACAAGATTAAAACAGAACAAATTAAAACATCCATGAAAGTATAAAATTTAAAATAGAATGAAACAATTTATAAAGTTTAAACAATTACGGGTAAGAAATATTAATATTAAAAATATGAAATAAATTAAAAACATTAAAACTATACCACCCTAAAAGCTGCACAGCATCATGAGCCCACATCCGGTCAATTTAAAAAGCCTGCCAACACAAAAAAGTGTCTTCACCTGCATTCAAAAGGACAGCAGGACATCCTGGCCTCTCTAGGAAGCAAGTTCCAGAGTCTGGGAGCAGCCTCTCATGGTTTCCACCAAATACACCTGAAAAGGTGGTGGGACGGAGAGAAGGAAGTCTCTGGATTATCTTAAAGTTCTGTTAGGCTCATAAAGGGAGATATGGTCCCTCTGTAACTCTGTCATCTTACATCTCTGTAAACTCCCGTTTGTTGTTGTTGTTGTTGTCGCTGTTGTTGAAACTGGAATGTTCTACCAACCATGCAACAACAAAACTTGCTCCCCCAAAGCCCACCCTTTAGATATTGCATCTCCCCCAAAACAGAGCCATTTACTGGCCAATGGAGGTCAAGCTGGTGGAAGATGGGTGCCAGCAACATCTCTACAGCTGGATGCACAGCAATGACATCATCCTAAGAAACCTCCACAGGACACTGAGAAGCCTTAGAGGATGTCTGTCTGTCTCTGTGTGGGCAGCTATAGGAACATCACTGGATGGTTCTCTGCTTTCTCCCTGTTCCCCACCACCTGCAGATGGCCATGTTGGCATAAGGGCTGCAGCAGCTAAAAAATGGATTATTGGCAACTGATAGGGAAAGAGCTGTGTTCTGCCTCTGCAGAATTTTATGCTACATCTGCTGATACAGGAGACCTATTGGGTCAATAGTGCCACAATTATGACTAAATAGTGATCGTGAATACAGATCAGTTGCCTAGAATTAGTCATGATGTTTCTGTCAGGTTGGGGTGTTTGTGTCAGACTAGGAGAGATTGCTTAGTTAAGTATACATAACTAAGTAATTAACTCGCAGTATACTTAACTAAATAGCTGATGGAGAATAGTGACCATAAATATCAAGTACCTAACACAAGCAACACCAAGAAGCAGAAACAAATAGAAGGCTAAATCCTGAGACCTAAACACAATGAAAACAACTAGTTAGTGTGCTTTCACAGAAATAGCCATGGTAGTTTCTTGCAGCATAAAAAGGAGAAAGGAAGAAGGAGGAGAAAAGAAATGTGGCTGCAACTTAAAGACTAACTGGTTTTTATTTCCTCATGAGTTTTTGTGGATATAAATCCACTTTTTCAGAGGCAGTGCAGAAAACTCATGCATAAATAAAAAACAGTATTAAAGTTGAAGGCATATTTGTTTCTCTTTTTCTTTCCTCCTCCTTCCTTCCTCCTTTTTAGATAGTGTGTTGCTGGGCAATTCCTGAATTCCACCCGCTAGACTTTGAGCATGGCTGGACAGCTCCCTGCTGTTGCAAACACACAAGGAAAGCTGTAGGTTCGCTTCCAGAAGCCCTGCTGGTCAGCTCCTTATCTGGTGCAGGTTTCTGGCTAAGGCTCTTTGTCTGGCACAGTCAGCCCTCCACATCTGCAGGTTTGACTTTCACAGATTTGGTTATGTGCAAGTTTCTTCAACCCCTTCTTCTCCTCTGCCACCTCTGGCGCTTCTTTTCTGGGTGAACCTTCCTTCTTGGCAGCTCTGATCAGGCCACACAGGCCTTTAAAAACCTGCCTCTGGCCCTCCTCCTCTTCGTCCACCAGCCACTACCTGGCCAGCTAAGGAGGGCTCACGGCCTGATTTCTCATCATCGTGAACCCTCTCCCTGATACCCTTCCACACCCAAGGAAGGAGATGGGCATGAGAGACGAAGTATAGCGCCACCATGCCAACCCATCCCTTTCCCTCTTCTTTCTCTGAACTGGTTTGGAATCTGGATGCCCATTTTCCCCACCATGCCTCAGCCCCTTTCCCACACACACACACACACACACACACACAGACACACACACACACACACATATATTTTGATATTTGCAATTCTTCTACTTTTTTGGGGGCCCTGTGCCCCTAACCATGGCAAATATGGAGGGCTGACTGTCATACTATTTTTTTTTTTGTGTGTAATTTAATTACACAGAAAAGGACAAGGAGCAATGGAATCAAGCTGCAGGAAAGGAGATTCCACTTGAACCTCAGGAAGAACTTCCTGACGGTCAGAGCTGTCCGGCAGTGGAATATGCTGCCTCGGAGTGTGGTGGAGTCTCCTTCTTTGGAGGTTTTTAAGCAGAGGCTGGACGGCCATCTGTTAGGAATGCTTTGATGGGTGTTCCTGCATAGCAAGGGGTTGGACTCGATGGCCCCTGGAGTCTCTTCCAACTCTATGATTCTATGATTTTAATTTGCTAGTATGGAAAAAAAATCTTAAATGACTTCATTACATTGATATTTAACATATCACTAACATAACCACTGAATTGTGAGGGGAGAAGTAACTACAATCAACCAAAAGCTCCAAGCCATAATGAAGTCATTTAACTTGAAATTATTACTCAAAAAGATTAACATTGTTGGTGTTTAACAGTTAGAATAATAAATGTTAATGTCCCTGTTGAAGACTTTAATGAATTAAGGGTAATAAATTAATTTCTAATGAATTATCTCCCAGCTCTGAGAAGCAGACTCAGGAACTGTGCAAGAGATCAGTGAACAAGCTCATGGAAAACTATAATGAGTGAGAATAATCCCATTGTCTAGGGTTGGGCAACTATGAGAAGCTATGGAGGGCTGCACACCCCCCACTAGGGATACCTCACAAGGCCATTTTAGGCCTTGGGCAGGTCTTTCTTAACAGTAGGAAGTGGCTTCTGTTTACTTATGTAATTATTTTTAAAAAGTCCTCTCTTGGCCCTAAAATGTCCTCAGGGCCCAAAACACGGCAAGAAGGCCAACTGTGCCCCCAGAGGGCATTTGGGGGCATGGGGTGGGGTAAAAAAAAAAAAAGGAAAATGGTCTTGGGGATCTCAAGTATGTCTGTGAAATCAGGTGGTCCTTCAGGCACTGGTACCCAAATCATTTAGCACTATCAATACTTTCAGTTGGGCAGCACATTTAGCAACTTTACGTTAAAGTGAACTATTGATCCACCAGAAGTGGGGTGAGGCAAAGTGTGGTCCATGTCCTGCCCTTGAAGCCATCTTAGCAGATCACAAGCCTCCCACAGGGTCTTGATAATCACTCCCTATCCTGGCCTCTGTTTAAAAACCTCCAAAGAAGGAGATTCCATCACACTCTGAGGCAGTGTATTCTATTGCAAAGCTGCTGTTACCATCAGGAAGTTCTTCCTAATGTTTAGATGGAACCCCTTTTCCTGATAATTGAAGCCATTGCTCCACATCCTAGTCTCCAGAGCAGCAGAAAACAAGCTTGCTCCATATAACATCCCTTCACACACTTGAACATGGCTATCGTATCACCTCTTAACCTTCTCTTCTCCCTAAGCTGCTCCTTATAGGGCATGGTTTCCAGAACTTTTAACATTTTATCTCCTCTGGACACGTTCCAGCTTGTCAATATCCTTTTTGGATTGTGATGCCCAGAATTACTTGCGCTGGTTTGAGGATTCTTGGGAGCTGTAGTCTAAAACAAAATAAAACTTTTTTCCAGATTCTAGTTTAGGATCATCAGTGGAGAATCAGCAGCTACTTGATCTTCTTAATCAGACATGGCAAAGATGTCCTTCTGTAGAGCTACAGCCACTCTGCCAGTGGTGGCTGCTGGTTTCTGTGTCCATAGAGCCATATATTTGCTCCAAATTTCCTCTGAGTTTTAAAGGAACTACTCATCATGCTGAATCCTATCCTGCCCAAGAGGTCTGGTACCTCAGATGGCTCATTTAAAGTTTATCAACAAATCGAGAACAGATTCAACACCTCACTGATATGGAAGTGACCAGTCACCACCACACCCTTGGTGACTTCTGTCATTTCAAGATGGAGCCCACATTACAGCATTTCCTAAATGAACTAAGTCACAGTGTGGGATCTTGATGGTTCTTTAAACTTCAAAATGCCTAAGGTGGGGCACTGATGGCTTTCAGATCCAGTTCAGTACAGCAACAGTTAACAAGGATTTACTCCTGTATGGGACTACAGCAGCCCAACCTGGAGAGTCTTTTCCCCCCCTTCTTCTTCTTAGATAATTCACACGGCAGGGATGCAGTCAAGTGTGACTAATCCTTGAAGGATGTGATTATCTCTTCAGAAGTACATCCCAGGAAGCCCCTGGTTTTGTTATAAGAAATCTTTAGAACAGCCACATTTGATGCAACAACAGATTTCCACAAAAAAGCCACACACACAGACCAAAAAGGTGGAGGAAATTTAACTTCACCTTGAGCTGAATTTATCGGTTGACCATCTTCAGAAATGTAAGGTATCAAGTGTGTTAATGTTAGAAGACCTGCAATTCTTCGGGCCAGCTTTCAAGAGTTTCCATAAAAGAGCATAAGAAACTCTTTCTTCAAGAGAGTATAAGAGTGGGCAGCATGGCAAGCCCACAGAGATACACCAGATGCTTTAAAAATGCGTATTTGATCATGACAAAAATGAAGCAAAATTGGGCGGAAGGACTCTCCTTGGAGATGCCTCTTTGAAGATAGAGGTCTCTGGTGTTTCACATTTTGAGATGAATTCAGCCCCTTGAGGCCAACTTCGATGTTCCCAGGACCTATCAACATCCCAGCTCCCCCAATGAGGAATCTAAATTCTCATGTTCAGTAAAATTAAAATGGAGAAGGAGGGGGAAGAAGAAAGGGAATCCACTTACACATTAGGAGGGACTTCATGACGGTAAGAGATGTTTGACAGTGGAATAGACTACCTTCGATCTTAGTGGTCTCTTGTTCTTTGGAGATCTTGAAACAGAGGAGGTTGGATTGCCATCTTTTGATAGTGCCTTAATGCATGGCAGGGATTGGACTAGATGGCCCATGTAGTTCCCTCTGCCTTTATGATTCGAGGATGATGATGAGCAGCAGAGCAGCAGCGTGCCTCCAGGTTTCTTGTGACTGAAAACAGAGGGGTAATGTTCTAATAAGGAAGAGGTTCTGAATATGATTGCCTGTTTCTCTCTGTAGTTCATCCTTCAGCCTTTTCCGAGCCTTAAAGGGTAAAACAGAAATCAGATACCTAACAGGTAGAAGTCCAACAGGTGGAGCACTTTCATATTGGTGAAATGCTCTGTGTGTGTGAGAGAGAGAGAGAGAGTTCAAACTGCCTGCTGACCTCACGAATTCCATAGGGTTTTCTTAGACAAAGAATACACAATGGTGCTTTAGCCAGTTCCTCCTTCTGAAATATAGCCTACGGCACCTGGTATTCATTGCTGGCGTCCCATCCAAGTACTAACAGAGCTTACCCTGCTTAGCTTCCAAGATCAGATAGGATCTGGTGCCTTAGCTGTTGCTTAAATGCAGCAGTAGGTCCCTAAATCCAAATTATTAATCCCAACTGGAGTAGACCCATTGAATCAATAGAATTTATTCAAGTTTTAAGTTTCAATTCAGTAGTTGCATCAATGGGTCTATCCTAGTTCTGACTAGCAACTGGATTTAAGCCTTTAAGGGAGGTTAATTTCCAAGATAAAAGATCCGTGCCTCAGATCTATCCACAATCTACTTGTAATCAAGATTAATTCCAGTTATTCAGAAGAGGATCTAGGGGAAAGAATAGGAATATTCATTTGTTTTACTGACTCAGTGTCAGTGACAGTTGTAGTGCCTGAAGCAATGTGATAAAGGTACTCTGCACATGCTTGAAGTCAGCTATGTGTGTCTTAAAATTACTTCACATTACAGTCCATTAAATATGACCTGGCACTATGGGCTTGGGAAAGCCTTTGTGTCAAGGGGATTGTGGCACCAAGGTTCTTCTCTGCTTCCTTTTCTGGGGACGGACTGGAAGCCATTTCCTCTTCACTCTCCCCACCATCTCAGACAGGAATCTCAATGCACAACGCCTTCTGAAGTCCAGTAAGAGCCCAGAAGAGACATATCCCCTGTACAGTGTGTATCTGTGTGTGAGAGAGAACAAGAGCATGCAAGACCATTTGCACATGTGCATGGTGGGATCTTTCGTCTTAGAAGGGAGTGTTCCTTACTTTTCTGTTTAGACAGATAGATCCTAGAAATTCTGCTACAATTTCAGAGGTTCTGGGATTCAATGTTTTGCAAGCACCTCCATCAGGATGAAATAGAAAGGCATTCCCATTATACTCAGGAGCACTCTCTTCTCTGAGCAGCTTTCAGAGATGTGCATGAGAAAGAGAGATCCCAGGTTGAAGAAGTAGACAGAGAGCAAGTAAAGGAAGACTCTGAAAGACTGTACCTGAAAGACTTTATCTTCCTCTATAAGTCTGCCTAAGTCCTAAGATCCTCAGGAAAAAGCTTTCTCATGTCCCTAACACTGCCACAAGCCCCTCGTGAGAGCATGTCAAAGGGCCTTCCTAGTGGCTACTCCCAGGCTGTAGAATTCCCTCAAACAAGAGGCTAGGCTGGTTCCCTTCCTGCTCTCCTTTCTCTTGCAAGACCTATTTATTTAGATAGGCATTTGACAATTAACTGTGTATACAGGCAGGGCTTTTTTTAAAAAAATGGAATGCATGTGCTGTGTTTTTATCTCTCTTCCTATGTCTTTGAAATTGTTTTATACCATTCCAAATGATGGGTATTTTAACATAATAGTTAATCTAACTGTCTCTTAACTTTTGTATTCTTATGTTTTTAACTCTGTCTGGTTTTTAATCTTGTAAACCCCACTGGGTCCCTGTTGGGAATAAGGCAGGATACTAATCAAATAAATAATTAAATAAGAAGAGGAACCCCCAGGATTTATCCAGGCATGGGGGAGTTGGAGAGCAATAGGTATTCACAGAGAGGTTGTGTGTGTGTGTGTGTGTGTGTGTGTGTGTGTGTGTGTGTGTGTGTGTGAGATGGGGGAGGGGAGAGGGAGAGGGAGAGGGAGAGAGAATGAATGAATAAGGGACAATATATAGAAAACCTTGCTTTTGAGTGTATGTATATAGTTTAGCCAGGCCCATCCTCAAGCATTTAGAATTTTAGGCTTTGGGAAACCTAGGATCACATTTGACTGCTAACTCCTTCAGTTCTTCTTTCTTCGATGTTATAATAATAGCAACACTTTCTTCAGTGTTTCTCCAGATAACCAGAGGATGTGAAGAAGCCACCATGATAATTTTTTATTCTGCTCTTTTTAGATGTTGTTGTTCTTGTTTCTTGAGGTCTAGTGCTTTAATTTTTTTCGTCCTTGTATTATTACTGTGTTTTAATTTTCTGTTGTCTGTCAGCTGCCTTTGATTCTGCTTGAGGAAAGAAGGGATCTGAATGTTTCAGATAGATAACTAAATAAATAAATAACTTCAGGAAAAAAATTGACACTGTCCTGGCTGGTTGAAAAGATGTCCAATCTAGCAATCAAAGAGATTTATGCATCATAGGAGGTATCAAAGGAATGGTTCCTTTCAGCTGGAAAAGATTTGAAAAAGTACATCGATGCTGGACATTCTTTGGTTTCCTGTAAGTATAGACAATCTAAAAAAGAGGAGGGAAAGCAGTGAATCCTTCCTCATCACCACCCTAAACCAAACCCTTCTGTTTCCTGTGAACCTTATTTCCCAGACTCCACAGCAGGGATGGGGATATCTGTTCCCAAAACAGGGGCCACAGAAAGAGAGAGAGAGAGAGTGAGAGAGAGAGAGAGAGAGAGAGAGATTTCTGGAAGGTTGAGATTTGTTTGTTGGTGTCTTATGCCTGTGTACGTTCCTCTGTGGAAGAGGCTGGGTATTTTTCTCCATTGTTGAACAGCTGCGTTCAGCTCAGGATTGCAGAAGCAGTTGTACATGGGGTGCCACTGTGGATGCAGATGTGCATGTGGATGCCAATGCACATGGGAAGCATGTGTCCATTTGGTGGTGGCATTTGGTTGCAAATTTGGGTGTGCATGCAGTTGTACCATTTTGCCATTCAACAGAAGGGTTGCATAGCACAACCACTGTGTAACTCTGCATGTAGAGATCTACAGTATTTGCTGGCATATAAGACTCCCTTTCCCCCCCCAGAAATACTGTTTGCAAATGGGATGCATCTTATATGCTGGTGCGTCTTATACACCAGCAAATAGTATTAGCCAGTATATAAATGGAGCGCATCTTATACACTGGTGTGTCTTATACACTGGCAAGTACGGTAGCAAGTACGGTATTTTGAACAACCTCATGTAGCATCTTGGCTAGAAAGCGAGAGAGAGATTGAGAGACTGAGAGAGAGGGAGAGAGAACACATCCATATGTGCACATGCCATTTATGCTGTTCACACCATTCATACATAATCACATGCTGTTTGCATATCTATTAACACCCAATATACTATTTGCATTTACAAATCATTCATGCATGCACACACATCCATCCTAGTCTCTCTCTCTTTCTCTCTCTCTTTCTCACACACACACACACACACACACACACACACCAGATCCAGATTGGTTGTGCCATGCAAACCAGCTGTGAAGGAGGAACACATGTCCCTGATCACTGCAGAGATAGACTCTCAGTGCTGCGTTGAGATCAGTGGTGGCTTTGATGTCAGTGGAGTGGTGAATACACTTTGAATTTTTAAGGACTTTTTGGACTACAACTCTGGAGACCAGGGTTCGATTCCTCACTCAGCCATGGAAAGCCACTGGGTGACCTTGGACGCACGACACACTCTCAGCCTCAGAAAACCCCATGATAGGTTTGCCTTAGTGTCACGATAAGTTGGAAATGACTTGAAGGCACACAATGACAACAATAAGTGCCTTGGCTAGCCCTTTTAAGATCTGAACTGAAATTCACAGTGGATTAACTGTCCCATACTTGGAAGCCATCACTCACCACTGTTGAACAGGAACAAGCAGAGAAAAGGTCTTCTCTCTGATCAGTGATTAGCAGTAAAGCCTTTTGCTTAGGAGAAGGGGTAAAGCCTGAACAAGAAACTGGCAGGCCAGATGCAGAAACTATCTGTCTCTCAGGGCAAAAGTTCCCAATGCTTTTCAATGCAACATGCAGCCTGTAATAAAGCCAGAGTGCACACGATCCCTTCCTCATCCCTGTCCATTTTTAGATTGCAAGCTTTTTGAACTCCAGACCTGTCCTCTTGTTCAGTCCTCCCTCCACATTTCCAGGTTTGACATTCACAAATTTGCTTTCCTCCCCCTGCCCCATTTTCTTCCTTCCGCTCCTCACTCCAGGCTTGCGAGGCTTGTGTTTAAAATGGACTTTTTTTTTTCTTTTTGGGGGAGCAGAGCCCCATGACACCTCCTTTTCCAAGATGGGCACGTGAAGTAACTAGAATGCAAGAACTCTACTCTTCTCCCTCTGAGAGGAAAGTACCCATAAGCCCTTTATCTTGTCTTTTTTTCCCCCCTTGCCACCAATGCTGGGGCCAGAGGCAGAGGAATGGGAGGGGGAGCTCTGGAGGGAAATCGCAGGGGGGTAGTTATTCATGTTTTTTTGCACTTTTGTGAGGGTTATATGTCCTGAGCCCTCGTGAACGTGGAGGGCTACTGTACTTTGTCCATCCACATGCACATTTAAGTATCATCTCGCCAAATCTGGATGTATAGGTGAATAAGAACACACTGCAATTTTCAGATTTTTGCCACCCCCTGTTTCCAGCTAAAAATATTATGCACAAAAAATGTATATATTAAATGTACACAAAAATGTCTAGAATATTTTTTCCCCTGGGGAAAAATATTTGCAAAACAAAGTGTGCACATTAAAAAAAAGTGGAATTAAGGGGAAAGCAGACAAAATTTTAGTAGGGACCACTGAATTTTGCCACATTTGTAAAGAGAAGCAAAAGTAGACCGACATGAGAAATCTGGAAAAACTAAAATTCATTCATTTACCTTCTCTGTAATCCAGATCCGATAGACTTTGGCTACATAGACACACCCACCCAGTGTCACTAACACATTGAAGGGCTTCTGCAAAATGTGCATTTCCCAAAGCACCTAAGATTTAGGGCTCTTGTGAATTCTCTGATGCTCTGTGAAACTTTGCTTGCTAACCAGCTACCTCCTGCTATTTGTGAGTGTTGCTATAGTGATGGCTTGAGCACGGTTTCACCTTTTCCACCTCTATGTATTCTTGATGAAGGTCACGGCTGGGATATGCAACCTGAGGTCAGAGGTCTTACAGAGAGTGATAACTCATCAGGCTGTATTTGAGCTTATGGTAGAATTTTACTCTCCTGGAAGATTCAATATTGTGAGGACACAAAACAAGGTAATCAAAGAGTGCGCTATTTGAGAACATTTCCCTAAACTCCCAGCCCTAAATGTTCTTAATGATCTGAATACATGAACTGGATTGATCTCTTGGCTGCCAGTATCTGGACTGTATCATTTGAGCAGAGAACATGCAAATCGTTAACAGCAGCAGTAGCTGCAGCAAAAGCATTTATATGGTACGCCTGCATGCACTGGGATAGATCCAACTAGAGCAGCCCTGTCAAATCAATGGAACTTCCAAAAGCGTTGGCTTACTACATTCCCACTGATACAATGGGCTCTGTCTTAATTGAGACTAAGTAACCGTTCCATTTGATTTAGCCCATTATCTCAGTAATCCTTATGTCAGCTTTCTAAGGCCTTTGGCAGAGGTATGATAATGCCAAAACAGTATGAGAGGTGACAATATTTATTTATTTATAAATGTGGCCTCTCCACGTTTTGTTTTCCCAAGCAGTTTTCCTGATTACTTTCCTGATTGCCAATTTGACTCCTGGTTTCCAATGAATTCTTTCTAAATGAAGTGTTCTCTTGGCTCTGTCTTGTCTTTGTATTTTGTGTTAATTGCAAACTCATTTTGTGTATGTGCACATGCCTTCAAATTACCTGTCGACTCAAGCAGACCCCATGAATTTCATAGGTTTTTCTTAGGCAAGGAATACGCCGAAGTGGATTTGCCAGTTCCTTACTCTGAAATATAGCCTACAAAACCTGTATGCATTGGCTGTCTCCCCTCCAAGTACTAACCAGAGCTGATCCTGCTTAGCTTCCAAGTTCAGATGGGGTCTGACATGTTTAGAGTATTTAGGCCGCTCCAAGATTATTAGCCCAGCTTTATCAGTTTTTGGAATTAGTTTTATTATAGCTTGCCTTTTACTGGAAATTCTCTTGCAATGCAAAACAGTATAAAATGTTTAACTGACCAAACAAATGTATTTAGGCCATCTAGTGTCTCTCTGGCCAAATCAAGTGTGGAATCAGAAACCTCTGAATACCAGTCTCAAACTACCAACTGCATATCTGCCCATGTGCCTGTGTATTCTTCCATTGTGCAGTGGGAAATATGCAGTTGCTGTCTTCACAATCTCAGTGAATCAAGTGGCATGCTGAAAACACTGATGCACACCATCCAGTGACACACACAGCACATGTAGTGCTTACACTTGTGGAACTCCCCTTCCGCAACTGTAAACTGAATGCAGGTGTTACAAAATGGCAAACACACACACACACACACACACACACACACACACCCTACAATCACTTGTACAAGGGAACTGTGTGCCTAAATTCTCAGCAGGATTCCATCCCTAATAACCATTCTAAACCTGCACCAAAGTCACAGTGATAGACTGCCAGCATAGAGGTGCATGACAGCAAGGGAGAGAAAGTGGCATATAAGTTATATGGCACAAGGAATGTAAGGAAAATGCCTTATAGTGACTCATAGTATTGGTTCATCTAGCTCAACATTGCCTGCTCAGACTGGCAGAAGCTCATCAGGGATTCAGACAGGGATCTTGCCCAAGCCTACCTGACTGAACCTGAGATATTCTCCATGCATAGCCAGAGTTCTACCAGCGAGCTATGGTTCTCCTCAAGGGCGGACCAGGGCCAGTTTGCCTGTTACTTTTGCTCAGTAGTCATTGGCTTAGAGCTATTCCTTGCAGCTGCCCTTTTCAGGTTGCATTGCTTCCTTCTAGTGTTCCACTAAGGGTTACTGTGATGTAGAGGCTAACTTCATGTTCAGAGAACAGGCTTAGTGGGTTTCAAAAGCATTAATCAGGAACATAGAAGCAACATTTACGTATCGTGGCAATTGCCAAGACTAAAGAACTATTGGGTCTACAGTGCCTTATAGCTGAAACATTACAAAGGCCTTTTCCAGACTATACTGTTATAGTGCTATTATTCCACTTTCAAGAGCCTATGGAGTCCTGGGGTTTGCAGTTTAGGGAGAGAGCTCTTTGGCCTCAGTAAACTTCAAACCCCAGAATCCCACAGGATGTTGAAAGTGGAATAATAGCACTATAACAATGTCGTGCAGAAATGGCCAAATTTGTATACTCAAGCACTCAGTTTGATAGCTTATTAAAACAACCCTTTTCCCAGACTTACATCTTGCCTGCCAATGGCATGACCTTGAAGCTGGGTCTCTCTCTCTCTCTCTCTCTCTCTCTCTCTCTCTCTCTCTCTCTCTCTTATCAAAGTTTGTTAGAACAACATTCCTTCATTTCCAACACACTGTTTTCTCATTCAGTTCCATCTCCACCTTCCAGTCCTTTGTTCACCTGGCATTACTTGGCATTACATGATATCAAACATCAAAGCCCTACAGGACATTACATGGCATTAAAAGGCATGGCAGGGAGAGCAAAGCTGCTGATAGTTACCAACTGAATCTGTGTAGGAATGCACTTATTTTTCCACTGTGGATCACTGCTTGAGATTTCTGACCACCTACCAGCTCTTATACACAGATCTGAAAAACTTCTTTGCCTTCTCTCAGTGATATGCTAGAGCCAGAGCTCACAGGGTGAGAATGCTATGGGCTTTTTGATTAAAAGGGATGATGACATCATTTGCCACTACCGCTGCTCCACAGGCTCTCCTGTTCCTTTTGGCCTTAGTTATAATCTTCATGGTAGCTGGATATAGTGTTGTGTGTTATATAGTGTTATTCTTGTTCCAACACATACTGTTGGGTAGCATGGCCTGGAATGGACAATTAAGTTCCACTGGCTTTACAGAAGACTTACTTCTGGTGATATGAAGGCCTTGGTGATTGGTGTTACCCTGAGGTGGTACTAATGTAACTACCTTTTCTGGATGTTGCACAAGGAGATATCCAGTACCTACTTGGGCAATGCTTTTTCCACTGCATAAGCAATGATAGCCAGGTGATACGGGGTACAATTCCATCTCTCCTCACCTCAATGACCACCAATTAGCTAGGAGGTGCAGCAGGAGTATTCTGTCATGGCCATCATCTTTCTGCCCACATCTTTTGCTTAACTACATTGGCAGACCTGTACCAGCATGAAAGTAACTCTCTGTCAGTAATGATTTGTTGCTATGAATCAAGGCAACTGCCTGAATTTTTGGACTCTCCTTAGGGGTATGCCTGTGGGCACTATCATAACAAACAGTTTTTCATTTGCTGTTAAATGCCCCACTTTGTACTGACTTTCTGAAACAGGTTGTGCTGGCAGTTGTGACTACTGTGTCTTGCTATTTTGGTTCCATAACCTGTATTTCTATGCATGCTTGTGCAATTTGGTCAACTTCTGGAAAGTTAACATTGGTCTGAAACCAGCAAAATTTTACTGGATTGTGATTTTGTTGAATAAAAGTTTAAAACCGGATTACATGAAAATTATTCCCCATCTATGTCCTCTTTCCACACAGTTGGATGATGGATTGGAAAAGATACCATACATTGGTTCCATACTTTGAAAATGGAAAAATATTGCAATAGGCCAAAATATCTCAGTCACAATCCACCAGGAAGTACTTTGGAGAAAGTCCATTGCGATGAATGCAGAAGAACATGGCTGTTCCCTCTCAGCATGCTTGCCAAACAGGCTATGAGCAAATATGTAAAGTAATTCTTTCCAATAGTGAATACCTCCTCTGTACTCTATTGCCAAAGGTTTTGTGTTCTTTTTCTTTAGATGGCCAGCCAAGAGTTTAAAACTGAATATAATACTTGCTAAAAATACACTGAAAGAGCCAATGGAACTCTCAGGCACATTTATATCTGAAAAAACAAGAACAATGTATGTTTAACTGAGAAAATATGTGGCAAAATTAGTTGGGGATCCCTTTGTTGGGGCAAATAATTCAAAGCCATTATGTTTCAGGACCAATTAATTATCCAAACCTCCAGTTTTGGGAAGAAAGATATTTAATCTCCTCTAATCCCTGGTGACTCTGACCTTTCACCTTTGTGTTCTGACCTCTGGTTTCTGGCTTTCCATCCCTCAGGACCTGACTAAATATAGGGCTATTGTTTTACAAACAATAGTTCCATAAATCTTTGCAAGCGCAGCACTGGAGACCTTCACCATCAGTATCCTTCCCCTTCCCCTCCTCTCCACAACCCTGTTAGATTTCCTTGTGCATGGATTCTAAATTATGCATCTTGGTTGTGAGCATTCTGACCCAACCTTGCATGTTGTTTTTGCTGTCACCTATGCTGCAGGAAAAGCATACCTAGGCTGAACATTCACATTGAATGCACCCAAACCTGTCTTCCCAGACAGGCGTCTGTAAATTTCTTTCCTCTCTTAACAGTCAGCAGAGTCAGTTCGCAGTCTGATCCGACAGTAAAAGAGTTTGGAAGATAATTATATAGCTTGGTGTGGTGCCTTGCTTGCGGCATATGACACACCGCATTATTGACACCAATTTTAATTACTTCTATTTATCTCTCCCCCTCTACCTAATCCAAAGTTGACATTAGTTACCTCAGCACAGGAGTTGCTGAATATTATAGAGTGTAGGTCTCGAGTGTAGGCCTACCTGATGCTTGTTTATTTAAATCCATAGCTGGAGATTTGAGGAAAACAGCTTTTGGGATGGAATGATGGCACAAATGTGAAGAACATAATATGCATTCCTATTAGCAATTATTTAAAATAGGTGACTTGCTGTTAATGGACATAATGATCAGAATTCTCCTGGGACTTTACATTAACATAATCCAGTTTCACGTTCATGCAGGGGCATACCCTCCAAATGTCCCGATTTGGCAGGGACAAAACAAATTAATCCTCTGTCATCCCACTTTTTCAGCTGCTCTTAAATTGTCCCAGTTTTATGCTCTTCCTCCCTCTTTTCCCCTTTGTCCTCAGATTACTTCAATTGCTAGTGAGTTGTAAAATGCAAAAGTGGCTTGCGGTCCATTACCTTAGTGGGGGGAAAGGACAAAAGAGGGTGAAGTCTTGCTCTTCTCTGCAGGCTCAGGCAAAAGCAAACTGTTGCAGCCTGTGCTAATGCCTGTGTTCTTCCTATTTAGCAATGGGTATCATCTTGACCACACTCTGGTGTTGCTTGACCACATACATCCCCATGTTCATCTGTGAAATACTGGAGAGCATACAAGGGTGAGTAGCATCAAGCACTGGGGGCCACAGTAGTCCCCCAAGAAGCTTGGGGGGATACTTTCTTCTCTGCTTGGCCTTCATCTACTCCTTTAAAAAATTATAAAAATGCACCAAAAGTCCTCCCAATGTTCGCGTCTGGGGTAATTTTGCCACATTTGGGAGCTCGTGCTGGTGTGTTTTAATCCTAGGACAAGACCTTAAAAAAAAAAAAAAAGAATGAGAAAGAAGAGAATCAGAAGCCAAATTACAGTTCATTTCCTGTTTTTAAAAAAGTCTTCTTCCATGGGATGTTTCTCTACATTTCCTACTCTTCCCATAATATTTGGATAGCTGTAAAGCCTCTAAGCTGTTTGTGTTAGGTGCTGTGGAACATGTTTTCTTCACGTCTCAGGGACTTTCTGCACTACAATGTTATAGTGCTATTATTCCACTTTCAACATCCTGTGGAATCCTGGGGTTTGCAGTTTAAGAAGGGGCAACTGGAATTCTCAGCCAGAGAGCTCTTTGGCCTCAGTAAACTACAAACCCCAGAATTCCACAGGATGCTGAAAGTGGAATAATAGCACTATAACAGTGTAGTACAGAAAGGCCCTCAGACTCAGCTATGAGACCTGAATATCTAAGCAGATGTTCTATCCAATCTAAAGCCATCACTTTGCAGATCCAGCCAAGAAAAGATGCCCAACAACCTTTTATGCTCCCCCACACAGGGTGGAGCCTGTTGACTGGCCTCTTTCCAATGCAGTGTCAACGTTGATCCAGATCAGAACTGACTCGGGAGTAGGTATCCACCTCAACTGCATACTCTCGTGTAAAAATGAATAATTGCGTATTGCCAGCAGGGGAGGTAAGTCCAGACTGCAAGGAACAAGGAGAATATGAAGCCCTGGGTTAATTTAATGTAGCACAGGATATTTCTACACACTTCTTATTAACCACTGGATAAAACATTCTCTGCAGCTAAGATTGCACTGACATTAATAATTCATCTTTGGTTCATTCCGGATGCACTGCTGTGTATCTTTTCTGCTACTCTGTAAGCAGGTGGATACTTTCGGTAAATGGAAGGGGAATACACACAGAGAGAATGAGAGAGTTGTGGGGGAGGGTGGCATTGAAATAAGTAATCATAATGGTGATGTTTTGAAGCTTTTTTTTTTTCGAAAAAAATTTGCTTTTAGTTTTCCATAGCAAGCAAGGATTCCCCAGAGAACACATATGCCTGACCCTAAACTTTCCCCATTTTCCAAGTCAATGCACTTGATGGGAACTCATCAGGCTTCCCTCTCTTTGATTACATACCCTTTAGATCTTTAGTTGTGGAACTGTTGCCAATTTAGGGTCGGCTGAATTCATTTCGTTTATGGAGCTTTTAAGATATTTGGTTCCTTTCCTTTCTCCTCACCTCCCTAGTTCGCTTCCTCATAAATGATTTGTACAAGAATCTAATTCGCATATGTAGAAAGGCTGAAGGTGATAGGTGGTATGTTCTTCATCTCTCCAAATATGCAAACATATTGCATTTCCTTCAGACCAAGTTCTGGAGGAGTGGAATTGTCACTTTGGAAACAAAGCTTGAGTTCCAAGCTCTCCAAGTTCCCTCCCCCACCTTCAATTTTTAGCAAGCTAGTAAAAATCAATAGCCTTGTGTTCCCATCTGTAAGCCACCTGACATTCTATGAATGATCAATGGAGCTTACACAGGGACTCTCAAGAAAGCAGCCGAAGACACCACAATTACAGTTTTTATCTTCTGTTGATTCAGAATCAGCCCTTCCTTGTATGCATGGTTTCTTCAATGCTTAGAGAACATTAGCAAAATCCAGGATGACGCTAAGTGGCGATCACTGGAAAGTAGGTCTTTTAGCATTCAGGGAATGTGATTTTTAAGAAATGAAGAAGCAGCCAAGGATGGGGAAGAAAAAGAAATATCATGCCGTGGAATTAAGTTTCTTAAAAAAACAGCAAAAATGCAGTTTGTTCTATGTTGCATTGCTAAATAGCATGGTGTATAATTTCACAGCAAGGTGGATTGTGGATTCCACTGCCTGCAGGCACATAATAAGCCTATCTATGTTATTCAGTGCAGAACTACTGTACCAGTAACTTGTAGTTACCCACAACCATTGTTGTGTCAATAGACTCAATGTTAAATACATTGGATTTTACCTACTGGAAAGTCATTCTTGAATTTGGACCTAATTACAATAATGTTGTGGTTTGACAAGTAATTGACCATAGTAATTGTAAAGCTGAGAGAAAACTGAAGGGAGAAATGCAAAGAAAGATTTTCTTTTTCTTGCCTTTTCAAAGGCACAAAGTAAACCTTTCTTATTGTCACTTCCAAGCCATGTCAGACTCTGAAAGAGAGCTTTTCAAGATGGGCGAAAGCGCCAGAGAGCACTTTTGAGCTGTTAGCAGCACTGCCATCTGCCACAGCAGTCCTCGACCCATAATCCCTCGATCTGACCAAGCTTTCTTTTACAGTGGATCAAGCTGTGCCCACTGAAGAATGAGCATGAGGTAATGGAACACAAAGGTTTCCGTATCAGAGAGATGCACAACTTAACTTCTCTGTCTCATCCTTTACCAAATCCTTTCCTTGCACAGTGTGCGCTGTGTAAGAGTCACAAAGAACATTACTAGAGCTATTGCTAGATCATATTGAATCTGACGACTGGTCCGTTCAGCTCAATGTTATCAATTCTAGCATGGATCTTCCCTACATCTAGGACAGACGCTGTTCCCAGGTCACCTTTCCTTATCCTGGAGGTCCTGCCACCCTCCTTCTACTTTTTCCAGAACCCCATGTGGGTTTCCTTAAGTGAAATAACACAAAGACAAGCATGTCTTCAAGATACACAGCCACTTCTGAGGGGGCCTTTAATGGTGGATTTCTAAACTGATAGAGGCCAGGACTAAATGGTGGGATCACTTCCAGCTCTATGCTTCCACAGTGCTCTGGATCTCCAGGGGTGGATGGCTGGGACCCAAATTGGCTCAAGCAGTGGTTCAACACAAAACATTAAATGTTTTCAGGGCTGCTCTTTAAACATAAACAATCCTACGATGACTCCCTGTAGACCAGAGGAGGGAAAAGTCGCAAGCAGAGCCCCAGGGATCAAAAAATAGCAAAGGAAAATGATTCCCAAATGCCCTCTAGTGATTATGAAGAGCACTTCGACCACATTGGGAGGCCCCCTGTACCCTCCCAGAGGTCAAACTTTCTTTTCAAAATTTTACAAAACTTTTTTTTGCCCAAAAATGCCCTCTAGCATCTGCAGGGGGGCATTTATACCTCATTTTTGGGGTCCAAATTTGGCAAATTTAGGCACAGTACATGCCATCTTGGAAACAAGAAGTGAACAGGAAGTGACGTCCACCCACTTCCTATTGTTAAAGAAGGCCTTTTCTGGGCCTATACTAGCCCAGGAAGGCTCTAAAACTTGGCAAAACATATTAGAATGCACTGGATTGTCTTTTTTTGCCTTTAATGCTATAGGAATACCAACAGCAGATGAATAAGAATGGCACCGTCTTCTGCACAGTGGGAAAGCTTGTGAAAGTGTCCTCTGTCTCTCCCTTTGCTTGTGAGTCTTGCTCTCCTTAGGCACAAAAGAACACCCTTTTTGTCCTTTATCGATTATTGTATGGAAAGACTAGTAATGTCAGACAGTTATCCAATCGTTCCGTTTGAGGCTAAACTTTTGGAACATAGATGGGGAAGAAGATAAGTTGATATAAATGTGTATGTGATATGTATATTAAGTAAGTATATTTATAATATATATTATGTATATAGTATAATAATATTCATAATAAAGCAAAGCAAAAAAAAAAGAAAACCCTTTTCATAGTGTTGAACTGTTAGTTGATTATCTAATTTTGGTCAACTTAAGAAATGTCACTGCTAAACTATTGTTTTGTATACCTTTTTGAATATTATTTACAATTATTTCTATGCTGCCTTTACTCCTCAAAGATGGTCAAAGTGAGTTGGAGAGTATTTTCTGAATACTTATCTTTTTAATTACAGGATCCAAGGCAGCTTACAAGCCTTTTAAAAAGCAAGCTACAATGTCAAAAATTATTGATACAAAAGTTAAAAACAATTAAATGACAATTCAGTTTAAAAAACACAAGCTGAAAACACTATGATACCCAATTAAAACATAGTCTATTTTTTTAAAAGGATATTAACACAATACCATTAAAAGCTTTTTCTGCCACATAAATTAAAAACCAAAGGTCTGCTTGGAAAACAAAACAAAACAAACTCTTTGCCACTGATGAAAGAAAAGGAGAGACGGCGCCAATTGAATCTCCCACAGGAAGAAATTTCACAACTTGGGAGCAGCCACAAAGAAGGCTTTCTCCCATGTCTGCATCAAACATGCCTGTGATGATGCTGGAACTGAGAGAAAATCTTCTGCTGAAGATCTTAAAAACTTGAGCAGGCTCTGAAATCAAGACAGTGGTTCTACAACACCATTAACAGGCTAAGAGTCCTATACTTCATTTCACCTGGCATTTCTACTGAATACTGGCTTGTCCAAAAGCTCCTAGCTGACCTCAGGCTTCTACCCAGGGCCCAACCCTGGTAAAAACACAAAACTAATCTACTTGCAGGCCTCCCAATGTTCTTGGATATCATAAATCCAAGGTTCCACTTTCCGCCCCAGTTTCATTTATTTTAATGCTGGCGCTACAAGCCGAAGAGGTGGCAGGAGAGCAGCAGGAGAATATATTAATGTACTAGATGTTTTGCTTAAAAAAAAAATCTGAGCACAAAGGGCTAAAGTAAAGGTATACAACACAGGCTGTACAGCAAGCATCATCCAGAGACAAATGACTCAATCTGGCACATGTGGCAGGCTTTCTATAATGTGCCCAACAGATGCAATACAGATGCATGTCAATACACATTCATCAGGCTGCTAGGACAAGTTTTAAAAGGGAGCAATTGGGTGGAGTCAGTTTCTCCTGACTTTAACAGTCACCTACACCCATGCAAAATGAATGCAATGCAGACATGTGCTCAATGCTTGTCATTTTGATACATAATTGCCCCGCAATAGCAATAGATACATGTCATGATATTAAACTCTTTCCCCTTGAGAAAGATTGGGAGTAATACCTACCTGGCCTTAAGTTGGACCCATTCATAAAAGGCTTGGAAAACCATTACTGCAAACATCACCATTATGGGGATGTAATTCCTTGCTAATTTACTCCTTAAAAGAAGCAAAAAGTAGTATTACCTATTTTCTTCCCACAGTTTTCAAAGGCTATTCATAGTTCAGGACTTATTCTCTTCAAAATTTGAACATGGTATTTTTGCACAGAAAACAGCATTTTCTAAGTAGGAAAGATCATTTTCTGCACAGGAAATAATGGCCATTTCTGCAACCTATGTGGTCCTGTCACGCTCCAGTGATGAACCCGGCAGCGGCTCTGCCAGGAAGGGAGTGCAACAGGAGCGCTACCCTCTGCACAGGGCCAGCTCCCAGTGGAAGGGAGTGTGATAGACACACCACTTCCTTCCGCAGCACAGCCAGCTCTTTCCTGGGCTGCTTTGGGGCAGGAACCGCCACCATTGTGCTTCCTGTCCTTCTGCAGGACAAGTAAGTGCAGGTAAGTGATGGTGCAATCACATGTTTTAATCCGCAGTCACACCGCCTAGGGATGGGAGAGGAGTGGGACTGTGACAAAGTCATGCAGAAGCATTGTTGCAGTCCTACTCCTCCCACCTCATGCCAGGATGGGAGGACACCGTGGAAAGAGCCAGTATCTCTGCACAGATAGTAAAAGTTGTTTACTGCATAGAAAATTCTCCTTTTCTTCCTCTGTGCAAAACAATGTGTGAATTTTGAGCAGACTATAGACTACAACTACAGCATTTTTGCACATAATTCTGAACAGATACATGGTGAGCCTGCAGAAACCATCTCTCCTTCTTTCTTGTCTCTATCCTCGAGGAAAAAGAGATAGGGACGGCTATAACTTTTACCAATCCCAAGAGCAGCTGCTGATTTTGATGTGTTTGGTTCAGAACTTGGTTGTTGCCCTTTGGGGACAGGGGCAATTCCTTAAAAACGGAATTCACTTGGAGATGCTTGGTCAGAGGAAAATATCCAGGAGAATAAACCACTTGGAGAACATATTACCTGTTAGGTGTTAGCTACCAAATTTATTTTTGATACTGTGAAACAGTGCCTCCTTTGTCTCAAAGGTGGGGCACTAGGATGCTCTACCAATCATGTAGACAGTGGCTGAAGATTTGCACCTGCTCAGGGAGAGAAAAGGACGTGCAAATCTGGTTTCATGCAACGAACCTTTAATTTGCTGCATTCACAGAAGGATGGCAGAATGCCAAGGCATAACGTTCTAACAATAAGCCTTACCCCAAGATCAGAGAAAATCCTTAGATCTTTCTGCAGACTTCCAAAATGGGCATTACTCATGCTTTTAAGATCCAAGGACGTCCTAGACATCCAATTTCACCTTACCACTATGGCACTACTGTGAAAAATGGAAAACACACAAAAGCTATTGACTTCTCTGGCACAGAGCCAATTTAGGCGAGCTGAGGATTTGACTCATTGCCTCATCTTAAGAGATGGGTCCAAAAATAGGAGCAGAGGTGGGCTGGAATACAATGGGGAGAGTAGGGGGGCTGAGGCTGTCACCTCCAAACTACATTGAATAATAGCTGATTGTGCCTATTTCATTAATGTGGCCCAAGAAGGGCATTTTGTGAAGAATGAACAAGTATAAATCCAACATAAACTAAAGGAAAATTACAGTGTTTAGATACCAAATATTGTACATCTAGGCACATGTAATTCTAAAAGTAGTTGTCAGGGTCAGTAATAATGTTTATACTAAAATATTCTGTTGGCATAGTATCGGCACGTTCTGCCTCTTTCTGAAAAATTTTTGGAAATGGAGTTTTCTGAAGTTTTCCTCCCGCACTCCTACAGTTCCTACAGTTCTCTGGAAAGATGAAACAACTTTTAAATCTATCTTAAGCAAGATAACTGAACACACAAGCGGTTGAGTGAACTGGCTCTCCTGACTCTTACTATTCTCTTCAGGTGACAAAGTGCCGCCATCAGTAAAGAAGACCTTCGTTTATTTACAGAAGCTGTCCATACAATGTTGAACCTCCTCAAAAAGTCACTCTTCACATAAAGAGAGCTATGACTTAGATCAAGTCTATCTATGTATTTCTCTTGACGTCAGAAAAAGTAGAGAGACATTGTTCTTTTATTTGTTGTGCTTTCCATCGCATTTCCACTTTTCTCAACCAAGATTCTGGGCTCAATGAGAAGCAGAGGAATGGCATTGTTGTTGTTCCTCTGTCTTTCCCTAGTGAACTGCTGGGGGAAAAGAGGCAGTCCTCACTGCCCCTTCGCCTCCTCCCTTCCTCTCCAACACAACAGTGACCTCATGGAGCTTGGCAGATGCCAGAGGAGATTTGGATAGGGCACAAAGAGGCTTGAGAATAGCCTCTTCTGTCTTGTTCGGTGGGGCCTTTTCACTCTATACTGTGCATATGGTATGCAGTACACATAGCAATATAATTCCACTTTAACTCTGCTGGTTTCATCCTATTGAATCCTGGGGTTTGTAGTTTGAGCTCTCTGGCTGAGAATTCTGCATACCGCCCCCTAAACTGCAAATCCCAGGATTCCATAGGATAGACCTCTGGCAGTTGAAGGGGGCTGGTCACAGTGCTGTAATTGCGTAGTGTGAAAGGGATCAGCATGCATACATCATTAACAAGATTATGGCCCTTGTCTCCTCTTCCTCATGGCATGGAGGTAGGGTTGCCATATTCTACAACCTTCAATCCCGGTATCTAACTGGCATATTATGCAAATAATTTTAATTATGCAAATTCAACACATTAGTTGATGCAATTTTTTTCTTCCACTATGTTTCAACTACCATATAATTTCTTTACTATTACATCTGATCTGAGAGAATCAGTATTGAATATTGTCAAAAGCACTTGGAACAAGCAGAGGTAAGTTCAGATTTCTGCTGGGTCATTAAATTTGCCATGTGACAATGGGCCACTGCTACCTCTTAGAAAACTTGCCTTACATTTCCCTTGCTTGTTGCTCTCGGCCTGTCTCACCACTCATTCCTCCCCCCCCCACTCCCTCCATCACCTTCTCCTCTTGCAATTCACCCTTCCCTTGCTTCCTACACTCCACTGCTTATGCCACACTCGCTCTCTCCTTCCTACTCCATCCTTGCCTCCTCTCATACCCTTGCAGCCCACCCCCTTTCTTCCTACACTCTGCCATTCATTCCACTTGCTCTCCCTTCCCTCTTCCTCTCTCCTCTTGCTTCATCCCATGTGTCCCTCCACTGCCCACACAGTTTGTATTCCTTTCCTTCCCATCAGAAAGGCAGTGGCGAATTTGTTTCTTGCAGAACAATTTTACAGATGAATGCTTCTACTTTCTTGCTGCCTATCCCAGCTTCTACAATGGTTTTTTAAAATCAAAGTTTGGAATCTGGGACAGATGATGGTCCCAATGATACCAAGTGGCATGCCTAGAATAAAATCTGACCAAGCCAGGATATGGCAACACTACATGTTGGTCACCCTGCATTTTCAAAGGTATGTCAGTAAAATGCCAGATTCTAAGAGGCTTTTAAAACTCTGCATATATCTCTCAGGTAGACTGTGGATCTGTTGCCCATGTCTATGGACCAACATGGAGAGGCTCATCACTGAAAGATGACCACCAGATGAGAAGCTGGCTATAGCAACTATGCATGGAGCAGCTGTGATCTGCACTGGTGGAGGGACTGCCCATGATAACAAAAAGCACAGCCATTCAGGATATGTATTTTTTTTTTTTACTGCAAAAGAAAACTTATTCCAGAATTCTCTGGCATAACTATACTGGAATAAGCAGTGGGAGCAGGCAGAAAGAGGCTATAGGCAATCCTGTCCTCAAGGAAGGCAGCGGAGAAGCAGGCTGCTTGGAGCTGGCAAACAGGATTGAGGCCCATGTGTTCTGTCTGAGATGGAGATGACTTTGGAAACTGCTAGGCTTTATAGTCTCAAAAATAGAATATCAGCTATTTCTTTTGCTTCTTTTTGTTAGGATCCCATAGAAAGGTCCCAGGTACTTAAAAATCATCTCAGTTCCTATGAGCCTAATTTGAGTTCCTGAAACCACCCCTTGCATTTTGCCATCTTACGAGACTTAGATGATAGGGTTTAAATATCAGCCAGCTACTCATCCTCTTTTTAAACACTGGCTTTGTTAAGCCCTTGGCCTATTGAAGGGACATTAAGAATCAAAAAGCTTGTACACTGTTGTGACCTCTGAATTGGATGTTGAATGTTATAAAGATATTATGGTACCAAGGATTTCAGCATTTTCTTTGGAAAATGTTCTTTTGCTCAACACAGCTACTTTTTTTTTTTTTTTGAGTGAACTCAATGGAACATACTTCCAATCAAAAATGTATAGGATTGCCCTGGAATTAATTATTTGGTAATGCAGTTTGTGTGGCAGGAGAATTGGAATGGAAGAAAGCACTGTTACTCATGCAAAGAGCCAATTCAGACAATATGAGGAAACACCTCAAATAGATGCATTGCTGAGAGACGCGTAACTTGGAAATGTTACTTTTTTGATCTCCAGTGGCCAGAGTGAGTGAGAGATTCTGGGAGTTGTAGTCCAAAAAAGTAACATTTTGAAGTTCTGGGGAGACAGTCAAGCCAATTCACAGATATTCTTGCCTGCTACTGATCATTTTCTTTTCCTTCTCAAAGTCCCTTTAAAAAAAAAAAACATGGATTCTTCCAGGAATAATTCTTGTACAGTGGAGAACTGGCCTATAAAAGAGTGGAGTCAAAAATAAAGGGAAGGTTGGAGAAGAAAGAAACTTGATACAGATCAGTATGTTAGGTGAAAAAACTCTGCTGGATATCACACTCCCATTCTTGTATCCACTCAGGAGCATTTTTAGGAACACTCTATAGAAGGATGTGATGGCAGCTGAGTAACGTAGGTTTTATGATGCTGCACCTAAGCTTTGCAAAATGACTGTGATCTCCCAGAGCCAGAAGGCATATATCCACGTTCACCCAGATGAGTCACTTGAAGCCATCAAAAGCAGAGTGGGTTGAGAAAGGAGGAAAAAAAGGAAGCGTTTAAGAGACAAAAGGGGACTTTCAGACTCTTAATGGCTCAGCCATCTGCACACAAAAGGCAGAAGCTGTCAGTGCGAGAGAGGCCTGCTATTCACAAGCCAAGTCCAGTCTTACAAAGCCACAGAAATGCTTTTGCCACATGGTATGAAAGTCATGGGGCCGCCATAAGTTGACAGGTGGCTTGAAGGCACATACACACATGTAGCGCCAACAAGCAAAGGTAACACACAAACATATATGCCTTATAAAAGTGTTTACCGCAGTGGTTTGTGATAGCGTATAGTAGAATTTAGGGGTGGAGAAATCTCTGTTCACTTCCCTTCACTGTTCTGCTCTATGGTTTGCTGTTGTTTTATTGTTCATGCTCTTGTTCCTATTGTGTGCCTTCAAGTCGTTTCAGAGATATGGAAACCCTAAGGTGAACTTATCACGGGCTTTTCTTGTTCAAGATTTGTTTGGGGGGGGTCGTGGGTACAATTGCCTTCTTCTGAGGCTAAGAGAATGTGGCTTGCCCGACACAACCCAATATGCTTCCAAGGCCGAACAAGGATTTGAACCTGGTCCCCCGAGCTGTAGCCCAGTGCTCAAAACATTATACCATAATGGCTCTCTCCTCAACAGTACAAAATGACAAAGGAGATGAACTGGGAAGATTTTCTACTGTGACTCCCCAAAGGCAAGATTAACTAGTAGACGTCAGGTACAAACAGATCAGCCTTAAAAAATGCTACCTTAATGGTATACCATGTCAAAACAGTATGAGAAAGAAAAAGACCCACAGAGCAGACAGTAATAGAAGGAAACAAGTGAGAGAGATGATTTCCACAGATACCACAAGAAGCATGGCAACTGTTATCATGAACCAGTAATGTCCAACTTAGAGTACTACAATATGTAACACCTAGGGCTACCTTTGAAGATTGTCTGGTAACAGCATTTAGTTGAAAAAACAGCCACTAGTCCACTAACTAGGCAATGGCAACAGCTTTTTGCCATGCTTTGCCGCTAGTCCGTTTCTGTGCACCTTTCTAAGTGCTGGTGCTGCTTGTTTTTAAGACCACATATGGTTTGGGATCTAGATACTTAAGGAAACTTCTTCTCTATACCCTCCAACATTTCAAAGATGAAAACTGGGACAAGTGTGGCCCTGCATGATCAGAGAGCACTCAACATGGCAAAAGTTATTAACCAGAAAAAAAACAGACAAGCTACACACCTTCAGGAGGTGTGCTTTTCCCTGTGCCTTGTGGGAAGGACAAGATTTCTCCCTTTCCTCTCTACTCTCCACTATTTTTGCACTCCAGAAGCAGTTTCCAGCAATAGAAGTAAGCCAAGGAGAAAGGAAAAAAGTGGAAGAAGGAGAGAGAAACCAGGACATTTTAAAACCCACAGACAAAGTGGAATGACAGGGGATTAATCAGCATTGTCATTGGAAGGTATGCTTCTGCTGCATCAGTTTTCTGATACATTAAGCTTTTTGTCAGAGGCATTTCTCTGAGAGGCCCCCCTGTGAAGTGAAAAGGCCTTTTGGGCGGTATCACCTCAGTTGTGGAACTCTTTCCCCAGCTAGTCTTGCCTGGTATCTATGCCTTTTGTGTGTTTGGCAAAGGCCTTCTTATTTTCACAGACATTTAAAATCTGTTGCTTAAAATGTATGTATAAAACAATGCCTACTAATAGTTGTACCCCTACTAGTATTGGTTAGTGCTGCCTTTTAGAGCTATAAAAGGCCTTTGGATATATTATAAACCATTCTGGAGATTCTGAGTGGACTATCCATACAGAAATATTTACCATAATAATTTTAAAAAGTCTTTGGATGCATCTTGCTGTTCAGAAAATCAAACAATATCTTCAAAATATACAGATTTCTGAATATAAATTGCATTTGGATCTAGGAGATGATAAATGGTAAATTCTTAATTTAAAAAAAAATCACAAAGCAAATTTCTCACCAGTTCCCCTAGTGTGAATGTGTTCTCCTTTTCAGTAGAAACACGTTGAAATGGTAGGATCTGGAAAGAGCTTGGTTTCGTTGAACCACTTGGTTTCATTGAATTAGCTGCAATCACAAACTGCAGTCCTCGGAACAGCTCAAGAGCCCTGTAACCAGGAAAGCAAATGTGTTTTCTAAAATGCCAATGTTGTTTTATCATGTGTTACGTGTGCCATTTTTTTTCCTACATGTGCTCAAGAGCTTTTCGCTTCCTGACATTTTTAAAGTGATGACACACAGGAGGGAGACCAAGACAAACCTTTCAAAAGAGCATCAGCAGTAAGCTTTACCTGTCCAGTAGAAACACATTGCCCCTTGGAGACATTAATCTGCTTCTTGCTGCTTCAGGAAACAACAGGAGTGACACTTTCTTGTATAAGTAGGTTCCCATTTAGTGAGAAGAAAACAAGGTGGCAGCTTCATACATATCTGTTATCAGATAGCCTAGCAAAATGGCTGTCGTGACAGGCAAGTGTACAGGGAGGGAGGGCCTTACAGTATTTCATTCATTCACAATTTTGTAGTCTTGACTTTTCTTCTGCAAGTCGATATGGCTCAAGTCGAGGCTATTTGAAAGATTGTTTATTTCCCTATATGAGTCCCAACTTTGAGACCCAACTTTGGGGAGAAAAGCGAGATACAAATAAATATGCAGATGTAGATCTACTTAAGAAGGCTTAACGCCCCTACAAGATTCCAGTGGTGGTTTCATTCATACAGTGGGCAGTAGCTTTTGCTTATTCAACTGTTTTAATGGTCTCCTTTTATTTTATTTTTATACACTTAGTAAAAATACACAACAACAACAATGTTTATTTATAACCACCCTTTATACAAACACTTAACCCAGAAGCTTATTAAAGAGTAGTGTTACTTTGTTCCTTAATAGTTCAAAGGAGCATCTATTGTGTGGTTCCTGGGATATGGACATTTATTTCAATTTGGACAATTAATCAACCGGTTTAATTAGCTAAAGGCAAAATTTTATTAAACTGAGAATAATACAATTAGCTAACAGTCCTAAGAATCAGTTCTGTGATCATAGGACTTTCATAGGACTTCGTCACACCTTTCTTCTATCTACTTTCAAACAACAAAAGAGTCCTGATGGGGAGAATTGTTACCTTTACTTCATGGAAGATGCAGATTTCAATCAATAAAATCAATCAATGACATTTGCTGGCTAAGAAGTTGGTGGTGAGAGGTTGTATGATGAAGAGCCACCAGTGCACGACTACAGGAGAGGTCACCTTGAAGTTTAATCAGCTGCCACATTGGGCATCTGCCAGAGGCCAAAAGCACTTTGGGTCAACTGCAATGTAGTGGATTGGGTCCAGACAACACTAGCTTCACTACTGTGGTCTGAACGTGATCCAACCTGTTTTGCATCTCCATTTCTCATTAAAGTGGAGTGTATTTAGTCAAGCTGATATTCCAGCTTCAAATAGAAAACTGTGTTCACCCACTTCAGCTTTCATTCTGATCATCTAAACTGGTGTCTGCCATCAGTAATGGACTGGATGTGGATGAACAAACTGGGACTAAATCCACACAAGACAGAGGTGCTCATGATCAGTCAAAAGGCAGATCAGGGAATAGGGATTCAGCCCATGCTGGATGGCTTTACACTCCCCCTGAAGACATAGGTCCACAACTTGGGGTGCACTCCTGGATTCAACCCTGAGTCTGAAAGCTCAGCTTTAGTAATGTCCAGGAGTGTATTTGCACAGTTAAGTTTTGTGCATCAGCTGTACCCATTCCTAGAGATGTCAGGTGCGGTATCAGTGACACATGCCTTGGTTACATCCCAGTTGGATTACAGTAACACACGCTACATGGGTACTTGCTTTTTAAGAGTGTTGGGAAAGTTCAACTGATCCAAAGAGGTGTGGCCAGATTGGGGCTGGCTACAGGGAACACACAACTCCCTTGTTGTAGCAGCTCCATCGGTTGCTGGTCTTTTTCTGGACACAGTTCAAAGTGCTGTTTCTGGCTCATAAAGCCCAGTATATCTCAGGTCCAGGTTATTTGAAAGACCATATTCTGGCCTTGTTTTGAGATCTGCTTTGGAGGCCCTTCTTTCAGTCCCACCACCTTCACGGTTACATAGGGTAGGAATATAGGAGAGGGCCTTCACTGTTGGGCAGTCAGTAGTGCCCATCACTAGTATGGGAATTAGAGCAGCCATAGTAGATACAAAGGTAGAAGATTTGAGACTGGCACCAAGGCCTGGGAAAACATCTGCAGGGAGATAAGAGAGCTTCAGCTTGGGAAGAATGCATAGGAGGGTCTGGGCCTAAATGTCTTTGTTCTATCCTGTCCTTTCAGTCTGAGCACTGAGGTTAGATGAGTGTACTGCAGTTCCAATAAACCATGCTTTACTGAGAAGTACCTTGTAACTGTGGTTCCTTCAAACCTGACATTCTCAGTGGTTGCCCCCAAGCTTTGGAACTCCCTTCCTGGAGAGGAAGCCTCCCTCCTCTCTTTCCATTGAGTTTTCCACAGCTGAAGACATTTCTGTTTTGACAGGCCTTGGAGGATGGATTATACAAGGCCTGTCCCACCTAAACAACGTGCTGGGCTTCCTTTTATTATATTTGTTGTGCTATTTTCCAAAACGGTTTGCGGTTTTCATCTTTTTATAGTTTAATCATTTTTAACTCTTGTATTTCGTGAATTTTTAACTATGTTTTTTATATCTGTTTTAGCTGTCTTGAGTCCTGAACTGAAAAAAGTAGGATATAAATAAATATCATCAGTAGCAGCTGCAGTGGCAGTCGTAGAAACGGCCTCCTCCTCTTTCTCCTCCTCCTCCGTGTGGGTGGAGATTTTGGGCTAATGTGGCCTGTATATGTCATAGTTCTTGAAGCATTGCTTGCCTTCCTCCATGAGTTGGTGTAAGGATATTTACCAGCTGGAAGGTGTCCAGAGATGGTTGACCAAGGCCATTTTCGCACTAGACTGTTATAGCGCTATTATTCCACTTGCACCATCCTATGGAATCCTGGGGTTTGCAGTAGGCCCTTCCCTAAACTGCAAACCCCAGGATTCCATAGGATGTTGCAAGTGGAATAATAGCATTATAACAGTCTGGTGTGGAAATAGCCCAAGGAGATCAGAGGTCTGGAAACCAAGCCTTCTGAGGAACAACTAGGAGTACGTTTAGCTTGCAGAAGAGAAAACTGAGAAGTGGCACGAGAACTATCTTTAAATATCTGAAGGGCTATCATATAGAAGATAGAACAAGCTTGTTTTCTGCTGCTCCAGGGACTAGAACATGAACCCATGGATTCAAATTACAAGAAAAGAGATTCCACCTAAACATTAAAAAGAACTTTGTTATTGTTAGACAGTAGAATATATTGACTTGGAGAACTGTGGACTCTATTTTTGGACGTCTTTAAACAGAGGTTAGATGGGCATCTTTCACAAATGCTATAGTTGTGTATTCCTGCATGGCAGGGGATTGAACTAGATTGTCCTCATTGTCCCTTCCAACTCCATGATTCTATGGTTCTGTGATGAACTGGGATAATTACCAAGTACTCTGAGGAAAAGTGGGATTTTTTTAAAAAAAAACCCTGAGAGGCAGTGCAGTAAAGCCATTGCGCTTTGCCCTATTGCCCACCTTCAGAAGTTGCAACAATACCCAAAGACAGTAGAGGTGTGTGGTGAAATGGCCAGATACTAGAGACATTAGGAGACGCTGAATGGGAGAACACATGCATTCAAACCAAAAGTCATACATTCAATCCCTACCACATTCAGGGAGAGCTGGGGATGGCACCTATCAAGAGCCACGACCGGTAAGGGGTGGGCTACTGTGGTGGGTCCAGGGATCAAAGCCTGTGTGGCTTTGAGTGCCACACAGGCAGCCAGAAATGCCAAGCAACAGGAATAAATTTCCCCCCAAAACAAAATGGAATTGGCCAGTAGTCCACTTCTGGCTTGGAAAAACAAGTATTTTCTGATATCAAACTGTGCATGGAGGGCCTGCAATTTACTGATAGAATGAGCTATGGTGAGTGGGCCTTCAGGATTCAAATGCAGAAAAGGCAGTTCATTGTGTTATAATGTTGCAGGGCTAAGAAAAGTTGCCATGTCCAAAAATTCACTCTTCTTTTCCCATGTGCCTTGCCATTCTGGATTGAAGGGATATGGCCTTACTTTCCCTTTCACGATTCTAATTTGCCCTTTCAAATGGACGCGCAACTCAAAAATTACCCCTTTTCTCCAGCCCACCATGCATTTCTTTTGAGCCGAAACACATCTTTGATCTCAAAACCCACACAATCTACCCCAACCCTAACCTGAGCATGTTAATCACTTGTTCTGTCATTTCAGAACCACTATAAAAGCAATTATTCAAAAATGATAAAATGAGGTATTTATAAGAGCCAATATTATAATGAAATGGGAGTTAATGTAATTTAGGTGCTCACTAGGATCACATGGGTTGCCAGGAAACCTTTGATCCTTGAATGAAAGTTACATTTGAAATGAATCATTCACATTATCCTCTGTTCGGAGTTATCAGTGGTCTCCTCTCTTACCTTGTAATTACAGAAGCGGCAGCTTTGGCCCTGGATGTTGAAATGATTTTAAAGTGCCCATTGTTTAATTAGAGATGTAATATTTCAGCATGCATGGTGGAAGAGTGAAGAAAATTCCCTCCAGGTCTCCTTTGATCCCGCTTAGCCTCTGTATTAATGTCAGGCGCGAGCAAAGCAAGTTGGACAAAATAAAAGTTATGTCTTCATTTAGAGACAGGTATAAATTAGCAGTGGGTGAGATCATTAATTTCATTGATTTGGGATTCAGTGCTTAAAGATTCATGCTGTAGATTTGGAGAAGGAGATTATATCAGAGGCTATACTGGGGTCCCAGCGGGATCGAACTCCTTCAGCCTGTTGAGGTAGGTTCATTTGCTGAACACAAATGCGGGGGAAAGACTTAAGCTGCTCTCGGCAGAAGTTTAGTGAGTGATTTGCATTGACCTTGGCAACCACGGCCAGAGAACGAAGTGGGGAAATGCAGAGGGGGTTGAAAGGGAAGAGGAATTATGCAGCTGTTTGGGCTAGGAGAGTGGAAGGGGGTGGCAGCAGAGAAGGGAGCAAAAAAGCTGTTCCATATCTGAAGAGCTTTTTGAAAGAACATTTCCAAATCTTTGTTAAATGCATTGTTTTTCTTCAAGCATACACTACTGGTCTTGATTTCTAATGAAACAAATACTGTCTTGCACTTTGCAAGCAATCCCTTTTCTGCAAATATACACACATTTACACATATTTACACACACACTCCTGCGAAAGGCCAGCTAATTAGGTTGGCTCCTGGTGGAAACCAGTGTTTAGCTGAACCCTTCTTATATTTCTGAACTGAAACTGAAACAGAAACTGAACACACACACACACACACACACACTTTTTATATCTTTTGGTGATGGGATAGATAGTCTGACACATCCGAAGAGGCCCATATTTAGGAATGATGCTTTAAAACATCCAGGTAAATTTTGTCTGCCTGCCCTGATTTCCAGTCCTGCATGAATTATGGATTTGTACCTGGCTTCTAATTGCAAAAGAGCACATGTTCAGTTCCGGGCATCTGCAGTCAAAAGGATTAAGGCTGGCCTACAGTTTCCTGAGTGAAAAGCACTTCCAGATCCCAATTAAACTACATTTTTTAAGACACACACACTTATTGTACTTGTTCAACTGGTGGCACTTAGTTATCGTACCTTAAAGTTCTGCTGATTTTTTTGTAAAATGAGTGAAATCAAAATGGAAACTGAGCAAAGAAACAGCCACCAGAATCCTATATGACATGGTATGTAACTTTGCATATTCTGATCTACATTACAGAGGTGCTAAGAAATGCCTTTGGTGAATTGTGAAGCTATATAACTCGACTGGTCAGCAAGAGCTCCCAATGCACAATGGGACTGAGGCACATCGATGTGCAATGCTCATCAGCGCACGATGCTCATCATTGCATGTATTGGTGTGCAACCCTGTCACAAAGTTTTCTGGGATTGAGAATGTATGATGCACCCAAATCACCCAGTAGGTTTCCATGGACAAAGCAGGGAATCGAACCCCGGTCCCCAGCATCATAGACCAATGCTGACACCACTACCACAGCCTGGCTCTCATGTTTACACGCAGCAAATACAGCAGACAATCAGCAAATACTTTAATTTGCAATTTAAAGTATTTATATTGCCTCTCAGTCCACCAGGGCCCTGAGAAAAGCATAGGAGATTGAAAAAGAATTTATGAAAACATTTTTTGAGAAATACATCAATACATTAAATTAAATTTAAAATGCAAACAAAATTTCAAGAGTCTCCAAACCTGCCTTTAGGAGTCAAATGCCATACAAAACAGTGTGGCCTTGGCTGGCTACTAGAAGCTCAAAGGGGATGGAGTCAGACAGACTTCTCTTGAGAGGAAGTTCCACAACGGAGGTTATGCTACTGAGAAATCCATGTGTCATGTCTCCACCCTAGCCTCCTGCAGTAGTAGCACATGCAATAGGATCTCCACTAGTGTCATGGGCCATGAGTCAGCTTCTCCAGGTGAACAGCAGCCTTGAAGGAGACAAGCAGGAGCTAATTAGCACCAGGAGCTAATCAGGGTGGGATGAGAGCCAGCTGGCAGCAGCCTTTGTAATAAAGGCAGAGGATAGTGGCTTGATACTAGGAATAATATGTGTGTTTGTTGGCTGTTGCTTTTGTAGTGTTACAGATTCCTTGTTTGCTGTCTGCCTGTCTTCTCTGACTTTTGGACTGTCTGACC
Organism: Cyclura pinguis; assembly: GCA_030412105.1. Taxonomy (NCBI): domain Eukaryota; kingdom Metazoa; phylum Chordata; class Lepidosauria; order Squamata; family Iguanidae; genus Cyclura; species Cyclura pinguis. Next base: position 336,046,949 of record CM059600.1, read on the forward strand.
TTGCTGCCTGCTGGATTCTTGACCTTTGGACTAACACTGGACTTCACTTCTGCTTTGTCCTGATCAGGCAAACTTTATTGGACTGCTAAACTGTATCTGTTTGCCTGCTGAATATCTTGACACTTTGTTGCCTGATAACAGACAGCCAGTGTCTATGACAGCTAGGGATCTCAAATTGTCGACAGGCTAACACAGGAGGAGGTGGTGACTTTAGATACACATAGCAGGTTGTTACTGCCCTGGCTAGTCTGAGCTTTGGGGATATTAAAGATATCCTCTTGATATCATAATTCGGCTTCACTTCTCTATTCGTCTCCACGTGCTTGCGAGGCCATCGGACAAGCACGTAAACAAACTCGGCCATTAATAGCCGTAATATTACAGGCAGGCCAGAAAATAGCTGACTCACTGCTTTAGGAGACCTCCAGGCAAGTACTCTAATTAGGTATGCATGCAACTTACAAAAGAGCCTCTGCCCTGCGATGGCAGCTTGATGGGTTAACTATACAATACCCAAGTACTCTGCGTTTGCATACTGGCTACTCTATTGAGAACCCCTACGATAACTCAGTCATTCAGATTCTGACCTTTTGGAGGCTTTGTCTCCAACTCCACATCTATTGTTTTCTCTCAAGTACGGCATAGCCTGCAGTCACAATTCCCCTTATAAAAACCCTTGATTCCGAGACCTTCCTCGGAACGCTCCCGAGTTTCATCCCACCTTGCTGCCGCTTTGCTTGGCGAGCCTCCCCTCAGCCCCACGTGCTGAGCTACATCGCACCCCAGCTTCACTCTTTATTTTTCCAGGCTTCAGGACAGGTGAAGTACGGCCCAAACCAGCAATCCCTCTAAAAATCCCTCTATACCACTCCAACCTTTATTTTCTTTAGTCATCTTGTATGAGTGTGTCGCATACACTGTTTTGCCTGTATTTAATAAACATCATTTATGGTTTCAACTTCTGTGTGCTCCTTGACTTGACCTGACCCCGTTGACATAGGGTTCAAGATCTCGCTACGTTACCCTGCCTCTCGTAACGCTAAGCAGTGCTCTGAGCTAATTTTCCCCAACTTTAGTTGAGCACATTTTGGTGTCTCTCCCGGGACCCCCAGTACACAGAGTAACAAGGTTTAGCTTGGCAGAGATTTGTATCATGTGGTCCTAGTGTAGGATCTCAGCCAGTGGGTCTTACTTCTGAGTAGGCACATTTATAATTGCATAGAGGTTAAGGCCACCAATGGCTATTAGTCATGATAACTATACCAGGTATTACCTCCCATGCCAGAGGCAGATTGCCTCTTTATACCAGTTCCTTGGGAACATGAGATAGAGATTGTTGTGTTATTCACGTCCCACTGATGACCTTCCCCTAGACTCTTCCTGAACAGAATATTGGACTAGATAGACTTTTGGTTTGATTCAGCATGAATGCTCTTATGTACCAGGTTACCATGAGATGCTACCAAGAAGCTCTGTTGTGATAGCCTTTTGTTCACCCTAATGGTGCCAGATGCTGTCTGCTCTCTGAAGCTCAGCAGGGTCAGCTCTGTTAGTACTTGGATGGGAGACTGCCAATGAATACCAAGTGGTTTGGTTAAACTTCACAGGAAGGAATTGGCAAAACCATACTCTAGTGTTTGTTGCCTAAGAAAACCCTATGAAATTCATGGGGTCACCACTGGTCAACTGGCAACTTGAAGTCACATGCACAGATAATTTGTGTTACCATCACCCTAAAGTCTTGTCAAAGACTGTTGTTGTTCTGTGTGTCTCATCGCAGCTGGAACTGGGCATAAGAGGATCCTGTTGGCAGTAGGCTACTTTGGTTCAGATCAGCCCATGATCTGATGTATGAAGAGCTTTCTTATGATCTTATGTTGTTCTTATGATTCCATGGTGCATGATCTAATGGGAAGATTGAACAGAATCATATGTGTTCTGTGGAATCTGTCTGGAAGGAGGCAAGCCAAAGCAATCCATCATGCAAAGATGTAATGATCAGCCTCATCCATCGCCAATTATTTTGGGGTTACAGGAGTACTTCTTTATTAGTGTTCTCATGGCACACAAAAGTGTCCCCTGCACCATTTGGTAATGTCAGATTTCACTGTGTTGCATCCTTGCATGTGCTCTTGCTTGCTTTTTGACAAAAGCTGCTTTTAGATTGTTGGACCTATTTGTATCTGAAGGTCTTCTGGTAAATCAAAAGCAGCCATTTCTATAGCTGCAGATCTTGCATTCCAGGACTGGTTTACTGTATTTTGTGTTCATTTTCCTGGAGTAATTAGTTGTTCTTTTGTGTAATTATGAGTATAAGCATTTCTAAAGATAGCCATTTGCTCCATTAGCTGGGACACCAAGGGGCCAGGATACCAACTTTGTCAATATATTGTTTTAATGTCATCCCATCACTCAGATCATACTGATTTGCCATCTGTATCCAGTAGACCTCCTCTGAGATCTCATCCCTCACTGTTAACTGAGCCATATAACTGCCTTGAGATTTATATGGATTAAAACCAACACAGGCATTTAGGATGAGGAGAGTTAAGCCACAAGTCTATGCATACTTAACTGGAAGTTAGAAAGCCCTTACGCAATTTAATAGGCCTTACTTCTGAGAAGACCTGAACAGGATTGCATATCAACATCCCATCAACATGCTTGTCTGTTTTATCAGGTCCCTCTGTTGCTGTCATGTTCTACTGCAGACGTTGGTAAAGGTTTTTTGAGGCAGGTTTAAGAAACAAACTTTAAAGGGCAATACAGCCCCCTTAGAGGAGAGTTAAGATTCACGAAACCACAAATTCTTCTCTGGTTTGGAGTTTCAGCTGACTGGGGGTGGAGGGGCTGTGTCCACACTGAAGTTTGGTACCTCTCGAGAGATGCAGAATTCTCTAGTCCACTCCACCAAATGAAGGTACCTCACAAAACTTCAAATCCCAGAATCTAATAGGATGGAACCATAGCAATAAAATGGTCTCAAAATGCTGTAACTGTGTAGTGTAGATATACCCCGGAAGAAAAATTCTCACTTAATCCCCATGTCTACTGCACCCTCTTCAGTCACCCCATTCCCTTAAATCAGTTGCTTTTGGGTGACAGAAACACAAGAGGAAGGTTTCCATTCCTCTTTCCTGATCCATCACCCCCTAACAGCCCAACAAGGTAAATGGGACTATAGAAACTGTAGTTTCCCAAAAGATGTCAGTCCCCATGGACGTCATTTCTGGGGAATGTCAAGAAAATCTGAAGATGATCTTATGAAAGTTCACCTTTCTCCTTGTAAGGATGTGTTAGCCCTGCTACATTTGCAGTATCAGATTAACCTAATCCAGAGCCAATGCCAAGTGATCTTTGTAGTGCATTACCAGTGAAGGTGCTTATTTGGGATGGCCGAATCAGTCTATTTCTGATTTACATTGAGTCTATAAGTGTTTACTTATAAGCCCATCCCATCACCACATTAATCTACATTTCTTTTGTTTTTAGATTTGCGTAAATATTTGCATTTCCGTGAAAATTTAAATGTACTATAATTGTAACTAAAATCTGTATTACACGCGCGCGCGCGCGCGCGCACACACACACACACACACACACAGTGAGCCCTCTGCATTTGTGGGGGTTAGGAGTGCAAGACCTCCACAAAAATAGGAAAATGCAAATAAAAATCCCAAATGTGAGTCCCCCTGCCCCCTTGGAACACCTCTCTAGGAATCTCTAGGCTCACTCATGCAGTACTATGGCCAGCTTCCAGCAGAAGTGGGACACAGAGTCATGTTGGAAAACTTATCAATGCCTAGGGAAGTGTTCTCTACGAGAAGTCACACTGGAGGACCTACAGATCGCTACAAAGGTCATACATTTTCCATGGCATGGGCAAATAGGGTGAGATTTTTTAAATAAAAAACAAACAAACTAACCTGCAAATAGTCAAATCCACAAGTGCTGAACCTACAAAAGTTGAAGGATGACTGTATACACTGTAATGCACATTGTAATTGTATTTGTGCATCTTTTTCACTGTTTTCTATCTTAACATGTGCATTTCAAAAATGAAATGATTTTGATCTGACTTTTGAAACCAAGAGTTGAATTCGAACATCCTAGAAGACTGTAGCTAAGTTCCAGTCCACACTTTCCTAATGGGGGATGTTAGTTCCTTCTGGTATTCAAAAAAATAAGTGTAGGGCAGAAATGGTCTCAGAATCCTGTTGGTGTCTTGGGGCCTTTCCACACTCCACTGCTATAGTGTTATTACTTCACTTTCAAGATCTTATGGAATCCTGGGGTTTGCAGTTTAAGGAGGGGCATTTAGAATTTTTAGCCAGAGAGCTCTTGGGCCTCAGTAAACTACAAACCCCAGAACTCTACAGAATGTTGAAAGTGGAATAATTGCACTATAGCAATGTAGTGCGGAAAGGCCCTTATACATACATGCATTCCCTTTCAGAACCGTTTGGACATTTTTGATGGATATGGAACATCTTCATTCCATTCTGGCTTGTAGAAACAGAAGTGTGCATGTGGTGCCATTGTGCAGGTAGAAGCTCATTGCACATGATACACCTTGAGTTGTCTATTCAGTTGTACATTTGGTGTCTTTCTTCAATTGCATAACACTTCCATTTAAGGCAAGTGTTACACAGCACAATTAATACATAACTCCAGATATAGACATTTATGCTATGCTCAGTGAAGGGTCTTAGCTAATATTTTTCAAGTTCTCTTTTTACATATATGAGATATATGGATTACAATGCTGTTGGTTAGTCCCAAGGATAAACATATTGAATCTAGTTAATCCCAAAATAATCGCATTGAACCATCCAGTTGATTCTGTGACTCTGCACTAGTTGGGACAAACAATAGGCCATGCGTGAATTCTAGAATGCTGCTAGTACTATTTAATAATAAAGTAATTGTAGATAATGATGATGATGGATGTTGATTTATTTCCTCCCCTCCTTCATCAGAACTCAGGGCAGCTAACGGTTGTCATAAACATGCCATTAAAATTTCAAATTCTAAATATCTAAGCCATAAATTTAAAACCACAAACCAAACATCTAAAATATCTAAAGTTAAAAATAAAAATGCATTGACCTGGAACATCCTGGGAAGGTTATAGCTGAGCTCCAGCTAAGATAACAAAAACAATACAAAGTAACAGCAACCAAAGACTTTTTAAACTGGGTTAGGAAGGCACAGAGGGACATTTTTGAGTCCTCCTGACTCTGTCTGGGCCACAGGTCTGCTCTTTTTGGAAATCAGAAGTGATGATGTGGTGACCTCTCTTTACTGTTCTGAAGGTTTTTTAGGCTGCTTTTGGTCGGGGGATCCTGAAATAGCAATTTATTGCAAAGCCATATTCCTCTAGAATTGTTTTTAGCCAGAACTGGCATTATTGGCCATTGATTAAAACTGGGAAGGTTATGGGTGTAATGATGGGTGGGGGAGAACCCAGAAGTCCCCTGGCCTACATACGGCTTATGAAGCACTGATTCCAACCCCATGTTAAACACTTGGTTATTTGTTGAAAGCTTGCGCAAATAGATGTTTCATTTATTTTTTTCTTAATCTTGTGCCTGAACCACGAAAGTGTGTGGGACAAACAGACCTCTGACACATCACTGGGATACCAGTATCAGGGGAACCTTGACACATGTGGGAGTCTGTAAGCCACATTAATAAGGGATACAACAAGTACATTTAACTATTTTCTTCTGGTTGTGAGAAGGTCTTGTAAAAAAGGTAATGTTCAAAATATTTCACAGTCCAAGATTTATTCTTCACAAAAGAATTTCACATAGTTCTTTTGCACAGAAAACGACATAATAGGAACAGAACAGAAAACAATACTCTGTGCATAAATAGGCTGTATATTCTATAGAGAATAGAATGCAAAGAAAAAACACTGTTTTCTTCACAGAAAACGATGTTTTTCTTCAGAAATAAGTTTTCTGTACAACAAATAGAGAAGCATGTGTGAATTTTGTAGAATAAATTTCAGACTGCAAAGATTCTTCTCACCAAGGTCTCTTTACACTTGAGAAACATGTATGTGATGATTTTTTAAACTAGTTCAAATATTCTCCCCATTTTAATCTGAGGCACCACAAGCAGAATTTATTTTCAACAAGGGTGGGCAAAGTGGGAAGTGGCCAAAAAAAAAAAAAAGTGCTTATTCTATGTGCAGAAAACAGCACAAAAAGGGATGCTCCAAAATGCACCCAAAACCACTCTAGCGGGTAAGGAGGGCATTCCCACTCATTCTTCACTCCGGTTCTCCCATAGCAGGTTGCCAGATTCCCAGATGAAAATCTGAGCACCGGGGCATCTACCTCTAATTTTTACCTTCCAGTTTTTCCATGCCTAGATCTGCTGACCAAGTGATTTTGGGAGCTGCAATCCAAAAAAGTACCAGTTCTAACCTCTGAGGATACGCAACCTTAGTGATCTTTACAACAGCTTTACAAAGTATGATGCTGCTGTCCCAATATTGCACAATGGAAGCAGAGGCTAAAAGAAAATGACAGAGGCATTTAGTAAATAAATGGCAGAGGTAAGATTTGAACTAGAGACTTCCTAATTGACATGGTTTACCATGATACTTCATTAGTACTTCAGATGAGCTAATAACACCTTTTCAAATAAGGACAGCTTATGTCTCCTGTCATCAATTCTTATTTGATATTAAGGAAAATCAGTTCACAGTTTTAAAACAAATCTGTATTTTCATTTACAGCAATCACATATCAGCTTCTGCATGTGTGTGTGTGTGTGTGTGTACATATGTGTTGGTTGTGGGGGTGGAGGAAAGAAACCAAGCTGTTGAATGACTCTAGAGGAAAGTTTCACCTTTTAATTTTTCATAGCAGATTAATTTTTAATTTCCTAACATCAGGGATCAGGAAAGGCATCCTATGAAGCTGACTCTTCAAAGAGCTTTTCTTTGGGTGATTGTTGCCTCCATGTTTAATTCTTTAGTCTTCAAGGAGCTGTCTGGCTGTACCCCAGTTATAGTTCACAAGGTAAATTTTTTTGTACTTTGAGTTTCCTTCCCCTTCTCAAAAAGCCCCGTGCTGTTGGGAAAAAAAACTGGGACAGTTTCACAAGAGAGAAGCCACAAGCCAATGTGCGGGATGCACTAAAACACCCATTTCATTCCTCTGCTGAATTGTTCACTTTCAGAAACCAACAGATGTTTACTGTATGCAAACAGAAAAATAAGACATTTGACATTGTTTCTAAAGCAGATACAACGCAACATTCATTTTTAATACTTCATTGCTAGCATGCTTTCTGAGGGGAGGCTTGGAAGTGTCACTGGCTGCTGCTGCTGGAAGATTCAGTTTACAAACTAAGATTACCTTAAATTTTTCATACCTTCGTAGTGCAAACTCCAGCTGTGCCTGCTGTTCAAACGAACTGTAGGAATCTTTAGGAGCCTTTGAACTGATACTCTGCTGAAATTAATTGCAATATATTTTTGGAGGATTTTTTTTTTTTACTGTCTTCCTAACCCCTTGACTTTGGCCATTTCTGCACTAGCCTGTTATAGTGCTATTATTCTGCTTTCAACAGCCTATGGAATTCTGGGCTTTGCAGTTTAGGGAGGGGCCCCAGGATTTCATAGGAAGTTGAAAGTGGAATAATAGAACTATAACAGTCTAGTGCAGAAATGGCCCCTGTCCAAAAAGTTCCACATATCCAGAGAGGTGCCAATGAAGGCCTTGACTGCAGCACTCCTCTGCCTGGGCTGCTCAGGAGTACTGGAACATCTGGATGGAACCTTAAAGCTCTAAACAAACAAGCAAACAAAATAGATGCAAATGAAATACAAGCATCTCCTGTTTATCTGATGGGTTAGGGACAAGAGCACTGTCAGAAAGTGGAATTGGTTCAGCAGAACCCAGTCTTTTATCAGTCTTTCTCGTCGTGCCTTCTTCCATGGTCCAAAGTAAGTCTCCGCAATTCCCTCATGTTTCCTAAAGGAAGATGGCAAAAGGAGAAGAACTCACAAAAGAGCAGGCCCTGCATTGAAAGAATAGTACATGTTTATAATTTACAATGGTTGAAAGACAGGAACATTGAAAAATAAGTCACTGAAAAGGTGGGGCACTTTTGTTCTTTTGTTCCCTCTTCAGTAGGAAACTGAAAATACTACTAGGTGAAAAGGGCCTTCTCCTCAGCTCTGGCAACTGTAGCTCCTCTCCAGCTCTCCCTCTCTTTCTGAAGTCCTTTAGCAAATACACTCCCTGCCTTAGGGTTCCCCCACCAACAGGGCCAAACTCTACACCACTCACTCACTCACTGCCACACCACTGAAATTTGGTGGCAAATTAGAAAAGTCCATCTAAATAAACTGGAAGTGCTTGTTTTAATGACAGGTTCTGGCTTATTTCCTGCCAACTTTTGGGGAAAAAACCTGAGGAAATCTTTACCATCGCCACGACGAGGAACCAAATTCCTTTGAGATGCCTACCAGAAGGATATGAACATACAACTAGTGAGAAGCAAGGTAGAGCCATCCACTCACATGGAATGCTATGGAGGGAAAAGTACAATTTAAGGTCATGTGTTTAACTAAGAATCAGGGCCAGTGAGATATAGGCCATTTCCACACGGGCTTAAAAAACCGGTGCAGAGCGTCCTCCAGAGAGGACGTCTGCACCTGGGAGCAGACTGGGTCAGACTACTTTACATAGTTCCGGTCCTCAGTCCGCTCCGGAACGACCCGAAGTGGTCGTGCAGTGTGCTTTTTAAAAATCTGTTTCTTCAGGTTTTTAAAAAGCATGGAGCGCGCCACTCTGTGCCACTCCGTTCCCGCTCTCCGGTGCAGATTTGCAGGCTCGCACCAGTGCGAACCTGCAGATCTGCCAGGGGCGGGCTTTAGGCTGGCGAGCTTCAGCGGTTGGTGGAGAGCCTCCACCAACCGGAAGCCACCATTTTTGTCCCCGGAGCAGTGCGGAGCGGCGGCCACACACTGCTCTGGAGCAGCCTGGACCCGAGCGTCGAGCCAAGAAGTCCGGTAAGTACCGGACCGGGGCGATTCCATTACCACGTGCAGAAATGGCCATAGAGTTACGATTGTTAGGACAAGAAGAATTGATAAGATGTCACCTTGGGATCCCATTCTGGGAAAAGGGAGGAACAATAAATAAATAAATAGCTTGCTAGTTCTGAATAGGGCTGTGGAGAGTTCAATGAGAAGCATTACTTTTGTTTAAGACTGAGCTGTTACCATGTGTTGTTTATGGAACCAGCCTAAGGCAAGATCTTTATTTTATTTGCTATACAATAAATCTTTACTGTTTTTATTTTCTACATTCCTGTCTGGATGTTGGAATTTAATAATGTACAAGGAAGAGCTTTACCACACTGAACCCATTGGCCAGGACAAACGCTTGTCAAGGATAGAGGTCACCTTGAGTGATAGGAGCCAAGAGTTGGAACTATGGGGACAACCTGGAGAAAAGTTCAGTCACACCTTCCCACTCATGTGCCAGTGCTGGGAGGCATATTGCCCCCAATACTACAGAGATTATGTGTATCTATCATGACTGGCCATTCATAGCTACAAGACAGGCAGAGATCAGGAAGTCCAAGACGTCTGTGTGCATTTATAGGCAAACTCAGAGTTGAACCAGAGACTTCCTGGCTCACATCTCTAGCTCTCAACTCCATGCTACATGAGTTCTGTAACAGTATAATTGGTGCAGAACATTATAAAAGGAGTGTTACAAAATTAAGGAATCATGAAATGGAGTTGGGAGGGAACACAATGGCCACCTAGACCAGAAGTTCTCAATCTTTGGTACTCCAGATGTTTTGGACCTCAACTCCCAGAAACCTCAGCTAGCATGGCCAATGGCCAGGAATTCTGGGAAATGAAGTGCAAACTGTCTAGTGGGCCAAAAGAGGAGAGAAAAACAAGTCATTTCCTTCACACCTTATTATGGGCCTTTCCGCCCTACACTGTTATAGTGCTATTATTCCACTTTCAACATCCTATGGAATTCTGGGGTTTGTAGTTTACTGAAGTCAAAGAGCTCCGCCCTAAATGCCCCTCCCTAAACTGCAAACCCTAGAATTCCATAGGATGTTGAAAGTGGAATGATAGCATTATAACAGTGTAGAGCAGAAATGGCCAATGTTTCTCTTCCCTCTGTATAGAGAAGAGGCAGTCCCCAAAGCTCAGCCATCTACTCCCCTGCCTCTCTATCCTCATACCATTTAATGACTGTAGAGGTCACCCATGGGGTGTGACAGCAGCCTTGAGAAGGTGGTTTTGGATAGAATGTAATAGCCCCTTCCACTCTGTCCAAAACAAGCTATATAGAATCATAGAATCATAGAAATGTAGAGTTGGAAGAGACCACACGGGCCATCCAGTCCAACCCCCTGCCATGCAGGAACACCCTCAAAGCACTCCGGACAGATGGCCATCCAGCCTCTGCTTAAAAACCTCCAAAGAAGGAGACTCCACCACACTCCGAGGCAGCTTATTCCACTGCCGGACAGCCCTGACTGTCAGGAAGTTCTTCCTGAGGTTCAGGTGGAATCTCCTTTCCTGCAGCTTGAATCCATTGCTCCTTGTCCTGGTCTCTGGAGTGGCAGAAAACAAGCCCTCTCCCTCCTCTACATGGCATCCCTTCAAATATTTAAACATGGCTATCATGTCCCCTCTTAACCTTCTCTTCTGCAGACTGAACATACCCAACTCTCTAAGTCTATCCTCATAGGGCATGTCTTCCAGGCCTCTCACCATATAAGCACATAAACTTGAGTTACATGTGCATATGTCACCAAATGCATCCCAGTCTATTTATACGTGTGGAGAAATCATGAAATCTTCCTGGTGCAGTACAACTTCATCTTCAGCATGCACCTTTGGAAGACTTTAAACAGAGGATGAATGGGCATCTTTCAAGACTGATTTCGTTATGTATTCCTGCATGGCAGGCAGTTGGACTAGATGGCCCTTGTGGTCCCTTCCAGTTCTAAGAGCCTAGGATTCCTTATTCAGATCCACTGCACTCAGGTAACACTGCCCACTTCCACACAGAAACCTGAAGCTCTGTGGGCTTCTAATACATACTGGGAACCCCCATCCAGAGCTCCCCCTAGTGTCACTGTCTTTAGAAGAGCCTTTTTATACCATGTGAAGGTTTTGTTACTTACTGAGCACTAACGCCAGTTATATTCAGTGTGATTTCCTGTAGAATAAACATGCCAAGGATTGGCTTGTATAGATCCCACTGAAGGAAATCATGTATGTGTATGTGTTCTGTTTTTAAATTTTCCATCACATGGATTTTCATCAAACTGATTGCTAAATATCCTAAAGACACCAGATCCTGTCTGATGTTAGAAGCTAAGCAGGGTCAGCCCCAATTAGTACATGAGTGGGAGACTGCCAACGAATACCAGGTACAACAAGTAATGTTTCAGAGGAAGGAGTTGTCAAAACCACCTCCAAGTATTCCTTGCCTCAGAAAACCCTACGAAATTCATGGGGTCACCGTAGGTCAACAGGCAACTTGAAGACACTCCTACATACACAGTGAGAGAGTCTCTCGGTAATCGAGTAGCTGCGGCTGCTTCGTCTAAGAAATATGCATAATGTAAAATAATTATCATAATCATGCTGGTGATAAGAAGAGCAGCAGCACTGGCTTCCGCAAAATCTTTTCATCAATCTTTGGCGTGCAGTTTCGCTTTAATCTCACCATTTTGAACCAGAATTTCCTTTCCACTTGCAAGAGGCGTACCTTATAATTCATACAGACTTGAAACAAGGGACATGGACTGTGCACTAGAAAAGGCAGCGACACTGTCTGCGCGGAGATGCCATTATGCTGCTGGTTAGAAACCCTGCAACGCTTGAGCAGGGACAGAAGCCTGTTTTCAACAACAAAAGAGCAGACAGTTGTAATTTCCTGCAATAATATTTTCCCTATAGATCTCAAGTGCCCCCTCTCGTCCCAGGTATCTTTCTCCAAGTGGAGGTTGCAAAGCTTACAACTGATAGCTCATCTGTGATATTGAGGTAATTAGCCAGTAGGTGGCCATAGCCATTAAGCAATTTGCACCAGTTCAGCTTCAATGCTGTGTTACAGTTTGGAGAAAGGTCTCTCCCGCTGCCAAGAAGGCGTCCCTCCTCTTATCCCTCTTTCATTGTTGTTTCCACCTTTTCTGGGAGTCTACAGAAAATCCTCTGCAACTACCCCAAAGAAAGAAAGAAAGAAAGAAAGAAAGAAGAAGAAAGAAAGAAAGAAAGAAAGAAAGAAAGAAAATATTTACAACTCATTTCTGTGCAGTGTACTACACCTCTGACATTAATGCTGCTTGTTGAAAATATTGTTTATTTCTTAAATTAAAAGTATTTTATTTAGGGGCTTAGTTTTGCCTTTTCTGCTTCCATCTATTATGCTGCTCTTAGCCTGTAAGTGTGCTTTAATGGCTGATTTTTTTAAATTTATTTTTATAATTTGTCAGCCATTTCAAATCTTTTGCCTCTTTTTTGTATAGGAGAGTTAGCTTCAAAACGTTCTTAAATATAGAGCAAATGAAAAACAGATGATTCTTAAAATCTGTAGTTCACACAAACTCATGTTCTTTCCCTGTCTTAATTCCCCTCTTTCTGGTGGTGTTCCTCTGTGTTTGGCTTCAAGATAGTAAGGCCATTTCTGCATTAGACTGCTATTATTCCACTTAAGGAGGGGCCATGAGGCCCTTCCTTAAACTGCAAACTCCAGGATTCCATAGGATGTTGAAAGTGGCATAATAGCACTATAACAGTCTAATGCGGAAATGGCCTTAGTCACTCAGGAGGAGGGACATTCTTCTTGTGCTCCGTAAAACACAAACACAATCACAATGACAACAGCATCTTCCATTTTTTAAACCTGTATTATCAAAAATAAAACCCCACAATTCAGCATAGGAACTAAGTAGAACTGCTTTGACAGCTAGGAGTCTATTTACATATTTTTAAGATGTGAGGAGACCGTTGTTGTTGTGGTGTACCCTCAAGCAGTTTATGACTTATGACAATCCTAAGGTGAACTTAGCACAGAGTTTTGTTGGCAAGATTTGTTCAGAGGAAGTTTGCTTTTGCCTTCCTCTAGGGCTGAGAGAGTGTGACCTACTCAAGGTCATCGAGTGGGCTTCCATGGACAAGTGGGGATTTGAGCCCTGGTCCCTGCAGTCTTAATCAGTGTTCAAAACACTATACCACAGTGAATACCACCTCAAAATCTTACTGCTCTCATAAATGGCTCTGGTCTCACTTTTCTGTTATCCCTCCTGTCTAAGATTGTCTCCTGGAATGGTGGTCATACACTCCAACTTTCCTGGTTTGGTGGGGATCTTTTGCTGTACCACTGGCTCAGCTGCTTTTAAAATGTTGCAGTTTCTCTCTTCCTTTCCCACATCCCCCTCAGTCATTGGCTTACTTCAACTGCTGCAAACTGAGATCAAAATGCAAGAAAAGGAGGGAGTGAAGGAATCTTACCCTTCCCAACTGGCTCAGGCAAAAGCATTCTGCTGCAGCCTCTACTAGCTGTGGAACAGAACATCCTATACCGTGTGACTCAAAATTGCTTTTTGAGCTAAGCACAAGGAATAAGCACAACTTGTAAAAGCAAGGGAAGAGAAGACACTGCCAGTAAGATGGGCTCTCCTTGAGGAGATGCTCCTTGAATTACAATTGTTTTTTTCTCCCAGATTCACAGATTTTCCCTGCCATCTCTAAAAAAAAATATAGCATAAATATTACAGAAAAACATTCCTGGTTTGAATTTTTCTTCCCCTCCTCAATGTTATGCTATTTGCATAAACCTTTTATTTTAAGGCTTAGTTTTACTGTTTTTCTTCTCTCCACCTCCTTCCTTTCATATACTAAAGCTCTGCTGCACCATACTACAGAAAAGAAACTGTAACTTGTAGAAGTTGAACAATGGGAGAGATTTTCCTCTGTATAGGAGGATTTTTTCCCCTCAGAGCAATACTCCAATTTACATTAATAATACAAACCTACACATATCTATTCAGAAGTAAGTCCCAACGAGCTTAGCAGGTCTTAATCTCACGTAAATGTGTACAGGATTTTAACATGAGACATTCTGAAATGCCGTTGGAAGGTATGCATTTCTTTATGACAATCATATTTTTTTCAAACTATATCATTTTTAACTTAAAATTCCATTTATCTTCTGAAGCTTGCACCCCTACCTACCTTTTTCCTGTAATAACAACTCTGTGAAGTAAGTTGGGCTGAGAAGGTATGACTGGCTCAAAATGTGACCTCATGAGTGTTAAATTATAGGGAAATTGGGATTTGACCTGAACTATAATGTGCGTTAGATAGACAGAGGAAGTGGATATGAATGCAGAGTTCATATGGTGGATCTGAGAGAAAGCTATAATTTTGAGCAGGTCTGATAAAGGCATTTTGATTTTAGAATAATGTATTACATAATACTATATTTACTATGAATTATGCTGTATGCATACATGTGCACATGCAGGGTATTGTATTGTTTTTATTTTTTAAAGGTTTCTGAAATTCAGTACAAACATCCCAGGGCTTCCTTTCTTAAAATAGTAGTTTGGTGTTTTCTTCTTCATTAATAACTCTCCCTCCCCTGTTTCTTGGTGACACCACTTTGACCACACTCTGATGTTGTTCAGCTTTCTGAATTCCAGTTTTCTTCTTTGAAATTTTGGAGGGATACGAGTGGTTCTTCTCTTCTGGACTTCGTTCAAAGAAGTTCTGCCCAGTATGTCCAGTGGTTAGGGATTCTGGGAAATAAAAGGCAAAAAACCAGAATCACTGATGTAGGGTATCTTCTTCTCCTCTTCCAAATCCATCTTTAGAACCACTTATTTTTTTCTTAAGGCGTTTGGTGTAATAATTGAATTCCTTGGTTCTCAGTTATTGAGGCCCTAGATGTATGCCTTGAAGCCTCATTCTGTAGGCACCACTGCTCACTCACACCCACCTGTCTTTGATCTTTCCCTTTCCATGGACAAAATGTAGCACGTAAGTTATCAAAGTACAGACTTTTCCCCAATATTATCATTGCTGTTATGTGTCTTCAAGCTGGCTCCAATTTATGCTGAATTTTCTTGGCAAGATATAAATGGAGAACATTTGTCATTGCCTTCTGCTAAGGCTGAGAGTGTGTGACTTGCTCAAGGTCACACTGTGGGTTTCTCTAGCTGAGCATAGTCCTAATCCTAGTCTAACATTCAAAAACGTAATCCAACACTCAGACCATGGTAAACGTAGTAAACATGGTGTTACCCTGTTTACTGGGGGTCCCAGGAGGGACACCTAAATAACCTTACAATTACACAAGATGGGGAAATTGGTCAAGAGCACTGGTTGGCACTATGAGAGGCCGGGTAACCCAATGTTTACGGGGTCAGGCCAAGTCAAGAAGCAAAGCGTGTTGGAAATTAAGGAATGATCTTTATTAAATACAGGCACACAATGTAAGCAACACATGCACACAAGTAACTATAGAAAATAAAGGTTGGAGTGGTATAGAGGGATTTTCAGAAGGATAGTTGATTCAGGTGACATGGAACCTGTTCCTGAAGCCCGGAAAGAAGATAGCGAGCGATGCTGGGGTTCGTTGTGGCTCAGCACGTGGAGCTGAGGGGAGGCTCGCCAAGCAAAGCGGCAGCAAGGCGGTCTGGAACCCGGGAGCGATCTGAGGATGGTCTCGGAATCAGGGGTTTTTATAGAGAGAAATGTGACTGCAGGCTATGCCATACTTGGGGAAAACAATGAGTTTTTTTTAATTATATTTATTACACATAAAACAATATAAAACAATGAGTTTTAGGAGCGGGACAAAGCTTTGGAAAGGTCAGAGTTTAGCATGATTGAGTTAAGTCCGAATTGACAAAGAGTTAGCCAGTATGCAAATACAGAGCGCTTGGCAGTTGAGTATTCAGCTTGCCAGGTTGCCTGCTCGGGGCAGGGAGTCCTTTGTAAACAGCGTGCATACATAATGAAGGTGTTTGCAGAGAGGTCACCTAAAGCAAGGATCTGGCTATTTCTGGCCTGCCTGGGTGGAGAATGGAATGTTCAGCAATTAGTGGCCGAGCCTCGTCTGTGCTTGTTCGGGGGCCTCACAAACACGTGGAGAGGGGTGGTAGAAGAGAGCCAAATCATTGATATCAAAATGATATCTTGGGGTATCTCCAAGTAGGCCTAAACTGCAGTAACAATGGTATCTTACATTATACAAAATGAAAAAAGTACTACTCCTTGGTGCGGCAAGATTTGCTTCTGAGAGCAAAGGGACCCAGCAACAGTGTCTTTTTGGCTGACCTTAAACTTACAGCACTGCTGAAGGTGCTGGTTTTGAGTTGCTCTTTCTGTTGTTGGCATTGTCTTTATTTCTATTCCACCCAGCGGTGCAGCTTGGAGTGCTTGGAGGGGAGGCAGGAGGGGGCAGGGTGACAGTGCAGGACCACGGCCACAGTGCATGGGGGTGTGGCCACGGTGTGTGGGGGCATGGCCACGGTGCACAGGGGCATGCCTACGAGCTGGGACTCCCCAAAAACATTGCTGCCGGGGGTGAACCGCCCCTATCGCTGCCCCCCCCCGTCTTATGTGACTGATCCCACCTCTTTCCCTCAAGATTGGGATTCAAGGCAATTTACAAATTACAATATGTAGTCCTTTCTACATAATTCACTTGACTTGCCCATGCAACAAATTCTTCATCTAATATATAAAAGTCAAAAATTGTCTGTTTGTCTGTGTCAGGCAAAGACCTCATATGATTGGCTGCCTAAGAAGGTTCTATGCAATCCTGGGGTCTGCAGTTTAGGGAGGGATCTTTAGAATTCTCAGCAAGAGAGTTCTTGGGCCTCAGTCAACTGTGTCTGTCTTGAATAGACCTACTGGTGTGGAGATGAGGCCTAGCACCAAGGAGGAGGGCAGTGTATTCCCTCAGGAGCCCAACCTCTGTATGTTAATAGCTCTGAATAGAGATTGGATTGGGGAATATAGGGAAAAGTTACAGGTACTAGACAAGACACTTTGGGGAATTAGAGACACAAGGATCTCAAATTTTTCTAACAAGTATTACCTATGAGAAAATAAAATCCCAGGCAATGAAGGTATAAATGCTAGTTCACTATAAAGATTGAGAGACTGCCCTTTGAAATACTATTCCTCTGCCTGTGTTAAATTATGGGGAATTCTTACTTTGAGGATACAAAATGCACTCCAGCTTTGCTGAATGCACTGAGGCCCTTTATTTTGACTAGCTTCTACCCACAGAAACTTAAGAAACTGAATCAGGGAGATGGAGGAAAGAGAGAAATTAGCTTCTTCAGTGGACTTTAATGCTCTATTTTAATTGGATTTGGGGGAGAGGCTAGTATATTAGTTCAGTGGGTTACCTCATGCTTTGTGTGCTGATGGTTCTTGGTTCTGCTTTGTTTAAATCTGGCAAAATGGGTGTGTACACAGTACTGAGCTAGAAGGACCACTGTTCCAATTTACTATAAGATAGGGTCCTATATTATCTAGTTACAGGTGGAATGACAAGACATTAAAATAACATGAAAATATTGTTCTCTTGGGGAAATACATCCTAGCACTTTTTTTGGTGGCCTCCAGGTTTTTTACTCCCAGGTGCCTCCTTATGCCTGCTACAACACATGATGGACAATTTGATTTTTTTTTTATGCCCCTTCAGCTGTTTGGGGCCCAGGAGAGGGCTTTTTTAAAACAGAAAGTGGCTTGGAGGTCAACTTTTGGGTCACTTCCTGATGGGAAAAAACCCTCTACTGCACCTAAAATGGCTGAGAATCAGAGAAAAACACACTGAAATGGTCTCCATACCACCACGGTGTGTTGGGGACATTTAGAGGGGGGAAAAAACCCAAATTTCATGGTGTGTGTTTGCTGAAGGGTGCAGTCCTGCAAGGAGCCACTGGTGGGGCCATATCACCTCTAAACCCCAGACTTCCTTCCACTGAAGTTTCATGGAGATTTTAAAAAAATCCGCCATGGTAGCTGCTGTCACAAGGAGCTGATGGAAGAGTGACATGTTGGAATGCCACTGTCCAGGTTCAGAGAGCTGCTTTCATGTCCATCAAAAGATTGTGCCTTTGGCCGAGCTTGGATTGCATGGAGAAACCTCTCACTACGAACAAGGTCAAAGCTGAAGAAGAAGTGATCATATGTTGCTGGACTGCAATATCTATCAGCCCTTCCTAGCGTAACCATAGTAAGGGATGACGGGAGTTGTAGTCCAGCAACATCTGCAAGGCCACATTTCTCATCTCTGAAATGGAGCATTCACTGTGGTTACGTACAAGTGACGGCTACGAATTATGTGACAGCAAATCACTTTCTTAAGCTGCTGTGATATTTCTGCAGAAGACACACAGAGGCATCAGTTCATGGATGGTAAACGTCGCTGTTGTTGTTTTGTGTCCCTTCATGTAGTTTCTGACTTATGATGGCCCTAAGGCGAAGAAATCGTGGAGTTTTCTTGGCAAGGTGGCTTGCCTTTGCTTTCCTCTGAGGCTGAGATGTGACTTGCCCAAGGTCACCCAGTGTGCTTCTATGGCCGAGCAGGAATTTGAATCCTGGTCTCCAGAGCTGTAGTCCAATGCTCAGACTGCTACACCACGCTGGCTCTCATGGTAAATGCGGGATTGACATATTCCACTTCCTCAGATCTGGACATCTATTTTGTATATTATGTAAATAATTCCAATTATGCAAATCAGGCACATAAATTGTTGCCTTTTTTCTCCCTCCCACTAAGTTTCATACTGTACATTTCTTACAGTTACAACTGATCTGTGAGAACCAGTATGGACAAATGCTTAAAGCGCTGGACTTGCAACAGAGACCCCCACATTCAAAGCTCCACTTTATCATGGAATTAAGCATGTGACTACAGACTGCTACGTCTCAAAAACCTATCTTACGGGACTGCTGCAACAATTAAAAGGGAGAGGAAAACCGTATGAACCATTTCTCTAAAATCAAAAATTTGCGTAAAGCATCTATCTCCCCTTTCTACTTTTACGAGATCCTTCTTTCCTCAGAACAGCATGGTGACATGGCTCTCCCCTCTTGCTGGTGCCTTTTTTCTGCCACTTTACCCCTAACCTGCTCCTCTCTTCTTCTCTTTCCTTGGACTCAACTCTTGCCTCTGCCATGCTGCTGCTTTCTCATTCTTTGCACTCTGCTGTTCCATCTCTCATCACCTTCCATCCGTCCTCCTTTTAACGCCCCCTTGCACCTCGCCTCTCAACATGCTTACCTTTCTTGCTCCTTGCATCCTGCTGCTCTCACCCTCCCTTCTCTCCTTGCCTCACTCGTGTTCCCCTCTTACCCTTTTCCTTGTCTCTACCCTCAACTTGCTTCTTGCACACCAACACCCACGCCACTCATTTTCTCGCACTACCTCCTTCCCTCACCTCATACCCTCGCAGTGTGCCCTTGCTTGCTTCTTGCACTCAATTGCTCGCTCTTACTTCCCTCATGCCAGAAATTCCTGGTTAGATTAGCTGTCTGCAGAACAATTGGACAAAAGAGGACTTCCATGTTTCCCCCGCCCATGTCTTGGCTCCTACAAGGGCTTGCTATCTGTGCCACATGATGGCCTAAACGGGCACTGTGAGTGGCATGTCTAGAATCCGAGTTAAAGGGATTGTCTGGATGGGATATGACAACCCTGGGTGATATGGTGCCCCAGATTCTATAAAAGCTAAAACTATTAGGAATCAGCCTTCCTTTAGCAGAGTAGCAGAAAAGTCCCAATCTACATGTGGCTTCCCTGAACTGAGATTGACTTAGAAAGCAAAGCGGGCAGTTTCATGTTACAAACTTATAAAGATTTACTAATGAATTTTAAAATTACATATGCATTGGAGAGCCTAGATCCTAATTAGCTAATAACAAGGTAAGATAGTAGCTTCATTTTTAACTCACCATCTTCTTGGTGGAGAGGCAAAGCATGGTTGGAGGAAGTAGAAGCAGAAATGGCAAAGAGAGAGTGATCTGAGAAAGTGTGCTCTTTTATGTAAGGCTGATGACCTCAAGGTCTATCCTGGATCACATGGTCTGTTTACGTGGAGCCATAGCCATGCATTTAAATAACACAGAGACCAAGAGTGAGGGTTTAGGCAGAAGGCTTCTGACATGCAAAGGCAAAAGAAACTCTACGCTAGCTAAGGACCACTTGCCTTAGAACAAGGGGGTGGGGAGAGAATGCCAGAATTTTCCAACATATTCTACCTGCCTTCATAGACTGATGTTGCGAGAACTGTCTAACGTGTCAACTAGGCCATAAGAGCTCAAGCTCAAAGTGCTAATGTTAAGGTAAGACTTCAGAGTTTCAAATCCAGGTCCACATACATGGAGGCAATCCTATTGAATTCAGTGGGTCATGAATATTTAATCAGAAGCAAAGGACCCAGCTGCCCATTTTTGCCCAAGCAGAGCTGGCCAAAAACTAGCAAACCGTGGGGCCCACTCAGCAATTTCTTGCAGAAGTGTGCATGTGAATCTTGTCTTTCTGCAAGAGCATCCTAATTCCTATGGATGGTAGGAACAGTTCCAAAGATGCAAAAGAGTGTGTGCACAGATATGCTTCCTTTACTTTGGTGAAAGGCCTGTGTACTCATGCATAATAAGGGGTAGGTGTCCACATGTTGTGGTATCAAGCTTTGTCCTTGTGTATGTATGACAGGCAAATTCCATCTGTGCCAAGATATTCTTTTCTATGTGAAGCTCCTCAGGGAAGATTTGGTCTGAGGTCGATGATTAGCATTGTACTGAGAGGATAAGGAAAGGAGGAATGTAATGTAATAGTTGAGGTCTTACATATGCAAAAACACATACTCACCATCTCCCATGCATAGCTTATCACTTTTCTCTGCTGCTTCCTCCTCTACCATAGTCATGTTCCACATATGAAGTATCATAAGGAAACATGATGGCTGGGAGTATCAATGGCTCGCATAGTACATAGAAGAAATGTGGACAGACCGTCCGAAAGCAACACATCCATGGTGGAAGAGCTTAAGTTAGTAATGTTAATGAAAAGGCAAGAAAGGATAAACTAGGGAGCAGACTACCCAAAATAGATAGGAGGAGGGGTGGCAGAAGGAGACATGGGCACTCATAGATATACTCTTTTTGTTGGCATATAAGACATGCATGCATTTTTTCCTGGAAAATACTGTTTGAAAATGGGGTGCGTCTTATACACTGTTGCATTTATACGTTGGCAGATAGTATTTGCCAGTGTATAAATGGAGTGTGTCTTATACACCAATGCATCTTATATGCTGGCAAATACAGCAACCATCATGCCATCTAAGTTCTGTACATTCAGTCGTTTGAGAAATCATCATACAACTGAAAAGAGTTCCTATATGCACACATACATATTGGTGGCTGATCTGCCCATTATTTTGTGTGACAAATGCATTTAATTGGCATTGTTGCACACAAGATAGTCAGTGCTGTGAAGGTTCCAGATATTTTTATTCTGGCACAAAATTAAATTAAAACCAAAACAACCTGGCACTTGTTGGCTGCAAAAGTATCTCTCTTTTGCTGTGACACACTTCAATAAACTCTGGGTCAACCCATGCCTTCAGAAGTTACAGAAGGAGTTGAAGGGAGTCCGTGTGAGAACAACTGCAGTGCCACATGACCTTGGATTAAACACACCCCTCTCTGGAACATCCTGGATGTTGGAGAGCAAAACTCAATGACTGGGAAAGGAGAGCATTAGTCAGATATGCAATAAAGAGGTCAGTGATAATTCTGAGGAAACCGGAGAGAGATGCAGCTCAGATGTGAAAAACTGATCCTGGGATAACTATCATGTGGATGCTCCATAAATCTGGATTTTAAGGAAGAGTGGCAAGTGGAAAGCCATTACTGAAACAAACCCATATTAATGCTCATTTGGAGTTTGCAAAAAGGCATAAAGGAGGCACAGTAAACATCTGGGAAAAGATCCCCTGGTCTGATGAAACTAAAAATGAAACTTTTTGGCTTTGGAGCAAAAAGCTTTGTGTGACACAAAGCCAACAGTGCTCACTGCCCTGAGAATATTATCCCTAGAGTGAAGAATGCTTGTACAGTAGTAGCATCATATTCTGGGGATGCTTTACCTCAGTGAGAATTGGGAAACTAGATTGGAACTGATGGATGGATGGATGGAGCCAAATACAGGGCAATTCCAGAAGAAAACCTGTTTCATATTGCAAAGAAACTTGGTCTGGGACAGTACTAGTTTCAAAAGGAGAACCTAAATGTATTGAATGCCCAAGCCTAAATCCAGACCTCAATCTGATTAAGAATCTGTCACAAGACTTCCGAGTGAACAACAACAGTCCCTATCCAAACAGCTGGAGCAATTTTGCCAAGAAGAATAAGCAACAATTGCAGGATTCAGATACAAAAAGTTACACTTACCTACAAAGACTCACAGAGGTAATTATGACCACAGGTGCTTCTATCAAGTATTGACTCAATACTTTTGCAACTGACAAGTGCCAGCTTAACTTAGTGCCACAATAAAAATATTTTGTATCATTTCAACACTGAGTATCTTGTGTACCTCATGTGGTAGCTCTATGTCATAACACAAAATGTGGAAGAGTCAAAGCACTGTAAATCCTGGGTCACACATTCACTATGGGATGATAGTGGTGACTTCCAGATGCAAAAATAGGTAAATACACAACATTCTTGTATCACTTTGTGCTTGTCAAAGGGATCTGTTCACTCATGCAGCTGCAGGGCACATGCATGTGTGAAACAGGGTTCAGATGTGTCTAAGCAAATCCCACCTGATTTTGTACATATATAAAAGACACTCTCCTTCCTCAAAGAGAATGCTCAACAACTCACTAGATGATATTGTAAGCAATTTCTACAAGGCAGCACTAGAATACAATAGAGAGCAGGCAAGAGGCAGATGTGTCCCACAATGAAATTGCTTCAGGCAGAACACAGATGCCTGTAATCCCCCATCCCCCTTCTTTCTATATATATATATAAAAAAGATGAGCTGGTAGAATTCATAGACTCATGCAATTCTTTAATGTACATATGTATATAAATTATATGTGTTTGCTAATCAAACCTTTGGCCACAGTCTTGTTATTTGGTAAAATCAGGCAAAAGGAGACGATGCATCTAATTTCTGAAATTCTACTCTGTTTTTCTTTTTGACCTTTGGTATTTGTACTTTATCGATGCTTTCTCTAAACCATTGTACAAAAACACCTTGAAGTGTCAAGCTTTAAAAATGAGTCTTCTTTTCTCTTTCTCCCGTGCAGCTTGGATTATCTTGGCCTTGTCAAAATACATTCTCTAGTTAGAGGTTGGAAATATTTCCCTCCTGGCTCCTAAGTATTGATTTTTTCAACACTCCGCTCTGTCTGTCAGCTGAAGAGGTGAAAGGTGAAAGTTCATCCAGCACTGCCTGGCTTTACCTTCCTATTAATGTCATGCCCTTTCTGCGTTTGATCAGTTTATGTGATCAGCAATAGAACGGTTACTGTGCAGATTCTACCTATAGGAAAAATATTTAAGCCATCAAGTATTTTAACACGGGAACACACCTTGAAAATCAAGAGGTGCTTGAAGTGCCGCAATTATGAGCACTCTGTGATTATCCGGAATCTCCCCAGTCCCCTGTTATGTAACAATTACCTCAATCCACCCCATTCTGCCGTTTTGTATGAAAACCTCGAAGGAAAAAAAAAAAGGCTGAAAGAATTGTACATTAGGATCCTTTCTGTAGACTAATTAGTCTAGCGCTATTGCAGGTATTCAGATCCAAGTTCAGCATTTCTGGATAAAGCACACACTCTCCTACTTTCCAACTGGGAAGCTGTCCTTGACTGTACATCTTTGTAATCTGGTCCAATCACTGTTCTTTAAAAGAGGAAGAGAGAGAGGAGAGAAAGAGACTGCAACAGAGAGTGTAATGAAAATAGGGAAAGGACCAAGATTTTTTCTTTCATGATGAAATCATATCACCCATACAATTAAAAAAGATCAACCTGATTGATTATTTCCTAATCCACATTGGCTTATGAATAGGCTGGATCTTTTGAAAGGGAGTCTTCACGTGCAATGATGAAATGTTCCAGATAGATGTGAAAAGGGCTACAATTAAATTAATACAAAATTAAGCTCCATATTATTGTAAGCTGCTGCCTAAAATGGCTATGATTCCCCCTGCCACTGCCTCCATAAAACAGTTAGTAGAGCTTAACTGGTGTGACAGTTTCACACTAGTCTATATTTCCCTGTCCTTTCTCTGCATATTAGCAGCTGATGGAAATGCACAGAAATTTGTGACAACCCTCTAAAAACTAAACCCTTCTCAATGTTATCAGTAGCTGGGAGGAACTGAATGTGTGAATGCTTTCACTGACAGCTATATGTTTATTGCAACATCCAGTTTGGCCCACTGTATACACACACTGTTGCTGAATGTAGCAATCAGAATGAGGATTGGGGAAAAGCATTCTTCAGTCCAATTTAGTATTTATTTCAGAAATATTATATACACAGGATCTTCGGTACATGCAGGAGCCAGTAAGTGGAATTGTCATTTCTCGAGGCAGACATTTTAATCAGTTACCATACACTGCAACGATAGTCATGACAAGGTTTTCATACAGGTGTCTCATCATGTAATCTTTTGCTTGTAAACTGCCAATGAAGCCACGTACGCCTCCACATTTACAAGGACAAATCCAAATACAGTACTAAACAAATCAATAAAACACTAAAAGCTTACACTGGAATGACAATACAAATTTTACTGCAGTGTTGAAAGATCTAAGATGTGATGAAGTTTGCAGCGAGGGCTGAGAAAGTCAAGTGCAGATTTGCATACGTGGATGTTATGGGGATTCAAGGTAAAAATCCACTAAGTCCTACTGTGGTACCACCCATTTCAATGAGGGTGTCCCCTACTTGTGTGTCCCAATTCGGGGCCTAGAGGACTGTTGCAGTTACTAGTACATAAATATTGATTCTTCTGTTTAAATTACTTCTTCATGTAGACTAGCTTTCCTACTGGTTTTAAAAGTTTGATTTTCTTTTTATTGGCACCATGTACCACATGTTACATATCTGCAGAAGACCTAATCTCTAGTATAGTGTTCAGAATATTTTAGACCATTCAAAGCACTGAACATCTTTCTTGAGGACAGAGGCAGGTGGCTGTTTTCCCATTTTTTTTAAACACTGGAATTCAGGTAAAAAATCATTAAAGGATATGTTAAAAATAAATAAATAAGAGGCAGTTATGGCTACTAGTCACTGAATATAGCTCCTCCACATCATCTACTGTAAATAATTATGTTGGACCACTGCACAAGTCTCACTGAAATGAACATAAACTGAGTATATATGTATGTTTTATGCTCTTTCAGGACAATGCAGTAGGTCCAGTAGACATGTAAGGTGGAACTTCTAACACATAAAGAGAGAGGCTGGTGGCATGTGGGAACAGCAGTCACTTGCTGGGTCTTCTCTTATTGTGCTGTGTAGTGCGCTATGTACTCATCTGCATCTTGCATCATGCCATTTTGTATTTCCTCATCACTATCCCACATCTTTGCTAGGAAAGACACTCACAGTGTCATCATGGCATGGATAACATTTAAAATCTCTTCTGAAGGGGAGGCTGAAAGAAATTGACAACATTTTTTGGGGGAGCCCTGGACTAAATCCAACACTAGTCCAAGTTAGAGTAGATCCCATGAAATCAGTGGGACTTAGAAGTTAATTGTGAGAAAAATCAAATTAATTTCAATAGGTCCAATCTAGGTAAGACTAACCCTGGATTTAGCCCTGTGATTACTGTAAGTTTTGTCTTCAGTAGGTCAACAGGGAGCTCAGTGCTAGCAGAGTGGAAAGGCTTCTCCTTTGCTTCATCACGGGGGAGTGGTCTTTGCATGAAGTCCCACTGGACATAAAGAGGATTAGCCACAACCAAAATGACAGGGAAGCTTCTTTATCACACAGAGCCCCAAGCAAAGGAGATCCATGGAGGCTTGAACTGCTGGAACGGCAAAATGTAGTATGTGTGTAAAAAAAACTAAAGATGACTCTGGAATACCCACATGGAAATTCCAAGAAGGTTTTTCTTCATTTATGACATTACAATATTTTGATTCAATAAACAAATGTGTACATCTTCCATATATTCTTTTTTGCCTTTTTTTTAAAAAAAATCTCACAGTCACTTTTGATAAATACAATGTACATGCATGTTGCAATAGTTCACTTAAAACAACTGTTGAAATTCTACAACAGATTTTTTACCATCACCAAACATGCTACTTAAGCTTTACAGTAGTTAAAAACAATACAAATTTATAGCACTATGAGATAAATGTTCATAATGGTCTTTAATTTCTTGCTCTGCTCTAAAAATATCAACCAGATAGATATGTTGATTGTAGCCTATGTAATCCTACTTACATGTACACTGTATTAAACAGACCACCTAGTTATTTAACAAAAAATCAATGTATGCAAACTAGAGAAATTGCTGTGATGCAATTCCCACTGAAAAAGTAGAATGAGTGCAAGGATACTGAACTGCTCGTGCACAACTTAATTACTGCACAACAATAATTTTCATGGGGACTGAGCAGAAGTTGTGCTTAAAAGAAAGCACCCAATGTTTTCAGCTTAGAAGTGATCTCTCTTTTTGATCAAGTTTACACTTTTCCATTCAAATTTTGGATTGTTCAGAATTGGACATACACTAAGATCATTCTCTTTGTATGTTTTCCCCATTCATAGCAAATATGATACAAGACAAAATCACACAAATACCTTTGTTTGCATGTACCAGCATTTAAATAAAATGTTTCCAATTCTGTTTTCCACACAATCCTATGAACAAAACCTGGGTGCTCTTCAGACAAAATTAAATGCACAAAACATATCAGATATGTGAACATCATTACGGATGATCTTCATGTTAAGAAAAATGTACCAATATATTTAAGTGGAATTATAAGTTAACATAGTTATGACTTCTGCAGTAATGACTAGTGATGTGCTTCACCAAATACTTCCAGTGTTTAAATATTTGTCTTCTAGTGAAATTACAATGTTGAAACTACTCTGCATCATAATTAGTTTGTACCATGATAACATTCAGTGGCCTAGTTGTGAGGAATCTTTTATGTTCTCCACAGGCCCAGTGCACATACAATCTGTGCAAGAGAAACCACTTGCAGACACAAATAGCTATAGCAGCAGGAAAGCAAAACTGTTTTTTCTCTTTACAACCTTGCAATTTTTATTAAAAAAAATAATATTGCAGCCAATCTTATTCTTTCTTCACTTACTCAACTATGTCACCATTTTCAAATCAATCAAAAATGGATATGAGAAGCAAGCTGGTTCAAGGGAAACAGAAAATCCTCTTTCCCATATTTTTTTCTCACGAAATCCCACGTCTGACAGGTCCAATAAACCTTTGGTGCTGTGAACCAGCAGCTCAAGAGGGCACACGAGAGCCCATATTCATATAGGGATCATCCAGTTCCTTCCTGAAAAGCAAGAAATGCCAAGAGAACACATGTGGAGAGCTGCATGGGCATGGGGCAACTCACTCCATCCCACTGCTTGAAAGCATGGAGCATGACCTAAAATAAATCCTAAATCCATGATCCTCCAACAGCTGCTGGAAGGAGATCCATGTAAACATCTTTTTGTAAACATCAGGATGTTAAATACTTTATAGTTATTTTTTTTTAAATTAAACCCTGTGGATATTCCTAGTCAGTCTCAAAGTGATTAGAATCAGCCCAGCTTAAATGTTGTGACTTGATTAGTTTTTTAAAAAAACTTCTTAAAATCAAGATATTTCAGAATCGGACTGTAACTGCTACAACTAACAAGGTAGTTGCATTCTCAAGGCCCTCCCCATGCCACTGATAAGAGAAAAACCCTACACTGGCTTAACTGTTATTCAGGCTGCTGAGCTGATGTGCATCCCTGCAGGTCAATAGCTGGCTTAAGCAGTGTTCTGCTGTAGAGAAGCAAGCAGAATAAATGCCACCTGGCCAATGCTGCCTGATAACTTCTATGGAAACTGATACTGATCCTCCAATGCTACAATCACAAACAGGGAGAAAGATTTACAGGGGATATTTAAGCAAAATTGTATCTGGAACAGAGGCAGGTGGGAACCACACACCCTGACTCTACACCACAAATCGATGCTCTTTGCCATCATGTGCCATAAGAATAACGTTGCGATTGGAAGTCCAGATGAGCCTGGCCAGTCTGAGGGCATTGTGGGAGCCTGGAGATGCAGGTTGGACAGGAGGCACCTGGTATGTTTTAATGCATCGGAGCTGTGGCGCAGAATTCAGCATCCCAATACTTCCCAGAAGAGAGGTGTTCATCTACCATCAGGGAAGGAAAGAAAGAAAGAAGAAAGAACAATAATAAACATAGAAGTTGTAAGATTTATTTATGAAGACCACGGTAGCATAAAAAGTGGAGAAATCTTTCCTTGGCTTTTTAGAGAACCTTCAAAAAGACTTCATGGTGACTGTAACATGACTTCTGTCTTACACGACTGTGCAGATCAGGCCTGCTTTCCTCTCAGCCTGCTAAAGTGCCTTGCCCCCTTATACAGCCCTGTTTTCCCGTGTAAAACCCCCACCTTAGTGTATAAATGGTAAAGCCTCTCAGCTGTTATTCAGAATGATTTCCTGATCTGTAGTAGTGTGTTACTAATTGATTAGAACTAATGTAAAGTACTTTACTGAGTCAAGATTTAGAAATACATAATGTAATCCTTATTAAAATAACAAAAAGGGAAAGGCATTGGGTGTCATAAGTATATCCTAGCAGTACAGAACTTCAAAAAGGTGCTTATTCAGTTTCTTATAGCTTAACCCAATATACAGATACAGAATGTTCATATACATAAAGGCCTTTGGCTTCCTTTTTGCTCAAACACTTAATTCCCAAATCAGGGTCACATCTTCTGACTCAACTCAAAAATGGTTTGGTTTCTCCTTTGACTCTCCCTCTAGACCTCTGTGAAGACAACCACTCTTATTCAGACCACAACCTTGGCTGGCTGAAGAGCTCTATCCTAAAGCTTTCTCTCTCTCTCTGGAATTATCACTGAAGAAATCAGAAAAATCCAAGTCACTGTGCCTTTTATATAGACCTTCTCCTCTCAAACCTCAGCATGTGGGGGTGCGTATGTGTGTGTCTTGCTTCTAGGTAGGCAAGCTCTGAGCTTTACAAAAGCAAGACTATAGAGGCAGCTGTGATCCTAGGGGTAAGAAAGCGAAGGGCAGGATTACCTTGAGATGAAAACACAAAACAAAACAAACAAAAAACAAAGACAAAAATGTTATGTAACCCAGTGTTATTTGATTTTGAAAATATCCAGTCCAAATGTCCAGGGTAACAGTGATGCGAGGAATGAGCGAGGCAGTTTCCAATCTCACTCTGTGTTCAGTTCAGCCAATAATTTACCAGATGGGTTTAGGCAAACCAATATTCTCTTCCGCTCAGCCTTCACCCTGCCTCCAAGTATGAGTGATAACAGTATGGGTCTACTTGCAAAATTCCTTTGGAAGGGCTTGTGAGAAAATAGCCTGCATCTTGTTGTTAGTCTTCACTACAGTAGACCCATTCAGTCAACGGAATTTACCCACGTGTTGACTCATCACTCAACAACAAACTGAATAGGTCTACTCTAGTTGGGAATAACCGACAAGATGCCAGCCAGTATATGCAAAAAGCTTCTAAAAGTTTGAAAGTTATTATACAAATGTTAGGAACTATTGTCAGTGCTGTACTGTGCACATACTACTCTTCTGTGTCTTTCTCTCTGTCCCACCACCTTCACAACAGACCTGGTGGGAATACAGGACATAGGCCCTTTCCTCACCTTACCTTGTTCCGGTGCTGGGGTGTGGGGATCGCGCGATCAGCCTCTGCCGAGAGGCTCTCCCTTCCCTGCTCCTTCAGCTCTGCACGAGCTGCCTGCTCACGCGAGAGCTCCACCTCTTCCTTCCGCAGTGCAGCCTGGGACCTTCCCAGGCTGCATTGGGGCAGGAAGCGCGACCGGCCCAGCTCCAGAGGCTCTGCATGCCAGGTAAGTGCGCGGGGGCCCCGGGAACAATGTGTGATCACGCACCATTTTCGGCTTGTAGCCGAAAATGAAAAGGTGAACGATTGGCCCCTGCCGGCCCCTGGAGCGTCGTGCAATTGTGAGTGCATCCTGCAGACTGCGTGACGCTCCAGGCCCTCTTTCGCATGGAAAATGCCATGTGAAAAGGGCCACAGTCTTCTTGGTATTTATTCCTTGGCTTTGGGACTCCCTCACTAAAAAGAACGCAAGCATACAAAAAAGGAACTGAGGAGTGAAGATGAGTTGCACAGAGGCAGGTGCAGTGAGGGGGGGGCAGGGTTCCCCCCAAATATTGCTAGGATATAGGACGCTCTGGAGATCGTTTCTGCACAGGCACCAAGGCCTATTTGTGCCATTTCACAGAAGCCACAAGGAAGGACTTCGGTTCTGATAGGCTTTTAGAAACTGACTGCAAGCGCTTTTAATAGTGTGCTGTTCTATTGACTTTTTAAATGGCTTTGTTTTAGAAGGTTTTAATCCTATAAACTATAGATAGTTTAACTGAATTTTAACAATAACCTTTCTGTATGTTTTTATTTTATTTTTCTGCATGTGCTTCCATCTGTATTTGTGTGTGACTTTGAGTCCCAGCACTGGGAAAAAAGAGAGGGTGAAATGAACCACCACCACCACCAGCATCAATAAATATTAGAACACCAGACTGAAGAGGCTTCTCTGTACTGTGCTCATGCATCCTTTTTGCATACAGAAATCTATTCATTTTACTGATAAGAATTTTTTTTCGGACACGTGTTCCCTGCAGTTCTTATATTATACCTGCACCTGCACAATCAATGAACTGAGGCAATAAAATTTTGGTAGTGGTGGGGAATATCATTTCCTTCTCTTGTTCCATGGAGAAAGTGGAGTGATATTTTATGTAAAACACATTTTAAAAAACACTCCTGCAATAACAATTTTATGCCATAAAACAGACTAATAACTGATTTAGGAAATGAGCCTGGACTGTCTTTTATCTCCACTGGAATGAGTGCATTTGAAAGTGTTACAGTGGCAGAATCTTGCAAATGAAAACAGATGTCTCCGGTTACTGCAGCTTCCTGAATAATAGAGTGGGTGTGTTTTTGACAGTATGTATTTTGAAAGGCAGACTGGTAGGGATGGGAGGGAGGGGGCAAAGAAAGCTACAGCAGGCACCAGCTTTTTATATCTCTATCAGTTCTATAAGTATAGTATCAAGGGAATTAATCTTTAAATGCTGGAGCTTCCAAATCAGAAGATAACTAGACAATTTATATCACTTTGCTACGTATGTGATATCCTGTAAAACAAGGAAATAAAGAAATAGCCCTGTGTTGATTTAGATGTTCCTGTAATCATCTAAACATATTAGGATCTTTGGCTCTGAATAAAACCAGTGTACATGATGGCCTCAGCTGTGTGCCTCAGACTTTGACACATGAAAACCTTGGCATATCCTAGGACGTTTTTAAGATGTGCTATTGTCGATATCATGTTCTGAATTCTGATCAGTGCAACACAGAAGCCATTACTTTTTTTCCTGGTCCTTCTCAGCAGCAGAATGGTGTCAGAGAGTGTAAATCATGGCATCTGTAGCAGGGAGCATGCAAGCCCCACTGACATTTTCACAATTTAAATCATCTTGAGTAATAACCCTTTTAAGATGACTAATGTTACTGATTTTCCTGCATTAATAGTAGTGCTGAATAGACTACTGTGGGGCGGGGGGAGAGGAGGAATCACTAGTGCACAGGGTTACATTTTAAATGCAATGTGTTGACTAATTTTAACTCTTTATGTTAACGCTGCCTTTGGGAAAAAAAAGCAAGAAAAACATTTTTTTTTCAAAAAACGCACAAACAATTTAAGCCCTGCAGTTTATATGTCAAAGCACGTACAGGCTAGGAACGTTGTCCCTGCCACCCCCTGCAATCTTAGATGATCATGTAAAACATCTCAATCAATACATGTGATTGCTTTCTAGATCTTCCTGCGTAACTCAACTAAATATATGCAAGTGATGGAAGAGCGTTTTTACAGTTCTTATTCACTGCTTCAGAAATCACACACTGTGTGATGATGGATAATAATTCAATACTCTTAATGACACATACAGTTACCACTGAATGACATGCAGAATGTCACGGCTGATTAAAAATATATACTATTAGCTGATAGTTACAGGAATAAGGAATCTAAGGAAGCAATAATTCTACTGTCAGAGCTTTCTCTTTCACTGAGATATCTGCTGTAGGCTGTGATTCTAAACAAAAGGCACAATGTGATGGGAAGATGTTGTTCATGAGCCCTGCTAAAATGAACTGGAGCGCTGCAATTATACACTTCTTGTCATTTCCACAGAGCTTGTGCAGGAGAACTTCCTAGTGAAGTGTACCTACTGGCTACTTTGTTTTGCTAATATGAACAGGTGGCTGATTGGAGTGGGGCTTTTTTGTATCTCAGAAAATTGTGCAGGCATTTAAAGCATTCAACATTAATAGCTGTATGGTGCAATCCACCAAACATGGCCACTGTCCACTGTCCACTGGGCTGCTTGTAGACAGGGCTGGCTAAAAAGGGCAGAGCTTGCTTTGGGCTAGCTTTTGGACAATACTACAAGAGCCAAGTCCACCTGGAATTTAAAGGCTGTGTTTTCCTGACATCTTGGGCCACAGCAAACTGCAGGACTATTGGGAAATGAGCTTACCTAAGGAGGGCAGTCTTTGCATTATTCCGGGCTTCCACTCTCATGTACCCCCTACTGGGAGAGCAGTATTTAATGCCAGCAAACTCCACGATCCCAGGAAAGAAACAGCTTTTTAACAATAATGATGGAGTTTTCCATCCTGGAAGCCACCAGTAGTAGCAGCTCTTGAACTGAGGTGGAATGCCAAGCACTCCACATTAACAATACATACATACATACATACGTACGTATATGTTGGAGCTATTCATTTATGGATATTTTTTTTGAACTTTTACAGCATTTCAAGGTCTGGTGTGGCCAGTGGTAAGTGACAAGTAAAAAATCCACCCCCATCTCTGCTGAAGTTTCCCACCTGCATCATAAAGGGAGAGGAAGAATCTCTAGCTATCTCCTCCTTAATTGCTATGCTGCTCTAGTAGAGCCTCCTAGGTTCTGTGATCCAAGAATATTCTATCCTCTTTCTTCCTTCCCAGCAAGCTCATAAAAGAACTTCCCCTCATACAGTGCCTGGTACAGACACAATACGGGATGGCCTACTCAGGAACACTAGGTTAAACCACTCTAGGAGGATGCTGACAAGGAAATTCTTGGTTCTAGATGCCAACTGGAAAGATAAGGAAATTGCAGTGAGGAAATAGCAGTGTAATACTGCTGGTCTGAACATGGCTTCTGTATAGCCTTTGCTGCAACAGGTGGAAAGACAGCACATCAATGGTTGTTGCCTGGACTGGGTGTATCTGATATCTTACCATGGCTCCACTGAACACAGGTTCATCCAAGGCTTCATCTATGGAAGCCAGTGCACTTTGGTTTATACAGTGGCTCTAGATCATCAGGACGGATGTCCACAAATACACTCTGCCAGTATGATTCATAAAAAGCAATATGTTTGAATTAGTCTGTCTTTTAAAGCAAATGGTTTTTAAAAACTACTCTACACTTGAAATAACAACAGTACGTGTATGACTGCCCACCAACAAATATTCACCAGGTAGCTTGCAAAGCAAAATTAAACAACATAAAAAAACCCAAATATATAGAAATTAAAAACAAAAAATAATAAAATGCAACACAGAACATTCTTTCTAGTGGAGACAGAATATTTGAATTGGCAGCTTAGGCCATTTACGCACTAGACTGTTCTAGTGCTATTATTCCACTTTCAACATCCTATGGAATCCTCAAAGGCCCTTCCCTAAACTGCAAACCCCAGGATTCCATAGGATGTTGAAAGTGGAATAATAACACTGTAACAGTCTAGTGCAGAAATGGCCTTAGATAAGAAACATGCTAGAACAGCAAGAGCCCAAGACTGAACAGATAAGCTGGTTAAGAAGCCAGGGTACATAAAAATTTGGCTTCATCTGAAGCCAAAAGACCATAAAATAAGTATCAAAGAAAATTGCCCAAGGGAGGCTATTCTGCAGTGTGTACTACACTGCTGAGGATGAGGAAAGGCTTCTTAAAAGAGTAACAATTTTAAAAAAAACACCCACATATACTTACTTGGAAGTTACACAGTGGCATAACATTAACTCCTTTCCCACCCACCCACCCCTTTTTTTTTCACAATCTCTATGGCCATGGTAGACAACTTCCTGAGGCCCACGGGCCACCCCCCCCACTGGACCTCAGAGGCTGGGCACACTTGTTGTTGTTCTGTGCCTTCAAGTCATTTCCAACTTATGG
This sequence comes from Cyclura pinguis, assembly GCA_030412105.1. Classification (NCBI taxonomy): domain Eukaryota; kingdom Metazoa; phylum Chordata; class Lepidosauria; order Squamata; family Iguanidae; genus Cyclura; species Cyclura pinguis. The sequence continues at coordinate 336,081,560 of CM059600.1, forward strand.
TGACCCTAAGGTGACCCTATCAAGGAGTTTTTTGGGGGCTGAGAGTGTGTGATGCACCCAAGGTTAACCAGTGGGTTTCCACGGCCAAGCAAGCAAGCAAGCCAGCCACTTGTTTTTTAAAAATTTGTTTAAAGAAATAGTCAATGTGTCCCCCATGCATTCTTAAGGGTATGGGAGCAATTTTTTTCCATGTTATGCAACATTTTAGTTAGTATAATGAAATGAATATTGTTCTATTTTTTAGGGAGCCATGGGCATGCCTTCAAAAATAACCTTTGCAGTCACATGGGCCCTGTGAGTTCTACTTTTCCCACTCCTGTTCTAGAACCAAAGAGCAGCAGGATGTCTTGTCCTTCCTGAGTGCCCACCTTCAATGGTGAGGACAGAAAAAGGAATGGACTTGGTGGATATTAAAGTGTTAATGAAATATACTCTCTTTTCAGAAGCAGGCCAAAGATTTGCTATCACAGAAACCTTTCTACTTGTGGTTAGCTTCAATTATTCCTAGAGTTTTGGGGGAAACAGAAGAAGATTGGCTGAGATTTTAATCTTTCTTTTCAGTTGGGGCAATGCTATACTTTGAATGTAATATAATAGAGGTCTCCAAACTTTCTGTATTAACATGCCTGGCTAAAGGATTCTGTGTGTCTGCTCCGTTAGCTCCCACATGTTGAAAAAGTTTTGGAGTGCATTTTATGATTTATTAAGCTCTCACAATGGTCTGGCCATTGTTGCACTGCATGAAGGGGAAGTATTTGCTAGAAAAAAAGGTGTTTTTTGGTGTTTGCCAGACAAGATACATCATGGGAGGGAGGGGGGGGAGGAATTATAAGCTATCTTCCATTGTTAGTCTTCTCCCTGAGGAATACTTGGTGACCTTCACCCAGAACACTCATTTTAAATATACTGTTTTATCACAGTTAACAAAAGGAAAGTTCTATGTTCCCAGCAATCAACTGCTAGATTGAACATGAAAAGCAACATAGGAAGCTGTCCTATACTGAATCAGATGATTGATCCATCTATCCCAGTGGGTTCCATCCAATGTCAGCAGACTTTTGCTTGCATAAGCATGGCTTCCCCTCTGCTCTCTGAACTACCACTGGTACACCACATTTCTCCAAGAGTCTTCCAATCCCCCCCCTCCCAGGACAGCTTTATGGGGACTATATGTGGGGAATATGTGCCACCAGTGCGGGGAACTGGTCTGAATGTTGCCAAGAAGACCCTACGACAGGTTCACCTTAGGATCACTACATGTTGAAAATGACTTGAAGGTTACACAAAAACAACAAAAACAATGTGCTGCCAGCAGATTCCCTTCTTGTGACAGGTGGTCAAGACTGGCTACGACCCAATATTATCTATATCAATTAGCACCAGTTCTTCAATATTTTATATAAAATCTTTCTTGACCCAACTGGATAGTATGGGAATTAAAACTGAGACCTTTTCAGTGCAAAGTACTTACCCTTCCATTGAGCCACAACCCTTCTCTTAAATTAAAAAGGGTGAAATTACACTCGTACCAATCAATGATGCTGAGATTAGTGGATTACTTTGAGTTTGTCTTTTTTTTGTATTGATATGCACATACATGATATTTCAGTTCAGATTATTTAATAACATAATCCCTGAAAAGTTTTGAAAACGAAGCTGTAGCATTCAAATATGGTCTGAAGAAGCCTATGTCACTCACCTGCCAGAAGGAAATGTGACTATCTGTGTTGGAGTAAGTGGCTAGATACCGTCCATCAGGAGCAAAAGCCACCGCTGTTATGGCTCCTTTATGGCCATGGATTGTCTAAACAACAATAAGAGAGTGATGTTCAAGGTTAATTTATAGAACAATAATATTTTTAAAGAATTTATAAAGATTGTTCTTAGGAAACAGTCTACTGAAATATCAAAGACTAGCCTAATTCAATTAAAAACGAGTCATTCTACATGTAACAAAAAGCTTCACTTTTGCCAATGTGACTGTACTTACCAAGATATATCAAGATCCTTTTCAGTTTATTTAACCAAAGGGTAGGAACACATGTGCACATCAGTAAAACACAGGTAAAACAGGAATGGAATTTTCCATTGCAGGAATTGGCACTTTTTGGGACCAGTTTTCTCTAGATTTCTCACAGATGCCTGGTCTTCCTTGTTTCCTAATTAACAGCTCTATGTTTGGACATGCTAGGATTGAAGTTTTTCTATAATTTGTTTCAGAATAAAATTGCGTGTATTATTCCTATAGTTCTACACATTTTTGTATACTATTTTGTATACTATTCAATCTCTGATATGATATTCCATATGATTCTAGAAATGGTATCACTGCACTAGTTGTTCATCCTTGCCCTCTGGTGGTATGGGGTGTTTGCTGCATTTCAGCAGACAAGTGGGAACTATAGGGTAGTACGAATAAGAATGCCCTCAACAGAGGATAAAAGTAAGCAATGTTCTCTCCATGAAAAGCAGAGGGCAGCTAGGTACAGAGTCAGAACTGGATAGGGAAGTCAGTGTGGTTTCCCCTTTTTGCAAATTAAATGCAGCTGAAATAGACATCATTTCTAAATGGAGGTCAGTAGGATGTGTGCCATGAGGATAAAACCTTAAATGCTGAAGCACCTTTTTAGTTTTATTTGAATTTTCTTAAACCAAAGATATAAACAAACAAAAAAACAATTCAGTCCCACACCCAATTCAATATCATATATTCAGTATAATCCGACAAAGAACCCCTCATCCATCTTACATCAAGTATTCAGCTTCAACCAATAAATATGTTTCTAAAGGCCTGTTATCCTGTTTAAATGTATTTTAGCATACAAACTACACTGTTTCATGTTCAAAATATTTAGAGTAATAAGCTCCCCAGGCCTGTGCCTATTCCAATAATCAATAAAGGAGATTCATGCTTTCCTGAAAAGTTTAGAGTAAATTTATTTGGCTGATTCACTATAATCTATAACATGCAATTTTATTCATTAACACAGCAGATTATTCTTTTTTAAAAAAAAAATCCACATGGTGCAGTTTCAAGGAAAGGGAAAAGGGAAGGAAAACATTTTCCCCCCACATTCTAGACTTCCTTCCACATTGCTATACAGGAATACAATGCTCAGATTCTTCAACGTGAGACTTTTGAGCCTCTTCACCCTGTAGGGCACATGTGTCAAACACAAGGCCCACAGGCTGAATCTGGCCCTCCAGGCCATTTCATGTGGTCCTTGCACCTCTCCTGCAGCTGCAGCAGTCCCCCTGCCTGGTGAGCCCGATCCCCACATTGTGGGCCCTTGGCTGCCAGTATTCTGAAAAGGGTCCCAGCAGTCCGCACTTGCAATCTGCTTCTACTTCTGACTGCTCACCTGTCCAAGTCTCGCTGTCAGAGCATTGCCACGAGTTACCATGGCAACACTCTGTACGGCTCACAAAAGTTGGACAGGAGCAGTCAGAAATAGAAGTAGATTGCCAGTGCTGGCTGCTGGACCCGTCTTCAGAATACCAGCAGCTGGGGGCCCACAGTGTGGGAATCAGGCTCACCGGGTACAGAGAGGGGCAGAGGGACAGAAAGAGCCACAGGGGAGGGGGGAGATGAAAGAGGCAAAGAGAGAGTCTCAACTGGAACCAAAAAGTTAAACAAAGTTAATGGAATAAACAGTCCTTGGTAATATTTGTCTGAAGATTAAAAAAATAACTTTGTGTTTTCAAAATTCATTTTTCAATAAATTGTACAATAGTTGTACACTTGAATATTGCTTGCCATTATTTTTCCTAGATTTCTAGTTTCAGAGCTTGTTATTACTAAAACCAGTAATAATCTAATGCAGAGGCAATTATTTAATATGATAAAAGAGTAGATACATTTATATAATCTTACAGATTAGTAGTAATAAGGGAACTTTACATCAGCAGTGCATGCATGGAAATTTGGGTGGGTGGGTGTTAAAATGTAGCCTTTGCTTGAAATGTGATGAGTGAGAGGAAGTTGTCACTGAGACAGGCATCTGGAATCTGTGACTGATTTTGGAATGGCCCTTCCTGAATTATTAGAATTGTTAGAAAAATAACTACAGTCAGCCCTCTACATTTGCAGCTTTCACCAGTCACAGATTCCAGATGCCTATCTCGGTGACAACTTCTTCTCACTCATCACATTTCAAGCAAAGGCTACATTTTAACACCCACCCACCCAAATTTCCATGCATGCACTGCTGATGTAAAGTTCCCTCATTACTACTACAGCACTCTAAGGTGTTTCAGCAGGATACAGGGAAGATTCAGGCTAAGATGTTGGGAGGCAATATATCCATGATCAAGTCTTCCCTTGATGCACAGAGGGTTCTTTTGACCTATGCTGCAGAATGACCTTTCTGCCGAGTAGGTCAACTGGCTGCAGAGAGAATATCCATGTAGGGTTTTTAGCAGACTGTGTGATTCAAAGAGCTAGTTATATTCCTATGGCGATCACTCTGCTAACCTACAATAGAAACCTATCGTTTCAGATTCTGGTTAAACAAGTATGACCTCAGGAAGACGACTTATGCAAATGTGGAAACAAAACAGAACTGTAAATGCATGAAACATGCCTTACTTTCCATGAGTGTATTCTGAAGATGCCGACAGGAAATGTACACGAATATAATTTAAGAACACACAGGGAACTAAATTCACTAAATGTTGAAAGCACTGCATGTGTGCTATTCTAACAATTCTTTAAAAAACAGTTGATTCTGTTATTATAGAAGAGGGGCTGAGGCAGAGAGAGTACCGTGACATAGGGCAGCATGCTCCATCTGGTGCCCTTTCAACATCTTGGACTGCAATTTCCCTTATGAAAGCTGTGAGATTATGCTCATGGGAGTTGTAGTATCTGGAAAGTATCAGGTTGAGGAGGGCTAAATTCGGGTTTCTTAAATTTATGCTGAAGAGAGGTCTGAACAGAAGACAGCTTGGTTCTCCATCTTATTCACTACACAGAAAACAGGGGGACTCATATATTAACCCTCCGTCTGCCCGTTTAGATTTTTTCTTCCGCCATTTTATCCTCATAGCAATCCTGATAAAAAAGGCCACCCTGTAAGCTTTGTAAATAACTGGGGATTTGAATCCAGATTTGTATGTTTAATCACATTTATACTTCATCTTTACTCCATACAGATCAAAAAGGACTAAAGTGCTTTTCTCTGTCATATTTAACTTTCACAATCCTGTGGGGTTTGTCAAGCCAAGAGAATGTGGCTGGCTAAACGTGGGTGGTCCAAAGTCAGCCAGTGATTTTTCAGTGGAGACTAGAACCCACATTTCCTACATCCAATTCCAATCTTAACTTTAATTATATCTTGAAATTTCCCTCACAATGGGCAATTTACCCAGTATGCCATATTGTGCTTTTTTTCTCAGGGGAGGGGGAACTTGTATGTGCTCAGATGCAAAACTGAAATCCACGAACAACACAAAAACTGCGAGAGAGGGGTCTCTATGCACATCAGATTGCCATTTGACCTGCTATACTTTAAAAAGATGCACATCTGCAGTCACAGTATGTGCAGTTAAGTGCAGGTGCATTTTCACATATAAATAACCAAAATCACACCAAACTTCCTTAGAGAGGTACAAAACATAAAAAGCTATCATCTATAGAATCAAACCAACAATCCCTCTTGCTCAGTGTGGATCTACTCTTGACCAACAGGGATATCAGAGCAGAGTCCTTCCTAGCTTGACCTGGAGATTCCAGAGATTGACTCAGATCTTCTGCAGCAAAACTTATGCTTTCCCACTGAATTATGGGACTTTCATCTACAAAACCATAATTTTGGCAGTCATCATCTTATGGTTTATCTTGACAGTGAGTCCTTCAAATTTTTGTCTGGCAGGCAGACCACAGGTTGACACAAGGCTTGGCCTTTACACATGATTAGAACATTAGGTACAAGAGAAAGATTTCTGTGGCTTGCCACTGAATTTAGAAAGAGGCCTTTAACATTTATGCAGAAGAGTAAAGTGCTCTGAAGACTGAAAGGAAGACAAACTACAACTCTATTGCCCTCCCCTCTGCTGCTGTCAACACCACATGCCTCCCAGATGAACTTTGTAGGGTTTGTTTTGTAGGTTTTATCCTCATTTGGCCTTTTGATGCTGGAAAACTCCTGCAATGCCACAGGCTTGCAGCATTTTCCCTTCATTGACATCGTCATTTATGTTCACTTGACATAACTGCAGCATGTAATTAGAACAAGATGGACCACTGCCATAAATAAATTAGGACGTCAACGAAGCCATGCTGCCTAATGTTGTCACATACATAACTTTAGATCAACAGCTCTAACAGCACAGAACACTCTCACAAACAATTTTATGTTTAAACTTAATACTTTACAACTTCACATTGTCAGTGTGATATATCAGGCGTAAGAGGATTCATACAATACTTCTTTCCACTGTACAAGACTTACTCAAACAACTGTTATTGTATGATCAGGGATCCTGATAATAAAATGATTCATGGGTCCTGATAATAAAATTTCCAGTATGTTAAATGGCTATAACATAAGCCTACAAAATTACAGCTGAGGTCAAGATCTATTAGTTCCTAGCTCACACAAAATCATTCCTTAAAGGAGCTTACTCTCAGCTGTAACAGGAAAGATTCAGACAGTCTAATGTAGCATCATAGGAGTTAGTCCCATCCTGCAAACACCTATGAACAGGCAAGTCTTGAGTATGAAACTAATGGTGAGGCCTTCAAGTGGATTCAATATGAAACCAACTCCATTTCAGCAGAAGCCCAGCCCTGTGCAATTCAAAAAGACTAAAATGTAGAGGGTAAACATTTGCTACCTCTTATCCTTTCAGCTTTTCAGTTTTTCAATCATGGCTTATTAAGAGAATGATGACACAGAGCTGTGAGTAAGCCAAGAATAATGTACTAATGCTTTAACATTCAGCAACATCTATGCATTGGAAATGAACACTGCAGCCTATTTCCCTGTTCTGCAGGGCAGATGAGAAGTATATCCCCCCACCCATGGAAAATGACTTGTTCCAAATTATTATTACATGAAAGTAGGATGTTATTGCAGCAAGCTCTCAAACCTATACCAGGAAAAAAAAAAGAATGAAAACTTAGGAATTGTAGGTGCAGATGATTTGCCCACTCTTTTCCCTCAAGCCCATCTGGGTAATACAATCACAGAAACAGGGAGCTAAAAAGGTCTCAAGGGCCATCTAGTCCAACCTTCTGCCATAAAAATATACACATCTAAAGCATTCCTTCAACCTCTACTTAAAAACCTCCAAGAAAGTAGAATCCACTGCCTTTTGAAGTGGTCTGTTCCACTGATGGACAATTTTATAGTCAGGAAATTCTTCCTAATGTTTGGGTGGAATCTCTCATACTTGGAACCCCTTCATATGTTTGAAGATGGCTCCCATATTATTTCCCAGTCTTCTCTAAGTTAAAATAGCCAACTCCCTTAAATGCTCCTCATAGGGAGCAGGAATCTCATAGTTTTCAGACCTTTTACCATTTTGGTTGTCTTCTGCTAGACATGTTCCAGCTTGCCAATAGTTGAATGGCTTTACCAAAATCTTCATTTAGGATCAGAGCTGACCAAAGCAGAACAGAGTGGTACCATTACTTCCCCTGATCTGGTGATCTGGACACTATACTCCTCTTGGTGCAGCCTACAACTGCATTTGTTTTTTTTTGGCTGCTGTACCATGCTGCTGAGTCATATTTAGCTTGTAATCTACTCAGACTTCTATATCCTTTTCACATAGACTCCTATCAAGTTTGTATTTGTGCCTTTTGTCTTTCCTGACTAAATGTAGTATCTTACATTCGTCCCTGCTGAAATTTGTTTTGTTAGTTTTGGCTCAGCTCTCCAATCTGATGAATTTCTCTTGAGCCTGTCCTTTAGCGTTTTAGTTCCTCTCCTAATTTGGTACGATTTGGTACTCTGCCCAGTGCCTTACCTGTAATCTGTGGCTTTTTTGAGACAAATTTTGAAAACTGAAATTTCAAAAACTGAATTTTTTTTTTTTTTTTACAAAAAGCATCTCACAGCAAATGTTAGTAAACCTGTTCCAGTCAGATTCCAAATACTTTGAGAACTGGGTTTAATAGCTAGAAGATTCAAGAATCTCAAAATCTGAAATCAAGTTTAGGCAAATGCCCTCTATAATTGAGTGTTGGAGAACAAGCCTACAGCACAAAATGATCTAAGACATAATTCACTTGTCAAAAAAGGAGATACTAATACTCTACTGTGATGTATACTCATAGTATATCACGCAGAACCCACGTTGGCTTAAGTAAGTCTCAGTGTTTTATGTAATCTCAACAGTTTAAGTAAAACTAAAGGCCAATCAGTTTTGAGATTCAAACTCCTTAGCATTTAAGCAATTAATATTTCTCAATGAAAAATGTTTGGGTAATTCAAAGGTAGAGATCAATACTGCTAGCAAACTTGTTGCACTCCTGACCACTAACAATTTATCCAAATAACAGCAATCCTTAAGAGAGCCACGTAGATTTGATGTACTAATTTATGTGCCTTTCCTTGCAGATGCTAATCCTTTAAAAACAGATCTCTTTCTCCTTTGTGTAATTCAGTCTCATTCTTATTTATTCATCAAATAATCAAGAGAGAACATAGAAATGCACACGCATCCTTGTATTTGAATCACAAATATTAAAATACCACACAGCATTAAAATACCACCAGATAATAATTTACAGAGAGCCAGTGTAGTGCAATGATTTGAAGGCCAGACTACTCTTGGAGATCAGGGTTCAAATCCCTTCTTGGCCATGGAAATCCAGTGCTTGACCTTGGGCAAGTCATATTCTGTCTGCCTCAGAGGAAGATGATGGCAAACATTTTCTGAATAAATCTTGCTAGGAAAATCCCAAGATAGGGTCCCTTTAGGCTGGTCATTCAAGAAATGACTTGAAGTCACAGAACAACACAAGAATGAACTAAGATTAAAAAAGAGACAGCAGAGAACTTTTTTAAAAAAAAAATAAACAGAGCTGAAATAATAGTTAAAACTATGACAGGATTTAAAATGTTTAAAGGTTTGGAAGACAGTGTTTTCCCAATAATAGCACCTTACTCATGAAACTGCCTCCCAAGAGAAGTCAGGCAGGCTCTATCTCATCTGAGCTTTGGGCAGGCATACACTGTTTTGCATGGGTGTAAAAATCAGAGTTAGTTTTTGTACTGTTTTAACGCTTTTGTCTTTTTAAAACTGGTTTGAAAAATGCTATCTTGATTTGTCTTTAAAGAACACTTTCCTTATCCGATGTATCATTTGGGGGAGGGAGACTGGCAGATCCAGAAGTGATAAATATATTAATAAAAATTAACATAAAGATGTCTTCGCTGACATAGTCCACCACGAAGGTTGCCCTCACTGAAAAGGCCATTTTTTTTTTATAACCATTCACTGTGCTTCATTTGGTAGAGGCACTCAAAGAAAAGACACAGATGTAGATCTTAGGTGCTGGGTAACTCCTTCTGGGTAGAGGCAGTACTTTCAAATACTGGTTTCTGTGTCAGGGTTCAACACAGGTAAGCTTAGTTGATTTGAAGAACATATTGTCTAGATGCAACCTTTTATAAAGTGTTAAACTGAGGCAGAATTATCTGTAACCGTTTTAAAATGCAGCTACATCTTTCAACTTAATGACACCGATGATGAAATGCTCTGGCAAAATTAGGGATGGGACGAATCCAGAATTTTCTGAATCCAAACCCCTGGAAGGTTCCGGGAATCCACAAATCTCATGAATCTCGAATTTTTTGAATCCTTTTTTAAAAAAGGGTTTAAAAAGCAAGGGAAAGAAGGATAATCTTGGGCAAAACATACTCTCCCAGCCTTAGCAAAAGCCTAGGAAAAAGGCGAACCTCCCTCTGAAGAAATCTGGCCAGGACAATTGTCATAGTTTTGCCTCAGGATCTTCCCAGATTGAAAATGACATGACGGCCATTTGTACACAAGCAGGAAAATGTGGATTAATCTCACATTTTCCTGCCTGTGTAAACAGGGCCACATACTACAGTAGAAAGATAATCCAGGTCAAAACTGGATTTTCTTTGCATAGCTCCTTCTGGCATCCTAGGGTTTGTAGTTTGAAGATGCTCCAGCACACTTTGTCGGAGAAGGCTGTGACACCTTGTAAAACTGCAAACCTTAGAATTGTGTCTGAAAGAGCTTAGCAAGGGAGCTCTGCAAAGGAATGTTTCAGCTGTCCTTGAAATCTCAAGCCTGTACCTTCCAGTCAAGTGCTGAATTTCAACATTAAATGTTCAATTTAAATATCTTAGAATACAACCCCAGAAGTAATTTGTGGAATTGTTAGCAAAGGCCATTATTACTCCAAGGGAAAAACTCACCTACTTGCCATCTCCCCTTGTGTATCTGGCCTCCCAGGTTTTTAGGCATCCCAGTCTCCAACAAACTATTTGATTGGTGGATTCGAAAGATTTGGTTTGTCTATTTTGGCACAGGGATTCGGATTCATGAATCTCGAATTCTTGCCCAGGATTCGAGGATTCGCAGATTTGGTTGGCCCATCCCTAGGCAAAATCATCTATGCCTGCTTATATATCTATGCCAAAATTATGAAAAAGAACACTGCAGCTTAAGATGTTTTGGCCCGTACCAAGGGATTTAATACCATCAGTAATAAAGACACAACTGTGCACTGACATCAGAATACACTGAAGGCTGCAAAGGAAATAACCCTCAAATAAGGCAACACAATGACTAGATAAATAGAATATAGGTCAGCTGTCTCTCTTATACATCCACAGGCAGGTTACTTTGTTTTATACCATAAGATAGAATGACTAGCAACAACTCTTTTAAATGTAATTTTAAAAACCACTTCAATAGAAAATGTACTATAAAAATACTTCTGCATGCCCATTTTTTGTTGACATCTCTTTTGCCTTATCCTCTATATGTATTATACACATATATTATAGTACATATGCATTATTCAGTGTTAACCCAGAATATTTTGAATGTCTTCCTCAAACAACAATGACGACAACAACAACAGCAACAACTTGGGCTTTACACAGTCTTTATGGTGCCTTTAGTGTTTTCCTTCATTAGAGTACGTTCTGTTAACATCTAAAATCTAATGTTTAGAATCTAAATATAAGCCAAGCAGCAAGCAGGCTCTGCTGTACAGGTTTATCTCTGTACTAATCATTTCTCAGTTAGACACCAATGTATAAATTCCTTTTATGAATACCCAGAATTCTGGTGGTTTTCCTCCTTGGCTACAACCCTTGGACTGCATCCAGTGCTACCCTTGAGGGTATCCTGATATCTACAGACATAGAAGCATTTTTTGAAGATGTCTAAAGAAAAGCAAAGACTATGGACAAAAGAAATTAAAAACATAGTTTGCTATGACCTGGTTTACTATACCAGTGCTTATATAGAATATTATGGGTATCTGATAGGGTGGGAACCACCTTTTAAATATGTGTGTTTATTTGTCTTTTTTCAGTTTTCAGTCTAGATAGATTTGTTAACTAATATGGGTAGCTTAGTTTTGTTAACCGGTATGGGTAACTGAATTCTAATCTTGCTCTTTGCTTGTATTAGCGCTTGTACCAACCAGTCAACCTGTACAGAGACAGGACACTTGGGCAATATGGACCACAAGATAGCAAACTGACATATAGTTTTCATGACAATACATTTATATTTATATTAATGTACATCTATTTATTATCACCACCAAAGAAATGTCACAGAATGCCCACATTGGACACTCATATGTCAGCTGCAGAGTTTGGAAGTAAAGCGTTCAAGTTAATAACAAGGGGCAACAGTGTTCTCTGTGAACATCACTGTGTGTGCCTGTGTGTTTTTGTCATTGTTAATTGCCACAAATTGCTTTGACTCAATTGCCATCAATTGCTCAGATCCTGCAAATGCTGTGGGCTGTGGCTTCCTTGACTGAGTCCATCCCCCGTGTCTTCCTCTTTTCCTACCGCCTCTCACTTTACCAAGCATTGTTGTTTTTCCTAATGAGTCATGTTGTCTCATGATATGTCCAAAGTATATTTTATTTATTACTTTCAGCAAGGCAAAATCCTTCTAGGAGTATTTTAAAAGAAATGTTCATATTAGGACATTATCTATTTATTTCAGGTGGATTCTATTTCCAAAAAGAGGAACTAAAAAGTGATTAAAATCAGCAAACAAAAGCACTGAGCCACTTTAAAAATCTGCAATGAGTAATAGTAGAAACTCCTAAAAAATTAACATTCTTGGCTTTGTTTAGCTTAATAAAGAAATATGAATGATCCTTCATACGAGAAAGCTAAGAGAGGTTTTTTTTTAAAATATCAAAGCAGGAAAATGATTATGATTCAAAATAGGGCAGGATATGAAGGCAGCTTTAATCAAAAGCTCATATTCTGTCCTGTTCAAACACTACAAACCACAGATTTCTGGTTTGAATGCAACGGAAAATCGTGGCTCCTTGAACACTGCCACATTTGTTTCTTCACTCACCCAATGGCAGAAGGGACGGAGCTGTGTATAGGTACATGAGAAAGTCGGTTTGCAGCTTATTAGGGCAAAATACAATCATTTGAACATAACCATTATATGGGAATAAACCTAGGCTGGAATTCTGCTGGTTAGTCTTAATTAGAGTAGACCTACTGAACTAATTGTTGTATGGTGAGTCAACATATAGGTAAATCCAATTGATTTAATGGATCTACTCTAGTTGAGACTAACAACAAGGATTTAGGCCCTAGTTTGCTAGAAGTATGTGATAGGAAGCTGCAGCCAATCTTGGCTGGCAACTGCACCCATACAAATGCATGCCATGTATACAATATACAATTTTAGACTTAACCTTAAAACTTGAATTTTACAAAATAGCCTTTTATAGTTTTCTTGCAGCTATTTTTTTCCTTGCAGATATTCAGGTATACATATGTGTACGTGGGATACAAATTTTAAAAAATTCAACACCTGTGGATTCATGATGATTTTTTTAAAATTTAAGATAAAATTTCCCACAAACATCAGTCATAGGTTTCCTCTCAGTGTAAGCGAATATTATTAAAATTCACAATGTACACTACTCCCCCAAGTCCCATTAGCTTGTGAATGAAATATTTCACATCAATCCTAAATGTATTTACTAAAAATAAGACTTTTCTTTCAGTTGAACTTCCTCTCCTATTGTGCATCACTACTGCTTCAATGTTACACTTTGGAGGGGTAGGGAAAAAGTGTTTCTGTGATTAAAATTCATTTTATGTTTTTCAGACTCTCAATATTAGCCAGCTATCAAACCACACATTTCCAACTTGCACATCTTAATTTTATAATTGTTCAACACTATTATTTTGCGTCAGCTACCACAAATTACTTTGTATTAAAACGTAAAACTGCATGATTTGACAGCCAGCATACAAAGAGAGCAGAAAGTGACCTTGAACAGCAGTGTATAAAAATACATTTATCACTGAAATGGCATGCTGGCTGTCAGTCAATATATGCCTCTCATTTGTTCAGAGGTTCTCCTGCTGTGATTCCCTCATTACAATTTGCTTTTACTTCCTGGGCAAATGACAAGCTGAAAATGAGGCAGCGTCTTTCTTGACCAAACTTAATCCAGAAAAAATTAGACAACAGCTGCAGCCATCCAAGTGTTACAGCGTGTTTCACAAAATGTTATCTAAAATGTACTGTTTATATACATCTTCAATGTTACATGATGCTAAATAGGAGATCTGCCAAACGTGTGCCATATCCTCTAAACCCATCACATTTTATTAAGTTATTTACGCTGATCTCTTAAAAAAAATAATCAATGCAGCCTATTTTTCAAATACGGCAGACATTTACAAAGATTTGATTTACATTCACAGTTTAAGAGGCACACACTTCTTTTCTGTTTCAGATATTTCAGGATGACACTGCCAAAAATTAATACGGCAGTAAAGTCAACAGCAGATTTCGAACACTTATTCCTAATTAGGAGCACTCACCTCTAAGTGGATGTAGTTATGGCCTGGCTCATAGATTACAGTAAAGGCACAAAACGCTTCACTGCAAAAGGGAGCTGATATTGCTTTATGTGTAAACACACATGAGCATTTGACCAGTTGTTAGAAACGGCTGCTACACCTTTTTGTAAAAACTCTTTACCTTTCCTTATAGGCAAGCAGTGAATAATCTGTGACCTTTGTCTAGATGAGCTAAAAATAGTTTATTCAACTCAAGAGATATATATATTGTAATGAATACCACCTTACTGTTTTCTTGCTATGTAATTCATTCTACACATTTCTAAAACACATAACCGAACATGTCTAACATAAACAATAATCTACTCATAATTTATTTAATATTACTAAATTTTAATTTTAAGAATTGAACAGCTAGGTAATTTGATCTTTTCCAGTTTACAGACTATTTTAAAATATTTAATATGCCTTTCACACTGGTCAAATGTGGGCCAGGAAGGCATTTATGTACATTTAACTTTTCTATCTATTGTAAATTATATTACCAAGAATTGTCAGAACATCACAACTATTAAGAACACCCAGAAGATTAAATGACAAAATATATTAGACAAATAATAATCTTGAATTTACTGTGATAGCTGCTGTAAATCACCGCAAAGACATGTTTTCTTGAAACACAAATCCCACAAAATTGATGTTTATTGAATGAATATTTTTTAAAAAAATTATTAAATATAGAGTAAAGAACATTAATATCAAGTTTTACACCACCCTTCATAATTCAGCCACCACAATACTTGGAGATGAAATAGATGCTATGAAGTCTAGCAGCAAAGGAATAAATAATAATATTAACCCAGTTAATAAATATGGTAAACAGCTTATAAAAGCATCTTTCAGAAGCAATCAAACTTCTTAATATGGACCAGGACACTAATCCACAAACCAAGCTTATTATTCTCCATTTCCTAATAATGGGCAAACTGAATATGAACCAATGTGCTGTACAGAAATTGGGGCATGTTAAAAAAAAAAGGATTTTAAAGTAACATAACTTACTTAGAGAAATAATATATGGATAATTTGTATACAATTCATTTTGCTCTTTCAAATTGAAGGGTTTTGGTAAAATTCAACAGGACTATAAATGTTTTGTCACGTTTACTTTACATAAAATTGTAGCATTTCATCTATTTCACGATACGCAAGAAATATAATAGTAAAGCAAAAACAACTTTAAAACCACCATAATTTCTCCACATTAATGTATTTTCTTATAGTGACCACCAAAAATGTCAATCTGCCCTTCCTTTTGCTTTTAGGGACTGTGGAAGATATTATTAAAGATAACTACACATATTATAAATGAAGTATGTCTATTTTCCATGTGCATTTGTAGTAAACAGAGAAGAATCTATATTGTTTAAATAGTTTCATAGTTTATTTTTGAGTTCTATTCATGAATTTCCAATGAGCAAAACACATCACAGAACAGAGCCAGCTTCTGCTTAAATATTGTGATTAATGAAGAGCAAAAGCCTCCACTCTCATATGCTGAAAGTTTGGGATTTGTGTTATCTCAACAGCAGTTACCCCAGAGGACACAGTAAACTGTTTTTTAAACTGGGGAGACTGGTGAATATACTGTTCAGCAGAAAGCCAGTGTGGTGTAGTGGTTTGAGCACTGAACTACAACTCTGGAGATCAGGGTTTGAATCCCTGTTTGGCCATGGACACCCACTGGGTGACCTTGGGCAAGTCACATTCTCTCAGCCTCACAGGAAGGTAAAGGCAAACCCTCTCTGAACAAATCTTGCCAAGAAAACCTCATCACAGGTTTGTTTTAGGGTTGCCAGAAGTCAGAAATGACTTGGAGGCACACAACAACAACATTGGGCACAGGGAAGATATTAAGGTCCTCATAGTTGTATCTACAATTCTGTAGGTTCATAAGAGGCCACTATCCAGTGTTAAGTATTTCTCAAAACAGTAATTTACAAATTATGAGTTTTGTAAATACAAGGCTTTCTATTTCAAAGTGAGGAATGTGGGGATACAAGTAAACTATGCTGTTACTGTTTCCACCAATGTAATGTCTAAAGTTACCAGCTGTAAGGTGATATGAGCATGCCAACTAGTGATGAAAAAGATATTCACAGTATTTGTTTCTGGGTCAAAAATGTTTTGTGGGTGTACGTGAAAATCATATTGCTTTTCATACAACACCTTCCTCACTGTTTCTAGATAGCCACATTGTTTTCTGTGCATGACTGCTATTTTTTTTTTTGTGCACAAAATCCAGCAGTCTTGTTTTAAAAAGAAAGCCGTGGGTCTACCTAGAAACAGCATGCTTTTGAATAAAGATCTGTTTTTCATGCACTCTCCCCATTTTCATTTAAAAACCAAACTTTTGTGTGCAATATTGCTAAGTGAGGATTACACAGAAATACTCATTTTTTGGCACCAGGGAGAAATCTGCCAAAATCTTTCAACTTCGGATATGCAGATGAAATAGCCAAAAACTTACATCCCTGATTCCAACTCATCTCACAAGAGTGGAGAAACATGATTTCCCCATTCTGGAAAAAAAGACACATCAACCCACCCACACAGACACCACTTCTGCATTCCTTACTTTAGTATACTATCTGGGTAAGTCTTCACAACCTTTATTTCAAAGATCAATCCTGCAGGTTATCATGTTTCATGAAGACACTGCTCAATGTATAAGGGAAGAGGTATTTGACTGTAAATGTTCAGCACCACTTAACCCACAAGGGCTGGTCAAGTGTTTTCCCATAAAGCAGAATGCCATTTTATTTAGACAGCAATTCCAGCCGTTTGCAATTAATCTCTTAGAGCAAATCAGTTTTCAAAGAGATATTCCAATAAATTTCACCCTTAAAAAAATCAATCTTATTTGTTTCTAACTCATCTTGGGGGAAGAAAGCATCTTAACTGAGGTCTCCTCTGAGCTCTTCAGGCGGACATCAGACTAGGACATTAGGCTCTTCATATTAAATTATTTTTGGCTGAACTAAGACTTTATTTTATATTGCAGTAGTCTGCTAATAATCTATACTGGTCATATGCTGAAAAAAGTTGTGGATTTAAAAATGGAAACTGTTAACTTTGGCTTTGCTTATTTCATTGTTCTAAATATGCATCAATCTATTGGTTCTAAAACGAGCTGAATTATTATACAACACTTCTTCAACAACACAGGATCGCCAACAGAAGAACAGACTCTTTACAGCAGCAAGAGAGAACGAGAGTTTTAGATCTTGCTTCCTTAAGTTCCTTGGGCTGGCCTTACGGTGTTAGTAGATCCCTGTTCAAACTATCAGTTACACAAAGGTGTAAGCGTCTTTGGACAAACTCTAAAATTCTTTAGCAACACTTTCATACTAAACTCCTGTACTTCTCCCATAGGACGAAGTTAACAAAAACTTCAGTGTATGCCTTACTAGGCAGCTATGCTGCTACCACAGTCACCGAGAGAACTTGTACCAGCTGGTTAGAGGCTTCTCTGAATATTCAATTTATGTAGGGTATTTTTATTCTCACTAACTTGCAGGGAAATTTGCAAGGTAGCTTTCAAAATACACCAAAGTACTAGAGGAGATAAACAAACAAAAAATTGTAAAAGTTTTCATCAGAAAGCATTAAAGCAGGGGTGTGCAACATGTGTCCCATGTACAGCCTGCAGGCCTGCAAAGTCACTTTTGTGCCTCTTGCTGCGTTGCCCTTCTGCCATTGCAAAATCAATCAATCAATCAATCAATCAATCAATCAATCAATTCCTTCAGGAAGTCTGCAATACCTGACCCACAAAAACCACCTGCTTCTTTGATTTTAGCTCTGCCCAAAAAGGAAACTTCATTTCTTCTTCTAAGGTGTAGGAAACTGTTCTACCACGCTTCCGCTCTGTAAATTTTGGTGGGAACTACAGCAGTTGTAGCAAATTGGTGGTGGTCTCTACATTTCAGTGCTGTTGGTAATTCTGACTTAAGATACAATAGCTGATACAGATCCAATGGCTACATAGTATGCCCTCTGTATATGTGGGGGTTTCATTCCACAAACCCCCATGTAAAACAAAACATGTGAACTGTCATGTCCTACTATAGACAATGAACACGGTATGTACATGCCTGTGGCAGCATAGGCACATGCCTGCTGTGTGCATTGATTATAATGGAACACAACATTTCACACGACCTCACATTTGTGCATGCAGAGATCACAGTAAGGGAGGGGTCACTGTAAATTTAGTCTCTGCTTGCCCAGATAGTGGCAATACTTTTCAGTTTATATAGCCTGAGGAAACAGAGCTGTCATATGTCTGCTAGACCCTTGTCCTTCCTTACTCATACAAACATGGGGTGGTCAGGACTGGCTGAATGCGTAAATGGAAAGGTCAGTGCCTCTTTACAATCTGCCGAAAGTAAAATCTTGTTGAAAAATTCTCCTTGAATTCCATTGTACTTATTAACTTTTAACCAATTCCTATGCCTCCCAGTTCCAGGGCTTCCTGAATGAGATGGATTATCTAGATCCACTTCAATCAGTCTTCAGGCCTGGTTATGGGAAGGAGACAGCTTTGGTTGCCTTGGTGGATGACCTACACCAGGAACTGGATAGGGGAAATGAGGCTTTTGATAGCATTGACCACTGTATTCCTTTTGGGCTTCTGCAGTGGGATGGGACTCAGAGGCATTGTTTTAGAGTGGCACTATTTACTCCTGGGGGCATGAGCTGAGAATGTGGTGCTTGGAGATTCTTGTTTGACATCTTGGCAGTTGGGGTTTGGAGTCTTTCAGGGATTCATTTTGCCCCCATGATATTTAACATATATATGAAACTGCAGGAAGTGGTTGGCTGGAGTTTTGGAGTCTGGTGCTACCAATATGCTGACAGTACCCAACTCTACTTTGCCTTGCCATCTGAACTTAGGACGCTTTCCTTCTAAATTATATCCACTGTCTGGCACCAATAACGGACTGGACAATGGTGAATAAACTGAAGTTTAATTCTGACAAGCCAAGGCACAACAGAGAATAGGGATTCAGCCTGTTCTGGAAAGGGCTACACTCTCCCTAAAAATGCAGGATCAATTTGGGTAAACTACTGGATTCAACCCTGAGCCAGAATGCCAAGGCTTCTGCAGCAGCTGGAAATTAATGTGCATAGTCAAAGCATGTGTGTCAGTTGTGTCCATTCCTGAAGATATCTAATTTGGCCATAGTTACACCTGCCTTATTATATGTTGTTTGGCTTACTGTAACATGTTCTGAATCTTCAGCTGGTCTCAAATGCTATGGACAGACTTACTGGAATTGGTTACAGGGAGCATATGACTTCCTTATTATAATTACTCTCTGTAACCAGCCTGTTTCCAGGCTTCAAAGTGCTGGCTATGACCATTAAAGCCCTACAAGATTTGGGTCCAGGTTGTTTGAAGTTTATACTCTTCCATGAGTCTACCCAGGCCCTTTGAGAAAAGCGCTCCCCTCTTGTCCAAACACCAGTAATGGCATGCCTGGTGGTAATGTGAGACAAGACGTTTCCAGTGGCTGCTCTTAGGATTTGGAAATTCCTACTTACAGAAGCTGGACTGGCCCCACCCTTGCTGTCCTTGCATCATTAAATAACGATTTCCTTTTTTAATTCAAACAGGTTTTTGGGAATATATATATATATATATGTGGCAATTTTTAAAAAACTTTTATCACAGTCTTTTTTAAAAAAAATATACACAGCTGTGGAAAGAAGGATTGCTTCTTTATTACTTGAGATGAGATTTTTAAAGTCTGGAGAAAAAATTCAGAATACTGATGGCCTGTACAAAATAAAAGCCAGAATGGTAACGCAGATAATGTACACCAACATATTATCCATGGGCATTGACTGCAGAAATTATAAGGGGCATGGTATATGGGCCACAGACCCTGGACACTATTTAGAATATTCTAAATCCTAATCTTTGAAATCGCTGGTGCTATTTTCCTGATCTCTTCTTTCTCTCCTAGTGTATTTTCCCAAAAAGATATGGTGCAAGGATCAACTGCGTTCTTTCAACACTGTCCTCTCCTTTCTGGGCCAGAAATAGAACAAACAATGGTACTAATGTAGGTATCACAGCCAATCACTTCCTATTAACAACTGTGGTACCACTTCTCATATACTAAATTGTACCTACTTCTGCAAAGTGTTCTTTCTATATATCACGTTCTGTAGATGCACCCTTAAAATACCACCCCACCCCCAAGAGCTTCTCACATAATCGCTCTTTCTTTTCCTGAAAACATCAATTAAGAGACTGCCACCCAATTACTACCAAAGCTATCTGGAAAAAAAAAATCACTCAGGAATCTGCTCTTGGAAATAAATAAGGTAGTTTACTCCCCATGCATAGCTTCAGTAAAGCTGCTATTCAGCTGATAAGATTGAAACTGGCATCTCTTAGCTTGCTATGCTGTTGGTGTAGCTTACTTCCATCACAGACACATGCTGGAAATACCACTTATATGAATAAGAAATTAGAAGTGCCACAGCAGACTTAACTACTAAATTGAATCTCCAGTGCTGGGCAGTGGCCAGTATAAAAGAGGCTGCACCCATGGCTGTCTTATTGCAGACACACCACTCCACGGTAGCATCATACATGACTTTCTTCAACATGATGACCACTGTCAGGAAAAGGTATTGTGAAATGGGATTCTTCTCAAAAGTCATGTGGTTTTTATATTCCCCACTGCATAATTTGGAACATGTTAAAAAAAAGGGCATCCTATGAGGCTCTTTATGCTGTAAAGTTTACCGAATTGGGCCTCAGACTGCTTTGAGCGCTAGGAAAGCCAGATATGACAGAAGTAGAAGGCAATAAGGTGTTTGGGGTCCAACAGAAAGGTGCTATCCAACATCTAATGATCTCCATTGGGACACATGCCATTGTGTTGCTGAAAGAAGAGTACAGTAAATACTGACATTATGTTTTAAGCTAGAATGATGATATTTGTAGCTCTCTGTTTTCAAAATCACTTTCTCGTCTGAGGCTTGCCTTTTGAGCCTGTCATAGTTTAACCACTGCACCTATTTTAACACAACCTGCGTGCCTATCAGTTAGATAGCACTACACATACTGACAGATTGTATGCTACATTTTTAAAAGTATACCTAGTAATCAATTATAGATCATTCTTTTTAGCTTCCTTTTTTGGGTGCCTTTGTTCTTGAAATCCAAAATATGCTTCTTTGTAAAAGAAGTAAAGGCTGACTTTACTCTTGTAAGCTTCAGAGGAAAAAACAGGTTGTTGCTATGCTTTTTTTTTAAAAAAAATACCCTAAACTCTCTAATCACCCCCAAATTGATGTGATCACACATCACCAACCTCAGCTTGTTCATACTGCCATCAGCTCTAACAGCTGTGTCATAAGGCGCATCCACGTTCCCGCACTGTCGGTCAATACCATGCAATCTGCTCTTGTGTTGCCCAGTTCACGTACAGTAACGTGTCCCAAGGCATTTTTACAATCCATAAAAGATAGCCCAAAAAGGCAAAACCTCAAATGAACTAGATAAAGCAGAGGGAAAAGGAAGATAGGAGGGGACAAACCACTCACCCACCGTCCAACTATTTCAACCTTCAAATTAAAAAAGGAATGGAAGCATTCAGGAAAAAAACCCCTGCTCTCCACTACGAGAAGCAATTCTTTAATATAAATGTTGTACATTTTGAAGTTAATGGCATTAAAATAAATAATAGTTAATAAACAGTGATAATACTTAGTACATAGCATTTGCATTTCAAGTGCAGGAAATACAAGGACTTGATAAACGCAAGTAAGCAAGCAATTTGATTCATAGCGTTTTGTTGTGTTTTTATACTTCCAAGATCACACCAGCAAAAATTTTCAGATAAGATTTTTCCTGCACTATATTAATTACTAGTTCAGTTCATTTTCAAATGTAAACTTTTGATATGCAGAATAAAGGGCTTAGTTTCACTATATTTTTTAATACTCCAGGTAGCCTCACTTGAAAGGCTGTCTTGTAAGCCTTCACTTTGATACTCTAAGAGAGTTCACAAACAGATATGCAATAGCCAGGTATGTATGGGTGTGTCAAAAACAGTTTTCACCTGCTTTATGAACTGTTAGGAATAACCAGTTCCTAAGAATATACATGTTCAACAAGAGTAGATATTCTACAGTGATCCACACAGCTAAAGGCTCATCCACTCAGCAACTCCCCCCATTCTTAGTTTAGTAGTTTAATAATATTTCTGGCACCTTTCTATTGTGTTTTCACAGACACTTACAAAAGATGGCAGAAACCATAAACCCAATAAAAAGATAGACATAAAACAACAACATATTGATACCTAAAACCCAGCATGTGCACACACACACACCACCCCCACATAGTGAAACACTTTCCTGAAAAGCAAGTAATTAAGAAATCCTCAAATGACACAGAACAGCTTCCCCCACAAAAAAGGAAAATGGATGCAGATGTTTGGGTGGCTGGATCCTCACTGTTCCATTTAGAGTTTTCTAAAGTTAAAAAGACAAGTAAATCATAGCACCTTTAGGACACATGAGACCTCACTTTTCCTCAGAAAGGCATATAATACTTCAACCAATGGCCCAACAAGATGCTTTTGGTGGGATGTCAGCAGATAATCCACCCAGCTGAGGACAAATTATAGCAAAATGGTCCAAGTGCTTATGATAAGTAGCTGTATGTACCACTTTTTGTTGTATAGTCATAGAACAAACAACTAATTAAACTAGGTTGTCATAGTCAGTAACAGATCATTCAGCACTTGTGAGCCTGAAACCTGGACAAAATAGGCCTCAAACTACCTGGAAAAAGGTGAGTTGGATGAAATTCAGCCAAAATGAATCCGCCATCCCCATTATCTAGTGGACTGGCAACCGGCCTCTCCACACATAGACAGATTAAACATGAGCCTTCCAGCACTTACAACCTGTTCCAATTTACCAGTCCCCGGGTAAATTGTAACAATGGAGCCAAAGAAGGGATCCCAAACACAAATGGGGAACGGGTTCATGATAAAAAGAAGCATCTCCTATCAGGCATTTCTTGAGTTTGTATCTTGCATTCCGTGATTCTGAACCAATGCAGCATATGGGATATATTGCAGAAGTTGAATATACATCCAAAGCACAACCGGCCCTTTTGGCACAGTAGTCCTGGAGGTGCTGGAACATCTAATCCCTTTTAAAGCAAGTTTGCAAATGTAAGGTGAATGGCAAAACATCATTTAGAATCCTTGTTGTTATTTTCCCTTAACAGAAGGCAAGCCCCTTGAAAGCAACCTTGTAACTCACAAATACCATGTCTATACTAGGAACATGGGTCCTTCTTTAAAAGATTCAGCAATACATTTTTATTCTAAACAAGACAGCAAGTAAACCAGACAAAGTCATGCGTAAAACGAATAGTCATAAGGAAACACCACTTATAAGGGAAACACCAACACTGACCGAGGCTTCTGTTTTTAAATATATAGATCCCACATTGGCTGCACTGGCTGCAAAGATACACCTAAAGAAGATGCCTTATACCAAATCTACCTAGGCAGTGATTTTTACACTGATGGCCAGCAACTCTCAAGGTTTAAGACACCAGTCTCTTTGAGCCTTATCTTGAAATTCTGGGATTGAACCTGGATAGAATTTTGCAACCTGGACAGAATCAATCGTGAGGTGTGCTGTCTCCCTGGGGCCAAAATCAATGACATAATGGAGAGGCTAACGAGAGTGGTCAAGCCCCACTGACCGTAACCCCCTCCTTTTGGTTCATGTCAGAACCAACGACACGGCGAGGCGCAGCTTTCACCACATCACAAAGGATTACGAGCTTATGGGTAGGAAGCTGAAGGACCTTTGTGTGCAGGTTGTCATTTCATCTCTTCTCCCAGTGGAAGGACGTGGCCCATGAAGGGAAAGAAAAATAGTGGAGATCAACAACTGGCTCCAAAGATGGTGCTGCCAGAAGCAATTCGGATTTTTGGATCATGGCCTCCATCTCCACGAGGCTGGTCTTCTGGTAAGGGATGGCCTGCACCTTACAACCATCGGCTGGAATGTTTTTCTAGACAGTCTCGCAAAAAGGATCAGGAGGTCTTTAAACTGAGTTTGACTGGGAAGGGGGACAGTAGTATTCTGGGCAAGGATTCAGTGAGTGCTGAGAAAAATAGCCCAAATAATATAGATAGGGCAGGCCAAGTAGAACTAGAGACCATCAGGGAGAGGGAAAGTAACTTTAGAACAGGAATACGAAGGGCACATCGTCTCAAGTGTCTCTACACTAATGCACAGAGCATGGGCAATAAGCAAGATGAACTTCAACTCCTAGTACAACCAAAAAAATATGATTTAATAGGCATCACTGAAACCTGGTGGGATGAATCTCATGATTGGAATGTAGGAATAAGGGGGTATAACTTATTTCACAGAAATAGACCAAACAAGAAAGGAGGAGGAGTAGCCTTATATGTCAAGGATGTTTTCACCTGTGAAGAAATCCATGACTTAAATATGGGAAGCCAAGTTGACAGCATCTGGGTAAGAATTAAGGGAGCAAGAAACAATAGGGATGTGATTGTGGGGGTTTGCTCTGGGCCAGCCTGAGGACATGGATAAGGCCTTCCTGGAGCAGATGACCACACATTCAAAAAGGAGAGATGCAGTGTTAATGGGAGATTTCAATTATCCTGATATTTGTTGGCAGTCAAACTCTGCCAAGACAGCAAGGTCCAGCAAGCTTCTTGCTTGTCTTGCAGACAATGTCATGGTCCAGAAGGTGGAAGAGGCAACAAGGGGATCAGCTCTTTTAGATCTGATCCTGATGAATAGAGATGACCTAGTTGATGAGGTGGAGGTGGTAGGAACCTTAGGAGGGAGTGACCATGCTCTCTTAGAGTTTGTCATCCAGTGGGAAGGAGAAGCCAAGTGTAGCCAGACATGCATCCTAAACTTTAAGAAAGCTGATTTCTCTAAACTTAGGGAGTTACCTGCTGAAATCCCGTGGACAAGAATACTAAAAGAGAAAGGAGTTCATGACGGATGGGAGTTTCTTAAAAGTGAGATACTGAAGGCACAATTGAAAACTGCGCCAATAAGGAGGAAAAATGGCAGGTGTCTAAAGAAACTGGAATGGTTGACTGAAGAACTCTCAGCTGAGCTAACTGTTAAAAGAAACATGTACAGGAAATGGAAGAATGGTGAAACCACCAAACGGGAATTCAAGCAAATAGCCAGGAGATGTAGGGAGAAAGAGAAACTAAAGGGCAGAATGAACTCAGGTTTGCCAGAGACATCAAAAACAATAAAAAGAGTTTTTTAAATATGTCCGCAGCAAAAGGAAAAACAAGGAAATGATAGGGTCACTACATGGAGAAGGTGACCAATTAATAATGGGGGGGGGGTGAGAAGGCAGAACTACTTAATACCTTCTTTGCCTCAGTTTTCTCCCAAAAGGATAGAACTACCCAACCTGGGGCATGGGGAGCAGGTGAGGAAGCGAGGGAAATGCAGCACAGAATAAGTAGAGAAGTAGTACAGGAATATCTGGCTAAACTAGATCAATTCAAGTCCCCAGGACCAGATGAATTACATCCAAGGATATTAAAAGAACTGGCAGAAGTCATTTCTGAACCACTTGCAATAATCTTTCTGAACTCTTGGAGAACAGGAGAAGTCCCAGCAGACTGGAGGAGGGCAAATGTCATCCCCATCTTCAAGAAGGGGAAAAAAGAGGACCCTAATAATTATCATCCGGTAAGCCTGACATCAATTCCAACAAAGATCCTAGAGTAAATCATTAAACAGTCAGTTTGTAATTACTTAGAAAGCAATGTCATAATCACTAAAAGCCAGCATGGATTTCTCAGAAATAAGTCATGCCAGACTAATCTTATCTCCTTTTATGATAGGGTTACAAGTTTGATAGGTGAAGGGAATGCTGTAGATGTAGCATATCTTGACTTCGGTAAGGCCTTTGACAAAGTTCCACATGACATTCTTGCAAAGAAGCTAGAAAAATGTGGGCAGGGCTACTGTTACTTGGATTTGTAATTGGTTGACCGACTGCACCCAAAAGGTGATCTCCAATGGTTGCTTTTCATCCTGGAGAGAAGTGACTAGCGGGGTGCCACAGGGTTCTGTCCTGGGCCCAGTGCTATTCAACATCTTCATCAATGACTTGGATGAAGGAGTGGAGGGCATGCTGATCAAATCTGCAGATGATACCAAACTGGGAGGGGTTGCTAATACACCAGAAGATAGGATCAAATTTCAATATGACCTTGACAGATTGGAGAGCTGGGCCAAAGCTAACAAAATGAATTTCAACAGACAGAAATGTAGGGCCCTGCACTTGGGCAGAAAAAATGAAAGTCACAAGTATAGGATGGGGGACGTGTGTCTGGATAGCAGTACATGTGAACAGGATCTTGGAGTCTTGGCAGATCACAAGCTGAACATGAGTCAGCAGTGTGATGCGGTAGCCAAGAAAATCAACACGATTCTTGGTTGCATCAATAGGAGTATGGTGTCTAGATCGAGGGAGGTAATGGTACCACTCTATTCTGCTTTGGTTAGGCCTCATTTGGAGTACTGTGTCCAGTTCTGGGCACCTCAATTCAAGAAGGATGTCGACAAGCTGGAACGTGTCCAGAGGAGGGTGACCAAAATGGTGAAGGGTCTGGAAGCCATGCCCTATGAAGAACGCCTTAGGAAGCTGGGTATGTTTAGTCTGCAGAAGAGAAGGTTAAGAGGGGACATGATAGCCATGTTTAAATATTTGAAGGGATGTCATGTTGAGGAGGGAGCAGGCTTGTTCTCTACCATTCCAGAGACTAGGACAAGTTGCAGGAAAGGAGATTCCACCTGAACCTCAGGCAGAACTTCCTGATGGTCAGAGCTGTCCGGCAGTGGAATATGCTGCCTCGGAGTGTGGTGGAGTCTCCTTCTTTGGAGGTTTTTAAGCAGAGGCTGGATGACCATCTGTTGGGAATGCTTTGATGCGTGTTCCTGCCTAGGAGGGGGTTGGACTTGATGGCCCCTGGGGTCTCTTCCAACTTTATGATTCTATGATTCTATAAACCTGGGGTCTTCTGCAGGTGAAACATGTGTTCTGCTATGGAGCTAAAGTTCTTCACTTTTAAACACTGCAATGTATCATTGTTGCTACCATGTTACTTACAATTTAGCTTTCTGTACTAGATAAGACTTTACCTAGAAAATCCTAGATTTTCTTTCCTTCCCCGCCCCTAAAAAATCTCAAATTTCTGAGGGTTATGAAAGCCACGAACTAGCTGTGTACCCCCATTTATTTAATTTTTATTTAATCAAATAGTCATATTGTGCCCTATAACAAAAGACCGCCAGGCACCCTAAAATAAAATCAATTTACAAAACTTAAAACAATTTAATATTTTAAACAGAAACAAACACAAATTGGATAAAATTACTGGATTCCAAACACTTCAATAAAAAAAGTTTTAACTTTATGAAGATAACATCAGTGTCAGTTGGCATTTAAGGGAGGACACTCCACAACCCAGACGCAACAGCAAAGAAGGACTTCTATATCCTCACAATGTATATTGCTCCCACCAGTGGGAGGGTCTTTCCAGCAGACCTTAGTCCTTGAGAAAGTGTAAATAGGGTGGATTTTCTTCAAGTGTTGCAGTTCCAAAACATTCAGGGCTGTAATTGTCAGAACCAGCATGCTGAACGTGGATGAGAAGCATACTGGCATCTAGTACAATTCCTTTAAAAGTGGCATTACACGGTTTCTCTATGGTGGTCAGCAGTCCAGCTGATGTGTTTTTGACTAGCTGTAGCTACAGGTACCTTCGTATCTGTTTGTGAACTCTTTTGGGATATTAAAGTGAAAACTTATAAGACAGCCTTTCAATAATTTAGAATATGTTAAAACAGGGTATTCTACTATGACTAACTTAACCCTGTCCAGTAGGCAATGGGGCTGGCCCCAGGCACTTCAAGCTTTGGAGTCTATCTGGGGCCTTCAGTGATGGACACAAGAGTATAGTCCTCCCTCCACATTTGTGGGTTTGACCTTTGCAAATTTGGTTATTTGCAAGTGTGTGTGCCTCCCCTCTCATTCTCCTCCTCCCATTCCCTTGCGTTTTGCTGGGCATGGAGAAGGGAGGCAAAGGCACCCAGGAAAAAGGCAAGGGAGTGAGGAGGAGACACACATACACATTCTCCCCCCTGGAACTCCCCTTTCCATTCCCATGCATTTTGCCACAGTGTGGAGAACATAGGCTGAGGCAAATGCAAAAGAAGTATGTGTGTGGGGGGAAAGGCTCATGCAAGGCTTCCTTTTCCCCTCTGGAGCTCTCCATTCCCATCCCCATGCATGTTGCCCTAGAGAACTTGCACTGTGGCAAAATTCAAGAGAACGGGGGGAGCCCTGGAAGGGAATGGGAGGGGGAGATTGGGGAGAGTTATTTGCAATTTTTCCACTTTGACAAGGGTTCTGCACCCCAAACCATCACAAAAGTTTTGAAGGAGCAGAAAGACTGTATTCCCAAGTTACACACCTGGTCCTTCAGTGGGAGTCCAACACCATCCAAGGTAGGCTGCTTGCCTAGTCCCCAGACCCAAGTTTATTGGCTTTCATCCAGCCCATTACAGCATATAGGCACTGGTCCATCACCTACACAGTCCAAGCTGACTCTGACAACAAGGAGGATTAGAACAGACTGACATCAGCATATTGATAGCCTCCAGCTTCCAAATTCAAATGACCTTACTGAAATGTTTTTATAGAAATTGAACATCAAGGGGATAAGATGGAAACCTGTGGCACTACAGAGCTTAACAGCCATGAGGCTGAACAGAAGTTGCCCAGTGCCACTTTCTGAAACAGGAATCAAGGAATAATCATACCACAATATCTGCTGCTCTAGTTCCACAGAACCCATCCACTAAGATACCATAATCAATGGTAATGAAAGCCACCAAGAGATCCGGGAGAGAAACATAGTAATACTGGCATACCTCAGTTAGTAAAGCCTCTGACAGAGAAGCTCCTGGATGCATTTTGGAAGAAGACTTCAGGTTGTCTGTAGAAGGTTCAAAATATTTTTGTTTACTTATGCAAAGGTTTAGTTGACCTGAATGTTTCATTTCACATTTAATGTGAAATGAAATTTCACATTAAATGGTTTGAATTTAAAACTTTGTTAAAACATGTTGAATTTGCTCCTCTTTTTTGTTGCATAGGAATCTGTCCCTATTCTTTCCATGTTATTTCGGCCTTCGGTACCAAATTTTCTGTTAAAGAAGCACTGCCGAGGAACTTATCTACTTCATTAATTGAGGCATCCCTGTACTTCCTGTTTTCCACTCAGAGTGAGTTGTTAATCAGGGTAGTCAAAACCATTTCACTACCAGATCTTGGCCTAAAAACAAGACTGAAACGGATCCAGATATGACTATCTTACTACCTATCCACAGTTAGTAAAATACTTGGCTCATCCATTAATTCCTTTTAGCAGAACATTACATACACATTTGACAAAATTTCAGAAAAAAATAGAAAATCAAGCCTCTTCTGTCACATCTTGATTACCTAAGAAATGTGATACCTTGCTACAGTGATATTTAAGTATGTTGGCCATTTTGTTAACAATATCTGGATTTATAAAACTGGGCAATAAAAAAATTACTGTTACTTGTAATCTGGTCTCAACTATGAACTATGAACTCTCACCTAAGCGACTTCTGTTATAATGCTGCCTGTGCTAAACAGTTTCATATGTTCTAAGAAACCAATAGGCTAAACTACTTCTAAACTAGTTTGGAACTACTGGCCTGTTTTCAACTTTTATTTCTCATTCTGAGTCTTGGTTGACTTTCTTTCTCTCAGATGATATTCCCACTCTTACTATGGTTGATTTTAATATTGATGTGGATGATTCCAAAGACCCTGCTGTCTTACATTTTCTTTCTTTACTTTCTTCTTCAAGGATCAAGTTTTATTCTGATTCATCTACATACTCCCTTGGCCATTGTCTTGATCTTATTCCTATTAAGATTTGTTCTATCTCTTGCTTTTCTGTTCCTGAGTCTCCTTTGCCTGATCATCTTCTTCATAATCCACCTCCTTGGTACTCTGTAGGTACTCTCTTTTTGAGAGCTTCATTCTATACATTCTGAGGCCTTTTTAAAAGTGTTGGTCTTTCTCTGTCTTCTTTTAATTCTGTTGGCCCCCTGGATTCAGCTGTTTCTTTACTCAACTCAACATTATCTTCAACTCTGGATCATTCTGCCCCCTTGTCAACTCTTACAGTCCCTTCTACCAAACTTCCTTTTATTTGGTATCTTCATTCCTGCTCTTGCACAGCTGAATGTTTGTGGAGGACAACTAGGGAGTGGGCAGACTACATAAATTACAAATTTATTCTTTCCTCTTTCTCTTGTGTTATCTCTTTGGCCAAACAGAAATACTATACTTCATTGAGTTATGCTAATGGATGGTACCCACAGCATCTCTTTTCTACTTTTAATTCCCTTTTAAAACCCTCCCCTCCACCTCTCCATCATTCTCTGTTGATGATTTTGCAATTTTCTTTTAAAAGTACAGTGGAAAATATCCACTGTGATCTTGCTGCTTTTGAACTTTCCTTATTACCAACATATCTAATGTCTGTTTCTTCTACATTTTCTACTCCCCCTCATCTTGTTAGATGAACTATCCAAAATGTAGATGTCTTTGAATCCTTCTACCTGCTCTCTTGATCCTGTTCCTTCTCATTTCTTAACTACTGTTCCCTTGCCTTTCTCCCTTCTCTCCTCCATATTATTCATCTGTTCCTTTCTACAGGTTCATTACCTTTTGAATTTAAATATGCTACTGTTTCTCCAAGTAAGAAGCCTTCATTTGATCCATCTTCTCTAATCATCATTCTGTTTCACTGCTGCCTTTCCTCTCATCTCAAAAGTTTTGAACATGCTGTTTATGTACATTGTCTCAACCCTTTTTTTCTTGTTATTGTGTAATAGAGTCCTTTCAATCTGGATTTTGCCCTTTGCATTCTACAGAGACAGCTCTTGCAAAAATCACAAATAATCTCCTTCAGGCCAAGTAAAAAGGCCTATATTCAGTCCTTATTTTCCTTGATGTTTCTACATCCTTTGGCACAGTTGAATATGCTCTTTTGTTGGATTCATTGATTCAGTCCTCAGCTGGTTCACATCTTATCTCTCAGGAAGGTCGTTTAATGTGGTAGCTGGAAGTCATGTATCTTCTTGTTTTCTCTTTCCAGTTGGGATTCCATAGGATTCTGTTCAGGGGGCCTTGGTTGTTTTCTCTTTACACACTATCTTTAGGTAAGTGTATCAGTTTGATTTTCAGTATCATCTTTATGCTGATGATACTCAGCTGTATTTCGCCAACTCAGAAATCTCTGCTGACACTGAATGTTGTATTACAGCTTGTCTTTCAGCTATCTCAGCATGGATGCTTCAACACTGCCTAAAACTTAACATGGCAAAGAAAGAGCTACTTGTTTGTCCTCCAAAACCTTCTCTACTACATACATTCTTCATCAGTGTTAATCATGTTCCTATTTATCTTGTGAAGGAAGCATGTAGTGTTTGCACTACTTTTGACTCTTCTTTGTCTTTTGGTCCTAACATTGAAGCTGTGGCAAATTCATGGTGATTTTTCCTTCATAACATTGCCAAAACCAGATCATTTCTTTCTGCTTCTCTGCTAAGGCCTCAGTTCATGCCTTGGTCACTTCTTGCCTTGGTTATTGCAATCTTTTTTGTTTGTTTCTTTGACTGGGCTTCTATTATCTCACCTCATACATTATTCTTTAGCTACACTGCAGACTAAAACAAGTTGAATTAAAATTAACTTAAAGATGTAGATTTTCTCCTCAGAAGCAATTTTGGACAGTAGAATTCAGTGTGTATGTATGCATGTAGTTCTTCTGTTTCACAGAATTCTCAATACCTAACTACAATTCTCAGGATTTGGGGAGGGGGGGGCATGACAAATAAACTAGTATAACACCAACACAGGGTTAAAATATAGAATCATAGAAATGTAGAGTTGGAAGAGACCACACGGGCCATCCAGTCCAACCCCCTGCCATGCAGGAACACCCTCAAAGCACTCCCGACAGATGGTCATCCAGCCTCTGCTTAAAAACCTCCAAAGAAGGAGACTCCACCACACTCCAAGGCAGCATATTCCACTGCCGGACAGCCCTGACTGTCAGGAAGTTCTTCCTGAGGTTCAGGTGGAATCTCCTTTCCTGCACCTTGAATCCATTGCTCCTTGTCCTGGTCTCTGGAGCAGCAGAAAACAAGCCCACTCCCTCCTCTACATGGCATCGCTTCAAATATTTAAACATGTCTATCATGTCTCCTCTTAACCTTCTCTTCTGCAGACTAAACACACCCAGCTCTCTAAGTCTATCCTCATAGGGCTTGGCTTCCAGGCACTTCACCATTTTGGTCGCCCTCCTCTGGACATGCTCCAGCTTGACCATGTCCTTCTTGAATTGGGGTGCCCAGAACTGGACACAGGATTCAAGATGAGGTCTAACCAAAGCAGACTAGAGTGGTACCAGTACCTCCCTCGATCTAGACACCATACTCCTATTGATGCAGCCGAGAATTGCGTCGGCTTTCTTGGCTGCCGCATCACACTGCTGACTCATGTTCAGCTTGTGGTCTATTAAAACTCCTAGATCCCTTTCACACGTACTGCTATCCAGCCACGTGTCCCCCATCCTATATTTCTGTATTCCATTTTTTCTACCTAAGTGTAGGACCTTACACTTCTCTCTGTTGAATTTCATTTTGTTAGCTTTGGCCCAGCTCTCCAATCTGTCCAGGTCATTTTGAATTTTGATCCTGTCCTCTGGTGTATTAGCAACCCCTCCCAATTTGGTGTCATCTGCAAATTTGATGAGCATGCCCTCTATACCTTCATCCAAGTCGTTGATGAAAATATTGAACAGCACTGGGCCCAGGACAGAACCCTGTGGCACCCCGCTAGTCACTTCTCTCCAGGATGAAAAGCAGCCATTTGTGATCACCCTTCGGGTTCGGTCGGTCAACCAATTACAAATCCAAAATATATCCATACCATATTCTGATTAAACAGGGGCCAACTTATACTTAGATTTATATAGTGTTTATAGTGGCTCTAAACTAGCAGTAAGGTAGAAGTGACTGCCAAACAGGCACATGCAAAATTTGACTTAAGATTCGCATGAAATTTTTATACTCAGTAATCCTCCAAGTCCTTGATGAAATTATGACACCTTCTTGATCTGATCTTTAGTTCTGTTTGTGGTAAAAATGTTTAAAACTTTTTCATGTGGCTATATCAGAAGAGGAAGAGGGTAAATCTGAGACTTGCTGTGCTGCTTTTTGCAAAGCAGACCCATGGCTTAATGCCGCCTACATGCACTTAGCATGATTCCAAGAGTTAAGACAACTCATTTTTCCTTGGCTAAGCTGATAGCACCTGGCATTTTTGAGTACAAAACATTTCAGTTATGCACTTTACCTCTTAGGAAAAGTAGCACACACATTTATTTTGTGTAAGTAGTCAGGACTGGAATGAATGTCTGAGCAGAATCTTCAATTTAATTTAATATGTGGCAAATAATGTAAACAAAACACAGCAATCATGGAAACAAATCAATTTTAAGACTTGTCGGGCAATGAGTTAAATGTTTATCGCTGGACTTATCAAGTTATGGGCTTGTAATATTTGAATTCTCGCAAAACATTTTTATCAATTTTTTTTTATCTCTCTCTGCAGTTCAGGTATGCAAATTTATATGCCACACACACAACATAAGACATATCAAATACCATTTTTGAAATCAAAGTATTCATTCCAATTCTAGGAGTAATCTTGGTCACAAAATGAGCCATAGTAACAATTGTTTTTTTAAAAAACAGAACTTCTTGATACTGTATGATACTGTAAACTGATAGGCATGATATTAATAGAAAATTCATTATTGTTTAATTAATGAATAATTTTTGGAACTTTTTTGAGGCATTTGTCTTTTCATTACTATCCTTCACTGTTATGACTCATGTTATGATGATTAAATCGATGACTGGTGAAAGTAAGTATAGCATATCTCACTGTTTTTTGAAATTAAATTTTTTTCAAACTTGGGCGTGTTAGCTCAGCTTATAGCCAAATTGGGTTTTTCTTCTGTTCTGCTTTTGAATTTAATTCTATGACTTTCAAAATTCAATGCAAAAACACTGCACAGGTCCAGACGACTCACTCATTAGCATTTTCATATATCCACACACAGTAAAAACATTAAAAAGACGGAGGAAATGTTGCAAACCAGTGCTTACACAGAGTTGTGCAAGGACACTGCAATAATATCAATGAGCTGTGATGCTGTATGTTTATCATGAGATAATCACACCCCTGGAGGATTAAACACACTCAGCTGAACCTTGTGCCTTCTAACACACTTGGGGTGTCATTATCTGATGATAACCCTACTCCCTGTCAAGCCTTATTGCTTAATTAGGGGTTATGAAGGTGATAACAAGACTGGAAAAAAAATATCGGATGAACGGCACCTAAGATGAGCGATACCTTAATCAACTTAAACCTAGCAGCTGAAACAGACATGGTCAACAAAAGGCATATAATCACTTAACAGTAATTACGTGCTATACAAGAATGCATCAGCTGATATGTGGAGTGGAAATTCCCACACTTATTCAGTGGCTTTGTCAATGGCTTTATGAAAAGAAATCTAAGAAGACGTTATATTCTGCTCGCACTGGAAGGCAGCCTTTTATAGTGAAAGCTAAGTCCTCATAATCCAGTATTTAATCATATGGCATACAAAGGAAGAACATTCAGGAATAAGATCAGGCACACCCACTTTATGTAGCTGGCATCAAAAATGCAGTTAGAGATTGAAAAACAAGCAAATGCTTTTAAGCACACAGAACATGCTCTGTCAAAGTCCAGGTCTTTTGTTCTATTCTGTAAACACTTGCCCTATTTGCAGATGGAACACACTCATGGGTCTGGTACACTCGGAACTGCTTTCCAATTCACAGTGAAACATCAATTATCTTTATCAAACAACAATATCTCATCTCAGTCCATTATCAAGATGGAGTCTTATTTTAGCTGGACTGCAGCCCTATCTGTATATCAAGGCGGGCCGCAGTGGCAGAGAGTGAGTGAAAGGCTGTGAAATAATCAATAATAATCATCAAATTGTGGCCGACAGGTTGTGAGGATGGAAGTTTTTGATGAAACCTCAACCTTTTTTTGTGTGTGCGTGCGTGCAGATGATAAGGTTTAACCTTTAGAATACCTGATAACTATGACTCAGATGAAGCAGCCCAGCATACACATAACTGAGGGTTGGCCATTTAAAATAAGAGTGAAGCAGTATACCACCTTCTTTCCAGACATCATTCTCTATTCGGGAAGCACAAGGAACAGCTTCATGAACACATTACAACTATTTGTGTGAACATTAAAAGAATATCTGACTACACTGCAGGGTCAATACAAGATAGTGCAATTGTTAAAATCATTGCAGACACAATTTTTAGTAGAATCCAGGCTACCTGCTATGATTTGACTATACTTATGTATTTTTTGTTCACATATATTGGAAATGTGTATTTAGTAATCCCTTAACAACAAGACTTGGAACTTAAATATTCCAAATAAATGCTTTGGAAAATGCAGGATAACAATAAAAACGAGTATGTTTTACCATGAGGAGTATAAATGCTCACAAATGTCAAGTTAACATATTCATTCTGCTTGCCTGCTTATAGTTTTTGTTAGAAAGGTTTGTATTGAGCTTGCTGGATTGCTAAACAAGCTATGAATTCAGAAAAGAAAGTAATAGCTCACTAAGACTTCTGTTTCTCCCTCCCCAACCCCAACATATGAAACAACATGTTGCAAATATACTGTAGTGCAAACACTAAATGACACCTTGGAATTCTTGAATTAAATTGGAATAATAAACCTAAATTTTACATTATGATATAGTTAACCCATTAAGAGCATGCCATAAACTCTTACACTACACTATCCTCTCTTGTGTACAGTTCTCTCCTCCGTTTTTAGTTTTAAAGTTAACAATGGCACGCCATTACAGCTGGATGTGACTAAAGAAATCTGACTAAAAATGTAAATGCTCCATGTTAAGCTGTTAAAAACAGCTGAATATATGTCGGATGCTACCCATAATTACAACTTCTTTTGGATCTGCAAGGCTCCTCAAGTGAGCTGTATGAGAGCTTCACAAGTATATGGACTTTCCAATTCCCCATTTTTACTTGTGAAGATAGTCTTGAAAGCTGCAAACCCGAATATGGTTCAAAAGTAAACCAATGTATCTCATAAGCATATTTTACATTTATAGAAGAATGATGTATTTTTTTTCCTGCTTGAAGCACAACGCTAAAAAAATGAAAAGGAACGTATCAAAGTTGTCATTTTAAACTATGTTGTTCTAGGAGGTATGCACTAGATTAATATTACATACACACACACACACACACACACATATATAATATTAAATTATATTATATGATAATATCTATATAAAAGGTCCCTAAATCTAACTTGGCTATCTACTATAACATCAATAAGTATGGGAATAACAAAAACTGTCAGTGCATTTGTAAACAATTAATTTGTTAATGGAAGGAGTGGTAATCTCACTGTAGAAACAGGCTGGAACACTTTTTGCAGTGGTGTGCATTAAAAAACAACTCTCACTGATTTCTTAAGTACAGTTTAAAGCCCTTAAAAACACTCCTAAAATATTCCTAAAATATTCCTATAAACCTCTGAGGGATCATTCCTGTTTAAAGAGCAAGGATTGCAGGTTAATTGTCTTTAGACACAAATTACTTAATAAAGTAGAGAGCAAGTACCTTTTTTAATTTTTTTCTAAAGGCAGAGTCTGACAGCCAATTAGTGAAAGACAAAACATGAAACTCCTCATCACTGCCACTGAAAGGGCTATCATTCTGAAAATAGCACCAGGCTAGAACTATGCCTTTTCAGGTCTTAAAAAGTGACTGTTGATTTAAGCAATATCATGAAATCAGTTGCACTAACTACTGGGTTCATTTTCATTTTGAGTAGCACAATATGTAAGCCTTCCTCCACAAAAACAACATTTTTGTTCTTAATTTGGAAATCTGCTCAAACCTAACACAATGCACAAAGCCTTGAAGCACCTATAGGTCTCTGTCCAACATATAATAAATGTTATCCAGAAATGCAGCGGTTGTACTAAAACCACATCGGTTGCTTTCCAGAGCTGAGTAACAATAAGATAGTATGTTTTATTATGAGTGTCATGGAGACGGCGTGAAAAATCAAGAGCCACAGGCAGTAAGCAGCAATGGGTCAATAATGTTCACAGAGACATTGTGTAGATAATCAACAACAAGGCCTTAGGTTCTCTATGCACTGCAAACAGCTGAAGGGCAAATCAATACAGCCATGGGAAGGACACTGCCTTGTTCCACTTCCCACAATACACTACCCACTACTACAGGAAAGCACCCTAAAAACGAAATGAATTCTAACTTCATCTACAGCAAGCACAAGACAACAGTGAAATAAAAATAACCAATATTAGAAGCATTTCATACACTGATATCTGTAGCAGAAAAGAAAAATCTAAAGTATAGAACATAGTAAAGTCTGATGAAAACAGATCTAAACAGTGAGTGATGACTTTAAGACAGGAAATGCTATGTACTCAGAATACTTATTGTGTAATACTAAAAGGAATGCAGAGAGAGATTATTTAAAGACTGCCTCCTTCACCGTTTTAGATTTCTAGATTTAAACAGGTAATCAGGAAGACTTAAGTTTATGAACTCTGCAGCCGTACACTTAGAACATAACATTCGGTAATCAATTGCTTTTAAAATTAAGTAGGGAATAACAGTCTTATATTGTAGATTTACTTGTACAGTACCTGTTAAAAACTAATGATTCAAAGTAAAGCAATAATATTGCAATGCAGATTATTATTGCCAGAAGCAATATTCTGCAAATAGCATTAATAAATTACAATTTTTTAAATATTTGGTGCTAATTTTGCAGAGCTATACAGTAAAAAAAACCTCACTGGAAATAAAAGGTGATATATTATTTTTCAAGGTAAGGCAATTCTCCTCATCTATCAAGGCATTAATCACCAGATGAAATCTCTGAGTCCCTATATAAAGTCATCAAGCTTAGGTCTTGATTAAAATGTGCTAAAAGAGAAAAGAATGCACGCATAAACAAGATTTAATCCAAAAAATCTCTTTTCCTCCTTTGTTCAGGCAACACAATCTTGCTTGCTAACCCCCTGTTCCTTCATACTCTGGAAATTTCAGTACATTTTTGAAAATATGTACAAAGCACAGAACATGAAAACAACAAAACAAACCAAAGGCAATGTGAATAATTAAACACACATACATATATTGTCAGCTTACTCCCTGATATGATTTAGAGGACTGTGTATGAAAAATTGATAGAAAATTTGATGTATGCATGATGCAAGTGTACATGAAGAACTGTGAACGTTAACTGAAACTAATGACTAATACAGACCGTTTTTACTATATGCTATTAAAATATGTATTACATTATATACAAAATAGAGCATGAACCAAGAAGGTTAACATTGTGGAAAATATTCACCCAGAATTGTTTCTTAGAAATCCTCCAACACTTCCATTCTCAGGAAGTGTGGGGCGAGGTGAGAGGAAGCAGGCATATATGCATTTTAATCCAAAAGTAACTGAAGTAATTAAATCAAAGGAATATATTAAAATGACAGGATTTTTATACCTGCAATGGTAATTTTAAATATTAGATTTTTATCAGTGAACTTGTTCTGTCGTATCTAAAGCTGAAATTGTGTAGATACTTAAGGTGGGAGTAAGACCTAAAATGGTTTCACACGCGCTAACCCACAAAGGCTTGCATCTCTGTTATTTGGTGCATCCTGGGGCTAGAGGGAGGCTTCCAAAAGAACAAGCGGACACTCTGAAGGTTACATAACATATTTTGTTCCCTAAGAGTCCAAGAAATTGGGAAATGGGTTATGCAGCAAGGATTGAAGAAAGGCTGTTTACCTTACAAGCAGCCTAGGTGCTTTGATTCTATCAAATTCATTAGCTTCATGGAATTTTTCTCAGCACATGCGCTTTGAAGCAATCACCTGGCAACCTTGGCAAACTATATCAGAATGTAAGAGTTTGTGGCTCAGGGCTCCCATTCTCTGTAGATTCTGGTCTGTCAGGGTAGGAGACAGAAATGCATTTCTTTCCCTAAATAAAGTCAGATCATTGATTTACCAGGCCTTGTCTTCCTAATTTCTCCTAGAGTTACAGGGGAAAGAAAGTCCATTTCACACTCATCAAAAATAGCAGGTCTTAATAGGCATAGGATGGCACTTCAACTATGCCTGAAATATTTGGAAATTATAACAGATTTCTAGAGATATAATTACATCTTTTCCCCTGGCTAAATATTTTATGATTAAAATGTAATAACTCAAGATGACTTAAAATATTTTCACATTTGGCTTATTCTACCACACTTATAATTGGAAGTATCTGAAAATGCTTCAAACAAGAAAAACAATTTTTCACTCAAGTGTCCCGTTTTGTATTTGTTTTGTCTCATTTGAGTACAGACTTACCCTTTCATCATCCTTTTAGCCCCTCCCTTTCCAATTCCAACTGATCAAAATGCTACAGCCCTCCCAACCCAAGCATTCTCATTTCCTAAAAAAAAACGTGAAGAACTTTACAGCGAAAAATACAACTTGTTAAAGGCAACAACAAACAGTTCCTACCTAAAAAAAAAAAAAATAGGGATTCTATTTTGTATTCTTAATTAGCTCCATCCACAAAGTCTAGAGGAAGAGATCTATAGCATCAGGACTTCTCTGGGGCACAGTGTGAGAGAAAAACAGAGCCCACTGTGATGTCAGGCTTTCATGAAAAGGTTTTTGAAATAAAGCATGTGGTTCTTGAAATATTTTTAATGTTTTTAATATTTGATATCACACTTCTAGTTACAATGAAAGGAAGCCAATTTTATATATACTGTGCACGCACATACACACACACATATATACACACACCTGTGATAAAGGGCCTATCTCTGGAGGAAACTTTTTCCTGTCTGTTCTTTAAGAAGCTGGTGCTTTGCTTAATGGGGCACTAGTTAGCAGTGATTTCTATTCAGGGCTGCTTCCAGGTTTTAGGGGGCCCTGGACAAAGCATCTTCTGGTGGGTTCTGAGCAGGTGTCTAGTGAGCCTTTAATTTACGTACATCCCAGCAACATCACTTGGTATTGCCCAGCAGGCTAAATCAAAATAAAATAAAAACTGAAGATCAGGTAGCTTTATCAGTGGGTCCTCTCAGGGACCTGGCAGATGTTCAGAGATGACAGGTACCAATGCCAGTCCTGGTCTATTATATGAGCACTCTCATAAAATAAAGCAGCGGCCAATGCCACGCCCAGCATTTGGTTCATGAAGTCTTTGCAAGGCAAATTTAATGAATGGGATCTGAAATATTTTCAGAGTTACGCTGAGATTTCACAGTGTTTTTTTCTTTCCATATTGAAGAAAAAAAAACAAAGGAGGAGGAGGAGAAGAAATGGGAAACACGTATTCTGTTGGATTTATTGGGTTTTCAGGCAAAACACCCTGAAGTCACTTGGTGACTTCTTTTCAAGTGCTACTTTAGTTTATAGCTGCTGAGAATTTTAATTCAGGAAGCAGCTGTGAAACCTCTTTTGCAAAACTGTCTGTCTTTTATTTTAAAAGAAAGGTAGAATAAAATACTGGTAAAATGAGCACTTTGTGCTTCTCACTGATTGATTCAATCCTTTGCTTAGCAGTTCATTGTTATTGACGGGTATCTTCTGAATGAATGGTTGAAGAACTGCCAGCATTTACTCTGTTCACACGGACACACTCATTTGTACAGCCACAAAAGGGCAAAACCAGACAGATGCCCACCCAGGAAAAAAAGACCTCATTACTGCCCCCCTGCACTGGATGCCATGTTGGGAGAATTTCGAGTCAATTCCCAACGTTTGTTTGACTTTGGTCCTGGTTAAAGTGTATCAGACTGTTCACGGGCAAGCTGTTCACCATTCCTGTGCTCGTAAACTATTTAGTACATTCTCAGTTCCAGACACTCAGGATGGCTTCTTCAACCCATATCTTTTACTATATAAAAGTCAATGTTCGTCTGCACATTTGTCTGCGTCAGCATATGATTGGCTGTGTGAGGCAAGAAGATCTCGTATGATTGGCTGGCTGTGAAGATTCCATGGAATCCTGGGGTTGGCAGTTCAGGGAGGGGCCTTTAGAATTCTCAGCCCAGGAGCTCTTGGGCCTCAGGCCAGTTGCTATGGAGATGAGGCCTACCATCAATAAAGACGCCAGGAAACTTTTGGGAGGTTTATGTGAGAAAAATCAAAGTGACATACACAACAGAGCCCACTTCCAAACTAAACTGTCATAGTGCTACTATTCCACTTTCAACATCCTATGGAAATATGGGATTTGTAGTTTAAGGAGGGGCATTTAAGAATTCTCAGCCAGAGAGGTCTTTGGCCTCAGTAAACTACAAACTCCAGAATTCCACAGGATGTTGAAAGTGGATAGTAGCACTATAACAGTATAGTGTAGAAATGGCCATAGTTACAAGGTCTTCTTGCTTCATACAGTAGATTGTATGGATTCCATATGTGAGGAATCTTAAAGTTGAAATTCAAAACAAAAAATGCTTCCAAAAAACCCTAAAGCCATTGCACAAATTCAACAGAAAGAAAAAAAAAAAGCCAGTACATCAATGTCACCAGACAACACAGATTGGATTGGGGACTATGGGGAAAAGTTACAGGTAGTGGAACAGGCTGGTTGCTATGGAGACAATGCCCAGGACAGCGTATTCCCACAGGAACCCAACCTCTCTATGTTAACAACTATGAATACAGATTGGACTGGGGAATATGGGGAAAGTTTACAGGTACAAAAACAGGCTGGTTGCCATGGACGCAAAGCCTAGCAGCAAGAAGGAGGGCAGTGTACTCCCTCAGGACCCCAAACTGTGTATGCAAATAACTCTGAATACAGATTGCATTGGGAAATATGGAACAAAGTTACAGGAAATGTAGAAGATAGTTTGCTAAGTTCTTAAGAGGAAAATAAAAACCCCGGGCAATGCCGGGTAAATATACTAGTACATATTTCTGAAAAAAGTACCAAGTAATTCATCAGCAAAAAGGAACAATACTTTTTTATAAGTCCAGTACTGTATTTACTCTGAAAAAAAAAAAAGAGAGGAAATAAACATGACAGAGTTTGTGGAAGGATAGCTCAGAGACAGATGGAGTCATCACAGTTGTTGCCAAAGATATTAATATTCTAACCTGAGATGCCAATAACTGGTGCTTCTGTTTGCAGCTGCAATTCAGTTATTCCCCTGCTTTGGCTAGTAGTCTGTCTCGTGATAGTTTCTCCTAAGCTATAACATTCTGGAGCCCTTACTTTGAAGACTGAGGGTCTTCAAAACTTGGCATGCATAAGGACAAAAGAAAATTTGCCTCACTAAAATAGCAGTTGATTTTTCAAGATCAAACCCAGAGTAAAAACCACAAGACAAGAGGAAGTCAGAAAAAAATGGCTATCCCTGCTATTATGAGAGCAGAAGGTTCTGTGAGTAGAACTTCAGTAAGTGGATTTATGGGTGCAACCAATAATCTTTCATATGCTTCAAATGCACGTTTGATCCTAATTCTATTCTACTTTCTACCTCAATGCTCCCTCCTCTTCATTTTCTGTATATTACGCTTTTCATCAAAGGTACCTTCCATTCTGAGTTTCTTTACTGGCCAATGGTATGGTGGGTGTCTCCTTTCCTAGGTTTAGCTTGATTGGTTTAACAAAACATTTCTTAAGGAATATGTACGACAACTTGTCTATAGTTTCCACTTTCTCCTGAAGTCCCTTATGCCTGTAATAGCTGTGTAACAAGTAAAAACTCTACAGTTCTCTATACAAATACTTTGTCCTACTGCTACCAC
Organism: Cyclura pinguis; assembly: GCA_030412105.1. NCBI lineage: Eukaryota > Metazoa > Chordata > Lepidosauria > Squamata > Iguanidae > Cyclura > Cyclura pinguis. Next base: position 336,124,770 of record CM059600.1, read on the forward strand.
CACATCAGCCAAGACACTGCAAAATGCATCTTAAACTTCTGACTCCTGCAGAAAGCAAAGCAGGTGGCTCTGTTTTTGTTTGCACCTTCTGAGCTCCAGCTGCTATTTTCATAATATATTTATTCAGCACAGGGGAGGAAGTGGTAAAGGTCAAGACCCCATTGTGCATGTGTGCACCGTAGGGATGCAAGTATTCCTTAGGGCAGAGCTTTCCAAACTGCGTGTCGCAACAAGTTAGTGTGTCACCTGCAGTGTGTAGGTGTGTTGCACAAACGTAACGGGTGGAGGGGCTGTCTTTCCTGCCACCACATCAGGCCAGGTCTGGGTGAACGGGCTGCCTCTCACGCTGCCAATGCCACCCTGGGCCAAGGAAGACCCCGGCAAGGCCGGTGGCCCTGGACTGAGGAAAATATCAGTGAGGGTGATGGTAGCAGTGGGGAGCCAGGCCCGGGCTGCCTCCACTTACTGAATTACCGTGTCATGAAATGATGCATGTCTAAAATGTCTGTCATCAACATGAAAAGTTTGGAAAGCTCTGCCCTAGGGATACAAATCTTGATTTATTCCCTTTTGAACCATCATGTCTCCCTGTATGAAGCTGTTTGAGCTCTAAGACATTTGGGAGAGGCCCTTATCTCTCTTCCATTATCTTCTGAGGCTTGTTTGGTGGGAACACAGAGACAGCCTTCTCGGCAGCTAGTCTGAGACTTTGCAGCTGGGACGATTCCTTCTTTGTCTCTTTCTAACAGCAAATGAAAACCTTCCTATTGCATCAGGCTTAGGAAATGACTTTGATGGCCTTTTCATGGTGTGGTCTTTTGTTGATTTTTTAATATTCAGTCTCTTTTATATTTTCTCTTTTAATGGATTTTAAATTGTTTGGACTCTGTTCATTTTTTTTTTAAAAAAAACATATATTCTTCTGATTTTTTTTTCTGTTTTTGTTTTTAATCTGTACTGGTTTCAATAATTTGTAAACTGCCTTGAGACCCGTTACTGGGAATATAAATTAATACTGGGATATAAAGTAGTAACATACTACATTCTCCTACATGCAACATTGAGAAATTTCAGAATTTTTCTTCCTGTTCTGTGAGTAGACAGGGCTTTTTGCCCAATTTTCATACCTTGTGATTTTGTTGGGGAAAATCGTACAAAAATACATATGGACGCCATTCATATAGGAGGGGAGGAGAAGCAAGGACACAGTGCTGGCAAATGGCAAGCTTTTGGAGGTCATACTGAGCCTCCAGGGTGCCAGTTGATTATCCTGAGCTTACAAACAACATGAACAATTTATCTATCACTAGCATATATACACAGCGTTGCCCAGGATTTTATTATCTCACAGGTAATACTCGTTAGAAAGATCTGAGATCCTGTGTCTCTAATTCCCCAAACTGTCTTGTCCGGTACCTGTAACTTTTCCCCGTATTTCCCAATCCAGTCTGTATTCAGATTTATTGACATGCAGAGGTTGGGTTCCTGAGGGAATACACTGCCCCCCTCCTCCTTGCTGTTAGCCTCATCTCCATAGCAGTTGACCTATTCAAGACAGACACAGTGAAGCGAGGCCCAAGAGCTCTCTGGCTGAGAATTCTAAAGGCCCCTCCTTAAACTGCAAACCCCAGGATTCCACAGAATCTTCTTAGGCAACCAATCATATGAGGTCTTCGCCTGACACAGCCAATCATATGAAGTCTTTGCCTGACGTAGACAAATGGACAAACTTTGACTTTTATATATTAGAATAACAGATGTTTGAGATAATAAGATGCAGAATATCATATTTTCTTATCTTATGATAGGGATTCTCAACTATTGTCCATTCCTATTCCATTAATACTGTACACAAAAGAACCGCTATCATAATTCACCCTGCTCTTGACTGATTTTTTTCCCTCTGATGATAAAGATCATGGCTGTTTTTACCAAGGCACACAGAATCAGGTGAGGTGAGATTTTCATCAGTGGCCACTAAATAAATAAGCACGGTAAATGCTGCATATGATCTGATGCTAAAACTGGAAGACTTTATATCAAACTTTACAGTACCTTGCTCACATTACCTGAGACAGCTATTACATTAGGAAAGGAAGACTACTTTTATTAAAATATGATACATGTATTTTGGTCAGTAAAGCCTCCCCTCCCTTTTGCTATTTTTTAAGGCAGTAATTTTCAAGTGGCCTGGGAGTGGGAAGGGTATGCCTTCCATCAAAGCTAACTTCCACAGGAAACAAGATGTCAAAAAAGTGAGTGAATTGAATGTTAGAAGTTATTTTCATCTGAAGCTGATCCTTAGCCAGCCTATTGCAGGATAGTTACATTAAAGTTGAGATTACTGAAGCACTTAGGTTTAAGAAATTATAAAAAACTGATCGTTATATCATGCGAATCAGAATCTTGAGCAACAGAGATTACAAACAAACCAAAATATGCAGCAAGAGAATTTCAAAAAGTATATGTTGTCATAATAAATCAAATTTTCACATCTAGAGACAAAAACTGGGACAAACCGATCTTCGCTGTCAACTAACAACAAAGTGCTGAGCAAGCTATTAACAATAAAGCTCTCTCTCTGTGTAGTCTCTCTTTAAATCTCAGATTTAATGCATGTATTCTGTTACTAAGTTATTGCACTGGAGTGACATCTATGGAGATGATCCAAGTATTAAGCAATATTACAATGCTATTTATGTGTTACTACTAAAAAGTAACTCTTTTTAAAAAACAGGGCCCAAATTTTTCTGCTTCTAAACTTCATGGACGCCAAAGTAATGTGACAACACAAATTGACTATGTAGATTTGCTTTAAGGCATTTGAAGTGTATCGGTAGCAAGTGAGTAGTTTTCTCCTCCAGTTTTGTGTCAGGATTCATCCATAATTCTAAAAAAATGAAATCTAATGTAATCATTAAAGGACTGAATCATAATCCAGAAAATCCATGATTGAAATCTCACCCTGGCCATGAATGTACTATGTGTTCTTGAACAAAGCAATTCCTTTTCAGACTCAGCTCTGTATCCACAATAGAATCATAGAATCATAGAAATGTAGAGTTGGAAGAGACCACAGGGGCCATCGAGTCCAACCCCCTGCCATGCAGGAATACCCTCAAAGCACTCCCAACAGATGGCCATCCAGCCTCTGCTTACAACCTCCAAAGAAGGAGACTTCACTACACTCCGAGGCAGCATATTCCACTGCCGGACAGCCCTGACTGTCAGGAAGTTCTCCCTGAGGTTCAGGTAGAATCTCCTTTCCCACAGCTTGAATCCATTGCTCCTTGTCCTGGTCTCTGGAGCAGCAGAAAACAAGCCCTCTCCCTCCTCTACATAGCATCCCTTCAAATATTTAAAGATAGCTATCATGTCCCCTCTTAACCTTCTCTTCTGCAGACTGAACATACTCAGCTCTCTAAGTCTATCCTCATAGGGCATGGCTTCCAGGCCCCTCACCATTTTGGTCGCCCTCCTCTGAACCTGCTCCAGCTTGACCATGTCCTTCTAGAATTGGGGTGCCCAGAACTGGACACAGTATTCAAGATGAGGTCTAACCAAAGCAGAGTAGACTGGTACCAGTACCTCCCTCGATCTAGACACCATACTCCTACTGATGCAGCCGAGAATCGCGTTGGCTTTCTTGGCTGCCGCATCACACTGCTGACTCATGTTCAGCTTGTGGTCTATTAAGACTCCTAGATTCTTTTCACACGTATTGCCATCCAGCCACATGTCCCCCATCCTATATTTCTGCATTCCATTTTTTCTACCTAAGTGTAGGACCTTACACTTCTCTCTGCTGAATTTCATTTTGTTAGCTTTGGCCCAGCTCTCCAATCTGACCAGGTCATTTTGAATTTTGATCCTGTCCTCTGGCATATTAGCAACGCCCCCTCCCCCCAATTTGGTGTCATCTGCAAATTTGATGAGCATGCCCTCTGTTCCTTCATCCAAGTCATTGATGAAAATATTGAACAGCACTGGGCCCAGGACAGAACCCTGTGGCACCCCGCTAGTCACTTCTCTCCAGGATGAAAAGCAGCCATTGGTGAGCACCCTTTGGGAACGGTCAGTCAACCAGTTACAGATCCACCTGACAGTAGCTCTGTCCAGCCCGCATTTTACTAGCTTCTTTGCAAGAATGTCATGGGGAACTTTGTCAAAGGCCTTACTGAAATCGAGATATGTTACATTCACAGCATTACCTTCATCTATCAAGCTAGTAACTCTATCATAAAAAGCGATAAGATTAGTCTGGCATGACTTATTTTTGAGAAATCCATGTTGACTTCTCGTGATTACCACATTGCTTTCTAAGTGATTAGAAACTGACTGCTTAATGATCTGCTCCAGGATCTTTCCGGGTACTGACGTCAGGCTGACTGGGCGATAATTATTTGGGTCCTATTTTTTCCCTTCTTGAAGATGGGGACAACATTTGCCCTCTTCTAGTCTGCTGGAACTCCTCCTGTCCTCCAAGATTTCTCAAAGATTATAGCAAGTGGTTCCAAAATGACCTTTGCCAGTTCTTTTAATATTCTAGGATGCAATTCATCTGGCCCTGGAGACTTGAATTCATCCAGTGTGGTCAGGTATTCCTGTACCACCTCTCTACCTACTGTGTGCCTCATTTCCCCTGCTTCCTCACCTGGTCCCCAACCGCCAGATTGAGTGCTTGTATCCTTCTGGGAAAAAACTGAGGCAAAGAAGGTGTTAAGTAGTTCTGCCTTTTCTCTTCCCCCTGTTAGTAATTCGCCATCTTCTCTGCGCAGCGACCTTATCGCCTCCTTCTTTTTCCTTTTGCTGGAGATACACAATAGTGTATCAACACCAACTTTGTAGTGAATGAAACACTTTAAACATTTCAAATCATTATAAAAATGCTAGGTGTTGAAGTGAGCATGAATCCTTATATTTCCCTGCTATCTAGGATAACATAATCTACCACTTTAAAATCAACTAGAATATCAAATGTTGCCCATGACAGAAATAAGCTATACATACGTGTCATATTTATAAGTGACATTGATTTCTTTGGGGAATTATGAATTACACATTTCTTTTGATTCACTGCTAAGTCTGTTAGCACCATCTACCTTACATTAGGTGGGAAAAAGATCCTAAATGTGATCATTGAGAGGTAGAACATTTCAAAAATGAGTACAAGAACAAAGATATCATTACATGTTTCCCAACAGCAAAAGCTAAAAAGTTATCAAACAGGTTACTATATAATTGCCAACTTATTAAATTATGAATGACAAATATATTGAAATCATTCATCAGTTTGGAAGCAGCTAGAACTCTCTCTTGAAACTCAATTTTATTTACAGGAAAGGGTCATTCATTCCATGGTGAACAAATAGTGATTTTACAATGAGATTAACATTTCCAGCACCCAAAACATGAAGCAAGAAGAATACTGTTCACAAAAGATCTTACTTTAGCCACTTGGAGTTCTTGCAAATTTCTCCTTCTTCTTGCTGATCTCTGATTGTGGAATGTTATCAAGAAGGTCTGTCATAACGGCTTTTTCTACACATGCAATTTAGGATTTATATGTGTGTTGGCATCACTCTAAGTAGGGCCTTGTCTGATTTGTGGCTCTGGGAAATCTGCCTGATCAAGAGTCTCATGGCAACTTGGATCAAGAAGATCCTGCTGATGATAGGCTCCTCCAGTACTGTAATTGATTTAGTGACCTGCGTCCCCTCCACTGGAGCTAAATCAAAGAGGTTACTCTCCTGCAGTATACTGGTCTGGAAATCCCAGATGGATGCAAATATTGTCCTGCCAGCCAGTTTGCCACCATAGTCAAGCAATTCATGAAGGTACATAAAATTACTCACACAAAATTCAAAACTGAAGCATCCTCACATCATGATAGACAAGCAGGTTACCTCTACCTAACAGCCTCTTGGGAGCATTGCTTTTGCAGTACTCAGCTTTAATTCAATCAAGCAGTTTGATCTCATTCTGCAATTTTATCCCATAGAGTTAAGCTACTGATTCCTTTGTCTGAGTCTGTCCAAAGTTGATGCCTCATTGCGCTCCCACTGGTGGGACCCAATGCGGACAGACATTCTCTCATGCAGCACCAAGATCCACCAATATGTTGCTTGTCTTACAGCCTGTTCTTTATGATACCAGAGAGAACCTCTTCACACTTCCAGGATCAATAACATCCTATTGCTTGCACCCCCTCACCGCCTTCTATGTCCACAGACAGTGTCACTCCCTGTGAAATATCCACTGAGTTCTCAGAGCTCAATCACGCTGTGAGTGCAAAAAATTTACCAAGGTCATCAGATGACCTCCTGTACAAGTTACATGTTAGCAGCTGGAATGGAATCACAGTGAGTCATGATAGCACAAGAATGTTGGTATATTAATCACTGCTATGATTCTGCGAAACATCCCTACATTCCCAGATTAATTAGGTACGCTCATACAAATGTCAGTTTTCCTGTACATGCGAACATGGAAACTTGGTAACAAGATCAACTTTAGGCAACAACGTTTATAAAACAATTTAGGGCAAGGGACATGATCTGCATCTTTCTGGATCCTACTACATTCTCTGCCACTCCCACAAATGTATAAATATGCTTTATTCCTCAGGTTTCCATATAACTCTGTATTGCATCTGACAACCCGGGTTTATATCCATGAAAGTTCATGCTAAAATAAAAACAAGATGCTGACACATTTTGCTTTTTCTCCCCCTCCATTCCTCCCTTTTATACTTCAAGAGACTCCTGCTCTTTCTTTCAAAACTAGGGACAACTTGTGATACCCCTTTCCTAGTCTATGTCTATCCCCCTCAATTCACCACTGCAGCTTTGTGCCATTTCTTTGTCCCACTTGCTAATGTCTCAATTCAGCAGTCACTGAAAAGAGATTTGTGGTAAGAGTTGACAACCACACTGTGTGGATTTCTGAAGAAGTTGGTTATCTATTGTGTAAATAAGTTATTCCTTTTCTTCATTCTGAACTACTTTAAACAACGAAAAAGAGACCAACACCAACCGGTTTCACTAAGAGTCCTCATTTATTGCTCTGCTATCGCATTGGCAATACACAGAGAACCTACACAATACAATCCCTGCCATATTCAGTCTGAGAACACACAATACATGCCACACACAAGGCTATTCAAGTTGGAGGGAAAAAGTATCTAGCAATGAACAAAATAATTGTGTAAACTGCCTATACTTAAGGGCATCTGAAATGAGAGCTTCTTTTTCTGGTCAAAATGTCCTTTTCCAGGGTCATCACAAACCTTATCAGACTAGCTGACAAAATTATTCACACAAGTTATCCAATCAGATCTACATTTAGCTGCACTAATTTAAGAGAAGAGGCCACGTCAAACAGCAAAGAACAAAGCAATTTGGACTACAATGTACTAATATGAGCCAGTGATTTATTTTTTTTCCAACTGCCTGTTAGTTCAGAGAATGTAGCCTAAAAGGGTGGTGGGAGAAAAGGGTGGGGAGGCGAGAAAGTCAGGAAGATAAGATACTCCAGCATGTCTACTGAACCAAGGGCAAACCAAGCCAGAGGGAAGATTTTCATTGCAGATTCAGCCATTCATACAGAGATGTAGCTGTGAGCACTTGCCTAGCCTGTCCATCAACACCTCTGACCTTTGTTGGCTACTTTAGACACACAGACACATTTTTAAAAGGACAATTTGGAATCCATAATGTGAAGCCATGCTTTCCAGAACTAGTGCTGAAAAGGAATTCAGTCTGTATACCCTCCAGACATGTTAACTAACATATTAGAGAAGACAAAAAGGGGGAGAAAAATCCAGGATAAACACATCTCTCTGCTGCTGCTCTTAGGAAGAAGGACTAGAAAGGCACAGAGATCAAAATCAGAATAAAATAAGAAAAGACGTAAGATTTTCATTAAAACACTATTATGTAGAATTGAGAACACTCATCTTTGAGAAATCTGAGTTCAAGCTGGACCAATGAGATGAAAATTGTGTGTAACCTATCAAAAAAAGAAGTTGAGACAAAAAGGCCAAATCCAATTGCTAGTTAGAATTAGAGTGGACTCACAAAGTCAATTGGAATTCAGTAAAACAACACTCAGTGTTTCACAGTTTCATTGATTTAATGAGTCTAAGGCAAAGGTAAACCTTCTCTGAACAAATCTTGCCAAAAAACCTCATGATTGGTTCTCCTTAGGGTTGCCATAAGCTGGAAATTACTTGAAGGCACACACCAACAAAAAACTCTAGGAACTCTAGGATTTAATAATGGGATTTCAGCCAAAATATTCAACTGCATACTCAAATGGTATTTCCTGAAATTAATCAGAAGATGTGAAATTTATCATTTAGAGCTTAACACTGGCCATATCCAAATGTGAGGTTGCATTTGTTTCTTGTTATAGGATTTTCCTTCATTAAAGTACAGGAAAAAAAATCACTCTACTTAAGAGAGGTAGTTTCACAGCATATATGTTATGTGGTTTTTTTAAAATATGTTGCAAGCTGCTTTGAGTCTTGAACTGGAAAAAGGTGGGATAGAAATAAAATACAATGAAAAGAATATAGAAATCATGTTACCATTCAGGTCTTTTAATGAGGGCTTGAGGAATGGTCTTTTGACGAAAATGTGGTGTATATTCTAAAATACAATTGGCCCTCCACATCCAGAGATGCTGTATCCACAGATTCAACCAACCACGGCTTGAAAATACTCAAAAATAAAAAAACAAAAACAAAAAGCCAACTTTGATTTCGCCATTTTATATAAGGGACACCATTTTACCACATCATTGTATGTAATGGGAATTAAGCATCCACAAATTTTGGTATCCACATGGGGTCCTGGAACCAAACCCTGGAAGATACCAAGGGCCCACTGTAGATAGGGCACATATTTAAACAGACCTTACTTGCTTGGCCAGTTTAAAAAAGGAAAAGAATAAGAAAAAATATACACTAAATATTTCAGTTCTAATTCTAAATGTGGTCAAGATAAATTGGAGTTAAATAGCATACTACACGAAAAGAAAAATTAAGCATTAACCATCACAGATGAGATACTTTAGAAAATGTTAAGGTACGTTAGCATACGTATGACCACGTATAATATGTGATGGCAATCTAAAGTGTTCTGAGAATACTGGGGAAAATAAGCTGTGGAGGGTTCCTGACCATCAATCGGTTCCTGGAAATGTGAAAACACTAGCACCTATGGCTTAAGGTTAGAAATCTTTGCAATTTCTGCATTAGTAGTTGGACTTAGTGAGAAAACATACAGCCTGACTGTGAGTACTGTTTCTAAGAAGTAAATATTAGCAATTGTGCTTATGACTACAGCTTAACTACATCCTGATAATGATTATTTGTGCTGCTTTTACCGACTACACTTGCTCAACAAATCCTTGAATATTATTATTATTATTTTTTCTAAGAAAAGATCTTACTAAAACAAGCTCTTAGTGAGCTATCAGCAGAAATACAAACTTGGCACTGAAGTAGGCTTCAAGGTACTCTGTGTGAAGTTACAACGTTTTTGGACAGCTATTATTAACCCATCTGTGCTCGCTGTTCAGTTACAGCAAATGAAAACAGTAAGACTCTATATACATTGAGTCCTTCATTAAACTATTGATCCCCTTTAGCATTATCCATAATGTTCCAGCGACTCAGCATGTCAACTGGTGCATTGCTAGTCTCTTTTCTTTCAATAACTTCTACAGTTTACAGAGAGAGATCACAATGATTTATTTACCTGACATTTTCCAGTCCGGATGTCGTAGAGGGCCACTGAACCATGGCGAGATCCAACTGCTATTCTGTGACTCCGCTCATAATAGCTGACCATGTAGAACCTGAATTGAACATTAGAGAGAGGAATAAGTGAGATTTAATCAGAACTGCATGTTACATAAAACTGATTTTTTAAAACTGCATTCTGGTAATCAAGAACAATGTTAGACTGAACATTTTATTTTACGGACTGATTCCACAGAACCACTTCAGCTGTGGCCACAAAACAGCCACTAACACTGCCAAGGAGCCCTAACCTTGGCAACAGATTTTTGCTCTACTCCTTGACAAATGAATCCAGATTCAAGCTGCTTTAAATGTTCCAAACTGGAACAAACATTTCACTGCAGAATTTTCATTTGACAGGTTCATGTATATACTTGTTCAAATACCACCCTCCTCTCAAAAGTGGGGGGAAAACACTCTCAAATGGTAGGTTAGAATGCATATGCTGCAGAATATTTATTCTGTTAGAGTCAGTCACCGTAAAACAGCTTGAAAAAAGTGTAAACATTTAGTTTCTGGATTTTTTTTTTAAATGATCAATTCTTCTGCTGAAGAGTGTGGCATACACATTTGTCCTACTTTCTTCCTTCACATTTTCCTGTTTGGAAAATATTTATTTTATAAAAAATATTTTATATTTTTTTATTTTATATTTTATATCCCATCTTTCTCTCAGCATATGATTCAAGTTGGCTCTCAGTATATGATTCAAGTTGGCTTAGGCATACAGATGTCCTTTCTAGGGCACTATCTTCCTCCCCCCGGAGTGCCCAAAGCCTCGACACTCAACTTAGTGAAAAAGCCCTTGTAGCTGCCCCACATGGTAACTCTGTGCTTCATGGCAACCAGAAGGAATCACAGAAGCAGCTGACTATCTCCTGATAGCCAGGCTCAGAATTATTACAGCAGCACTTGAGACCCCCGGGGAAAACACTGATGTCATTATTTTGCATCTGGCTATGGGGACATAGCCAGACACTTATGCAGTCCTGCTTGCTTGCCATGAAACACAGAATGGCTGTGTGGGACAGCTTCCAGGGCATATCTGTAAATCAAGGAGAGGATATTCAACTCAGCCTAGTATAGGTCCATGTATAACTCCTTATGCTATGCTAAGGAGATGTTCGATTGCAGCCTTTGTAAAGGATACTCATTTCAGAGTCTGGCTGGTGTGTTATCAGCTAACAGACTTTTTGACCACTCAGGGACCTAAATGCAGGCTTCTCTAGTTTAAGCCCAATGCAAGGTGCTACACTGTACTGACAACTATTAGAGTACTTTTGTAAGCTCCTGCTTTTCTCTGGTAACACTCTTTTCTGCAGTAGGGATACCCTCTTTGGATTTAAAATAAATCTGAAAAAGTCTGCATACAAGAGAGAAATAGTAACTGTATGCTGTACTAAAGATCCCAAAGCCTGAAAACACATTGATTGTGTTAGCACGCAGCTCAACATTTATAGTTTTGCTGTGGAGGAAATGGTAGCAAGTACACAACACCTACCCAGGAGTTGAATACAATTTTCTCCTCTCTCGTAAGTGATGACACATAAATCACTGTTTTATAATTTCATTAGATGTTCATCTGATGATTAAACTGCAAAAATTTTGATCATTATGCTGATCATTGGTTGCCTAGGACACCACAATATACAGGAATTTTCTTCCCCATGGCACAATGACAGGTGGAAATCTTTGCCTGTTCACATCACTCAAATGCAGACAAACAGGAAAAACATAGAAGGGTTTTCACATATATAATTGTTCTGTAATCCACTGGAATGGATATACGGGAAGAGATGGAAGGGTTTTTTTCACCATTTCTCCCTCCCTTCCTGCATACCTTGAGGCCCCTCTCATGCTGTCCCCAAAGTCCCTCCAACTCTTCAAGCAGTTTCTGAGAGACAAGAAAGGACTCCTCTCTCCACTCCCTACTTATCAGGGTTAAAGAATCTCTGGTCTGTGGGCTAGATAATTTTCCTTTTATTTTCTATACCTGATCATAGATAAGGGACTATTTAAAATCCAGGAATTATGCTCTGGGGAACTGAGCTCTGGTTTGCAAATTAGCAAGGTACTGAATGTAAATGGTTGCACTCGCAATAATGGGATTATTGGGATTACTGGTTGCCTCCCAATAATATGTTGCATTGAGGACTACACTGTTGCAGAAAGGTATAAAATGCAGTTGGATGGTGGGAAATATATCTGCCCTATTTTTGGTCCTGTACACCACTGGAACACAGACATCAAGATTATTCCCAAAGTGGACTTAGGTCTCCAGAACCAAAAAACATACCCCATTCCTGTTTTAGATGGGGCTTCTGTGAGACTGCTCTGGACTGAATCCATTTCATTTTAAGCTCCCTTGTAGAGACTGTAGAAATATGGTTATGTATTAAATATCCCCTGAGTTACAAAAAAGAAAATGATGATAAAAACTGGAATATGCTGCAAGTTTTAGTGAGCAGGTTTTAACTAAAATACTAGGTTTTTATTCCCATGGAGAATAAAAGGTGATACAACACTGAAAAGGTAATTCTGAAGTGCAAGAAGGTTTAGTCTAAGGAATTTTGAAGCCTGAGGGCACAGAAGGATGTGCAGAATTATTTAATATGATTGAACAAAATTCAGGTAACAAAATGAAAAGGTCTCTGAGCTGTTCCTCTGTTGTAGTTTGTTTTATGTACAATAATAGATGAGGAGAGACTTAACAGGTGTTCTGCGTGGTTCAGAATGGGAATATAGCAGTTAGAATCTCAGGCAACACTATTCTGGATTCTAATTTTATATACAGTTTCTCCTCTTCAAAATCCCTGGTTGTCTATTAGTAAAGTCTCCTGCACGCAACCATACAGATTCGCTTTTTGTGCAGACTTGTATAGGTTGTAATCCACTAAACGAAATGCAGCCTGCCACCTGTGAATATAGCTTTCAAGGGGAATGGAAAATACATTTGGCACTGTAAGTTTGGGTGTATATATGTATTAAACTTGCAACCCTATGTCTGTTAAAGTTTTCTGTGCAAATAAAGCAATGACTATTAATGATGTTTAAGAGGTATTTGCAACAAAGCACCTCCACTGAGGTAATTTTGTGCCCGATGTCTGATAAGGAGATAAATTCTTCCTTTGTAACAGTGCAGTATTTCCTAGAGACTGTCTAGGAGACTGTCTGAAAGCAAGAGTTTTTATACAGGCAATCTGATTTACTCTGTGTGTGTAATATATATACATGCATTATTGTTTCATTGTTATTATAAACTGTACTTGAAATATTTATACCGAAGAACAGCATATTAAATGTATAATGTAAACAAAAATAAAAATCTGGATTTTGCTGCTAGGCAAAAGTTACCAGAAAAGGGAATGGGCACAAAGTACTCAATAATCTGACATATATGGTTGATTGGTTGCATTTGGCTTTGTGGGCCACAGGTTGTGGAGTTCTGCTTTTGTACAATGTCATTGTTCAGAACAGAACTGTATGGGGAAAATTTATGGAAATTTTTGACCCTTAAGTAATTCATGCAGAACAAAAAACATCTAGCTGAAAATATTTTAGTTCATGTAGGAAGAAAGTAGTAATTGAAAACGCTTCCCGAAAGAACAAGTAGAATAATGAAGGAGAGAACTGTGCCTTGCCCTACATCAGACAGGAATAGAATACTTTACAGTAATAACACAGAACTTTAGCATAGCAAATATAAAACAGCGTGCACTTTGGAAAGTAAGAACAGAATTTTTTGTGAGTCTCCTAAAGTACAATGTATATACATGTATATATATACCTTTAAAAGTCTGTGACTACTAAATTTATAAGAATATTTAAAATTTAATATCTAAATTTTAATAAAATCTTAGGTTTGTTGTGCATGTTGATATTATTTCAAAAAGGTTTGCATTAGTCATTTCAACTGTAAGCAGGGAATGAATCTGTGTACAGTCTATTTTTTAAAAAAACATCCTTCTACTCAAATGGACAAATTCATTCAGTTCACTTTCTACAATCTTCATTTTTTTTTTTCAAGCCGGAGCTCATTCTGTCTGCTTCCCTATCAATTTGAAACATTTTGAAAGTTCATATATATTTTGTATATATAAACATCTGTAGTCATTTTAGGTGTATTTTATCTTTAATATACAAATTTTAAAAGGAGATTTTCTTTTTCTGAACTATTTTCTTTGATATGTACATTTTTATATGCAATAACCCCCAATGTGCATTTTTATTAGAAAAACAGCATCCTAAAATTAAATGAAAATTGTTTCCAGTTTATGTATTCATTTCAGAAGCATGAATTATTAAAAGGGAACCACATGAAATCCCCACATCCGGATGCAAATATATTTGTTTGCCTTTCTTCCTCTTCTTCATACAACTACTTTTGCATCTTTACAACAGGAACCTATTGTCCAATTGAAGCTGAAGTTCTGATGTTTTGCATACCCAACTGGCTATCACAATTGTCATTGCAAACAGTCACACTTGACCAAGCACTTACAATGTAACTGGTATTTTCAAAATAAAATAAAATAAAACAAAATAGATCAAGTAGATCAAATATTAACTACAATTACTGAAAAGATTGCTATCAAAATCATTTATGTAAGATTGTTTATAATCAGATGTAGATAGATCAGTGATTTCAGAAATCTGTCCTGTACCAGAATGGACTTCAGAGGTGATTGACAGGTTTTACACCGCCTTTGTAAGTGACAAAATAAACCTTCCTTAATTTGAAAGATGACAAAGATATCAAATAAGTAACCCACATACAAAATATTGTGCCAAAAGGGTATCTTAGAAAAATGGACATAAAGAAAGTGAAAATTTGCTCTGATGCAAATGAGCCTAGTTTCCAAGTCAAGGAAAAGAATAGTTCCACTATATTTTGCTCTGGTCTGCTCACACCTGGAGTGTTACATTCAGTTGTAGGCACCTCATTTTAAGAAAGATATAGAAAGGTTGGAGCAGGTTCTGAGAAAGGCAGCAAGGATGATAAAAGATATGGAGAACAAAACATATGAGGAAAGGTTGAAGAAGCTGGGCTTGTTCAGCATGGTGAAGAAACTAAGGGGTGACATGACTATACTTTAAACATCTCAAGGACTGTCATAGAGAGAACGCGGCAGATGTTTTCTCTGCTGTCCAGAGGGTAAGACCAGGTTTAACTGTTTTAAGATACAGGAGAGTAGATTTCAGTTGAACATTATACGGAACATATTGACAGTAAGAGAAGTTCGGCAACAGAATCAATAGCAATAGCAAAAGCAGTTACATTTCTATACTACTTATCAGTGTGAAGCACTCCCTAAGTGGTTTACAATGTGTTTAGTTAATTGCCCCCAACAAGCTGGGTACTCATTTTACTGACTATGGAAGAATGGAAGGCTGAGTCAACCTGGAGCCCTGCAGGATCGAACTCACAATGTTGTGGTTGTAGTACTGGCATTTAGGAACCAGGGCTCTATAGGCCTGGAGAGGTCATTGGGTCTCCTTCTCTGGACTTCTTCAAAAAGATGCTGAACAGCTATCTGTTGGAGATGTTTTAGCTGGAGATCTGGCAATGAACAGGGAGTTGGACTTGATGTCCCATGAGGCCACTTCCAGCTCTATGATTCTGTGATTAAGCAAGTGGCCTGAGGCAATAAATTAATAAATGCAATGAATGAATGAATACAATGAAGAGGATGCTATTGTTTACATCTCTCTTTACTCTGATACCAGTAATTCTATAGTTCAATCATTATTGATGCTTGAAGATGCATGAAGAACAAATAGTGAATCCTGAGGATGTGGAAAAGCAGCTTGTAGATGTTATGCCATTCTACCTGTTTTTTGTTTTTTTTGTTTTGTTTTACTTTTCACCTTCTACGATGTAACTGTGAATCTGATTCCCAGTTAAGGTAAAAGTCTGATTGTGCTGGGTTCAGTTTATCTGCCCCTAAAAATTGGATACAGCTGAAGAAAGATACAGATTTTGGGACTATATCACACAGAACATGAATATTACTTATCTCACTCATAAGCCTACTATCCAAATTTTTCTTCACTATCAAAATATTCACCCACTCAGCCTTTCTGGGGAAACAGAGAAGGCACAGATGAGTTCAAAAACATGTAATAAAACCATATGTCACAAACTGTATGTTCCTCCTCAAGAACAAAAATTCAGCAGTGTTTTACAGTCACACTCTGCAGCCTTTTGTATATACAACTTCATGTATCCAATGCAGTGGACTATAGCCCTGAAAAGGGCAGAATATCATAAATTGTAATCTTTTTTAAAAAATTGAGATGTAAATACAAAGAAAGAAAAAAATCAGAGAAACAAAAGGAGAGAAAGGAAAAGTGGGGTAATACATATAGTGTATCTTAATTGTAGTCTTTATATCTTAAATGCAGTCTTCAATGCACTAGAAACTCCTTCTTGTTTTTGCTGCAGGGCTAAATACTTCCTGGAAATCTGCATATTGGTTACATACTTTTGGATGACCTTCCAGAGTGGTTTCATGTAGCTGTTAAACAGCACATGGAATAAAACAGAGCTCTGTGGAACCCCACTGTATTACTTCAATGTGGCAGAGCTATAAATCCCCTGGCACTACCTTCCGGAATGAACCACTCAAGTGAGAGACCAACTACTGTAATGTAATACCTCCAAACCCTAACCCAGAAGGATATCATAGCTATTCCACTGGGAATCAGATTTTGGCCTTACTACACTGAACTGAATTAAAATAACAAGACCTTCCTAATGAAAAATTCAGTGGTGAAAAAAACCCAATATAATATATCCCAAAGCCATTTCTAAGACGAAACCATTCAAAATTATTCCTTGTTAAAAAGAAGAAAAGGATTTGAGGGATTCTTTTATATCTGACACTTGGAAATGGCTTCTGGAAATTACTTTGTGCAGCTTAGTCTCTGAAATGAGACAAAATAATCCTAAAATATGTGATTACTGGTATTTAATGCTGTACACATTTAAATTAATTTCTAACCAGAATAATTATTGTTGGAGTTGCTTTGTGAAAGTTCATATGTGTGTGCGTATGTATGTAGGACAGAAGATAATGACAATTTTACACTTTATATTTTACTACAAAAATAACAGGGTTAAAATGTGTCCAAAGACTCCAGAAGTCCTGAATTGTTTTAATTTAATTGTGGAGGAAAAGGTCGTCATAACTATTTCTAACTGTAATAAAGATGGCTATTGTCTGACAGTGCTGGAAATTCTATCCACCAGCTCACAAATGCTCCAGAGAATCCATAAATTAGTACACCTTCAATATTGCTGTATTATAGAACTGTTCAAAATGGACTGTCATGTAAAATAAATTCAAACAGAGAAAGGCAAATTTTGTACTTAAAAAAACACCTTTAAGATTATGTTATGATTGCTAGAACGTATGCACTCTTTTCTTTAGTATCAATATAGTAGTTTAATATGGTCTCATAGATTTATATTACATAATTTTATGTTCTTATGGTGTTTATTCTTTGCTTTTACAAGTAAATTAAGAAAAAAAAACAGACCTCATTTGTAGCCTCAACAACACTGATTCTAAGCATTTACAATATTCCTCCATGTTCTCATAAAACCCAAGTGTGACCGTAAGTGCACACTTAGGATCACACTTCTGTGCTCCCTTGAGAAACAGCCTTTTGCTACTGTCATTGTTGAGAAGAGTAAACTGCAGGAAGTAAGATAGCATAGTAATCACTACACTGCTAAAGAAGCCTAGAGAATCTCACTGAGAAGTCTCTCTTC
This sequence comes from Cyclura pinguis, assembly GCA_030412105.1. NCBI lineage: Eukaryota > Metazoa > Chordata > Lepidosauria > Squamata > Iguanidae > Cyclura > Cyclura pinguis. The sequence continues at coordinate 336,142,355 of CM059600.1, forward strand.
TCATCAGCTTGCTAAACTAGAGCTCCAAACAGAGGTCATAAAGAGGTCTCCAGAAAGGGGAGGGGGAAGGTGGACATGCATTCTACCTATCAGTTCCCCTGAGCTATCTGGCTACCATTGTTATTTACTGTTAGAAATAAGGGAGCGCAGAATGGCTGTGGTCCAGTCTGGGTGTTGAAGAGTTGATCTGAAAAGTTCAAGCAATGAAAACATGTATTAAGTGGAAGTCAGAACTACATCTTCCATTATGCAATATTCACAGTGTGACTCTAGCATGAAAGTTCTGTATTTTGCTCTCTGAATAAGATTGGGGGAAAAAAGCAGTACAGCCTATAACCTGAAGATGAACAGTAATCATTTTTCATGACCCTTGAACCACCATCTCTGGTCACCTCCCGCTACTCCCATTTCCTCTCCTTGCCACGAACCATTTCTATGCTTCACTTTCCTGGGCTTCAAGAATCATCTTATCTTTCCACTGATGCTTACGTTGTTTTCTGCTTCTAGTCAATCCTTCTCTATCAACAAAAACTCTGTTCCATCACAATCAGGGCTGATTCTAATGTTATATACTCCTTGCAGAGGACATAAGCAAGCTTTTCCTTTGTTGGCATTCTGTGTAGTGGTTGCAACATACAGCCTTGACCTCATGTTTGATCTCCTATTGCCCAGTAACTGCATGCCATCAAGGTATATCCTAGATGGCTGACACTCATGCCTGTTAGTTTACTTGAAGTATTCTGAAATACCTGATAGCCAATTTAAAAATAAATTATACACCTTATGTCAGAAATAATTTCCACAAAATGAGAAGATACAAAACACAAGCCACAGAGAGCTGGAATTAAGGGAAAAAACTATGGCGAAGCAACAAAAAATATACAATATAAAATAGTTGAAAACAAACCTAATTACTACTTTAACAAATCAAAACTAGAAACAAAGACATGTTTCAGTCTGGTGAAGAGCTCAGACAAGTTCACCAGGGGACTGGACGTAATCCACCGGGAACCTCTACTGTGAAATAACCACCAAAATGAAGAGAAAGGGATAAGAATAAGAATAAAAACGTTCCCTTTTATGGTTCCTATTCTGAAGATTCATTCACATAATGAATCTTCAGCGGCAAAAGTTCCCAATGGACTACCCTCACTGAATCTTAATCCAAATACCATAAAATTCTTCAGTTCAGTGATACTCACGCTTTAAAGGCAAAAGTCTCTTGCTCAATTAGGGTCTAAGTCAGTCTTAGGAAACAGAGAAAGTCCTGCCATCCTTAACATTTTCAAAATGTCAAAAACTACATTACCCTATGCCTAACACAATTACTACAACTATTTTATTGTTTCAGTTTGTAGGATTTCTGTCTGGCATTTTAATGGACACCTATAAGAGAATACCAGATTAACCAAAATATCAGCATAAATCACTCCTGTTGAAACTCCTTAAAGAAATCTAGACAGCTCTATATAGCAAACAGCTGAAGACTGCAAATGGGGATGTCCATACCTACAGAATATTTCTGCCTTGGGCATCTGTACTGGTCAGTGGATGTGGGTTGCACTGACTGACTTTCCTCTGTGATACAGATGTATATTTAACTAATAACAATAGTAACACATACAAAATGCCAAGGAGCTGGGAAAACTAGGGTTTCCCCACTGATTATTTGAACAGCTCATACAAATATTACAGAGAATTATATATAGGGCCTCAGAATGAGGTTTGCAATGCAGATCCTGTAGCTGTATATTGTTGTTGAACATTCATGCAAACTGTACATGTGTGACGACAAACATAGGATTAATGGTAGAAGAGCTAATTCTAAAAGAAGAAATTAACTCCAACATTCATTTACATTAAAAAGAAACAAAGGTTTTTTTTTATGCAGATTATGTAAATAACTTGATCAGTAAACTAATCCCACAGCACTTCTGGAACTCCAGATGTTGTGCGACAATCCCTGACCACTGGCCAGACAGGCTAGGACTAATGGAACAGGACATCCAATGACACTTGGAGGACTGTATGTTCCCAGCCCCTTGCTCTAGCACATCCAACACCAGTGTACTAGCTTTTAAAGGCCAGACTGAAATACCAAGGATGTCAGTGTTTCATCAAATAAGGAGTAGGATGTGATGCTAGGGAAATGACAAGGCAGGGGAGTGAGAAGCTATATGATCACAGAAAACATGGGTGCTGTGGTGTGGAGGTAGATAGACTTAGCCAGAAGAGAGAAAGGGTAAAAATATTCTCAGTTAAAGAATTAAAAGACTTCACTTTCTAACTGACTGTAAACAGAAAAAAAATTGAGCATGAATCACCCCAAGGCTTCTCAGATTTTACTCTAAACTCAGAGTTATGTAAAAGCATGACACTCTACATGAACTATTAAGTACTACATTGTATAAAGACACTGCAAAAAATGCAAAATTGTAAAAAATTGCAAAAAAAAAAAGGTACTAAAGGCTTGATTTGACACAACTAGCACTTATGGCCATGATAGAGAGATTGGATGAAAGCTTTGTCATTATTAGGAATCCAAGATTCACCATAATTTGGTTTAGAAAGGAATCTGGATGGAAGGTATGGTAATGAGGCTTCTCAGAATTCTCAGTAAGAACTGAAATGGTTGGCTCAAGATGTTTGGTAGTACCTTTGTAATACTCTAGACTCTTATGACAATGCCATCCTTGGAGTCAACACTGACATCTGATGCATAGGTCTTGGCCTCCTGTCAAATATGCAAAAGGGGTACAGGTTGTGCAAATGAAGCTTGCTTCCTAGGTGGTACCACAAGATTCAGTGCATCTAAAAGTCCCTGCCAGACCCAAGATGTTAATCGCAGAATAGCAAACACCATGCCTGCTTGTCAAGTCAAGATGCACAACATTCAAGTCAGAGAATTCCACAAATACTTGCCCAATTACAGGCAGCAAAAATACAATAACAAGAAACTAAACATGTAACAACTTGCTGCTTTTGCACAACACCCAAAGTCATTTTTCTGAGCTGGTCACCCCACTTTGCCAAATGGTAGGCTCACGAAATGCAAGCCCACAAAATGTGCCCCAAACCTGTTTATTTTATAATGGAAAGATTTGGTAAACCGTTCCATCCCTTGGGAACAACAGGTATCCCACCGCACATTTAGTCAATAGAGCAGGGAGATCATTAAGATCTTAGAAGATTTAGCAAGAAGATTATGCCGAGTGTTTCCACTTGGATTCCCTCCAGAGTTACAAAGTAAGATCATATTTTTTTTTCTTCTGGTTGGAAAGCAAATCCATCCTGTCATTAGGAGAATAGTGTATCATTTTTATGACAGTTATAATTATGTACGGTAAGATATAGTGCATGCCATTTTACACAATTTAAAAGGCAATGTGCCTTTATTAAACAAGCTTCCATGACAGAAAGTTATCCTTGAGTTTGCATTTAAAGTATGTGAGGAATAGGAGACTTTCAGTAGCATAGCCCTTAAGGACTTCAGTTCCTTTCTTAGTTGCACAGCTTGCTAAAATATAGTTATTAACAATGTCATCAGTTTGCATATTCTATAGTTTGTGACAGCAGTAAAGGAATTTTGCCCTTGTCTCAGCTACAGCAGGTTCACACCTTTTTGCAGAAAGTGCTGCTCTGGGGGATCATGTTATTCTAGGATTTCCTGCAGCAAATGCGAAAGCTTAAGATGACCTATCTGCATATTTAAACACTTTGTACAATGTACTTTGGAAACACTGTTGGGCTGACGATTCCCAAAGCACATACATGGGTGTATAAAAAAACTAGTTTTGTTGGCCATACTTTTCATTTTTGCTGGAGGTAACAAAAGCAAACCTGCAACAGTTATGTCTTCTACATGAAACAGAAAGATCCTCTTGGGAAATGCTAAGTCTCCTAGGAGTGTGAAGGGCTGGAAAAATAAAAAAGGAAAAATTTGGAAACCGTCCCCCTGCCCTGTCATTTTCCGATGGCCTTATTTTTCTGGAAAAACTGAAAAAGAATGAGTTGTGGACATTTTTTCCTTTTGGAATAATAAAATGTTTTAAACAAGGCATTCATACATTTATTCCTATCACAATATTTATAAAAACTATCTAGCAGATACGTAAGATTACGTACAACAGAGGTACTCAAAGTAATGTTCTGTAGATTAATGTGCTGGTAAAGGAGCCACTGGCTGCCAGTATACTGCAAAGTTCCAGGAAACAAACAGTTGTAAGTGAATGAGTACAATATAGCACGGGTCGGTGGTCTCTGGCACATTAGAGGAGAAAAGCCTATTCCCCCAAATCAGACAGCCTAAAAAACACTGACCCATAGTATCAGATCATGTTAATTACTGGTCCCAATCTTAGTTTCTGAGTTCTGTTCATGGAAATGAGTGCTTCACATTTCCAGTTCTCTTAATACGGCAAAACCAAAGAGGTTTCTTACAGTTTAGATATTCCTTACAGTTCAAGACCTTTTGACTCCATTTGTTAGGGAAAAAAATGAAAAAAGTAAATGCAGATAGTAATTATTTTCTTTCGATATACAAAAAATGGTAATAAATCATACATGCTCCTAAAGTAAGAAAGTGACATTCAATATGTAAAGTTGCAAATGATACTTTTTTTTTTTCATTTTTCCAAAAACTCCTGATTTGGGCAGGAAACATCCACTTGGAACCTCCAAGGGCCAGCACTGAGCCAAAAGTACCTTCTGATCTCAGATGTGAACTTATGGTGGTAGCATGACACTGTCTACTGCTTCTCTTGTAGGGTTCCTACTCAGAAGACATTACAGTGCAGAGAAACAGCACTGCTTTCTACTCCTGCTGTCCTCACTCTGATCTGGGTTTATGATGATGGTGCTGTCTATGGGATGCAGCATCCACTGCTGCCAAGATGAGCAGCAGCAAAAGGACAAGGCTTTGTTAAACTTCAGTCCCTTTCCCCACTCTTTTATGAGCTAAAAGTTCTTACCCAAAAAAGATCTGCCTTACCTCTAACTATACAACTTTCTTCATGACACTGGATTTGATCAGCCTTCCCCAACCCAATGCCCTCAGTATGTCTCGGACTACAGTCTCCATCATTCAACTGTGAATCACACTGGCTGGGATCCTTGGCACTGTAGTCAAAATCATCTGGACAAGCCTGAGGAAGATAGGCCTTGGCTGAATCAATATTTATTGATCCAAACCTGTAGGTAATTTTCCTGAGACAGGGCATTCCTCTTCCTAATGCCAAGAGAAGTCAGTAAAGGTAGGAGTAGCATTGGCCACAGTTTGCAAAATCTGCAAAATAACAGTCTTTGCATCCATGTTTTCAAAGTGTGATCCTACCTGCAGATGGCTGGGAAGCACTCCTGCAGTCCCTTTTTCTTGACTAATGAACCTTCGAGACAGTACATTATGATATCCATAACCTGCACACAAAAAGTAAACAATGTAATTCACCAAAAATATTTACAAGCTGTCCTTATTCTAACCTTTGATTAATTAACAACGACAACAACAACAAGGAAAAGATATGTGGACGAATAGCACTGGCACAGCTGTTTGAACTACTTCAACATCAACATACCTCTCTCTTTTGTAAGGTGTTCAAATAATATTTTAAGCATTATCTCCGAGCTATTCAAACCATAACCCCCATGTTTGCACCCCAGTGAAACATACTTCTCGGTGGCATCAGATAAAGTGAAAGCATTTGATTTGGCCACTAGCCAACATGTTGCTTCAGCACTAAGTGGCACAAGCATCCCAATGGTAGCATAACCAGAGTTTGGAATTAACTTGTTAAGTTATTAATTCACTATTTTTTCTAATGATTTTACCTAAATTTGTAGATTCCCTATTAAAACAGAAGTTAATAATAATAACAATTAATAATAATTAATAAGTTAATAACAACAACAACAATAAGAACAACAGCAGCAGCAGTTTTAGTGAATTAGGGCATTAAAATTCAATGGGGTGACTGCTTCCTGCTCTGTCACATTCAGCAAAATTGGAAGGCCTGCTGTCTTAGGAGAAGAGATATCAGAATGGGAAGGAATATTATTAGAATTAGAGGAAATGGGTCACATGGCTCTATTGTTAGGCAGACTAACAACAGTGATTTTTTTTCAGAAGACAGCAGGGAGGAGAGAAGAAACTTTTTGCAGCCCAGGTACAACAGGCAAGTTTGGAAAAGAAGAAGAAGCAGAAATGAAGAATGAAAAAAAGAAAAAGTTATTCTTGAAAGGGTATGGGATGGAGTGATTTATTTGCTCAGCAGGAAGCCAAGGAGCTCAAACATCCCTTTCAGAATGCTTTCCCATGGGCCTGCATGGAAGGAAAAGTGTCTGATTGTCTTCCTGGAGGGTAGGAGGTGCATTGTGACTCTGTTCAGCAACTTTTCCTCAAATGATTATGTCCTGGACTGGTTGCTATTGTATATTGTCAAATAATATACAATAATTATATAATATTTTGAGGCTCTTTCAGAAAGACCTTTTAGGTTGAAAAACTGGTGCACCCCATGGATCTGTATGAAAGGAAAGTATGTGGAGACTTTCTGGGGGATGGAAGTGCATTCTCCTCAGTAACTCCCTCCTAATGATTGTATTCTGGACTGACTTCTACTGTATGTAATTGTGTTTTACACCATGTATCATTCTGGGTAAACTGTAATGAATTCCTTTAAAATTCTCCATGTATTGTGCACACAGTTGTTCACACTTGGATGAGTAAGTAAAAAGTTTTTCTCAAACCCATCCCTCATTTTTTTCTCTCATGGTATTGGCTAAATAATTTTATGATTCTTTTGCTATTATTAATTTTGCTTAATCAAGCCTTTAAAAATCTGCAACTCTGAATAAAACTGATTAAATTCACTTCTGATATAAGCCTGTTTGATGAAGATGATGATTAAGATAGTACTAATGCATTAAAAAAAAGATTTAAAAAAGAAACGGAAGCGTTGCCCTAGAGCAGTGCATCTCAAGCTATCTGATGCAGGGGCCAGCAATTTTCCTTTATTCCACAGTATTAGGGACTGGAGTCATATTTGTGGCTATTGGCTAAAAAGTTCTATCTGAAGTGCCAGTGAATCCTGGAAGCAGGTTGCTAGGCAACCAGAATAACACTTCAGGAGAGAAACCCAGCCCAGTAGTGTGTGGGAGGGGCTTGTACTTTTCGGTATTTTGATTCCTTCAGTGAGAGCCTAGAAAAAAGCTAGGTAGTAGAGTCTCTTAGCCAGTCAGAGAGTGTGACTGTTTCGGGAGTTTTCAGTTCTCAGCAGAAATCTAGTAAGAGGCTGAATCCTAGTAGGATCTGGTCAGAGAGTAAGACCTAGATGCAGGGGGATGTTTAAGCCTTTGATGGGAGTTTAGCCAGAGCTGCCTTATCAGACTGGGAACTGCCACACAAATCTGGGAAAAGTAAGGGCCTGTCACAGCCCATAGTTGTTTCTCTCTAGGAACCCTGCCAGCAGAAGTCTTATGGACTAGCATTGGTTCCTGGGACACCACTTGGTATAGCACTGCCTCAGGGCACTTGAGCAACCTGCAAAATGACAAATGGCCTTACCACAACTGCCCACAGGATCTCTAAGTACCTATTTTGATGATGCTTTTGATTGTCAGCCACACACCTTCTCACATTAAGTACTATCTTTGATTGCAATGTCTTCTCACCCCATGAAGTAAATACCGTTAGCTTTCTACCATCCTTTTCTCAAAGTTCCTCTCCTGCCACATTCTCCTCATTTGTTACACAGCATCTCTTTGGTTCAAGGTCATTAACTGTTCTATCATCCTCAATTCTATACCTTCTTAACTGTTTGCTGTCTCCTCAATTTTCAAATCAGCCCTCTTCCTTCTACAGGGAACATCTTCATCCATTTGACTTCAGATGCTAGTTCATTTTGACATGTTTTTCTTAATAAGCATAGTCACATTTATTTGTTTCATTTTTATCCTGTTTTTCTGCACCCAGAAGCACAGCTTAGAAAAGCTACTTTTTGGATTACCAGAATCTTCAGCCTCCACAGTAAGTGGTCAATATAAAACTATGTTTTATGATTAAAGGAAGCTGCCTTGTTCTGAGTTCCCTCTTGTTCAACACTGGTTACATGTTATTTACTCCCCAAGGTTTCAGATAGGAGTTTATCCCAGATCCAGAGATGCTGAGGACTGAAACTTGGACCTTTTACAGACCAAAAACCTAGGCCCTTTCCGCATGGGGGGGGAACGCTCGAAAACAGAGCTTACCGGCTTTGTTTTCTGGCCGGCCGAGTCCGTCGCCACGAGGAGCAGCACGAGTTTGCTGCTCCGCAGTCCTCTGGTGTCCCAAATGGTGGCTTCCGGTTGGTGGAGGCTCTCCACCAACTGGAGAGGCTCGCCAGCCGGAAGCCCACTCCCAGCAGAACTGCAGCCACGCACTTGTGCGTGCCTGCAAATCTGCTCCGGAGCCGGGCGACGGAGCGGCACGGGGTTGCACGCTTCGTGCTTTTTAAAAACCTCTAAAAAGAGGTTTTTAAAAAATACCCGACGCGACCAGTTCCAGTCGCTCTGGACTGGACTGAGGTATGGAACTACAAAAAGTAGTCCGTCCCAGTCCACTCTACGGTGCAGAAGACCTCCGTTGGAGGTCGCTCTGCACTGTTTTAATAGCCTGGTGCGGAAAAGGCCCTAGTCTGCAACTGTATGTAGAACCACATTTGATTAACTTACTTCACCTTCTAAATTATTACATATAATATTTAACATATGTGAAATGCTTGGCAGAGACTGTAATTCCTTTACCAGCAAGTAGCCAGTGAAAAAGCATTTGTCCCATCTTCTGAAACACAGGACAAATAAAAATATTTTGAAATCCAAATGGAAATGTAGAATCATCACCCTATCAAATGTAAAAAGCAAACAAACAAACTGAAAACACACATATGCATAGTAAAATATAATTTTACCTCTACAAGGAGATCCACAACATCAGAGGGCATTTTTTCAATAAGTATTTCAATAACTCTCAGAATTTCTCCCTTTGCCCGGGCCAGTGTAGATGTATGAATATTCTGTTGAGACTGAGTATTCGCCTGGAGTGCAGTATGTCTATGCACCTAGAAGAACAGTAGACTTATTAATGGTGCTTACAGTTCTTTTCCATTCAAATATCCCTCTACAGTTTGTTTCAAAATATAAGTATACTCTCAGTTAACAAAGCAGATGTATTCTTGGGTATTACTTAACAGAAGATTTGGTACCAGAGGCAGAATAACACAGAAAGAAGAAAAATAGGTTCCTATATCACAGTGAAGAAGTTCTGGCTAAGGTGTTTCAACAAATATTTTATTCAAAAATAACAGGATGCCCATGTAAAATGAAACAACCTGGTCAGGTGAGCTTGGCATATGTAAAGAAAAATGGCTGGAACATTCAATAGGCCACTTCGAAGTTTCTTCACTCCACTTTTCTTATGATTTCCATTTTAGTGGCCAAATGAATAGATCTATGCTCTTTTAATTTGCTGGGGTAGCTGGTGAGGGAGGCTTATCTGCTTTATCCTTTTCTCTTTGTTTTGGTGTTCATGCACGCAGGAGTGAAGAATTCTGGAGGCAGTTACCATTTAGCTTGCCTGTGTAGAAATCACAAGACTGACTGGAGTAGAATCTCATTTCTTCCCAGCTCAAGGCGTATTGAATTGCTTAGTATACACATACTCCTGCAAACTAACACGAAAAGTTTGTGTTTCTCCAGCACTACTTCATCATCTTCACAATGCTGATGCTACAGAAAAATCATCTAGCCAGATGGAGATCAAGGAAGAAAAGAAGGGCTCGGCAGGCATAAAAAAGACTTGGTAAAAAAGAGCTTCTCCACCAGAAGCTTTGTTAACTGAGGTATACCTTACAGTAATTAGTAATTCTCCAAATTCTATTTCTTGCTTGCTGACTGGTACTGTTAGTTTTCCACCTTTTTTTCCATTTTTGATACTTATATTCAGCAAACACAGGGTTTGCTGCAGTTTTTAATGGGAACACCCCTTTTCTCTTACAGGTTGCCAACACATATGAGGAAAAATGCACTTTTTATGGTGTTAATACGATCACATCAAGATTCTCTTTTCACACTGTGAATTAATCAATGCATATACGCACTGAAGATCACTGGTAGCCTAGGGGAAGGAGTGTGACCTAAAAACTGGCAAACTGAGCATTCACTGATTTCAAAATTTGTTTTAGAAATTCTCTAAGTTTAACCAGAAGGCAAGTGGATTGGAATGGAGAAAAGCCAATCTACAGAACACTAATGAAACAGAATGGGAACATCTGCTCATCATTAAAGATTATAGGCATCACCATGAATCTTGACCAATTAATATATTTAACCCTTCCCAGTATATTCTCTGTTTACTTCCCTACTAATTCATTCACAATTAGTTTCTGAAAAACCACACTAAGTTGAAAGGACTTCAATCATTTATTAAATGGTTGAGATTATTTTTCACAAGGGTTTATACTGAATATCAAACAATTCTGTTTTGTAGATCCAAATGTAATATACATTTGGTGAAACTGAAAAGGATTGTTGAAAGATTAATCATTTTTGTTGTGGATAAACTGATGAGAAATAAAACTCATTCTAAGTACATTACTGGTGACTAGATCAAACTAATAACTTGAAATAAATGCTTAGTGTATGTTTTCAATTCAGCAAAGTCAGGGAGGTTATAAGAGTACACACAGAGATGTCTCAAAAGCTTCTTCAAACGTATCCCTCTTCCATTATGGTTCTTCAGAGCAGCAGCCAGAATACACTCTGGAAGCACTAGTGAGATTGCTCTATTAGGTTAGGCATTTGGTGACCAAAATAAACCTAGGTGTTTTGGGACGCTATTTAGATTTACAGAATTTATCTGTAACTGTATGAAATGCTCACTATTATGGAGGGCAGGGAAGATCACAGATGGTGGACCTGAATAATAAAAACCTTTGGCAGCAGTGTCTTGGACAGCACAGAACACTGGGTAAAAATCTACCTATCTCCACACTTCCTACTGTGGTCTGCTTATTTTATTGTACAGACATGAAAGGGAGGCATTGAATCATAGGATCACAGAGTGAGAAGTAACCACAACGCAAGCTACGGAGGAACCATTACAAAAACTATTCCACCCTGGATTTTTGTTTTTTAGTTACAACACAATGTGACAGAATAAATGTTAAATGACTACTTAGCAGTAAGTTTTCTACTATCTGTATATCTATCCACCTATCTGTATATCTGTAAACACTGACAAAAGCCTAAAAGGGCCAAATAAATTTATACATAAAATTATTCTGCAGATTACTGTATTGATCCAAAGCCTCACTGAGGTGCTCTTTTGCAGCAGTTTTATTAATTGTATTCACAGTGTGTGTGCACACACATGTTTGTGTACACATGCAGCATACAGAAACTTTGTTAAATTTCTTTTAAACAAATTAATATACACATGCAAGAGAAAAACCCAAAAGAATGAAATATGAATTGATATTCAAAAATAGGTAAGTTAATTTCAAAATGTTACAAAAGAATGAAGGAAGTGTCCTCGCTAGAGTAGAACACCACGAGCTACTGAAAAGTTCTTTTGCTCACCTCCTTGGCAATAGTTGTTATGAAGGCGGGTGGCCTGGCCGTGGCAATGAGCGAGAGAGCGTGTCGTGCAGAGCGGGCGGAGTCAGCTGCTGGACTCAGAGGCAGCCCCATTGTGATGCTAATCAGAGATCAGACAAAGAAGGAAGGGGGGAAAAGGAAGAAAAGAAGCATTAGAAATATAGAGTGAAAAGATTAGACACAGCTTATAATGTCAGTTCAAGGTCAACGGGAGCACTCAAACAGTTAGAATATAATGGACTTCCAACAATGAGCAGTGATTAGGAGTCAGGGTGTTCTAGCATCTAATACAAAATCAAATAATTAACCATGAAGATTGAAAACAGTATGTGCATCTGTCCAAAGTGTTAAAAAGGCCTTGTTAACAAATTATCTAGCTGTAGTACTGAATACATATCAAGACCCCAGGCTAACACAAATATACAGTGTGATACAAAAAACTGTACATTTTATTATTATTTATTTGAGAAGTAATATGCACCTAGCTTTTCCACTATTCTTATTCCTATCAGCCAAGAACATTTTTTTCAAGCTGACACTGGGAAAAAGCGTTGGATGTAACTGTTTCAATTCCATACAGGCCTTCTGTGTTAAGTCACCTTTTCAACCACTGCAATTCTAAAAGGAGAACAGCCATCATCACAAATCTGGTGTCTGGAGTTTCTTACAATGCCAGGGCAATCTCTCTTTGGAAATGGAACAACTACTTGTGTCTTACCACCAATTATTCTTGCATATGAGAAAGCACATGGATCACAATTTACTATGACGAAAAGCTAGTAAGCGATCAGTAATCTAAAGAACAAATTATAGACAACTTTAAATACAATATGTTAGTAACATGTAATTTTTGTGAGTCAACAAATATGAAGGGGTCCTTCTTGGTAACAACAGTGCATATGTGAGAATCTCAGCTGAATACACAGTATACCTCTTTGCTAGGCTTTTAAAATATGGTGAATAACCACACTAACCTGGTGAGCAGGATCTTGTGGAATAGACTTGGAATAAGTTTAGGTAAGTTACAGCTAATTTTGTTTCGCTAAAGTTACATTCTCATCTATAACATCTATGTCAAAGTGGAGCTTTATCATCTTCTTATAAGCAGATTCTTTACATTATGGCAAAACAAATCCATTTCAGATATAATGATGTTGACAACATGGATGAGATTTGGGCTTGTTGATTCATTCCTCTTATTGTATATACTTGACTTTCTCCTTCACTTCTTGGTAGGAATGAGCTGTAGGAAGCATTGGGATGGAAGTAGAAGATAAGCAAACCCAGCCTCCTATCATGATGACCAAAATATGATTTGGCTGTTAGATATTTGACCTGTGGTGTCTGATCGGATGTGGCTTCATCTTTGGCTTCTCACATGACATCCCTCACCATTCTGGAGAGTCGGTTCACTCTCAGGATTAGCACTGCAGGGGTATAGCTGGGGACTGCAGCAGGTAGGAGCAGAAAATACTCATATGCCGAATGCAAAACACTGCAGCTATTGAGATACAGAGGTGTAAGCTAATTCATAAATTGACTTTTTTTTTTGGAAAAAAAACCCTACTTAATTTTAGAAGAAAAGGATTGCTAAGAACCTACACTGACAGACATAACTATGAGGATGGAGCTCTGTCATCACAGCTACTTAGGCCAGTGCCACCAACCCCTAAAACCTACCTCTTAAGCCATACAGCTTCCCATCCAAAGGGCTTCCAAAGTGCTACAGATCAAGCTGCTGGGAAATGACTGCAACGCTCTCCTGATCATGGAATGTACTGAAATGGGCATCTGAAGTGATCCCTTTGGGGTGTTTCCAATGCCCTGATCTGCACCATTTTGGAAATCATTCAACAGGGGAACTTCCTGGCTTTTTAACAACCATAAATGTGAACCCCAAGAGTTATGACATTAAAGTTCCAGATTATGACCTTATATTTACCAACATTTTTAGCATCTAGTAATTCCCTTTTTGTGGTGCCTTCACGTCATTTCCAACTTACGATGACCCTAAGGCCATCATGAGGTTTTCTGGGGCTGAGAGTATGCAATGCTACCAAGGTCACCCAGTGGGTTTCCATGGTCCAGCAGAAAACTGAACTCTGGTCTTCAGGGTCATAGTTCAATGCTCAAATCACTACACCACACAGGCTCTCAATTCACTATTACCAAAGCCAAAAAACCTCAAAGAAGTGAGCTTTCAGCACCACTGATTAAAATTTGCACCTAAAAAGTAATAAATGTAAACTTTAGTGGTTTAATCAGTCAATTACAGCTGTACTGAACAATGGTTTACCTTTGGGTATTGTCTGCAAGTCAAAAGAGTACAGAGATTGTTCCAGCTGAAGTATAACCCCTATCTCTGTATCTCAGAGAAACTACCCAACTTTGGATTTTTCCCCCCAGAGCCCTGTCCTACTTAAATTTGTTCTAATTTCCTTTCCTGGTACCCAAAATGAAAAACTTGTAATATTTTGTGTGTTATATATTTTTGGCGTGTAGGATATTTTACGATGTGACATGAATAGCAACCCTAAGCATCAAAGTTTGAAGAATCTTTCACGATAGATCTGTATTTGTTCTTTCTACCTCCTCCACCTCCTTCTGTTAGGCAAGGCATGGATTTTTCTGAAAAGCAACAGGCTCCTTGTTAATTCATTAATGACACTCTGTAGTGTTAGTATGCGGCCAGAGATTAACCCCCTGTCGTAGCTGGGCCAGCTGGTCTGTCAGAGCAAGAACTGTGCATGAAGTAACAGGCACACTGCCCAGTACTACAGACCAAAGTAAAGGCAGATGCAAAGCTAACATTACCAAGTATTGTCAGGCTGGTCCCTATGGCTATACTCTATTGAGGAATTGTATTCTTCCACATAATTAACAACTTTAAAGGGTCCTTGCTATAATGCAAAAAAACCCAAAAAAGAATTCTTGTAAATATACTGTTGGTATTAACATTAAAGATGATTGTAGCATAAATATATATTCAGGGACTACAGCTCAATGATAAAGCACATGCTTTGCAGGTAGAAGGTTATGGGTTCCGTTTCTGGCATCAAAGGTTCAGGTCTAGCAGGAGAAAGAGCTTTCTCTGTTGGAGACCATAAAAACAATGGCCAGTCAGAGTAGAGTCACAGCCTTCCTATGATGTTACTATATAGAGAGCTTTAAATGATACTACAATATCAAATAACATTTCATGAAATAATATTATTTTATCATATTGAACAAATTTGATAAGGTTAATATTTTCAGTGACATGAAGATAAATTCCAGTATATTCTGATTGCTTTAAGACAACAAGAACAAAATTTCCACTTTCTGAATAAGACATTAAATGATGGAAAAAACATTTAAGAGAAAATATTCTAAATAGCCTCTTCACCAATTACTGTATATACTGTATATATACTTCACCCCATTTTTTAAAAAGATTATGCTGAAATTTTCAGGAATAAAGCTCGACTGTGCCTTGTTGCATTTACAGAACTCACAATCAGTATTGATGAAGCCACTACCATATAAATAACTGAAAAGGACAGACTCAAAAAGAAAACTGGTGTCAAAATACAAATAAAAAATGAGATCTTTTGCTGTAGTAGTGTGAAAAAAACCAGCAGGTAAAAGATTTTATTTCCACATTACAAGCCACACCTGTCAAAATTCCTTCTTCTGTGCAAAGACCTTTCCTATTATCTGCTTTACAGCTGATCAACTGAAAGTTAGTTATGCATATGATAAACACCTAAAAGGGATCCCATATTGTAGGTATGGACTAAGGCCAGGTTGTAGGCTGCTGCTGTGAAGTGAAGAACTGAGCTTCTACACCACTGTAGGTACAAAATGGCCTTCTCAAAGTAAAAAGTGTAGGAAATCTTCAAGCATCTAATTTTGGGGACATCTTTTTCAAGAGAAGGCCTTGCTTTGAACACTAAGCAAAACATAGGAAAAGAAGCAGCGCTTCTTTGGCAATCGCTGAAGAAACCAATTCTAAAGAATAAGTCACAGTAAACAGTTTTCTCCCTCTCTCTTTTGGATTGGGACAAGTATAAAGAATAATAGTTACATAAGTGCATCATCCAAGGATCCTGGGATTATGCTGGTTCATTTGAAGGGTCAAAATCCTATATGTAGAAAGCAGGGACACTGGCATATTTCATTGCTTTCTGTCAATTCTACATTTCTGTCACTTGTTACAATTACCAAATAATGGATATATATACATATTAACAGCTTGATAAAGGAGCATGTCCCTTACAAGAATGAGACTACAACCAAAACGTCTGTTTTTCTTATATTGACTGTACATTAAGTATTTCATTCTTGAAACTGCAAGGATAATACACATACATACATATATATGTTTTTGCTTTGTACAGCAATTACCCATCACGAAGTTCTTCCTAATGTTTAAGTGGAATCTTTTTTCTCGTAATTTGAATCCACTGGTTTGTGTCCTAGTCTCTTGAGCAGCAGAAAAGAAGCTTGCTCCTTTTACAAGACATTCCTTGAAACAGTTAAAGATGGTGATCATATTACCTCCCAGTCTTCTCTTTTAGTGCCTGATGACTTCATTATAGATGTTTCTGTTAATCATGGCCTAGTCGCATCTACGGTAGATTGACAGAATCAATGGGATTTATGTAAGTGATAATTTACCATTCGGCCATTGATTCAGTGGGTCTACTCTAGTTACAACAAACAGCTGGATTTGGGCCATGTTCTCCAGCTCCTCTTTATGTCCTATAGGGTAGTAGGGCAATTCACTTAGTTCAGCAAGGGTAATTCCTCTCCTTGGTAAGGAAGTATCTGAGCCCATGTGCCCTTTGTCCATGCCTGGCATTCTATGCATTGGCATCTGTGTTCTGTCACTGACATATATTTTCTTTAATTTTTTAAACTCAGAGTTTTGTATATTCCTTGCCATTACAAGTAAGTGCACTCTGAAGACGGAAGAGGTGCTTGTTCTCACCAAGCTCTGTTTCAGTGCAATCTCTGCTGAAATGGATGAGAGCTACATAGAAATATATTGATGAATTCGCCTCAAATGGCTTTAAATTAAAAAAAAAAAACACAAGCTGCCGCTTAATTACATCAAAGTGTGCAAGACAAACTGTACAGAGTAATCTGAATCAAACCACAGCTTATAATTCAAAGGAGGAAAATTATGGGCAACAAAGATCCCTACAGCTGTCCAAGCCTAGAAATCAAAGCCTAATTAATGCTAGAAAAATACTCTTAATCCTCCTGTGCAGTTCACTCCACGCATCTTCTACAGTCTGATCTCTTTTTGGGGAGGGGGCACAAGATGGCAGGGGGAGAGAGCTGACTTAGACCTCTAAAGGAGAAATTCAAAGCTCTCCAGCACACTACAAATTGGAAATGTATTTCACGCAACACGTGCATTCGCACACGCGCGCACACACACACGCGGGCAGAGAACACACAAAAAGATAAACACTGCATGTGTTTTCCTTTGTCAATAAATGTGAAGTGATTTTTCTCCCTCTCCCCCTTGGAACCACACGCTCAACATAAAAGCTCCTTTATAAACCATGCTTAACATCACAGACAGAAGCGAGGCAGCTGTGCGCTGTTATTGTGTGCACGGTAAATCAGGCACAAAAAGGGGCAGCTCAGCAGGGCACCAGGAGGGTAAGATGCACACTTAACCCCCTGTACACTTTGTAGCTCCATTTCTTTCCATCTTAAGTCCCTTTGCAGTCACTACTGTACCTGTCACGGATGTAACAGGCCGTTTTCAATCTAAATCTTGTTATGGATTAATAAGCAAACACTTTCTCGCTTATTATGCAATTTATCATGATGAAAATTGCATTGGTCTCCTCAAGGCTACATGCTGATACATTCATTTATTCAGCAGCTCTGTATACAGAAAGCAAAACTAATCTTTATGACAGCTAGAGGTGTACTAGGAAGCCTGAAATAGCATCTTGAAAAACTATACTTTATGAAAACTGTGTTTAGAAACACACACACTCACTGGCACAGGCGCGTTCCCAGAGGAGACAAGAAGAAATCTACTTAAAATATTTCAAGCTGGGTTTAAACACTGCATGCATATTTTCTGTTTCAAGTGAAATCAGAAAATACACTGTAATGTTAGCTATCAACATTTATCTGTGCACAATGGAGAGAAAAACTCTACCATTTGATAACTCAGAATCATGACTAGGTGCATCCACATAAGGAAAGCGATTAGGTATGCTGATTTTGTTCCCAAATGGTACTGGATGTACATATCTATATACACATGCTTCAATGAAAAAAACGGGTATGTAATTGCAGTCACAGTATAATGTTCCCTTTTCAAAGTTTTAGAAGAGAAGCATAAGCAATATGTATATAAAGATAGCACAGTACCACATACATAGCCTATATCAAGAAAAAAAATAAAAAATTCACATTTTTCATTCATAGCCACATAAACTGATCTTTCAGTTTGTTTCATTAAGCTTATTTATCTCAAGAGACAAACATAGGATTCTTTACACATTGAGAATCTAGACGGAAAGATATTTTCTGAAAATGTATATTTAAGAAAAATTTTCATTTCATTTAAAATGAAAACAAAAACACTGCATCCTCTTATAATTGACTGGAAACTCCACACTCTCTTAATGACTTTTACACATTTGCTGTGTGAAAAGTGAGTCTGCTGAGGGGAAAAAGACATATGGTGTACAAAGAATTCCTGGTTTTCTATCAGGATGCATCTAAATTTGTTTATACGATGGATGGCAAATGGCAAGTCTGAGGCTGCACACAGAAATGCCGGTCTCTTCCCTCCCTTCCACTGCTTGCTATCCTTTCCATAAATAATTAAAATGAATGCATGGAAACTATTGCAAAATTCATCAACTGCAGGAAAGGAGGGTATTTTGAGCTTCAGAGAAAATCATGAAACTATCCTTCTGAAATGTACAGGGGTGTGTTTCCTCATCTATGATATTTTATACTGAACATGCTTTGGAATATAATTTTTGAGACAGGGCCACACAGATCAAAGCACATTCTTGGAACAGAAATGACTGTCCTTTCTCTTTTTGTCTAGGTGAGACACATTAAATACTAATGCTGCAAAAGAACACTGCTTGTTCTCCCACACAAAATATAACCTACCTAAAATAATTTAAGAATGATTTTAATGACTATACTCTCTGTACTGAAGTGCAATTTTAATGAAAATCTGTAGTTATCTGATATTACAGTTACGTGTTTAAGTCTTTGGCTAGTATAATAACATTTTACTCATAATTTTATCTTTTGTTAGGAAAGCAGTAAACTTCCAAAATGTGTTAATCCATTCAGTTATTGTAAAATATAATTTTTAACTGCCACTCAGCCACTAGAGGAAAGAGGTTGTGAGCAGAAGGCAATTATCAATTTCCCACTCCTGCCAAAACAGAAAGATATCTATGTAAAAGAATACCAGAATGGAGTTGTACATGAAAATTTTCTTGTGCACTGTATGGACCAACTGAAAGCAGCTATAACTTTAAGCTATTTTTCATTTTGATGGTTGCATAGTGTTTTTATATCTTATGCGAAAGGAAAAAATGTGCTTACCAGGAAAACAAAACTAAAATCAAAAACGTCATATTCCTTTTCTCTTTATACTATATTATATATTAATAATTTCTCATCAACTCATCCCCACAATCAGTCAAATACACCTAGTTATCAGATACATCATGATCACATATTTCAATAAAACTAATAGATGACAGTACAAATCCAGAATCATTTTAACAGGCAACATTTTCTTTTCTTTTCTTTTAACTTAAGCAACGGAAACAGAGCACCTTCAATATATCATTCCCATCTCATTTTTATACATTAAATTTGTGTCAATTTAACAACTAGGAATGGTTGTTTTCATTATGTTTTTAACCAGAGCTAGGACCACCCTCCCCCACCAGAATATTACAAGTATTAGTAAGAAATTCAAACTGTATGTACACTATGGGGCTGGCAAAGTGTGTCCATCCAGATTTTGTTGGGTTTCATCTTTCAATATTCCCCGTCATTGGCTATGCTGGCTAGGGCTAATGGTAATTGCAGTCCAACAACACTGGAAAGGCTGCACTTTACCCGATCTCAAAAATTACCCCATCTCTCTTCCAAGAGTAACTTGGCAACTTTAACAAATACTATTTGTATTTTGTTTCATTTTGTTTTGTTAAGACTATGCTAGATTTTCTCCCCTTAGACAGTACAAGTCTTTTACAGTAAGTTAGCAGTTTGGGAACCAGCAGTATAGAATTTGATTACTAACTCTGCAGTACTGGCACAGAAGTAGAGTGGACAGTATTAAAATTGTGGCTATGCTCCTGTGTCTCATATGCGAAGAGAAGACATGCATGAAGACCAGTGGGATTGTGCCCAAAAGTCACAGACCTACTGGCTTCATGCTTGTCACACTATCAGCAGAGCCTAATACACACAGTTTATGAAAACAGCAATCGCTCTATGCACAGAGAAATCCATGTGGAGAGGGCATTCACCGTCCTTATCCAAATGCATGTGCATAGGTC
This sequence comes from Cyclura pinguis, assembly GCA_030412105.1. Taxonomy (NCBI): domain Eukaryota; kingdom Metazoa; phylum Chordata; class Lepidosauria; order Squamata; family Iguanidae; genus Cyclura; species Cyclura pinguis. Next base: position 336,162,541 of record CM059600.1, read on the forward strand.
CTGATAGCCTAAGAACTTAAAAACAGCCATGCTGTAACAGGCCAATGATCTGTCTGGTTGATCATTCTCTTCAGACAGTGACCAACCATACGTGTACTAGAAGTCAGCAGCAAGACATGAGTCCCATAAAATGTACAGAGGTACATATACAGAAAAAACTCACACTAGAGCAAACACATGTCTGGAAAGGGCAAAACTGGTGCAATGTGGAGATAATATAACTAATGTGTGAGATCCTGCTAGCCCTCTCACGCATATTTCTTCATGCTGAGGTTATATATGAAGAAAGCATGCATTGTCTCAGCATCAACGAAGAAACTAGGCAGATTTTCACAAAGGGCGGGGTTAAGCGTATTTATGAATAAGCTATTGATCATTTCTCATTTTACATGCAATACTGATCCATATTGACCCGAGCAAAGATAGTTATGAGGTTTCATAACTGACCATATGGTGAGAGAGATACATGACCAGACACAACCATTCCAGACCCATGTAGAAATGAGTAATACAGGGCACCTTAAACTGAAATAAAACAATTGAGGCCATTTCCGCAGTAGATGCCATTAGCGCACTGTAGTGTTATAATCCTGGCACTGCCATTTGCGTGATGCCACTGTGAAAGCAATATCAAGTCTATTACAGTTCCACACTAAGACGGTTGATGGAACTGAAGTGCTAATAGAGACTTCTACCAGATTTTTTTTTCTGGAAATAGAATAGGGCGATTTTGCAATGCTTGGGGATGGGATAGCAGCTGGAAAGTGATCACGTCATGCAGTAGCATGGCTCCTGAACTGGAAACAACCTGCTGCTGTTGCGCTATAGTGACATGATGCGGAAATGGCCTAAGATAGTACACTTTAGGCGGAAAGTATACATCTAAAAATACAAAATTTGTTACTAAAAGCCATTTTAAAAATATGCACCATAAGGGCACACTTGTCAAAAAGCCCATTTGTCCTTTTGAGTCCCTACTACAAGTTCAAAACATCTGATCTGTCACTATTGTCCTGTTCACTCCCCAATAACGCTGCTACTGAAGTTCTCTGAAGGAGACTAGGGACCTCTGGCAATTTTATGTACTTTCTGAAAACTGAAATAACTGGATGTTTTTTGAAGACATAATAATTAATTCAGTTTTTCAAGTTTACTATTTAAATGTAGATCTTTCTTGGAACAATTTCCTGGTTTAAAGAGAAACTTCAGAAAAAAATGCATGGGCATGCACACGCACATGCACACGCGCACGCACACACACACACCATCTCTGTTGAGTGAATGTCATTTCAAATCACAATGTAAAATAACGACCCTTTTGGTAAGGACTACAACAACAAAAGACTGATTTTATTTTAGCATTATTGAAGTTCCACAATAGCATCTCTGTGTAAGTTAATGTTTGTTTGTTTTTTAAGTGAGTTAATAATCCCATTTAAAAGTAGCAGGTCCCGGTTTGAAAGAATGGTATTTTTTCCCTGTTCTTCTAAAATCCAGTTCTCTTCCAATCAGCTCAATTAAACATAAACAACTAATGATAAATCAATTTTATGAACAAGGGGTTAACAAGTAGAATATATATGTCGGACTTTGACTTGCTCTCATACCCTCTAAAACTATTTAATAATGGAATGAGGGTACTCCATCTAAACCAAACAAGGAGAAGCTCAGTATATTTGGGGACAAGAAATAAAAACTACCAAAAAGTTGCCATCAGTCACACTATGTATCGCAGAATCACAGGGTAGGCAATATCTGAAAAATGTTGTCTGTCATTTGGCCTGATTCAGATTTAATAATCTCTGTCCAACAACCAACTGTTTATTGCCTGTGAATAAGTTGCACTTCTGCCCACTAATGTGCCCTTCGCCCTGCTTCCTTCTTTACGCATCTAACTTTGGTGATGGTATCACAGTTTCCCACAGCACAGTTTTAAAAGACATCTGCATAATTGTTGTTTGAGCGATGTCTTTGCCATGTGTGTTTGCTGATACCGGAAGTACAAGATAAGTGAAAGGGTGCTAGGATAAGGATGGAACACAGAGGCAAATGGCCGATCAATCACGAATGCTATATGATTAGTTTTAGGTTACAATCCTATATCCATTTCAATACATTAATCTACCTGCCAGAGATGAACCCATTTTAAACAGTTAGATGCCCTTGTCTTTGATATGTGACAGATGAGAAACTGCAGACTGAAGAAGGTTTGTACCCTTGTTTTCTTGGAAACACCTTCAATCTGACATGTACAATAGAAACCATTCATAAATAGGATGTGTGCATTCTTGTATCTCTCATTAAAAATATATATGAAACCCAGTGTATTAAAAAACCTTCCTGTCTCAAATTATTAGAAGAAGTACATACTTTGCCAGTTGCTTCTCAGCATCAGCACAGAGCTCCAGCAGACCCATCAGCACAGCAGATACGTCCATGTAAGGCTCCCATACAGTAAACCCTCGTCCGATGAGATCAATGGCAGTTCTTCTGATTGTGCTGTGAGCAGGAAGCTTGGGACTGGGAGGCTGCAGCAGAAGATATGTCAAGGCCTTGCCTACCACACAAGAAATGTTAGAAAGGCAGAGTCAGGAAAATGAAATCATATTAGATCACTATGTCATAAAGTAGGGTGCATAGATTTCAGGATTATGGATTTTTTTAAAAAAATAAATCCCAGAGGTTTACAAACCGATGCCAGGAACAAAACAGTGTTTCAGGGAGAGGTGGACCCAGATGCAAAATAGTGGATAAGGTAATCCATTCAGTCAATTACGCCCTATGAGCTGGGAAAGTCTGCAGGTTCAAGTCTTAGGTCACTACTGCTGAAAAGTTCAAACGCAAAATTCTTGTGAACAGCAGAGCTACATATAGTCAAAATAGTAAGAGTCAAAAGCAAGTGGCACTTAGCTTTACACACGACGATATAAAAGCTGAAAGAAAAATACCTGTTTAACACACCTGATGGCTAGATGGAGCAGTGATTATCTTTTTAACTTGAAATTTCACTTGCTATATTTAAACTATTGTGAATCAGAACGAATGCCTAAACTAATGTGTGCACATGTGCATGCAGAGATTAGAGTGTGTATTTGTGTGTGCTTGTTGAAATCTGCACAGCTGTAGCAGCTCAGAGGAGAGCTACTGACTGCAGAAACTGCAGTGCCTAAATGTCCACCCACAATATGGATACTGCTTTCATTTAACTGGCACCTCCATATACTCCTAGCTGGGCTGTGCAGCCAATGGCAGACAGTACTCCCATGGGCATTTATGCAAGAGTCAATAAACCTTTGAAGCAAGTCTAAAGATGCACGGTGTCCAAAGTAGCAATGCAGGTGAATTCAAAACTGTCTGCATTTGAGGGGTTGTCTCCCATCTTGTTTGTCATCCTTTAGAAGAGAGACTGACTGGAAATAGATTGTACTTTCCTGGAAGATCAGTTGCAAATTTTCATCACCTCAGAAGTTTCATCCCATATACCTAAACAAAAGTCTGCTCTAATTTTCAAGCCTGCTACATAGTGAGTTTGCAATCAGCTATCCCCACCACCCACCAGTGACCCCTTCTGCCCTGTTACAAGGGGAACGGCAATCCGCAGGAGGGAGAATTAACTGCATACAGGAAACACTTATTTTATTTATTTGTTAAAACATTTCTAACCTGCCCTATGTCAAAAAGATTTCACAGTGGCTTATAAGTAAAATTAAACAAAAAAAAAAGTGTAAAAAGTTTGAAAGAATAAAAATAACTTAAATATATCAAAAAGATATTAAACATAATAATGAGTTAAAACAGATTTAAAAGATTAATTTCTAAGCTATATATATCAGTATTCAAGATGAGTCAATAAGGCCCAAAGGCATGTCCCTTGGTTCCTAAACTAAATCAGTATAGGTGCCTACCAGACCTCAATGGGAAGGGTATTCCACAATTGGACAGTATTCCAAATTGGGTTGCCACAGCTGAGAAGGCCCCTTGCCATTTCCCAATACAGTGTGTTGACTTCACTGGTGGGGAACAGAAGAAGGTCCCTCCAGCATCCTCAGACAGACATATATAGGGAAAAGCACTCTCCCAAGTATTGAAGTCCCGAGCTGTTTAGGGCTTTAAAAGGCATCACGAACACTTTGAATTTAGACCAAAAGAGTACTGGCAGTCAGCAGAGTTCTTTTAAGACTGCCATTATATGCCGTCTACATGCTATTTCAGCCAACAGTCAAGCTGCTGCATTTTGCACGACTAGAAGTTTCCATGTGTTCTTCAAGGACAGCCCCATGTAGACTTCATCACAGTAGTCTAATTGGGATGTTACCAGTGCATGAACTACTGTGGCTAGGTTATTTTTGTCCAGAAAACTGGGGCCAAACACTTCTCTTTGGCCTCCAGTAACAAAGATGGATCTCCTAAGCTACACGTCTGTTCCTTCAGAGACAGGCCGTTTACCCAATTCCCACACCCCAGAATCACCAATCCACAAAGCCATCATCTTGTGGGGATTTAGCTTCAGTTTATTAGCCCTCATCCAGTGCCTTACAGAATCTAGGCACTGGTCTAGCACTTACACCACCCCAGTTTACCCTGATGACAACAAGAAACAAAGCTGTCATCAGCATACTGATGATGCCCAACTCCAAAGCCTCTAATGGTTTCACCCAGCAACCTCATACAGATATTGAAAAGCTGGGGGATAAGATGAAATCCTGTGGCACCCTACACCTCAATAGCCATAGGCTGAACAGGAATTACACAATGCTACTCTCTGGAACTGGCACAGTAAATCAGAACAGAACCACAGCAGAACAGTGCCTTATACTATTCTATACATGCCCCAGAGCTGCTCTGGTAAAATACTGTGGTCAGTGGTATCAAGTCACTGAGAGATTCAGTAAGACAGACAGGATAGCATTCCTCCTGTCTTTCTCTCAGAGCAGGTCATCGGTTGGAGTAACTGTAGTGCAATACTCTGGCCTGAAAGCAGACTGAAATGGGTGCAGATAATCTGTTTCCTCCAAGAATGTTTAAAGTTGCCTAGCTACCATACACTCATGCACCTTGCCACAAAAGCATGCATTTGTAATAGGGCACTAATTCTCATATACCTCTGGGTCCAGGAAACTGTGTGACACAGCCTTCTTCAAACCAGCAGCCACCTCTCCTTGACGTAATTAAGCATTTACCACCCTTTCTAGTTGCTCACCCAATTAATTTCATCTACAACTTAATAGACAAGATGGACAAGCTTGCACGTGGTAGGAACAACTGATTCAATCATCTCCATCACCAGGCTGCAACTGAAACTGATCCCAGCAAAACGTGACTGGAGAGTGCACTGTTTACCTCCCTGGATTCTGTAATAAGTAGGGTGTCAAGTTCTGAGTGAATGTGAGCAACTTTCTGTTCAAAGATCCTTGAAAATTTTTCACAGCAGGTGGCTAGGAATAATCCTGCTGAATGGAAAGTTAAAGACACAATCCTAGTAGTATGATATGATTTTTGGCCCGCCTCACTGCTGCATAATTGGTACAACAAAAACTTTCTACTAATTTGTAATCATATTTGCTTTGAGACCCATGCCACTTGCACTTTAGTCATCATCCAGCTTGTTTTATCACAAGCAGCTCTTCTGTAAACTAAGGTGGATTACTGGGCTCCACAATACTGGATTGGGTGCTTAGGAGTGACTGTATTGATAGTCTTTTCCATCTCACCATTCCATACTGAAACCAAAGTCTTGAAAGAATCACCAGCCCTGTCAATTAGAAAATCCCCCAGAGCTTGAGACTCCTTCAGATTCCATAAGTCTCCAGGGGCAGATAATCTAGGTTGGTCCCCTACCTCTGCAGGGAGGATCTGCTACCTCCAAATCAAATTTAATAAGGCAATGATCTCCCCAGGACAATAAGATTGTTGAAATCCCCCTTAAAACCATCCTCCCTCTGCCTGCTACTAAAGGATGAGATCCAGAGTATGTCCTGTTTCATATGTTTGACCAAAAATGTACTGAAACAGTCCCATGGTTCACCCAGTGGCCATGAAGTCCTCAGCTGGTCATGTCAGGACAGCCTTAGCATGTATGCTGAAGTCCCCTCAAAACCCACTTTTCTATATAAACCCTGATACCATCCCAGCAAAGGAGATTGCTGGGCAGCAGGATGAGCAGCACACCCGCAACTGCTCATCTGTCCAGTCTCTCTGGCCCAGTACAAGGTACAAAGCCACAAAACTAGTAGATAAATGGAGAGGTTCTTGTGAGGAAAACTGGATTCTCATAGATGATGGCAACTCATTCCCCACTCCTGGCCCTAGGCCGAGTATTCAAGTGTACAAATCTGGGAAAGAACAACTCATCGACCCAGGTCTCTGTGATGTTCATCCACCCAGGTCTCTGTGATGCACACTAGGTTGACCATGTACAATCAAGTCATGGATTGTAGCTGTCATTCAGCAGCAGCACCCACAGATAAGAGAGCAAGCTGACATGGCAACCTGAATCTTGAGAGATGGAGGAAAGACTGAAACGTGGGATAAATCTCAAGTACCTATTCCACCTTTCTCTTACCTGTCATGTCCAACTCCCAGTGCCAGATGACTAAAAGATGGATGGCCTTATTTATTTATTTATTTATTTGCAATTTGAAAATCATTATGTTCCCAAAGGTCTCAGGGCAACATAGGTGTGTATATATATCTGTATACACTGTAAACAAACACAGACCAGCTACCTTGGTGAGCAGCATGTGACCTTCCAGATGTTGCTGGATTGCAACTTCTGCCAGTCCTAACCAGGACAGACAATGTGCTGAGATCATAGGAGCTGCAATCCAGCAGCTTCTGGAAGCTGGATTTTGCCTCCTCCTGCTATATACTTGCATGTATGTAAGTATGTGAATAAACAGTACGGGAAAATCAGGAAAAAAATTATTGATGCTTAGGTGTTGAATTTGAATAGGAGTTTCCTGTACTTTCCAAATGAATTAGCTGAGTTAAGAGATGGAAGAACAGACATACAATTCCCATGCATTTTGTGAGGAAATTATGCTTCAGAACATATTCAAGATGCCTAAGTCTCAAGGATGGGTCTAACAAGAACTCGCCTGTACATGGCACACTCTCCCCATTACAGGTTCCATCCACCTTCAGATGGAGACCTTTGTGTGTCAGACAACTATCATAAAGGACAAGTGAAATCACTGAGAACTCATCTCAAGTTCTTTCTGTCTGAAAAGCATGCTGCATACTGCTGCAAAACCTAGAATTTGAAGCACTCTTAGAAAAAGTCTGTAAAAAACAAATTAAATATAAAATGAGCCAAGATGGTGAAGGTTCTCAACAGTTATGTTAATCTTCCCCTATCCATCAAAACAAGAACAACAAATCAAATAACTTGACAGAGCAGCTACTGCAATAATGACTGTTTTTCAATCAACTCTAATTGCAGTGGTGGAGGAAGGGGGACATGGCAACCGCAGGAATCTAATGAGAATATATGTAAAATCTTTAATGATTCCTTAACATGCTAAGGATATAATTTGGGAAAACAAATAGAAGTGGTTTTCAATGAGTATGAAGGCTGCCGTTTGAGATTTAATTCTAGGGAGGAATATTGCAAGATTGGGTCGGAAATGCTGTATCCTTTAAAATATAACTTGATGAATTTGCCCCATGAATACACTGTACAGCAACACTTCTTTTTTTTGGTTAGCCTGACTACAAGCTGTTGCTTCCACCTTTTCTTCTGGGAAAACATAAAACCACAGTGGCAGTTCCCTCTTTTAAAATGAAAAGTTAGAAACCAAACATATTGGTAGTCTAAAGCTCTTGGTGATAAGCTGTGAGGCAGAATTTATTTGTGCTTAGCATTTCACAGCACTACTTTCAAAAAGCAAAAGACACAGGAGGAGGACAGAAAGGAGGGGGGAAATGTTGCTACTAGCTCCTCATGTAGCAAAAAGATTCTTCTGTGATGAATGAGTGATTTATGTAAAAGAGAATAGAACTAATCTCCTTGTCCTATTCATATAATATCAGCACGGATAGAGGTGTGTCCTCTTCCTCGAGGTTATCTAATATTCTCAATTATCATCAATAAACTGCCTAGAATGCAACAGTTTTGTCCTTAGTCTTTTAGAGAAGGGTTGGATAGAAGGGCAAGTTTGTCATCTGCTGGTGGATTACTACTGAGTTTCCAATGGATTACCTAATACCTGTTGGCTTCTGCAGTTCCTCTGAAGAATGATGGATTTACATGGATCTTGGTCTCATCTTGCACGCTATTTCTTATGTTTTTAAGCCAGAATGCACAACCACAAATACTTGGCATGGATTAGCTATGGCTTAACTGTTAGTAAAACCAAGGCCATTTCCCACTACCCTGTTATAGTGCTATTATTCCACTTTCAATGTCCTGCGGTATCCTGGGGTTTGTAATTTACTGAGACCAAAGAGCTCTCTGACTGGGACTTCTAAATGCCCCTCCCTAAGCTACAAACCCCAGGATTCCATAGGATGTTGAAAGTGGAACAGCAGCGCTATAAGTGTGGTGCAAAAATGGCCCAAAACATGCAATACCACTTACTTTAAAACAGCACGTGTGGACCACAAGGATCCTGGGGGGAAAAATAAATAGACCATTTAAAATGGAAATCAATCTAACTCTAATAACAGTCTCATAACTAAACTACACATAAAAATGCCTAAACCATTGAGGGGAAGGGGAACCTGGGTAAGCTTGTTATGAAATCTGAGAACATAATGCAAAACTCAGTTTTTAAGTGATCCTGGGACTTTTTCTGGCACAATGATTTACGTAATCACAAGACTGGAAACGATCACCAGAGCTATCTAGTATAGCCTTCTGACATGAAGAAATATATAAGGAAAGCAGTCCAAAAAATGCCCATCCTCTGTTTAAAGACCTCCAAAGGAGCTGGTCCACCATACTCTGTGGAAGCATCTTCTACTGCTGAACAGCCTTTACAGTCAAAGAAGTGCTTCCTAATGTTTAGGTGGAATGTCTTTCCCTGTAATACAAACCCATGAATCCATATGAATACCTGTAATATGAATCCATGAGGAGTACAGGAGAAACAGAATTCAGTGTTGCGCAGCCCAACTGCTGGATAGGATCCCATGGTAAAGTCTCACATCAAGCAGAGCCCACACAAATTGGTTACTGTTGCCATGAACCACTGCTTTGTATGCACCTTTAAGATGTCCCTGTCTGTGGGAACAGTTAAGAGAATGCTTAAGCATCCTTAAAATTTCCCTTCAGTAACACTCTTCGCTTTCCTGGCTACGCACCTCACTCTGGTGTCAAGGCAGGAATATCCTTCCTGTGATCACATGACCATACCAATGCCAAACTGAAAAAACCTTTAGCCAAGAGTATTCCAGCTCACAATGACATGGTAAAAGAAATGGCTACCAAAATGGCTACTGACATTCATGGCTGACAAGTCAGTGGAAGAAAATAATGTTGCTCTAAAATAATCATGCATTAATTAATAGTTCAATTAGAGTTACAACCCTGGAGATACCTTATTACAAGCACTTTAAAACCAAATTAGTTAACTAAGATTTATGCTATTACAAAGAATGCCAAATGAATTAATAATGACTGACCACTTATTTTAAGTGTTGCTAAGTATTCAAAGTTCTCCCACCAGAGCTCCTGGGGTCATAAAGAACAGCCAGATTTTATATTCTGTCATTGGTCTACTGTCCACAAATTTAAAGGAAGAGGATTTTGGAAGCTGCAAAGCTTCTTGCATGCAGACAGAAATGCAGAAACCATTTCCAACAAGTAATTTCTATTCCTCTCTAGATAAGATCCTTTAAAAACTTTCAACCTAAAATAATATTTGCTCAACATCAGAAAAAGAGTGAAGTCACCTTCGAATAAGATTATGATTTTGGGTTGTTAGAACAGGAAAAGAAACACGGTCACACCCACCCACGCTAGAAGGTTGCAGACAAGACTTGACTAATTTTTGGTCCAGCTACCTACTTGCACAGCAAAAAAATACAAGTCTCATGTGGGAACAAAGTTGGGACAGTGGCAAAACCTGTTCTTAAGGGTGCCTAGCAAAGCTTGGAAACGTTATTATTGTAGACAGACTGCTTAAATTCTTTCATTGACAGTAAGCCCCTCCTACACTGCTGATCCTACATGCTCTTCTAAGTTTTATGGACACCAAACCTTTGGCACTACATCCTTATGAAGTGGTGGGACGTAAAAAGCACTTTGAACATTTATGGCTCTCTACAGATAACACAATAAACTCTACATTTTCATTTACATTTACTGCACTGGAGTTAAGGGCTACATTCAATTAGGAAAAGTGACTGGGAGTCTTCCAATCTATACAATGCTACATCATCAGCTCCAAATGCAAAAATTAATTTGGTCTACTCTTTCACATATCTTCTCTCTACCCCTCCTTTTCTAAACACAAGTGCAGCCCCCATGTAGCACAAAACCTCTGTCGTATTTATTTCTGTGTCCAGATGATGCACGCTGAGATTGTGATAATGAATCTGGTAATGGATTATTTTCATTTTCAAATGAAGCACGTTCAAATAATGAACTGCAGCAATCATCCATTAGTAAAATGTGAATGAGGGCTAAACAAGTAACTTTCCTAGATAAATGTAATTGATCATTACTGTGATGCTATTATACAGTAGCTCTTTTTAATATCATTCATTTAGCTACTTATTGCTGTGGTTGAGACAAAGTATTGATTTTTATGTTTTTTCCCCCTCCTAAAGGCAGTTCTCAAAACTCAGCTTCATATTTTTGTTTATTGAACAACCTGCCTGGCTTATTTAGCAACTGAGAGAGAGAGCTGGCCAATCAGTACATCCTCCCAGGTACCCAATTTAACCTACTGGAGACCAGAATAATTTTCAAAGAAAAGCAATCGGCCCTTCCTGAGATATATATTAAGTGAGAGTTTTAATGTGTGAAACATGTTACTCCCAAACAATTTAAACCTCCTTCTATTTAAATAAGGCACCCTGGCTCTTGAACACAAGCACATTAGCAAACACCTTCTACCTACAGGACACACTAAATATTTTTCTTGTCAACATTTATCTTGTTTAAATTGAGCTGGGGGCAGGGGAAAGATGAACTAAACAAAAGTCACTCTGCTGCCCACTTCTCAGTCTGGACATCTTTGTTTAAGCTTTGACTTGGCTTAAATGAACGAATTAATATTGACAAAAACATCAACTAAGCTAATGAGTTGTTAGTTAAGGCAATAAACACGTCACATTAGAGTCAGCGCAGTGAAGAGGTAATTAGCCCTAGAAAAGCTCTGCTGATTGGGGCTGTTGCGATCCTTTGCTCTTAACCTTTGAGTCCATTATCTAGTGCAGGATGAGCAACGTCTATGCTAATGCAAATCCGCCAATACACATCGGCCTTGGTACAGTAGCCAAGGACTGCATTAGCAAGGATGTGTGGTGGCTGGCGCCTTCATATTTACCCAGTGTCTATTAACAAGTTTACATAATAGCTCAAAGGATTACAATAAACTAGCGACGCTTATGAATGTGGAAAACAGAAAACAAGAGTACAGCAGCAGGCAAAACTGGTTAAGAGGAAATCATTACATCTGTCTCTCAGGGATAGGGGTACTGGTTTGTACATTCTGGTTAGTTTTCACACATACCCCAAGTAGACTTGTATGATTCATCCAGTATGGATGGTTGTATGTTTGTGTGTCTCAGAGAAACATAGATCTCAGAAACTTCTGATCTAAATTGCTTCTTAGCAGTACATAACAACTGTTTTGAGTAACAGATCCAAATATCTGGCAGAACTTAGTAACAGAGATGCTTTAAAGCCACTAAAGTAAAATTGATTGTTAACACCCTTAAAGATTTTATCCAATGAAACTTCAAAAACATAAAACATGCCTCATGTATTTCAGTTACAATACCTCTACAGCATGAGAATCATAAAACCTGAACATGTGCCGCCATTTTTGAAGTGCAACTGTGATTGCTAACTCCTGATTTTCTTGGCCAAAATCTGAGACCTACGGACAACCTCCGGTTAGGTTAAGGGAGGCTGATGATGTTATTAAACATGGTGATGTCATTAAACTAGAATCAACCACAGTTGCTCAAAGTAAGGCATTTTAAGTTTTTTATGTTAAAGAACACCAGAAAATCTAGCAAGTTAGAAAATATTTCCCTGGTTAGAAATTTAACTCTTTGAAAACTATGCTCTGAATGGGAAAAAAGAGGTAAACATTTTGTTCTTGTTGTTGTTTGTCTTCAAGTAGTTTCTGACTTATGGCGACCCTAAAGTGAAGCCATCACAGGGTTTTCTGGAGGTTGAGTATGTGACATGCCCAAGGTCACCCAGTGGATTTGACCAGGGAATCAAACTTTGTTCTCCAGGAATGGAGTCCAATGCCCAAACGACTACATCATGCTGGCTACCACTCTTTTTAACACAATTGAAAGTAGCACTTTAAAGAATACATGGAAGATGCAGTCCAACCACAGAAACTTCTCCATAAGAAAGTGTTTTCAAACCCCTGTTTTAATGGATTGCTTCAGTGGCCACATGTCTCCTTCTCTTACTCCAAGGAGAATCTCTGGGGAGGGACAGCACCTCCCCTTTCATAGGTCCACACTGTGCCACTTTCAACATTCTTTCTACAAGTAAAGTATTTTTATGCAATATGAACTTTGCTGATTGTGTTACTACTAACTTAGATGAATCTAAAACATCCACTCTTAAGCACAAATATATGAGATAAAATCTTTGACTTCTTGAACCCCCAAGGGAAGTCTCCAATTGATTTCAAGATTTCACCCAAAGCCCTTTATGTCCTAGCAATGAAATTAATAAAACAGTAAGACATATTTTTATTACTTTAATTGTTTTATTAAAAGAGGCTTAAGATCCATCTCTTATTTCCCTGCCAGCTTTTTATGGCTTTACTGTAAAAAGGAGCAAGAGTACAGGTTTCAAGGTGGCACATCTCACCTACGCTACAAGCACATTTCTATATAAGAGTACAAATTAAGATTTGTGATGATTTTTTTCCCCCTACAAACTGCAAACAAATATTAAGAGACCCAATGAAGAATAAAATGAAGACAAATTGGATGTTAGCAACACATTTTTCAGAAAAGTTATCCTGCTCTTATACCTTATACATTTCTAATAATTTCAGTTTGTTGTGAAGGTTCAGGCCCAATTGTTGAAGTCAATCGCGTGTTCAAGAGATCCTAATTTTAATTTCAGAACAGAGTCTGAAGACTTTATAAAAATAAAAGAAGCCCCAATTTAGACCTATCTCTGTTTCTAGGAGACAAAATAAGTTTCACAAATACATAAGAACAAAACCAGCCTTGATCTCCTCTACTTTCTAACTGATAAGGCATTCAAACGGATTGTATCGTCATTCTGCCAATGTTCTAGGCTGTCACAGATTCTAGAGACTTTCTGCTGGAGATCTGAAAGGTGTGGGAATTTAGCTTAACTGGAGTTAAAGTTAAGAGGAATATTTTTATACAGAATTAGAAGATAAAAGAAACATAGAGAAGACACACACACTCACACTCGCACACACACACACATATATAAATCCCTCAACATGCTCTGCGTATCTCTACAGATGAAATCCAGTGAAGCGGCTGAGAGAACAGAGTTCCTCTTCTAATGCTTAGTTATACCCTTGAGTATAACCGGCCCAAAATTGTTTTCTTTATACTGTGTTATTTAGTCAAACAACTTGTCTACATTACAAGCAAAAAGATCACTTGGGGCATTTAAAAGATTAATTAGTTTTATGTGATATAAGCTTTTGTGGACTGCATTCCACTTTACCACATGCATGACACAAGCAACATCTTTGCACGTGCCTTCACAGCTAATACATATTAGTGTCTTGCCTGTCTTCAGTTTCCCCCACTTCCTCTCCCCATTAAATTTATCTAATTACATCGGTCCCAACTTCCCCATTGTCCTGGGTTGCTAGATTGATTATGTGACAGGCTCCTGTAACTTCAATAGTTATCATACTAGAGCAGGAAGATGTAGTGTAACGTTCCATTAGGTGAAACTATGTGATGTCTCCTCTTTGCTGAAAAAACTCCTCTTTTAGTTGCTGCATCCCCACCACATGGCTATTTACTGGCCAATGGGGACACAGAAGAGTCCAGTTGTATTCCTGTATCTGGACACACAGCACTGAATGAGGATGTCACAGCTGTTCATTCAGCTTTAGGAACATAGTTACATGCTTCTTCATTCCTTCACTCAGCTCTCCACCATCCAGTAAATGTTATGAGGGGAATGAGAGGTAGACATTTATCATGAATTATCATTCTAGGAGTGCTGAAGGAGCAATTTGTAACTAGTGAGTCATTCTCTTGCATCAGCTGACTGAGGCAAGAAACCCAAAGTTTCTGGTTTCTCTCCTCAGCCTGGTTCATTTACTCTTCTCTCTGTTTCTCAACAGTTTCACAGAATCAGAGAATCACAGAGTTGGAAGAGACCAGTCCAACCCCCTTCTATGCAGGAACACACATCAAAGCATTCCCAACAGATGGCCATCCAGCCTCTGCTTAAAAACCTCCAAAGAAGGAGACTCCATCACACTCCAAGGCAGCAGATTCCACTGCCGGACAGCTCTGACCAACAGGAAGTTCCTCCTGAGGTTCAGGTGGAATCTCTTCTCCTGTAGTTTGAACTTATAGCTCCTTGTCCTAGTTTGTGGAGCAGTGGAAAACAAGCCTATTCCCTCTTCGATATGACATCCTTTCAAATATATAAGCATGACTATCATGTCTCCTCTTAACCTCCTCTTCTGAAGACCAAACATACCCAGTTGTCGGGTTGCCCTCCATATTATAGTAATGGGATATGTAGTAGGAACTAAGTAGCAACTTGCTTGTAACAAGGTATGCGAACCAGAGACCATTAGATAAACAATAAGCTAGGAATGCACTGATAAGCACTGCCAGACTTTGCCACGACTTCAAGGTCTCTTGCGGGTGGGAAAGTGTACTCTTGGCATTTTATGCTTTGAATTTTGCTAATTGGCTTCAGTTCACTCACTGAAGTCCTGTACAATGTATCTCACTCCAAATAAATAGTGTTTATGCACTGTACTATTTGTGTGTGTGGATTCAGTTCCTGACACAGCTCCCTAAGATACTCCTCATAGGGCATAGCTTCCAGACCCTTCACCATTTTGGTGCCCTCCTCTGGATACATTCCAGCTTGTCAATATCCTTCTCGAAATGCGGTGTCCAGAACTGGATACAGGATTCCAGATGAGGTCTAACCAAAGCAGAATAGAGTGGTACTATTACTTTCCATTACATAGCTTTGCTCACTATAGGAGTAGCTTTTTTTTAAGCCCCTGAGGCACAGGATGGATTGCTCCTTCACTTCTCCTAAGATGATCCTTCATGGTAAATGTCAACCTCTCATCCTCAGTCTGGCTGAAGGAGCAATCCACAAATAGCAGGATATATCCAAACTACCTCAAGGGAGAGAATGGCTACTTTCCTCTTGCATTACTGCCTGCCTGACAGACATTCTAAAAGGTGCTTGCTCTAACTTAAATTTGTTTATCTACAGTGTTTAATGAAAGTTGAAGGCTCCTTTCATTCTGCAGCCTTACATATCTCCTCTAATGATGATGATACTCTGAATGCTGCAGTTTTTGCCATAGAGCTTGTGGAGTGTCCATGGACCTGCTGAGGTCTTGGTGTTTTAGCACAATTGTGACATAAGAAAATGCAGCCCTTTATCCACCTAGACAGCATTTGCTTTGATGCCCTATAACCCAAATGTTCTAGGTTGAAAGGAAATAAATAGTGTCCTTTTCTGACAAACTGGATTCGGACAGTGTGTTGGCAATTCCAGTGACTGATGCCCGAAGCCCAGATTTCAAAACTAAAGAGCTAGGCAAAAAAAGAAGGATCGATTTTTAGGGACAATTTTTCTTTCTCAAACTTGCAAAAAGCTGTACTGATGAATAATAACTCTAACTGAAAAACTCTTCTTCCTGAAGTTACAGTGATCAAAAATACCAATCTGCAACACAGTCTCAAGGAGGCCTCCTTAAGAGGTTCAAATTGTGGTTTTGTCAAAGAATTTAACACCAAATTCAGATCCCAAGTTCAGATCCCTATTGTGTGAACAGAAGGTAGAGCTTGTAAAGTTGCACCTCTCAGAAATCTGTTAACATGTGATTTTCTGAAAGGGGTTTTCCTATTATTGTTAATACTGATGACAAAGCAGCTACTGGTCTTTTCAACATATTTGGTCTCAGACCTTTATATATGCCATCTTGCAGAAATGTTAATACCTTTCTTATTTTCTGCATTGTCAAGCATAACTGAATTCTGTAAACATCACTTCCCAAAATGTTTTCTAAGCAGTCTTACAAATGCATTGAGTTGACTGCCTCCTGGACACCAAAATTGTTTTAGTCGCTAACCCAGAATGCCTTGCTGCAACAAGCTTCTCCTCTCAACCTGCAAGTTCTTAGCTGTAACCATTAAGGGCTGCGATGGGAAACTGTCTCCAGTAACAGCACTGACTGTGATTGTGAGGCACATATTCTATGGCTCCCATCTGCAAAAAATGTATTTCTTTTAGGACTACTTCTCTTTTTATTATACTTTTGGGAAACAGTGATGGAAGACATCTTTCTCTCAATCTTTTTGAAAACTGAATATTGTAACCTTCTGAAACCGCCTCAAGAATCCATTTCCCTGTTGTTGTTAAATTCCATACATGTCCAACAGCAAGCAATCTCCCCCCTAACGGTATTTCTTTCCCATCAGTATTGAGCCTTCTACCCCTTCTGGAGTGTCCAGCTCCCCTTCTTGTACATTGCTGTCCTTGGTGTCTGAATTGGAATCTTGATTTGTTCCACTATGATTTAAAGTTAGCGTATTCTTTTTTTGCAATTGAAATCCCCACTTTCTCCTCAGAAGGCATAATTTTCATTTCTAAAATATCTTCTGTCTAGCTTTTTCTTTTCGATTGTCAGCAAGACTTGTTTTATCCTTCCCTTCTATTAGTGCTTTTTCTGCAGATTGAAGTTTTCCTCTAAAAGGAGTGCTTATCAAATTGGCCCTAGATTTTTGGTCAGTCTCCCAAGGTTTAAGCACAATGATAACCTGCATATTGTTGCTGCCGTTACTAATATGATTGCAAATGCTGTAGCATCATATTAGGTATCCACTACAAATTGCAGAACTTTATCCAATCTGCCTAATGTGCACCACATAGTATGTGCAGAAATATTTTCTGACTCTAAAACATCTTGTAACCACAGCATTCCAGCCCTTGCAAACACTGATGCAGCTGCTGATGCCTGATAGACAACACTGCTGCCACATGCACTTTGCTGAGTGCAGTATCTATCCTTTTTTCATCTATCCTTTCATCTATCCTGCAGTATCTACCCTTTTTCTCCTTCAATGCTGCATCTCCATCCTGTGGGAGGACAGCATAACAAATTAAAGCAGAGACAGGCCTATCAACCAATGGAACTAACAACTGGTCCATCAAGCCTTTCTCATATGTGTATAATTTTCTACTATACCCAATAAATCTCTTAGATTTTAGAGATCTTCTCCATTCACGCTCAATTAGGTACTTAAAACATTTCCAGTATAAGTATCTGAATTGTTTGAGATGGCATTTTCTGTATCATTGTTGCTACTTTATTCTTTCTTTGTGGCTATCTTCCTCCTTACTTAAACTTTGATCTGTGTCGGCAATACTTTTCAAAGAAGACTTTTAAAACGCTCTGCATCCAGTAACATGGCTTTCCCACCTTCTTTTATTGTTTCTGAGTCTGAGGAATCAGCACTACCCTGTCTGGTGAGCTCACTGAGTCTTCTTCATACCCAGAATCTGAGTCTGAGAAATCTTCTCTGCCAATTGAAATAATTTTATTTCTCATATTTTCTTACTAATTGCATGTTTGGTTTTTTCATTTATTTCTTAGATTTTTCTGCTGTTGATGTAACCAACACATCCCTGTTTTGAGTCTGTGAATCAATTAAGTAACTCTGATCTGTTTCTTGCATCCCCACTGAATTTTATACAACTGAGATGAATTCATTTCCAGCCTTTTTTCATTTAAATATGAATTCACTGTGAAAAGTAATTCACTGGATTGATTAATTTACTCAAATTTGTTGAACTTAAAATGTTTTGATTATTACATGATGATTTCATTTGGGCTTGAAATTCCATATTTACTAAATCTTTCACTGAAGATCTTATTGCAGAAAAACTGGATTGTGAAGAGTGTGCTGCTATACAAATCTCATCATTTGTTTTTCTGTACTTGTGCCTGATTTTCAGCCAACAGAAAGGAAAGAAAGTTCAAAAGTTGCTCATTAGAACTCATCTCACAGCTTGAGTTTTAAACACTCTTTTTAATTCCAAAAAAAGGATTGCATCTGATTGATAGGATTTCCCTGAGCATCTACTGTAACATGAGACTGCACATCTGACTGAATGACATTCACTGATTGGGTTGAAAGTTGTGTTGCCTCTGCCCTGCCTCTGTGCTTAGACCTGGTAGAATCAAGATTGCATCCAGGAGTCTCAACTGAGCTACTCTCCACATGTCCCTTTACTGCTTTTAAAGTCTTATCAGGTAATTTTTCCCTTCACTTTGACATTTTTGGATTTACTGCCCTTATCAGAACTGATTTTCTTGGTTCTTACTGCACCTTGGAGTTGTATGGGTAATCAACTTTCTGACTTACTGTCACTTGAAGAAATAAATATTTGCTTTAATGCCATTTCTGCCACAGGTTCAGAGGCATACCTCTCAATGGTCAACTGAATTTTTCCAGTGCCTTGGGCATTCTCCTCACCCTCTGCAACCTGAAATCTTGGGGGAGATTTTTTTAAAATCATTTCATCCTCTGCTTGCCTTCTTCTCAGACAGCAAGTGGGGTTGTTCTGTCTCACCATCTGGAACTTGCATTTTTCACCTTTTCTTAGTAAATCAGTAGCCATAGTTTTTATTTTCTTTAGAGGGAGAATTTGAAAGATTTTTGATACATTTTTTGATCAAGACAGAAATTAAATTTGATTGAGACAGAAAGTAAAAATTGACCAGCTGGCAAGGCAGGAAAATTAGAACTGTGGAGGGAAAGGGAAAAGTAAACAGAATTTTGGGTCTCACGTCTCAGCCAGCTGGCGCAAGAGACTAACCATCTAGTTGTGGATTGCTACTTCAGTCAGACTAAGAATGCAGCAACTAAAAGGTAGATTTCAGGGTACGGCGTTAGATATTGTGTATTTTTGCCTAGCATAGCTTTATGTTGCATCTTCCTGCTGCAGGATCTATCAAAGATATAGGCAATCTCACCACTGTCCTAACTAAGATCAAGGTCCATGTATGCATTAGTGACTGGCAGAAGTAAGTTTGTTGTTGTGTGCCTCCAAGTCATTTCTAAATTATGGTGATCAGAAACTGAACCTATAACGGGACTTTCTTGGCAAGGTTTGTTCAGGGAGGATTGCTATTGTTTTCCTCTGAGGCCGAGAAAGTGTGGCCCACCCAAAGTAACTCTTTGGGTTTCCACAGCTGAGAAGGGATTTGAATCCTGGTCTCCCAGAGTTCTAGTCCAACATTCAAACCACTGCTCTATGTTTGCTTTTTAGGCAACCAGTGTAATATAGAGAGCCACTGTCCATGTAAGGCTTTCAGTGCTGTATTAGGACAAGGTGCCAACATCCAAACACTGCTCCTCTGTTGGAAAGTACTTCTTTTCAAGGCACCCAGGCTAATGTATACTGTTTTTCTTTTCCTCCTTCAGAATCTCATGATTTTTTACACCAAGCCTGGCTTTCACATTATATCATGATATACTTTTGAGATTATGGTCAGGATTACTGGTAGCTTGGACAGTGGTACCTGTCATCATGGATACTAAAATTTTAAAAGTGCAGGATTCTACCTATGTAATCATATGCTATATATTTTGCTACCAAGATGCCTTAGGAGAAAGTGGAATATAAAATAAAGAAATAGATCTCACATAAATTCTGCTAAGGTTGGATGTTCATTTTCAATAAAGTCATTAGCATATTGCAAGATTTAAAAAGAGAGATGTTCAGGAAAAGGGTACAGATATGTGGGATAAAGTTACATGAATATTCTTATATACTGTAATAGACACTGCTTATTACAAAGAAAAGTAAGCAAGAGACAATCATTGCCCTGAGGAGCTCATTCGTCTTCAGTGGCACAGAAATCAAGAGCTGAGAATGTGAACAAAGCAGAAGTAATGCCGCCAAACCACAGCCAATATACATTTCAGAGTCCACTCATGGGAGAAAGCAATAGTCTAACAATTAAACATGAGGCCTAAAATATGGTGATGAAAGTTAGTAACAGAATTAAACAGTTTTGGCACTGAAAAAGCTAACAGAAGCATAACATCAAATCTTTAAATTCCCCTCTTTACCCCAACAGCTGAAATTGTGTAAAGCTCTGCTCATCATTAGTAAAGATCAAGACACTGACAAAAAGAAGCAGTAAAAAGTAAAAGCCTTGAGGGTTTAGAACAAGCTGCTATATGAGATACACAGCGGTACCTAGTCCGACAATCAGTGATTCTTTTAATATATATCTGGCTTGTTGGATTTTTAAATAACGCTGATTTTTAATAGTGAGAAAAAGGACTCCTCTCCCAGCTAGTTCAGTCCACAGTTGTCACGTTTTCAAAAGACAGCTCATCCTCTCAAAGAAAAATACATGAACCTTTGAGTGAACCAATCACCCATATGCATCTCTTTTTAAAAATAAGGGTCAAATAATTGAGATCCTGCTATCAAAGAATTTTAAAAAAAAATAGCATTTTTTAAAAGCCTCATCTGATCTCAAAAGATAAGAAATCAAGACACCTAGTGATTTAAGGCTAGCAACAAAACATGCTGATGTAATGCTTCTGACTTGGACTGAATGGGAATGAACACAGCTGTTTCATTGATAATTCTACATAGTAGCAATAGGAGGGCTCAGAAATGTGTTAGAAGGGGGAAATTGACCTCTGTGTGTCATCTTTTATCGGGAAAGGTGCACATGGCTTCTTTTGACACTATTTGTTGGACCTATGGGTGCCATAATCAAATATACACAAAATAGAGAAAGCAGCAACATCATTCTCTTCACTTGCATTTTCCATGAGAGAACAATAAGCATTCTAACAGGCGCTAAAATACATTTAAATCAGCTCAACTCCTAATAAAATTGGTCACAAAGAGAGGAAAAAAAGGATTAAAATAACGGGTTTGCCAATTTTTTCTGTCTAACTCTGGCCTAGTTAAACTAACCTAACAATGCTATTTTTCTTCCTCTCAAAATCTGCAGTGGGTGAATCAAATGCGAAAGCAAGATCAATTCCGTTCCAAGACAGTAAATGAGCTTTAGCTCAGACTTGTTTCAATTTATGGAGAGATTCCAACTATACCAGCTTTAAGTACATTCTTACTCAGCTATGAAACTATATTATAGCATCATAGAAGCAGTAAACAATTGTCAGTTTTCCCCAAATTTGTTTATCATGTAGAAAGTCAAGTACAGAATCAATGTGCCTTATTTCTCAAGTATGTACTATATTTGTGTTTATAGATGTCAAAGTTAACTTTGAAAGTCTCTTAAAATTATTTATTCCAATATTTTAAATAATATATAAACATGATTACTGAAAAAATAAATAGCCTGTTAAGAGTAGGAATATAACATTAAACATCTGTCATACATGCATTAAATAATTCATCATGTCAGTTTAAAATAACTTTTTGTACCGTATGTTATAGGCTGAAAGGAGGGTGCGATCCATTGAAATTTTGCCATAACCTCAATGGGAGATGAATTGTATCAATTTATGAATTGTGTCATATCTAAATATCAACAGGCTGCCTATTGATGCAGCTAACCTGGTTGAACATTAGACTAGAATTCCAAATCTAACACTCATCCTGCTTTATGAGCAAGAATTTATATTCAGAAAAATACTACAGCTAGATGTTTAAAATGGTTTTTAAAAAATGGTTTTGAACATGGCAGACTCATGGTATTGGAAATCCTGGATTGCCTGGAAATTCTGCCAGTGATCATAGACAGGAATACATACACTGTATATTCCCTTGTCTATATACTGGTACACAGGATGGTCCCTGAGTGAACACATCTAGATTCAGGGGTGAAACTGAAGATGAGTTATGATGACAAACAGGGTTTGCTTCCTGAAATGGAAACTTTTTATGGAATTCCTCATCTTCATCAAAATGTGTCATTACAGAAATGCATCAAGAGGCATTATCACATCATAGTTATTTGCTACCCTTACTTCCCAGCAGACAACTCCGTCTGCCTTTCCTGAAGGTCCTTTGGCTTGTTACTGCCCTCAAGCTCAGTGCCCTCAGTATGATGATGTCAATACCAAATCCTCTTTCCATTTGACTTGGTCCCCTGTCATCTCAGTGTTTACTGAAGCATCTAGTTGTGATTGGGAGATGGATGAGGGCAAGCTGATTGTGGCTGAATGCAGCAGATCTTCCAATGTTCACAGCATTTTTTTAAAAAACAAATCTGGGTTTGGATAGCACTGCCAAAGTTAATCCTATAATATCTAAGAAATCTGATTCATTGGATTCTGCATTTTAAATTGTAAAGTGCATTATTAAGGTAGATCAGAAATATGAACAAATATTCTTAAAAAGCTCAACATCCACACTATCTGATAACATATTTTTGGACATGACATTGACTGAGTTGAAGCGCAAAATGCTTATCACTAATAGCTGTACTGATGACAGAGAGTTTGAAAAATACACTCCTTTAATGACTGAACTAAGTATTTTCATATTCAGGACAGAAGAGTCATTCAGATTTATCAGCCCATTAACTTTATAAACATAGTATTAGCTCCTATTTAGGTGTGATGTGGTGAATCTGTAATGAGAAATTCTTTACGTGGCATTTTATAATTAAATATCTCATGAACCATTTGTAAGGTCAACAGAGATTAATGTGAGATGTCAGACAAGGTCACTGTGTGAATTCCTAAAGAATCACATCCTTCCTTACAGAGCAGAAATATCACAATTAATTGGCATTACACACCACAGTGGGAAAGCATGTGATAGAGTTTTACATGTTACCATTTTAAATCAATGAGATGCTTGCTTATCAAAATAAGGTAGCTCTAACTTTTACGCAAATTAAGTTGCTGAATCAAAAACATGAATTTTGGCTTAAAAAATTATTATTCATTTTTTTAGTCTCATCATTTTAGATCAGGAATTCTTAAACTTTGTCATTCCAAGGTTGTGTTCATACTGAATGACATCTTAATTTGCCTTAGCTTTCTGTTTTTCATACATCCCTGTTTCCCAAAAGAATACAAGAAAGTTTACATTTCGTTTTCATGGAGGTGAGCTAGGAACACATATCTATGGTTAACTGCATATCATTGGATAGGAGGGCCGGAAAAATCTTTCACAGAGATCCGAGAAAGCTGGTGCCATATCAGATAGAAATATTGAGTCAGACTGAATTTGTTGTGTCATTAGGCAGTTTTCTATCCAGATAAATTTCAGGTCCAAACCTACTGAGCTGCAGCCAGAGAACTACACCATGTGCCAAAAGACACATCAGGAGCATATCTGTAACTACAGTCATCCCCCCGTATTTGTTGGGGTTAGGACACAGGACACCCATGAAACCATAAATAACTCAAGGCCCTCCAAACCATATTTAACACACACATATGATCCACATATTCAACTCACAGTGGATGCCCTTGAGGTGTTGTGGTCCTCTGCACGGCAGAAGTAGGAAGCTGGTGGGACTTACTGCCACCTGCACTGCTGCCCTACCTCATTTTTAATAGGGACTTACAAGCCTTGTTCAGAGTCTCTCAGTCTTGCGAGGCTTGCAGTTTCTACAAAAAATGGCATAGGGCAGCAGTGCAGGTGGCTGCAAATAATCTGTGAATAATCAAATTTACAAAAGTGAAAGCTGCAAATGCGGAGGGCCAATACAGGTGCTTCTTCCAATATTTTCCTTTCTATGTGTGTCATAGAACTGGATGGACTGGATGGCCCGTGTGGTCTCTTCCAACTCTACATTTCTGTGATTCTGTGAACAACAGAAATTATACAAAGCTAAAATTGGACACAATGACTTGACTAAAAAATATGCAATGGGGATAGAGAAATGAGCAACTGTAGTTTCAGCAAAAAAGTCAAATGTCCAGGATGTTTGCAATATGATACCAAAAAGTCACTCTTTTTCATGCTGATTCAAGTTCGGAGCACTAGAATGCTCCCCTCCCACTTCCTCTTTTCCTGACAAAACAAGTCTTCAGCAAATTAATGAGTGAACAGTAAGGCATAAATTCAAAAAAGGATATTACACAAAAAGGGATTTGATATTGAAAGCATGGATACACTTCTTTGGGTAATCTGACGCAGTGGGCAGACCTGGACGAAACCTGCATTTTATGGTAGAATAATAGAATCATAGAAATGTAGAGTTGGAAGAGACCACAGGGGCCATCCAGTCCAAGCCCCTGCCATGCAGGAACACCCTCAAAGCACTCCCGACAGATGGCTATCCAGCCTCTGCTTAAAAACCTCCAAAGAAGGAGATTCCACCACACTCTGAGGCAGTATATTCCACTGCCAGACAGCCCTGACTGTCAGGAAGTTCTTCCTGAGGTTCAGGTGGAATCTCCTTTCCCGCAGTTTGAATCCATTGCTCCTTGTCCTGGTCTCTGGAGCAGCAGAAAACAAGCCCACTCCCTCCTCTTCATGGCATCCCTTCATATATTTAAACATGGCTATCATGTCTCCTCTTAACCTTCTCTTCTGCAGACTAAATATACCCAGCTCTCTAAGTCTATCCTCATAGGGCATGGCTTCCAGGCCTCTCACCATTTTGGTTGCCCTCCTCTGGACTTGCTCCAGCTTGACTATGTCCTTCTTGAATTGGGGTGCCCAGAACTGGACACAGTATTCAAGATGAGGTCTAACCAAAGCAGAGTAGAGTGGTACCAGTACCTCCCTCGATCTAGACACCATACTCCTATTGATGCAACCGAGAATTGCATTGGCTTTCTTGGCTGCTGCATCACCCTGCTGACTCATGGTAGCCAGCATAATGTAGTGGACTGTGACTCTGGAGATTAAGGTTCAAATCCATGCTTGGCCACTGAGTGACCTTGGGCAAGTCACACTCTCTCAGCCTCAGAGGAACTAAAAGGCAAGCACCTCTCCGAATAAATCTTGCCAAGACAACCCTGTGATAGGTTCACCTTAGGGTCACCGTCACCATAAGCTGGAAACAACCTGAAGGCACACAACAACAGTACTTCTGTACCATACGTCTTATTCTGTTGTTGTAAATAAGTCTTTGGGGTGTATCCTTTCAGACTGTAGGTGGTGCCTCACACAGTCTATAAAACACTTATTGTACATAAAAAGAGGATATCAAGGAGGAGGTTTCCAGCTTAGCCTTCTCAAAGACATGCAAGGCTTCATTTTGTGGGGTCAATAATGAAAATTATTTTGGCAACAACATTTCAGAGCGAAGATAAGCCACAATGGTGCCAGATAAATTGTGAGACTCTAGCATTGAGCAACAGCAAGTAATAGCATGTGCATTTCTATACCACTTATCAGCTAAGTGCTCTCTAAGCGGTTTACAATGTGTTAGCTAATGGCCCCCAACAAGCTGGGTACCCATTTTACTGACCTGCAGAAGGATGGAAGGTTGAGTCAACCTGGAGCCTGGCAGGATCGAACTCAAACCTCGTGGCTGCAGTACCGGTATTTAACCACTGTGCCACCAGGGTGGCTGTAAACTACACTGAATGCCTTTTGTCAATATTGTTCTTTGGGTTTTCTTCTACTACAAATCTGCAAATGGTCTTCTGAGAAATACTGAAATGATGTGACTCAGTCCTATGAGAAAGATCCTATTTTTGCCTCAGCATGAACCCGTGGTTGGTTAATGAAGCCCACTGCCCACCAATCCCCATTGTAATTTCTGAAGCTGTATAAAAGAAGGTATAACATATACATTTTTCCAGACAAACAAGAGGTGCATAATATAAACAATACGGATATAAACAACTATTCTTGGTAATATACCGGGAAGTTAACTGCCCGAAAACTAACATTTTCTCATTTTCAATACCAAAAAAGAAAAAAAAATATTTAGCCACGCAGGCTCTGACATCTATTCACTATTCATTTAGGTATAATGAATGTCATGTGGAAGGTACACTGGAAACTATACTATCTTATTTCCTTTTCAGAAGAGGCACTGGTGTCAAGACCTTCCTATTTCTTTAGCTGTCAGATATTTCGTCTAAAGATCTCAACCGGAGTAATGTTATGTCCATGAATACAATATGTATATTGTAATTACCTTTTCAAATTAATTGACAACTTGTTTAGCAAAAGGCTAACAACATATTTAAGTATCTCATTGATAGATCAGAAAACATTACAGATGTTCACAGCAATCTTGGATTATTATCACCCAGGACATTCCAGCTATGAAAACACATGGAAAGGTGTTTCATGAGAAAGGATCCAACAGATGGTCCACAGAAAGCATTCACAGGACAGAGCTTTGATGTTTGCAAAACCAGAATTGGTGACATGATAGGTAAATTCTGAGTTGTAAACAAACTAGTGACAGGTAGAAAAAGTGGTGGGCAATGTAGACATATGAATCCACTTTTACTTATTTCTTCAAGCAAGGCCAACTGCTGTTTTTTGGTTTTTAAAAAATCAAACACTTTTCAAAGATCATTCCAAATGCCAATTTATATTCTTAGCAGTACTCAGGAGTAAGAATAAGCATTCCACTCTTTGTGGTTTGCATGCCCAAACTTGTTTACAGAATGAACATGGCCAGCTACAAGCACTAAGATACCAGGCAGCCAATATTTGCAATCCCTAAGGGCCTTGTGGTATCATACATTTGCAGCTGTATACAAAAGAACTGGTGATCTTCCTTCCAAGGGACCAGCACTCCAGGGAAAAGGCAAAGGGGTCAAAAGATGTGATTGGAGAGAGGTAACACCCAGCCTCTCACAGAACTACAATTAATGCTACGTAACCTCACTGCCACAAAGTTCTTTGTATGCTGTCACTGGAAAACTTCCAAACTTGGCTGGAAGTAAAAACTCAAACAAAATAGTCTATTCAGCTTTAATTAGAAACCTCCTGTTATGGATAAGCATGATATTATTTTCTAAGCAAACCAAATGTCTCAATCCAATCTCTCAAAATTATTTTACACAGAAAGATAATCAAAAGAAATAATACTTTATTCTGAAGGGGAGGAAAGGCATCTTCTGATATTCCAATGAAGGAAATTTATGTCAACATCTAGGGTTAGATCAAAGATTACAAAACATAAAAGAGTATACAGATGTTTTCCCAGAAGGATGAACCTGAAGATTATGAAAATTAAAACAGGAAACACACAGATGGCAATTTCCAGTTCAAACAATGATATCAACAATGTGTTTGATGCTGATTTAAAACCTCACAACTGGGTGAGGAGAAGCAGATTTTCCCACCTACTAGTTCTTATAGCTGCCCTCCTAGCCTCATGAAGATGCTACAGAGGCCTGGGAGGCTCTACTTCATTTGGTTGGAAAGTGTTTGTTTTTTACCTTTGTCCTCACATACCAGCTTAGGGAGTCTAGGGCACTACCAGTGACTACAAACAGAGGGATGATGGGTGACATAGAGTTGTTCTTGGCACAGTGTATTTTCATAATTACTTGAATGGGACACTATACTGTGGTAAGAAGAGTCTTCTCACATGCAAAGAGGCAAGTGAAATGCAGGGAATAGGAGGCAGATAGGTTTGCATGCCTCTGAAATAAGGGGTATGCTCCTGTTAGATGAACAGTCAGAAAATTACATGCCTCCTTGCAAATCTCTGATTAATCTGCGTTGTAAATTAAAAGCATAAGGACACAAGAAGAGTTAGGCTGCATAAGACCAAAGGTCTATTACATAGATTCTATCTAGTTTGGAATTTTGTTTACAAAGGATAATCAACTGCATATGGGAAGCCCACAAGGAGGACATGCATGGAACAGCACCCTCCATCTCAAGCTCTCTAGCCACTGATGCAAATTTTACAACAAATATTCAATAAACTTAAGTAATGGTTTTAAATACAAGGCCTTTCTGCAGATTCATCTTAGATATATTCAGCAACAGGTCTTTCACCCTGCCATCATCCTTGGTTGCAATCGTACGCACTGGAAGTAAGTTCTGTTGAACTTAATGAGGCTTACTTCTGAACATACGTGGATATGATTGCACTGCCTGATCACTAAATATTTTCTTCTTTCAAAAATTCCTTTTAGCCTATTTACAACTAGCAATCACAACATAAGCCCAGCTTATATGTAACAAAAAAACATGACCTCTCCTACTAGAATGGGCTGTGATATATCTTTGGCTATCAGCCACCCCTTCCCCTTTCACCAGAGATGGTGACTGAAAGTGGAAGCTTTTCATTTCAAAGCAACTGTAGTTCCCTGCGGGAACTGTTCTCAGCAACCACAGCCTAAGTAAACCACAGTTCCAAGTCTGCTGGTTTGATCTTATTAGCTATAGTTTAAAGAAAACACGGATCCCTAAGTCTTGACATCATGGGAAACTATTATTAGTTTTAAAGGAGGAGCTTTCAATATCAATCTACTTCTTTGGTGCATGAAGAAGGAGAAGGGAAGGGAAGCCTACAAACTAAGACTTGCTGCAGCTTGTTTCCATAATGGAAAGCCATAGTTTTCTGTAGTTTATTCCCACAGTTTGCTGCATCTTGTTCCCACAGTGGAAAGCCATTACAGGTGAATCAAGTCATAATATAATTGAAACTGTGAAGTAGAACACTTGCATCAAGACACCTGATTTAACTGGACAGGGTGGGTAACAAGGAAAAAGAAACTTACAAGTATGCCTTGCCAGTGAATAGTTGGATCCACCACTTGTTGAACCAAACCCTTCAGGAATTTGGCTAGAACTGCGTGGTCTGGTTAGCAATTTTGGAGGTTCAATTTCTGCTCCAAACTCTGCTCCAATTACTCCTAGCAGAACAATAGCAGTAGCTTGCTTTCGTCTTTCTTCATATGACATAGATATCTTTTTCATCTGTGGAAGTCCAGACAGAGAACCTACAGTAAAACACAAAGTGCAGTAGGATGAGGATTAAGTAGCACTGTTGTTTGCTTTATTAAAAACTAACAATTTGGCCCCAACAACTTGGACAGTTCTTTTAATGTACAACGACTTTTAATACATTGCCAGGGCTCCTTTCCCTGAGAGATTTTATTTTCAGTGCAAACTACTTGCACTGTAGGTCTTCTGCATCCTGCTCAGTAATTCCAGTACCCCATATCCACATGGGTAGAATCCATAGCGTGCTTTTTCCTATGCCCATATAGCACCTGAAGCAAAACTGGTATATAGCTTCCATGTGTCACAACAAAAAGGCTGCAAGACTTCCTGTACAAAAATAACAATATGGTAAAGTGTGCCCTCGAGGAGATGCCACTTTTTGAAAAGCGGCTGAACATCAGTCCCAAGGAACCACTTGTAACAAGAAATAATAAATAAATTATGGAACTGGAACTTTCCTTCTTCCTTCATTAGGTTTCTTTTTTCCAAAGTCAGACTAACCTTGGGCCAAAGGCACATTGAAGCAGTGATCCCCCTTTCCCCTAAAAAATCACACAGAAGCTACTCGTTGGTTGTTACTACAACTGCAAGCTGTACAGCAGCATTCCATGCAGCCTGGAAGCTATGTACATATGGTGAATGGGGGTGGGAATCCATCAGGCATGCAAGACAAAAAAGAAATACGAACACTAGATGGCCCTGTGCTGGAACAGAAGAATATGATACCTGTTTAAATATGAGCAGACATGTCTCAATGCTTGTGATTCACAGTGTTTACAATAATCAAGGAGGTTACTTCTAAGAATTAATTTTAACAGCTGTGTTTGAGATATATCTCAAACTCCTTCAACCAGGAATTGCATTTCCATATATTCCAAACAATATGATAAAAATCTCATCCTTCCTTATTGCACAGTGATGTTAAATCTCTTCAGAGAGAAGTCAGAGGAGACCACTTGGTGGTCAGGGAGAATTACTAGGTCTGAAGATTAACGAAGCGGGAATTAATAAAAAGGTTTTGCTACTGTATACCCAATCTGCAGCAAATAAAATGTCATAATTCTTTTTCTCTTAAAAGAAAAAAGAGCATCAGAATGTTAGTTAAGAGAACAGATTCCCAGTCCCTCCTAGCTCTGATTGTCTTATACCCAAAGGGGTGGGTGGGTGGGGGTTGATCTTTCACAATGAGAAAGGAAGGAGCGAAGAAAAAAAAATCAATAGTCCACTTTCTACAGAAGAAGGATGAAAACGGGATCTACACTAAGTGACATGTAACCATTTTAATCAACGATCATTTGTATATTTAATCGCTACAGTCAAGTGCTACACAGGCTGCAACTGAGGTCTCCCCTAAGCAGATCCATTTTTAATCTGCTTCACTCAGAATACAATGATCTAGAGGGAAACCACCACGCTCCCCTTCCCTCCCCCCCCACCCTGAAGAAGCATGCCCCATAACAATAGTTCAAAGGAAAGCTCCATTCTGCAGTTGCACTGATTGTTCTGTCAGCTGACCTCTGCAGAAGGGAATTGCTAACCGCTGCCGAGCTCCTTAGCTGACAAATGAATGATCGCAGCTCCATCTATTTTCACTATGGCTGCCTCCTAGCCCAGGTGCTCAGACAGAGAGCCCGGTGTGACATCTTAGATCAAGATGAATTGGCACAAACTCCTGATCCAAGATTGTTTTATACCATTTAATTTAGTTTCTTCCCCTGCTCGGATGAGCACAGCTCTGGTTATGGATTTCTATTCTAATGTACTGAAGCAGGCACTGAAAGAAGCCAATGAAGCAGATGCTGGAGCTGGGGACTGCAGGGATACTGATCAATAGGCAAGGCATTGACCCCAGCCACTCAGCCTCTGCAATGGTCACTGTTTAAAGAAAAGAAAGGGGGGGGGCCCCACACATGTGCTGCTTCCAGTAGGAAATTAAACAACAGGGGCACTTGCAAACCCTGCCCCCCAACAACAAAAAAGAAACTCTTGTTGCTCTTCCTTCTGTTTGATTAAAGCAACCTCAGATTAACCCTTCCTTTATTGTGATGTATTTATGACCAAATGCTCCATTATGTCCAAAAATCATACACCAGGTTTATCGTATTTCACAACCTACAGAAACAAGAGTATAGTGTACCAATAAACACCTGCTCCTAAATCCTACAGTTTATGTTGACTTCATTGTCACAGGCTTTGAGTTTTGCTTTAAAGTAAGTTTCTGCAAGTTAGATCTAATTAAGACTTATGCAGTAAGTATCCATTAGAAAGTATATTGGCACTACTGATCCTTTCATACAATTTCAGCATTCCACACCCATGCTTAAAGTCACAAATGTTTAGTGTTGGAAAGGTCAGTAGTAGTAGACTGGGGAAAAAAAATAAAGAACAGTTTTAGATCAATTAGCATCATGGTTTATGTAAAAGAAGCTCTGTTCCTAAAAATGCACTAGATACCTTTCGGGTGTATGAGAAAGATTCAGATATGTAACTGCTTTTTTTTTTTCTTTTTTGGCCTTTACTGTCTTTTGAGTTATTAGTAGGAACATGCAATTAATGGCAGCCTTTTCCAACAAATAAACTGACAGCCAAATGGGAGATTTTAAAATGAAATAATGTCTATAAAAGTTGTCCTCACTACAAGTTTCATTTGTCTCATGAAAATTTGGTATTTTCTCACAGTGATGTGCCTCCATTTAATCATGCTAAAGGGTGACATGAAGATCCATTTTCTTGACAAGACGGTTGATCACCCTATCACAGTGAGAAAATTAATAACCTCAAATAGCCCTGCGTGGAAAACAGAAGCTACACTGAGGAAGGGGGAAGGTTTCTGCATTTAAGTTGTAGAGATAGCAGATTTTCTATGCGCTAAGTAAATGGAAGTGACAGATTTCTTCATTATTTGCTCGGTTTTAGCAAAGTGGACATTTTGACTCCATATGTTAAAAAGATTTCAAAACAAGCTGAGAGCCAAAACTAAAAAGAAATGGCGTTAGAGAAGTGGTTTATGAGCACAGATGTGCATTCTTTTTCCCTAATCTGTTTAAATAAAATGTAGGTGAAAAAAATATGAAAAAGTTTAAGCTGTTTAAAAGGTTGCAAGATATTGATTACTTCATTTAAAAAGCAGTCAGGGAGTGCAACCAAGAGGTCAGGATAAATTTAACAGTTTGAAGCACTTTACTAAATAACTCTAAAGATCATGTTAATTGGCTTTGCACAGTCCTAGTGTAAAATTAATTTTATCCTAGCTTACAATAAAAGGATTAAAAGACATATTAAGTTCTACAGGTTTAACTGAAGGAGGAATCAATGGATTTGAATTAAGGCTAAAGGCTATTTTATGGGAGATAGACTACCCCCAGATACTTTATATCTGCTATTACACATATGATAGTACTCAGTTACTGTATTAGGAATTAAAAACTTGGAGGAGAAAATACCAGGCCCATTTATTATTTGTGGAAATATATCTTAGGATTCTGAGCAGCTGAGGGTTTTTTCCTCACTTCTGATCACAAAATGTACTGGTCAGTTGACCCCACTGTACCTGCTTGTACAACTGTAAGTCTGAAGAGATCAACTGGCTAAACTTATCAATGTTCTGCTAACAGCTCATCTGGACTACAGTAATGCCATGTAGGCAGGGCTGCCACTGAAAACCGGAAGCTTTAACTGATACAAAACACTGCAACTAGACTGTGGGTTGAGACTGAACAAGCTGAACAAGCTGACCATCTCTCACCAATCATGAAACTAGCATGCTGGTTCAAGTGCTACTCAAAGTGCTTTTTCCTGAGCTTTAAAGCTTGGGATGAGCTTGTATCTCAAGGACATATTCCTACATTAGCCTGCCTGGGCCCTTAGATATTCCCTGAGGACTTCTCTTAGGTCCCTCTGTCATCTGAAGTCAGGTGGGCAGTGGTCCAAGACAGAGTGGTCAGTAGTGGAGTCCCATCTCTGGAATGAGATACCAGCTTGCTTATCTTTTCTCAGAAAAAAAATGAAGGTCTTTTTATTTACTCAGGGCTTTTAACAGAATGAAAGTTTAGCTACCTTCCAAAAATTTTAATATGCACCATTGTCTATTGTGTTCTGTCTTTTTAATATTCTATTACTATTAAGTGTGTTTTTTATTATTATTATTGTTGATTGCTCATTTCAAGTGATTGTTTTCAACCATCTCTTGCTCCAGAAACTTTTTAGGATTGAAGACTAAAGAGAGTATATGGGTAGATAGCAGAGTTATACAAACTGAACAGTTTTCTTTAAAAGTAATAATTTTTAAACGAAAGACAGAAGTATAATTGTTATCTGCCATTAAGGTTACAGCTAAACAGCAGAACATCTGCTCTTTATGAATACTGTATCAGGTTCATTTCCAGGCATCTCCCTTTAAAGAATCTGAAACAGCACAGCTTGAAAAGACATCTGCCTAGACTTGGAGAGTCAATGCTATCAGAGCATACAGTACTGAACTAGATGGACCAGTGGCATGACCTGTATCAAGGAAGGTCCATAGGTCCATATCATCTTTCAGAAACAGTTGAAAACAGCAGCAAATAAGTTTGAATGCCATTAGAGTTCTTTTTTTCCCCCCTATATTCCATCTAATATATAAAAGCCAAAGTTTCTTTGTCTGTGTCAGGTGAAGACCTCACACGATTGGCTGCCTAAGAAGATTCTATGGAATCCTGCGGTTTGCACTTTAGGGACAGGGCCTTTAGAATTTTCAGCCAGAGAGCTATTGGGCCTCAAGCTGGTTGCAATGGAGATGAGCCCTAGCAGCAAGGAGGAGGTCCG
Source organism: Cyclura pinguis (assembly GCA_030412105.1). Lineage (NCBI taxonomy): Eukaryota > Metazoa > Chordata > Lepidosauria > Squamata > Iguanidae > Cyclura > Cyclura pinguis. The sequence continues at coordinate 336,196,595 of CM059600.1, forward strand.
TGTATTCCAACAGGAACCCAACCTCTGCATGTTAATAACTCTGGGGACTGGGGAATATGGGGAAAAGTTACAGATATTGGACAAGACAGTTTGGGGAATTAGAGACATAGGATCTCTTATAGGCAAGAATATATACAGAGGAAAGAGAAGAAAGAAAGAAAATAATAAGAAAATAAAACCCAGGCAATGCCGGGGATAAACACTAGTTCCCAGTAAAAAAGAAGGGGTGGCTAAAGATTGGATCTTCCTACCTGCTTCAAAAGCATAACAAAACCCGTATGACTATCCATGAGCAAAACAAGACATTGTTACAATTTTGTTTCTTATTTTCTTTTTTTAAAACATGGTATAAAATAGCCAAAGAAATATTTTAAATGGGCAAAAATGAAAGCTGATTGCAATGTAACTTTGAAAATTTCTGCAAATTAATGTGTCTCCAAGTCTAAGAAAATAATAGAACATTCCTATTGTCCAACCTGCAAACATATCAAAAAAGAGAGAGAAGTAAATAAAAACACAAAGACAAAATAGCCCAGCCTATTTAGCTTATGAAAGATTTCACTGTTGATTATGTGGACAAAACAACAGAATCAAGTGGGACCTTAAAGACTTCTGGGGAAAAAGGGCATCTGAATTCAACACAGTATCTTTTTAAAATAATCCCTATTCAGGCATTTATATCTGTGTACTGTAAGCATGTAAGGAGGTGGTGCATGCTACCTATTCTAGTGTTGCCATTTTCATCGCCCTCCACATGTACAGGGCAACTTTCTAAAGGTGACAGTCTTGTGTACACCTGGAGATTCCTCTTGTGATTTAGAAACCTTGGAAATCATAGCCTCTTCCCTTCAGAAGGAGAGCGCCTGCATGTGGAATCACAAGTCAGAATGCAGCACTGAAACAGCCTTAGTTGCTCTGATGAGCTACTCTGGGCAGAAGATGCAGGGGAATACTAGCCTATAGATCTTTCTGGATCTCTCAGCAGCTTTTGATATCATTGATCATGGCATCTTACCAGACTAGCTTAAACAAGTTTTGCTCCTACCTATGGGATTAGTTCCTGAGAGTAACACTGGGGTTTTTTGTTCAGCTCCATGTTTATTAAGCTGCAGAGTGGCACAAAATCCCATGCCATTCAATATCTATATGAAGCCATGTGCATCAATGGCGCTATAGAAATAAAAAAAATACTACTACTACTACTACTAAGTCATATAGGAAGGTTATAGGGCGATCTGGGGCACCATTGCTTTGCTGATAACATTCAGCTTTAATTTTCATCATCAAAGTCAGCTGATGTAGGCGCTGAACCAGTGCCTAAATGCTGTAATGGGCTGTGTGACAGCCAATAAATTTTGAAGCTGAGTTCCACTAAGATGGAGGCTCTGTGGATTGATTGTTCTTGAGTTTGTGAACTGGGCAAGCAAACTGACCTGGCTATGGTTATATCCTGTACTCCGAAGGAGCAGGTGCACAGCTTGGGAGTACTCTTAGATCTACCTCTGTCACTAGAAGCCCAGATGCATTATTTGGCACCAGCTCTGACTAGTGCAAGTGCTCTAGATCTTCCTAGACAGGAATAAACTTAGCCACAGGAGTCCATGCAGTGGTATCTTTCTGATTAAACTACTGTCATACAATCTATGAGGAGCTGCCCTTGAAGATAACTCAGAAGCTACAACTAGAACAAAATTCAAGAGCAAGACTGTTGATTGAATCCTCCTATAGACAACACTGGTCTTAGAGATGGACTGATGGCCAATTCACTTCCAGTGTGAATTTAAAGTGCTGCTGATGACATTCAAAGCTGTAAACAGCTTGGGACTGTGGTACTTGATGGAGCACCTCTTGCTATAAATACCAGCCTCAAAACTGAGATTTGCTGGATGGGCCCTCCTCACTGTGTCACTAGTGGAAGAGTGGCTAAAGTATGGCCCTTGGACCACACGAAGCCTTCCAGGGGTTAAAAAAAGCCCCCAACTGCCATCATGGGGGCATGGAGGCCTCTGGGCAATTTTAGGTCCAGGAGAGGCCTTTTTCTAAAACAAAAATGAAGTTTTCAAAAAATATGCACAGAGGTTAAAGAAAGTTCTTTCTTAAGCCTAAAATTGACCAGAAAAATCCCAAAACATTGTGAAATGCCTGCATACCCCCTAGAACACAAGTGGACAACTGAGGAAGGCTGGAGGATTACATTATCTCTCCAGGTGACCTTAGAGGAATGCACACGCTCCCGCAAAAACAAAACCAACCAACCAACCAACCTATTCCCAAATGTTCTTTAGTGAACATGGGGGGGGGGGGCATTTCACCATGTTTCTAAGAAAAGGAAGTATGCAGAAATCACTTCTTGTTCACTTAATGCTTCAAGAGAGCCCTCTCCTGGGCTCTATGGTAGAAATGCCCCCCACACTTCCTGGATGGCATAAAGAAAAAAAATTATAAAAGAACTGCATTTTTTTTTTTACCCTTGAGGGGACTGAGGGCTCCAAAACATAGTGGAATGCCCTCCACACTCCCTAAAGTAATTTGGGGGACATTCTGGAGCAATATTATGGTTACACAGGAAAAGATCATTTAATACAGTGATGTGTGCTTGCTCGTATGAAAATGCCACAGAACTGGAGGTAACCCTCTTGGTTGTCAGATCCTAGCCTGAAACCACCAAAGAGCAGCAAACCTTCCAAACATTTGATGAAGTTAGAAGAACACTGGAATGTGTTAACACATGGTACTTTAAAGATGAGTATTAGAATCTGAGACCCAGTTCTGTCTATTCATTTAAAATATTTATGTCCCAACTTTCTTTTCAAATTTCAAGGTAGCCAAGTTAAAAAATCATAAAATACAACAGGTTTTCAGATGAATCAGGGGCATTAATTGAGTTGGAGTTACAACCTAACAGTTCTAAAATTCACTTTGTCTGATGAAAAAGACTATTAGATTAAACCACATGTGGAAGCAGACTTGAAAACTGGCCCTTTTAACTCTTGTTTCAAACCAGTGTCCATTTTTTTTAAACATCTAGACCTGTTAGTTTAGGTCAAAAGTGAGAATTGTGTGGCCTTCGAAATATTGGATTGCAACTCCCAGTGTTCCATATCATTATTTATGCTGATTCAGGTTGCTAGAGCTTGCAGTCCGACAACAGCAGGAGGGCTGAATGATTCCCATCTCTGATCCAGGCAATAACAAAACTAATCTACTACATCAGGGGCTTTCCTTTTCACTTGATGGTTGCATGCAATTAGCCCCTCCCGCTTAGCTAAATGCTATCCCCAACCTTTTTAATATAAATTGTTACATACTTGTGTAAGCTATTAAGAGTCCTTCAGATAGTTCAAACATATATAACAAATATGGAAATAAAATCATTTGCTCTTGGAAAACTGGTAAGGTATTTGCTCATTCTACTCATGGTATACAACAGAACACTTATGTTGATTTAAATCCAGCTCAGCATTCAAGCTAAAATTTTGCTTCCTTTTCCCAAGCAGCTGGAACCAAAATGCTTTCATAGTAGCTTACAGTAACCATAAGGATTAAGGTGCTGATTTTCTGCTGCATAGTTGGTGCTATTCCAAGCCAATAGTGTGTTTAAATCCACACCAATGAAATCAATACAGCACTGTTCTCTTCAAGGTGAGACCAAATAAACCTGTCTAGAGCCCTGAGAAATAGGCTTTGCAGTACACTTTGAGTGCTAAGTGCCCTTCAGTCCAGAAATCTGTCATTAAATAATCATTAGCCATCATTCATTCTTCCTAAAAAGCTTAAGTTCTAAACTTGTTCAGCATCCACTAAAGTATTAGTATAGACTACCAAGTATTCATTAGCTCATAGAATTGTGGATATACTTAACTTTACCAATGTACTGACATGCTATGTACAGAGGGGAAGAGGAGAGCTTTGCACACAATAGTCGCCAGTTACTCTTTCCAAGTTCCCTAAATTGTTGCCATAACACTGGAAGGGTTAACAAATCAGGCAAGCTTTTTTAAAAAACTGCATTTTTCTTCTAAAACAAAATTGCTTTCTCATATATTTAAAACTTTTTGTTTCATTTCAAGTTTTATGTGACTGGAATTTTTTGAGCTTTCCTAATCCTTGTTTGCATCATGCTTCAGGGTATAGAAACAAAGAGCAGTTTCATAATTAATTAAAATTTATGCACAGTGTTCTACTAATGTTTTTCTATGCCATATACTCCTTGCTACAGAAATATATTTAAACCACTAGAAATTGATGATAATCATTCATAAAAACAATCTAAGCATACTTTGGCAGTGATTTCAACATACTGCATTTGCTATATCTAATATCCTTATTCTACCATGTGACAGACAAACATACAAATATAACTAATATTATCACAATGCCAACAACAAGCTTCCAATTCATCTTATGCAGCCATGCCCAGTAATTTTATCACTTTTTGCATACTGACTAAATTATTCACTTATGAGAAGAAGTATTAATTTGTTTAATTTCATATGTGGGAATCACATATGAAAATTATTGTAGGTTTACATGTGCTTAACTTTATCAATTATTTAAGCAAAGGGTCAGAAAATGAATTGATGCAGATTAAAAATAGAGAATTGCTGTATTAGTTGGTAATTTATAAGAAAAGCACTTTTATCAGTTCCAGTAAGAGAAATACAAAAATATTGTTTATGATGAAATATTTTCTATATAATATGGTGACAGGATTAAATTAAAATGAACATTGTAGGGTGGGTAAAAAGAAAGTATGAGAAAGAAAATCCAACTCTGGTTGATTAAAAATCTTTTCTGTTTCTCCTTATGGAACTGCAGAGAATCCATTTTCTCTTGAACTATTTCTCACTGCTCTTACTGCATGTTAGGGAAACAGTCATCTTCGTCCATTTTAGATTTCTCATTCTCCAGTACAATGAAATGTTTGCTTCACAATGGAAGCATTAAATAATAAGTGTCCATGTCAAGAAAACCACACCACATAAGAGGCAATTTTAAAAATATCTGTGTGAGTATACATATATAATATATACTCATTTTAATGAAATGCAGAGTATGACCACAACATTTACTGAGCATGACTAACAATTATGGTCACTTTAATGTTATCAATGAATGCAATAGAGAGAAATAACTTCGTATTTTGTCTCTAAACTAAATTAATAAAATGAATATGACATTTATACAGTGATACCGGAAATACTTTCAAGCTTTGCTTGCTGACGTACAGACTCTGTTTAAAACAGCAGAATAAATCACAGCTTTAAAATCTTCTACACTCTAACAAAACAAAAAGTCAAAGCTAATCAATTAAATTAGGAGCTAGCTTACCAGAACCTGAATGGTAACTTGCAACTAAATAAAAATGAACTTATATATGATAATATTTTTCCAAATGACTTGTGCTCTTAAATATATGCTAGATTACAAGAAATTGATCAATAAAAGCAATTCATTCTGGAGTGTCAAATCTCTATGGGCATTGGTAAAACTTCAATAAAACCAGTATTCTGGATTTTACATTTGGAAGCATGATTACTATTTTATTGAAAAGTATAAGAGTAACAAACTATTTTAAATTGTAATCATTTTGAAACCGAGTTGCAACTTATCCTTATTCTTTATGAACAGACCAGATTCTTAATGGAAATCAATGAGAAGGCAGGTAAAATTAGATAGCCATGATTTGCCAGGAAATCAATAAGATATAGAGCAATATCAGAAACTAAAAATGGAGTGCCCTACAAAAACCAAAAATATATTTTCCCTAGGAAAAAAATGTTGCTTTTTTTAACAGTTGAAGATATTTTAAGTGACATAAAATATCAAGGACCATGGAAAATTATGTTAAGTATACAGTTATCTTCCCTTTTCTAAAATATCAGTATAACAGTCAAAGATGTTTTAAGTGACATAAAGTATAAAGGACTAAGTTAAAATATTAAACTAACGCCACGGCTCATTTCTTTCCATTTCAACTGAATGTTTTTTGTTAAAAAAATCATTAAATCCTTCCAAAGGAATTCTGCTAGAAAATGTTTAAGTAGAACACTAAACCAAAACAACTGAGTGTATACAAAAATACTACTCTTCAGTCTGTTTCTGTCTTTTAAACATAATGCTTTATGTTGAGACAACACAATTTAACCCCAAAAAGCTGTTCTCATTTAATGACAAATGCAAATACTTCTAAACGATATTTAGCAGCAATAACTGCATACATGTAGTTGACAAGGCTATGAGAAAAAACTTGACACATGTTTTTAGATCCTTTCTTCTATAAGAGAATAACAAAACAGCACCAACACAAAAGTGCCAGATTCAATAACGCCACTTCCTAAAGGATTATGAGCCCAGAGCCTCATTTTGTATTCCCTCAGCCCATGATTATCAAGGTGAGTTCTGAATATGTGACAAGTATACACAACATACTAGATTTTTCTTCCAGCATAATTTTGGAGCTTCAGGAGTTATACAGTCTTACAACACATCATTAAGAACAGTTATTTAAGACAACCGTTCTGAAAATACGAGACAAGCCTTGCTTGGAGAGACAAACTGTTGCTAGGTGAAGGAGATGCAGGAACAAAAAATTAAAGGGAGAGGGAGAAAAAATGCACATGAGTTAAAAATGTTCCTTAGTGCCCTACAAATGCCACCAATAGCCTAATCCACAGGACTGGATGCAATGTTTAGTGTGTGGCTATGATTTTGAGAGTCTCTGAACTAGAGCAACAAATGCAGCAAACATTAGGTGGGATCCAACAGACAACATCCTCATCTGTTGTAGGAAATCCACTTCTGACAGAACAACAAAGCCTGGATCCAATTCACAGGATCCACTTATTTATGCCAGTTCTTTGGGCAGCTAATGAACAATTCCCCATGAAATACAGTTATGTGCAAAATGCATTAAAACAACCAAGATGCCTTAAAATAATCACAAAGCCATCCAAGCAGAAATTCAAGAATCCATCCACAACTGAAACAAGTGACAGTCATGCAAAGGGATGGCTATACCCTAATATTCTTCATTAACAGACATTACCAACCACTTGGCTAAAGTTACCCTCTATCACTCTAGAACAGATACAGTACAATACAATATAGTTCAAATCAGAGGGATGGCCAATGAGACTTTCATTAGTTACAACAAAATGTATCACCTTTCTGCTCAACCATATTTAAAACGATCACAGAGATAGACATTAGAAGAATAAATAAAGCAAGCAAGGACCTGCAGACTACATATATTCACAGAATCACCAGATTTGGTGTGTGAGCTAATGGGCCCAAAACAACGAATATATTAAGTCTTTGAACCCACCTTTAGCACCTCCAAAACCCTTTGAATTGTGAACCTAATTCAATTTATCAATATTCACAACTAAATTGACATTCTGAACATTTTCGTGCATGAACATTGATGTGAAACAGATTTTAAGGACTGCAGGGAGGGTTGCTGAGAGCTAGACTGGGCCTGGAGAAAGATACACGACCAGAATATCCCTTCCTAAGTCTTCCTACAAAACCAAATGTTACTACTTGCTTCACACACATTTTTAAGTAACTAAGATTCATCTCAGACTGAGAAGTCTTTGAAACAAACAAGAACATTTATGAGAATGGGAAAGTTAACATGGTTATTAAAAAAGAACACTTTTCCATGAAAAACAATGAATGGACATAAGATCTGGATATTCTGAGATTAAAAAACAGGCATTATAGCCACTCTCTGCTGAGATAGCCAAAATGTGTATTTTAATGCACTTTTTCACCCCACTGTTTCTGCAGGGGTCAAGGGTCTTAGAATCTCCAAAGATACGGTAACAGGAGAAGGGAAACGCCATTTCCCCCCATAAGACTTCTGTCTCCCACCATGAAATTTTCCTTTAGTCTCCAAATTTGTGATATTGCTGTTGATCATTTAAAAATATAGTTTAGGTACTAAAAGAAAAAGATATGGTAGAATCTTGCAAAACTCCAACTTGCAAATTTATTAAAATGCTGTACACGTGCAAGGGAGACTTCCAGTGCATGTATTCTTTGTATGTTCACTTTTATCTTCAGCTTCAACACATGTGCTGATACAGGCATTCAAAGATTCCCCAGATAAAAGCAAATTTAGTCATCTTGGCTTTTGAAAGTAGCAAGTTTTGAAAGTAGTACATTTGAAGGAGTTTCAAGTGCAGCATCTCTCCACAAGTTAGCAGAGAAACAACAGCGCATTATACTTACAGCTCAAATCATTACAGTAGAATGAATTGCCCCATATCCATTTACTTCTTAATCCCAGTTATTTAATTTATACAACTGTAGAAAATACTGTACTTTAAACTGACATTTTTTGAAGGTTCACAACATATTTTCTAATTAAAATGCATTAATTGGACATTAGTTTTATCATTACCTATGAAAACCTTTTCCTACAGAAGCATTTTTATAGTGACTGCTGCTCAAACCCTTCTGCCCCTTCCCCAATTTTTGCCTCTGCTCCCCATAACAATTATTTAACTACACCTCTATTTCCCTCTCTCCTCAGTCTTGACTGTAGACTTTTCATTCAAATAATAAGCAAAATCTCAACAAGCCAATCAAAAGTAGGTAACTCCCAAGTTTTTAATTTACTGTGGAATAAATACATTAACTTTACTGTGTGAGCTTTTTTCATCAAGTGGAGGGGGAGGGCAAAAACATGAAAGGAAAATGGACATACTGCACAATTCCTAGTCATGCATGTAGGCTGCAATTATAAACGGAAAAAAATATGGCAATTATCAAAACCTTTCGCTCAGACAAACCAAAGCAGGAGAGATGAACGCATCACACAGCTTTACAGTCTTGACATTAGCAACCACACAGACTCAGCCCACTCATCATGCATATTTTCCACACTCCCTTTCAAGAATTTTTCAGAAGACAGATTCAGAAACATGAACTTCACTCATAATTTGGAAAATTCTAGCTGTTTTCCCCCTGAATAACAGAAGCTCGGGCAGTCTGAGAAGCCACAGCCTACTTGTCATGCTCCATCAGGAGAAGGCTTCCCCGAATAAGGAAGGGGGGAAACAAGAATAGAGGTTCTAGCCAGAAGAGGATGGCAGCCTGGCCCTGAAACTACTGAAGTGGAATCAAAACCTGAAGCTCCTGAAGACCACAACTCCTGACCCACTTTATCCTTCTGGACATTGTAGGCTGTAATGCTAACTACAAAAGAGTGGGAAAAGCTCTTGTTGTCTCAGAAGCGACACACTGAAGTAATTAAACCAGCTGCACTCATTTACAGCTAACCATAAATTAGCATGACCAAGGCTATTCCTTCCAACAACTGCTCCAAAATCTCTATGTGGCACTGTTTGATGTTCTGGCATCACTGATTTCTAGACTTTTGCATGCTCCTTGGATTATTCTCTCTGGTTACCCCCAAGACTGGCGTTGGAGTTCAGTTACTGTCAAACCGCTTTTTGTGCTTCGATCTCAGACTGCCTCAACCACATATGCTGTCCATATACGAGCCTGGATTAGCTTGGCTTTTCCTCTGGTTGTTCTCTTCGACTATACGTGCACTCATCTGGGCCCCCTTAAACAGGACACTTACGACATTTTCTCCACTCCAGTTCACACAATTGCTTAAGTCATTCTGCACTCTTTACACAATACGTTCACTTTAGACCGACAGGTCAATGCCAAGTGGGATTTGGGCCAAAGGGGGTCAACCTGAGTAAATAACTGGCTCAGGCGTGGTGGTGATAGGCAATACAATCACACTGATGTGTCAATGATAATTTAAATATCATTGGTTGCCATGACAGCATTCAGCTCCAATAGCAGTGGATTGTACTTGTCATGTTCTCTCTCTAACAGTGTGCAAATGAATAGCTTAAACACATACATTTCAATGTATAAGTTTTTGTTCATGATGCCCTTATTACCTAGGACAATAATATTCAATCTTTCCAGAAACATACCTAACCATACCCTTTAACATGGGTCCTCTTTTAGTCCACAGACATGCCATCTCTGCTGATACAACCTACATGTCGGGCTTCCTGGATCACCAGTTGGACAAATATTCCAAGAGATTATGTGCTTCTCAGTGTCTCTTCCCAACAGACTAATAGAGCCATTTTTATTCTTCTATTGGTTATGTCACAACAAGGCAAACAGAAAACTATTATTGATGGATGCCTCACAACAATGTGACTCCCTAATTGCAAGCCTCCTTCAAAGGCAGGCAACCACTGTAATATTTAGATTCATGTTGGTGTCTGCATTTAAGGCTCACGCACGTGGGGTCAGTGGAATGTTATCTCATATTTGCTTTAAAAATTACCTGCTCAAAGGTTTCAAGAAGGACATAAAGATTTTAAAAAAAAATTTGCATTCCACTTTTCTAAGCAGAGCACACTCTTTGTGTATACACAGATGAGTGTATGTAACTGAATACACTGAAATGAGGCAAAACATGCAGGCAAACAGAATTAACATGTTTCCTTAAAGACTGAGGGGGGACAGAGAGGACCAGCCAATAAGGAAGCTACTAGTCAGTATCAGATTTATAGAAGACCCTAAACTATCAGAGACTCAATACACTGGGATGATTCTACTGCTGGAGGAACTCCAGAGAGTTAACCTGGTGTGATAAAAGACTTGACAAAGCAATTCTGACTGTGCAGCAATGCTAAGTTGTGGGCTAATATGAGAACAGAGGGCCCAATGGCTGTCTTTCAACATGTGCAATTTACACATGGCTTTATCAATAGCCCTAGTGCTGAATACAGAACACACTCTATTTGGCTTTCAGTCAATTAAGCTTTAAGCTGTCAGCAAACAAGACTTTTAAGTTAATTTTGAATCACCGTGAATCAAGTTGAAGGTTGGAAAAGGGCGCACTCACATGCCGGAATGAAAAAAGGCAGTTTAATTGCCTCTGAATAGCTATTATATGCTGCAATTGGCCTATTGAATCTTAGATGATCTATTTATTTATCAAAGTGCAGCCAAAACTGGGTAAAAGAATGAGCTGCATGCATTAAGCATTTAAAATGTGGTTTAAAAAGATGATAACATGGTGCTCCATGAGCAAATTTTGCAGCCTTGTTACGGCTGTTTGTAAGATAAACAAATGTTACTACATTAACATGCAGTAAAGACCTGCAGTGCTCTGAACAAACAAAGATGCTAGAACTCTAAATAATGTATTAATGCATAATGCATTAACACTGTGATTATAAATTTCAAATAATTTATTTCTATGTTTACTAGACTATTCACACATAGTACACATTTCAATATTTGGCAGAATAAATATCTCTGAGAGTTATTTCTCAGATTTAGTGATTTTAGCACATTTCTTCACCTTCATCAATTATTAAACATTATCTTTGCATTATTTTTATTAATTAAGATGGGAATCAATTTTCATGCTCAGGAATAATAATATCTTTTTTTGCCCTTTTCCATAATTATTGTTGAATGTGAATTCTAAGTTGATTCTCTCATTATTTTAATAGATTAGAAATTTCAAATCACATTCTCTGTTTCTGAGAATAAAAGCAGTAAGTAAATTTTACAAGAATATCATAATGGCAGTACAGTGATTTCTTCACCCCAATTTAGGATATCTTAGAAAGGTAGCCTGGTAAGTCTCAAGGGAAATGTTATTCATTGGTTCCAAAACAAGTCAATCTAGTTTAGCAATATTTATTTCAAAAGCTATGAACTCAACAGTAGTATGAAGAATATGACATAAGAAGGAAACAAATCCATTAGCTCAAAGTATTAAATGGTAACTACTGAGGTTATTTAATTTTAATTTTCTGTTTAAAGTGCAGGTTTGTCCTGATTTTTTCCCCCTAATAGATTAAATTTCATCAAGAGACTTTGGGATGGTCTCCAGAAAAAATATATATATTGGGAAAATTCTTGTAACCTTCTCATATAAATAGCTATATAATCATCAGATTTACCTTAAATAAATATTGTGGAGTGAACATCCATGGAGCTCCATAACTCAAGTCAAAGATTATCTCAAACTTATTCTCTGCCTCCCACACATCACTGTACACTGTATGTGAGAGCAATACATATATTCTAGAAATTACAGATGATTAACTATTTAAATAATAAATAAGTCCTGGCATTAACATCTCACCTTTTAGAATCTGTTTTCACAATGCTAAAAATAATAAGCATTATAATTTATATCCTTTTTTTTAAATGACTTTTCTCAGTCTCAGATTTTATGTTTCGTAAAGATATTAGCAACTGCTGAGGAAGGAACAAACCAGGCAGTCACATATTCATTTAGAATGTGGTCAAAAGGCCAAGACGTTATTAAATCAAACTTTAACAAGATAACCCCTAATGGCCATTAGGTTATGCTGGTGGCTTAAAACTGTGCAGAGACACTTAGCCACTTTGCTATCAATACCCTCTCTTCCCACTCCTTGCGTATACAGTGTCCTGATTAATCAAACACAAAGCAACAAATCTATAACAAGTCTATAGCCACTAACAAGAAGCAGACTGTGCAGGAAAAGGCCTCCATTAACAGGAAGGTAGCACTACCAGCTTCCCTTGATGTTTTATCACAAGATGGCATTTGCTGCATTCCTTCATGCACCCTCTTGTTAATGTTTTACTCCCAGGCTGTGGATAAGAGAGGAGGTTTGGATGTCTGAACCTTGAAGAATAGATATCAGTAATCATCTAAAGATGCCGGATTCCTAATCTGAAAATTCACATAACATACGGCAAATTGCAGGAACCTAGTAACTTGCCATCCACTCATCCACCCCTTCATCTATATCCCGCCTTCCTCCTAGACTGGGACACAAGGAGTTTTACAAAGTCAGAAAATTACAATAGAAAACATACAGTTTTTTGTAACATACAACTGTAACGTACAATTACAATAAAAACATGCAAAATTTGGGGGAATTTCCCCCCAAATTTCTAACACTGATAATAACAAGGGAATTTTTAAAAAAATCACGGTCCGTTTCTGCAAAGGTTTCCCAAGTGTTTATGTGGCACAACCACTGTGTTCACTTCCAACAAGTCTACTTTGAGGGGCAAAGTTTAGAAACTAATTTGAAGACAAATATGCTACTGCTCCACTGTGAAGTGGTGTGTAAAATGCCTATTTTTAAAGGCAAAAAAGGTGACTGGAAGCACAAAGATTGTCAGCCATGCCAAACTACAGCAGCTGTCCCCTGAGTGATAGAACTCTGATTTTCCAATGGACAAAGTCAAAGTTTTGTTCTTGATTTCCTAGGTCTTTTATATAGGCTGGGTGCCAAGATACCTTGGGGACCCCCTCTCTCAAATTCCATGACCTTCCACAGCAGATGCACTCCTCCAGCACAATGGAATTATCGGTCACAGTGATGGGTCTTGTAAGGGCAGGAGCACTTTTAGCAGCAGCTGGCTCACAGCTTTAGAAGTACCCTCAACAATAGATTTAAAACAACTGACAATAACATTGACGATAGACCTTTCTGCTTAGTAGTGTTTGAGATTTGCAATATTTTTTTTTGTACAGCTGCTTTGCCAATTAAACAATTCAGCCAACAAATCAGAATGCTTTAACTAAACCTTCATCTCTCTGCTTTTCCATTAATATGACAATAAGGTATTTAAGATCAGAAGTGAGCTCTCAGAAATAGACAAACCTGAGCCTTTTAATTTATTGAGCTACAAGAAATATACACACATACAAACGTGATTATATGTACGCATATACAAATATGTATATAAAATGTTAACCTTGGTGGAACTGCAATGGTCTGATTTAAGAGGCATCCTTGTACAGGAACTATAGGATATCTGGAAAATTGTATGTAGCTAACGCAACAGAGAGAAAAGTGGGCTTTGCTGACTTATGGCCACTTCCAAATGGGCATATTTTGGTGTAAATCTGTTGTAGTCAAACAGGCAATACATCATTTGCAGACTGGCTTCACTGAATTATCTTTGGAAATAAGCACCACACATGCTTTGTTTAGATGCCATCCATATCTACACAATGGCTGGGATGACAGACTAAAGATCTAAGGAGGTCAAGTGGGCTTTCTAACCCCTCATCCCCACCTTCAACCGAGCAGCAAAGCCACATCACAAACTACTTTGAAAACATTTACAGTTTCAACAGAAATTTGTCAGATGTTACAATAATGGTCCAGCTTAATTTATAGAAAGATGGACTTTAAAAAAAGCTTTTATTTAATTTTACTGAGAATAATTGTATATAATAATATACAATTATATACAAGCTCTATATAATAACGTGCTTTTATGCTAAGAATTCCAAACATCACGCTCTTCTAAGGGTCTCTAACCTAAAATTCTGATAGATGTTTACCTTGCTGCCATGAGGATTTCAAGATTTTTTTTTCCCCCACTCAGCCATTATGGTCCAAAATATCTAGAAATCACTTTTGGGCCTCCAGGCCACGATTCATGTGGAAAGAATTTAAATGCACTCTGTCTTACTTTTTCACCTTTCTTACTGATGAGATGTCTATCTCCTCCTTTCACAGACTGATAACGAAATATTAGTTATTAAATAAGTTACGACAGCGTTTTAGAAAACTGCTGTAAGACATAAGGAAAGACTGCAAAGAAAGAAACCCTTTAAAAAAACAATAATGACATAAGGAAGGAAGAGATCAACCTTTTGGCAATTTGAGAAAATATTTAGTCTAATCATGAAATCAAAAATGCCCTCTAAGTTGAAATAGTATGACCATTGCCAAAACGGCAAATAAATTACACATCTATTATTATGCTGCTTAGAGAATATTTCAATACAATATTCTTCTGTTGCTCTTTTTTAAGGATTATAATGAAACTCAATATTTTAATGTTGAAAAGTCAGAAGCTTTAATATTTGTTGATTTAGAACAAAAATAAGGTAAGAAAACTAAAGAAGGATTAACTAAAAAACACAAAACGGAATTTAAATACAGTCATGTCTCCGCATTCGCTAAGGTTAGGGGCACAGGACACCCGTGAAAGTGAAAAAAACGTGAATAACTCTAGGCCCTCCCAAACCATGTTTAACACACAAAAAAGTGTGATCACCATATTCAACCCACCATGGATTCCTTTGAGGCATCAGGGTTCCTTCACAAGGCAGAAGTGGCTGGCTGGTAGGGCTTTCTGCCACCTCCACTGCTGCCCCACACCATTTTTAAGAGGGACTTACAAGCCTCGTTTGCAGTTTCTCAGTCTCACAAGGCTTGCAGTCTGTATAACAAATGGCACAGGGAGGCAGCAGAGGTGATAGCAAAAAAATCTATGAATAATCAAACCCACAAAAGTGAAACCCACAAATGTGGAGGGCTCACTGTAAACAGCAACATTTTTTATCAAGAAATACAGATGGAGGCAATTATTCATGAATTAGTTCTACATAGTGGGTTCGGTTCAAAATCAGGTATACATAAAAAAGGCTGATAGATGCTGACTTCCATGCCTTCCTTCACACTGCAAAATCCTTGAAAAGGCTCTACTTGAAGTATGGACAAGGACTGAGGGTGAATAGGATACTAAAAAATTTGGGCATGACAGAATCACCTTAGCGTTGCCATAAGTCAGAAATAACTTGAAGGTATGTAACAACAAATCTACAAGCAGAGCTCCCAACCACAGATGATTTCACAGTCCAATTTTGGGGGATCCATCTTTTCAATTCAATCCTGTGGCCGGGTAGGGGAATCATACATAGAGGAAGGGGTAGGGAAGGCAGGTTCCTCCAGCCCCACTACACTAGATCCAGCCCTCCATGTTTTAAATAACAAGAGACTAGCACAAACACTATATACCCAAGAACAATAAAAATAGACTTATTTTTTTGAGGACCACATCAGTGCAAATGCAGAATATGCCACTTAAAAAAAAAAACTTGTGTGCATATTATAATTGTTCACAGCTGTTCAAGTGCTGAGATTTATTAGCAACTGTGACTGCCATTTGTTTACTTGAAACTAACAGAATCCTAGCATATGAGGAGCTACTTCCAACACAGCAGAAAAAGGTATGTTATTGTTCTTTTTGAAATAGAAGGAGAACAGTCTTAGACAGGCAAGAACAGCCTTCCCTGTGAATGTCAGCTACCCAGCCAGCTCAGGTCAATGGGAGTGAATGCTAAACTTCTCCTTCCCAGGAAGTTACCTGTCACCCACTACCTAAAAAATCAAGGAGCATTCTACTAAAGACATGCACAATTTTCAAATCAAAATAATCAGATGGAGGAGGAGAGCACTGTGAACTGGCCAGATTTATACTGGAGGTGCTTGGAGAATTTTTAAAACTGGCAAGAGGGATGAGACTTGACTTGTGGTAGTAGCGGTGGTGATAAATGCAGATTGGTAATTAGCTCAGTGACCAGGAAATATACTCAACTGCATGAGAGTCTGCATATGCACATGTGAACACACACACACACACACACCCCTTGCTGGCTGTGTAAATCTTATTTCTGTCAAAAAATAAAAATAGTAATAATGAAATGAAAGTATCAAGACTATTATTATAGTCTTGCACCAGCAAAGAAAACCAAAAGAAAAAAAAAAAATAGACCATTTGTTCAAACATTTGTGATATTTGCATACACTTTAATGAAATGAATTTAAAAGGAACATTTAAAACATTGTTTTAAAACATCAGTCACTATTAATATGAATATTTTCCACCTACACATAGTTGAATAAAAATTGTGAAAATCATCCTCTTTAATATTACCGAAAAGATAAACATTATATGAAAACATATAATCCGCCAAGACT
This sequence comes from Cyclura pinguis, assembly GCA_030412105.1. Classification (NCBI taxonomy): domain Eukaryota; kingdom Metazoa; phylum Chordata; class Lepidosauria; order Squamata; family Iguanidae; genus Cyclura; species Cyclura pinguis. The sequence continues at coordinate 336,213,388 of CM059600.1, forward strand.
GAACTCAGTTAATAACACATTGTAATATGAATATCCATGCTACTGTATATTTCTTAATGGCTTTCACTCACAAAGATCTCAGCCTACAGCAGAACTGCTTATATATGTTGGCTCTGTGACATCTCAAGTGACAGATGTCCAAATCTCTTTAAGATGTGCATCTTACTTTTTACGTAAATGGATTTTTATTTCTATTTCATACACTTATTTTTTTATTTTACAAAAAGGGACATATTTACATAAATTAATCCAATTATTGAAAGGATTTGATAGATTATCTTTTGCACACAGAAACCAGGAATTTCCTGTTTGCATCCAACATTATAATTATATTTTCCTGATCACTGTCCTTGTAGTTGGAAAAAGAAAAATTTTTGGTAGCATTTTGTAAGCTTTACTGATTTAGCTGAAAAGAAAAAAAAACTTTCTGTTACTCAACTTTACATTCTAACCTATATTGAAATGCAAAGAGGATAAATGGAACATATTGGAGACAAACGTTGAGTTTCTTATTTAGCATCTGAAAAGAGGCAACATTTGCTCTGGCTAAGAAAAACCTCACTACATCAACTATTTGACATAATACCCAGGGCGGGATATGGTGGATGGTTTTTCAAGGAGTGATTAAACACAAATTAAAAGCTTCTTTGATCTGTCCAGCAAAAGCTTCTGCAAGAGCACATACCAAAATCTATGTTGACAGGATATGAGGATGGTTCTCAGGTTTGGCCTAACCTACTTAAATGAAACCCAGCAGGAACTTTGTCCAGAGCCTGACTCCTTTGGCACCATTATTGTCCTGAACAGTGGGGTTGTTGGCTTGTTTGCTGGGGATGACAGATGGTTTCATTTGTTGCAAACTTCTATTCCTCACCAAATTTTAGGTAGTGGCCTGATGAGAGGGAGGTAATGCGTGGTTGCACCTGCCATTTTTCACTTAAACAAAACTCTACTGCAACAGAAGAAGAGGACGAAAGCTGAGGAAACAGTCAAATCTGGGCGCACATCACTAACTTTATTATTTTTATTCAGCGTATAAAAAGCTAGGTGCTGTACAACAAAAAAAGACAAACTCTTTCCTTTGGACTCAGAATCTAAATCTCCTCCTTAGACTCTAAATCTCCTCCGTTTTAAACTTCATTGAAATGGAAAGAGAGTTACATAAGGAGATGTGCTTTTGCACAACTCAATTCCTCATTAAGGGGTCTGTGCGGGATGAGTTATGGTAATTGTTCCCATGGAGGTCGGAACTTCAATACATTAGAAAGGTAACTAGCAGCATCAAATTCCTCAGTAAAACACTGCACTTTACGTCCCTGCAGTCTGGAAAAAAGTATTTTCTTCCAATAGAATTATGCAGAATCGTGTAAGTCAAGACACTGAATGAAATGTGATAAGTGACTGCTTTTATTCAGTGAACAGCAAGTATTTGAGACCCTGTGATGCAAACTGAACAAGACTGCAAAAGGTGTGTAAGGAAGAAGGGTACTTCAGGATATCAACCCCAATTTGCAGGCTGATTCTTTGATTTGGTTATACTGCCAGCTTCCAGTATCCACGTGCTAACAATCTGTAGTCACTACTCTAGCTGCAACTCTTAAACTGCAAAACAATACAAAACATAACAGTAACTTTGCAACATAACAGCTACCCACACAGCAAACTTCTTATGACTGTCACTGTTACTATGAAACTTGCCAACAACATTCTCATCAGTAGGACACCTGCTAGCAATAGCCGCACATTGCTGATGAAAAGGAAGGCAACTGAATAACACATGGCTATGACAGGAAAGTCAGAATGACATCACACAACAAAGGCTTCTTTGCTCCTGCCCAAAAGAGTGAAGAGCAAGCAGTGTCTCCACTGTAGGAGCCTTCTTCCATGGTGGTTCTGTAGCACCTATAAGGTCACACAATCCTGAAAAGGGACTGAAGTCCATTGCAGTACCAATTATCTCATGCAATCGTTGCTGATAATATCGTACACAGGATGTTTGTCTTGGTGTCTATGAAGGAGGGGATAAACATTTGGAAGGAAAAGAGTGGGCGTGAATATTGACAAGAAAGAGTACATATCACAAGAGTGTGTACACCTCATCCAGCATTCTGACAGTGTTCATAGATCAATGGGAAAGACAAATGTAATGGGAACAGAAAGTGTGGATATCAGTTTCACACAAAAAGACCCCAGTGTTGCCTCTGTAGGGTAGGATTTCAACTCAACCCTTACATGTCAGAGAAGAACAACCTTAAAGGACAACCAGAAACATCAAAGAAGAGAAGTTTGTGATGTGTTTTTTGCGTATGTCCAGGAGCCTAGAGCCACTGTCTTACACCTTTTATCCTGTAAAGCTCTCCCTCTGCAGCTTTGAAACTCAAATAACAACAACAACAACAACAACAACAACAACAACAACAACACTGGAAGAAATAATGTAAAGTTTAAACAGTCCTTTGACTGGCCACAGTGTGAACTGATTCTTAGACTAGACAGACCTTTGGTCAGATCCAACAAGATTCTTTTTATGTTTAAGATGCTCTGAGCACAAACAACTAAAAAAAATTAGTACAGTGGGCCTATGGTATTCACAAATTCAGCATTTGTGAATTTAACCCCATGCAAAGTGGAAAAAAAGTTTTAAAAATTAATTTACCTAACTTCCAGTGCAGCAGTGGTCACAGAGCAGCAGAAGAGGTGGTGGCAAGGCCCAAGCACCCTGCAAAGTAGATATCTTGCATGCTCTCCAGAGGCAGAGCATCAGATAAAGAGTTTGCTGCTTTCTCACCTCAACACCCACAGGGTGGGGTGAAGTTTAGGCAGGGACACGGCAGCAGGACAATCTCAATCCTACCAAATGGCAGCCAAAAATCCCAGGGCAGCCAGTAGTTCCTGGAGTAAGGTTCTCACCATCCTGTGATTGTTGGCAGTGGCAGCAGTCCTGATTCTTGTTGCTCATTCACAAGCTTTCTGCAGGAGTTGCTGGCCACCCTAGGATTGCTGAAGGCATTATTCTCAATCTTGGTCAACCACGAATGAATGAGCAACCAGAACTAGGACTGCTACTGCTGCCAACCATCACAGGGCAGCAAGGTACTTCTTCCAGCAGCAGCAGGCCATCATGGGACTATTGAGGGCATCATTTCTGATCCAAACCACTCATTCGTCATTCAAGTGTTGAGGATTGGGACTGTTGCCACTGCCAACAATTGTAGGGCAGCCAGGAGATTGCTCCAGGAGCTTCTGGCTACCCTGGCATTGTTGGGGGCACTGTTTCCAAATGTGGTTGCTTCTTCTCAACAAGCATCCAGGAGCAGGACTGCCACTGCTGCCAACAAGTGCAGGGTAGCAAGAAGCTTCCTGCAGGACCTGCTGGACACCTTGTGGCTTTGGCAGGAACACGTCAGTAGCAATCACTTCTGCCCTGCACCATTTTTTTCCTATGAGCTTGAAAATGTATGATTTTTAGTATTCATGAGGGGTCCTGGAACCAATCCGTCATGAATGCAGCAGGCCACTGTACATAAAAGAATCCAAAATGTCAACTTCAAGAGACCCAACTGACAAAAGGCACCAATTTACAATTCAGTGAGTTTCACAGAGAATAAAACTTCTGTGAAGTTGGTGAAAGGTTTGCCAGGGAGTCAGCTGAACATATTTCTTTAAAAGAGAGACTAGGGGGAGCCAGCATAAACAATGACATTTCATCACCTTAACTCATTTCTCTTAAGAGTCTGAAAGAAATACATGACAAAAATGCAGTGAAAGTACTTGTGACTTTTTTTTTTTAGGGTAGTGTGAGGGTAGTTCTTTGAAGAAATAATATACCAGTTAAAACAATACTGGGAGGGTGGAATGAGCAAATTTTATTTCAAAATTTTCTTGAGGGAGGTCATTATGGAGAACTGTGTCTGGCAGGTAGCAGGGAAGCATTGGGGAGGTTCTTCTGGAAATTATATGAGAGAATATTTCACAGGGGCATTTGTTCAGACAAATGCATTTCCACATGCTCTCTCATAGGTAGGCTTGGGAAAACACTGTGTGCTCTTTCTTCTCTATCAGGCTGCACTGAAGTACAGGATGATTATGGATAAGAAACACCAAAGAGACTGCAAAGAAAATCAACAGGAATGCATATGCCACATCTGTTTTTGTTATTTGCCATTTTTTCAAATGAGTTGATTTTCCTCCTTTCAGTTTTCTTTACTGTCCAGCTTTCACACCCATACACAGACACCATGCCTACCCCCTGGCAAAAGCCACTCAGTCGTTCAACCAATTCCAGTTTCTCTTCCACAACAAGGTCTAAGCCCAGACTGATAAACATCTAAATAATCCACTCTTCTCAAAGATGCCTAAAGCTTAATGATGATGATTACCTTGCACAAGACTCACAAGGGTTTCAGCTAACTTTAGAGGCAATTTGTCCCACAAATGCTTTCTGTGAGCATCTGGGTTTCATTGTATTCCTTCTCCAAGTACTGGCACTACAAAACTGACAAAATACTCTTCTACTTTGACAGTTTTTACTAAAAACATGCTATAGATAATGGTTACACATAACAGAATGCTGATTTGTGGAAATCCATCCTAATATGATACTGCTGTGCTATCTAGTCATGTGAAAAATGTCTTGCAGAAGCCTCAGGAGAAGGCAGAGTATATTTATAGTGAGTTTCTGCACTTTCGGTCTTCTGCAGGGCATTCTACATGTTTTTCTACTGTATCTGTATCAAAATTAAAAGGCTTCTGCTTTTACCATATAACTGGGGGAAGGGGGGAAAACAGGGCTTCCCAAACACATTCCTAAACACATTCCCCTGATTAATAAGATTCCTTTCTATTTACATTTGTTCAGGGCTAATTGATGTTCAAATGCCAGACGGTGTAAGCTCTCTTTTTGCTTTTAATCGGAGAGTTGAGGGGCAGTCTTTCTTTCCCAGTCAAGTATGATGATAGGTCCTTAGTGAAGTCCTGAACTATGGAGCCTGCATATTCACTGCTCAATGAGGCACTATCAGAAAATGAAGAATGACTTGTACAACACGCAGAGAACAGAAATTCATAATAAAAATGTTCCTTTTCTTGCAGGTTCTTCCCATTTCCCTGCTTTCTATGAATTGAAGCAATTATTATCTGTTACCTGTCATCTCATGAATGTTCTTGTTCCTGCAGGGGACAGAGTAGTTCCTTTGGACAAATGCATTTGTGTCCCGTCCAGAAAGTTGGATACAGTGTAGAACTTGTAGTATAAGCTGGCTAAATAGTGCTACGTGACAGAAATGTGCATTGGGAGTCCAATCTGAGTGAATGATCTAATACATGAACCTGCTAAAACAGTGCAACCTTGCAACTAGTAGGAATGCAATCCTGAGTAGTACGCCAAGGCCTGGCATGAAACCATCTTGCCCATCAATTGCAGTAGTGCCATTAGAACAAGCATTGTCTCCATATGGACCAAAGTTTCTACTTATGCGATACTTTTTTTTTTGTTTTCTGTCAAAAATGTCCGAAACTCTCTGGTGTTCAGAACGACAACTGCTGACAGGAATTTAGAGAACATTCTTCTCAAGTCACAAGAAAATCATAGTCTTTCAAACTTGTTAGTATCTTCTGAGCACTGTTTATGTACTTATACTTCAAGAGTTCCCTGAGAATAATGTTAGGAGGTATGCTATCAGTCTACGAGGTTATTTAAAAACACCCAGTATTGCAACACAAGCCCAAAGGGCAACGTCCCATATGGAAAGTGTTGGCTTTTGTAAAATGACCAGAGGCATTTTCTTTCTGACTGTAAACTGAAATACTGTTCGAACAAATCTACAGATGTCATTAAACCCTGTTGACAGAAGCCAGTAACAATTGGCTTTAGTATCTTCACCCTGAAATGTCTTTTGACCAGATTTCTGCTAGGACACTTACGGTATACCATGGCTCCAATATCTCCACCCTCTGGAGATACGTGTGTGTGTGTGTGTGTGTGTGTGTGTGTACATACATATATGTATATGTATTCCTCTAGATTTTTTTTAAAAAAATCAATAAACCCCAGACTCAACACAGTTTATATGCCTTTGTTGTTGTGTGCCTTCAAGCCATTTCTGACTTATGGCGGAACCCTCTCACAGGGTTTTCTAGGGCAACTCTATCATGGGGTTTCCTTAGTATGATTTGTTCAGAGGGAGCTTGCCTTTTCTGTCTCTTTAACTGAGAGAATGTAACTTGCCCAAGGTCCTACAGTGGGTTTCCATGGCTGACTGGGGATTCAAACCCTAGCCTCCAGAGTCGTGGTCCAATACTCAAATAACTACACCATGCTGGCTCTCCTGTATGGCTAAATCTTGTTTAAATGTTGAATCACCTTAATGAAGTTTTGATGTTTTGTTCTTTGACTATGAAGACCCCATGAGTATTTTCTATGGTAGCCATGTCTCCTCTAGAGAAAAACCTTGGGACACTCTATACAACCAGATATGTGTAAACTCCAGCAAATCTAAACCCCCACCTCCACTGGTTCTCTGGACTGAACCAACATCTTGCAGGTACAATGTTTTTTCTGTCATTTCTTGAATATAGATGAAGAGTAGAAGAATGAGTATTATGAAAATCTCTTCTATGAAAGTTTATAGTTTTAGTTTCATCTCAACCTGTTACCTCTTGAAGTGCTGTGCATTTGTCAAATTAAAAGAACTGAACTGAAAGAAGTGAATTACTGATGCACTGGTTTATGTTTCAAAAACACTGTGAAGAGCTGCTTCCATGCTCTTATTTCATCGATCTTTGAACCCACCCTCTCCATCTGCAGTAATACTCATACTGATAGGGTTACAGCTAGTGTTGCAACTCTGGAGACTATGAAATGTTCCACGATGCTCTATGAAAGAGAGTAGAATTTATTGATTAGTTTGTGAAGAAATCTGATGTTGGCAGGTTCTGTCCATTCTCTTCCCAGGACAGAACACGAAATAAAGGAATGGACTTGTGCAGCCTTGTGGAGAAAAGTGTTTGGTCCTTGGTTGTGTTTTGCAGGTAACTAGTTTGTCTAGTTTGGTCTGTGATTCCTTCAGCTGCAGGACATTATCCCATGGTGAAAAAGGCCTTCCAAGAATTGAAAGTGTTAAATACATAGTAGTCTTTAGTCCATAGACAGGATAGCATGGCAGGACTTTTTTTTCACTGCCATTTTTTAAAGAATCACCAGAAATCAGGTCAGAAAAGACATGGAACACAAAACTAGAATGCAACCATTTGACAAAAACATTGTCTACGTTCTCTACAAAAAGTGAGTGAACAAAAGGTGACAACTGAAGACTAAACTATTACTATGGAAGCAACTGTCAAGCACACATGGTTAGCCACACAGCAGTAAGCATCCTATCCACATTCTCTGGCTGAAACAACTGACATTCATCTGAAGTGGATAACAGCAGCCAAAGACTCATACACTGCAAGAACCACTAAAGTCAAGTCCAAGAATAAATGCAAGCAATTTTATCTACAAAGCACTTCAAACATGTCACAGTGGGTTGCCAAGTAGTCTATTGTAGCTCTGTCACACTTAAATCACCACCTAGAAAAGCTCTCTAGGACAGTGCTGAGTGGGTGCAACAGTGATAGCAAAGAAAGAAAGATTTCCCGGAATCACTACTACAGGCTAACCTTCAAAATGAGACCTAATTAGTGCGTGTTTGGATTAATCATGAGCTTCTCTCCAATTGTGTTTTCTAGATGTTGTCCCCACTGCTTCATTTTGTGCAGCATTTTGTTATAAAAAGGGCTGTGTGTTCACCAGAATAGGACATTTGGTAGAAACTCTTATCTACTGGCAATGCCACCTCTCTTATCTTCCCACTATTGCTGTCCCACCCTCCACCAAGCCAGAAATCCCAGCTACAGAACCAAAACCTGAACTGGTCATATATGGAACTGTAGTTCAGTGGAGCATAGATTTATCATACAAAAGGTCCCAACTCTCGGGGCTTCCCACTGCACTTCCACATGCAGAGTGGCTGGCACATAGACCACTCTTTTCTTTTAACTAACTGTCTGCCCCATTCATACCCTAAAATGTCCTTTGTTTTCCTCAGCCTACTCCATCAACATCTTGGCATAACTGCTTATGCTCATTTTCTTGTCATCTGTTTCTTTCAGTTGTTTGGTGGCTTTACCAAACAGAAGTTAGAGTAAAAGCAACATCATAAAAGTGTTGTTCTGGTCACCCAAAAGGACTTTCCCCTTCTCTGCAGCATTTCTCTCCCCCTCGACCCACTTCCACAAAAAAAAAGTCTACCCCAAGGGGCCCTCCAACCCTCTGGGCAAATTCTGATAGTACAACGGGAGCTGGTGGGCAAAGAGGCCAAGATTATATCATATACATATGCCAATATAACTATACTAGTGAAGAGAGTGGTGGTATAAAAATGATTGTGGCCACGACAGCTGCAACACCAAAGGGGTCTCGGGTTTGAGGGAGCCACTTCAGGAGTGGCACGAAGGTGAAGGCCTGTCCCCCTGCTGCTTTGCAGGGAAGAAAATCTGGCCTGTTTACAGATGCTCCCATGTTGGGATAAACAACAGAGTATTTTTATGAGGAAGGGAGATATGTTGTCAACAAAGGGAGAAACGTAATGGTGTCAGGGAGCAAGCCTTCAAGTTATACAGGGTAGAAGGTGACACAGAAATAGAAACAGTTGTACTGTCTGGGGGTTGAGTTTACAATAGGGTGTTAGTTAAACTCAAACTGTCTCGCATCCCAAATAATCTGGATAGTCATGGCAGCAACCTCCCTTGGTTGAAAATGCTGCTGCTTAATGCCAGGTCAGTGAATGGTAAAACAGCTGCCATTCAGGACTTGATCCTGGAAGAACATGCTGATCTCGTAACTATTACAGAGACTAAGTTGGATGAGGCCTGGGGGTGGTAATATTGTTAATCTTCTTGGCTTTGGCCACTGGAATTCTCTGTGCAGTAGCAGGCAAGATCTGGGAGGTGGAGTTTCAGCAGTCTATCAGAGTAATATTCCCCTGACCAGGTCCCTACCCTTCAGTCTGAAGGGTTTGAGTGTGGTTATTTAAAAGTAGGTAGCTGAGACAGATTAGGGATTCTGCTGGTGTACTATCTACCCTGCTGCTCAACAGTCTCCTTTCCTAAGGTAACCAGAGTTGTCTTGGAAGTGGTGTAGGAGTTCCCATGGTGCTGGGGGACCTCAAAATTCATGCTGAGGCTACCTTGTTGGGAGTGGCTCAGGTCTTCACCATGGGTCTGTCCCAAGTGGCATCTGGCCCGCTCATGTTCCTGGACACACTCTAGAACTTGTTTTCTGTATATGAAGGGATGATCCTGATCTGGAATTGGAGGAACTTTCTACTGTTCCATTGTCACGGACTGATCACTTCTTGGTCAGGTTTAGGTGTGCTGGGGCTCAGTACTTCTGCAGAGGTGGGGGACCCATTAAGATGGTCCACCCCGAGGGACTTATGGGTCCTGATGGATTCCTGATGGCTCTTTGGGAGTTTCCTGCTGCTTTGGCAGGTGATCCTGTAGAAACCCTGGTTCATCTCTAGAATGGAGAAATGAGTAGGGTGGTGGTATCAGAGTCCAACTCCCTGCCTGTGCCTCTCTGCTGGCAAAGGAAGGGAGGCGAGAGTACTTGACCAAGAGGAGAAAGTGGTGGGAAGTGTCTAAATGCAAACAAACAAGTGGAAATGCTGAGCCGAGCCAAGTCAAGGTCACATCCAAAAGATGCAGAAAGCCGTAAGCCTGTCCACAGGGGTCAAGGGAGCCAGAACACAAGGCTTGTGAGAGCTTGCATAGTGATTTGCTACAAGCAAACTGCAAGCCATGCTGACAGACTTATATAGCTGACAAGAACAGTTGTTCCTTATCACTGTTTTGTTTTCTTAACTTTGCCCAAATGGCTTCTGTCTGAGCTTCTCATTTCTGTCTCCTCCATGATTGGAGGTTCAGGGGCAGAGGTGAATCAAATTCCTCTAAATCATTGCTGGTCCCTTCTCCCTCTGGGGCTGGCTGCAACAACTCTGCCTCCATTTGTCTTTCAACTGATGGGGGTGTCTGCAAGCTAGTTTGGTCTTTCACTGGCTCTGTTCCTGGCACAATCAATTGCTCATCAACCTCTGGGCCATCATCTATCACAGGTGGACACAACTGCTCCTAAGCATCTCTTCTCCCGGGGTAGATCTTAAACAGCCTTCTGGATTTCTGTGGAGCTGGCAGCCATGAAACAAGCAAGACAGATACCAGAGTGACAGTGGCAGAAAACTCAAAGTAAGTCTGACTGAAAATAGGCTGAAAATCCATGGTGGGACAACAAGGGTAGCAAAAAAGGCTCTTCTGGTTAGCACTGTTGCATCTGCACAGAATGATTCAGTGGATTTGTTCCAAGTGTTACAATCAGATCCAAAGGATAATGTAAGCTATTGCCAGCCATGAAGAATTTTCTACCATTTCTCAGATAAAATTGCTCAGATTTGCTCTGCCTTACACACCAGAGTTAATGATGTTCTGGTGATGCAGGTTGTATGTGTGTGTGTACGTGCCTTCAAGTTGCCTGTCAACTTATGCAAACCTCATGAATTTCATAGAGTTTTTTTTTAATGCCAGGGATACTTAAAAGTGGTTTTGCTAGTTCCTTCTTGGTACTAAGTCTTGACTGGACTGGATTTTTCATGATGTGTGTGTGTTCTCTTTTGGGGGGTTTTTCAGATGCAACTCTGCAAAATCTGGGCTACCATGAGTTTAAATAAAAGGGGGATGCAATGAATTGAGCGTAATTGGAGAAAAGGGTTATCTCTTTATTTATAAACATAGGTCACCTTTCTAACTGAAAGCAAACAGGGCAAACACATTTATATACAATTACAAAGCTACAACTATAACAGAGATGTAACAGCAAACACAGGCCATATATGAAAATAAAGCAGAACTTCAGGCCCCCATTATGAACACCCAACTGTTGGAAATCCTCACTTACATTAAATGGTCTTAGATATTGCCAGCACGGAATCTCTGGTCTGAATGGATATGCTTTCATTCCATCTATTTCTCCTACCACTTTGGGAAGTGAAGGAGGCACAGCTCACCTGTGAAACCAGGTTCGATTATACAAATTGCTATAAGTAATTGTGAGTCTTTTTGCTCCACAAATACAGTAATGACCAATGTCCATTTGTATGCTTCAGTTCCCTTTCTAAAGATCGTCAAGTGGGCCATGTCAAAGCAAAGTACAATTAACCAAGGCCAAGCTTCGACATAAGCCTCTTTATTAATACCTAGGTACCCATTCAAAATGGGTATCATTAGAACATAAGCACACTGACTAAAAATTAACCAAAAAAAAAAAACAAAAAAAAAAAAAACACCTCAGAGCTGGCCAGCAGCCTGATTTTCAAAGGAAAAAAAATCTTTTTTCTCCTTTTTATCAGAGTTTGCACACTGACAATCATAATTCACAGGTGTGATGTAAAACCTCTGAAATATGAGACACTGCTGTCATTACTCTTGTGAATTACAACTTTTTTCATATGGGTTTGTGATCAATTATAAGGGCAATCCATGTAATATATAGAATATATATAATAGTGTGCCACAGTCTAATGTAATTTATTTCCATCAGTGAGGTAATATCACCCAGCACACCAGAGGCCAAACCTGAAAGTGCATTCTGAAGGTTATTTCTTCACAAAGGGGCTGCTTTGTACCATAGTTAAGCTTTTTTCCTTTTTGTTCACGTGCCAAAGACAGGTTCTTTTATTTTCAACGTCACTGTAGCACATGACTTAAATGAAAATTATAACAGTAAGTGGTTAACACCAAAGCCTATGTATGCACAGACAAGAGCATAAACCAACTCATGACATATATCTAAACAATATTTTAAAAACACAAGCACCTCTGTGCCTGATTTGAATCTGTACCTATGTAAGTTAAGGAGCTATCATGATTTTTCATGTTTTCTGTCATTCTAGCTGCAGTAAAGACTATTTTACTTTTAGATTTATATATACCCATCAAGAAAAAAAGAATTGTGTGACCACACACAAAATACAAATTTGATATGCTCTGCACATGTGCCAACAAGTCTAGAATTGCCATCTCTCTCCCTCTGTCAAAAGCAATCATGAGTTTGCTGCTATGTAAGATATAAAGCAGTCCACAGTCAACACTGACACCTCCTTCTTTAAACAAAGGCCAAGACAGACCCGTAGACAGAAAAACAGACCACAAAGCATATAAAAAACAAAAGCCAGTAGAGCCAAGATGAGACTGAAACCAAGATCTTAATCCATCTCCAATCCAATAAGCCAACCAGGCTCTTTGTTTGTCTTTTCTCCCTTTCTCTCTTCTTTTATTTTTGAACCACCAGCAGATACTGACTGCATATTTTCAAACTCTGTTCTGCAATAGAATGGTTAGAAACCTGCCCACTGTTATTAAAGCACGTACAAGGAAAGCAAGGTCCGAACACATATGCAAAGTGGGTTGGACACTACATTTGTAAGAAGGGTTATGTGGAACGTTTTGATTCCTTAAAGAGAAACACTAGAGATAAAGGACTAAATTGTGTAGTCTGTGCATTCTACCCTCAAGTCATGACATATCTCTTTACTTTACCTTGAGCTCTTTTTAGGTTCAGAATTAGACTGAACTAGTTTAAAGGTCCCCCACCAGCCCAATGAGCTACATTCCCACTTTTACAGCTGCCCCAAAGACTCACTGAAGTCAAAGCAGAAACAGTTTAAAAACCTTTTTATTGTTTTATTAGTTAACTGCCATTAATTCGACTTCAGCTTATGGTGAGTAATCTCGTGAGTAATCACGAGAAGTCAACATGGATTTCTCAAAAATAAGTCATGCCAGACTAATCTTATTTCTTTTTATGATAGAGTTACTAGCTTGATAGATGAAGGGAATGCTGTGGATGTAGCATATCTCGATTTCAGTAAGGCCTTTGACAAAGTTTCCCATGACATTCTTGCAAAGAAGCTAATACAATGCGGGCTGGACAGGGCTACTGTCAGGTGGATCTGTAACTGGTTGACTGACCGTTCCCAAAGGGTGCTCACCAATGGCTGCTTTTCATCCTGGAGAAAAGTGACTAGCGGGGTGCCACAGGGTTCTGTCCTGGGCCCAGTGCTCTTCAATATTTTCATCAACGACTTGGATGAAGGAATAGAGGCCATGCTCATCAAATTTGCAGATGACACCAAATTGGGAGGGGTTGCTAATACACCAGAGGACAGGATCAAAATTCAAAATGACCTGGATAGATTGGAGAGCTGGGCCAAAGCTAACAAAATGAAATTCAACAGAGAGAAGTGTAAGGTCCTACACTTAGGTAGAAAAAATGGAATGCAGAAATATAGGATGGGGGACACGTGGCTGGATGGCAGTACGTGTGAAAGGGATCTAGGAGTCTTAATAGACCACAAGCTGAACATGAGTCAGCAATGTGATGCGGCAGCCAAGAAAGCCAACGCAATTCTCGGCTGCATCAATAGGAGTATGGTGTCTAGATCGAGGGAGGTACTGGTACCACTCTACTCTGCTTTGGTTAGACCTCATCTTGAATACTGTGTCCAGTTCTGGGCACCCCAATTCAAGAAGGACACGGTCAAGCTGGAGCAGGTCTAGAGGAGGGCGACCAAAATGGTGAAGGGCCTGGAAGCCATGCCCTATGAGGACAGACTTAGAGAGCTGGGTATGTTCAGTCTGCAGAAGAGAAGGTTAAGAGGGGACATGATAGCTATGTTTAAATATTTGAAGGGGTGCCATGTAGAGGAAGGAGAGGGCTTGTTTTCTGCTGCTCCAGAGACCAGAACAAGGAGCAATGGATTCAAGCTGTGGGAAAGGAGATTCCACCTGAACCTCAGGAAGAACTTCCTGACGGTCAGGGCTGTCCGGCAGTGGAATATGCTGCCTCGGAGTGTGGTGGAATCTCCTTCTTTGGAGGTTTTTAAGCAGAGGCTGGATGGCCATCTGTTGGGAGTGCTTTGAGGGTGTTCCTGCATGGCAGGGGGTTGGACTGGATGGCCCGTGTGGTCTCTTCCAACTCTACATTTCTGTGATTCTGTGATTCTGTGAGCCTATGAATTAGAGACCTCCACGTCACCCTATCATCAACTGCAGCCCATCAACTGCATCCTATCATCAACTGCTCAGGTATTGCAGACTCAGGGCTGTGGTTTACTTGATAGAGTCTATCCATCTGTAATGTACTCTTTTTTCCTACAGCCTTCTACTTTAGCAAGCATTATTGTCTTCTCTACTAAGTCAGTTTAGTCATTCTGGCTTCTAGGGAGAGTTCAGGCTTGATTTTCTTTAGGACCACTGATTTGTCTTTTTAGCAACCACAGAACTCTTCTCCAGCATCACATTTCAAAGGAGTTGATTTTCTTCCTGTCAGCTTTCTTCATTGTCTCAGCTTTCACAGCCATAAAGAGAAGTTGAAAATGGCACAGACAATCCTAACTTGGGTAAATTGTCTCCTGTTATAATTTATGCTGTTTATGTATTGCCCCTTTTCTTTCTTTTATCTTTAACAACCCCTGAAGAAGAAGGCTGTTAAATATTACTAGGACAAATCAGATGGGGTTAATTATTAGAATAAAATAATCTTTTCCAACATCCAGAGACTTTGTCTCTTCTCTACATACCAGTGTTCAAGTTAAACAGATAGGGTGATCAAATGCAGCCTTGCTTGTCATTGGAAACCGTTCCATTTCTTCATATTCTGTCCTGATAGTAGCCTATTTTACTGAGTACACATTATGCATTAGGATAGTCAAATGTTGTGGCACATCCATTTCTTCAAGAACAATTCATAGTTTTTCATGATCTATACAATAAAAGGCTTTGCTATAATCTATAAAGCACAGACTGATTTTCTTCTGAAACTGGTAAACTCCAAGTAGCCAACATCTGTTTGCAATATGCTCTCCAGTGTCTCTTCCTCTCCTGAACCTAGCTTGGCCATCTGGTGTTTCTCACTCCATTAATGTTAAAAGCTTTTGTTGTAGAATTTTGAGCATCACCTGGCCTGCATGGGAGACTAATGCAATGGTGTCTGAGAGATCCTCTCTCAGTGTCGCCCCTCAGTGTTGCTCTTGCTCAGTAGCTGCTTGCTACATTTAGTCCGGTTGCTCAACAAAAGCCTGTCTGAAATGAGAGACCCTACTAGCAGCACTTTTACCATCAACATAGCTATTTCCGCATAAGAGCATGCAATCCCACACTGAAGAAAGAAAGTGCACTGGTAAGATTGTTTTTAGCTATATAGATAAACAGATAGATAGATAAACAGACAAATAGACAGTGTCATACATAATACACATACAGATATATAATTTGTCTATGCACATATTTGTTCAATACATTCTAAGACATTCTTCTATAGTCAGAACACTAATTTGTGACAATAAATATACTACTGCTAATCCATGTTTCTAATAAGAAAGAAAGCACACATTTAAACTATGAATGTATACTAAAGTCCTAAATTGACAGCAAGGAAATTATTTCAGATTCCTATTTCCATTCATAATAAATGTACAACATTTAATGTAATAATAATGTAATTCAGTATTTGTCAACTACAGAATGTTGAAAGAGAGACTACGTTTCTTTAAATTTAATACCCACATTTATTCCTCCCTCCTGATATATCAATAGCTGTTTAACCGTAACCCCAGTGGACAACAATCTATTTTCCAGTATTTGGCTATCCAAATTTTTGTAGTAACTATTAAGTCCCATTATTAACATGAACATTATTATGTTTTCCAAAAGATTTGCTTCACATTTTATATCTGTTGCCTTTCAATGGATTAGTTTAAAACAAGAATGGGATAATTTTACTTTTAGTATATATCTACCAGTGTACTGAGTTTTAGTATTTTACCTTGAAGAGCAAACTAGAAATCAAATCAGCTTAGGCCTGGCAAAGGACTCAAAGAAAATGCAGCCATTTAACATCTTCTTCAAGGGGGAAAATTTCCTTAAACTCAAAGAAAAAAAAAACAAGCCTGAATACTATTACAAGTATTATTGAACCCACCAGGATGTCATCATCCTTTGAGTCAAAGTCTTCCTTCACTAGACACAACCCAAATTCTTCACAATTCATGCCTGTATTTAGTTTTGAGATAAATGATCTTATCAATTGAATTCTGGTGGCAAATTGTTATTTGTTGTACACACGGTTTAGTGTTCTAGTGTGCAAACTTCTCACAACAACTTACAGAGACTGATATGAGAAGTGGTTATACAGCTCATGAAATAGGACAATGGATGGTAGACATTTTGAAAAATTGTTTCCACAGAAAAATTGTTTCTAAGTTGCTCATGAAGTCTATCCTTCTGTTAATCTCATGCAAAACCATGTTTTCAGTATCATGGGAGGTTATCACGACTAAAGCCTTCATACAGAAGCCTATTATAATGACTAACAGGAAGATCTCTTTTAATGCATTGCCCATAACAGAACAGTAACTGTGAAGTGGACTAGGCAGAAGAAATATATCCAAATAAGATTCTAGAAATTAATAAAAGAAAAAAATGTTCTACAAAACAGTTAATTGTAATTACATTAACTCAAGGTTCAGAACAATAGCCTTATATTGTCATTTCTTGGTTAACATGATTTCAGGCTTTAAGCTGCAGATGCATTAAGAATTCACATTTACAGTTCAATTTCTCCACATTGTATCTCAACTTTCTACTTTAACAAAAGATGTAAAAAATGGTTCAGGGTTCTAAACAAAACAAACCTGTTAGTAGGTACAGAATCCTTCACTTAAATTAGAGCAAAAAAATCTTTACAAGGATCTAGGGTCACAGAGTACATGTACACTCTTATTATAACACTAAGCAAAAAGTTAAGACTGTGTAAAAATACTGTACAAAAGAATCTAGGACTAATTCCATTGATAATAGTATACGAATTGCTAAATAACTGTGAAAATTATAACCTGAATCATACCATTACTGCAAATTCAAATAGATCCCCTGAAGCAATGGAACTTACATACATTTCGACTTACCTAATTATGATTGATTCAATGGATCTATGAGAACCAGAGCGGTGTAGTGGTTTGAGCATGGGTCTACAACCCTGGAGACCAGGGTTTGATTCTCTATTTACCCATGGAATCCCACTGGGTGACCTTGGATGCGTCACACACTCTCAGCCCAGAAAACTCCATCACAAGGTCGCCTTACAGTTGCCATATGACAGAAACAAAGACACACAACAACAATCCAAGGTCACTAACAAAAGGATGCTACCCTAGAATTCAGAGGATGAACCTGGAAGCAGTGGTTAAAGATTTACTGGTTTCATCAGACTTCACACAAAAAGAAGGGAAAGGAGCTGAGTGTGTGAGCAGAAAGACTTGTGTCTGTTTATTAAACTAAGATATGAGTGTCCAAACAAGGCCATTTAAATATTCAAACATCATGTATGGCACAACAGCTCTGTCACTGCTATCCTAATGCTTTCGTCATTTAGAAAACACCCTGGAAACACTGCACTAGGGACTCTGTGTAGCACCCTCTTGGCTGTCTGTACCTGGCTTCCACGTACATATTTAGCAGCAGAGCACATGTCACAATATTTATTGCTTCAGCCAAGGGACAGGATTACAGTGCCCACCTACCCACATTTCTCAGAGCTATTTCATAATGTCAGTGTATCTTGATGTTCCAAGAGATAGCGATGATGTCCTTGGTACCTCTAGAAAGAAAGCACTCCATTCTCCACTTCTCTTTCTTCTTGTCATTCTCTTTATCGCTCTGTGCATGTAAGCATGCATCTGTGAGCTAAGCAAGATTTTTACAAACTTTCGCAACTTTCATCCTACATGTTGAAAAGGCATCTTCCTTTACTATCCTGCATACTAGGTCTTATTACATAGAACAAATTTAATGGTAAGGGAAATGATAGCAGCACGATTGACCTCCCCTCCTCCCCAAAAATGCATTTTGCCAAAGCTCTAGTTTAAGAATTTCTGCTACCTGACATTTGGCTTCTCTAGTGTGGAGTAGGCTTGCTTTAAGCCATGAAAACATCCAGTATGCCACGATTGTCATAAAGTTCATCTGTAAGAAAGCTATACTGCCTGGGAAAGCCTTGTTAGAGAGAGGTCAGGGTTATCCCACTGCTATTATGCTGCCCTTAATTTTGCAGAAGGGCAGCCTAGCACATTTTGTTTCTATTCCATCAACATGAACAATTCACTCCACAGCTACTGTTAAATGTTTGAATTCCTTAGGAAATTCTAACAGACCGTGACAAGAGAAGCAAGTTGTTAAGGAATGAGGACAACATTGGAAGGGGGGGGGAATCCCCATCAGCAGGTCATTTATACCTAGCAGATAGCAATATTAGTGAAGCAGTCAAGTCCTTTCTCCTCTAATATTGCAAGCTACGAATCTGCAATTAGACTGGGTTAGGGTAGAATCCTACAAGCTACACATGGCACAAAAATGCTCCTGAGAAAAGTAACCTCTCATGGCCACTCTCCAACAGAATTACAGTAAATTATTCAGGGATCATCCACCATCTTGTTGTATGTTTTTCTGATTCCTGCCAGCAGACCACAGTTATGTGAAGCTTTGTTCAGGAAGCCGTATAAACAGATTAGGGCTGCAACTCTTGGCAAATATTCTTCTTGAAGGAAGCAATGAGTGATTTAAACAATTCTCCTCTCTCTGCAAGTAAGTCTTTGATGAGTGGGCAATTTCTGAAGACTATTTGAAGTTCAGGACATATTCCGTGCAAAATCTAAACACCGTATTTTTCTCAGCAGCATCCTTGTGCCACAAAAATCCTGTAGGATTGAACTAGGCATTTTCTACTTAGAATATAATATAATACAATAATGTTTTCTATTTCTTAATAAAGTTTTCTATTTTCTGCTTAGAAAATACTATATTCTGCACAACACCACACATGAATTTTGAATAGGTTCCAAACTTTGAAGATTGTTATCTGTCTAAGATTCTTCTCATCTGGGCTCTTCAGTACTTAAGTAACATACTTATCTACCACGTTTAAAATATTTTTTAATGTTTTTCCCATTCCTCACTCAGACGACTTCAGATACAATTTTAAACTGTGACTTTATTTTCTGAAGGATTATCCTGTCCATCTTAAGACAGAGTTACCCAAATTGGCTTCTACTGGCTTGCTTTACCTCATCTCTAGACCTGACAATTCACAGACTATCTGAGAAACCTACTTTCTTTTCCAAATAAGGAGCTTTGAACCAGATAGACGGATGCTTGAGAGTTTATGGGAGTCCTTTGTATTATGAAAAGAGCCACCAACATTTATGGCGCTACTTTTATTGCCATTCTTTTTCCCAGTGAGCTCAGGGCCATAGCCCTTGGAATCTAATTTGATAGTACATTTTTACTGTCACACTATCTGAAGACAAAAGATAGATTTGATAACCCTAACAGCATAACCCCCCCTTCCTCTGTGTGATTTTTAAGCATCTTTTTCTGATGAAGGGACTTTGGTTCTGAAAGCTAGTGGCAGGTTGTTGTTCATTTTTGCTTGGCCTAATAAAGGAATTGCTACAATATGTACAAGGTAAGTGATACTACAAGTTAAGGGGCAGGTCAAAGAGATGCCGTTTCAGTGGAAAACATGCAGTTCCATCCTTAGTAAAAAAAAGATCTGGTGGCAGGGAGCACGTTTGGAGTGCTCAATCTTTTAGTGATACTATTCTGAAATTTTGGGGACTGAATTAGCAAACAAAGGAAGGTGTCACACCATTTCTTTTTTCAAAGAAGGAAGCAATAACTGAATGTATTGGAATTTTAGCAAAATTTCATGGTCCATGATTGCAAACAGTGTTTGACGTAATGAAGAGTGTAAGAAATAATATTTTCCTATTAAATTTTGAGTTGTTTAATTCCAACACACAATATGTTACATAAAACCATTTAGAAAGCTGAATTTACCTTCATACATCCAGAATTCTCTGGCCCTATACATATTACTCAGCACAGTTTTTGTAAAAAATACATACACACAGTTTTAAAATCTCTTAATCATTTATAAATATTCTCAGTAAAATATTTTTATAGTGATAATTAGCCATGATTTTTCAAGAAACAGCAAAAAATGTGGGCAAATTACTGAAGACAATATCACTCCATTTTCTATCTTCACAGCTCCCTTTATTCAGCAATGCAAGCTGTCATATACAACAGTAATGCTGATGAAAGAAAAAGCCTGTGGTTTCTGACAGCAGCAGTGAACTCTGACCCTGGAGTACCATAAAGCAGCCAACTTGGGCCCATTTTACATGAACAGAACAGAGTGATTTACGGGACTAGTTTAAGTTTCAAGAGACAGATAACATCTTATGAAAAGCCATAGAAATTATGGGAAGAGCCTTCTAAGCACAATTTTAAAGATGGCAAAGCTTTATTGTATAGGAGATTTTCAAGGATGTGTAACTGGTTGTTAATGTGTGCACATAATTTACTGTCTTCTTGTAAAGCTTGAAACTTGGCTCACCTTTTCTAGGCCCTGAGAAGTGCTTTGGGAAGCTGGATAATTTGTTCCAGCACAGGCACAAGCTGAATATACAGACACTCCTCAAGCAATCTTTATCTTTGGCCACAGGACACTGTGACTATGCCTGAGTTGAGTCCCACTTCCCACTCTATTCCCCCCTTTGTAACATGTAGCAAAACATATCCGTGTCCAGATACCACAACACTGTACCCCAACCAACATCACTAGGTACTACTCGCAAGAACACAAAAAAAAAGTTCTTTTTTTTTTTTAAAGCATTATGGTATCAGGAAAAACAACATGGGGTTGCTATTTTTAGCAAACTAGTATTTGTCCCACTTCATAGCTCCGCCTTGGGCTTTCATTTGGGATGTAACAACCGCTTAACTCATCAAATGAAAAAGGAACTGTGAAGGTAAGCAACTAAGTTGGATGTGTAGTGCAACAAATCCCAAAACTGCCATTCCCCTGTTTGTTGCTGTCTCGTTGGCTTTGATTTATACTGAACCTATGAATGAAGACCTCCAAGACAGACCTGCTCAGATCTTGGAAACTCAGGGCTGTGGCTTCTTTGATTGAAATCTATTCACCTGTAACAGTCTTATTTTATTCCTACCGGCTACCAGCTTACCAAGTGTTATTGTCTCTTCTAACGAGTCATGGTGTCTCATGGTATGGTCAAAGTACAACAGCCTCAGTTCGATCATTTTGGCTTCTAGGGAGACTTCAGGCTTGATTTACACTAGGATCCATTTACTGGTAATTTAGATGGCCCACAGTACCTGTAGACTTCTCCTAGCTTGTGCATATGTGCCTTCAATCACCTGCTAACTTAAGGCAAAGAATAGTCAGAGGCAGTTTTGCCAGTTCCTTCCTCTGAAATAGAGTCTACACCACCTGGTATTCATTGGCAGTTTCCCATTCAAGTACTAACCAGAGCTGATCCTACTTAGTTTCCAAGATCAGATAGGATCTGGTGCCTTTAGGTATTTAGGCCAGCCCCTGGTACTTGTGCTAAATTACTGTATTTGTCAGCGTATTAGATGCACTGGCGTATAAGACACATTCCATTTTCAGACCTTATTTTTTAGGAAAAAATTTTTTAGTACCCAGCTAAGGCAAAATACATAGGAAGGAGGGGATTGAAAAGAGATGTGAGATAAGGATCCCTCCTTCCCCTATTTTCCTTCTGAGGATTCCTCTTGGGCAAATCCCATTCTCTCAGCCTCAGAGGCAAGCCATGACACCCCACCCCCAAATAAATCTTGCTGGGAAAACTCCTCCATAAACTGGAGCTGAGTTGCGGGTGCTTGAGAAAAGCAACTGGGAAGGGGAAATGAAGGCAGGAGCCGCTGAGCCCTGGGCAGAAAAGGGGTAGGGAGGCAACAAAAAGAGGGGGTTCAAAGCATCCGGAGGCTGCTCCTCTTCTTTCTAGACCCCCTCTTCTTGACTCATTTTCTTCCTCCACCCCCCTAGCAAGGTGGTGTAAGCTGGGGTAGAAGACACGGACAAGCAGCTCCTCCGAAAGAAACCAAACCTCCTGTTCAGGCTGGGAGGCAAGAAAGTGCACCTCCATCCGCCTCCTTTCGCCCCACCCCAGGAACAGACACCAACAGGGTTTTGCAGGCTGTGCTGAGCAGGCGCCAACCAACTGTGGGGGGGGGGGCTGGGAAAATGCCCTGTGCCACAGCGTAGGCAATTCCTTACTCCCCCCTTGCCCCACAGGTGGTTGGCTCCAGGGAAAAGATCCAGCTGGGAGGGGTCAATGGGAGGAAAGAGGGAGGTTCTGCAGCAAGGTGGGCTCTTCCTCTCTTGAAGGGGTTGCCGATGTTTTCCCATTTTCTTTTCTCTTTTTTTCCTTAAAACCAGAGAGCTTTATTCCTCACAAATCAATAGTCTACAGAAGGATCAAACACAAGCAGTAAGACGGTACAAGCCCCACTCTCAGTCAATTGTTTACAGTAGTTCTCAAAGTACCGTATTTACTGGTGTATAAGATGCACCCATTTTCAGAAGGCACTTTTTTAGGGAAAAAAGTGTATTTATATGCCAGCAAATACGGTAAACCTTTTCTTATTTGATTTTCAAGACTAACGTTTTGACCAGCTAGCCATTTCTGGAAATGTTAGATCTGCCCATAGTAACACATGTCTTGATTACATCCCATTTGAATTACTGTTACATAGTCTACCTGGGGCTGCCTTTGGAAACTGTTTGGAAGCTTCAACAGGTCCAAAATGTTCCAGACAGACTACTGATCGGTGTCGGTTACAGGAAACATATAACTCTGTTGCTGAAACAGCTTTACTGGTTACCAGTCCATTTCCAGGTACAATTCAAAGTCCTGGCTGTCACCTGCAAAATCCCATACGGCTTAGATCCAGAATATCTGAAAACCTGTATCTCCCCATATGAGGCTGCTCAACTCTATCAGCTCTTTGAGGGAGGTCCCTCTTTCCATCCTGCTCACCCTCACAAGCTTGATTGATGAGGACATGGGAGAGAGCCTTCTTGGTGGACCTTGTTAAAACACAAAACACCCTCGAAAGGGAGGTTTGGTTGGCCTCCTCTTTGCTCTCTTTTTGCCATTTATTTGAACAGGACTTCAGCCTTTAACTGGTTGGAGTAGAAGCATGTGCAATGGATCTGCTATTTCTTAATATGCAATGTTTCTAATGAGTTTTAACTATGTCAAATTGATGTTTTAATTGTATTGTTTAATTTTTAACTTCTGTATCACATACTGTTTTACCTGCTTTGTTTTAAACTACACTGCAAGCTGCTTTGGAGAAAAGTGGAACAAAAAATGAATAAATAATTCCTTGAAGACTCTCCAGGTATTTTTCATTGCTCTAAACAACACATGTGTCAAAGGATCAGTACACACAGATTCCTACAGGTCATTCATTTATGGTTTGCAGGAAGCAGGTCTTCCACATACTTGCAGTGAATTTTAGGATACAAATACAAAGGGACAATGCAGGATGCACTGATATAATAAAAATTACAAGGGCCACACAAAACCATTGCCCTTGGACTTGTGTTTCAGTCAGATAATAAGCTAACTTGTATGTATGTGAAGTGGCGTGTTTAGGTTTTAAAATTGTTTTTGGACACCTTTAGTATTTAATATTAGAGGTCAGTGAATAAGGAAAAGAGATATATTTACATCATGGCAGTTTCAACTTATGGTAACCTTATGAATGAGAGACGTCTAAGACACCCTGTCATTAACAGTCCTGCTCAGGTCTTGCGGACTCAGGATCATGGCTTCCATAAATTTACCCTATTTGCTTGCATATAAGACTAGCTTTTCTTTCTGAAAAATACTGTTTGAAAATGAAGTGTGTCTTATATACCAGAACATTTTATATGCTAGCAAATAGTATTTGCCAGCATATAAATGAGGTGCGTTTTACATGCTGGTGCGTCTTATACGCTGGCAAATATGGTATCCACCTGTAATGCAGACTTCCTCTTTTTCCTACTATTTCCCACTTTCTGGAGCTTTATTGTCTTTTCTAAGGAGTCATCTTGTTTCTGGATATGTCAAAAATACAATAACCCCAGGCTCAGCCATTTTGGTTTCTCAAGAGAGTTCAGGCAAATATGGAGAACAATTCAACACACCACACGAAGAAAAAATCTACACAAATAGTTCTACACAAATCATGTAGCTATGGATCACTTCTCAGCTAATTGTTTGCATGAACAACTAAGTTTCTAAACTTTGTCAAATTTGTTCATGATCACATCCTACAGCACTGACATGGAGACATAAATATGGACTGAACACAGATTAAAATCACATGCTCATGCCTTCTTAAATTAAAAACAGTACAGAGTCAATATTTATATCTGACAGGTAAATATGCAGTGCACATGGAAAGAAAGTTATCATTGCTGGAAGACATGTTGCCTGTGCTGCAATCTTTATTTGTAATGAAATATTTAACATACCACAAGACTGATGAGCTTTCATCACATAATTCCAATATTGTGCACATTTACTTCCTGGTAAGTTCCACTAACACTGGTGGAATTCAGCATACCAGAGTCTCTATGGTGATTTCCAAACTTCCATATCTGTACAATTTCCATTTGTAATATAAAACTAGGGAATGTTATTTGATACTGAGGCATTAAGCCCTGGCAGCATGCAAGACTGTGCAATGTAAGTTCTATAAAGTTTTCCTATAGCAGACATTGGAAGAATATACTAGTGAGGAGAAGCATGTATTTTCACAGTAGCTTCTGTTTTTGCATTCTAGACTTGGTTCACCCTTCAATGTGGTGTAAAATTACCTCAACTCTGCCAGCCAGAAGGGATATACAGATGCTTTATTAGCAGGGAACCTCAGAAACTAGAAAGAAGCCCAGATCAATACTCAGTCTCGCACTAAATCTTCCTTCAGCTATATCCCTGAACACTGGAAACAGACATTTTCCAGCATTAAATGCATTCAAAAATGATTCATTTGTAGTATATTTACATTTTTGAGCTTACAATGATAAGACATTTTCCCAAATATACCAACTATTTTAAGAATAAGAGACATTTGCTGAATTTCAAGCAAAGGAAGTAAAGTGATGGTGGTCACTGTGGCAGATGACTTGCAAATGGAACAACAGCTTACAGCAAGCAATGCTTTTCAAGATGCATTTACATCTCTCTGACCCTTCCATATGTTCTTTGTGGTACTAACAGATCAGACTACAAAGCATGGTTAAGACTGATTTTCAAATTAGATTTCTGCTCGTCGAGAGAACCACAGGTTCTTTGAAGAATACTCTAAAATACATTTCATATTGCTGACAGGAATTACTGTAAACCCGCTGAACCCTGGTAAGTGGCAAAATGAATTTCACAGCACATATAAGGAAGTCCACTGCTCTTTCTGATCTTTGCATGTAGCAAACTATGAAGACTTGGCAAATGAATGGAAGTAATTATGCCATCATATTTTCTCAAATTAAGATCTTTAGATAAAGAATCTTTGTAAAAAAAAATGATGAAAAGAATCGACCAGGGCAGAAATCAAGAACTGAAGAAGTGTCTTTTCCCAAGATTTAATGCAAAATGTATTATCTGGGAAAAGGTGGGAAGAAATGAGAGTACAATCACCCCTCCACATTTGGAGGGGTTAGGGTTAGGGGCACCCAGGACTACACAGAAGTGGAAAAACTGTGAATATCTATAGGTCCAACAAACCATATTTAGTATCAAAAAAAGTACCGTACAAACCATGGATTCAACCAACAATGGATTCAAATGTACGGTACACAATACATCTCAATTTGCAGTGGGGAACATGCCAGCCACCCAGGCAGTGGGCAGATGGTGGGACTTGCAGTTGCTTCTGCTTCTGTCCTAAGTCATTTTTAATAGGGCTTACAACCCTTGGCTTGCATCTGCAGTCTTGCACAGTCTCTCCCAGTCTCATGAGGCTTGCAGAAGGGTAGCAAATGTAAGACAGGACCTCTAAGTCCCTATTAAAAATGGCACAGACCAGCAGCAGAGGCAGCAACCAATCTGTAAATAATCAAATCTGTGAACCTTAAACCCACAGATGTGGACAGTCAACAGTAGTTATA
Organism: Cyclura pinguis; assembly: GCA_030412105.1. Lineage (NCBI taxonomy): Eukaryota > Metazoa > Chordata > Lepidosauria > Squamata > Iguanidae > Cyclura > Cyclura pinguis. Next base: position 336,239,531 of record CM059600.1, read on the forward strand.
GTTGAACTATAATAACCAAAATTACAGAAATGAAATAACCATGGCGTATAATCTAATATATAAAAGTCAAAGTTTTTTTGTCTGTGTCAGGCAAAGGCCTCATATGATTGGCTGCCTAAGAAGATTCTATGGAATCATGGGGTTTGAAATTTAGGGAGAGGCCTTTAGAATTCTCAGCCAGAGAGCTCTTGAGCCTCAGTCAACTGTATCTGTCTTGAATAGGCCGGCTGCTATGAAGCCAAGGCCTAGTAGCAAGGAGGAGGGCAGCCTCAGGAACCCAACCTCTGCATGTTAATAACTCTGAATACAGATTGAATTGGGGAATATGGGGAAAGTTACAGGTACTGGACAAGACAGTTTGGGGAATTAGAGACACAAGAGCACAAATCTTTCTACTAGTATTACCCATGAGAAAATAAAATCCCAGGCAACACTGGGTATATATTCTAGTAACATGTAAAAGGGAATGAATCTCAAGTTTTTCACTCCACTATCTTCTCTTGTTAACAATAAGGAAGATTTAAGTTGCTTATGTGGCTGGTTTCCAAAAAGCATTTGTTTGGTTGAAGCATTCACTACATTTAGCCCCATAAGCAAAAGATAAGATACTTTGATCAAGATGGATATAAGGATATAATCCAGCAAATAACTAGTAAGGTGAAGAGGTTTCTTGAGGAGGAACTGAAGCAATGTCGTTTGCTCAGGCGTACTGTGTACCAAGTATTTGTAATTACCCTGACATCTAGGCTGAAGAATCCATTTTGTTCCAGAAGTTACAGCCTGAATAGCTGCCAAGAAAAAGGATAAGGCTCTGGAGTGACAAAGAGACATGCATGTCTCTATCCTGATTCAAATAAAGAGAATTATTCCTGCAACCCAAGAAAACATGCAAATATCTGCATGATTCCCTTGTCATTACCCACCAACCTTTGAAGTGGGTAGTCAAAAGTCTTAGAGGAAAAAAAGATACCATTTGTTTGGGATATTGCACTAAGCTGTACTGAATAACTACCTCAATGTAAAACCATCCAAGTGTCAAAAGAATTTCCTTGGATTTTCTTTCAGAAACAAACTATGACTCCTTTGTTTTGATCGCAGTTTGAAAAGGTTAACCTTTTTTCAATACCAGAATCTGCCAGCTAGCACAGCCAGCTGGCTCTGCTAGTTGGGAAATACCGTGGTTCAAAAAACGAACATTTCCAGGCTCTGACTTTGGCTGATCCTGGCTTCAGCCTCTGGGACCCAGGCCACTCTATTTCAAACCATGTTAGCTGCCTTAGAGGTCAGTTACTTCTTGTTCATTCATTTTTTGTTTTGGTACCTGACATATTATTGTCTCAGCAATGAAAACATACTGACCGTTGGGCTACTATTATTGTTCGCTGTGACTCTTTTCTACAAGGATTTTCTGCTGTATGCTGATGAGCAGCCCATGTGCTGAACCAGAATTCCCTCTTGTACTGTCCTACTAACCTGCCTAATTGTATTGTAACTCTCGGAAAGTGCCCATCGTGTCCCAGGACAAAGTTACACTTGAAAAGGCACACAGACATTTTGTGGCCCACCTTTCTTTGGACCTTGAATCTAAGAGAATTTTATCAAAAAGGTTACCGGGAACTGTCTACAAAAAAGTCTCAAGCTGAAGGCACCGTTTTTGAATTGAACCAGAAAGTCTAGATGTTGTCTCACTGGCAAAATTCTCCATCTTAATCTGCTTTAACAGTGTTTTGACTGCAGGGAACCCTAGTAACAGCTTAAACCGTTCAGTCAGCTCATCATCACAACTGAGGTGAACAAAGGTTTTATTGGATCTATCAGCTATTTTGCTGACCCTTGATTCTAAAAAATGCCTAAAGGGTAGGAGGTTCATGTCCCATTTTTAAATCTGGAACTAAGGACTCCCTCCTGTTGGGAGATGTAGTCCAATAACATCTGGAGGGCCACACATTTTCCATTACTGGTTTAACAACTACAGCAGCAGAATGATTCTCTTTGTGCCCTAAATGATACTGCTGAAACAAAAAAAGCTTAGGGTAACCTGGAATGGAATTTGTGTGGAACAATTATGAAGTGAGATCAGTTCTGGTTCGCAAAAATAAATTACCAGCCTCAGAATTCTTCAATTCTAATTATATGCCTTTTGTACTCTGATGGTCTCAGGTTTTGAGTAAAAATAACAAACTAAATTCTACAAGGCCAAGATCTCTAATATATTCTACCGTTACACTGTAGTGATGACCATATTGCTTTTTAGTAGTTAATCCTGTCAACAAGAAGTAGTGATATAGTATCATAGTCTCTGCTTTTGACAATGTCAGTGACATTTGACCTGTTTTCCTATTATGTGGTCAGCTCTGCTGACCAAGAGGGGGTTAAACTATTCTTACAGACACTGACTACCCTCTTAAGCCATACAGCCACATCAATTTAGAAAGGTTAATAGTTAGGTCCAAAAATATAAAACACAAGTAGATTTTACTATTACTTACATTTCCAAGAGTCAACCACTTTTAAAAAACAAAACAAAGTAATTAAAAAAAAAAGGAAATATGCATTAACAGAACTTCCTGTTCATCTTTCAACAAAATATTTAAAACACGGTTGGTTCTCTTTGTCTGCCAATTTTCCTTTCAGTTGTCCATACTGCAGACTGAAAAACCTCCTACATTTGCTGCTGGCTGCAGTCATCACTAAAATTATTTTGCATGTTTCCCAATGTGTAACATGCCACTTAATTTTATTCCAGTTAAAATGAAATTGTTTTAACTGGAATAAAATTAAGTGGAACTGTATTGTTTTGAATGATTCTCTCTCATAAGATCATTCTGGGTAAAACTGTCTTTTGTGCCCTTCGCTAACTTAATGGTCATAACAGTTATCACCAAACAGAGATAATGGAAGAATTTGTTACAGAGAGATAATGTAAGATATTTTTAAAACCTTACATGTTCTCTAACATGGGCACATGGAGAAGTGTAGAAGCCTGCATCTGAAATAGTTTTGCCAAGTTAAATTCCCACCTTCTCTGCACTCACCCACCCTGCCCAAAAAGAGTAAGCTGCCAAAAGAATGGTGTGTAAATTATTTGGTTTTGTTTTTAAAATGATAATTTTTTTTGATGTCTTGTTGTAACCAACTCCTGGGGACTATGCCATACTTCTATAGTAAAGCTAATCAATAAATATTAGCATCTAATATATATATACAGGAAGAACCTAATCATATTTTAAAATAACATCAATACATTTGAGATATCATAATAGCAGCCCATTATTTTTTTCTAGTTCTGCACATCACAAAACACACTTCGTGTTCAATGGACTTGCATGAAACACCAAGGATCTAAATGCTTGGCCCTCTTGCTATTGTGTACCGGGTCTGCACTTTCACCAATCTGAAAATGGGAGTGACAGGAAGACAGAAGACACATACACTTCTTTTTCCCAAGCTAAATTTATTTTGTAGCATGCCCAGTAGTTGGTAGGCAGATGTAAACTGCTGCACTACTTGCCCCAAAAGATATAGCTGGGCTCTTTTAAAGTAAAAGAATACGGAGCATGAAGGATAAAAAGACAGTTAGTCCATTTGGTAAGGGAAGAGGAAAGAAAAGAAAAATAAATCCCAAATGTAGAGACCCAGGCTTTGAGGTACTTAAACATCTACGCAATCATTGCCTTAGGACAAGATGTTGAGTAATGGTTCTATGTTTCCAGAACTAGTGCAAATCCAATGGAGCTTTTTTTTTTTTTACCGCACAAGTGGTTGTAGAAAGTACTTAAGTAACTGATTGAGCAACTGGACATAAGAGGCTGCACCTCTAGATGCATAACTAGTTGTGCAACTACTTTGTACAACCACACAGACAATCCAGTAATTCAGTGCAATTGTGCTAGCAGTCAACATTGTGCTAGCGTCAAAAGAGAGTTAGGGCCTAAACTGTACCCTGAAGGGACCAAACAGAAAGTACAACTTCAAATTTCCCCTCTCTTCCCCCCTCTTCAAGAGTGTGAGTGTGTGTGTGTGTGTGAGAGAGAGAGGGAGAGGGAGGGGGAGAGAGAGAGAGAGAGAGAGAGAGAGAGAGAGAACTACGATGCAGCTCTTTCTCTAAACATTCTATTCAACACATCAGTAACAGACAAAAGGTCTTGCAGATACAGCTTGCAGCAAATGGAAAATCTTATGTCATTTAACTTGCTTCCACATGTACATTTGTAACTGCTGCAGTTCACCTGTACACCAAGTGCTCACGTGAATGAAATGACAAAAAGAAAGTTGCACAATCTGTAAGTTGCAATCCATTCGTTGCCTGGCCAGTATATTTAACTCAGTTTTCAGTAATTTAAATGTGGGGAATGTAACCATGCTTCTATTTCTGTATACACCATATTCATCAGTTCAAATAAGGACAAATCAATTAAAACAGTATATTTAGCACATCACTCTACAGATGCTGCAGCACAGAACATTTCACCTCAAAGCTGACTTTTCTTTTGAAACCACTGACTGAACATCTCAGAGTCCATTCTCAAAGGAAATGGAGTCTTAGTATGTATTAGGACAGGAAGAAAGCTCATACTGCGAGGTGCTTTCTGACCTCAGAAAGAATTTCATCATATTGTGGAGTATAAAAATGTCCCGTCACTAAAGGAGTCTTATATATGTAGAGTTAAGTGTATTCAAAGCACCCAGAAAATACAAAGTAGAATAAAAGTAAAATTAAATAAAATATACACAAAAGAAAACAGAATTTCCTTTTCTTAAATTGGGGGGTATTTTCCTACTCTAGTGAATTCCAGTGCCTCCACCATGAAAGATATAGGGCCAACCTGAGGACAGCTCCTCAGTCTACTTTTGTGGATATTCTGCAAGACAAAAGTACCTGGGGGCGGGTGGGGGGGACTAAGCCGTCCCACTGTGATACAGGAAGTTTAAGTGTGTGTAGACTGCAATTGCTCACATTCAGTCCTCACTACTGTGGCATCTCCCTTTAGACTGTACACATTTCAGGGTAGGAAAGTGTGTTCCTTTTTTCTCTTACTCTGCTAATCATCATCTACATTGATAGCAGAATAGTAAATAATGCATTTTGCAAACAGAAGCTTCCAGGAAAGAATTCTCTGAACTCAGCCATCAAGCCTGACAGATGAAATAATACCCACTTGACTTGACTTGCATATAAGTGTATTTTAAATCTTTATCTCCACTCAAAACCTTCAAGTATAACTACCTGAGGCTATGACGACCAAGATGCACAGTGGCTAAACAGAAACTATGAAATTATACATCTTGTAATCTGCAATGAAGTGAACACAATACTCAGTGGAATGATCAGCTTTTTTCCTCAAAAATCTATCAGATCCTATGTGCCATATGTGTCATGTTTCAGAAGTTTGAAATTACCTGTAGAAACTAAGCATATTATAAAATGAAAGAGAACTGAAAATATATAGTTGTACTTGATAAATCTTCAAAATAAGATTTTATGATATAATTCTACAAAAACATCGTTCAAATTTCCTGCAATTTAACATGTTTAAACATTTTTTTAAAAAAATGTTTACCTCCAGAGATATCATCATCAGGCAAATCATGCTCTTCTTCTTGAACTTTAGTTTCAGATCCCAATTGTTCAGGAGCAGCAGTAGCAGTCTGTATGGCTTCTTGGGTCACTCCCGCTGAAAGTCAAGTTAAAAAAAAAACAACTAAATCCACATTTGCATTGGTCTGACCAAAAGGGAAAAAATATTATTTATGTAATTTAAAGTGTACATTATGTTAAATAACTGGATAGATTAAGACAGATTTCAAAGCCTACAGGAATCAGATTGTTGGTATTTACTTCCCTTAAAAAAAATGGCCAACTTTGACCTAAATCAAGAATGTTTCCTGAGAATGTATCAAGATAAAAGCCAGTTCTTGGGACTTGGTCCCAGAAAGACTGACTTCATCAAGATAAAAGAAGGATACTAAAAGAAAACGTAACCAGTGGCGAACACAGATAAAATCAGTACTCCAAACAAGTGCTTTAAAATAACTAGTACTCTTGACTACATATGCACGTCTCTAGTGATTATGCAGGCTAGAAACAGATCACTAAATTAGGTTTACATTTAATAATAAAAAAATCATCATTACCACATGAATTATAACATAATATAACTGACCATTCCTTCCCTAGAGCTGCACTCCCATGCATCCTTGGAAGCAGGTCTCACCAAACAAAATGGTACTTACTCCAAGATAAAACTGCAAATTCTTGGGCTATAATCAGCTTGTCTCAAAATATACAAGCTGCTGGGGAGGACACTGAAGGGTAAACCAACATGTTTTCACATCAGCCAGCTCAGCAAAATGCTTTTGTATTTCCTTGGTCTTCCTCCAAAAGAACAAGCTGGCATTGTGGAAGTTACATGGCATATTTTGTTCCCTATAATGCCAAGGAGAGCAAGTATGATGTAGTAGTTTTAGCACTGGACTAGGATACTGGGAGAACAGGGCTCAAATCTACCCACTGGGTGACCCTGGGCAAGTCATGCTCTGTCAGCCTCAGAGGAAGACAATGGGAAACCTCCTCTGACCAAACCTTGCCAGGAAAACCCCATGGTAGTGGGTGACCATAAGTCAAAACAACTTGAAGGCATACAACAACGACAACAACAACAAACAGCGACATCAAGGGACCGGGGAATGGTTGCTTACCCTAAGGAAGTCGTACATGGCCAACTGACATCTAGCCTACAGTTAAAACTGCTGTTGAATCTGTTAATTTGATGGAATTTTTACAACATATGCACTTTGCAGTATTGATTTGGCAATCTTGACAAACCACATTTGGGTTAGGATTAGGGTTAGGCTCACGGCTCACAGCTTCCCTTTGGTTCAGATACTGGACTGTCAGAGTGGAAGAAAGGAATGCATTTCTATCTCTAAATAAAGTTGGATCCTTGACTCACTAGACCTGGTCTAATTTCTTCTAGAGTTACCAAGGGAAGGAAAGTCTCCTTCAGGACTGCCATCCCAAAACATCTTTAAATTGCACAGAAATTGTGGAGAAATGTGAGAGAATATAAATTTAATTCTACGAAAATGGCAGCCATGCCAGGCTGCTGAGCCCTTCTAAATTACATTGTATGGCCCTCAGAGCTCCAAAGTATGCCCATCACTGCTGTACACTCATTCCACTGTATTATAATCTGTATTAATAATAGTCAGTAGCAATAATATTATCTTTATTACTATTATTACAACTGGTCTATGCTGTGCTGAAGTCAAAGTTATAGATACTGCCATAGTTCAGCGGCAGCGCAAGGCTACAATAAATCAACATAGCCAAATAATAATCGGAGGAAATTAAGACACTAGTTTGGATATTATGAAAAAGAAGACTGAATCTAATCAATCACAAACCAGACCTAGCAGCAACAATAACAGCAGCAGTAGTAATAACGAAAACAAAATGAAGAAAAATACATTGATTTTACATTGAGTTATCTAACTCAGTTTTGTCTACACCAATGATGGCTTGCCATAACTGAAGGCAAAGATATTTCTCAGGCTCATCAGGAGATGCCAGAGATTAAATCTGGGCCCCTTGCTTGCAAAGCATGCACTCTGCTACTGAAGTCCTGCATTGAATCCTCAAGAAGATCTTTGAAAAGAAAGGAACTTCACTGTGATGGGGTAGTAGTATCACTCCTAAATGCCTTTGCAGTTTGACCTTGATGTAGTAGTCAGATTCAAGAGCTCATTCCAGGAAACAGTGGAGGATGATCCAGTTTTTAAAAAAGTTCGGAAGCGCCCAATTAAAGCCCCATCATGTGGATGAATTCCTTCTGTTATTGAGTTAGACGCTTTTATCAGAATGATTGCTCTGTGCCCTGCTTCTCCCTCTCTCACACACACCCTTACACCTACCTCTACCTTCTTAGATGCCTCAATGACACAATGATATAAGAAAGCCAAATTTGAAACAAGCACAAAACAAATCTCAACACTTTTTTGTTGGCTTGCAAAGCTACATTAAAAATTACACAGTCTTTCAAAACCGTTGAGTGCCAGAGACGGAAGCAGGTATCTGAAATCTACAGCATCAGAACACAGTTGGGGCTATTCCCATTCAACATGGCATGAGTTCCAGCTACATCTAGATGACATATGAAAGAGCAAAACATATCTCAAGCACAAGCAACTGCAGGTGGATCTCCAGCTGGCTGCACCATACATAGTTCGTGGCCTCTATATGTACATGGCTGTTCAGCTCTTCTTTCAAGTATTATACATACCCCAAGATTTCAACCACAGGTAATAAGAATTAAATTCTATCTCTGGTTAAATCAGTTTGCTCACATACATGAAGAGACAATGTAATGTTACTGTCAAATTATAAAGAAAAAAAAATAACAAAAGATCCCCATAAACTATAATCCAATTTTCCATTATAAATGGAAATTTATAGATTTACAAATTCCAGTCTATTATAAACCCGCATAGTGCAGTCATATTATTCAGACACTGAGAGGAAGGGAAAATCCTGACAAATCATAAAGCAGATTACTGCATACATATGGAATTTCATTCATCCATTCTCTTTCTGCTCTACTTCTTTGACTTCAATCACTTGTTATTTGGCAAGTTGTAAACTACTGATTTCACTACATTAACCCCACAAATATATTACTTGTTCCACCAATGCTACTTCTGTGACCTGAAAGAAGAAGCCAGGTCATGGTACGATACAGCTAGTTCATGACTGAAAAAGCTGTTGGAAGGCATGGGGCCTTTTAGATAGTTGAATGAAACTTCTTTCTGAAAAATATCAGGATACACACCTAAAAACCCCACACATCTCTCATTATGCTTATGATGGAATATAGGACATTATGTTCAAACACCCAATTTCCACGTTTCAACTATTCCTCCCTCCTCCACAAAAAGATGGAATGAATACCTACAGGCCCTTTCCTCTCTCTCAGTTATCAAACATACGATCTCATTTTGACAGCTATTAATGAACCAGCTGTATAACAAACATGATCCAAATTAGAAAATGCTAGTTGGGAGGTGGCACATACAAAAAGTGCTATTTAGAAAGTACTGGCAGCTTTCACAGAATTCTCTGCTTATTCTAACTTAACATTTAACATTCAGAACCTGCATCGTATTATTTATTATTCACAAAACAAATCAAGTGTGAGATTTCATCTCAGCCTCCATAAGGAAAAGAAAAATCATGAATAATAAAAACAAACCTAAAGACAGCCTCAGCAACCAAATCACACACACACAACTGAGAATGTGAAATACAGAAATAAATCATGTGAAGACAGTCTGTGAAATATGCGTTCCTTTCAGAAATAAAGTCAATGAACAAGAGCATGCATTACCAAGCCAGGCCTCCCTATTCTCCAATGCTTTCTAGATAACTAGTTCAGAGTAATTCCAATAAACATGTTTGCTCTATATATATGATATGTGGAAACATAGTTTCAGAACCATACTGGAGACAACTTGCTCCATTCTTCTTATGTACCAAACTAATAATTTGCTTGTATCTTTGAGTAAGTTTTTTCTTATACAGGATGTAATGCAGGCTAGAAAGAAACATGAATCTATCCCAGATTAAAATCAGTAGAGTTTGTTCCAATTGCACCTATACTGCTCAGGACAATTAGCAGGGTCTTCATGGTAGTGATGAGATAATAATGGAATTCTTTTTTCCAGAGAAGTTAATCAGGCCAATTCTATTTCACTTTTTAAAGAAAATCGGTGAAACCATAATTATGAAGTTGTGGTGTTTTTTAGAACTCTTCTTTTAACAGCTGAACACTAAGATAATTTTAGAGCTGTTTGTAGGCTGACTAGCAGTTGTTCTGATTATAAAATGGTAAGAATGGCCAAGTTCTATTTTATGTTTGATATGATGTAAATACTCTTAAAAGTACCAGATCCCACCTTATCTTGGCAGCTAAGCAGGGTCAGCCCTAGTTAATACTTCTACAGAAGACCACCAACAAATACCAGGCACTACATTTCAGAAAGAGCAACTGGTAAAGCCACTCTGAGCATTCTTTGCATTAGAAAACAATATGAAATTCATAAGGCCAGCATATATCGCAGGTAACATGAAGGCAGGCATGCATGCACATGCACACACACACTCAGCAACTCTATCCTCAAGTCTATGTTCAGACATGGACAAGTATGCTAATAAAATGGTAGCAAGAGAGTGCAGTATTGTCTGGTTGTATCTGATGCCAGAGAAGCTGCAACCCACAGCTAAGCCACAGGATCTCAGAACTAGAAGTCCATGCAATGATATGCAGATAAGCCATTGGTAGTTTAGTGATAACTTATTTAGGAAAATCAGGACATGCTGTCCGGTTTTACATTTACACATTCATTCTGCAACAACTCATTACTCAATGGATCTCACTTCAAAGTATAAACTGCTTCCATTGAAAAGTCTTGGGACTGTTCTTCCACGTATGCATTTAATCTTTTAGTGTTTCAGTCATTAAGTGATAAACATCTGAATATGCATTTAAGCATCTAGAGACACTATTTGACTTTTCAGACCTAGCCCATCAGGATAACACTAATCTATATATATTGGACAAGCTTCAATGTCACTGGACACTAAGTAACAACAAAAGTCCTTTTCAAAATAAGTATGAAATAGGATTCTGCATCTGGAGAGCCTAGACTTAATTCAGCTGACATTCTATGCTCGTTTAGTGATAAAAACTCTGGGAAAATGGCATATGTGACAAGAGGTGGTAGCTACTCCTTGTTGTCAACAACAGATGGGTATCAGAGAGTTATGTCAGAGTTATATTCAGTGAAGATGTGGAGTCTAAAGCAAATCAGCAGTAGATATAGCTGACTGCAAGAAAAGAGAACCCACCTAAACATTAGGAAGAATTATCTTTACTGTAAAAGCTGTCTAAAGATGGAAGAGACTGCCTCAGAGGGTGTCATGCCCCGCCCCAGGACCCAGACAGGGCTCTTCCCAACAGCCACACCCTAGAGACATGAGAGGGACAGTACTTAAGGCAGCCAGTACAGGTGGAAAAAGGAGAGCCTGGGCTTCTGGCAGTGTTTAAATTGGAAGAGCTTGTTAATTATGCAGCAGCTGGGTAGGACACTGACACTATATAACCAGGGGCCAGGAAGACAGAAGGCTGTTGGAATCTGCTGACTCCATTAGTGAGTACAGTCTTGCTGACTCTTGCATACCTTGCTCCTGTTCTTTGAACCTTGGACCCTGCCTGGACTACAGATTCTGTTCCTGGACACTCCCTCCCTGGATTCTTGGTAAATTTGGACTTAGTTGCTCCAGGCTTGCTATGAACCTGGACTGGCTAGAAAACAAATGCTGTTGCTAGCTTCTGCTATCACTCTGATGACACAGCTGGGAAGCCTTGGCAGGCTGCCACCACAGGAAAGAGGGTGACACACTTTCCATCTTCGGAGGTCTTTGAGCACAGCCTGGGTGGCCGTCTCTCAGGAATACTTTAGTTGTGTATTCTTGCATGGCAGGGGGTTGGACTTGATGGGCCTTGTAGTTTCTCCCAACTCTAAGACTCTATGATTCTATAAAAGCAAAACATAACCACAGCCTAATCCAGAGGCTGTGACAGCAATTCAAAGTAACAATCCAGATGACAAATCAGAGAACAACTCACAAGTCAAGCTACAACCAAAAGTAGAGAGCTTTCTTTATTATTTGAGAAGGCGGCAGGAACCAAGTGAACAAGAATATCAGGGGTTAAGTACCTTAACACCTATTTAAGCATGGTGCTAAAGGCAGGATCAATGAAAGTAGGGAACAAGTAATGCTAGAGAAAAAAACCCTTTCTCCAGCAGAGACAATCAGAAAATGCTACTTCTCAAAGATAATCAGCATTCCACAGGGTGATGCTATCTGTCTATACAAGAGGAAGCTAAAAAAAAATCTGCAAGTCCAGCAAGTAACATGGACCTTGAACCACAGCTAAAAGCTGGATATTCCTAGCGTGCAGCTGGGAAGGCACAGTGATTTTTTGTTCGTTTTTAGAACTTACAAATCTGAATGTAGTAATATTTAAATCTAGCTAGGCTGACTCGTTTTGTTTGGTTGTTCTTTGCTTGTTCACTTTCCACTAAGTATTTCTCAGCATTTTGATCTCACAAGCAAATGCACTGCTGTGTGGCTGCAAGTCATTTCCAACATCTGGTGACCCTAAGGCAAATCTATCATAGGGTTCTCCTGCCAAGATCTGTTCAGAAGAGGTTTACCATTGCCTTCCTCTGAGGCTAAGAGAGCATAAGTTGCCCTAAGTCACCCATTGGACCTTCATGGATGAGTGGGGATTGGAACCCTGGTCTCTAGAGTGCAAGTCCGATTTCCAAACTACTAAACCATGCTGGTTCTGTCACAAGCAAATGCTCATCACAAAAATTAAGAGACTTCCAAGCCAGGGCAATGAACTGCATCTTTTTGAACTGAACTGTACTTTTTCTACACAGAGGTTCATAATGATGTAGATTTGTAGCCTGAATTCCTGAGAACCATCACGCATACTTAAAAGTCAATAATACTTGTGCACTTGGAGTTGTATGTAAGATTGCAGTCTTAACTTGGAAGAAAAGAAACATAGGAACATAAAGAAATTGTTGTATTTTCTTTTGGAATACTCTTATGGATTTACAGGTTCATTTCAGAGGTTCAATTTATTATAACAGTTCATTTGTATTTCATACCAACTGCATTATGCCTGGTATTTTGTTTTGTTTCATTAGTACATTACAATGGCAGAAACAACTGAGCACAACTGCTATCTGAATAAATAAGAATTTAACAATATGGGAGATGCAAGACTGAGTCAGTTTATTTCCAGACAGGAGGTTTAAATTTATTGGAAACAGATTTCTACAGTGACTGACCAGTACTGCCCCACATTCCCTGCAATCCTTATGACAGACAGACTGCCTGCCTCACATTAATTCACTTCACACTATTTCTATCGATCCACAGCCGGTTCCCTAGTCTCTTTGCACACATTGCCTGTCTGGCTGCCTACATCCACATCAGCACATATACACAAAGGCCACAGAAAGATAACCTTTTGCTTTCCATTAAAGACACAGTAGCCATTTTTTCTATCTGTAGCACCATCAGACATATAAAATATACCAGAAATTCTACTGCTTGCTGGACAAATCGAGTGCTCAAAGATTTCAAGTGCATTCAGTGTTATAGTATAAAAAACCCAAAACAATCATTTTCATGTTATAAGAAAGCATGTTACTTTGACCGAAGAAGATGTGTCTGTTTCTGTGGCTGGGGTGGTGAAAGAAAACCTGGAACAATAGATATGTACAGCAAAGAAATCCTTTCAAAATGGCATTTCAATTTGAAGTATCAGCATTACATAGACCTGTTTTGAGTTCCCCCTTGTAGCTATAATAAAAACAGCATTTTCTAAGGTTCATACACAAGCAAGAATTTTCAACACATCCTAAGCTCCAGATTAGTTTAGGCTGGATATTTTTATGTAGTAATTGGAAGAACTGAATGCACATATAAATATATAGTTTCACAGCTACACTTTAATGCTTACTTTTTTTTTCATTCTTCCAAAAAGTCAAAGAAAAACCCCTGACAACACCGTTAAAGTACTGACTAATACACACACACACACACACACACACACACCCCTGCTCCTCCTGTTTCCTCCCTCTTTTGTACTTTGTAGGCAACAAACCTACAATTTTAAGATTCAGAGGTCTAATTTTTTTTTTTAAAAAAATAGATGTTGTTGCTCAGAGGCAGTGAAACCAGAATACATCTCTTTCAAATCCCTATGATATAGTTAATGAATCATCATCAAAATAAAAGATTAAGACTAGGAAATTAAAGTAACTAAGATCCAGAAAGGTCAAAATCTTCCTCACACAAACCTTCACATGCTTTTGAAAGAGAATTCCAGCCATTTTGAAGCCACTGACACTACAAAGATGCTACGTATTTCATAGGCTAAATGATCTCTTTACTGAAAACAAATATGGTATCACCAGTAAAGGACACAAATGTCACCGTTATTGGTCACAGCGGTAATAAGTTAAGAACTGTGTGTGAGGAATATGCAAACAAGCTGCTCACAAGAAAGATGAGAACCCAGCTCATTGCACTGTGTACTTAACCATCAAAAATCCAGATTAGCAACAAAGCTTCTATGTTTCTCCAACCTCCAGTTGCTTTTATGAACAAAGAAAGGCAGATAAGAAACATGCACTAGTAAAATAGAGATATTTCATCTGTCACACAAAGACTAGAGTTCAGCTATGTTTCTGGTAATTTGGGAAGGGGGATTGAAAGAAAAATACCTTGTATTAACTTCACATGACAGTTTACGGAGACAACGTTTGGACTGGAATCTTATGCACATATTCTCAGAAGGATATCAACTCGATTTTAATGAAATTAACTTTTAGCGTTGGATCCTTAATGCTATAACTAGTAAAAGATCTGTACTTTGATTATGCACAAAAATTGGTAACATTTTGGTACCTCTCTATTTTTAAAACATATTTGTCATCACCTCCATTTCCTTTTGCCAATATTGATTTCATTGTACTCTGAGTGTCAGCTTTAAAAAACACACTCCTAATTTTAAGCCCAACTTTATTTTATTTTCACACACACACACACACACACACACAGTTTAATTCAATGACTTCGGAGTCAGTTGCCAAAAAAAAAAATTACACAAGATGTTCACTATAGCAATGATATAAGAGTTATGCAGCTCTTCTGGAAATGGAGTAAAAGGATATTACAGAGCAGAGCAAGAAGTAATAATAATGCTCACCAGGAGAGGCCCTTGGCAGATATTGCAACAGCAACACTCACAGGAAAGGAAAAGGAAGACTTCCTGTAGTGGGAAACAGTCCATTCAGATGCATGCATCAGAATGTCAGCACCCACAACAAAAGGTATCTTAAAAGGAAATTGCATGTTTGCAAGCAGAATACACCCACACTGCAGACAATATAAGAGAAACAGAAAGGATACAAATGCTATCAGAACAATCTCTCCCATAGATTTCAGTGACTGCTAGAACAAAAACAGATATACTTCTGCCCTTGGAGAAAGAAAAGATACTCAGGCTTTTCATCTCACATATCACAGTTGCAACAGCTGCTTACAACTTTCAAAAGTTGCGATGGGGCAGTATAGTGTTTGGAAACAAATCACTACCCGTGAACTTCATTGATCCAATGGTACTAAGAAGGTTAAAACAGTATTCAAACAATTAGACATCAATTCTTGGGCAAAAGGCTTTGAAACATAGGATATATACGTACTTGAACACCAGTCACTTAACCTCTAAAATCCCCTGTGGCTGACAAGCATGTATCTTAGCAGACCAAAACAGACTAAAATAGTTGTAAGAACTGTTTTGCTCCGGCTTTAAATCAATATTTGCCTAAAAGTAATTAAATTGAAAAGAGGAGGGCATTTAAATTCCAATACCACCACACATTTTTCCTTTATATCTTACTTATTACATGAACACTGAAGAAGGACTGGGATTGCATTTCTATGACAGCACATCTGGTCCTGCTATTTATCTCTCAACCACAGTCATAATCCTCTCACTATGCCACCACAGCAGGTTATATGAGAAGTTAAACAGAAATATATAAAATTATACACAAACTGTATTTTGAAGTGTTTAACAAACAAAAACCACTGTTAATCTGTTTACATATAATTTTATACAGCATCACTCATCTGACTTAAAAGCAATCCATTTAAATGGTATAATGAGATGTATGAGTGTCCATTAATTTCTTCTTCAAATAACTGGGGAAAATCTACACAAATCTTTGGAAACAGAAACTCAGGACCAGGTTACTGCTTCAGAAATGCGACAGCAGAATTAAAGTGCACGTCAGCACCACATTAAAAAAAATAAAATAAAAAGTACCACAAAAAAGACAGAGTTAGATGAGGGACAAAGTTGGGAAACTGCTCAGGCTGTCCTTATCCCACTGATATGCTGGCTTTAAAACAGCCTTTAAACCCTCTTCCTAGAAAACAAGTTTTCACCAGAGTCAGGGACAATCACAGGATTCTCTCTCAAACACAACTGCAATAACAGAAAATGGAAGAGAAAGATTCCAAATACATATCAAATAATAACAATAAAAATCTCTGCAGCACCAAATCCTCTTGGACAGCTCCCTACAGAAATCAAGCTAGATTTTCCTTCACACAGTACTGTTCTAGTTGCTGGGACACTGTAAACTCTAAAAATGGCATGGATTTCCTCATCTCTCCGTTTGTTTGTTTGTTTGTTTGTTTTTTGCAGATTTCCAGATCAATGGGTGGCTTTGTACTTATTTTAATTACCTTTTTACACTCCAACTTTAAATATTCTGTGAATCCATCAGCACATGCCTTCTATTTCATATCACACCAATTACAAAATGTACTTCCAGTTTGTATCTTATATTTCTAGTAATTTCCTAGAGACATATACAAAACTTATAACTTATTTTCCAAATATATTAATAACATGATGTACATGTTTTGTCATGTGATGCCTTCCATCTTATTCAAAATCTATTAAGATTGTAAAAAACTACATATATGTACACACACACAAGGACAAAGACTGAAATGATTACAGAATAAATAGAAGTGATAATATTAAGCTGTTATCTTTGTCATATACAAACAAGCAGCAACTACACCACACCATGTTTGAAGTTTAAATATGTGAAAGTTAAAACAGCTGCAGTGGCCAACATGTATTTACAAAGAACACCCCTTGTGAAATAAATGCATAAGAACTCAAAATAAACCATTTCTAAATGAGTGCTCACAAACCACTATCAATTCCCCACATCACAAAAAATGAAGTCATAAGGCACTATGGGATGTCTTTCAGACTTCTCTCTCAGCTCACTTAGAGAAACAATGACATCCAAGATGCCTGACCAGCGCGGAGCATTAAATGACTGTGACCCAAGGGACCTCTTGTAATATGCTAGTGTTCCCTAGCTTTGCAAAATAATATTTGTAAAATGATTCATTAGCTGATATGCTGGTGTTCCCCAGTTTCTCCAACACTGTATTCATTTCATCCATTTCAGCATCAAGCTGGAGAGTGGAATAAAGTCCACACAATAGTCTCAAACACATTTTCATGCACATGTCTGCTAATATGTTCATTTACGTATGTTTTGTCAAACACACACACGTTTGTAATTTTCTTTAATGTACACAATTTTCACAAATATCCACATGGCAGAGTACACCAAATGTTCAGTTTTCACACTAATTTTTTGACCGCTTGATTCCACTCAGAAAGGTGCAAATATCAAGGTTTTACTACATTTGGGTTTGTGTGTCAGGTTAGGGACATTTACATTAATATAAAAAATAAATTTCTCCCCATCCCTATTTTCACAACAAATAAGAAGCAAGGTATTTCCTGAAGACTGAAATTCTGAGAACAACAGTTACAAAGCAAGCAGATAAAGAACTTTACCTAAGGTACTTTTAACAGTGACGGCATATGATATAAAATGCTTATTTTATGTCTTTTTTCAAACTTCTCTTCAGTATCCACTGGAGGAAGATATTAGACTGACCTGCTCCTGTTACCAAACATATTCTCATTTGTAAGCATTTGTAAACAGTAAGCTACCAAATACGTCCCTCTTAGAAAAGTAGGCCACAGTCAGTTAACATTAAAATATGTTCACGCTATTTCAAGTTGACTGGGTTAGCTGTCTTCCACCAGTGGCTCTCCCTTGTCTTAAAAACAAAAGAACTGAATTGAATTACTGAAGCCTCCAAAACCTTTATTGCCCTCAAGTGGACATACCAAGTTGACTTCCAACAGTTATACATGGAAAACCTGAACTGACACTTCGCTGCTCTATCATTGCGGCTGCATATATGTATAAATTATATGGGCCTGCTGGAAGAAAACCCATAAGCTTCTGCAACATCATTGAAGGTTTTATGCATATAGATTTGCAGAGTGACTAAAATGTGACAAATTGCTATTAAACTGCAGAAGAAACACAGTGATTACAGTATATGAAAATGCAATGCATCTAGAGGAGAACACAGTTACATCAATGCATTACACTGATTAAATCTTACAGTTTATTTTATATATTCATACTTAACAAATGATATTAAAAACCAACAAGTGCTGAACAAATTTAGGAAGCAATCATGACACAGCCAGGGCTTTTAGAGAATTAACTTGTAAACATAAACTATGAGAAATATGAGGGAGAGATTACTAGACCACAGAATTGCAGCAATAAATGTTAAATGGGTAGATGACAAATTGCTGGAAAATGGCAGGCAGGCATACAAAGAACATAACTGCTTTTTATATTCTTGTATAAAAACATCTTATCAGCTTGTCAACACTGAGCTTCATGCAGCAACAAACAGATTGTGAGCTCCAATTTCCAGTAATGTGTGCTCAACATTTTTAACTAATATCCAACTAAAACAACCCAACATAATTTTAATATTCAATAAATAAAATGGCTACATTCATAATGAACTATTTTTAAAAGCAAGATATACATGGATTCCTTGAAAGCAATGACTGCTCCTACCACATAGCCCAGGATGTCTATTTCACATTCAACTCATCGACTGAAGCAAAAGCCTGTGCATATTTATATGGAAGTTCCACCTGCATAGCATGGCTTACTTTCTAGTACATTTAAGCGAATTCATCTTTTCACATAGCCCCACTCTCTCTAATAAGGGACTTTTAAGTGAAAAATATGGGAATTTTGATAAAATTTGTATCTAGGTTTGTGTTTTCAATATATTCAAAGTACACAGTAACTTTCATCAACACATCTCTATAACTTCTGTTGTGTAGGTTTTTATTATTACAGCTGGGTCTCAATTTATATTAAGGGTTACATTCCTGGATTTATTATGTAAACTGAGACTGCTGAAAGTTGGGGACCCAGTTCCACAGGAAAACACTAGAGACTTGGGAATATGTTCCAACAGAGCTGAAGTAGTGACAAAGTAACTGACTTTACTCAACCTACTACCAGTTTTAAAGAGGTTTAAGGCATGAAACATCAGCATTTATCTTTTCTAGGCTACAGAAATTTGCAGATGCTCTTCAGAAGGACCAAACGAGGAATTAGCCGTTTATCCCAAGAGGGCCGGGTTGGGGTGAGCTCTTTTATCCTAATTCACTCTCTCGCACTGCCCTCTCCTCACTCTACTACCTTGTTCAACTACACAGGTGCACTGGCAAAACTAAGTATTGTGGTGATACTTTCATTTATTTATTATTTCTGGGGAAACACTGTAAATCTGAAATATCAGAAATTAGAGCAATGCAAATTGCAACTTGCCTGTACTCTTTTATGGTGGGTACAAAAGAGAAAAGCTTCAAAGCTTTAAGAGTTCTAAATAACTTGCTAACATATTTCCTAACATGTTCAGCCAGAGTTCTTAATTCTATCACTGCATCCCTTCCACACATATCCCCCCACCCGCAAGACACACGTATGGAATATGAGGACCTTTATCATTGTATAGGAACAGACACAACACATGTCAAAATGCCACCCTAAAAACCAAGCTTGACTATGCTTTCCTGGTAATATGTTCCCCTTTCACATAGTGGGATAGACATCTGACTGAGACTGCTCTCTGATAATTACAGCACAGGAAACATTTTATGAAAACTGTTCAAGTATCTTATGCCATGGACATCTTCAGCTGCACTCAACTTCTTTGAGGAGAAGCCTAAGTGGGATGGCAAGGGGATGAAATGTAAGATTGCTCTTTGCTGTACACCGGAAATATCATACAAAGATGCTCCAATGCTGAAATTGCAGTCTGAAACATTCAACCAACAGCATCACTGTGTAGCATTAAAATGTTTCTGTACCTTCTATATCCAGAAAAACAAAGGCTATTTCTATAGTAGGGCTGGCAACTTCATGGCCCATGGACCGCATGTAACCTGTGAAGGGTCCCCTGTAATCCTTTGGTCTTGGAAGCCTTCTGTAGTTCACTTTGGGAAAGGGACCTGGAACCCTTCTGATGCCTCCCAATCCACTTAAATGAGGGGGGAAATGGTAAACAATGTTTTTTTTTCCTGGTTAAAAATGGCCTCCAGTTAACTTAAATAGGCCTGTTTTGTCCACTATTCGTCACAGTTTTTGCAATGTTGACAGTCTTGTATACACCAAGGGGTAATAATGCCAGTTAAAGCCATCCCAGTCAAGATTTAACACTACAAAATATGGAAAAGTCAAAGGGAGATAGTTCTGCAAGGCACTGTACATGTGGCAAGATGTGATCCTTCAGGTTCCAAAGCCCCCAGTCATTACGAGTTCTAAAGATCAAACAGAACACTGCAAAAATGGAGTTGGAATCAGTCTGGGAAACAATAAGAGTGACAAAATACTGGTGTAGTATATTTGCATGGCCCATGTACAGTTAGCAGTTTTACGGCTGTCAGTTACTGGACCAGTGAAATTTTCAGAACTGTCCTCAGGACAGGGCAGCTCATGTTGAGCACTGTCTTCACATGTCTTAATTAACAACAGAACAAACAAGAGCCCTTCTATTTCTGGACTCATTCAGAATTTTATGCCTTTTTTATGCCTTTTATTCCTTTACTGTTATGTGCACCAAATACAGACTCATAGACAAGGGCCATCCAGTTGAGTTGTAATCCAACAGCATCTAGAGGGCCACAATTTCTGCACTTTCATTCATACATTCATAGGAGTAGAAGTTCCTGAGCAATTCAAGTATTCAAGCCAGAGTCAAGGCATTAGCTTTCCAGGAAATGTGTGTGCATTCTTCCAAATTTATGTATTAGCTTCCTAAACCAGTGGTTCTTAGTCTTTTATTTACCAGGTACTTCCTGTAAATATAATTTGTTGCTGGGGACACCCAGGATTTAACTCAGGATTTAAATATTTAAATTTAGACATAAATATTCAAATATTTATTTATTAAAGGCTTCTGGAGACTAGGATTCAAATCCCTGCTCAGACACTGGGTGAGCCTGGTCAAATCACATTCTCTCAGCCTCAGAGGAAGGTAAAGGCAAACCTCTCTGAATAAATCTTATAAAAAAAAAGTCCTGTGATAGGTTTACTTTAGGGTTGCCATAACTCAGAGGTGACTTAAGTGCTACTGACAGGGGCACTTTCTAGCCATCACGTCTCTCCCCTTTGCAAACTGAGATCCTAAGCCAGATTTGTTGCCTTTGCCTTTCTTTGAGGTGAAGAGAATGTGACTTGCCTAAGGTGTGTTGGGCTTCCACGGCTGAGTGGGGACTTAAATTCTGGTCTCCAGAGCCATAGTTTGGGTGTGCACACACCTGCTGCCATCTTCCTTTTGCCAGGGATTCATAGCAGGGGGTGCGGGTGCTGAAACTGCTCCCTTGTTGAAACTGCTCCCTCAGCATCCACACACAACCTCTGCTGTTGCATCCCTGTTGCTGCTGTTGATGCCCAGCAGTAGGGCTTTGCAGACCCCCTGTGAGGGCTCTGCAGATCTCAGGTGTCCCTGGATCCCAGGTTAAGAACTACTGGCCTAAACAACAGGGCAGCCACTGGTATTCATAGTCATCAAAACAAGTCCAGGATAAAGCTGTCTAGAAGTGCCAATCAGGGTTGGGTTAACAAAAAATATCGCCAACCATAAACATCTCCAGGAGCACCGCTAAATCCATTACTACAATAGGGACAGAATATGGCTTAACTGTGATTTTTCCTAGAGAAGTACATACAGTAAAACCCAACATCCAGAAAAGGAGGGTTATTTGTCAGAGAATCAACCAAGAGCCAATGGCAGCTCTGAAGAAGCTGGAGAGATCCACAACTGAGGTAGGATGAGCCACCCATGGGTCAAATATCACCTGGACTCTCAACAAAGCTGGGCTTTTTGAAGCAACAGCAAAACTCATAGAATCACAGAGTTGGACGGGGCCCACAGGCCATTATATCCAACCCACAGCCCAAAGCCAGGAAATCCAGAGAGAGGATAGTTGTCCAGCCTCCCTTTGAATATGTCCAGAGAAACACATTCCACTACCTCTCCAGGTAATCAATTCCACTGTCAAACAATTCTTATTGTTGAGGAGTTCCTTCTAATGTTCAATCAAAACCTAAACAAAGCCATTGCTAAAACAACTCATACCAAAGTCCATTTGGCATGTGCAAAAAATCAAACAAGAGATACAGCAGACATGTAGAAATATGTTCTTTGGTTTGATGAGACTACTTAACTGAACTTTTTGGTCTTACAGGAAAAAAATACTAAATGTGGTAAAAAGTCAACCGTGCTCACTGCCCTGATGATGCCATATCTCCATGGCAAAGCATGGTGGCAGTGACATCACGTTGTGTAGATGCTTTTCCTCAACAGTGACTGCTAAACTGCTCAGGACTGAAGACAAAACAGAGAGAGCCTAATACAGGAAATTTTAGAGAAAAACCTGTTTTAGACTGCATGGGACCTGGGATATCCAACCAGACACAGCTGAAGCATATTTGCAAAGATGCAGGGAAATGGCACATCCAGATGCATAAAACTGATACAGACTTGCCTCTAAAGACTTGCAGCCATAACTTGTGCCAAGGGCCTTTAGGTGGGTGAAGGGTAATACTTACAAAAGTAACAAGTGTAATTTATTTATTCAATGTTTGTGCTGCAAAGAAATTACTTTGCAACCTTCATAGTGTATCTTGGGTACATCACAAATGATAACAGCAGTAACACAACAAAATATGGGAAGTTGGGAGGGGGGGGATAAATACTTTTAAAAAGTACTATACTTACCTACATTTTTGTGACCATTGCTGCAGGCCTTGCCACACCTGCATGCACCAGGAGTGGCAGTGACTAGCTATAACAGAACGGGTCATTCTGGTGGTGGCATCTAGATTATGAGACACCTTCTTTTCAGGGTGGTCCACCTGGCTAATTTGACACTTTTCTGGCATTCAACAAATACTTCCGTATGTTCTTAGGTTTCCAATCTTGTTCTTAGAAGGAACAAGAGACAAACCTCAAGGTATGCAAAATATGGCTTTTACTGGTAGAATAGTCTAATGTATCTCAGCCCACTTTTAATGCTTTCTTCATGCACATGTGTGTGTGCTACTTAGAAACTTCAGAAATTTCTGCACCATGAAATTTTGAACCATTTATTGGACAAATGAAAATGAAATACTTTTTATAATCTTGTTCTTAGGAATGTTGTTTTTAACATCCCCATTTCACTTCTGTTTCAATGTTAATTTGGAGTTTATCACAATCAATATCATATTTATTTGTTACTATTTTATTGTTGGTACTTGAAAACTCTTTTTATTGTGACTCTGAGAACTTTGTCATGGTGCAAATAACACTGAATAAATGAATCCCTAACACATGGGCTCTAACACAATCTGGCTCAAATCAAAGTCAGGCAAATAAAAACTTCTTGCATATTTGCTCTATAGTAGTGAACTATTCCTGTATTCATAATCTGCATTTTGTAAAGATCATTATTTGCATTAGCATTGTGAAGAAAAAAACTCTGTTCTTCAGCAAATCAAAGAGAGACTAATACCATAAATCACTGCTATACTGTTCAGTGCAAATCATATTAGGCAATTTATTACAACAATGTACACCACGAACACCAAGATGATACCATGAAAACCAAGCTGCTGCCAACAGTTTCAGTGATTCTCCACTTACACACCTGCTCACTGTTTTGTTTCATTCACTTTTTTTTTTTTAAATACCCTTCCTACAATATAATCCTAGCCATACAAAAAGCTTGGGTTTTTCAAAATATCTTCTAGATCGAAAACATGCTGCTGGTATTAACTGCAACACAGAAACATCTCTTCTCCAGTTCTAGTCTGAAACTGTACACAATTAAACACAGTGCCTAAATGGTTGTGATAAGGATAACAGAGGAAAAGCCATTACATCAGTAGGTGGGGTAGGAGACACATATACAATGAGAAACATTCAGACTCAATTGAGACATCATGACAAAATACGTTTAAGGCAGCTTAAGTATAGCTTAGTAAAATGTGATGTCTCGGTTGACAAGCCATGGTATGTACTCAGCAAGCAAAACTGAATTCATGTGTTTTCTTAAAATAATGGGGGGGGGGGGTTGTAAACCCTCTTTTGTGTTATCTGTCACTTGACATAAAAAACCCAAATTTTAAAACCTTAACTACAGGTATCCTTCTGCTTCTGGAAGTTTCTGTATCAGGCACTGTAGCATTAATTCTGTAGAACTGCAGGATATTAAATGAAGTATTCAGGATATTAATTCTGTAGAATTACAGAACAAGCAAGTTCTGCAAAACACCTGTTTTAGGTTACAATCAAGCATTTTTCAGCTGTTCTCTGGAATGACTTTAATGACTTATGTCATTAAAATCCATTATTGGAGTGGTATTGAGTCTTCCTTTACGTAGTATAATCAAATGGATAGGTATGCAATCACATTCAGAGCAGATTTTGATTTCAGTGGGTCTAATACAAATATGATTATAGATCCAACTTAATGCTTTGTGACTTTTTAAAAAGTTTAAATGAGTTGTCCTCTTTCATAGCTAGCTTTTCTTTTCTTTTAGAAGTTTTGTTTTCATTGTATTTCACAAACTATTCATATCTTTCTTATCTTGCATGGTACTCTTGAAGAAGGATTTAGATGCAAAATCATTTTCAATAAATGTATTCCTCTGCATATGGCATTCTCCCCTTTCTTTTTCCATAGGGAAATGTAGACCTTTTTTCTTTTTTCCATACAGAAATGTACCTTAGAAAATGGGCTCTGTTCAACAAAACCCTAAATTTAATATGTTTTAAACACTTTCCAATATTGTAAGGCTGCTCACTGTTTTTGCTACAAAATGCCACAGAAATTGATATAGTCTTGCAACTCTGGCTAACTGGCACATCTATTTGTTTTGGGGAGGGGAATCACAAAAAAGAGGCACACTATGCTGTATGCTCAAGTAGTGAATTAGTATTGGAACTAAGTTTGAAAATGTGGGTGGTATGCTCTCTAAGATGGTCTGTAGTTCAAAGCATCTCTTTCAATCAACTCAGGAGACTCTGGAAATGTTTAACATAAACTTGTTTTATCCATATCTCTCACTTTCCAAGTGTATCACACTGTAGGAGCAGGTTCATGAGAGAGCAACAGTAACTGTACAGATTGCTAGCATTGAAGCAATGTTTAGCGCTACCACCCATCTTGGAGAAAGTAGCTTGCTTGGTTCCTCTATTGCCCTATCTCCTGGTGGCCTACATATTTCTATATATGTTCTTGGACAGCACAAATTGAAAGCTACTACCATCAGCTATGTTTAGAGATTACCAGAGTACGGTATGGGGAATATGGGAGTAGGGGATAGTTACGTTTTGCTGTAAACTCAATCACAGCTGTGATGGGATCTAGGTTACTCTAGGCTCAAAGTTTTGAACTCTCACCGAATTAAATCATGTTACTGAACCTCATCTCGTACCAGAGTAAATACATTTGGGTAAGTGCAGGGGGACAATTGGTTACCACCTCCTAAAAATTGCCAGTTTATTATCAGGTCTGAATACTTCATTTAGTTGTTTAACACAATAAAGCTTGGGCTAAATAATGAAATAGACTGGCCAACTCCTAGAGTGCAGATGACATAGGTCACGCACTGAGTATAACCAAAGATAAAGCTCTGTAGACTGTTGGTCCTTGAGTATGGAAACTGGTTAAGCAACCTGTCCAGGAGAGAGTTACGCTCCCTCTGAGGAAGCAGCTACATAGCTTGGAAGTGTTCCTGGGTCCATCTTTGTTACTAGAGACCCAGATGGACTCCAGAGCACAGAGTCTTTGAGGTCAGCTTCAACCTGTCTGCCAGCTACAGCCTTTCCTGAACAGGGATAACCTAGCCATAGTAGTCCAGGTACTGGTAACCCCCACTCTGTGTGGGTTTACCCTGAAGCTCTACATGGGTCTAGACTGCTGATCAAAGTACCATTAAGGCACCATAAAAGAATAGTTTTAAAGAAACTGCCCTGGCTGCCAATATGTTCCCAGCCTGAATTCAAGGTGCTTGCAATGGTATTCAAAGCCCTGAACAGCTTGAGACTTTAACAGTTAAAGAAATATCTGACCAAAGGTTGAACCGTGGTGGTGGTGGTGGGACTCTTCCACATCCTACCAGTGGGAGAGGGTCTTCTCAGTTGTGGTGATATGATAATGAAATGCCCTCTTCCTAAAGGTCTGATTAGTGCAAACAAAGGCTTCATTCTGGGATCAAGTGAAATAAGAAAGTTCAGCTTATGTTTTTGGGCCTGAATTATTTATTCCAAAATGGACAGGTACACGGTTTCAAACTGTTTTAACATTTTAAACTTGTGTTAACCACTTAAAACTGCTTAGTATGCATTTAAGCCTGTTTTCATTATTTTTGTTGTTTTAAATTTTAAACTTTTTTAAACTGTTGAATTGATTTTACTTGTACATTGTCCATAGATTCTGGAATGTAAATATTTTAATTAATACTTAAATAGGCATTTATAATTAAACAGGTAGGATATTTAAAAATATTAATACCTCTATTAACCAGTTAATTAATTAATTAACTGAAGGCCAAAACATTAAGCTTATTTTTACTGCAATTTGTTGTTAGGATCAGCACAGAATAACTTATCCAAATTATATAGCCCATTTAGTTTTAATAAGATCACTATATATATCTTTCAAAAAATCAATTAGCATTTAACATATGAAGCTGTCAACAAAAGGAAATCCAATTCCTTAAGATAAAACATTTTTCTCTGTCATAAACTTGTCTGTTATATTAAAAATAAAGAAATTCTAAACCTCCAACAAACAAACTGAATTATCTAACTTGCTGGGGAATGGTAACATGAAAATACAACCTTCAGCACATCTCAGTTACATTTATCTAGTGTAATACGTCCTGATATCAATGTATTCTGGATCAAGGTAGGATGATATATATGTCAGGAAAGGTTGGACAAAACCTAAGTCCAAATAAAATATATACGATGTACATTAAGATTTGCACCTGGGAAGACAGTGGATGATGCACTCCCATGTAATACCTGCATGAGTCATTGGGTTGTGTAACCCGGGAAGAAGGTTGCATCATACATGGGATCTAGCAATGTTGGCTGGAATTGCACCAGAAATGTATGTATATAAGGGGGGGTGTTCTAGCCAACTGAGCCCTCTCGATGTGTGATAGAGCGGCCAGAGCCTATGTTGGATACATATCTTTGCAAGCTGTGTTGAAACTCCATTGGAGGAATGTATATATGTATGTATCGTAACTCGAAAGTAAAAGCCTCCTGTTGTAAGATAACATTGCGTGGGAGTTATTTTTCTTCCTGGCTTCAGGGCTTTGCTGCTACTCTGCTGGACGCTTCTAAGCTGTGTGAGTAAACTCTGCTACATGGTGATTTTTCAAACACTTGACTCTGGTAAGCTGTTTCTGCCAGAGCTCAGTGCTGGAGGTTTTTGTGTGGCTCCCATCATCCACCATCCCTCCAATAATATAATACCAATATTAATTCAGAATGTTGGATTTTAATTTTAATGTTGAACAAGATAAATTACTTGTTATACACTTGTCAGTAATACACTTCATCATCTTGCTCTGGACTTTTAACTCTGCCTTGTTTTCCTCCAATTGACATCTGAAAGGAAGGGTATCTATGCCTGGGGTAAACAAACTGCAGCCCTCCAGATGTTGTTGGACTGCAACTCCCATCAAATCTAGTTAGCACAGTGAATGAGTCAGTGAAGAATGTTTGTAGTAGAAGATCAACATCACTGTACACCTTTGATCTATCCCAAATACTGTCCACCCAAATGGTAGTTAAGATTGGAAGCTAAGCGAGCACAGAAGACTTCTTTCAAGAAACACTCTACCCATTCAAGGCAGATTAACAAAACAACAGCCTAGAGAACCAACAGTATGATGCACTTATAGCAAGAGCTATCCACTCACTGACATCTATTTCTGGTTGATCAGGGCCTGCTAAATAAATCACATACACGCAAACCTAAGATATGTAGAAGAATCTTCTCAAATCCAGTTTCCAAAAAGAGCTTTTCTCCTGTTGCCATGACTTTATGGAAATAAGCAAGTACAGCTTTTAAAGGATCCTGTAGAACATTTTAAAGGATGTCATGAAATGTATTTATAACATAGTGTTCTATTAAGATTCCTTTTAGAGCATCAAAAGAGCTGGAATTTGAGATGAAAAAAAAAGTTGGCCAGAATGAGAAACAGTTGCAACTGATTGACTGATATTACATGCCAGAGAAGTGAAATCCCTCCATTATTCTAACATGCTAAATCATTGCTGTGATGGCATGAAAATCACAGACAACCCATGTCAGCACAATGCCACCGATTTTGACACTTGCCAGTTCTCAGTATTTACTAGGTAGTGCTGTAGCTCATAGGATTTGCTTGCTTGCTTAACTTATATTCTGAATTTCTCCCACATAAGACTGAAGAAGAAATACTTACGTGATATAACACTGTCCATGTACTGTGGCAAATAAGGAGCCCACATGTCAATTGTTTCCTTCCTCCCTGCTTGTTCAATTCTTCTCAGTTCTGCTAATAGCAAGGCCTGGGCAGCTTCTCTCACCTGAAAACACAACCATTATAGGTATTTAAAACAGGAATCCAGTTGTGGAAATCCAAGAGGTTGACTGATGAGGCCTAAAATTTTGTTATAACATATTTAAGCCAGGAAATTTTGGCAGGAGATGCAATTTTCTCCCTCAAACCAAGCCACAGGCTGTACCCCAATATTCTGTCCATCCATCAGACCTTTGAATTTCAGTGGAATACCAAAGAAGTAGTAAACAAGAAGAAGGCACTTGTTTTAAAGGGCTTTTAGCTGTTTGTCTGAGTGCCATAAAAACTGGAGCTGCATGCAGCCTATGCAGTGTTGTGCCATGAACACTTGATTTAGGTACAGAAAAGCTTCCCAGTGGATTCTTTTTCATTCAATTCAAGGACCAACAAAATGTCCTAGGCCCAACTCATAGCATAGGAGTCAATATCCTATTGCTTATTCTCATCATTCTTCCCATTACAATGAGGCACACTAGAAAGTGAAATGGAGAATTAGCCAGGAACAGAGCAAGGAAACATCTACTGTGTGTGCATGGGCTTCACCACTACTGCACAACCACAGAAGCAGATTTTCAATTAAGCTGAGGAATCAGTTCAAAACTCTACTGTAAATGTCACAGTACTGCTCCTCATATATTTCTTTTAAAGCTGCGCAATCAACATTTTATTTCTGCCACAACAGCACAGATGTGATGTCAAGGCCAGATAGTCATTTATCAAAAAGAGTAGGTGCCAACACCATTTGCCGACTATGGGAGTCACATTCAAACAATGCAGAAGCCTGTCGCTAAAAACTGGCTTAAGAAGCCTTTGGCATTATACCCTTCTCTTTGCTAGAATAAAAGAATGTTCCAAAATTTGGATAGATTCAAAATCTCACAACAATAATATATCTGTCATTTCCATCTGCTGTCTTTAGCTATTTAAACATATAAAAGACACAGATCAGAATCTTTAAAAAATGTTCAGGAAAAACTGATACTAATGAACACACACACACACACATTTCAGATTGAAGAACTGCTTCTTACAGGAACATAAGGGTTTCCTGCACAATGGTGCGAAGCGTTCTGTTCTCTATACATTCTCCTCCCTGCCTTCTCTTATTTTAAAAATGAGCACACTATTTAAAAGGATTAAAATACGTTTGTAGCAGTTATTGAACTGTTGATACACGAAAAATAAACTGTGTGTAGTTTAATCCAGCTATGCTAGTCCAAAGCTTATGGAAAGGAAGACTTTTGGTATTCAGAAGCAGTTCGATGTCTTCTGATGGAACAAGGATGACATCCAGTGGCCAGTGAGATTCATCATGTCTTTCGTATTAATCGTGTTCGCTCAAGTCTAGTTTCCCATTTACTACAATATAGTGTTGTCATACTGGGGTGTTAACTCTCCATTTTATAAAACTGACCTGCAAATTGAATTGCATATACCTATATATAAATCCAACCTCTAAACCAGAATTATAGTATACTTTTCTTGGAACAATATATCCAATGTAAAAATAATATTTCCCATGTTGGCTAACACATTCATTTTCCTCCCCACTGCTGCCTTCAATAAAAAACAGTACCTCCAAGCATCGATCTTGCCATCTACGAGCCAACATTTCAAGCAGAGGTGGTCTAAATTTATCCAGACCCAACAGGTCAGGGAGCATAACACAATGCATAGCAGCAAGCTGACTCCATCCTGTCAAGACACAGGCAAAACATATAAAAACCAAGACCACAGAGGGAATTAAATACCATTATTTTACAACCATTTATTCACTACCTTGTCTTGCTGCCTTTGATTCCAACCTCATCTTCTTATCCAGGATGAGTATCTGCTAATATTTATATTAAACCTTTCAAGAAAAGCAAGCTTCTAGTTACATAAGCTAATCCACCTAAAATAAAACTATACTGGAGCACTATGCCAAGAAAAACTACTGATCCAGTAATTATCCTTCTGTCATTGGGCATGTGTAATCTATTTTCTGTCCCAGCTAAGAACACCCTGTACTTTTCACTAAGGTGAAAAGAAAGCTGGAACCTACTGAGAAAAGAGCTGTGTGTCAAGAATCATGAGAAAAACACTATTTTGTCTATTCTTCTCACTCTAATATGATGACAGAAAACTACATCAAAGTGTAATTCCACACACCAATACTGTGATAATTTGGATCCAAAGGTGTCCCTCCCAGATTCAGAAAAATTCTTCAGCTCATAAAGAAGTAATGGCAACATAAGTGAATAATGAAAAAATTATCAATTTGCTAATATATTAACATGTTTAAAATGTAATTTTTTTCAACTAAAAACAGTATTTTATTATGAACTGTGCTTGTTATATTTCAGAATGTGGCATGTTCGCATATGACAAGGCAAGATTCCTGTGAACAAATTCAAGTTGTTTACTCCCTCCTTTCATACAAGGTGGTAAAACTAGCTGAAGCTGAATTGTTCTCAAATCTAGAAACTGGATGTGTGTCTGCTTTAGATGGAGTCACATTCCTCTTGAAAGACCATGTACAGTTTGGAGTTTTCCTTTATCCAACACTTGAGGCTCAGTTGTCCCCACTGGCTGGAAGTACATTTTATCCCCTTCAGCTAGTTTGCCAGCTATTACTATCTCTGGACAGGAATAGTCTATACACAATAAGATGTGCTCTGGTAACTCCAGTAACTTTCAAATGTATTTAATGCTGGACTGCTTTCAAAAGACAATCTGAAAGCTTCAGGTAGTGCAAAATGCAGTGACCAGAACTGTCACTGATACAGCTAGATGGAAACACATTCCACTGATTCTGAGGGAGCTACACTAGCCACTTGTTTTTGAATCCAATTCAAAGTGTGAGTGCTTATCATTGAAATTCTGTATGACATGAGACCCAGATATCTGTAGGAGTGCTTCATCCTACACCAGCCCATCTGTGACTTAATCATAGAAACACAGAGTTGGAAGAGACCCCAGGGGCCATCCAGTCCAACCCCCTGCCATGCAGGAACACCCATCAAAGCATTCCCAACAGATGGCCATCCAGCCTCTGCTTAAAAACCTCCAAAGAAGGAGACTCCACCACACTCCACTGAGGCAGCATATTTCACTGTCAGACAGCTCTGACTGTCAGGAAGTTCTTCCTGAGGTTCAGGTGGAATCTTTTTTCCTGCAGCTTGAATCCATTGCTCCTTGTTCTAATCTCTGGAGCAACGGAAAACAAGCCTGTTGCTACTGCCCTGGCTAGTCCGAGCTTTGGGGATATTAAAAGATATCCTTTTGATATCATAATTCGGCTTCACTTATCTATTCCCTTCCACGTGCTTGTGAGGCCCGCGGACAAGCATGCATACGGGCTCGGCAGATTATCGCCGTAATATTCCTAGACAATACAGGCAGGCCAGAAAACAGCCGACTCGCCGCTTTAGGAGACCTCCAGACAAGTACTCTAATTAGGTATGCACACAACCTACAAAAGAGCCTCTGCCTCGCGCTGGCAGCTTGATGATCGAGGTATACAACGCTCAAGTATTCTGCATTTGCATACTGGCTACTCTATTGAGAACCTCTGCGATAACTCAATCATTCAGATTGTGACCTCTCGGAGGTTTTGTCTCCAACTCCAAATCTATCATTTTCCCCCAAGTACGGCATAGCCTGCAGTCACAATTCTCCTTATAAAAACCCTTCATTCTGAGATCTTCCTCGGATCGCTCCCGAGTTTCATACCGCCTTGCTGCTGCTTTGCTTGGCGAGCCTTCCCTCAGCTCCACGTGCTAAGCTACATCGCACCCCAGCCTCGCCCTCTATTTTTCCGGGGTTCAGGACAGGTGAAGTATCATCCAAACCAGCAACTCCTCTAAAAATCCCTCTATACCACTCAAACCCTTATTTCTTTAGTTATCTTGTGTGAGTGTGTCGCATACACTGTTTTGCCTGTGTTTGTAATAAAACATCATTTATTGCTTCAACTTCTGTGCGCTCCTTGACTCAGCCTGACCCTGTAGACATAGGGTTCAAGATCTCGCTACGTTACCCTGCCTCTCGTAACGCTAAGCAGTGCTCTGAGCTGATTTTCCCCACCTTTAGTTGAGCACATTTTGGTGTCCCTCCCGGGACCCCCAGTACACAGGGTAACACTGCTCCCTCCTCGACACGACATTCCTACAAATATTTAAACATGGTTATCATGTCCCCTCTTAACCTTCTCTTCTGCAGACTAAACATACACAGCTCCCTAAGCTGCTCCTCAGAGGGCGTGGCTACCAGAACCTCCACCATTTTGGTTGCCCTCCTCTGGACACACTCCAGCTTGTGAATATCCTTCTTGAAATGAGGTGCTCAGAACTGGACACAGTATTCCAGCTGAGGTCTAACCAATGCAGAATACAGTGGTACCATTACCTCCCTTGATGTAGACACCACACTCCTATTGATGCTACCAAGAATCGCATTGGCTTTCTTGGTTGCCACGTCACACAGCTGACTCATGTTAACACAGCCAGGGAAATCATTTCTCAAAGTAGCTTCAGTATATGATGAATGGCCAAGGAAGAACGCCCTGTCATTTGTAGTGGCCAAACTATAGAATATCCTCCCTTTGAAGGTGCATATGAGCCAACATTGCAGTTGTTCTGATGCCAGATCCAAACCTTTGTTTGCCCAGTGATCTGAAATTTGCTGATTCTTCTTGTTTCACTCTATCTACTGGCTTCATTTTTTAGTTATTATGATGAGAATGCATTTTGGTATTTTATTGTTTTATTGTATCAGCATACCACCTTGGTATCTATAAAAATAAATACTATTTTAAAAATTCTTTCAGAAAATAAATCAAGTAACTGGGGATAGATTATTATACCATTCAATTGTGGAGTCCTAGCTTATTGCCCACAAATAGGCCAAGATCGTAAGATCACAACTGCAGCTATTTTCCTTTTGTTCACAGTTCTTTGGATCCAATACACAGTATCCAAATACAGTTTCACCTAAACAGACAGTGTGTGAGAGGGCACATGTGTATACATACCAGAGAGAGAAAGTAGATGTGTGTGTGTGTGCAAGAGAATTCACACCCGTGTGAATGATGCATACAAAGATTCTATACATTTTCCAGAACTGAATACAGACCTCATGGTTTAACAAAAAACAAAAGCAAAGCAAAACACACTCTTCTTTCATCCAATAGCAATTCCTTTCAATCTATTCAATTTCTTTTTCATGCTATAATCTTTATCACAATGACAAACACAGACAATATAAAAAACAATAGCTGCAATCCTGCCCTGTGTTTTCAAGCACGCAGGCTGCCTCTTACAACAGCAAAAATTAGCAGTAAGTGACATATGCCTTGGCAAGAGCAAAGTCCTAGTATACTAACATGCACAACAAGGAAAGAAGATGAAAGATGGGACTGAATCAGCAGCAGAGATTAATGTGGACATGCTCCTTTGAATGTCTTCCCAGTTTTGATTTCTTGTTCATGTTTATATTCTGCCTCATGTCCAAATGGAGGAAGAATAATGAAGAATAATTAATTATAACGCTGGAATTTCAACTGTAAAGGGCATATGCATACTCAGTAATTGAGTAACAGGACTGGAAATGCTTTGTTTCCAAGCACCAATTTTTTTTTCTTTAAGAAACACAATGTTTTATTTTCCTCCAGTCCTGCAGCTATGAATA
Source organism: Cyclura pinguis (assembly GCA_030412105.1). Lineage (NCBI taxonomy): Eukaryota > Metazoa > Chordata > Lepidosauria > Squamata > Iguanidae > Cyclura > Cyclura pinguis. Next base: position 336,273,911 of record CM059600.1, read on the forward strand.
ATAATGAAGCAACAAAATTCTTAGGTAATAGCATTAATCTTGTTGGTATCTTTGTGACTATACTATAAACTATACCTATACGTAATTGAATTATGTACAGGATTGCAGCCAATCTATAAAGCCAGACACAGATGTTCAGCCATTAAACACACTGATGTAAAAAAAAAAAATCACACATAAGCAATAAAACTAAATACTAGCTTTTAAAGCCATACAGAAAGGCACACAAGCTATTTTAAAGATTTAAATAACATCACTACCACATTGGTTAAACACTATTGATAACATTCACCAATTATGATGAAACAGGTTAATTTCATCAAAAAATGGTAGACATGTCAATGCATTTTACTCCAAATGTTTATTCACAACCTTAAATTATAGAAATGTATTGCTAACTAAAAAAAAATTAAAGTACACCTAGGATCACATGCATATTACACTTTGTGTCTTGTTTAAGTTCTAAGCAAAACTCTTCCATTTGTTGTGCCAGAAGATATACCCATTTCATTTTTTAAAAAAGGCTTGTTAAATTAAATTGTGTTCACTTTCCATGACTTGCAGTTCACTTCACCAATGATACCACACAGCTAAGTGTGATTTGTAACAGTACTGTGGCATTATCTCATTCATTGTGCGATCTCTGGTTAGACAGAATCACCCACATGACTGATCTGAAAAGAAGAAAAGGCAGCACCCAGTAGAAAGATAAATTATACACATAACCTGTGTGTCTCCAGAGGAAATTCCTAACCTACCAGAACTGAAGTAACTCCTACCCAAAAACTGAAAACAGAGGAATAACAGCTCTCTAACATCACAAATTTCAACAATCCTTCAATTATTCCAGAAATTCACCGGAACATTGCACACTTCTAATTAATTTATACTAATCATCATTTTTAGCAGTGGCTCTCAATATTTAGTCTTCAGATGCTGTTTGACTTCATCTCCCAGAAACTCCAGCCAGAATGACCACTATTCAGTAATTCTGTGGGATCTGAGAAAGGGAAACACTGCCTTAGGAGAACACTTGCATTTTCTAAGGACTAAATTAAGCAATTCTACCTTAACATAAACAACTAAGGGAATGTGAAGTGTGCCCAAGGTATCAGACCTTTTGGTGTTACCGGTTACCTTTTACACAAGAAATCAACAATCTAATATGTTAAACAAAATTCTGGAAGCAAATAATTTACATAACTAAAAGTCACTCCATAAATCAGGTCTCCCATTATGTTGTCTTCCAAATTTCTTAGACTACAGCTGCCATCATCCCCAATATTATAGTTGAGCACATTTGGAAACTGATGAAGGCTTCCATAAACCACAGGTTTCCTAGTACTGCCTTCTCCCATTTCCTCCTGTCTCTCAAGACAGATTTGAGGCCACACAAGCAAGCAAAATCCATTCTGCAAGTGGTATCAGTTCCACTGACAGACAATCATAACTGTGTGAAATCCACTAATAGTAAAATTTATGAAAATGCTTACAAGTAGTTCACAATTCATTGTAATGGGTATACCTCTACTTCAAGGATCTAAACATTCAGTTTTTAGTTTAGTTGACCAAATATCAAATTTTCATCCTTATGATTGTGAAATGTAATGATCTTGTCACATTTCATGTACCAGCTGAAGTCTTTCTAAAAGAAAAATTGAGCACTATTCTTTATCAGAAAAGCATTCATAATGTTTCAGTTTAACTCCCTCCCCCTTTTACATGTCATCAAAACCCACTAGAAAATATCTTCTTTATTCATAAATAAACCTAGTTTTATCATAAGGAAAACTATTCACAATGTAATAAATTTTTTCTAAGTCTTCCAAACTGTCTCCTTAGTTGCAGTTCAATTGCTCAGAGCGCCCTTACACCGTTAGGATACTTAAAAGATGTAGTTGTTCTCCCATTTCCCCACCACACATAAACACCAAAGTGAAAAAGGTTTGACAAATTGAAAATCTTTGTATATCTGATAAAAATTTCTTTGCCAGTCAGATAAGGTTGTTATTCATGTGATGTACAGTCATCACTTAAAGAAGGCACGATCTTCCCCAAAGGCAAAGAAAATGAATTAAAACTAATCATTAGGAGCAAACAAATGCTGCTAAGTGAAGCTTGTCTCCAAATTGCACAGTCAATGAATGCAGAGATTAAGAGAGGCATGTAACAACAATGAGATAGCAAGTTAGTTAAAAAAAAAAAGGCCAAGTAGATAGAAACAGAGGTGAGAATACCTTCATTTACTAAGAAACAGGTATGTAAAGGAGGAGCAGGGTCAGAGCCAGAGTGATCAGCTTCAGTGCTAGCAGAAACAGCAGGAGCAACTTGAGCAGGAAAGAAGAAATAAAGAGGAAAATGAAGACAGACGTTTCCAGAAAAAAAAAAGTTAGTATTACTAAAGAATGAAGAAGAACAGAATACTCTAGGACAGTATTAACTGAAACAATTACCATTTAAGGACCTTTCAAGAAGTGTGCCAATGACAGAAAAACAAGTCGATCACAGAACACAGAAAGATAATTTTGTTTCTCGGATTATGTCCAGAACTGCTACTTATGAAACCACTTGCACTAACTCCATTGCAAGTAAAGGAGGGCAAACAAAAGTTGATTACAACCCTGGGCCTAAATCCAATTGCTATTTATTTATTTTACATCCTACCTGTCTCCCAGTACTGCCCACAAGGGAGTTTATAGCATAGTTTAAAATTAAAATCAATCACAGTAGAAAAATAAACCAATTAACAAAAAATAGAGTAGACACAAAACAAAAGTAAAGTCTCACTGTTAACTGTAGCAACCAATAAAATGAAAAAGGCCAGCAACATTAGATAGTAAAAGAAAAATTATCAGGAAAGAATAAAAATAATTATACATTAATAAACATAAATCCTATTCAAATGTTCACATATTGGGGCAGATAAACATATGAACATCCCACTCCAGACAACTCGTCCAAGACTCGGCTAACTAGCATTACTATAAATCACACAGTCTTAAAGGTACCACTAGATTCCATTTCTCCTCCCTTTTTATCAGCATTAACACACAAGACATAAAAATATGGAACAAAGCTAAAACAGCTTCATACAAATTGCTGCGGATACAGATGCTTTGTGCAAGCCAAACACATTTCAACCTACAGTCTTCATGAGCAGCTGTTAGATTAAAATAAGAGAGAGAGAGAGAAGAAACCTCTGACAGTGGGCTGAACAATGAGGCTTTAGCCATGCCAGGTCTTCTATCCCCCATCAGCAACTTTACAAAAAGTGACTTCTAAATGCATAGACGCTTCCACAACTACTGCAGTCTTTTAAAAGCACAGACGTTTCCCTTGAGGATAGAATTTTTACAGATCTGTAGTTTGGTGAGTTTCTTAAAAAAATATTTTAAATATTGCATATACAGTCATCCCTCCACATTTACTAGGGTTAGGGACACAGGACCCCTGTGAAAGTGAAAAACCCGTGAATAACTCTAAGCCCTCCCAAACCACATTTAACACGCAAAAAAAGTATAATCACCATGTTCAACTCACTGTGGATTCCTTTGAGGCTTCAGGGTTCCTTCAAAGGGCAGAAATGGGTGGCTGGTAGGGCTTACTGCCCCCTTCACTGCTGTCCCACACTGTTTTTAATAGTGACTTACAAGCCTCCTTCACAGTTTCTCAGTCTCACAAGGCTAGAAGTCCCTATTAAAAATGGCACAGGGAGGCAGCAGAGGTGACAGCAAGTAATTTGTGAATAATCAAAACTGCAAAAGTGAAACCCGCAAATTCAGAGGGCTGACAGTACACTTATAAAGTCCTGCGAAGTTACATTTATCCACTTTTTATACCTTTTGTTCTACAGAAGATTTGGTATGATAACGGCCTTTCTGTTGTTGTTTCTTCCTGCCACCTTGAAGAAACAGCTTATTCTTATCCATCAGCCACTTAAGAAGACAAGTGCATGTTTGAAAATGTCTGGCTTCTACAGAACATCTGCACCCACAGTAATTCATGCAAAGACTTTTGAAATGTTTGTATGTACCCTTTGTTATTACTGGTTTGCATGACGAAACCCTTACATGATGAAACATTTGCCTATCTGCTTTGATACTGAGAGCCAGGCAAAACAAAATGGTATGAAGTAGAAAGCATATATGTTTAGCTGCTCCAACTCCATGCTCCATGGAGTATGTGACTGAATGCTAAAGTACTTCAGTAAATTCTCTTGATTCAATGGGTCCATACCTTTCACCATTCCACAGGTGAAAACCAGGACATGTTTAGCCAAGCAGCATCAGAGCGTCATCAAGATGGCAAAAATTATTAATGAAGAGGTATACGCTATCTAGGAGAGGCTTCAGCAGTTTGCTTTTGCATGAGTCTATGGGGAAAAGATTCCGCCCCTGCTCTCCTTTCCCCACCGCTGAGAGCAAACTACTTTTGCACTTTGAACTCCACAGCAACTGAAGCGAGCTGAGGACAAAGAGAGAAAGTGGGAGGAGGAGAGGGACACTGGGACACTTTAAAAGCAGTTGTAAAAATAGGATGGCAGTAAATTGAGCCTGTGCCTACCAAACCAGGGCAGTTGGTGGGTGTGTAGGAGCTGGGACCAGTAATCTGATATAGACCCTCATAACCCTTACTAATAAAAAGCACAAGTCACCGGGTAGTATCTGTGGCTGCATTTAAGAACCTCACACTGTTATAGCCTCAGTTAGGTCATCATTCCAACCCATCACTACTTTTTGATCTGCACCCCACTCTGACAGAGGCTGTTAGGGAGACAATTAAGGAACAGAGCTTTTCTCTGGTGACCCTGTTTTAGTAGAATACTCTTTCCAAGGCTTGCCTGAGCTCACACTTTCACCTTTTCAGGGCTAGGTAAAGATATTTTTATGACATGATTGTCATGGGCTATTTTGGAGGGGAGTGGTGTGAGAGAGAGAGCTCTAGGTACTATACATGAACATTTCTAGTACTGTTTCATTTTACATTACATATTTATGGCATCATTTTTATTTTGTTTGCTGTTATTATAGATTTCTACATTTGTGTTTTGTGTGTGTATCCTTAAGTAGAAACAACAACATGTTGTTGTTTTGACCTTTCAAAACTGTTCCAAGGCTAGGCCTTTGAATACCTTAAAAACAAATCCTTTTAGGACCATGCTAAAGTTGATTTAGTGTATATTTTCAACTACTTTTAGTGAGGACGCCACTTAAAAGTTAATTGCTCAAAATAGTTTTTGGCAAATTAAGATTTCTGCAGTTTTATGACAGCCATTTTGTGAATTGTGGTGGGGTTCTTATTTTTTAATGTGAAGGCAGTCCAAAGGCAGCCATAAACTTTATAGTTTCTCTAATGCTCCATGAATCAAATTATCATATGAAAGGACAGGCAGACCTTATGGCACACACCATTCTACAACCAGAGGTCAATGTTAAGATTTAGAGGTCACTAGCTGACACTTCCTTCTTGCAGAGAATTACCATATGTCATGCACAAGCATCTTCAAATTAATCCCTCTCCTTTATTCCATTGCAGAATGACAATAGGCTCAGGCTCCAGAACAGATTAAGCATTGTTTCCTGAATGGTATGTTTGGTTTTCATGCAGTGAACTTCTTTTGTTACTCTAAGACATCTGCATCAAAATTACTCCTTCTATGATTTCCACATAAATGCATCATGATGGCACGTGCAAACCAGCAAACTAGCTAGCAGGTACTTCATGCGAATACAAAAAAACACTCAAAAATTGACACATCAGAATGGGCAAAGGACTTCTATTTGTGAATGCATAGGGTTTCTAAAAAACGTACACACAGAATGTGACTGTAAGTTTACTGTTCGATATTTAAGCTGCACTCTTTTGTGGTAAGGGTGGGGGAAGAGAACAGTCTCTCTAGCTGTCATTATTTATATCAATCAGTGTAACTGAAAGTAACAACAGCTGGCTTGGTAGGCCAGTAGTATTGGGTTCTGTGGCAATCTGAAAATGAATGCTACATGAATCGATTATTTTCAGCTTCTCTGTGATGTGTGTTAACTGCACTATAAGTAATAAAGTTAACGTCACAGAAATACATAACATATCATAGGGGTCATTTCAAGCAATAGAAGACAGATAAGAAAATTCTTAAATTGAGCATGTGGTCTATAATGTTATACCTGTGCCAAATGCACAGAGAAAGCCTAACCGCCACAATTTTGTATATAATCCCTACCAACTGTCAATTCTATTATGAGGAACACTGAGTTTCTTTATTTAGATTCAAAGCAAAAAGTAAGAAATTATTTGGAGATTTGGTAATATGAGTTCAGATATGCAGCTTCCCCCATTAATGAGGACGACACTTTTGCAAGGTCTCTGTGAATCTTGATCTCTAGAAAACCACACTGGAGATAATGTCTTTTAAAAATAGTGACTTGAGTTCTATTCGGCAGTAAAATGCCTATTTTAGTATCAGTGTATCAAAAGCAGGACAATGGCTGAATGCTTTAATTCACTTGACACCTCAGCCATTAAAGTAACTTTAAATAAGAGGGAAATATTCTCGTCTATCATATCTTTTCATAAAGAAACAAAACACTTTGGCAAGGTCATATATATGTTATCTGAGATTTCTGAGATATCTACTGATTTTTATGTGCATACATGTTCAATTATCAGCTTCCTTCCCTTGTAAATCATGTCATAGCCATGCTACCTACTTTTTGGGTTTACATATACCAAACTTTAGGATGTAGAAATGTTGGTAATTTATTTCATGTTAATTACAGTGCCCAGCAAAAGAGATCATGGGAAATCCCTCTGTCTTTGGAACAGACACATATGGGAAGCATGATATGCTTCTTATTTTCTATCTACATGGACAAAGTCACTACATTTTAGTAAAATATTGCTGAAGTGATTATCAATTTGCTTTATAAAAAAGAGTCACATCTCAAACAAACCTTGGTAAAGAGAGAAGAGGCAGCAGAAAGTAAATTTTAGCATAGGGCATATCTGTGTCTCTGTACATACCCCATGGATTATGAAAGAACTGTATGAACTTAATACGTTCTACACTGCCTGCAACCCTTCAAGACATACGTTAGCAGAATTTACAAAAGTATTTAATGCTTTTCATTTGCGAAGTGGTGAGAGTCATCACTGAAGAGGATGTTCACTGAAGTTCAGTCCTCTTGTAACTAGGTGATACAGCTCTATGTACAAAAAGCAACAGATTTGTGGCTGCATTTGGGGTTTTTTAATGTGCAATACTTTTTTTCACCTTTCTAACATGCACACTAGAAACAGTTGCATGTACACAAACACATTTCAGTTTACATTTACAGTGCAGAACTTTTATCAGATCCCCAGTTCCTCTGATGACTTTACTACTTTCGGACAGGCCGAAACTATTGCCATACTTTGTGGGGAGATGGAAGAGGCAGTAGCAGGGAAGTAGTTACATGAAGATGAATTAATTAAGAATAAATTAAAAAAAAACAGGCCAGGCATAATTACTCCCCTAGATTTAGCTCTGCTTCATAGCAGAAAGCCTTTAGAGATTACATAAAGTTGCCATTACTTAACATGTGAAAAGCTCTTATTAGCATATGCCACAATCATCCCAAGTTCTGTATTACTGCCTGTTCAGGGTAAGTTACAGAGCTACACAAGGGCACTGCTAGGTGACTGATACAGGAAATAAAACATCTAGTTAGGAAGGCACATTTCTAATTAAACGATGATATGGAACACAGACTCAAAAACAAAAGTTTATCATCAAGACCCCCTTTTGTTTTCACCCAGATGTCAATAAGCATAGAAATTTCCCTTCCAGGAAATACAATCAAAAACATAAGAAACTGTTGACAAACTCTGGGATTCAGACGCCATGGGAACTGTGACTCTTTATGGGCTTCTTTGGACTAACTGACATTATTGCAGATTACATGCTGAATACCAGAGAGAACAGTTCTACAGGTCCAATTATATCAAAGATGAATGAGGAACTTAACAGAACCTATCAGGGTGAATCTAGGCACCTTCATCTCAGAAAGACTAATCAAAGTAACATGCATTGTATTGACACCAATCAGCTTCATCAGTTTAAGGACAGACCTTTTGCAGGACCTGCCCATAAGGCCCAAAGCAGCTATATTTTCCATCATCCTCTCTGGATATCACAATGAACTGTTCAGAACTGAGTCACTATGCATCAGCCTTAGCATATGGCAAAACTCTGTCTGCATTGGCTTTTAGCTCATAACTGAAACTGTTTCTGCATCCAGGCCCTGTTATTAGGTGCCATAGGACAGTCTGAAGCAAGTGCAAAGCACAGTGGGGAAAGAACAGGTTGCTTACCTGTAACTGTGGTTCTTCGAGTGGTCATCTGTGCCCTCACACAACGGGAATCTTCGCGCATGCGCAGTCGCTTTTCCGAAAGGTCCAGAGCAGAGCAGCTTGGCAGGAACCCCTCCCCCATCCGGTACTGAGCATGCTCAGTCCCGCCAAGCTAACGGTCTCTCCTCAGTTTCGAAGTCCGCCGAAGCAAGACCTGAAAGAGGGGAGGTTGGGCGGGGGTGTGTGAGGGCACAGATGACCACTCGAAGAATCATAGTTACAGGTAAGCAACCTCTTCTTCTTCTTCTTCTTCATGGTCTCTGTGACTCACACAATGGGAGACTGAGTAGCTTACTGCTGGATGGCGGGTCAGGTCCTAGAGGATAGAAGACAGCACCGCATGGCCGAAGCGAGCGTCACGCTGGGCCCTACAGTCAAGGCAGTAGTGGTGGACGAAGGTCGAAGGCTGCGACCATGTAGCCACACGGCAAAGCTCCTGTAAGTCAATTCCCCTGAGAAGGGCCGCTGAGGAGCCCATTGCTCTGGTAGAATGGGCCCAAAGCAAAGCCGGGGGAGGTTGCCTGGCAAGTTCATAGGCAAGGTGAATTGTCTGGGCAACCCATTTGGAAAACCGCTGAGAGGAGATTTTATGACCTTTCCGATGCCCACCGTAGCACACAAAAAGGTGGGGAGTCTGATAGAAGGTGGAGGTCCATTGAAGGTAAAAGGCAAGCACACGGTACACATTGAGCGAGTGAAGAGAGTGCTCGAGGGACAATACAGGGTCTGGATAGAAAGTAGGTAGAATCAAGTCTTGATTTATATTGAAATCAGAGACTACTCTAGGAAGAACAGAAAGATTGGGACAGAGGACCACTCTGTCCCAGTGGAACACCAGGAACGGCTCATCACAATGCAACGCAGTTAGTTCTCCTGCCCGCCTGGCTGAAGTGACGGTGACCAAGAACGCCGTCTTCATAGTGAGGAGGCAGTCATCAGACGCAGCCATCAGTTCAAAGGGATGGTGCATGAGTTGGGACAGGACAAGTGACAGTGACCATGGAGCAAGCAGTGGAGTGACAGGAGGATACAGGTGTTGCAGGCTCTTGAGGAATTGCTTCACTGTAGTGTTCCAGAAAAGGGCAGAAGAAGGAGAACCCTGTGGCCGATAGGCCACGATTGCGGAGAGATAAACTTTCAGGGAATAGAAGGCGAGGCCCTGATCCTGTAGTGCCAGGACGAAGTGAAGCACTGTGGACAGGGAGGCAGGAGAAGCAGGCTCATCACGGGAGACGGCAAAGGCCACAAACTACTTCCATTTGTACTCGTAGGACCTACAAGTCGATTATTTCCTCGCAGCCATGAGAACAGCTTGGATAGCAGGAAAGTCTAGAACGTTATCCTCCAAGCATGCAGGCAGAGAAGAGGGAGGTCTGGGTGCAGTACCCAACCCCCCGAATGAGAGAGGAGGTCCCGCGCATTCCGGAGCCTCATGGTGTGGCCCCATGCTATGGAGAGGAGGGGGCTGAACCAGTGCTGCCTCAGCCAGAAGGGAGTGACAAGGATGGCATCTGCCTTGTCTGTTGCAATCTTTGCCACCACTTGACGTAGGAGAGGAAATGGTGGAAAGACGTAAAGGAACTCTCTGTTCCAAGGAAACCAGAACACATCTCCAAGAGAGCCAGGGCCCAGGTCGGCTCTTGAGCAATAACGGGGACACTTCCTGTTGCGACTGGTTGCGAAGAGACTGATGGTTGGAGTGCCCCATCAGGACACTATCCGCCGGAAGGCAGCATTGGACAGGGACCATTCGTGATGACACGCTATGTTCCTGCTCAGCGTATCCACTGTCAGCTTGACCCGCCCCGCGAGGTAGACCACCATGGGGTGTATCTGTAGTGGAATGCTCCAGTTCCAGATACATAGAGCCAGATGGAGTAGAGTGGAAGAATCACAGAAATGTAGAGTTGGAAGAGACCACACGGGCCATCCAGTCCAACCCCCTGTCATGCAGGAACACCCTGCAAAAAAGAGTGAGTGCTTCCTTGCCAATTCACATAACAGACAGCTGTTGTATTGTCTGATAGGATCTGGACAGTCCACCCAACAATGAGGTTTCAGAAAGCCCGAAGCCCTTTGAAAATCACCAGTAGCTCCAACGCGTTGACATGAAGATGCAACTCCAGGCTGGCCCAGTGGCCTTGGACTGCACAACCATGACAGTGAGCTCCCCAGCCTAGGAGAGACGTGTCGATCGTAATAGTGAGAGTTGGACAGGGCTCCCGGAACGGCATCCCCAATAAGAGATGGCTTGGGGACAGCGACCAACGAAGTGAGTCCCGCTCCAGATGAGGCACCCAAGGAACACAACGTTGATCGTGGAGGAGAGGATCAAAACATCGGAGAAACCAGTGCTGGAGAGGGCGAGCGTGAAGGCAGGAGGAATAGGTGACCGCCGTTGTCGCAGCCATGTAGCCTAGGAGCTGTTGAATGTTGCAGGCGGAAATGGATGGATTGTGCAGGACGGTGGCTGCAGCCTGTCACAGAGTCCGTGGGCACCTCAGAGGTAAGAAGGCCCTGGCTCAAGTGGAGTCGAGAGTGGCCCCGATGAAATCTAGGACGCGCAAGGGCATGAGGTGGGATTTCTTGGAGTTCACTCTGAGTCCAAGATCGGAAAGGAGGGAGAGGGCAATATGGATGTCCTCATATAGCTTTTGTTTGCAAGACGCCACCAGGAGCTAGTCGTCCAAATAGGGGTAGACCAGAACATTCTTCATGTGGAGGTAAGACACCACAGGGGCTTCTGGAGCAGCGATACCGAGGAGAACGGCGGTAACGAGATCCCGAAGGAGAGTGTGAACGTCTAGGGCGGTAAGGAGACCAACAATGAACATCGGGATGGTACCCATAGTGGTAGGCCAGTCAGTAAGAGTGGTAGGAGCCAGGCTGCTCTGCAAAGATATTCGTGGCTGTACCCGGTGATATAGGAGCCGAGGAAAAGGGTGAATCCATCCTCGCCAGCGAAGGCTCATAAGCAGTGTGATGTCGGTAGTCCCGATGAGGTGGGGATCTACCCTGTTCACTACGTCCCGGAGAGCGAGCCACACTAAGCTGTGGTCAATCTCGGGAAATAGCCGAAGGAGCGTCCGAAGCAGGCGGACGGCTGAATTTGGGACGGCCAGGAGAGAGAGTCAAAGCTATTGGAGTTTGCAGGCAGCCATCTCCGGACTGGCCAGAGGTCACAGGCAAGGAAGCCATTGGCGAGGATCGATGGTCCAAGTCGGAAACCAGAGCCACAGTAGCTGCGACCGACAGTACCGGGAGCTGAGTAGTGCCCTGTACTGGCAAAAGGACAGGAGCCTCCTCCTCCTCCACAGTGGACGTCACAGGCTGCGCTGGCGGAGGAGTCGGTAAGGGACCGAGAGAGGCAGGTCGAGTAGCTGACGGAGGGGTAGCGGGAGAAGGAGAGCGGTGCTTCTCCTTTCTCCTCTTCTTCTTTTCCTTGTTGGAGGAAACAGAAGAATGGTGCGACAAGGTGAGTTTACACTCTGCCAAAGTAGGGACCTTGCGAGTTTGTTGCGAGGTCGAAGTGGCATCTTCAGCGGCTTGGACAGTAGGCATCTTGGAGGGCTTCGGAATCTTAGGCAGAGACGAAATCGGTGGCAAGGTTGATGAGGCTGCCATTGGTGCCGGTACTGAGGCTGTCAATACTAAAGGAGCGGACACTACCGATAACTTTGTGGCCAAAGTAGAGGACATCGTGGAAGGCGGCGATACTAACACGGTAGACAGAGCAGCATTCGAAGAAGCCTGCTCCTTAATGCAAAGCGCCTGTCCCCAACAATAGGATTTCAACCGAGAAGCTCTATTCTTAAGAGTCTGTGAGGCGAAGTCCTTACAAATAGAGCAGGTCCTAACATTATGGCCCTCCCTGAGGCAGAACAAACACTCGGGGTGAGCATCTGAAAGGGAGACCTTACGACTGCAGGACACGTACAACTTAAACAAAAATGACATAACAAGGGGGGAAGAGTTCTTACAGTTTTTGTTGTAAAAGATGAGAAAAAAATGAATGAAAACGAAGAAAAAAGCCAAGAATCGAGGAACTGCTCAGTGAGGAAGCCTTCCAAGCTGCTAAAGAAACTGAGGAGAAACCGTTAGCTTGGAGGCACTGAGTATGCTCAGTACCAGATGGGGGAGGGACTCCTGCCAAGCTGCTCAGCTCTGGAACTTTCCGAAAAGCTACTGCGCATGCGCGAAGATTCCCATTGTGTGAGGCACAGAGACCACGAAGAAGGAATGCAGATTATCACCACTGCAACCTGTAACATGCTTAGAAGACAGCACTAACAGGGGCGGGGGGGGAACCACAGCTGCTGTGGATTCATGAACATGAGAGACTTCTGTTTCAAACTCAGTAAATTTTAACACTTTGTATGTTTATAACGATCAGACATTTCTACTTAAATAAATCATTAAAAAGATGTTTTACAACTTCTATTTTTGTAGTATGGTTTTAAAGCTTCAATCTAAATTGACAGTTTGAATTGTAATGTTTGTTCTTCAAAGCTCGAAAGGAAAAAAAAAGACATAACCACAACTTTTTCAGAGAGTTCAGTTTTTCAAAACTTATCTGACAGCATTACCTTGTTTAATCAGTCCTTGAGCTGCTGGACTAGCAACTGGAGCAGGAGTCTTCACCTTAGCAAGTTCAGGAGTCCCTGGTCTAGGCGGTCTACAAATAAAATAATTGAGGATTGAACAAGTAAGATTAACTGACACCATATACTTAACATTTGGGTACTGTGTCACATGAGACCAGAATGTGACACATCCCTCCACACAACACACACACACACCCCTTCACTGACACAGCCGCCAGGACCCTTCCCACTCCTTGATCTTCTTTTGAACTCTTTTGTCATCAGTCCCCTCCTTCCATCTTCTTTCATTTTCTGCAGTCCTTATTGTCTACTTCCCACCCTCCAGTAGATGGTTTGGCATCTTGATTCTTGTGGTCTTATGCTCAAGGCAGATAGAACCTTAACAAGAAACCTTTTGAGGGCTAAGTTAAGAACAATTTTATCTTTAAAATCACAGACACGCACAAATTTGTCAAGTGTCACAATCAGTCTCAAATCTGAATGGGGATTTTACATACAAATTCATTATATTAGCTACCTCTTTGCCAGTATTTCTTTCACCTATTTGAAATGTCATTAAAAATCAATCATTTTATTAAAACACCATTCAGAGCTGGAATCCAGCTCCATATACCTACAATGTTACCACTTTCACACAGTTTGGACTAATACTAAAGGTCATAAAGATGTGTTAAAAAGCAAGTCCTGTGTTTACACTGGAATGTGATTCACCATAGCTGTGATGCTCCAATTTTTTAAAAATGGACAAATACATAGGATGGAGGTGGAGAGTGAGAAAAAGTGGCACACAACGAAGTAAGTAAAATCTACTTGTTTTTTGAAGTACCTGGCTGGTCCCTTCTTCATATGATCGCCAATGAATGTTGCATTTGTCATACTCATCAAGGTATTTGCCAAGGAGATAATGGAGAGGAGATGCTGAGTGGTTACTGCACGTGATATGCCATATGTACCTCTGATATGTCCCTCTGGGAGAGCAACAGACTTCACTGTCTCTACCTCACTAAAGGGCATTTTGCCTATAGGCTGATTGTACCCAGGAAGCATCAAAGACATGTGACCTCCTCTTGAAAGTAACCCAAAAGAGACGGAACAGTGAGGTCTCAGCATTCCCAGGTGTTCACTGCAAAGCTCATCTAGAACACTGTTCAAGCCCCAAGCATGGAGGCATGACATAAATAACTTGGCTGTGTCCATAGTTAGATTATATTCTAAGAGAGTCAATGGCTTAGATTTACTTGACCGATACTCTGGATCGCTATCTTCTCTTCTCTTCAATTCGTCATCATCCTCATCCTCATCAAGAAGATGTTCCTTTATGTTTTCCTTGATTGTTTCTTTGACCTGCTGGAACAAGACTGCTGCTCGTTTGCCAGCCAAAAAGGAACCCCCTTTGTCAGAACTGCCAGATGCTTTCTGTAAATTCTCTGGGGAAATAAGGGCTGTATTAGGCCTGGAGGCTTCCTCAGTTAGCAGTTGAATAATCAGAGCTTCCACATCAAAAAATAGTACATGGACATCTGGGTCTGTCACATTAGTCTTCAGGGCTTGGACCATCAGAGAGTTGTGAGAGTATTTAGGCAAATTTCCCTGCAACAAACATAAAATAAGGTCACTTCTCTTATAATGTTGTCTTCATGGATTTGTGAACAATATAACATAGAAATCTTAAGCAAGGGAACTTAAAACAGTAATGACATTTGGAAACATGAAATGTGGATGATCTTGCTTAATATTATTAGATGTTCAACACAGAGAAAGTAATGAACCCACAGAGGCTCTATAAAGTATGTGTTTTTCAGTGAGTATTTTTGAATGTTAAGTAATGATTTCCCCCAAAGTCTTCTTAAATATTACGAACATGTATCCAGTAGGATGTCCCCTATGCTATGTTTTTATACGAAACCAATCCTATCAGCTGTACCCAGGCACATTTAAAAATGCATTAAATTAAATCCACTGAATAAACAATTAATAAATTAATCCATCCAAGAAAAATAAACATAGATATGTAAAAGACAAAAGGAGAACAACAGATCCTTGTCTTTCTCAAGTGCAATAATTTATTTTCCATGTGTTGATAAATCTATGAGTTTGCAGGACACCTCTGAGTACCATACCTCACAAAGTTATCAATGTACACCTTAAAGTTTAGAAAAAACTTACAAAAAGACAACTTCATCCCATGTCTACTTAGAATGTGAGCTCAGTGAGATTTACTCCTTTGTAGGTTTGTACAGGATTACAATCTTGACAAAATTTTGCTTCACCATTTTGCAAAATAGGATCTTGGAACACATGCCCAATTTGTTGTGGTATTTCTATTTTTTAAAAAATTTAAAAAACATACTGCAAATGAAATATATTTGTACATAATTGTAATAGCATTTAAATGAACTTGAAAAAGATCTGCAATAGTAGGGAATGAATTATAACATACCCACATCTCTCTAAAATGCATGCCTCTAGAGACTTATGGAGCTAAATATTACATTCCAGGATAGGTATATTCAGATGCAGTCATGTTGTCCATACAGTCTTGTTGTCCATACAAATTCAAATTCCACAAAAGAGCAATACCTTTAATGGCGAATTAAAAGATGCCAAAGTCACAAGCCTACATTCTGTCTGGCCAAAGAAGGGCCTCTGCCTGCACTGAAATCTTTCTTTTTTTTTTTATAATCATTTTATTCAAATTCACATATAAAACAAACAATTATAACTGTCAGCTTAATTGAAATATTTTTGATCTTCCACACTGATCTAGATTTCATTATCAATATCTCTTAGCATGCTTATATTATTGTACTACATTTTACTGCTAATATTACTTGTTGATTCTTGCATTTCCATCTCCATATTCCCGCTTCATGATATATATCCTGTAGCCCCCTCATAATTTATCTTAAACCATGAATTACAGATTTCCATCTGATAGTACCCAGCAATTACCCATTACAGTTTGCCATTCTTTTTGTATCTCATCGTCTGATTTCCCTTTTAATCTCTGAGAGACCATGTCAGCATTTTTGTTTTCAATAAGTGTACCCCACCATTGTTCTATTGTGGGTATTTGCTGAGTTTTCCACAGCTTTGCATATTCAATACGAGCTGTTGTTATCGTGTACAGTAATATTCTCCAATACTTCTTTATACCAGTACCTTCCAATACATCTGTCATATTTAACAAATACAATTCTGGTATCTTAGCAAACTGAACTTTCATTAATGCACAAATTTTGTTATCTATTTCTCTCTAGTATTTATTAGCTTTTGGACATGTCCACCACATGTGGTATATCGTACCGACCTCTTTCTGACATTTCCAACAAAGTCCAGTACCTGTATTACAAATCTTTTTTAATTTGTCTGGCGTCATGTACCATCTATGAAATAGTTTATAATAGTTCTCTTTCAAATTCTGGGCTACTGTAAATTTTTGTGCTTTTTTCCAGCTCTGTTCCCAAGACTCTAATTGAATTGAATGTCCGATATTTTGAGCCCATGAAATCATTGTTGCCTTTACTGTTTCTTCTTGCCTCTCCTCGTGTAGTATTTCCTGATGTACGTGGGCTAGTAGATGAGGCGGATTTTCAAACAGCCATTTAATTACTCCAGGTTTCTCTTTTAGTTCAATTCCATATGTTTTTAAGTCCATCTGAAACCTTTCTGCTAACTGTCTGTAAGGGAACCAGCTTAATGTTATTCCCTCTTGTTCTAATTTTTCTCTTGTTTTAATCTTAAGATTGTTGGACGTTGATCTCTCAATTATATCGTCGTATCACAACCATTTATCTGTTTCTGTCCATCTTCCAAAAAATGCCTCTTGCGGTGAGACCTAAGTGGGGAGCTGCCGTA
The DNA here is from genome assembly GCA_030412105.1 of Cyclura pinguis. Taxonomy (NCBI): domain Eukaryota; kingdom Metazoa; phylum Chordata; class Lepidosauria; order Squamata; family Iguanidae; genus Cyclura; species Cyclura pinguis. The sequence goes on from CM059600.1 coordinate 336,290,758, forward strand.
TGTTTTTAGTTTTATAATCATCCCAGATTTTCAAAAGCGATTTTCTGATATAATGATGTGTAAAGTCTTTATCTATTTTTGCTTTATCATAAAATATATAGGTGTGCCACCCCATCCTGAGGTCTACTCCCTCCAGTGCCAACATTCTCGTATCTTGTAAGTCTACCCAGTCTTTTATCCACGTAAAGGTCGCTGCCTTATAATATGTCTGAAAGTCTGGTAGTCCCATTCCTCCTCTACTTTTCAAGTCTGTCATAGTACTCCATTTTATCCTAGGTTTTTTCCCTTGCCATATAAACTTGGTTAGTTCTCTCTTCCATTGTATAAAAGGTTTCATGTCCGTTATAATAGGAAGATTTTGGAACAAAAAGTTCATTTTTGGCAGAACGTTGATCTTTATTGCAGCTATCCTCCCCATCATTGACAAACGCATAGAAGTCCAACTTTCCAAGTCTTTTGTTATTTCTTTCCATTTTTTTCATAATTATTTTGAAATAACTCATTGTTTCTTTTGGCTATCCAAATATTTTACCTTTTGTCCTCTATTAAATCCTGTTTTTTGTACTAATTCCGTCTCTTCTCTTTCAGTCATATTTTTGGTTAAGAAGACTGTTTTTTCCTTATTAACTTTAAAACCAGAGAATTCTCCATATTCTTGAACTATAGTAATCAATTCTTCTATACATCTCTCTGGATCATCCAATAATAAGACCAAATCGTCAGCGAAACCTTTTAACTTGTATTGATATTTCTTAATTTGGACTCCTCTTATATCTTTATTTTCTCTTATAGCATTGTTAAGTATTTCCATTATCATAATAAACAGCAGAGGGGACAAGGGACACCCTTGTCTTGTCCCTCTGTGCAGTTCTATCATTTGTGTTCTTTCACTGTTTATGACCAATCGAGCTTGCTGTTGGCTATAAATTGCTTCAATCCATGAAACAAATTTTTCTCCTGCCTGCATGTTTAACCGCCGTCTTCATAAATGGCCAGCTGATCATGTCAAAAGTTTTCACCACATCTACAAATATCATAGCCATTTTCCGCTCATTATGCTTTTCATAGTATTCAATTATATTTAAGACCGTTCTGATATTGTTTCTCAAAGATCTTGTCTGTAGAAAGCCATTCTGGTCCTCATCAATTATCTCTAACAGCACTTTTTTAAGCCTCCCTGCTAGGATTGAAGAAAAAATCTTGTAATCTGTATTCAAAAGTGATATTGGTCTATAATTCTTTACATCTTGCAGATCTCTTCCTTCTTTCGGGATCAGCACTACATTAGCTTCTTTCCGGGTATCTGGTATTCCTTCCTTTATTATTTCATTTATAGTACTTTGCAAAGGTACTGAAATCTCATGTTCCATAATCTTATAATATCTTGCAGTAAAGCCGTCGAGTCCTGGAGCTTTGTCATTTTTCAAATTTCCAATGGCCTCAACTACTTCCATCATAGAAATAGATTTGTTCAAAATTGATCTTTGGTCTTCGTTAAATCTTATTTTGTTCATTTTCTCCAAATATTCTTCCACTTCTTGTTGTTTTTTCGCCTTTGAGATCTTGCTCATCAACTTCACACAGAAATTATAAAAAGCTTGTTTTATTCCCTCTTGTTTCGTGATTCTTTCTTCTATTCTAATCTCGGATATGATATTTCTGGCCCTTTTACGCAGCAAACCAGCCAAAAACTTTGAAGGTTTGTTAGCTTGTTCAAAAAAATTATATTTCATTCTCCTTATCTGTTGCTCTATTTCTTCCAAATTAAGTTGACTTAATTTGGCTTGCTGTACCTTCATCTGTAATCTAATCTGTTTATCCGACGGATTTTGTCTTATCTGTCTTTCAATTTCTTTCATCTTTTCCAAAATTCGCTGCTCGGTATTTCTCTTTTCTTTTCTAATCTCTGCGGACCATCTGATAAAGTTACCACGCATCACAGCTTTACTTGCATCCCAAATGGTTTTCATCGACAGCTCCGACGTCAAGCTCTCGTTAAAACAGTTAATTATCTCTGTTTTTGCTTTCGCTATATACTTCTCCTTGTTCCAGATCTCATCATTCATTCTCCATGTTCTTTCTCTGTGTTTGATCTTTATCTTTAGTTGTGTTGGATTATGATCAGAGCACAAATCGGGAAGAATATCCATGTCTGTAATTTTCAACAATAGTTGTTTGGATACCAACATCATATCGATCCTTGACATTGACTTATGTCGATCCAAATAAAATGTATGTCCATCCAATTGCCCGTTCTTGTATCTCCAAGTGTCATATAAATTTAGATTGTCCATCATATTAAAGAAACTCTTAGGAAGTTTACCGTTGTTTCGGGGGATTAACTTTTGCATTGTCCTGTCCACTTGGGGATTGATTACTCCATTAAAATCCCCCAAAACCATAATGTTAGAATTTCCTGTTTCATTAAGATATCTCAATACCTCTTCCTGTATTGTAGGGAAGAATTCACCTTTAGCTCCGTTTGGTGCATATATTCCGACTATTAGTATTTTATCCTGTGTCAAAGTAACTTCAACTCCTATATAACGCCCGTTGCTGTCCTGAAAAATTTGCTGTGCACCAAATTTTGAATTTACATATATCAAAACTCCCCTCTTCTTTTTGTCAATAGGAGCTGTGAAACAGCTACCTAGTTTCAAGTTCCTAACATATCTCAAATCTTGAGTTCTAATTCGAACTTCTTGCAGACACATTATATCTAAATTCTGTTTCTCTAAATAATGAAAAATTTGTCTTCTTTTGTATTCAGAGTTAAACCCCTTAATGTTCCAAGAATAAATCTTCAAATCCATTTTAATAGGTTATATTAATATTTTATTTCTAAAGTTTGGCTTACTCCTTCAATATATCTCCCTCTAACTCCCCTTCTTCTTGTTCCGAAGTTCCTTGTACTGCTTCTGTTGCTTCCTCTTGTTCTCCATCATCTTCTTCTTCTTGAAGTTGTTCTCTTTCCTCCTCTGGAGGATCTTTCTCTCCTTTGGGGGTAGCTTTTTGTAAGTCTTTCTTCAATCTGTTCATCATTTCTTTTGCTTTGTGTACTGAGTTGAACCCATATCTCTGCTGTTTATAAGTAAAGGACAAGCCTTCGACTTTTTCTCATCGATAATTAATCTGACGCTTTTGCAGAAGGTTTGCCAACAGTTTGTATTCTTGTCTTTTCTTTAGGATTTGATAAGGTATATCTTTAAAAATTCTGACATCTTTATCTTCAATCTTCAGTAATCCATCATAGCTTCATTGTAATATTTTGTCTCTAACCATTGTCTGCGTAAAGGTTATAACAATGTCTCTTGGTAATTTCCTCTCTCTCGCTACTCTGGAGGAAACTCTGAACATTCTGTCAATATAAATCTCCATCTTTTCCTCTTCAATATCAACGAATTCTGCCAAAGCCGGTACAATTTTTTCATACAAATTCTCTGCTGAGGCCTCTGGAACACCTCTAAATCAAAGACATCTTTCCCGATATCATAACTCCTGTTGGGTAATTTGAAATTCATCTTCTTGTTGCTTCCCCTTCATCACAGGCATCTCCTTTTCGACTTGTTTAACTTGTTGTTTTATCTCCTTTGTTTCTGTTTTTAACTTTGTCACATCCTTTGTTATGTTATCCAATTTCTTCCCCAGTTTGTCTATTTCTTGTTTCATGTCAGCTCTCATCTCTTTCTTTGTTTCTTTTATATCACTTCTTATGTCATCTTTCATGCTTTTAAACTCTTCCATCATTTGTAACAAGAAATCTTGAGGTTTCTGGGGTATATCCACTGATGTCCATCTGGTTGTCTGGGAAGTTGTTGTTGTTGCCGCTACCACCGCTCCTCTTCTTGTCCTTTGATCCATGTTTAATTATTTTGTAGTACCTAATACTGGATGCTTGTTATTTAGCTTAATCAATGTTCAATATAAAGTTCAATTCATTATACATATGTTTTCTACAGTTACCACCTAAAAATGCTTACTATTTATACCCTTGTCATTTTCAAATTCTTATAAAATTCAGATTATTGTATCTATAGTTCCTTCACATTAAATTAAATTCATTCCATGTAAAACACAATCACATAGATCCTTAACTTAACTTAACTTAATTGCTTGAAAGTGAAATTATCACTACCCAATTGAAATAAAAATAAAAATAGCTGTATATGTGTAGTTTATACAAATATCTAATGTATCAATTTATATAGATATATAGATTTATTCCATGAGATTGTATATAGTTACCTAAAAGAAACCACTTATATGATGAAATCTATTACACTATATTCAATTCATACAGCAAGTTCATGCAATAAAATCAGTGGACTGTGCCTGGGCCCAATTCTTTCACTTCCCCCTCCCAGCAAATGCTGTATCTCTTCTCTCTTCTGGAACTGTTCCCAGACCTTAACTGTGAGAGCTTCTCCTCCGGTGTTGATAACAGAAGTCTGAGCCGCACTGCTGCGTGGGGGTAAAAGTCTCTCTGTCTTTCCTGTCCTTCCAGCACAGCCTCAAAAAAAAAAACACTCCCTTATGAATATTTTTAGGTCCACGAATTGTTCTCAAAAGCCAAACAGACAAAAAATAAAAAGATCAGACGTAGTTACAGAGCAAAGTTCGCAGTTTTAAAAATCAAGCCACAATCCAAGTGTCACAGTTCCAAATTTCAATATTCTATGTTTCATTGTTCCATGTTCAATGTTCAATAATCCAAAATAAAAAGAATCCAAAAGGAAACACCGATGTCCTGTCTCGTCATGAAAAGAACACTGTAATCCACAAAATCCGGTGCAGCCACATCTTAACTCCAATACTCCCAGAAACACAGATGTAAGGTCCCAAACAGACCTATTTATGTTACCAAAATTCCAAAATTCCAAGTCAGTTCAGTCAAAGTGGAGGGAGAGCAAAACAGAAAGGCAAAAACTTAAGTTTAAACCAGGGATAGCCATGTTCTCAGTCCGGTCTCTTCATACCAAACAAAGACAAAAAAAAAAAAAAGGCGCAAAAAACAATCCCGTCTCTGTAGCTCTCCACTTATTCTCTTTAATCAAAACAAGACTCATCAAATGTCATTTACCATGTCTTCTAAAAAAAACCGCTAGGGAAATGTGTTATGTTCTTAATATACAGTCTATCTTCAGAATGTTACAGTCTTCCTAAAAAATTATCCACCATTTCATACTCACTGTCTGCCGGGTCACTTTGTACTGCTGCTCCTGTTCACCGCTGCTAGTCCCAAATTGTTGCAGTATCAACGGAATAAAAACTAGATCAGATGCTTACTGTCTCAAATCGTGTCTTCTTTTTTAAAAGGCGGTGGCGGCACTTGTGCCGCAAATATGGCGTCCCTGCTCGATCTGTCGTAGCCCTTCGGCCCCCCTGACACCGCCCGCTCCTTCTTGTCAGAAAGAGCTCGGCACCAGTTACGGAGCTCCCTTCGAGCAATCTTCCATACCCCCTTTACCGGGGGGGTGTCTAGCCGCTTATCCAATGAAAAAAAACCGGTTGGATTCCAGCAGGAGATAGCACGGAGTTGCAGAGTTCACTCCGTGCGACCTCTCATGCACACCATGTGACCGCAAGCCTGAAATCTTTCAATACAATCAAAACTGACAGCAGATTTAACATCAGAGGCAGAATGCAGGCCTGTGACTCTAACATCCTCACCTTCCATTTCCCTCTTACATGATTTTTTAACATCTTTGTCTGATGAAGAGGTCAGTGAAGCCTCAAAAGTTACAAGTTCTTGGGAGTGGTACATCAACCTCTGCACTACTTGCACATAATTTAGGCCTCAAAACAATCCTGTAAAATATCAGTAAAAATGACAGGCTGCTCCCTTCCAACCAAGAACATGTAAGGGAGAAATTGGTAAAAGGCTTGTGATGAAGGGACATCTCTGGTGGCAAGGAAAGCTCACCCGCTTCTTCAGTTCTCTTGGCTTCCATTGCACATAGTGCTCTAAACACAGGCAGGATTCTACCTCTATTTACACACAGTATAGACTAGAAAGGTTTCAAGAGATGTAATAAAACTAAGAATTTTGAAAGTTCAATCAGTGTAAAGTTAAAACCAGCAAGTGTTTCTCAACCCTCTTCTCCTTTCCCCTCAACAGTGAAATGAACTTTTGGGAACCTGTGCAAAGACAAGGAACTAGACTGTGAAGTGTAAACATACATCATTGAATACCAAAGTCAGGATGGTCCATGCCATCATATTTCTGATTTCTATATATGGCTGTGAAAGAGGGACAGTGAAGAATGCTAGTGGGAACAGAATCAATTCATTTGAGATGTGGTACTGGAGGTGATTTCTGCAGATACCATGGACTGCCAAAAAGATAAAATAAATGAGTCCAAGAGCAAATCAAATCTGAAATGATCCTAGAAGCCAAGATGAATAAGCTGAGAAAGCCATACTTTGAACATATAGTGAGAAGACATAACTCTTTAGAAAAGACAATAACGTTTAGTAAGGCAAAAGATAACAGGAAAAGAGAAAGACTACAGTTGTGGTGGATAGACTCATCAAGCACAGCCCTGAGTTTGCAAGACCTCAGCAGGTCTGTTGATAATAGGGTGAATTGGACATCTCCCATTCATAAGTTGAAGTCAGCTTGATGGCAATTAACTACACTAACAAATTGACAATATGATTTCTTGAAGATACAGTGACACTTAAGTGTCGATATGAAGAAAAAGCAGTATGTGATTCCTCTTCCTCCTCCTCCTCCTCTTCCTCCCCAGGGCTAAAAGAGGCAAGAGATTCCTCTTCTCAAGTAGAAATACCCTTATCAGTACCGAGACTGGCATGACTCAACACCAACCATGCAGATGTTGACATTATGCTGCTCTGGTTGTTTTGCCCTGCACAGGATTGCTTTGGGGGCCCTCTAAAAATTATATAAAGCTCAAGCAGAGTAAAACAGGCCTGTGATACTAGCTTATATTAGACTATAAACAAGCTTAAGTACATAGATATTATCATGTGTCATGCCAATAGTACATGATAATAACAGGTATATGATAGTATAACAATAGCATATGATAGTAACAATAGAAGCCTTGTAATTACACTCTTGACCAATCCTCCCCTCAAAAAACAAAACAAAACATAACAACCACACTACAAATGGTATTTGGTTGTACTCTCAGCTGCAGGTATTTGTTTAAGACAAAACATATGCATGCGTCTTGACTCAGGCAACAGCCTAGAGTCTGTTTTCCAAACAGTATTTTCTCCTTCTGTATGTGAGAGTACAAGGAGAACTTGTTTGCATTAAACATGCTCTCAACTTCAACAGAAATGAGATTAATGTAGATCATATTATGATATTTTAACTGAACCAAAGAAGTATTCTGACTTGGATCCTAAGAAGCATAAGTGATGTTCCCTGCACGGAACAGGGTTTTCTTTTCCTATCTTCCCTTTAAGCTTACAGTGTTCACCTCAGAAACCAATGCAAAACACAGAAGGACCCTCAGGAATGGTGTGGGACAGAACACACAGGGTTTCACATGAAAGAGAGCTGTAACAGACTACACATGTGCAAATGGAAGTGCCTTTTCACTTGCACTAGAACTCAACCAAATCCATCCATCCATCCATCCATCCATCCATACATACATACATATATATAAAACTAAGTTAATACTCCACTCTAAACTGTATACAATGATTATTACAGGAAGAAAATATGTTTCACAACTATCTTTACTAGCTAGAAACACCAGCGTAGAGAATATTTGTGATTACTAGCTGCCACTATCTAAAGCTACAGGTGGCCAAGGTTTCAATCCAATTAGATTTTTCATCCAGTAGCAACTAGCATATACCACTGAATCAACGGGATTTACATATATGTTGACTTATCATTCAACAATAGAGTCACCAATTCTACTCTATCCCAGTCTAAAGTTCAGATTTAGTATTTATTTATTGCTTACAGTCATATCCTGCATTTCTACCAATGAGATCAAGGTGGCATACAAGTTTGTCCTTTTGCTCTCTTTTAATTTCACAGCAATCCTACTAAGTAGGTCAGGCTGAATGACAGTGACTTGTCCAAAATCAGCCAGTAAGTTTCAAAGCTCTGTGAGGTCTAGACCTCTATATCTCTCATGTTCCAGTCCTAACCGCGGCCGCTGCATCAAAAAATTCAGAAGAGCAGATCTACTAAAGCCAGCTCTTAATCATGCCAAAAGTACTTCTTCGTACGCTCTTATCAGAAGCAGAAACTTAGCAGAAACAGTGTGCTAAGACAAAGCAACGTCAGTAGAGAAACACAGTTGTTCGAAAATGTTCTTGAGGGCTCCACCTACTAATTTTTCTAGCAACTTTCACTATCCAGTAAAGAAAGCTTTTAGTTAGAATGTTTATTTGTTTATCAACTAACCCCAAAGCTGCTGCTGAAAGTTGTTTTGTATCCTTGTTTTAGGTTTACACTTAATTTTGTGGCTATGGCTATTAGTATGACTTTTGGTAAGCCTTAAGTGTTTGATAACTATATTCATACTGTTAGTGTATTTCTTGGGCACTTTTGAAAATGAAGAAAAAAGTTTGAAAGTTTAACGCATTGGAATAAAATTGTCAAGAGGCTCATGAACATGCAAATTTTGTAAGAGAATATTTTAAAATATACTTCTAGTGTAATTAAAGTTAGGGCAAGTAATATAAAATGCAAATGAACTGTAAAAGATTTAAACACAGATGAGATGGAAGACCTGAATGGTACAAGCAGCCTGCCCTTCCTCTAAAGAACTCTCACCTATACTACAGCATTCTACGTGAACTGTGCTGATGCTGTATATATCATACAAAGAGCACTGACTATTTAAATACACTAGAAAATTACTGATAGTTTAACATTTTATTTAAGAGGGGAAAGCTGTATGTATATTAGAATGCTAAAGCAATCAGGCATCATTAGGAAAAATGATGGGAGGATTTATATTCAAGCAGAAACCTAGTACTGGAAGCATAGTGGGCTGGCAGAGCCTGGTAGCAATCCCATTTGCCAGTTTTGCACGTGCCATTCTCACTGATTATAAGCTGGGCCAAAATCTATGTAACTGACTTTAGGATTGCAAATAAAAACTGCACTGTTTTATGAACATCAGCTATAAAATCCACAAAAAAAAAAAAAAAAATACAAAAATGTGGATCTCTGATGCCCTCTGCTGTCCTACTGTCAAATCTACTAACAAGACAATCATCTGCCCAAAGAAAAAAGAATCCTGTCAGTGTGCTTTTTCATGACTCCCTCCACCCTACTTTATTGTTTCAATGTCAGACATAATACCACTGTCACACTGTTCATCTCAGAGATTTACTCAATTTTTTGAAGTTTATATTAAAAGGATTACTATTACTAAAGTGCTACAGTTTCATGCAGCCTACAATCTTTCCTGAAAAAAAATGTATAGCACATGCATAATTGATATGTATGTGGTTGTGCTTTCTTGAAGGTTGCAGAGAGGGACAGCAGCAAGAGAAGGGTACTCTCTGGTTGTCACATGTCCTGAATACCAAGTTTCTTGACAGGGAGTCAGACTAGATGAACAATTGCAGTGGGTCCAGGGGACAATTTTCTCTTTCCAGGGCCACACTGACCATCAGAAAACCAAATAAATAGGAAGTGGCTGGAAGTATACTTCTGGTTTTGAAGAATAAATATTTGATGTTAAATGAGAGGAGCTATTTAAAACTGAACTGCATCTCCTACTTTAGCATGAAAAGGGTTCCACTGCTATATAAATAAAATGACTGATTGAAAAGGGTAGTTCAGGAAATCTGGGCAGGTCAAGGACCACAAAAACAAGCTTAGCGTTTCACGATGCTCTGGCTTATACCCTAACTTACGTCATAAGGCAGACAATAGTCTAACCTATCTTTCACAGAGTGTCTTGGCTCCAAAGAATCTCCTGGAAGTCAGGCATTCAGAAAACAGCAACTACAGAACCAGCAGCCTTCCCTTGGTATTTCCAACTCTTTCTACATTTTTCCCCCCACTGGTGTGCCTGGTGGTTTTTTTTTTTCTCCTTGTAACCAACTACGTGCGTTGGCATAATGGACCATTAATGGGGCCTCAGTCAACATTCTGTGTCCTATCAGCATGTATGCTCTCCAGTGGGCTGTGAGACCTCCCCTATTCCAGGTTGCGGGTTTTTTTCAACGTACTTTTGCTGACCCTTTTAATTCCCCAAAGACTGCCTCCCTTTTTCTGTGGGGGCTGTGCCATTTTGGATACAGAATAATGTACTGGACACTTACTGTAAAAGCTCATTCATCTAAGATGCAGAAAAACAGTGCACAAGAATGTCCATTTTCCCCTGTATTGCCCAGTTTAGACAGGAGCCATATGGTCTTTAGTATCTTTAGCCATTTCACACAACCGTACAGTATTTTCTCGGTTTCGTTTATAGCCTTGCCTTTGCTGTTAGAAGAAATATAGGCGAATATAGAAAACAGACCCTCTGGAGGAGGATTATTCATCTATTACCATCTGTTGTTAATAGGCAGTCATTCAATGAGGTGGGAGTGGATTGCTGTTCTGTACCTTAGAAAAATGAAGTTTTCACAGGAAGTCACCAACAGACCTTTCTCTCACAGGGGAAAAGGAACTACCCACAATGATGTGGTACAATTGTTATATAAATAAAATGATTGATTGAAAGGTTTAGTTCACCCTTTTCCCAAAGACAGCCTCCAAAGGTTTACACTCATCTGCTTTATAATGCATAAACAATGTTGTGAGAGTACAGGAATACAGGAATACCTGGCCACACTGGATGAATTCAAGTCTCCAGGACCAGATGAATTGCATCCTAGGATATTAAAAGAACTGGCAGAGGTCATTTCGGAACTGCTTGCTATAATCTTTGAGAAATCTTGGAGGACAGGAGAAGTTCCAGCAGACTGGAAGAGGGCAAATGTTGTCCCCATCTTCAAGAAGGGAAAAAAAGAGGACCCAAATAATTATCGCCCAGTCAGCCTGGCGTCAGTACCCGGAAAGATCCTGGAGCAGATCATTAAGCAGTCAGTTTCTAATCACTTAGAAAGCAATGCAGTAATCACAAGAAGTCAACATGGATTTCTCAAAAATAAGTCATGCCAGACTAATCTGATCTCTCTTTATGATAGAGTTACTAGCTTGATAGATGAAGGGAATGCTGTGGATGTAGCATATCTCGATTTCAGTAAGGCCTTTGACAAAGTTCCCCATGACATTCTTGTAAAGAAGCTAGTAAAATGTGGGCTGGACAGGGCTACTGTCAGGTGAATCTGTAACTGGTTGACTGACTGTTCCCAAAGGGTGCTCACCAATGGCTGCTTTTCATCCTGGAGAGAAGTGACTAGCGGGGTGCCACAGGGTTCTGTCCTGGGCCCAGTGCTCTTCAATATCTTCATCAACCACTTGGATGAAGGAATAGAGGGCATGCTCATCAAATTTGCAGATGACACCAAATTGGGAGGGGTTGCTAATACGCCAGAGGACAGGATCAAAACTCAAAATGACCTGGACAGATTGGAAAGCTGGGCCAACGCTAACAAAATGAAATAGGATGGGGGAACATATGGCTGGATAGTAGTATGTGTGAAAGGCATCTAGGAGTCTTAATAGACCACAAGCTGAACATGAGTCAGCAGTGTGATGCGGCAGCCAAGAAAGCCAATGCAATTCTCGGCTGCATCAATAGGAGGGTGGTGTCTAGATCGAGGGAGGTAATGGTACCACTCTACTCTGCTTTGGTTAGACCTCATCTTGAATACTGTGTCCAGTTCTGGGCACCCCAATTCAAGAAGGACATGGTCAAGCTGGGGCAGGTCCAGAAGAGGGCGACCATAATGGTGAGGGGCCTGGAAGTCATGCCCTATGAGGATAGACTTAGAGAGCTGGGTATGTTTAGTCTGCAGAAGAGAAGGTTAAGACGGGACATGATAGCCATGTTTAAATATCTGAAGGGATGCCATGTACAGCAAGGAGAGGGCTTGTTTTCTGCCGCTACAGAGACCAGGACAAGGAGCAATGGATTCAAGCTGCAGGAAAGGAGATTCCACCTGAACCTCAGGAAGAAGTTCCTGACAGTCAGGGCTGTCTGGCAGTGGAATATGCTGCCTCGGAGTGTGGTGGAGTCTCCTTCCTTGGAGATTTTTAAGCAGAGGCTGGATGGCCATCTGTCGGGAGTGCTTTGAGGGTGTTCCTGCATGGCAGGAGGTTGGACTGGAAGGCCCATGTGGTCTCTTCCAACTCTACACTTCCATGATTCTATGATTCCAAACGCTTATTCTACATCTCTCTGGAAAAGATATTTACCAGATGCCATAGGATGGGCTGAGTGTGCCAATATATACTTTGGCTTCGGTCTGTTTATTTAATCGTGACACTGGAAAATACAAGGTCAACTCCAGTGGGCTAAAGTTGCATTTGGTACTTTCTGACCCAAGAATTTTGGACTGTAAGAGACAAACAATGATTATGCTGCCTGGATAGATTTTGTATATTGAAAGTAAACTTTTAATGCCCATCTCATATCTGATCCAAGTGTAGAGTAACTTGGCCTTCATCATATTAACTGAAATGTTTAGCTACTGACCCAGCTGATAACTCCAGAATTCTACATGCCAAAATAACTGATAGTAGGAAAGCCACATTAAGAGTTAAGTGTCATACAGTTGCTGATTTTAGTGGTTCATACAGAGGTTCTATCAGAACATTTAGAACAAGGTTTGAATCCCAAGGAGGAACTGCAGGAGGGCTTTGCAGCCTTGCCTCACTCAGAAAGATTTTGACGAGTAGAAGAGTAGACAAAGCTGTGTCTTCGACTGCAAAACTGTCATAGTGCCACCACCTGATACGTTAAAGCACCTGGCTGCAAACCTTTTCCAAACTGTTTTATAAAAATGATAATATCCAAGTAATGATTAGATCAGAGTGGGCTATACATCTATCTTTTTACCAAGAACCAAATGCATACCATATTGTGTTACATATGTATTATTGACCACAGACTTTCTATGTGATTATATCACTTTTTACAGTGACTCTGTCACCTTCTCTGTGTAACCTCTTCTCTTCAAAAGTTACTGCCAAATCCCAGGCAGCCAATTCGATCTATGTTGTTATCTAAACAATATAGTGGGCCTTGTACGAGCAGGTTAGATGTGGAAGAAGCAACAAGAGATGGAATCATATCTATTAGCTATGATATCAGAAACCACAGCCTCCAAACCCAAAAGGAAAGCATGAACACTACATAAAGCTTCTTCCACACAGTTCTGGCAGCATCTGAAGCAGAAGATAACAGGACAAAACAGATGCTGAGTTCAGTACATTATTACTTTTCACTTTTTTCAACTTCTGTAGTGAATAAAATATTTCCAGTTACCGATTCTTCTGTATCACTAACATGACTACATGCAGACGACTTTTCTTATTTTACAATATTTGAAAAGTGTTTTAATTTCTCTCTTAGTATTCAAGATGGACTTCATGCCTGCTCAAATAATCAGTCATTACAGCCAGTGAACTTTTGAGGTTTGTTGCGTTTAAAGAATATTGTATTCTTTTTTCACCCATCTGAGCATCTTGAAGGCCTCTTTGGACAGGAGGGACTGTAAAGCATCCCCTTCTTGCAGATGTAAGCTTGCACTGACATGCTGTCTCTGTGTCACAGAACATGTTTGTTTCATACAACTCTCTTAAATATTTCCATGGGTAAATGATCTGTTCTTATGTCGTCAACAAATATCCACACCTCTTGCACTGATAGACCCATGCAGTGGACTCCTCATCTGTTGTCTCCCACATAAATGAAAGGCAACTGCAAGGTTGTCCTACGATCTGCAGGGGAAAGCTTTCTCTTGGTCACACCAACATCCCAGGCTGACCTGGTGAGGACACAGGGGAGAGACTTCTCAATGGCTGCTCCCACTCAGTGAAACTCTCTTTCACGGGAGACTAAGCTGGCCCCTCCCTGCATTCCTTTCATAGGCAAACAAAAATGTTTCTTTTTAAGCAGGCCTTTAATGGGTGAGCAGGAGAGCTTTTTACTTATTAGTTCTTTTTAAAATTTATTTTAAGTTTATAATCTAACATATAAAAGTCAAAGTATGTTTGCCGGTGTCAGGCGAAGACCTCATACGATTGGCTGCCTAAGAAGACTCAATGGAATCCTGGGGTTTGCAGTTTAGGGAGGGGCCTTTAGAATTCTCAGCCAGAGAGCTCTTGGGCCTCAGTCAACTGTGTCTGTCTTGAATAGGCTAGTTGCTATGGAGGCCAGGCCTAGCAGCAAGGAGAAGGGCACTGTATTCCCCCAGGACCCAATTTCTGTATGTTAACAACTCTGAATACAGATTGGATTGGATAATATGGGGAAGAGTTGCAGGTACTAGACAAGACAGTTTAGCGAATTAGAGACACAGGATCTCAAAACTTTCTAACAAGTTTTATCCATGAAAAAATAAAATCCCTGGCAACGCCGGGGAAATACGCTAGTTCTATATATTTTTAATGTTTTAAATATTTTTTTTAACTTTGTGGAAGCTACCTTGGGTACCACTTTGGGAAAAAAGGCTGCATATAAATTAAATAAACAAATAAATACGTTTGATCAGCAAAGGGGATGGAGATGATGGCGATAAAGGACACCATTATAGTCAAAAGAAAACCAGGGAGGGGGACAGAACTGTGCATCTATGAACTGTATGTTTGCAACCACCAACATCTCTCTACGGTTTCTTTGCAGTAAACAGGTACTTCCCTCAAACACACAAAAAAAGTGCCATAATGACAGGTTATCAAACAGGTTATTCAAAAGGAGAAAACTTACTTTGTCAGATGAATCTGAAGCGAGAAGGTTTGTGGCAAGAGTCTGAAGTTTTTGATGGGCCACATTCTTTAGTGCAGCAAGGCTACGCCTGGTCATTGCCTGTTTTAAGTTGACAGCAGGATGACTAAGCGAATCAACTGCAGCAGGCACAGCCTCATCACAAGCATTAAGGATTTCAACAGCTGTTATACCCATCACACAGCGGTCAAGTGCACCTTGAGAAGATACAGAAAAAAATGTGAAGAAAACAGGCTGCAGCAGAAATTAAATCAAACTCTGCAAAATCTCCTACTGTATCAGATTGTTCCATCACTTGATGAAGGACAAAAGTAACTTCTCTATATTCAGCAACTTTTCATGAGTTCTTCTACTACTACTCCTCTTCTACTGCAACTACAAACTACAATATGAAGGAATTATAACCTCTTGAGTAGCCATACATCCACCAGAACACTATATATTTGCTAAACAGAATCTAGAGTCTAGTTCTCTGAAGGAAAATTTCACCCAATATCAGCTTGGTGTGCCATAATGGTGAAAAAGGTAAGATTCTATTTGGTTAATGTATCTAACCAAAACCTACTTGCAGTGCCACAATTGTTTTGTAACTGAAAAATACATCTATGGAGGTCAAACTGACAATAAAATGTTTAACAAAGACACTTTATCTGTTTTAAATAACAGAATTCAACTATACTTAACAGATGTGGCAGTTGTAAGGTGTAAGGAAAGAGAAAATCAGTATTTCATGCCTCAGGTGAATCACCTAGAAAACTGACAGCTTGGCAACACAAAGATAGGAATGGGATACCTGATCATTGAACATCTTCCTATCCTCGGGAATATTTCATTCAGATCTGAAAATCATAATTTGCACATGCTCTCTAGAAATTTTCCTGCTCACCCTATTAATTATTGTTCTGAAATTAGTCCATGGGCTCTATTAGGAAATTAACATTAAAGTACTCAGTTAATGTCTTTTTTAACAGCATGAGGAAAGAATACTAAAACAAGTCTCTTCAATCAAGGAGAATGCTAAAAACACAGATAGCCATGTAGATCACAGGAAAAATTCCCAACTATGTGTTAGGCAAATATCTTTATCAGGCCAACTCAAAGATCACAAGACAGTGAACAATATCTTTGAAAATTTTCAGAATATGCTATATTGTATTTATTCCAAAAATGAACATTTGCATAAGGATGCATGACTCCAGTAAAAGAATATACTTATGAATATTGGCATAAGAGGAACATAAGAATTCTCATCTCCATTACAGCCATGAGTGCCATATCTCCAGCTGTTTAAAAAACTCCTCCAGTGATCCTGACTGCAGTCTATTGCAATGGATCAGAAAGTCCCATTCCACTGATGGCCTTCCATCATATAACAATGTGCTTTAATGTTGTTTAAAAATCAATTTTTTAACTCTCAAATATATTTTACCTTCTTGATTTTAAATAGAATCACAAAAGACTACAAACACAGCTTTCTTCTAAAGTAAAATTAGTAAAGGGATTAAAGAAAAGCATTAATATTTCAGTTATTTCCCTTTCCTCTTTTACTGAAATCCCAAACAACCCCAATGACACAGTTAGATTGCAGAGGTATTTCTCAAAGAAAATTTGTTCAACAGACTACTGAAAAATAAGACTAAGGAGTAGTATTCAGTCATCTTGCTTTACCTGAGATTATCTGAAAGTATTATGTCACTTCTTACATAGTTGACCTTACCAGTATCCATTTGCCATACGTATACAGAACCATCTGAACAGCCAACAACTAGGTAGTCATCTGACGGTCTCCACTTTATGACTTGAATAGGAAAGAGGTGCCTGGAAGCTAACATTATGCACTTCTTCTCTCGCAAACTCAGAAGTCCTACTGAGTGATCACTGGCAACAGAGCAAACACAGTGCTGAACTCTTGACTGAAAAAGAGAAATGAAGATATTCATTTAGCTGTAAATCTATCAAATCTTCGCAATGAACTTGCAACTTATCTAAAATAAAAGGCTAGAACCCTAGAGAACCCCCAAACACTTGAGTAAGTAGGATATAAGACCTTGAATTCTACTTACTTTAGTCAAGACTGCTTAAACCCAAACAAGTTTGTTTAACAGCTGTAGATTATAGCCAGCTTTATATAGCTAGTACAACAGATGCTCTTGAATTACCAAGCTAGAGAGAAGACCTACAATGCTGCAATGAACTATGATTCTTTGCTTATATAATTTGAAAAAGGTTTTACCTATGTATGTAAGTATGGTAATACTTAACTAGTTCCTGGTCTGTTCTACACAGAGATGGAAGCAAAAGTTCACTATACATTTAACATCTTCTAGCACTTGAACTTCATGTTTTTTCCATCACAACTAAAGATTTTTATCAAAATATTTGAGAAGCATACACAGGTTAGCACACATAAAGGCCCAAACTCTATGGAAAGGGGGAGGGGTTCCCGCCAAGCTGCTCAGCTCTAGAACTTTCCAAACGCTACTGCGCATGCACGAAGATCCCAATGTGTGAGGCACAGAGACCACGAAGAAGAAGCAAAAGTTCACTATACATTTAACATCTTCTAGCACTTGAACTTCATGTTTTTTTCCCCCACAACTAAAGATTTTTATCAAAATATTTGAGAAGCATACACAGGTTAGCACACATACAGGCCCAAACCCTACATGTGCATGTAGTTCCGCACATGCAGCTTCACATCTTCCCACTGTCCAGCAGCTGTCGGTCCTCATGAGGAGCCTTTGCTGCTTTCACTTATTTACTGGTAGGAAAGGAACGGAAGACAGAGGTGATTCAAACTATAGAGAAGCAACTGCTATTGAAATTACTGGAGAACCCATAAGTTAATGATAGTATCAGCCCTTTCTTATCCAAGGGCATGGAGTACAGCTTGTCTTTGGTTTTGCTCTGGAATGTCTCTATTCTGATCAAATTTAGGGTTGGGTGCTTAAGTGGAAACATTCAGTTGGCATCACGTATTCTGCAGAGATTTTCAATAGACACTGTTATGGATGGGGTCTCCTCAAGACTGCCTCTTTACAAGAAGAAGGAATGCCAAAAAGAAAGACTACTGATGTTGTGGATTATATCTCTGCTTTTTAAAAACAGGAGCAGTAACTTGTGCAAGAGCAAATTTCACTTCAAAGTCTAAACATCTTACTACCTTTAATGGCTAATCTGTGTACAATAAAATACATTTTGGGATAAGGGATCTTGATCCCCCACTAAGGTTTTCAGAGAAACTGTGAATCTTTTCAGAAAGAAGACAACAAACTAGAATCAGCATCTAAGTCCATCTTGGCCACTGGACTGTTTTGAAGCTCCAGTAGATAGTATCCATCACAATGAAAAGCTGTGCTGTAGCTGGAAAGTCATGTTGATTCCTTGAGCTGGATTCAACACTAGTTCCATCAAAGTCTTCAATGGATATGGGCTCAGCACTGGAACTAGTGGGTACCATGCGGTTTGCTGAGAAGAAATTGGTTGCCTTTGTATATCAGAGAAGGACATGGAAGCATAACAATGGTCTGATGTACAGTTGACACAGGATCTTCTTCAGAAGATTTTGCCATAGGAGCAGTCTTGTCTGTGAGTCTCATTGTGGAAGTGCATATCTGATAGATGAGAATGACTTTGAGACAGGGTGTCTGATTCCCACAGGCAGCAAGTGTCCAGAAAAACAGATTATTGTAAGTGAACCAGCTAGAAGTAAGTCAATCCAGTCCAGGCCAGGCACAAGTAATCCAGGAAGATGAAGAGAGGTGAAGGAACAAAGTCTCAGACAGACCAGAAATAGCTGCACAAACTACGACTCTAGATAACCAAAGCCAGAAAGGGGTAAGGCCAAGGAGTTACTAAACATAATCAGTAGAGATCAAGAATCCTAAGAAACACAAACACCAAGAGTACTACCAGTCAAGGAGTGTGTGAGAAACAAGGACTTGCAGCAGCTGCTAGGAGATTTATAGATTGCAACCTCTGGAGACCAGGTGCTTGATGATTCAATGTTTCCTATTTAATGGAGGTTGATTCCAACAAAGCTTCTCCTTCTGTCTTCGTCAGACTTCAGAAGAATGAGGTGTGTTTCTTTGGTGTTTATCAAGTCCTGCTGAAAGAGGAGCCCCTCAGCTACTTCAGCCACCAAATGATCAGATTCAGGGAGAAAGCTGTCATCTGGAGCCAAAAATATCTCATAATTCAACTCCACTGTGTCAAGATTCCTCAGAATCCAGAGGATGTTTTGATACAGGGATTGCTATAGTAAAAAGGAAAGCGTACCTTAGTCCTGGTGTTAGTAATAACGAAAAAGTTGATTAAAAAAATGAAGAAATCCACAAGGACAACATTCAGAAGAATGTGAGCCTCAAACACTGAGGTTCCTGATCTTGCTGCTGCTACTCTAGCAGAAAAAAATGAATTGAGTAAACTGGTGGAAGCAGTGCTTACTCATACACAGTAGGTGGATGGGGGTCCTGCCAAAACATTTTACTCAGCACTAGAAGATTCAGATCTGCTCTCTGCAGACACAGAACTAACCCAAAGACCACAAAGAACCACTATTGCTTCAAACACAAGTACAAGATACCATTATGTCGTTATTAATATCAGTCAATTAATACCACATTATGTCCTTGACAAGACTTAACAGCAAGACACAACAAAATCTTAATTTGTGAGGACGTGATATGGGGAGACACTGATCAACTTACGCTGCAGTTTTCTGGGGGAACTAGAAGTTGTGTAATTTCTCCACCATGCACACAGAAAACATGCTTCATTTCTCCAGAAAAGATGTCCCAGATGATGACTGAAAAATCTACACCACCTGAGACCAAGTATCTTTGGTCATAACGAGAGGAGACCTGGTGAGGATACAGCAAACAGGTGACTTTGTTCCGATGACCCCGCAAAGTTCTATGAGGTGGCCAACCTAGAAAATTATGGTGGAACAGGACATAAAGATAGCATACACAATCAGTATAAAAACATTTTAGATAATGCCACCATTAGGAGAAAGCTAACATGAAATAAGGAATGACTGTATATGTGTGTATGATATTTGAGTATATACTGAATGATTTTCAAGTACATACAATAAAAATAACAGGATCAAGAGATCTACTAATATTACACTAAAGACACTGTATCTTTTTATCTGGTTATCCCATACCTACTTTTGGCAGTTCTTTTCTTGCTGTCTAATCGTATTCAGAAGTTATTTATTCCTGTGATTATGCATATTGCTGTATTAACATATTTGGCATTTAGTACATCCTAGCCCAACTCAAAGCCTCCGCACTGGACTGACAATGTCTGCTCTAAGTATTCTCTACTAGGAATGGTTCACGCTTAGTTTTACTTTCCAAAATGAAAGTGTCAAGATCAGGACTCTTAGTAGGTGATCTTAACGTCAGCAGGAGGTGGCACTCACTCAGAAACTAACGGAACAGGTTCCTAAAAAGGAATAAGAAATGCATGGTTCTCCAGACTGAATCCATTCAATCCAAGATGGCACACCAATGGTTAGGGATGACGGAGCTGCACTCCAGCAACATCAGGAGAGTCAAGATGTTCCCAACTGCTTTAAATTAGCAAACTCAGCATTTTGAACTGGGCCTAGAAGCAACCAATGCAATGTTCTAGAGCAGGTGTGATATGTTCACTCAGAGCCATGCCTTACTACAAACAGCCAGCAACATTTTGCATCAGATTAGGTTTCAGACTGATTTTCAAATGCAGCTCAGCATAGAGTGCAATAGTATTGGCATGTACAGGGTAGCCCACAATCCACAAAATTCACTCTGAAGTGAGCAGTAGCTTATTTGTAAGGACAAGAGCAACACATCCACAGAAGTTGCTGAGACTAAAATATACATGCAGCTTACATCTTTAACAGGTAACCATTCCAAAATTTAGGTGCACAAAGTGAGATTGGTGAGGGACATAAATCCATGTATCACACCACCTCCTCAACAGTTCCCAGACCTGTGCCTGCTATACACTTCCCTCCATCACTGAGTGGTCTGACCTGATCACATATTTCCTGCCCCTTATCTCACAGACACCAGGTTCTCAAAAGGCTAAGCCAAGTTACACTTTTATTTTCACCTTCATCTGTTCTTCCCCCTTCACCAGATACACTGTTGCAATAGGCAATTAGCAATAGATACTCCATAACAAATCCTAGTACAGATACATTCTTGCAATGATCAGTTAGCTATAGACACTTCGTAGGAATTATAGCAAAGTTTAGCAGTGATACATAACTACTTCTACTGTGGTTAAATACATTGGCTCAATATGTATCCAGCAGACCTTGCTCCTTTCTCATGGGAGCAGCTATCCATCCTGACAAGTACGGAAATTCTTCTGACATGTAAATTTTTTAATGATCTCAAAATAAATATGCATATGTAAGCCAGTTGATAAAAGAGACACAATCCAACTGACTATGAAGTTAGGTAGGGCACCAGCAGCTTCAAGGATTGGCCACAACTGTGAAGAGACACAAATTTGCACAAGGCTCTCTGCCGCTATCAGTATGTGAAACTTGAATCCAAAGTGGTGTAGTGCTTAGTGTCAGACAAAAACAATGGTATTTAAGATTCAAATCCCATTTGTCCATAATCCTGGCCCAGTGCTTCTCGCTCAGATTAACCTACTGCATAGTGTTGACACAAAAGTAAAACTGGATAACTCAATATGCTACTTTGAGCCCTTTGGAGGAAGGACAGAATAGAGAACATAACGGATTTGTGTGTGTGTGTGTATGTGTGTGTTACACACACATATATACAAAAACAGCTACATACACAAACAGCAATTACATCAACCAATCACCCACTTCTCTCATCCTTGTTTCAAATTCAAATGGTGGGCCAATTACTTATCCTCCCCCTCGACACTTTCAGGAGTCTCCATATGTTTCTTCTAGCTAAAATGTTACATCTTCTGTATTGCTAAATTCACTGAAAGAGCTGTATTGACAACAATGCATTTTCAGTTTTTGAAAAGTCCTCTTCTGTTTTCCAGAGCGCAAGTATATTGCTGCACAATGATCTAAACAGGCACTCCTAAGATAATTAGTGAAGCAAATCATTTTAAATAACACCAAGTCTTTACAAGAGCGGTTAAATGCAATCATTTTACAATTTTAACAAATTTAGGTAGATGCTGTTAAGTTGGAACAAACAAATACATTCTAAAACCTTCTTCAAAAATCAGATGAACAAGAGGACTATCTATATAAGATTCAATCATAATCTCTTCTACGCATTTTAAACAACCGTTCACGCACCTCGTCTACGCATATGCTCATCCTGCAAGAGCTGAACAATAGCAGTTTGTGTTGCTGGTACAATGACAATACTTCCATCCTCACGGCCACAAACCAGTCGTCCGTGTGCTGGAATATACACACTTGCTGTCACTTTAAGTGGCTCATCACTATTTGGTAAAAAGCTCAGCTGATCTATAATCCCAGCAGGGCGAGGAACAAGTTTGCTGAATGCTTCTTGTAGGGAAGTAGATGTAGTTACTTTTAATCCTGATTTTTAAAACAAACAAAAATGAAAAAGTTAAATAAATGGTCAGCAAAAAAATGCACTGTGGGGGGAGCACAGCTTTTCAGTAAATCTGCTTTTACACATACAACATTGTAAATGGTCTCTGTTCAGTTCCTTATACAGTGAGGATGGATCACTTCTAGGTAGCTAACCAGAGAAACTTTACACAAACTGATATTTATCCCCCTCACTTTTTTTTTTTTTTTTGGTGGCCACGGCCTACCCATACATGAAGGCAGATAAACTAGTAAACATATCTGTGGACTAGCAACAGCTTCTGTAAACTAATTTTTAAGATTAAGAATAAGAAATTATCTTACAACAGCTTCTGCGAGCTAATTTTTAAGATTTTATGATGTCACTAAAACTGGTATCATGATAATTACATCATCACATATTCTTAACAGACATTCGTGTGGTAGAGAGAGTCAAGACTCCTGACATACTATATGCTGTATGGAACGTCATGTTTCAACAGGGTGGACAACTGTGGCCCTGCAGACATTTTATCTACAACTCACATCAGCCAGTCAACATAGTCAATTGTGAAGTATCAGAGTACATGTAGTACAAAAGTACTGAAGGGCTATTATTGCCTACCCCCTGGTTTAAACATAACACAAAAACCCAAACCAAAACTTAACTGTAAAATTTCATTTTTAAATCAGGAATACTACCATCACATTTGCAAGCACCTAGGAGTTGTGCTTCCTTGAGTTTATCATGCCATGCACACATCCATATATATTTAAATAAGGGACAAATGCTTTTAATCTCACTATATATGCTAATCAGCTCATTTATGCAGTGATAATCTATGTTACTTTTGTTTTATGACAACTTATTTTCACAATTCTTCTGAATGCAATTTTTGTATCTCTATTCCCCTCTGGCCCTTCTGATTTCAATCCCCCACCTACTGAGTTCATCTAGAGGTGAAAGTCTGTCTTCCTGTAGTTGGAGTGGACAAAGATCTTTCATCACTATACATGTGTTAATCAGCTTATCTATATGAAGATGTCCTTGTCACTTTCCAAGGACTGCTAAAACAACTGTAATTTCATCACTGTGCTACTTCCTTTTGTGTTTCTATTCCTTCACTCTCCCGCCCCAGCACGTAAATGAGGTTACACCCCTCACATACACATACCAGCATTCAATGAAGTGAGCTGCACTACACAAAACCTAATGCCAAATGCAACTTGTTGTCTCATTTTCCACAAAACTGTTTTTCATGCAACCAAACAACACAACCATATACTCTGGTTACTTTGTGTATGCCTTCTTCTCTGAAAAAGAAGTACATGGCTTTAAAATACATGGGTCCTGGTCTTAGTTCTTGTTCTTCTTAAAAACCAGTGGTTTAAGTTTTTTTGCCTTGGCTTCCAAACAGGATATCTAAGAGCCTTTCTGCACTACACTGTTATAGTGCTATTATTCCACCTTCAACATCCTATGGAAGCCTGGGGTCTGCAGTTTAGTGAGGGGCATTTAGAATTCTCAGCCACAGAGCTCTTGGGCCTCAGTAAACTGTAAAACCCAGAATTGCACAGGATGTTGAAAGTGGAATAATAGCACTATAACAGTGTAGGGCAGAAAGGCCCTAAGAGGTTTTTGGAAGTCAAAGTCCTATTTAAATAAAGTTTTTAAAGATTCTGCAGCCTAAACAACAGATCCTCATATAAACTCATGTTAGATTATCTCAAAGAGTTTTTCTAATTTTGTTTTGTTGTTTTTTTTTGACAATGTCAGCCCATTTTAAAGTTCATATAAAAGCTTATTAGAACTCAGTCCACTACTTCAGACTGTTTTTGACTGGCTGCAGAATGTAGAGCTTCCTTTAGTCTCAGTTTATCTACTTCCCTTCCACCTTCCAGGGCCAGTATTACATCCAAGAGCTAAGCTGTTCAAAGCATCTGAGGAAGCAGATACTTGATTCATGACAATTTTTCTAATTTTAATGTGTCATAGGATCTTTCATTCTCCTGATAGAGTTTGATTTCTATGATATGCTTTGAAATCGTAATAGTAAGAAAGAAGTGACTGAACAAGGAAAAACATTTGGTTATAGACATAAACATAAATGGTGAGAACGCACATCATTCTGTTGACAAGATAAGACTTGCAGGGTTTTGCAGGTGATAAGACACACTATTCTTAGAAGACAAAGGTATATTTTAAATTACATTTTTAGTAATTAAACTGTGAAGTAACTACCTTCTGTCAAATTTTGCTGATCAAGTGTACCTGGTACACTCCAAATGCTGAGTCTTCCTGAGGAGTCTCCCTGGATTAGCAATTTATGGAAACACTCCCTGCAGCCATAGAAGAATCGAGTAACAGGAGGGCAGATTAATAACTGTAAAATAAGAAAAGCATCAGAAGAATCTGAGGGGCTAGTAGTAGTAGAACACACCCTTCCACAGCAGGATCACAGTATTACCCAACAGTAGTGCTGCCTGGAACCTTGCTCAGAGTCATACTGCAAATCAGTAAAGGCAATACATAGTTACATGCAAAAATAGTTGGAGTAACTATCTGGCAGCTTTAATTTATTTTTATGAACTGCTTTTAAACTACCCATTAACAATATGTTGTCTGAGCAGTGTACAGAGAAAAAGATGAAGCCACAAAAGGCAAAAGAGCATACAATTAATAGCAAGGTATAGCTCAAAATAAAACCAGCAACAATGTCCAACCTCTTTAAAAGGGCACACTTCCTTCTAAACAATGCAGCAAGTCAAGAAGAGTCTTACCCGTTTATCTTCTTTTTCCACTGCTCTGTCTACAACACAATGAAGCTGGGGAGGATTTAGATTTTCGACAACTTTTCCAACATCACTCCGAAATGAATCGCTAGCTGGCAAACAACTGGAAGATAAGAAACCACAGAAATAATACATAGCAGCTCACACAGAGGCTGCATAAAAGTCCATATAAAGTTCACAAAGTATAATACCCTAAAACCACAACCTTACTGTACATATGTTGGCAGAGGTCCAAAGAACTAGCTGTGAGCAAAAAGTTTCTAATTCATGTAAAATTTATTTAAAATTCTGGTGTAGCTCTGGGTTAAGGCACCTAAACAAAGGATCCCACAAATCTAGCAGAGGAAGAAAAATTACTCGCACCTTGGGATTCTGAAAGCTACATGTGCAGTTCCATTTATGCAGTGATGTTTGAGCCTCTCTTTATTATTCCACAAGCAATCCTCCATAACAGTTAGAGTTATCATCAACAGTTAATAGATCATTCACCAAGCCTTTGTATTTAACTAGCCACTTCTCATGAGTTACCATGCTTGCCATCTAATATCAAGAGAAGTCACAGGGTTTAATCACATATAATTTACTAAGAAAGGAAGAGCTGTCCATATGAAAAGATATGGATGATAAAAATGTCACGTCATGTTTCTTTGAGCAAATACAGAGCAGGGTCCTGTTCAAATAATATATTCAGATTTCATTTGGGACTACGAGGAGAGCCCTGCTCAATAAATCAAGATCTGCATGTTCCCTTTTCACTCTCCTCATTCACATATGTAAGATCTAATTCAGAAGATTCAGTTTCCTACCATGACCCAATTTCCTATGATGTCCAGGATTCAGGGAACTGTAGTTAACTCTAACAAACCAGGATCCAACCATGGTTCAATATCCTGCTTTTTTAACATGTTATCTCTATTCTACAACAACAACACAGAAATAATATCTCCCCATCTCAAAAAATTAAAGGTGAAATCTTTTGACTTTGCTCTGTTATAAATAACTCCACATACCTAGCTGGCAGTTTATAGATAAGACTTTGACCATCTTCTGTCCATATGATCACTTTATCTGCTGACACAAAATCACCACCTGTCCAAGTCTGTCCATTCTCACTGGGAACTGAACATAGCAGGGAATAATCTCCAGCATCAAATACCTAAAGGAAAATTATTACATAACAGAAACCAATCAGTGTAAAGTTTGCATAACTGAAAAACTGATCAGTCTGAATAACTGATAATTCAACATCTACAATCTTTCCTACACTATTTAGATATACTTAATAAAACAAATCAAGGCATATAATGTGAACAGAACTCCTCCATCATCCAGTGATTTAAAGTATTAGTTTATTAAGAACATTTATATTCATTTAAATACTCCAAACAGCTTGCAATAGCTTTAGAATACTGAGCACACGTAAAAAACAAACACACACACACACACACACACACTAGTGGCTAAATGTAATGTTATTCCTACCTAAAGTAGATTCATTAAGATTTACAGAACCTATTAATCAAAACTTAAGTAACTAATTGATAGAAATGGATCCACTTTAATGTTGGATTTAGCTGTAGGTAAGGAAAAGATCATAGTCAACAGACACACAAAATCAAGAAAAAAAAATTCAGTTTCTATACCAGCCTCCAGCAAAAGATAGGATATAAATTAATAAGAGATCAGTAAAAATTTTCAATTCAGCAGGTCAAAAGGCTGAAACAATGTTTCAGTGGAAAACTAGCAGAGAGGACGACAAGAGCCTCCCTACACAGGAGGAAAAATACCCCAATAATTATACAATCAATACTAGAAAGATGTATTTTTAAAAAATAGAAAGCAAAGGGCATGCCCAATATTTTAGCCATTTTTTATAGAGCACCACAGCTTTAGGATAGATGGTTGCAGCATTTCCAAACAAAAGCAACGTGCCAGCAATAGTGTGATCTCCCATGAACCAAACAGATTATATATTCAATGAAATCAAACTGTAATTGATTTAGAATCTGACTATTCTGAGCTTCTTTGCATATCTGCCTCACAGACAATTTAATTACAGTAGCTTGCACAACAAAGAAAAGCCAGCTTTTACTTAACTGGTTATCCTTACCCTCCAGTATTTAGAGCAAACTACCAAAAGTGACCTCTGGGTAAACGCACAGAAAGAAATGCTTTGGCAGTTTTGACAGTAAATTGGTTTAGACTCTTCCTCAAATATTGGTTCTGTATCCTAAAGAGACAAATGGATTCAAATGTTAATAATTTACTCATACAATAATCCATAACAGGCATCATTTCTTTATTCCTCTTATAATGAAGGTAGGTAACTGGGTTGACCTTTATCTAAGTGCTTTTTCCTGCTACCATTGTGCCCTTGCAACCTAGTTTGAAGAATCTATTTTAAATATAAAACAATTGCCCATATATATTATTTCCTTCTGAAATCTACATATTATTGTAAATTCTCTGTAACTGAGAATGCCCTCTCATTTAATCCATGACCACTATTTTCACCTTAACATGCTTCTTAGATCTAGCACTCCTTTGTTACAGGAGGAAATACAGATTGAGTCTTAGAAATATGACTAGGAAATTATAGGCCCCTGTCATGAAGAAGCTGAAGTGTTAAACAAGACACTTAAACTGAACAATACACACATCTCACATTTTGTGAAAGGGAAGAATAAAAGCAAAAACAAGATTACTTATGCAAAGTACTAGATCTTAATTTTGCACAAACCAAAATAACTCAAGACATAATAAAGACGCTATCAAAAATAACCCTTAGGCCAGAAAATTCTAAATATCATCTCTTTATATCTAGGATACAAATAGCAACATATCTAATGAGAAATAACAGAAGTGTTTATGACAACAAGCCAAAACCTGACTTATAATGTGAACACATTAAAAAATATCATTTGAACATTTTTGTAATTAAAACAGATCAGTAGAGTTCATTCCAGAAGGAAAAAAATGATTAGCTTGAAGCCAAATCAGTTTTTCTTTACCTGCATATGACTCACTTCAGAGGTAACTATCCACACTTTCAGAATTCCCGTCACAGACACTGCGACAACAGTATCCTCTAGTGAAAATGAATATTAAAAATAAATAAATACCACATTCATAAAACAGAAAGACAATCAGAATTGTTCTATCCACCTCCATTAAGCAAGATGACAGATACACATCCTAAGAAATATATTACAGGCCAGGTTCATCAGATAAGCTCAAGAAAGTACATGTGGGATATGTGGGATCAGATGAAGCACGTTTTTTCAGTGATAGAGCACATGTTTTGCATTCATAAGCTTCTAGGTTCAGTCCCTAGATCTCCAAACAGAGCTAGGAAAATGCTCCTCTGAAACCCTGAAGAATTTCTGTCAATCAATATAGACATTAGTCCTCTCACATGCTTTGGACTACAATGTTCATCCTCTGTGACCACTGGCCATGATGAAGTTTCCTGTTGTGTATTGTGCTCCAATACATCTGGAAGATATTAGCACTGGTTGAATGCCTTCCCCAGCCTGATACATATCAGACTTGGGAAGACATTAACCAATGCTTCTCAGGTTATCTGACATGGAGACCTGACAATTAGTGCCTTCCAATACGTCAGGAACCTGCAATATATTTGTACCCATTGGTTACAATTGTTTGTTTCTTTCCTAAAACCTGCCAGGGACCAGAACTAGACTGAGTAGCACTGCTCCAGACAACACCAAGTGAGATGAACCAATTGTCTGGCTGAACACAAAGTAGATTCCTGTATCTCTGCAATGCCTTTGATTTCTTTTATCAAATTTGTGAAAGAAGTTAGTTCATCCAATGAGCTCCATTGCCACATCGTTCAACTTACTGCTGCTGAAGCTGGTGCTTCGGATTTTTCTGGTTCTATGGATCTGATTCTAACAACTTTTTTAATTAAGTCTATCTTTCTTAATTAACTTATTTAGGCACCATACGCTTTCTTGCACTCAGAAATACAATTATACTGCAGTGTTTTGCAGTATAATTAAAGCACTGCTCCCAATTTACCAAGATGTGAATCAGAAATATGTTGAACTTATATTGTTGTCATATCCATCACTTAAGACTGGACTTAAAGCTGTACCCACACTGCCTGGATGTAGGCAGGGATGAGAAGCTAAGATTAATCCTACTAAAGTTCTAGGTTCAAGGAAACACAGTTCTAACTATCCTACTGAAATAAACTTCTATCCAGCAGATAAAATGGAAACTGAAAACCTGGGATGAATTCACTGCAGAGACAACATACAGCAACAGAATCAGTTTGGATTCCAAAACACCATATCAAGATATACACTAGATAGAACAGAGTAGAGAATCATGTGTCTCTCCATATGTGATTGGTGTGCAACTCCCAGCAGCCTTAGCAACCTGCAGTCCAACAACATCTGGAGGAATGCATGGCTCCCACCTCTGATATAAAACAATGTTTGTCATAGTTGATAGAAAGTTCTAAACACTGAGAGCTACAAGTAATGCTGTTAGCTAACCTTGAGTTCTGTGAGATCGAATAATGCTCATGGAACTGATCCAGTCAGGGGAAATCTTTGACACTAAGGAATAAAGAACTTCAAGGCTGGTAGCATCCACAACAAGAATTTCTGGATAGTGACCATGACACAACAGTCTCCCTTCTCGCTGGGTTCCAATGGTGAACTGATAGAACTAAATTAAGATCACATAAGAGACAGATCAGAGTTTTTGTGATTCAGCATTCTTATGAAATGCACTACTTTATTTTGAGGGGTGGAAGGAGTCCATAACACAGGATTTATTTTAAGAATAATTACTGTTTCTGTGTCACAACAATTTTTAAGGCATACTATAACAAAATCATAGCAACCCCATCCAGATGTTGTGAAATAACACCAAACAAGTTCGAAAAAAAAATCACTGTTTAGTCTCATTGCTTCACACTTAATGAAGAAATTCATACCTCTTAAATTTTCAGCTTATTTATATTATTTTCTAATTTTTTCCTGTACCATTTTCTACAGTGCTACAATTAAAATCAGCTCAGTTTTATTTAGCAGCGCTTTAATATCAACACATTTTTGTCATAAAGGACACACAGTCGCACATGGAATAAAATGGAATTCACTAAAGCAATGAGTGTCTACCGAATCCCAACGGCCAACTACTATCCAGCCTTCACTTTTCTGCCCTATCTTTTCGAAAAATCTATTCTGCTCCTCAAGCAGAAGATAACTGCAATAATTTTAGCAGTTTTCCCCCAAATCATTACTAGTTCATGTCCTTAGTTCTACAACTATTGAGAAAGTAAAACTGATTTGTCATACAAAAGCTATATTAATGGGCGTATGGTAAATTTTCCTTACTCAGTGAACATTTGCTGTTCCCTTGGAGCCTACGCATAAATTTAGACTTATACGTAAACAGTTCAGTTTATAGATGAAGCTTTTACCTGTATGCCAGTGTGTGTGCAAGCTAATTTAGTAAATTCAATACATCTTCCATCATTCACATCCCAGAGGCACATCTCCCTAAACAACAGAAAGAGCAATTAACCAGGCATCCTACCGCATTCATCTGAACCCAGGATCATTTGGCTCGTTCCTTGGCTTCTCCTTCTAGTGAAATGATGACAGACACAGGCTCAAGGAACACTCTTGAGCCTCACACCCTACAACAACTCAAAACCCACAAGAAAATATTGTGCCATCAAACCCTGCAACTGTACACAACACTCACTAATAAAACTGAATGAAAAACAATTAAGTAATTATAGGAGGCAAGAAAGAAACCTCTTACCCACTTTCAGATGCACTCACTATATACTGTTTCTCACTTGAAGAACTGGCTTTTGACAGACAGGTCACTGAAGCTGTATGACCAAACAACAATGCCTTAGGATTTATCTAGGGTTGGAGAAACAAAGATAACAGAGAAATAATTAATAAAAAGATTTCCTCCTAAGGAGGAAAAAAAATCTGACAACTGTTAATTAGAAATGCCTGCAGCCTAGATTGTGTACTATGCCTTTTGAACTGAAAGTCTTTAAAGGATACATACCTTTGAATAAGTAAGTAAGTAAATAAATGAATAAATAGATTCAGAGTGGTGTAGTGGTTTGATCACTGGACTATGGCCCTGGAGAACAGGGCTTGATTCCTGCTCGGCCATGGAAACCCACTGGGTAACAATGGGTGCATCATATACTTTCAGCCCCAGAAAACCCCATGATAAGTTCACCTTAGGGTTGCCACAAGTCAAAAATAGGTTGAAGGCACACAACTACAACAACAGCTAAGTATGGTAAAAAACTGAAGTGTGCCTTGGATCAATTATTTTCCTTCACAATGAAACAGCAGAAGAAGTTCATCATCATCTGCTCTCTCTGTCTCCTAATTCAAATCATGTGCCAAACCATTGTTTCCAGTTCTAGTTTCCAGGGAAACAAGAAAGGAAAGATTAAACAGGAATATGTAAGACTACCATGCTTTCACATAGCAGCAAACCACAACTGCACACTGAACTGAATGAAGTTATCCTAAATCCTACATTATTAACAAATCCCTCAAAAAGTAATCTGTGAATATCTTGTTACGTCTGTTATTTTTAATCTCTGTACAGCACCTAGGAAACTATGGGCACTTTGCAAAATACAAACAGTCATTATTATTATTAGTACTACCAATGAAACAGTATTACTACCTGGTAATACTGCCAAGGCCCTTTCATTTCAGATACAGCAAGTCCTCTGCTTATGATTGTTCTCTCAAATTATATTTTAGAAGATTTTGCTTACTGAAATTTAAAAATGACCTTGAAGTATTAGTTTATGTATTTAGATATATAGGTGACCACTTGAGACTTAAGGAAAAAGCACATACCATCTATACTCAAAATCTATTAAACAACAAAAAGCTGTAAGAGTTTTGATTATTAAATAATCATGTTGGAGAAAATGCTGCGCCCACTTCTCTTTGCGTCCCTCATGCTACTCACAGCCACATACTATTTTGATGAGGTCAACTGCCATTTCTGGATGTCTCCAGGAACAGTAGATTTCCTTAATATCTATCCAAACTACCCAGAAGCAACCCCCAAAATTGGAAATGGCAAGTCAAAGTGACTTCCAGTTGTACTTTTTAGGCAAAAACGGGACATGGCCCCTGCTACAGGTGCCTACACCTGACCCAAGGTACATTAAGCATTCCTGATACAGCTTGAATTACTCCTGTCAAATGTCAAATACCAGGTTAACTCCTCTGTTGCCTAACAGGTGTACTACCAAATTAATCATGTGCACTCCGCTCTTTTCAAATACAAGCTTTCGCCAATGGGCTGCTTATAAGAAAGACAAATCCATACTTTACTGCTGTATTTGTATAAAAGGACTAGTTTACAATGCAACTGATCTTACTGTTTTATCCACTATCTAAATCAGGCCTGCACAAGATGCGGCCCGTGAAAGCACTCCGTGAGGCCCGCATCCAGTGGCCTGCAGTGGGCCTGGAGCCCGCAGTGGGGAGAAGGAGAGCGAGAGGCATGAGACCGCCCCCCTCCCCTCTCTCACCCACCCTGCGCGCGACTGTTCCTGCAGCAGAGAGGAGGAAAGCAAGGGGGATGAGAGGAGTCTCATTATCCTCTTCAGCCAAGCCTCCTTTGCCTCCCTCCATGTTCAGAGGTCCATTCTTCCCCTCTTCCCTCCCTCTAGGGTGGGCTGGGTGATCCACTCTTCAGAGAGCGTGATGGAGGGGCAGCGGGGAATTCTGGGAGCGTATGAGTTGGCAGTGCCAAAGAGCCGCTGCTGCCGCCTCATGGTTTGACCAGCCTTTCTAGGCTGGCTGGGTGGGGTGGTGGGAAAGATCTCAGGCGCCAAGCATCTTCCCTCCAGGGGGCTCTCTGGCAAGTTAGGGACTGAGAGGAGCAGTGCTCCTTCGCCCTCCCACAGGCTGCAAGTCGGCTGGCTTAGACAGTGGCAAGGTAGCTATCTCGCGCCCTGCCCCACATCCCCATCCCTTGGGGCTCCTCTGTCCTCCTGCCTCCTCTTACAGAGCTGCTCTCCAACCATCTCCTTGCAGGAAGCCCAGCTTTATCACGCATCCACGAGTGCTGCAACCGCGGGTCTCCCATGCCTTTGGTTTGTTCTTCCTTGGCTCTCTGATAAGAGGGGCAAGAGACTGGTAGAATAATAATACTTCCTTAACATGATGTACTGTAGGAGTGGGCAAAGTACAGACAGAGAGCTATATCCAGCCCTAAGTATGGCTCCTGAAGCCCTCCAAAGCCCCCAGACCCATTTTTTTTAAAAAAGGGAGGCAGTTTGAGTGTCTTTTTTTTTGTTTTGCCAGTAAACCATCCCAAAGCTACCAAAAACACTTGAAAATGTAGCAGATTGCTTCCCCTAATTCGCCAATGCCTTCCAAACGTTGTCAATAAACAAACAAACCGGAAAATCAGCCAAAATGGCCACTGAAGTAACATCGCCTCACTTCAGGAATGCCAAAATACTCCTGTGCAGCTCACTAAGTTGAGTATGGTGGAGAAAAATGGCCTCTGTTCCCAACACAGTTCTCTACCTCTGGTCTAGTGATTCACATATTAGACTGGGACTCTAGAAGGCCAGAGTTCAAATCCCTGATTAGCCATGGAAACCCACTAGGTGACCATGGGCAAGTTACACTCTCTCAATCTCAGAGGCAGACACTGGCAAACCCCCTCTGAAGAAATCTTGCCAAGAAAACTCAGCAAGCTTGAAGACACATAACAGCACAACAACAAATACTTCCATCTTTTATGTGCAGGATCACTCTGAACATGCTATCCTTTCTGTAAAAAACCATTCTGTAAGAAAACCTTAAAAATATATTCAAACTTACCAAAGTAATATTTTGTTTCTTAAGTAATAAGTGCAATAATTGAAATTTCCCTTTTTTATAATATGGTATATTTTATTTGCAAAATAGCTTAATCATTAATTAATAATTATTATTAATCATTATTGAGTGGTCTTTAATAATGAATAATAATTCATTTGATAATAATTACTAATTAATTATTGATTAATAATTATAGTATAATTAATGATTAAACTATTTTGCAAATAAAAAACATTATTATACCATTATTATAACTTTACTTGGAAAGTGAATCACTAAAAACCCATCTGCAGCCCAAAAGAAGTTTAGTCTATTTTATTTTGGCCCTTGACTACTGCCAAGTTGTGCAGGTCTGATCTAAACGATATGTAGGACAGTCTCTGCTGCTGCATTTGACAACTGTGCTTTGCATGCTAAACGGTACATCAGGTCATTTTCTTTTAATAGTTATTTTGATCTGAGAGAGCACATCTCCGACTGTATTCGTTACTGATAATAGTTCAAGAACTGGGGAAATTTTATAGGTTCTTGTGATTATCTGTATGTACATGACAGACACACAACTATCTTTGAAGGTAAAAAGCCCACCCACATAAAAGGAACAAAGAGCAAGTACTGGAATGCAAAAGATCTAGAACCAGTTACTAGTTT
Source organism: Cyclura pinguis (assembly GCA_030412105.1). NCBI lineage: Eukaryota > Metazoa > Chordata > Lepidosauria > Squamata > Iguanidae > Cyclura > Cyclura pinguis. Next base: position 336,325,476 of record CM059600.1, read on the forward strand.
ATTTATTTGTATTTTAAAAGCATGCTCATTTTTCAAAGGCTTAGCATGAATACTACCACCTAAATAAGCTTCTTCTCCACTCCCCACAAAAAAATAAGGAATATCATTTTAAAAGCAGAATTGTTTAGGAGAAACAATGCACTTCCAGGTTCAGCATCTGCATTAGTTATTCATGTTAAATTGATCCAGCAGGCTGACCTCTAAAAGGTCAGGGGTGGGGAGAGGAGCCCACAGAGTCGCCTTTCAGCAGGATTCATTGATTTTCCATGGTTTAATGATTTTTTTAAAAAATCAACACTCTCCCCTACAAAAGCAAGCCTATGCATATCAATAACATATATTGATTGTTATGCATCAGCTCAAGCAGCAAAGTTTTGCCTTGGGAGAAGCACATGTACTGTAACTCTGCCTAGCCTGGAGATTACCAGACACATGCCCAATTCAGATTATAACTGAAATGCAGAAATATGTTTCAACTGCATATTTATAAACCAAAGCTCATTAAGTAAACCTTATGCTCAGTTCTGAATCGCAACATGAAGTGCACCACATATACTTACTTCTAGATCTGAAGAGACATCCCAGAGACATATCTGTCCATCATGACATCCTGTTACAATCATTGACACATCATCCATTAGCAGTATGGCTGACACACAGTGAGTGGGTGCTTTGCGTCCCCATAGCACTACTGGTAGGACCAAACTGTTGCCCGCCATTATGGTTTCACACCTGAAAATTCAAGTAAGTTAATTAGTATCATTGTGGCTCCCTAGTTTTTTTCAAAACACACAACTCACTTGATCAGCAAAGTTACTGAAAGTACCTGAAGCATTCAAACACTAAAAAAGTGGTCCATATCCATATAAATACAATTAAGTAGTAACACATCTTTAGTTAGCACTATCTCATACTTAACACCAATTGCAACAATTTGTAGTTATTTTAGACATGCATCAATAGTCCAAATGAATTAAGGTTACCGGAGAGGGGGACTGTTTTACATACACAGATAGAATACTGTTCTTCAATATTCAAGAAAATAACATGCTAAATATGTCTGAATGCAGATGCCAAAGATGTGAATGCAAAGGTTTTGCATGCCAGCAGGACAACAAGAAGGAAGGCAGTCTGGTCTTTCACAGAAAAGAGTTTGAAAGTCTACAAGTAGCCATTGAGAGAAACCTTCTCTCATGTCCCATCTCCAAAGGTAGTAGGACCAAGAGAAGAATCTCTCGAACAGCTTTGGTATCTCAACAACTGTTTAGACATTACCTGGCACAAGGTTTTCCTACATTTTGAATTATAAAGACACAATGAAAATTGAGTGGTGGCAATATTGGCATTTGTGCTTTATTACAGTTTGTGGAGTACTTATTGGCCTTTCTTTTATGGTTTGCTCTGAAACTACGCAGTACATACTGAACCTACGCTTCAGGGAAAAAGACAACAGCTGGCTAGTATTTCATCTCTTCATGCATCATCACTTTAATAGTTAACAGATAATTTGGCATGCTATCAGAACTTGTTTTTATTATTTTTATATTTGTGCAGTCATTAAAAAAATTACACAATTAAATAACCTTTCCAAGGGGAGACAAAGCAGCTTCATCATTTCCAACTATACCATTAAAATTGGCACAGCAGCGCTTTGTTTTACTTACTCTTTAAACTTTATAATTCCAATACCTTACTGCAGTCTACCAGATAAACTATAATATCGTTAAGGCCGCAAAGTATTACGCAATCTTTCATGTTCTCAAGAATTCTTCATCAGGCAAAGATGGTAGACAAAGCCCCCCACTCCACCCCAAAAAAACCTCCCAAAGATTAGGGAGATTATAGATGTTCATGTCATGGAGGCTGCATCTGATTAGAGGCTTCAGACAGAAAGTGGAAGGAGGCTGCAGACATATTCTACTTGTCCTACTGATACACGTTCAGGTTTCACACTGAAATCTCCCAAGGGTTTCTAGAAGAAGGAACCTTCAAAAAGGGTAGACTCCCCCATTTTTCAAAACACAAAACAGAAGGACAAGCTTTGGGACAATCACCCTACACAAGATACAAAGACTAGGTGTATTAGACTAATATAAGAAAGGAGACAGGATGATCAAAGGAGTCTCTTTATAGTTAGTCATAGTTGTTTACTGAAACCTTCAAACGGCAAATGGTTTTGGAAACTAAAAGATTGAAAACAGCTGTTCACACTCTGTCTTGCCAAAAGCAGTGGTGAACAACCACCACACAACAAAACCGATCTCAGTGCTGGAGATGCTGACAGCCATAAAGTGTGGAAAATGCTATCAGTTGTATATATAGTTTTTAAAAACAGAGGCACTAATACAGGTATGCGTACAGGAGTGGCAGGTAGTATTTGCCTTGACCCTTCACATTTATTTACTGTACTTATTTAAGGGTTTTACAAGATGCCTTTTTAAGGTAAACTTAAACCAGGCAGCATAAAATGTAATGAACGTAGTATAGCAGTAAAAGCAATGATTAAATCAAACTGTGAAAAAACAAAGACTATCATGTACCCAATGGCAGTCAACTGAATTTTAATCCAATTGGAGGCCAAAGTAAACAGGTTAGTAGTGCCCAAATGAAGGCCTGCAACAATGAGGCCTGACAGATATCAAACAGAACTGAGTTCCCCAGATGCTTAGGGAAGAGATATACTACGAAAGCTCAGTCTCTTATGATCACTACCCTATTTGAACTTACAGACAAGCACAAGGGTAGCACCCCTACTGCTTGATCTCTGAGGAGAGATAGGTTGGGATGGACATTCTTACAAGTAAAACACTCATAATCTATCATGCATAATATAAATGGATCTCATCTGTCAATGCTGCTTCCTTAAAAGTTATTTCTTCCTTAATATGTAGGTTAGAGTTGAAAAGAGTAGAGCTTCCTAACTGCAAGACAGTACACTAATGTCCCCTCCCTAATAAACTCTTCAGACAAGCCTTGCAAAATATGAGCTAAAAGATATCTAATAGCATACTGAAGGAAAAAAGTTCTAGTTCAAATGAACTGGGCTACCAAAGTTATTTTGCCCTCTATAGTAGCCACAATCACAACTTTCAATCAGATAAACTTTTGTGTGTCCTGCAGGTGGTATGTTGCAACTGCTCTGATAATGCTTCAGGTCAATAAGATTTGAATCAGGTGTACAGTTTATTCAAATCCTGTCAATTCAGTTCACTTCTCTGAATAGCTTCTGTTTATATCAACCTTCTTTTATCTAAACTACACATCTCCCCTTCAGCCTAGAACATGTTTAAATCAATCACATAACCATATAACCTGAAGAGAAAGAAAGTGAAATATACAAAACAAGACTGTGCTTCTCTCTCAAACGCTGCAACTACTTGCATTTATGTCCCAATTCTGGGGAAAAGGTAGGATAAAAATTAATAATAACAGGGCTCAACTTCCACTGAACTCAGTAAGACCTCCTGCTGCACTGACATGCATTGGATTGTGTTCTAAGGAGAGGACATTCCCATGTTGATACGACTTGCAGACACTGCTTCTATGGAATAAAATAGGTAGCCAACAGCATTTGATGGAAAACGTTAATTAAATTAGAAGTCACAAGTGAAAACACTTTATGTTAGTATAAAACTAAGTGTAGAACTCTATGGATGGGAACCAATCTTTTTATGTAACCTCAAAAATACTGCTCACGAGGATAGAAACGTCTTCCTGAAAACAGTTATATACCTCACAAGATCATGTACTGCTGCAACAATATATGTTGTTCACTTCTTCCCTCAATGTGTGTGCTGAAGACGTGGGGAATGGAACAGCACCATGCCTGCAGATTTCCTCTCAAAATCTCCTTATGTTCTTATGTTCTAAGTGCCACAGGTCTGTATGCGCATAGCTCTTCTATACCTCTCCTGCTCAGAGTGGTGATCTGTGAATTTGTGCTAGTCTGTGAGCCACTTGCCACTCCACAATGAGTTTCCAGGAAAGAAAGAGTTACACCAAATAGGTAGAAACATGTTGTCACAAGAATGAGATTTGTTACCCAGCAGAGAGTCCAAATTAGCAAAGCAACATGAACGAGGAATTAAGAAAAGGCAGGTTTATTTCTGCAGCAGAAAAAGGTCAACGCCTTGTGGAGGACCAAAGGTGAGACACAAACACATTTCCCTGTGTCCACCTTATATACAATAAACAGGTGGGATTCCTAATGTAAACATTCAGAAAACAATTAACACTTAGTTGAAAGCACATTAAACTGTCCCAGTCATCATTAGACTGTCTCAATCTTTTTTATCATTTTCAGAAAGCATGTGATAATTCAACAGGAACTTTTGATTTCTTCAGAGAATCTGTCACCTTAAATAAGCAATGTAATTATCAGTTGCAAATCAAGGAGGAACCTCCCTTTTCTCACCTACATGTTAAAACACAGGATGGAGCCAAGGCTCATAATCTTGCCTACGTGACTGTGATGCTGGTCTATGACCGTAATAATAAAGATTCAAAGATTGCCTATGTGACCCTCTCACGTCTAGGGGATGGACATCTCAAGACTTCCGAGTTCCGATTGGAAAGGGGGAATTTCAGGCTTTGAAAGTGAGGGTATTATTATCATCCTCATCTTCATCATCACCACGTATGTTACGGGCTCACAGTACATAAGAAGAAAAGAAAATATGAATCTCCCACATTAGAAAGCTTGAGAACTGTTCTACGAATGATACAAATCTAACATATTACATATCTGCATGTATATATGCTTCGCAAAATTTAAACTGAATTGCAGGATTTGTTATTAGGCACAGAATCTAGGTTTGAAGGCTTCAAGGCTTTGATTGTCTTGAAATTTGCACCAGCAAAGCCTCACAGTCAGGCAGCATTGTCCTTTCTCATGGGTAAAGTAGGATTTCATTGTCTTGGTTACCTGTCTTTTACTTCTTGTTCTGAATAAGAGCAGAATAATTATTTTTATTATTTCTTCTTATTATATTTGTATTGTACCTGTCTTCCATGAAGCTCGATGCAATACATCTATTTTTGTTCTCCTCTACAATTAAGCCCTGATAACCACAATGTAAAATTAGTTGGGCCACCAAGGTCACCAAATTATTTTGGCAAACTTAACATACGTAACACACACACACACACACACACACACACACACACACACTACACACACAGAGATACCTAGATGCAAAAATGTTTTCATTTCAACATGATGCACGCGTGCGCGCGCGCACGCACACACACACAATCTTTTTCAGGTTTGAGGTTGATGTACAAAAGCAATAATTTCAATTTTGTAAAAAAAAGGCATTGCCTCAGCAATGGCAGTCTTAACTTTTTAGAATATTTATGAACAGACAAAGACTAGGCCATCAATTGACAGCATTCCACTTGTTAATTCATTGTGTCCTATCTAACTGCCTGAAAGGAGGATATGATAGAAATTCTGCAAATCTGCAGTTTTCTGAAATAAGTATCCATCCTTCAAAAGAAAGGGTGCCCTGTAATGCTATCTAAACTTTACTTATCTTATTAACATATATCAATGGTCACAACATATTCCTGTAACAGGAGTTTAAAATTAACAACAATTAAGGCTTCAAGTCCTCACTCCCCTTCTATGGTGCTTCTTTTGTATATAAAAATGACAGTCTAATTATAGGTCATAATTTTCCAATAATTAATTCATGGATCCTGAATGGTTTGTAAGATTTATTTAAAAAAAAATAGTTAACCATAGAAATCACACAAAATAAAATTGTGAAGTTAGGGTCAGATATTACAACTAAGAAGCATGCTGAGCCTTGAATACGGTATAGACATTTGAACGAAATCAGTGAAAGCCATAGATGTCATAGAGGAAAAGTATTTCAAACCTGCCAATCAAGACCAGGAAATGTTTATGGAATAAACACTGTATTTTAAAGCACGAGCTACTAGGCACTGTTTTCATTTATTCAAAACTGCCCCCTTAATATTTGTAAATAATTGAATTTTGTATAGAATGTAAGCTATAACCTTATAGGTTTGCTTGTATTATATGATGCAAACATGTCTAAAAGGAAGTCAGAAAACACTCCTAGCCATTAGTCCGGCACTAGAACTGAGCATATTTCAAACTTAGGTGCCCAAGATATCCAGCCATTTGGTAGCATAATGATAAAAAATACAACTGAAGGAACGCTGAGCAACATACTTGTTTAATATAATTGTTGTTTTTATTTCCTATGAAAATCACAGATATCCATCCAAGTCAGATTACTTTAAATCACTCTTCACACAATAGTGAATGTATATTATATTGCAACTTTTCTATATTTAATTAATATTTTTGTTACTTATAACAAACTTCATTAAAAAATCCATGCAGATATTAATATAAACATTTTAACACTAGGTCGTTAATCTCCTCCTCATTGGAAAATTTTAAAGATTCTAGTAAAGATGAGCAATAAGAATAAGCTGTCTCGAGATCTACATGTCCACCTACTGCCACCACACGTATTCACTAAAACAATACATTACTGATTCTATTCACTGAAGAAACATTGTTTTGTTACTACCTGCTTCTATCCATTTTTTTAGCGCGGGATTTCCATGCTTTTAATAATATCTTCATCTTCAGGAAGTATAGGCTCATTTTGGCAGCAGACAGGCTGGCTGAACAGACTAAGCTACTTTGTCATTAGATTTAGAATACCAAATATATCTCAGTGTAAAAAATCAATATTTTTACATCAATGATGGAAAACTACCATAGCAGACATATTTATCTGTTAACTAGCAATCTAAAAGCTTAAGGGACATAAATAATTATCCTCTGAGACTCTTGTTTCCTGCAGGACTGATGTCGGTCTTTTTCCCCCTAGAGAACCTGAAAGTACATCATTACATATTAAGGAATAAAAACTTGTTTTGAAGGGAAAGACCTTTGGAAGAACTTTTGATAAACCCAATGAAACTTCCATTCAGTATGGGTTTTCAGGGCTAGCTTTTTTTTTCAAGCAACCTTTCACTATTTTCCTTGTTCAAGTCATGTCTTCCTACATTGTTTACACTGCAAGTTGCCTTTGTCACTCTACAGTTAGAAAGGTGGCCAACAGCAACTATTACTAATGATAAAACCCCAACATGCTCCACATCAAATCACACTAACCGTTCCAAAAAAGAACAATTAAAAGGGCAAGAGTCAAAATCATGCATAATGTGCATCACACACAAGTATATTTGAACGTTTAAAGCTATATTTTGCTTTGTTCAATCAACGGGTACACTAAACTAAATCCATTCACTAAAGATAACAGCAGAAGTGACAAATTCTGATCAACACCTTGTGCAACATGTTTGCTGACTTCTCATATGGTATAACATACTTGTAATGCAGTTGTTCTTGTTGTTGTTGTGCTCTTTCAAGTTGTCTCCAACCTATGGTGATCCAAAGGCAAACCTATCACAGGATTTTCTTGGCCAAATTTGTTCAGAGGGGGTTTACCTTTGCCTTCCTCTGAGGCCGACAGCAAGTGACTTATCCAAGGTCACCTGGTGGATTTCCATGTCTGAGCAGAGATTCAGTCCAACACTTAAACCACTACAATACAGTATACTGACTCTCACACCATACTTGTGCTCCGTTTCATTTCCTTATTCCCCAAGCAGAAAAGGTTGCTTTTAATTGAACATTTTACTATGGAAGGTAAGAAAATTAGTGAACCAGAATTATGCAATACACCACATTTTGGGAAGCAACTGCATTACAATGCTTACTTTACTATAGCATTCTGTCCTATGTGGCCTGTTATTTTATATTAGTAGTTGCAGTTTTCAGTAACTGCTGATCCACAACAGGTTTAGGTTTTCTGGTATTAAATCTCAAGTACACTCTTAGCTGTTATGAACACTGGCATAAATTTAAGCTGGACAAAAAATGTATACGCCTTTATAAATCATAATCCAAAGTTTGAACTGTGCCCAGAAACAGACTGGCAGCCAGTGGAGCTGCTGCAACAAAGAAGTTGCATGCCCCCTGTAACATTAACAAGTAATACACTATGCAAACACACACAAATGTGACAGCAGTTGAGCACATGTATTAGTAACACATGAACCAAGCATACACTTCGAAATTCAACAAGTCATATGTAATTTTAACAAGTTACTTTACTAATTCAAGCAAGCAAGTCCTAAGCAGGGACAGAAAAAGGCTCAACTAGGTACTTTTGCATTCTAGTAATTCTCAGTACTGTATTTTAAGTGTGACAGAAGATTCAGTTTGATTGATATCAATGAAGCATATACAGCAGCCTTACAATAAGATCTTAAGACTTAATGAATCAAACAATGAAGGGATTTGGATGGGAATATTTATTTGTTTTATTTTCTGAACATATATAGGATGTCTGTGCATCAGTATCAACTAACTGCAGATATCAGAGATCACTAGAGCACATAGACACGAAATGATAAAATTGTAAAACAAGAGTACATCTGGCACTTGTCATAGCAAGACTAACTTGTTGGATAGGATCTCACATGACACAACATCTCAGACACATAACACAATATGTGTTAACATTACCTGGCATATCCTCGGAAATTACTACGGTACTCCCTTCATATATGCGTACGTGTATGAATGTTGATGTCCCACACCTTTCAATGGACGCAACTTGCACACAGACATGCAGCACATTTGCATGCCCATTGCCACTATTTTAAGTACAGGGATGCAATGCTTCATACGTGAGATGGAACGGAGGTCACAGTAAGGGGTGCGTCGTATAAGTACAGATATACCTCAGTTAATGAAGTATATGTGTTCCTGGAAATACTTAACAGAAAATTTGGTACGAGGCAAAAATAACACGGTGTTCCTACACCACAACAAAAGGAGAGCAATTCAACATATGTCAGCAAAGATTTTCTTCAAAACTAACAATATGTGTGTGTGAAAACAAACAACCAGACTAGGCAAGCCTTGCAGAAGTAAATGGAAACATTTTGAACCTTCTAGAGATCACGAAAGTAGTCCAAAGTGCATCCGAGAATAATTTTTTCTTTCACCAGTCTCCATTTTTCTAATGGTTTCCATTTTGGCGGCCACACTTACAGATCTCTGCTTTTTAAAAACATGCTGGAGGGGAAGTGATGAGGTAGACTTATCCACTCTCCCTTTTCTCTCAGTTTTGCTGTTCACCCATGCTCAGTGAGGAATTCTTGACGTAGCTGCTGTTTACCTTGCTTGCTGTAGGCTGGCCCACCCAACTACAATAGGACTCGCTGAAGTAAAATCCCATTCTTAGTGGCATATACTGCTATATATTTCTTACATTTCAGCACACAATAGGCCAACTCAACAATTACATAAATATAGCAGCAGCTTGATTAGTGTGAATATACATACACACAGAGAGAACTAAGCTCTTCCTATTAATGGATGTGGACATTATTTGTTTTTGAAAAAATGATGAAAAATAAAGACCCTAACCGCTATTTTGAGCCTGCCCAGTTTGAGGCCTTTTAGAAATTAAATAGGCAATTTCAATCCCGGTTGCTATGGAGACGAATCCACAGCCAGCACTCATAATCAGGCTATCATTATCAGCAGGAGGGCCAACGACTGAACTGACCCGGAAAATTAGCTATGCCAGTACTTATAAAGGTAATCCCAGAACACAGCTGTAGTGAACAGCTCTGAGAATATGCTAATAAAAGCAAACATTAATGCACTTGTGAATTCATACACCTTCCCTACATATCCTTTTTCACCCGAAATACCTTAAGCTTCCATTGGTTACATGGTCGTTATTTCCCTCTTCACTAGTGTGACTGACCACAGCAATCTATGGTACAGCAGGTGGAGGAAGCAGCAGCGGAAGGAAAACTGTGGAGCTAAGACAGGGCATGATGCTTGCCTGCAGCGTAATAACCTCGACAGTCGGGTGCACGGCTAGAGAAGCCACAGCTAGGAAAGAGCAAGCCCACGCAGCCAGGTGCTGGAAAGGAGAAAGTGGACAGACTGAGAAAAACAGAATAGGTCAGAATAACTGGTCAAAAGTGGAGAGGAAGATGGTGGAGACAAAGTGGCTTGCCAAGGGCTCCTCAAGAAGCACTCAGAGGCTGAACCCAGCAGGACTCAAAAAAGAATTCCTTCCACTGGGCAGGGGTGGTCAGGAGGAGTGGTAGTGCCCACTGTACCAAGACAGTCTGGGTGCTCCTCTTTTTAGAGCAGCCAGAAAGCTCGGCACCTCTCACGCAGTGACTTCCCCGAGAAGAGGACTGAGTAGCAAACCCGGTGGGTCCCAGATAAGTAGCCTGTCTACCCTACTATACCTTTAGGGCAGGAGTAAGAAACACACAGCCTACTAGCAACACATTCACTGGATTTTGGATCAGAGAAGCCCCCTAAAACCCACATTTTCATTATAGCAAAGGAAGCCTGAAAACCTGCAAAAGTGCAATTTTCCTTTGAAACCACTTTGAACAAAAACAAGAAGTTTTAAGAAACTGGAAGTACTGTAGATTTCTGCCCTCTTTTGTTGTCAGGGATGACGCAGCCCACAACACTTCACGGGGGCTAGGAACCAGTCCCTGTATCCGCTGAACTTGCCCACCCACGTTTTAGAGAAACACAGCACAGACTGTCTGGAGAAGAGTTCTCCAAACTGTGACACCTATCCTGCCGTAAGAGCTCAGTACTCAAACACTACTTGCCCAGTGGATGAGATCATACTTACAGAGTAGAGGCTAGAAACTGAACTAAAGGGAACAGATGTGATACTAACCATTTCCTGCTTCAGTGAAGCGCTTGAGAAGGCTACAGAGTAAAAAAAACAAAAAACAAAAACCTTATATACTGTGCATCACAGAGTTGGCAGCATACTGGGTACTAATTACTGAAATGCTTATTTATTTTCAGTACACTGACAACAAAAACCCGTGATGCATACTAAATTACCTTTTGCCCCAACCATACAATAATAAAAATATATAAATAATTTATATTATATCCTATTTTATTACATAATATATAAGTAACAATGTAAATGTGAAGTTTTAACTGAATCTTGTTCCAAATCAGAATCATTGCACAATATATCTAAAAGCAAATAATTTAAGTGATAAAAAACAGTCATAACTTTGGGCTAAATCCAATCTTAGTCCCAACTAGAACACATCAATTGCCATGACTGGAACTTATTAATCGCCAGTTATGTCTCATTCATTACAATGAGCCTACTCCAGTTGACATTGACACTAAAAATTTCCCCATTTTCACCAAGTCTAACATGGCTCTACAAATATTCTTTTTACATCACTGTTAAGTCTGCAATATATTCATTTAAGATTCCTACAAAAGAACATCACTGTTCAAGAATTCCAGCACTGTGCTCTTCCTCATACTTCTTCTCATGCAGTATAAAAAATCTGCCTCATCATTTCATGCGAAAAGGTTAACTCAAGCCATTACTATCTCACAATATAAATACATGTGTTTTTCTTTCCTTACAGAGAAACAGAGGTCTTGTTCAGGAAGAAGACTCTCAACCCCTTCAGAATTTCAGAACAATTTATACTCTCCTACGGAGGGAGGTAAAAAGGCTAAGCTTACCACTTGCGACACTCTGATGATAAAAATGCACGGTCTAACCCTCTGCTTCAAAATTTACACAAGAATGGAAAATGGAATTTCCCTCCCAGTCATGAGTTACCTCTTATTACTAAAGCAAGCTCACACTGTTTGGATAAGAGATGCTCAACAGGGTAAAAGACCATATTACATCTCACACTTATTCAGAGCACATGCTGTTCAGCTGGATTTATACTTCATGGCCCTAATCCACAAAGAGTTATGTCCTCAAAGTAATCACATTAAGTTCAGAAAGGATATTTATCAATATGACAGGGAAAAAAAAGCATTCACAGAGGGCTTTGCAAATTATGCATCCATCTGTTATAAGAGTTGTAATTCTGTGTGCACTTACTCAGGAATAAGTCCAGTAAAGATGCTTAGCAAGGCAGTGCATTCATTATCCTGCGAAGCTTTTAGCCTGAAGGTGTAGCTTCTACACCAAACAAACAGGTATTTTCATTTACTGATCATTATCCTGACATCCTCAGATCAGTTCTTGTTTTAGTAATTGCAGCCACTTAAGAGTGTATGGAACAAGGAAATATGCCAAGCACATAACCTGAGTGAGAGAAAAAAATTTCAACTAGCAAGCAAAACAGTGAAAGTCAACAAGAGGTCAGATTTAGCCTGCAGGTGCCCAGTACTTGCCTCAGAATCCTAAGTACAGCTAACCTACTGCAGAACTGACAGGGAAAATGGAAATGGGCCGGGGGGGGGGGGGCAGGGAGAAGATGCTACCTTTTTTTCCCCTCCCTCCTTGAAGCTTTCCTTACAGGCTGATCTTCTTGACATATCAAACAATTCCCCACAAATGCAGCAGGGGAATGGAATAAAGCAACACTCCCAGCCTGCAAAAAGTCCCTCCCCCTTGATTTCAATTTTTAGGAAGTATGTTTCTACTATCCCATGTGAGCTGGGATACTAAATGGCTAATTCCAAAACTCTTCTTTAGCATTAACACAAATAGCAACTGTTACTTAGAACAAGCAGCTATCCAGGTACAGATTTTGAAAGGGCTTGTTGATTCATCACATTTGTATTCTCTTCTACTGGGGTGAGGAACCTGTGGCTCTCCAGATGCTGCTGGATACCAAATCTGACCAGTCCCAGCTAACACTGCCAACAATTAGGGATGATGGGAGTTGCCAATATCTAGAAGGTCCCCCATCACAGCTTCACTTCTTCTGAAGAGCTCAAGATTATTTCTCACCTTCCGTGAGCAAACAGAGATATCATACAAGTTTTATGGCTGAGGCACTATTTTGTTCTGGGTTGGTATGTTTCAGCTGACTAGTTTAGCAACTGTTCCATACTACTTCTCAACAACTCTTTTTTGCAGCAGGCACTGCCCCTTGCTCATGAGAAGGCAATGAATTGGTGCAAAAGAATATTACTACTTTTTTTTAAAGTCCAGTGTCATATTTCATCAATCTACCATCATACTGTCACAGACTGCAGCTCTGTATACTGTATTCAGGGCCATACTATGAGCTTTTTTCAGGGAACTCCCTTCTTTCAGCTGTAACACTCTACAACTGCATCACGTCAGCATTCTGTATTTTTATACATACAATTTATTTTTATCAACAGTGTGCTTCATTGGGCAGGTGCATCTTCCACTACCACCAGGATTTAAGTGAGTTTTTCAAACTTCATCAAAATGTTCTGTCCTTTCAAACTCTCTTTTGAGGTGATGATTAAGAATTGTGGGCTGTGCACAGTCCAACTTCTAGGCTGGACAGGCCTTGCTACAAGAGGGCCTTGTGGCTACTCAGCCTCAGGTTTTTCCTTTCTGTTGCCCTCCAGATGTACTGAATTACATTGCCATCACCATCACTTAGTAGACAATGCTAAGAATTGCAGGCCAACACTTCCACAAGGCATCACTAAAAGTACTGATCATCTCCTCTGCTCGAGAACCTCCCACTGCAACACATGTCTATTCATATTTCTACCCAGCTCCTACATACCCACACGCACTATTTCTTCCTCTCTTCCTAAACTCTCTGCTTAATTTTCAGCAAAAATGAACCTGAGTTCTGTTGGAAGGCCTCCTCTCTGTGCCCCACAAATGGGAGCAATATACTGTGGGAGGACATGGGAAAGGGTCTTCTCTGTCATGGAGCTTGTTTTTTGTGGAATGTCTTTCCCTTGGAGATCCCGAAGAAATTTAGTTTCTTTCCAGTGTCATGTCAAAACATGTAATTTTATTTAGTCCTTTGGAGTCTCATTCACTTCTAAAATGTAGAAGTGCATAGATTTAACTGTTTCAACTGTTTTGCAATATTAACTGTTTTAAATTGCTTAATCATTTAATGTACTTCTAGACTGTTAGGAGTACTATGTTATTGTTTAAATCTGCTTTTGTTTTAAACAAATTATATTGTTTCACTTGTACACTGCCCTGAGATACTAGAATATTGAGCAGGATGTAAATATTCTAACAAATAAAAGAAACCAACAATATTGTCTTGGGCTGTGCCACCATACTGTGTGGGAGGACACTAATTCAAATACTCTGAGGAATTCGAATGTTTTGTCCTTCTGTTTCCAAATAGAAACGAATATGATCTGAAGTGTTTAGATGAACAATTCGATGTTTAGAATACTATGCCCAGCTACTCTGAAGTACCCCTACTGCATTCAGTATGGCTTAGGTATATTTTTCCATCCGCCTGTATTAATGATAACATAGGTTAATACTGGTCCTTTAAGCAATATCTACATGTAACACAAGCTCATCACAACTAAGTAACAGTTATGAAAACAAAGACTTTACACAAAACAATTTTAAATCACACAGCCAAAACACAAATTTATCTTAAACAAACAGTTAAAGCAGCAAAAATATACAAGCTATCTAGCATCCACAGAATGAAAGGTCCTTCCAGTACACTCGGGCCTATTAATTTAGCTTCTCATCACAGTTCAGTTCTTGACAGCCCCAGCTGGCCAAACAGGACAGGATGAGGAGAAGCTGGTAAAGCTTAATGGAAAACAGTTTAATGAAGCTCCATTTCAAAAATTCCAGAACAAACCATTATGGCCCACTGACTGTATATTTTAAAATCTCCATAACTCTTTGACAAAACCCTCCCTTGACCCAGTCCAGCTTCACTCATCATAATTTTCCCAACTGTCTAGTCATCACACACCAGCCCCATTACTGTACAGTGCAGCCAGCATGATGTAGTGGGTCTGAACGTTGGACTACGTAGAGACCAGGGTTTGAATCTCTGCTCAGCAAACCTCCTCTGAATAAATCTTGCCAAGAAAAACCCATGATAGGGTCACCATAAATCAGAAATGACTTGAAAGCACACAACAACAACTTCTTCATATTATCTTCAATATTCATATATTCAAGCACCTTGACATGATAGAATACGTCATAATATTTTACATTACTTCAAAATACGTCTTGCCTTACTCATGAAATCTGCCAGTCTGTCTTAACACTCTATTTCTTATAATAAAAGCAACTGCAAATATACAGTATGAAGAAAAAATTATTAAAAATTATTATTATCATTATTATTGCAACTATTATTTCATTATAAATGACCCAAACCATAAAATGTAAAGTAGCAGTAGCAATGACATTATAATTCTGTCAGATAATGTTCCTGGGACAGGCAGAAAGGTAATATCAGAATATTGGGTAAGCAAGTAGCAACAAAAAACTTTGCTCAGTTTAGAAACCATCTTCCAAACCACATCTACTGCAATTAATAGCATGGAATCTATACTATGGAGGTAAGCGGGCAGAGCAAAGGAGGTTATCTCCCATTTGCAAGATCTTCTCCTTCATCCACCCTGCAACACTATAGCACATCCTACAGATAAAAGAGAGAGCGAGGAGCAACTGGGACAGAGTAGTGAAAAGTATCTGCCAGCCTATCAGTGTAACCCAGTACTTTCTTTTCTAAAGAAAGACTATGGAGAAGAAAAAGAACACACAGACGGCAAGCCACTCAGCTGCATCACTCACAGAAAAGGAGTATTTCTCTCCAGTACCAGGAGACAGAAGAACTGTGTTTCTCAGTCACTGCTGGCTCTGGGAAGTCTGTCACTTAAACCAGACATTCAGTAAAAGTAACACTAGACATCATCCCTGAAATGTGGGGATCTCACTGCAAGAACAACAGGACAACAAACATTCCCGTCAACTGTTACAAACACCAGATCCATTTGTGGAGATACCAGAACACACCGCTGTCCCCGCTGCCCCCCACAAGTAATGAATCACTAAAATGGAGGAGCCTGTGAGCAATGGAAAAGTATAAACTTCACTAGAACTCCCACAATGCTTCAAGTATGCTGACAGATCTGGTCAAAGCGTGTGAAAGGAACAACACGATGAATGTACATGGGTTAGTCTTCTCCACAGACGCCTGTTTCTGCCAGGCTACGTTATCCCTTGAGAGACAGAGAGGTGTTTATTGTCATTAAAGACAAAGTTTCATACACAGGGTAAAGAAGCAACAGAACCAGTTTCTTACCGAAAAGAAAGAATTCAAAACGGTCAGAAGAGCACAAAAGCACTACCCTTTCTACCTGTGTCAAAAGAAGGCAAGTGGCATGTTCCACACAGAGGAAAAGGAAAGATTAACGTCAACCGGAGGAGAAAAATAAAAATTCTGTCAAGGTCCCACAGTCACCAACTCTGCCCTGAGCCCTGTGCTGAATGGTGGTGGGGACTGTGGCAAATAAGTCACCTTTAGATAGGTTTTCAGCTGCTGCACTCTTGGTATCTTCCCAAATATTGCCCCTTAAAGGGGGGGGGGGAAGAATCAAGTCTCATCCGTGCCTTTAGACATGTCTTTTTAAAACCTACATCAGCTAGGAGTTTCCAGGGCAAGCTGCTCACCATGAAAACGACCATACTTAAGAGCAGAGAGAAAAAAATAAAATAAAGGAGGCAGGGGACGTGGATGCAGAAAAGGATGTGCGGGGCTGATGCCAATTCCTCCTCCCGTCTCTGTCTGTCTGTGGGGGGGGGGGCTGTCTTCACAAGAAGGGCTTTCCACTTGGAAGAAGGAGGCAGGCAAGGTAGGAGCCACGAGGGAGGAAGGCTGGGGGTCTTCAGAGGGTGGCCGTTTATCCCCAAGAGGCGGACATAAAAGCGGGGGGGGGGGACAGGTGATAAACATTCTGAGAGGCTCCTCCAAGGAAAGAGAAAGTCAGCCTTACTCAGCAGGGGTAGGGGAGAAGGGGGTGCTGGGGTTACGCTTGTGCCCACCGCCTCCAGCAAAACATACCCGGTCTTGGAGGGCCCCGACTCTTCTCCGGGGAGAGCAGCTCCCCTCCCGGGCTCCGCACTTCTCTCCCCGGCTGGCTCGCTGGCTGGCCGGCCGCCTACCCAGCTCGCCCGCCCGCCTTCGCGCAGCTCCTTCTCAAGGCTCTGATGCCGGATATCAGCTGACAAGCTCCTCCAGCTGCCGCGACTCCTGCCGCAAGTGTCGTAAAACTCCCCTGCCGCGCTTGACGGCCGCAAACCCTAGCCAAAAAAAAAAAGGGGGGGGTGTAGGAAGGGAGAGCTTCCGAGTGGCTTCTGTAGCCATGGAGACGGGAGGGGCGAGGCCTAGTCGGGCGCACGACCCTTCAGCCGTAGAGGGAAGAAGGCTGGGAGGGATGGAGGTTTTGCGGTGTGTGGGGGGGAGCTCGTGTAGAAGTTGCTTTTCGGGAGAAGTTACTTTTTGGGCTACATCGCAGAGAAGCTGCCCCACTGGGATTCTGGGAGTTGTAGTCCAAAAAGTAAGATGAGCAAACTCTAGTCGGAGAGGGCGTGTATGTATGTGTGTGTATGTATATATGTGTGTGTATGTATATATATGTGTGTGTGTATGTATTATATATGTATATGGAGTCATAGAATCATAGAAATGTAGAGTTGGAAGAGACCACACGGGCCATCCAGTCCAACCCCCTGCCATGCAGGAACACCCCCAAAGCACTCCCGACAGACGGCCATCCAGCCTCTGCTTAAAAACCTCCAAGGAAGGAGACTCCACCACACTCCGAGGCAGCATACTCCACTGCCGGACAGCCCTGACTGTCAGGAAGTTCTTCCTGAGGTTCAGGCGGAATCTCCTTTCCTGCAGCTTGAATCCATTGCTCCTTGTCCTGGTCTCTGGAGCGGCAGAAAACAAGCCCTCTCCCTCCTCTACATGGCATCCCTTCAAATATTTAAACATGGCTATCATGTCCCCTCTTAACCTTCTCTTGTCGTAGTGCGTGTGGAAGCAGACAGGCAAAAGGTCACGGGCATGGCGGGGTTCCTCATAGTTCCGCTTCGTTTCTACATAAGGCTTGCGAAAGTACTTTCTTATGGGTATTTACTCACAAGTTAAGGATGGCTTACAGCCAGGCCAGCTCCGCACTAGACTGTTATAGTGCTATTATTCCGCTTTCAACATCCTGCGGAACCCTGAGCTTTGCAGTTTAGGGAGGGGCCTTGAGTGGAATCATTGCACTATAACAGTCTAGTGCGGAAATGGCCCCGAGGTGGTGTCGTGGTTTGAGGATGGGACTAGGACCCGAGGAAAGCACATGCTCAGCCTCGAGGGAAGGCAATTCTCCTCTGTAGACAAATCTTGCCAAGAAAATCCTGTGATAGGGTTACTTTAGGGTCGCTGCAAGTCACAAAAGCCTTGAAGACGCACAAACAACAATGGACCACCTGTGTTTTGGTGTATCTAGGGGGAAGATCTGTACCGCTCTGCAACCCTGGGCCTTTCCGCACTGCAGTTTAATAGTGCTATTATTTCAACATCCTATGGAATCGGGCTTTGCAGTTTAGGGAGGGGCATTTGGAATCCTCAGTAAACTACAAACCCCAGAATTCCACAGGATGTTCAAAGTGGAATAATAGCACTATCACAGTATAGTGCGGAAAGGCCCACTGTTTCTTGCTTTCACCCTGCATCCGACTTGAAATTGTCTCCGTTTAATAAGCGAGACGGCAGCCCTCTGTACGCAAATACCTAGAAGGGACTCAATAGGTTCAGAGGGACATAGCTGGGATTGCATTTGAAGCTCCTATCCAATTTCCATTTATTTGGAAGCAGGTCTCACTGAAACTAGGCAAATTTGTTTCCCAAGAAACAGGAAAAGAGGAGGATTATATGATATGGGCCATTTCTGCAGTCGGACTCTCCTAAACTGCAAACCCCAGGATTCCATAGGATGTTGAAAGTGGAATAATGGCGCTATAACAGTCTAGTGCAGAAATGGCCATGGACTATAGAAGCGCTTGCTTCGGATTAAGGAACATAGAAAAACAACTCAATTTATTGTGTGCCACTCAGATGTAAATTGTTCAGGGTGAAGGTACTGGGTGAAGGTACCTTTAGCTGTCATTCTGTCCACTGAAAGAGGGAGCTAAAATAGAAGACTGCAGAGCATTGCTGAACTTTTTGCTGATGGGAATGCCTGTCAGACATCCTCTTTCCAGAGATGCATCAGCCCACCCTTAGAGGCACAGGGATTACTTAATGTTGGAAAAAATCTGGTGGACATGCCTTCCCAGAACAAGACAGTCATGTGAAGATTATTTTATTAGTAAAGAAGATGTAGATATCCTACTTCGTAATCTCTGCAGGAGTCCCCAGACCTGTTTGCTTTTGCTTTTGAAAATGCAACATGGGAGGAAGAAAAACAAGCCAAGGACAACTTGTATTTTGCAGCACAGATCTTTTCTAAACCTTGATTCCAAGAAAGTCAGCAGCGCTTACATCCCACAGAAAATAATGCAGCTTAAATTCGTTGTTGAAAATTTGTCTCATTGCATTCAGTTGGACATATTTAATTTATCTCTCTCTCTTCTCCCCTCACATGAGAGTCAAGGTGGCTTACAACAAGGCTGAAAGAAGACAGAGCTGAAAACCGATGACAAAAAGTTGCAACAAAATTAAACAAGATATCACATTAAAGCACCATTCATTTAAAAGGTGTAATTTTGACGGCAACCCCATACGAATTTTTGAGAGCCAGTTTGGCATAGCGGTTTGGGTGTTGGACTAGAGAGACCAGGGTTCGAATCCCTGCTTGGTCATGGAAATCCACTGGGTGACCTTGGGCAAGTCACACTCTCTCAGCCTCGGAGGAGGGCAAAAGCAAACTTGCTTCCCAAGAAAACCCCATAGGGTCGCCACGAGTCAGAAACTATTTGAAGGCATACAACAACAAAGCTCGATCAATTTTAATAGGACTGGATTTTTAAAAAACGATTTTAAGAAGTCCTTAAATATAAGGTCGAACTGTTTCATTGCTTTGGAGCCCGTAGGATAAACCCCAAACTAAAGTGAATGTTAAGGCGTTTCTACAAGCCCACAATTAGAATGGCTGGCAAGGTTGAAGATTGCTTCCGCTCCCGGAATGTCCCCAAGCTAATGCGGCTTTGCCCACAATTAAGATGGCAATCTTGTTAACAAATGCTATCTCTTCCCTAAGGGGGAGGTTATCCATGCCCTTTTCCAAGATGGTGTCTGCAGAGTCAGCCGATGAACCCATAGAGACAAGACGAATAGCAAGCTTTACGTCCTCTTTTGTAAGACTTCCGGTCTAACCCTGAACCGGCTTTCTCTTCTTTAGTTCCCAAGGAAATAAGTTAGAAAAAGCGATGTGATTCGCCCTAGGGGACGCCAAAATGTAAAGCCACACCTCTGGGGTGTACGAATAAAAATTCGTAACCAACAGCGGTTTTCATTTTGTTTTCGGTTCTTAACCGGAAGTGGGATGAGTCCGCCTACCTCCCCAATCTCTAGAAGCGAACCTGAATGATTCCTTTGGCCGAGGCGAGCGCACGCGGAATAACGAGGAGGAGACGGTGGCGGTAGCCGAGGGAGCCCGTTCGCGCGTGCGCGGAGGCTGGCTCCGGTGCATGCTGGGCGATTTCCCCCTCCCTTTTCTTTCCCGCGGTGACTCTGCACATACCGGCTGAGGACGGGTCGACGACGCTGCCGCCGCCGCCGGTGCTTTTCCTCCCGTCGTGGCTGGGATGGTCGGGGTGAAGGCGATCGCCAATGACGCGGAGTTCCAGAGCGAGCTGAGCGCCGCGGGCTCCCGGCTGGTGGTGGCGAAGTTCACCATGAGGGGGTGAGTGGGACCCGGGCAGGGCGAGGAGGAAGGAGGAGGGCGCCGCCGCCGCCGCCGCCGCCGCCGCCCCGGAGGCCTCCCGCGGGTCCCCTTCGCCGCAGCCCCCCCGCCCCCTTCCCGGCCTCGGCTCCCCCCCCCCCCGGAGAGAGCCTCGGGAGCTTTCCGCGCAGCCCGCGGGGAAGGGCTTCCTCACGACGCGGGCCCTGGGCGCGCCTGCTCGGAAGTACCGGCAGCCCTCCGCCTTTGGGGCTTCGCCTTGGCCCGGCTGGTCGTCCGCGGGTTGCGTGCTGTCACCTCTGCCGCCGCCCTGCGCCCTTTTTGACAGAGACCGCAGGCCTCGTGAGGCTGAGAAACTGCGAACGAGGCTTGTAAGCCCCTCTTAGAAATGGTGTGGGGCGGCCGCGGGGGTGGCAGCGAGCCCCCAGCCCCCCGCTTCGCCCTTGCGAGGGAACCCAAACTCTTCTCCCCCGTTTCTTAGTCCGACACCATTGTATCACCTGTAATTCCGAAGGAGAAAGGTAGTAACTGAGAGTATTTGAACGTGCCTTTCTCCGGGATAAACGGACCCTCACTGAGCCTGACTTGACAGCGTTTTTATACTCGTAACACTCCACCTCGTGCTGGCGAGGCAGCGTCCCCCCGGCCGAGAACCTGTTCTGCTCGCAGGACGTCTTGGGGTTTCTGTAATGTCTGAAAACCTGCTGATTTGTCACTCAAACTGTAGAAGGGTTTGCTTCCTCTCGTCTAAACTAAACCCACACCCTAACTCCTTGCGTTTGTCATCCACGGTGACTAATTTCCATACTTCCTGCTTTGGACAGGAATGTTTCCCGGCAGTCGGCGAGTGCTGTCTGTCTTTCGATGTGGTTATCTGCTCTGGATGTCACAGATATGTCAGATCTTAACGGTGCGGTTCTGTGTTGCACTGAATTTATGTCAGTGGGGTTTGTGACGCGTGGTCCAGTTCATACATCTTTCGTGAAAACTTGGTTTGGCAGCTGGGAAGTCCTGCCTGGCTGTGTGCTCTGCTCACCAGTTTGCAGCTTTCCTTGCCTGGCCAACAGTTATTGTGGTTTACTGCAGAGGCTGAAATCGTTATGATTGTTAATCATGGGTTGTTCTTAAGCCAGAGATTAAAACTGGGGCGGTGATTTCAGTCTGGTTGGAGAAGTGATCTCAGCACCGTGGTACATCGTATTTATCACCAACCTGGAAAGGGAGGAAAAGAGCTATTCCGGATGACCAGATTTGGTAGATCCCAATTGCTAAACCGTGGAATGAGAATCAGAAACATAACTTCTGAACCAATTGAGCTGACATGGTGCCATGAAATGTTCAATTATTTGGAAAACTGAAGAGTTTGCATGTCGGCATTTGTAACAGGAGGCAATAGGAGGGGACTGATTTGGTTTGGATTAGCCTGAGGACTAGGAATATATCCTTGGACAGTATAGGCTAGGTGCAAGGAACTGAATGGAAGATGCAGAAGGTATGGTGGACTGAGAAGGGTAATCCCTAAGGTAAGGCAGGTGAAAGAAGTTAAGAAAGAGGACAAGAAAGTTAGGAATTTGAACCAATAAGGAACCAATGAGATACAAGCCATTTCATGGTGATTAGCAGAGGTGATGTTTGCTATCTGGTGGAAGAGAATGAGAGCTGGGAAGGCTAGGCTCTGTGCATGAGCAGCTGAAGAAGGTTGATAGTAAAAACCAAAGGCCTCAGGTAATTAAGTGGTGAAGATACCAAGGTAAATAGTGTTAAAACTAAGAAGAAAATAAGATGGTAGTGGAAGTGTATATGGGTCCTAGAGGCAGGAACGGAATACTGCATTTACTGTTAGGGGGAAAAAATGGCCAAGCAAGGAAAGGACTATAGATTTGCTGGGGTCTAGAGTAACCTTACACTTCCATCACGTAGTGTCTCTCCTAGACACCTGCTGTTTTAAACTACAGTTGTGATAATCCATAAGCATTGATCATGCTTGCTGGGGCTGATGAGAGTTGTGGTTCAAAATAACTGGAAGATGTGAGTTTGGGAAGCCTGTTCTGCTAGATTTTGGTTTCTTCTGTCCTTGTGCCTTGTAATCTGGAAACAAGCACTGAGGATACAGTTCAGGAGGAGCAGCATGTCTGAATGTCTGGTTTTGTTTGGAAGTGGATTGAAGGCTTCAAGTCATGACCCCACTAATTGCAGTCCTGTGACAATATGTGTATCAGACAGAAGTGAGCTGCAGAATTTGTTAAGTTAGTCAAATCAGTAAAGAGAGGAACTACAGTAGAATCAGAGGAAACCCTATTATATCACACATCAGGGGTGATACTAACTTTGGTACAAGATGTTCATGTGTGGCTTCTGGTCAGTTAAAAAGCAAAACTGGGATTATAGGATTGTCAAAATTTCTTGAAAATTTTAAGTTGCTGCATTTTTTTTCCTGAATGATTTTTAGCAAGTGTAGAACTCAGTCAGAACTCTTTTGACACTAGGATGTACCATGTAGCATTAGCTAACGAAAAGTAGTACCGAGCATTGTTTATCATTTTTTTATGATTAGTAAAAAAGAAACTGTATAAGAGAGCTCCTAACCATATTGCATGAGCGCTATGGCAAGAGGTGGAAAGTATGACCTCGGGGCCCTCAAAACCAGTTTTGGGAAACTTGCTATGTTATTATCTCTCTGTGGACTCAGTGTAATGGAAGTTTTCTTACTTTGCTAGCAATAAGATTTAAATGCAAATTTTTAGGCATTGTTATGACCAAACAGCAACACCAAAGCAATGGCTGTGCAATAGCTATTTGGGCAGAAAGAACGTAGAAATGACTAAAATATGAAACTTGAGGGAAGTGATGAGACACGGTCAGGGTTGTGCAGAAAATCTCTAATATTTACATCATATCTTTCACAAACTTCTACCTTCCCCTACCAGGCTTCTTGTGAGGGGGCTTGTACATGTCTTTTAATCATAATAACACCCAGATGATTCTGTTCTGTTAACTGTTTTAGTTGAGTGAGATTGATGGCATCTGCTAGTAATGGCTCAAGCTAAAATCTTTGCGTCCTTTCCTGGAGAAATGTGAAATCTCCAGTGACTAAAAGGCCTCAGAAAGTTTCCCACAGTAAAACTAATATGCATTCTTTAAATGTGCAAGAAGGGTATAGGAGGGTAGAATCGGAACACAGGGGGAATATGAGCAGTTATACTTTTTTCCCCCCTCTATGAGCATGTTTATGTGTCAGAGTGAAAAGATGTTCTGTTATACTTTGCAGTGAAGACTATATTCTAATAAGAATGTTTTGTATCTCCAGTAAGATTGGTAATGCTTACTTGGTGACTGAGATGTATTCTTCATAAAAATAAGTATATGGCTTTCTGAGCCAATGTGGTGTCATGGTTTGAACACTGGACTACAACTCTGGAGACCAGTGTTCAAATCCCTGCTTATTCATGGAAACACACTTGGTGACCCTGGGGAAGTCATACTCTCTCAGTCTCAAAGGAAGTCAAAGGCAAGTCTCTTCTGAACAAATCTTGCCAAGAAAATTCTGTAATAGGTTGGCCTTAAGATTGGCATAAGTTGGAAATGGCTTGAAGACACACAACAACAGTATGGTTTTCTAGTTACTTTTATCCTAAAGCACTGTGAAGAATTTAAAAAAAAATCTCCTGAGTTTCTAATCCAAAACATAAAAGACTAATTTATGGCAACCAAAGAAGATGGGAAGGAAAACCAGCAATGCAGTGAATATTTTATATCGTCCCTTTCTTTAAAAGAAAGAGGAAAGGAACAGTACGTCTTCATTGTTTAATGGGCGCTGGGGTGAGGAACACCAGCATATAATCTCCATTATGCCCATTTCCAACCTACATGATAAAATGATTCCAAAGAGTGACTGTAGTTACTAAGTGACAACTTTTTAAAAAATCGTTTCTTTCTTTCTTTCTGACAGATGTGGTCCATGTTTAAGAATAGCTCCTGCCTTTAATGCTCTGAGCAATAAGTACCCCCAAGCAACATTTCTGGAAGTTGATGTACATCAATGCCAGGTGAGGAGTGTTCAGGCATATATCTACAATGTATCAAAACAAGATTTGAGTGATGTAGATACATGGATCATGGCATATAGTTACTCATGTTTTTCCAATGTGAATAAATATATGTAAAAGCCGGTTGACTTTTGTAAGTACAAACGCAATAGTGTGGAAGACAGGGTAGTATTTATCCTGGTTGTGTCCTTGCAGGTGACGTGGTCTGCTTTCACAGTTTGAGATTTACAGAATGTTACTTGTGCCCATGTTGCTGTTGAGGATAGTTTGTATAATGCTGAGATAGAAGCTGAGCTTTGCATGGGTAGCTAGTGTGTTCATTTGATAGAAACCTCTCTCCATGATAACCATTGTAAAGCGTCTGTTCAGCATAAGCAAGGTGTTATGTATTGAGACCATAAAAATGTTTCTGTTTTAATATTTGAATGCTCAGGTGGTGGTTACAGATATCCATGGTATACCAATTCCAAAAAACTTAGAAGTTAGCCAGATATAGTATCAGAGGCATTCTGAAGTTCAGTTTTGGTGCTGGATCCTTTGTCTGAGATATTAAATATAAATATTAAAAATATTAAAATTAAAATTTAAAATATTAATACACAAAATATATAAAAAGTTAAAAACTAGTGTCTTCCTATTTGTTTTGGTTAGTGTCAGGATAAACAACTCAGGATTATCCTATGCCAGTAGCATTAGCTTTCTATCTAGGCCACATGGAACTCCCACAGTGTTCAATTTCCAGTGTGCTTTCACTTGGCCACAACGCTAGCTCTTTAAAATAGTTGTTACAGAGTTGGCATTGGACTGGGGAACCTGATGTTCCAATCCTTGTTCCGCCATGGAACTTGCTGGGTGACCTTGAGCATATCGGTGTCTAAATGATGATTTATAAAACTAAAACAAGATACGCTGAGGCACTAAATTTCTTGAAAGAAGAATTAGGCAATAAATAAATTTTGAAATGTTAGTTATAAGTGGGTCTGCTTGAGCATAGCCAAAAGTTAGTAAAAGGCCTTTCACTAAGGAAGTAAAAAAAGTCATTTGACATCACTGCTGCTCATGCTTCTTCTTTGCAGAACTAAGAGCAGTTTACGTGTTGGGATAACTGATGTGACCTGCACATGCCTGCCTTCTCCACATGTGAGGCTCCTATTCACTTGCCTTTTGTTTGGCTGTGGAGAAGGAAGGCACATGTGCCTGGGCAAAGGGCAAGGGAATGGGAGGGGAAGAATGAGGGAGAAAGCCAAGTGCATGCCTTGTGAATAGTCAGACTCACAAAGGTCAAACCCACACATAAGGAATGGCAGCTGTATTTGAAATACATTTCTCCCTCCACATTCGTGGGTTTCACTTTCGCAAATTTAATTGTTCACGAGGTGCCCGCTTGCCACCACATTCTCCTCCTTCCACCCCATTCCCATTCTGCTTGCTCCTCCCATTCTCACTGCTGCCATGCAGGTGCGCCTTGCATGGGCAGCAGGAAGGTACGGGGAGGGCAATCACCCATTCCCTGTGCTGCTCCTCCCACCACCGCTGTACGGGTGTGCCTCACACAGGTGACAGGAAAGTGCAGAGAGGGCGATTGCTTGTTCTCTGCTCTCCTCCCACCGCCAGTGCAGGCGTGCCTTGAGCAGGCAGCGGGAAGGTACAGGGAGGGGAATCGCCCATTCCCTGCACTCCTCCCACTGCCAGTGCTGTGCCCCATGCGGGTGGCAGGAAGGTGCAGGGATAGTGGTCGCCCGTTCCCTGCACTCCTCCTGCCGCCACTGGTGCAGGCACGACCCAGGTGGGCAGCAGGAAGGTGCAGGGATGGCAATCACCTGTTCCCTGCCGGTGCAGGTGCACCAGCCAGGCAGAAGCCTGTAGGGAGGGCGCCCTATTCGTGATTGTTTGACATTTGCGCGGGATCTGTGTCCCTATCCCTCGCGAATGTGGAGGGCCTACTGTACTGGTTTTCATTGTCAGGCTTCAGTTTCACATTTTTTGATACTGTATATTGCTCAGTTCTCCAGAGTTTACGTTGTGATGATCCACTGGTAACTGCATCTGCTGTCAGCTGCCAGGGCTGCAGTGGTTAGCTGGATTGGCCTGGTCATTGTTGTTGTCAACTAACTTCTCGTTAGATCAAGGTCCAACTTCTGCAAACTATTCCAACCTGGTGGTTCCTGCCTCTCATTCCCTATTTGCAAATAACAAACAACCTTTTCTCATCTGCTGACTATATGCCAACAAATACATGGTATCAGATCTGATTTTCTAATCAGAACTATAGTTATAACTGTGAGTGTTTGCTTGTTATGCTATATATATCCACATGCTTAATCCTTCAGCAAACTTGGTATGCTATCTGATAGAATTGAAATGAAGACTGCATAAAGGTGTTAAAGTCATTAACCTTTCTATTCTTTTGAATTTTTTGTTACCAAGTACACATTTATGAGCCAGTTTTAACTAAACTCATTTATGATGGGGATGATATTCCGATATTTTTATGCCAGTGCAGGACCACTTAGCAAACAACTTCTTTTTGGGGGGCGGGGGGAGGGCGGATTGCAAATTTTGGTCAAGTTTGCATGGAATATGGTGAGGAAAAAGTTGGTACCACTTAGACTTCTGCTTTATTCAGGCCTCAAGGAAAATCATCAGCTGGGGAAACACTGAATGAATTATGTGACATTGTATAATTTGAATATTAGGAGCCCATTTGGTTTGTACTTCCTGGAACAGCAATTAAATTTCTCCAATAAAAGGCTTTCTAATTTTGCAGCAATATAGCAGACATTTAACTATGTATGCAGTGTTACAGTACCGACACTGTTAAGCTTGAACCATTAGAAAGTGGTTATATGCTTCTTTTCATGAACTAATGGTATCTTGAATATAAAGCAAGAACAGCCTGTTCTTACTCTCAGTAGAGTTTAAACTCTGAAAGGATAATTTAAAGCAGGTTAGTTTAAGAGGATATAATGGCTCAAAGTCAAATCTGAAGAAAGTTACAAGATCTTCAGAGCAAAAGCTGAAAGAAAGAACATGGTAATACAGTTTCATTCTTACTGTATGATGCAGCATAAAGCTGTCCCTAGTTGGTCTTGATTGAGAGTATACGCTGATTTAAAGATGCTTTCCATCTTAGTTCAGACCAAGATTACAGACATAAGAAACTTGACCATATCGAAAGATGTATGGAAAGAAATGAATATTTCACTTTTTGAAGAAGAAGGTGTGCAGCTTTCCAAGGGAGATTCAGTGGGTTTATCTTGGCAGTAATCTTTCTGCAATGGATGTATTTCTTCTGCTCAAAACTTCTGACATATGTTGTAGAACAGCAGTTCCTAAAGTGAGCTGGTTCATATGTAAACATTTCTGTTATATCAATCTTTTTAAAAAATAAGATTTAATATTATACCCACATGTATTGATGGCTTATGGAGGGAGGGAGCACCACAACCTCAATATGTTTTCCTTACTCCTGGCTTTATAGGGCTTTGGGACTTCCATTGTAGGTTTTGGCTAGTTTCTTACTCTGTTTTATTTTCAGAGATGAAATCAGTTGCTAGGCTTGTTTGTAACAAGAAACTCATTTAGCCAAGTTCTGAAGGTGGTACACAAGGGCAGATGTGTGGAATGAAACTCCATCTTGGCTTAACAAGTCACGGATTATTAAACCAAAATCATTATGTTTTAACTGGCCCAATAGATCAGTTCAGATGTCATACCAAACCATGGTTTGAGCTTCCAGTTAAGTAACAAGGAAAACATGATTTTGAGCAGCTTTTCTTCTTTAGATTCTCAGTACTCTCACGTTTATATATAGCATCCTCTAGGAGTGGAGCAGTGATTGTGAGTTGCAATGTCCATTTGGACATCTCACTAAATGGTAGTTCCAAAACTGCTCTTAAATTGATCCAGTGTGCATACGCTTCTACACATATGGAGCGAAGTCTGTAACTTGTTGCGAAATCCTGACATTACTACACTGTGAACAGTTAATAAAATCATTGTGTGGACTCTCTCTTTTGAAAAAGTTGATATCTATGTTTTCCATCAAACACTAAAGCTATTCTGCTATATGAGACCAAACTTAGGCCAGTGATGTGGAGTAGGTGATATATATTGCTTTGGTTTAACAAAAAAAATCTTCTTGCTATATAATGCTAACTATTGCCTTCTGAATGCCAGGGAACAGCTGCAACCAATAATATATCAGCAACTCCAACATTTCTTTTCTTCCGGAACAAAGTACGAATTGACCAGTATCAAGGCGCTGATGCTGTGGGATTAGAAGAGAAAATCAAGCAGCACCTAGAAAATGATCCTGGAAACAATGAGAACACAGATATTCCAAAAGGATATGTATGTGTACTTTATTTGAAATTGACTTCAGTGAATTGAACTTGCAAAGTATATAGTGTAGAGAAACTAGATTTGGATTATGATTCCCAGAATCTCCCAGCCAGCATGGAAAAGAAAGTAATTTTTCCAAGTTCTGTCAAAAACTTGCTTTCCAAAGGTGGGATCAAAGAACCAGAATGGCGTGTTCAGGAATATGCAGGAATTTGTACTTGGGGATTCTGCATTTATCTTTTCCACTGTAAATCTCCTTGTTCCCCTTGAAAGGCTGCTTGAGAAGGTCTGGGACAGAACAACCTGTGAAGCTAAAATGAAAATTATAGAAAGCCCTTGATGTATATATGAAAGTCTTTTCCTAGAAAGCTGAGGCAGATGGTTCGTAGTGACACATTATAGGTGTAGAATAAGTTTATTTTGGAGTGGGATCCTCATTCAGTGTTGGATTGGTACTGACAGCGTTTGGGCTATGCCTGTTTCTTCCTTCCTTTCATGCAATGAAAACAAAACCATCTTTTTAACAAATTTCTGTAGTGTAGTTACTAAGATGAGCTGTTTTGACTTGATGGTCATTACTACTTTATTCTTGCAGTTTTCTTCAATTGCTGTAGTTTGAGGAAACAGTCCATTGGAAATACTTCTTTAGGTCAAGAACCCTGAAAATTAGGATATATCTGGTCTGTATCCAGCATAGACTTCGGGATTGCGCATGGAGCTGCAAAAGAACGAGGAAGTCCATTTTATCATCACCTTGTTAATTAGAATACAGACAATATTAGATATGCTCCTCTGCTGTTCTGTGATAAGCTCAGCAGGAACCTATTTCCAGTGGATTGAGTCGTTTATCACTGTTTTCTGCAGCTACAGTGGATTCTCTGTATTCGCATGGATTCCATTCCAGGAACCCTGCAAATGCTCACATTTGGCTGTGATGTACACATGGATGCTTCAGTGTGTCCACATTCACAATGCTGCCATTTTAGGTATAGGACGCAACACTTTGTGTTAGCTGGATGTTGCAGATGTGGAGTTTGTTTAAATGGAGATCCACTGTATACTCGTCTGGGGTCAAGCAGCATGACAGTCCTGTACCCTGCCCCCAGTACCTTCTACTAGGTAGAGATGACCTTAGAATGGAAGTTCTCAAAATTTGGGTTAAGACTTAAATCTAAGATACTTGTGTAAGGGACTCCCTTTTAAATCGTTTCCCACCATTAACAATGTAATGACCAATAGAAAATGAAAACAGGCTAGCTAACATGGTTTATTAGCTTATTTTCATAACTTTCATAAGTTCTGCTCCTACCAGTATCCGTTCTTTAATCATGTTGTAAGCAGTATCAGGAGGAAGGTATAAATAAATAGAACACCTCCCCCATTTGTGCTTTCTATTCACAAATTGAACATTTCTCCCTATTAAAAGCAAAAATGGTGTTCCGTTGCCAAAAACACACACACACACACACCCCTCTAGAGTCTGACATGGTATAGTCCTTTGTCACCTGACTGTGCTACATCCATACGTTGCAGAAACCCTCATGTGAAACAAAAAAAAATGTGAAGCATCATGTCCTATTAGAGCCAGTGAATGCAACATGCGCGTACCTGCTGCATCTTTGAATATAACAGGACATGATGCTTGTGCGACCTTGCTTTTCGTGGGTGGGCGGGTGGGGTTCAAGAGGAGAGCCCCACCAGAAACAGACACTGCTAACTGTTGTGCCAGTGCAAATGCAATACTGATAAATGGATGGAGGTGAGCTTTCACAGGGGAAGGAGTATGGGTAATCTACATTCTACCCAAAATTTCTTACCCAGGATTAAGAAATCTAGCCTCATATCTGTTTGAGTTTCCTGCAACTGTGTATGTAGGGAAATTTACCCATCTTCAGGCTATGAGAGAAAATGGCTTTCAATACTTCTGGCTATTTTCTTTCATTCATGTTTTTTGTTTGGTGTTCCTGATTTATTGCAAAACAGAAACTTGTCTGACCTTGATGCATGTAGGTAAATGAGAATTCATATAAATCCCACACCTGGAGTTATCATTTTCACATCAATTTCCTTGCAGTACTTGATATAATGTTCGTCCTAAAAGGGGTCAAGGCTTTTCCTCTGCCCAAAATATTAATGCAACCCCTGATAAGTATTAAATGTTTCAGCAAAGTACCCATGCTACTAATAATTCAGCAGCTCAATAGTCTCGCATTTCCATCAGTGCAGAGCTGTGAAGGTTTGTTTTCAGTATTAACAAATGCAATCCATTAGGCTTTGAGGGAAATGGTATTTGTAGAAACCTAGAATTATGCTAAATGCAAAGACACATCTCTTTTGAGATGTTAAGTACTTTAAATTCACAGCTAAATAGACACAAATGCTGTAATGCAAATACAAGCCAATTTACCTTTCCAAATAAATCTTTCTCATGTAAATAATCCCCAAGCATATAGGCCACTTGAATTTGCACCCATTCAAATGTTGGCTATATTGTTGTGCTCATTTCTTGTAGCATGAGTATAAATAGTTATGCTAATAGTTAAGCATAAAGTGCAGCCTAGAAGTTTTGACTTCAAAAGGGGCAACCAGTTCTCCCTTTTAACACATTATTTAGTTCTAAAGCTTTTTAAAAATGCTCTGAATATTGCAAATGGAGAATTAATGAATTATGGGAAAAGTGCCTTTTAAAACTGGTGAATGGATCACCCCTGAGGCTTCTATTTGTTTAAACCTTATGTACTACCAACATTATCAAGATAGTATAAAATTTAAAATTATGGGTTTATTCTTGAAAGATGATAGAAAGAGAAAACAAGGTGGGGGGATGTGGAAAAACATGAATCTGTACATTTCTTTCCTTGGGGGCAAAAATGTTGAAGTGAATTTGGCAGTGGGGAAGCCCATGGAATTTCCATATATGTTGACCTACAGTGCTTGTGCTGGCTAGAGGTGTGGGAGTTGTACTCCAGCATGCCTAGAAGCCTCCCAAGCTGAGCAAAGTTGTGTTGTTGAAAGTATATACAAAAATCAACTTTTTAGCCATATAAAAAGAGCCAACATTTGCATGTGTCCTCTCTTCCCCATGGTGATATCTTTCGGAATTTTCACTAGAGACAATATTTTTAAAAAGGATAAAGCTAAGGTTGCTAAATGCATGCATGTAGTAGATATACAGTGAATGGTGAAAGTACATGGATAAAACAATCGTTTTGTAGGGGAAAAGGATAGATGCAATATTTATCATTTTTTGCATTCTCACAATTTCTATACATGCAAACAACTTAGTCACGTGAATGACTTTCTATTCCTTCCAGATGGACTTGATGCCATTTGTTAATAAAGCTGGCTGTGAATGCCTTAATGAAAGTGATGAACATGGGTTTGAAAACTGTTTACGTAAAGACCCTACCTATTTGGAATCGGACTGTGATGAGCAGGTACTCTGACCTTCAGAGAATATTAATTTTTCTTTTAAAGAGCAATAGTATTCTTTTGACCACAGTAATGCTCTCATTTGTATTTGTTTTGAATTTATCTATTCTTTCATCTAAATTGGCTTTGACAATCTGGGAAAAAGAGTACAATCTAAAATTAATACTTGTTTATTAAAGCCATTTGTGAATGCATTTAAGATTCCTCTTTTTTTTTTCCTCTTCACAGCTGCTTATTACAGTAGCTTTTAATCAGCCTGTCAAACTATATTCTATGAAATTTCAAGGACCTGATAATGGTAAGTTAAACTACTTCCTCCTTCCAAGGAAGCCACTGATCCATGAAGCCACTCACATACTTTTTATTCCCGTGGTGGTTTTTATAATGCAAAAGAACAAGCTGCAAATTCCTCACCTGTGGGCCTCATTCTAGGTGTTCTTCCATGTTTAAATTTTGGACCTTACTATCAAGCACCATTCTGTCACTGCATCATGTTGCAGAGCAAAGCCTAGAATAGTGTCTGAAAAAGTAATGCAGGTGATGCACAATTTGAAAACAAGCAGCCTTTCATGTCAGGAATCATTTCACACTTTCAGAATTAGGTGTTCTACATTGTCTTAGTTCTTTAAGGTATTTGGCGACATAGATTTGGTTTACCAGTCTGAAAATTGTAGATAGTTGTTGATAACATGTACAGATGGACCCTCTTTACATGGTTCAGTTCCAGGACCCCTGCAAGTAGTGAAAAATGTGAATAATCATGCCCATATTATTAAATGGTCTCATCGTGCATGCAGACACTTCAGTGCATCAATATTCACATCACCACAATTCAATATATAGGACACAACACTCTGTGGTCACTTGAAATCGAAAATCTAGAGGTGGTATACATGGAGGATCCACTATATACTTACCTATGTTAACTACAACTTTGATGGGCCTGGGGGCCAATTGTGTCCCTGAGGGATCTGCTCTGGGTTCCGTTTCCAAAATTCAGCAGTAAATGGCAGCACCAAACTGGAGGGAAGGCCTTAAAACAAGCAGAAAATGCTTATTTTTTAAGAGGGCATCCCAATATGGCATTGAATCTCAACAGTAAACTGTGAAAACCTGATTTAAATAATATTATCTGCTGGTTTTAAAGGGTTTTTTAACAGTTTGGTGTTGAAAATTGGTAGTGTTGTCTTAGTTAGATGGATTGCCTTTGGTGAACCACATGTTGCCTATCCCTAATTGAAATAGAGATATGGGCTCTGCCATGAAGCTTGCAGTATAAAAAGGCTAGATTTAACTCAGG
This sequence comes from Cyclura pinguis, assembly GCA_030412105.1. Lineage (NCBI taxonomy): Eukaryota > Metazoa > Chordata > Lepidosauria > Squamata > Iguanidae > Cyclura > Cyclura pinguis. Next base: position 336,359,329 of record CM059600.1, read on the forward strand.
TTGAAGATGAGCGTGAACTGAGTCAGTGCAAACCTATTAATTTCCTGCCCTTTTGATAAATTAATTAGTTTTCCATACCTGCTTCAGTCCTTTAGCAAATGATTGGGGAACATGTGGCTTTCTGGGTGTTTTGGGGCTGACTTCCATCAGCCCTAACCAGTGGTGAGGGGATTTTCAGTCCAAAAGCACCCTGTCCAAGGATTGCACTCACTTTAGATAAAAGCTACCTGGATTTTGGGCTGAATGGTTGGCCTATCTCCTTTTAGTCCATAGAGGTGAAATACACACAGGAACATTCCACATACCTCCATTAAAATCATGTTTGAAGGTCATAACAAAGTTTTAATAATATTTTGTAACAGGACAAGGTCCAAAATATGTAAAAATGTTTATCAACCTTCCTCGATCAATGGATTTTGAAGAGGCAGAAAGAAGTGAACCCACTCAGGCTTTGGAACTAACACCAGATGACATTAAAGAAGACAGTATTATCCAGCTTCGCTATGTAAAGTTTCAGAATGTTAACAGTGTAACTGTGAGTATAATGCCTCACATTCCTTCCTTGTAAATATAATAAAATAACATTTTAGAAGGCTAGCTAAAACACATGGAAATTTTATGCCCAATCTGGAGGTTGATTAATTTTTTAAAAAGTTACAAACAAGGGAGAGACTCAAAATCCAGAATTATTTTTTTGGAGATAGAAAGGGGCCCGAATTCTCCCCTACTGCAGCACCTTGAGACTCTAAAACCTGTTTCAGGGAATTGAGAGACCTTTTGCCAGAGATTTATGGCACACAAAGGGATACAGCAGGAGAGGAAGGAGAAAGAATGTCCCAATTTCAGTGGCATTTCACGCAGTAGAACACCAATTGTACCACTGTCTCCTAGCCTTTTATAAAAGGAGTACTTCTTATTGTAAGTGTTGCTAGAGAAGTAGGGGCAATTTGTCAGTCATCAGAAACCTGCAGGGACTTAAAGGTATGGAGACCATGACATCTGTGCTATTAACCCTCGCAAAGAGAATCAGATTTGAATCGTGCTGTCTACTATGTGTGATTTCACTATTTTTCATTAACAGCCCTAAAAGGATTAGAATATTTGACATGGTTGGCTTACCTCTGGCTTGGCTTTTCCTTGAGTTTCAAATAAACTGAATATTTAATGAGCTCTTCCAACACTTTCAACACTGGTTTTTCTATTTCAGTTATTTGTTCAGTCCAATCAAGGTGATGAAGAAACAACACGAATTGCATATTTCACATTCATTGGAACACCAGTCCAAGCAACAAACATGAATGATTTTAAGCGGGTATGTTCAAATCTCTCTTTTATATCAGAAGCTAGATTGCAGGTTTCGCAAACTGCAAATGGCAGTGTTCAAAGAAGAGCTTTTCATAACTATAATGTCCTGAGTTTGTTATTTTCAGATCCAGCAGTTGATAGCTTTTTGGGTTTTTTTTAATGTAAAGTCAGATTTGTCTTGCATATTCTTCTGTCTTTTCTTTTAATGAACTGCCAAGGTGCACGGTTGCTTTTAAAAGCTCATAAAAAACAATGTTTTCTTAAGCTAGGGATTTTCTGAACTGGTTGCTTTATCCCCAAAAGTCTAGAGTTACTTAGATTGAGAAGATAGTTGAGGAAGTCATACCTTGTCTGCCTTTCTGTATCACTTTGAATGAAGCAATATGTACTTTCCCTGCCCCAGTCTCTCAGACAGGCTGGAATAAATATGAACAGATTTTCTGTATAAAATTTATCCAGTCTTTTGCACATATTCTACTTCTGAGATTCAGCTTTTTTGCAGGTAGTAAAGAAAGAACAAAGAGAGAGCAAGACAAGTGTGAAAAATAATACCAGTAGGGATTATATTTGCTATTGAAGTTTGCTCACTGATCCCTGGAAGGTCTACGTAGCCATTCTCTAGTTCAGTGGTTTCTTTACCAAGGACCTCCTGTAAATATAATTTCTTGCCAAGGATCCCCAAGACTTAAGTTTTAAATATTTAAATTTAGATTTTTTGAAGATTTATGTATTTTTTAAAGGTTTCTGGAGACTATGATTCAACCCTGTTGAATCCTAGTCTCTGACCCTGTCTCAGCCCTGACCCTGTTCAGACACTGGATGATTTTGGGCAAGTCAGGTTCTTTTCTTCTTAGAGGGTGGCAAAGGCAAAGCCTCTCTGAACAAAATCTTGCTAGAAAAAAACCCTGTGCTAAGTTCACTGTAGGATTGCCATAAGTCGGAAGTGACTTGACGGCATGCAACAACAAAGTGCTGCTGACAGAGAGAGATTCTTTGTAAGTGTCATATCTCTCCCCTTTCAAAACTGACGTATGACAATTCTAAGGCAAATCTATCATGGGGTTTTTCTTGGCAAGATTTGTTGCTGTTGTCATTCTCTGAGGCTAAGAGAATGTGAACTGCCTGAGGTTACCCAGTGGGTTTCCATGGCCAAGTGGGAATTCAGACCCTGTTCTCCAGAGACATAGTTCGGGCACTAGCACGCGACTGCTGTCGTGTCCCCTTTGTAAGGGAGGCAGGCGGTGTGGGCGCAGAGGGCAATGGAGGCAGGCGTCTGCAGACACCCAAACTGCTCCCTTGTTTGCAAACAAGGGAAAAGCTTTGGCGTATACACACACACCACTGCTTCGTTCCTGTTGCTCCTGCTGCAGTTGGTGTCTAGCAGCAGGGCTTCATGGATTTCCCGTTAAGGCTCTGCAGACTCCAACTTAAGAACCACTGCTCTAGTTTCTCAGTTTTTGCTGCATATTTTTTCAGGCTCTATTTCTCTTTGGAAGTGGTTTTTGAATGGATCTGATACCCTTTTCATGTGGAACTGTGCTAGATGCCAATTTATTGACCTGTGCAGATGTGATGAAGAATACTACAGTAGGCCCTCCACATTTGTGGGTTTCACTTTTGCAGGTTCCTGCTTGCCCCCCCCCCATTCTCCCCTTGCCAGGGCTGCACGCTGGCAGCTGCAGACAGGGGGTTGCAGGGCAGGCGATCTCCCGTTCCCTGTGCTTCCTCACCGCTGGAGCAGGACCTGGGCAGCTGGGAGGAGGATGCAGGTGAGTGATCGCCCGTTTCCTGCCCTTCCTCCCCACTCAAGCAGGCCTTGGGCAGTCAGGTGGAGGGTGCAGAGTGAGTGATCGCCTATTTCTTGCTCCTCCTCGTCACTTGAGCGCACCCTGAAGGTACAGGGCAGGTGATCGCCTCTTCCCTGATCTCCCTTAGCTGCTGGGGTACCGCTGCTGTGGCAGCATCTGCCACAAGAGTTATTCACAGTTTTTTGACATTCATGAGGGTTCTGTGTCCCTGTCCCTCATGTGAATGTGGAGGGCCTACTGTATTAAGCCTATAATACTGGTTAGGTGACAGGTAGCACACTGTTGTTGTAGAACGTGGAGAACTGTATTTCTCCCTGGCCCTGGACAGCAACCTCAAAGGGAGGCTTGTATTTCTGGAAGGAGGACAGAGAGTAAAGGGAGGCATGCAACCTTTTGGAATCCTTGACTTAAGAAGTACATTTAAAATGTTGAAAATGTGCATGGTGTGTTGGTAGAAATGTCTGGGAATAAGTACACAGAAAACTTGATCATTTGACTTAATATGATCAAGGTTAGTTTTGTTTGCTCTATGTTGGAGACTGTAAGCAATACAAACTGTTGTAAGAGTGTTCACTGACATTTTTTTTCCTTTAGAAATGTTTATCTGTTCAGTAAATATTCTACGCTCATGTTGGAATTGTGGGAAGGCTTATAATTTATTTTTATTTTTGTTTTATTTAGATTGTGGTCTATAGTGGCAGAAAGATGCTTGAGGTTGAGAGTTCAGGAAATTGTATGACTAACCACAACCATAGACTGAATAGGTTTGAATAGCCACTGGGGTGTTCAGATACAGGGAGAGGCAGGAATCTTGTGCTTTTCATAGTTGCATAAAAAGATCTTTTGGTAGGTACAGCTTACTGTGCAGATAACAAATTCTGAACCTTCTAAAATGACTGTTCCTGTGATCGCCTCTTTGCCTCTATTCACCCTCGTACAAGGCTTCCAAATCTTTTGGGCTCATTGTTCGCACCTAGGATTCTGAGTGTGTAGTGGCTGCTCGCACAATATATTCCTTATGATAGGGTGGCTAGTCACAAAATTCCACTTTCCAAGAAATCAGACCAGTGAAAATAATAGAAGAGTCTCTTTCCTGGGAGATTTAAGAATAACACTGAGTTCCAAAGCACAAAATCATTCTTTTGAACCCCCTTATTATTACTCCAATGCCAGTTTCTCAGAAAGCAAACTCACATGCCTTGGAAAAAAGTACCTTGGCTAATAAACTAAGTTAACAGAAAGGATCTGTGCCTGAAATGCCAGATCACGTATTTGTATCCACAAAGCACAACAGAATACCCATTTAACTGAAAGCCAGCTTCTGAAAGAAACATTCAGAAACAAAACACATTGCTTTGGCCACGTGCTCACATCAAAAAAGAAGAAACAAGTGAACTAGACCACATCCCAAACGTACAAAACAGCTGACACACATGCAGCCCCACTACAACCTCTACGCATCACAAAGGCAACGCACCTCCTTGCTTCTGACTGCCTTCTCTATTCCATCAGGGTCTGGGCATGCTCGAAAATACTCTCACTCATGTGGGGTCCAGTACAAATCTGGGAAATAAAGAGGCCCCTGGAGGCAGTTGTCTCATTTTACAGCATGACAGTATCTGTGATTTAAAAAAAAATTCAAAGATGTTAAAAATCATGATAGAATTGCAGGCGTGACATTGGGAACTATGGAATTATCCATCTTCTATCAGTTAGTGTCCTTATCCTCAACTGACTGAATTGATAGTGTTCAATTACTTATGGAGAAATGAGGCCAATCAGCTGTGAATTGTCCATTTTTATTAAAACAATAATGAAAAATGAGGTTAGCATGCAAGTTGTCTTGAGGTTTTAAGGATAGGGAGGAAGGAATGCTCTGATATTCTGTGATATTTGAGAAGGTACACTTTTTTACTTTCAAAATTTAACCTGCATTGTGAAGATGAAGAGGAAAGAAAGAAAGAAAGAAAGAAAGAGAGAGAGAGAGAGAGAGAGAGAGACAGACAGACAGACAGACAGACAGACAGACAGACTATGTCTAACATATACTGCAGCCCGTTCCCTTCCATCTGTGTACAAGAAAAGTCTTTTGTAGACTTGCATGTCTTGGTGAATTGAAACAGTAGCAGCCATGTTAGCTTGCTGGAGTGATTCTGGCATAGCTTAGGCTTTGTCTCAGCAGTAATCATGTTAGCTGTGTATCTGAGGATATGTGGCTGATACTATCACAGATGAAGGAAGAATGACCAGGGAGCTTTGCCAAAGCTTTTGTTGCAGTTGATATTGTGGGGTAGAAAATGGTCAGAGCTCACTGAATTTGAGGTGCATATTCAGATTTTGGAAATGAAGTCTGGATGGGAAACCTCTGGTGCCAAAGGCTACAGAATATAGTTTGCTCATTCCTACTCTAATAATATATAATATGGAATAGGAATACATGCATGGTCTAGATAACATCAAGAGTTGATAGAAAAAGATAGTTTGCTACCTGACATTCACATAAATGATTTATTTTTTTTTTTTTTGGATAGAACATTGAATAGTGCAGTAGTGGATATGAGAGACCTTAGAAAATGTAATCAATATACCACGAATACCGTGTTTATGTGTGGAACTTTGACATGTTCAGAATAACAGGAACAGTTATAAATCAAAACTTTCGCAGCCCTTGACTCCCTCCTCTTCCAGCCTCTCTCCCCCCATTGTAACCTCTAAAGTGGATTCTATCACTGCTTCAAACTTCTGCTTGCTCAGAATAACTTTTCTTCCTAATCACTACTATGATTCTGACTCCTCTCTTTTGCATAAATTAGAATGCCAACTAAAACCCAAACTACAGCGTAACTGTTAAAAATAAAAAAAAGAAAGAAAGAAAGAAAGTAAAGAAAAACCAAACTTTCCCAAAGAAACAGCTGGCTAGGAGTTAACTGAAGGGACTCTGGGTAACTCTCCCAGTATCTCTTACTTGGCATACTTCTGCTAGAACTGAAAGATCCACCCCCAGAATTTGTAATTGCCAGGCTGGGTGTAGCACACCAGCCATGAATTGTGGTCTAGCTGTGGGCCAATACATTTTTTCTATGAGTCTAGAGGAGGCTGTCCTCTGGAATACTGATAGACCATGATAAATGGTTGGTGGTGAGTTACAAGGTATGGAGATTTGACCTAAAACAGAGTTGGACGGCTCTGGACTACACCCCCCCCCCCAAGCTTCACTGCTGTGCTTTGACACATCAGAAGTGGAGTTGCACTTTGGCTGATTTTTGGCGGTGTTTTTTTTTTTTTTTGGCAGGGCTCAGGGTCTTCAGGGGAGTGCCATCTTTGCAGCTAGTTTAGGATCAGTTTGGCCAGTTTTCCGGTGAAAAATAACCCTCAAACCAGCGTGAATTATTTTTTTAAAAAAATGAGTGTGCAGGATTTGGGAGAGCTCAGCAGGGATTTCAGGGACCACACTTTGGGATCCCAAGGGCTGTATGCAGCCACCGGGGCCCAATGTGCTCCCTCCACATTCATGGGTTTGACCTTCTCAAATTTGTTTATTCATGAGAACTCCAAAACTCCCCCTTCTCTATCTATGCGGAAAGTACCAGTAAGCCTTTTAGGTTGTCTTTTTTCAACCCCCCCCCCACCCACAACTCAGGGCCAAAGGCAAAGGAATGGGAGAAGGAAGCTCCGGAGCGGAATGGGGGTGAACTGAAGGGGGGAATTATTTGCAATTTTTCCACTTTTACAGGGGTTCTGTGTCCCTAACTCTTGCAAATGTGGAGGGGCTACTGTATTCCAGGTCTTTAGGTGCGCAGAAAAGATCCAATAATAAGCTTTTTCAGATAACATGTTAGGAAGGCTGTCATTAAGAAGCATCTTCTGACATAGTTGAGGTCTCGTTTAGCACAAGACGTTTTGGGAATGGTTTGGCTGCTGCATGCTAAGCTCAAACACTGCAGGCTTAAGTTCAGAAGCATGAGCAAGTGTAAAGAGAGTAATCCTCTCCACCTCCATATCAGAGTCAAAGTCAACATAGCCTGGGTGGGTTTTTTGTTTTTTTTGTTTTTTGTGTTCTTTGCTGACTGAGGTGGACCTGTAACTGAAACTTCTACTGCTCCCTTTATGCTGGACAGATTAAAAATGCATGTGAAATACTGCTGCGTTTTTGTGTGTGGCTTGATGTTTCCATTCTTCCCTTTTCATTGGCTTATTGCTTCATTGTAACACTCTGTTTTATTATTTTTCAGCATTTCCCTGGCCCAAAGAAATAAAAATGCAGAAGATTTTTGTTCTTAAATGACCCTTCCTTACACTGCCCTTTTCTCCTTGCTTCCTCTCTTCACCTTTCTCCTTACCACATTTCTGCTGCTTTTGGTACCATCACTTCCTCTCCACATCTTCTGGGACAGCTTTCCTGGTTCTCTTGGTTTTTGTCATGGACTCTGCTTTGATATACCATGTTAAAGTTCTTCTTTTGTACACTCTTCTCTTTTTTCCCCTTCTTCATATATATCACTTTGCAACTAGATGTTTCAAGGTTTATGTTATTCACACCCACATATCTTCTCAAGCTTCTGCTTATGTTCTCACAGCAAATCATGGAAGTGGAAGAGGACTACTGCTTTCTCAGCTGCAACACTAACTGGGTGACCTGTGGCTAAATTTGGTGAATAGGGTTTCAAGCATTCATAGTTCCTTGAATTATGTCAAAGGCAGCAGCTTTTTCAAACTTATATAGCTTAAGTGTCCTCATATAGCTTTTTGTAACTGCTAATTTCAGAACATAGTATGAAGCAGTCTCATGTGAATCAAACCCTTGGGCCTTATAGCTCAGTACTGTCAACTCTGAGCTGTCAAGCAGAGGAGAACAAGACACTGCAGCTGGGACTCTATACGCAAAGGGTGTGCTCTATCACTTGAGTAGTATACCCTTCAAAGCTATTTCTGTTGTCCATCTCATAATTGGAGCCTGTTTACTTATGGGGTTTTTAAACTGTAGAGTTTCTTGGGATGATGTAGAAGTTTTAATTTTGTCATGCAGTTCTTTCACAATATCATTTGATTGTGTGAATATAAAGGGAAGGGACCGTCTAAATTTGGCACTGCTATCTCAAAAATGGTTGTATGAGTTAGACTTTATCCTTGCTGGACATATTCAGGCCAACCAATAAAAATGAGGGGGTAGTATTGTAAAGTGCTGTAATAATCAGCACTGCCTTTTCAGTGTTACCTTCTTAACCAAAAAGATCCTAAGAAACACTGTGTGATGCACATCCCTTGCTCCCATTTCCTTCAGACACTTTTAACATAGAAATGTGGTCTAGACTGTGTTATGTTTGTTGTTTTGTGCCTGCAAGTCAACTCTTGTTTATCGTGGCACTGTCAGGGTTTTTTTTCACCCCGCAAGATATATTCAGGTGAGGTTTGCCACTGCCTTCTTCTAAGGCTGAGAGAATATAACTTGACCGTGGTCACCTGGTGGGTTTCTGTGGCTGAGTGAGGATTTAGACTGGTCTTCTGGAGTCCTGATCTAACACTCAAACTGCTACAGCACTCTGGACCTTTAGTGGTATTTTGTCTGTTAAGGTATGTCATGTGGCATGATATTAAATAATGCAGCTTGGAAAGAGTTGACAGGGTGGTGCTGGGCATGCCACAGTGCAGTCCACTTTACATAGTATTGTGTCTAAGTTACTTCTAAATGTTGTGGAACTACCAGTCACTTGTCAACACTAAATGAGGTTTTTATAATGAAGGGCAAAATCGTTTGTTTTCTGTGCAAAGTACACAACTAATCAGAATCAAAAATGTGTACCCGGAGTAATGACCTGTCTTATTGAAGGGGATCTGTGTTGTTACTCTTACATCTTACTTAGTACTAATGGTTGTTTGTATTGTAATGATGGGAATTCTTCAGGCAATTCTAACTATGCTGACAAACAACGTCAAAATGTTTAATTTTTCAGGTTATACATATGGGCCACTTGAGCATTTCCCCTTCTGAATGGTATCGATTTATTTTTTTTGAGATGGTTGGTCCACCTCTGCTAACATTATAATTGTCTAATTTGTGAGTGTAACTACTTAATCCGAGCTGGAGCATCATGCTTTAAACAAAATTGAGGAATAAATATTTCTATCGCTGTCCAATTTAGCTTTGCCTTTTTGTAACATGCTTCATTAAATCTTAACTTGTTTGAAATTATTTCAAGTTGTGATTACGTGAGGTTCTAATTCTACATTGTCCTGGTTGTTTTGAGAATTGATATTTGCATGCCCACAGTATATATAACAATTCCTATCCTACAAGACTAGTTTAGACTTGATTTTTATTTAAATTCAATGTAAGAGTATGACTTAAAATGGATCCACATATTGTTGACTGAATTCACATGCTTAATACCTGTAGAAATCAGAAATTATTTCAGAAGTTATCAAACTTTTTATTAGCATTGTCAGAAGACTTGAATATTTTTTTGTGAAGTTGTGAATATTTAAACTGCCTTATTAAATGCATAGTACTATCAAAGAAACTGATAAAATCCATATTACCAACCTACCTGTCAGTTGTTGTTCTCCATCTGAACAAGACAGAAGGTAGATTTGGGATTTCTGTGCATTCATGTTGGAATAAGATGTTTCTCATTCTCAGCTTCCTCTGCAGAATCAAGCCAGGGTGATCATATTCATGCGTAATATTAAAACCACAGTTTGTCACTATATGGATAAGCCCATATGAACACAAACTAAGCATCTCATTTAAACACTCTCCTTTGGTATGACTACGAAAGTGCATTGCTTTAATTTGCAAACCAAGGTGTCACCAAGCACTGTTCATTATTTCTGTTTGCACACTGACTTCCCACTATTTCCATTTTAATTTTAATTGGGTCAGTCACTATAGACAAACCACTCAAAAGTGCTTATTATTTTATGGGTGTATTGAGGAAATTGCAGATTGTTTTGAGTTGTCTATTTTAGCTGAACCCTCTCAAACTTCATGGGATTGGGGAATACACTATGCAGGCAGTTTCTACACATCACAGTTCACTCTTCCTACAGTGAGATTCTATTTGTACTACATCCCATAGTAGGACTAAGTGGTCCTTTTTAGCTGTGGGCAGCTGAATATGGAGACAACTACAGGAAGGTCCATAATTCTCTTGCTGCATTTCATTCAACTTCCACAGTTAAATTCATATATTACAGTCACATTTGAACAGGACTTTACTTTGTTGGCTGCATACGAAATTCTCCCATTTTTTTTCCTTCTGTTTCATTATGGGCTAGTTTAGGGTTCACAATCCCATCCTTACCAACATAAAAATGCATGCTGGTAAAGACCTCAGAGTCCAAATAACTTAATGACTTGAGAGACGCTTTTTTTTTTTTTTGGTCCTCAGTGTTAATGACCTTTTCTCTTCCATTAGGTGGTAGGCAAGAAAGGAGAGAGCCACTGAGTACAAGGGAAATACTGGAAGACCTTATTGCAATCAACACGGGATCTTCAGATTATCTCCAACTCCTGGGAAATTGCTTGACCGTAGCCAGAGACTGTCAGTCTGTTCCATTTTAATACCATTATAAATAAATCACTGCATTTTGTTAATATGGGATTTCACTCAAGTGTTTTCTGTTGTAATCTTGGAACATAAATTTGTAAATAAAAGTCATTAATTTTGCCAAGTTGCATAGTGGAAGATTCACTGTATCACTTTAAAAGTGAAAACTAGCATCATACCTCCTAATTGTTTCTTCAAATGGTCATATATTCTTTGTTTCATAGTCTCTGTTGTTAGAGATGGGTTTTGTTCAGTTGTAAGTGATAAAGGCCTTTCTTAAGAAAGGAAACATGGTTCTTCTGAAACCTCATCTTAAAGATCACAGAAACTGCCTCAAGATTTTGTTTTGCCTGAGGTCTGCTTTGACAAGATATTAAAGGGTAGAAGACAAAGCCGTATGTTCCTGCTTCCTAAAATGGCCCTCTGAAAAGTTCCATTGACCTAGATGCTTCTCACTCATGTCTCCCTTGTGAAGAGGGAAACACTTAGGACTGTGGTTTAGGCAAAGGGCTGCAAGCTGCTAACTCTTCCCAGTTGGATTACCCTGGGGTGCTTTCATACTCAGTCACAAAAAATAGAGCATGAGTATCTGCAGTTCTCCAACATGATTGCTGCTTTGTTTGGAGTATCATCTTCTGCCTGATAGCCTGGGCAGGTATATACTTAACATGAATGCGGAGACTGTGGAGCTTTGGATTAGTCTTGTTCATGGCTAATTCTACAGAAACATCTTTCTGTTTGCTGGCTCCAATATTTTCTCTAAGTCTTGAGCTCACTGGGGAGGGAAGGTCTGTCATGATCAGCTATTTTTGATACCGGCGTATTTGGAGTAACTTTGTTTTAACATTTTGGCTAAACTTCTGATAAGAGTTATTGTGTGTCTGTGGAGTTTCTCATATAGAAATATTGAAGGCAGATAGTTATCTTTTTTGAAGGATGAATGGCTGTGCTGGATTGTTTTAAGCCTCTTCTGTAAATCTCCTTGGCACAGTGCCCCATAAAGAATATTTTTAAATCACACATTGACCAGCACTGTGTCCATATGAGGTTGCTTTCTAAGTCACAGTTAATTTTAACAAAGAGATTTTAATTGGAATAATTACTTTGTTGACTTAAATTGGTTGTTTTTCTAAGTACAATAAATCCCAGGAAGAGTGTAAATCCTAGCCTAATTAGTATTCTCTAATTTTTATTTTTTGTTAAATACTGCAGGCATTTTTGTCCTGCCTTGGCAGATGTAGGCATTAATACCAAACTTAATTCTTCTGCATAAAGAGTTGGACACAATCCACCAGCAGTGCGTCCTGCAAAAGCCCTTGTGGAATATGGATGGGAATTAGCTGTGTTTAGGGAGAGGAATGGTTCATTTCAGCAAATGCAATATGCAACAAATGAAATAGTGCAGAGAGCTCCTGTTCTAGGTTCCAGCTAGCCTACTCCAGAATATTCCACTCCCAAAGGTTTCTATTTCTGTCCCTCATTGCATTGTTTCTATTGGTGGGGAGCAGGCTCTCATTTATGGGTGCAATTAAAGTGTTTTTACCTTTTTGTTCCTGTATAGATCTTGGGATTCCCTCTTAGTCCATTCATCTTGCTATCTTCAGTGCAGATGGTGCCATTTTGGCTATGAGCTCCTCCCCCTATCTTGGACATTATCTTTATGCTTAGCACATATGATAGAAATACTAGGTAAAATCATAGAAAGCTGCCTTACGCTGAGTCATACCATTAGTCTTTTTAACCACACATTGTCAACACTCACTGACAGTGGCTCTGAAGAATTTCAGACAGGAGTTTCCTCCCTTACCTGGAGATCCTGGAGATTGAATCAGGTCCTTCTGCTTATGAGCCCACCTATGTACTGAACTCTTGTGGAATTAGAAATCCAACCTTTTGTAAGGTGTCCTGCATGCATTACACATGCCTCAAGTGATATGGGCAGCAGTAGGAGGAACGAAAACTTCTAACCATATGTTGGGCTACAGCTCCCACGACCATGCTGACTGGATCAGATGGGGATTAGAGTTTAACTGCAACTGAAGAACATAGACATGGGTCTGGATCTCATTAAGAATATAAGGAGAACCTTGAGGAATCAGATCTTTCAAAGGACTGGATTCTGTACCCTAACTGGCTAGCCAGATGCTACTAGTAACTTAGAAGCAAGTTGGAAGGGAACCTGCACCCATTATTTGTCTTCACAATTTGCATTTAGAGATGGCTCAGCATAGGTTATCATTTGCTGAGTGCCACTTTGTTTAAATTAGTTCCGTTTCTTTCAAAGCTATCTAAGCCAGTGGCTATTAACATACTTACAGATATTTGCTCCATAATAATATTCCAGATACGAGAGACGGTTCTCTCTCTTTCCTCTTTTACAGCACAATCTTATAAACCTTTATTCTGTCTCTAGTCATTGTGCTGTGGCTTGGTCAGTTGCTTAATGGATTAGATGCAAAGCCATACCACTACATTTGTGGACAATTCAGTGTGCATTTTTTTGAACTTCAGATGTATGACCCCCTTGACCAAAAGAATTGCCACTGTAGGTGTTGAGGTTGTTTTACTTCCAACTTCTCATGTTATTGGGCTGAGGTAGCTTTGATCTCATTCTTAAAATGGTTATAGATGATGTAGCCTGAAAGCGTATATTTAAGGGACTTTATAAAATGATGGCAATATAAAAGACTAGTCCTTGTTTTTATTATTTTGTACCACTAACTTCCTTTTTGGGTTATTGAAGTGCCTCATCTTAAGTATTGCTGACCTCATATTTATACCTTAGAAGGATTTGATTACAGAGCAATGTTCTTTGTATAAGAAATGTGTGTGATTTTTATATTGTCTGAACCTCTCCTGTAATTTTTGTCAATCATTTAGTTCCTATGACTGTTAATGGAACAAAACCTATGAGAACTGCTATAATTCAGTTGATGAAATGGCATTAAATATATTTGGATGAAATTTGGAGGGGATTATATCTGAGCTGAAATTGTTAACATTTTTATATGTCTTGGGATAACAGATAAGCGAAAGAATTGGTGACAAAAAAGTCTTGCAAAAAATTACTGCTTTTCATTAAATGGCACTACTTGCATGGTTATAAAGCTACTTTAATTACATGTCTAGGTCTGCAAGTGTCTCAAGACAGGATCCTGACAATAGAAATGAAATACTGCACACAGTTGCATAAATGAAAGGCACACTAGCTCGCTTGATTTCAGTGGCAGTTAACAAGAGTGCTTGCATCTTGAAATTTTGTTGTTGTCATGTGCTTTGTTCATATTAAAGTTACAAAACTGTAGTAACAAAGGAAGAAAAGGGAGAACAAAATTGTTTGTGCATAGCTGCTAAAACAATTTTGCTCTAATATGTCTGACAATGAGGAAAAAATAGTAACTTACGCAGTGCATTACCAGTTTTTCTTAGGCCTAGTAAGATGATCAAAAAAGGATAAATAATAGGACATCTCAAATTAGAATACAGATTCCAGAAAGAAGTATACAAGTAAGTTTTCAGGGAGTCCTCCTTTGTATGATGCTGAGAATTTGTGCTGAGAAGGAATTACCTAAAGTCTGTCCTGCAGTAGTGCTATCGATAAGGTCTTGAGCCTTGCTGGTATAGATGCTGTTCAATCTTGAGTGTCCTTGAGGAAGATCGAATAGAAAGGCAGAGTACCATAGTCTGTTAGGAATCTGTGGGCCATAAGGCAACAGATTCTATTAGCCAATGCATTTAAAATATTGTATTTCAATGTCATTATTGTTGGGTGAAGGCTAAATGCTTGCTATTGCTTCAGTGCAATTTGAAGGGATTCGAATATAATGCCGCTCAAAGTAATTGCATAAGTGATAATATGGAACCATTTGCTAGAATATCCGTCTGTTAACAACATACAGAAGGTTGGTTGTAGAGAGCAGGAAAAGTGTAAGTATATTTTTAGTGTCTGAGCCCATGCAGCAAGCTTGTGTGTCTTGCAGTGGTACACAAAAGATTCAGAAAACATTGCTTCTCTTTTTCGCAGATGCTCTTTACAACATTTCCCCGTATAACATTCATACTACTACTCTCTAGAATACTCCTGTTCCTGCAGAATTCTAATTTGTGGTAGTTTTCCTTAATCATTTGGGCTGTGCCACATCTGTTCTTCATTCCCAACAGGGTCTGCATCCCCTCCCACCCCAACAGAATTTTTTTATCTTTAAAATAAAGATGGATTTTTCAACCTCCCACATCCCCATGACTAACAGTAAGGAATCATGGGAGTTATAGTCCAGTACATCTCCAGAGCCCTTCATTAAAGCTTTCTCCTCCACCTTTCCCCATCCTGATTTCTTCTCTTCCTTGGATATTCCTACTTCCAACTGTCACCCCAAAATCTGCATTATTGAGCAAATTTCTTCCTCGTCCATTTTAAACTAAGAATACTTCTGTGGAATGCCTATGTAATATCACTTCTTTCCTTTCAAATGCTTCCTGAAATATTTGAAAAGCAAGATCAGTATGGAGCATGTAAATGAAATAAGTATATGCAAGAGCCTAGATCTCTATATTTAGATTCCAAAGATCAGAGATTCCTTCACTAATGATTTCTTGTATCAAGAGAAAGGTTTGACATTGTTGCTATGCTGGTCATCTGTTAGAATATATTCGATGTGGTAATATTAAAATATTGTCCAAATATTGTGTTGTGAACTTTTTTAAAAAAATTATAATTTAAACTTCACCGTTTATCCCCAAGACTATGAACAGACAGATCCCACAGTTACAGTTTCTTAATATTTTTATATTTTAAAGCAGAAGGGGGCAATTTGTGGTTCTTGTGGTTCTTCTTGGACTCCATCTCCTAGCATCTCCAGTATCAGCTGATGATGGGTACAAGAGTCCCACACCATATGGGGGACCTTGGATATTAATTGGATTTCCTCTCATACAGTAAGTAAAAGGAGCAATAATTGGGATTCTCATAAGATCTCCCATCCAGACACCCAATGGACCTAAAATAGTTTAGGCAACTTTCCAACGTTTCACATCAGCCCACTGTCCTGAACAGAAAAATAGCATGGAATAAAAAGAGCCATCCTGGATGAGATCATGGGCCAGTAGAGTCCACCATTCTGAAAATAGTCAACCAAATGCCTCTGGAAACTGCACAAATAGTGCCAGAATATAGCTGAATATAGTGTTGTTCATGTTCCTCAGCAAATGACACATCATTGCATGCTGTTTTTGATAACTAGATGTACTATAGCTGTCATGATTATTACTCTTTGACAGACTAATCCTTAGTGAATTTGTCTAGTTTGTTTCTAAAGCTGTCCAAGTCAGGCAGCCATCAATACAACTTTTCATAATGAGTCCTGTAGGTTAGTAATGTGTTGTGTTCATCCATAGTGCTTTTTCTATCATGCAGCTTCCATGAGGTCTTGGGTTCTAGTGTTATGAAAGGGAGAACAAGATCTTCCCTTGGTTCACATGACCTTTTTATATACCTCTATCACTTGCTTGCCCTTTTTTCTTCAAGGTGAAGAAGTCCAAATGCTGTAACCATTCTTTCCCTTTGATCGTTTTGATTGCCACTTTTCACCACATTTCTACTTCTACGGTGTCATTTCCCAAGTGTGATGACCAAGAACTGTGCATGATATTCCATATCCAGACTCACCGCAGAGTTGTGTAAGGGCAGAAATGTCACAGCTGGTAAGGACAAAACCCCACATATCCCAGTGCTGGTAAATGACAAAAACGCCTACCAGTTGCTAGTCTTAGGTAAAGCTGTTGAATGGATTACCATATAGAAGGAATAAGGTTATTCTTTTGTAGTGAAAGTTTTTATAGTTTCTTTTTAAAAGTCTTCATGAAAAGACAAATTCTAAACTACAGTTTTTGCATTTTCTGTGAAAAAAATGTATATATTCCTCTCTCCCATCTCCTGACAGATCTGTTTTAGATTAAAAATAGCAATACCTGAAATCCTAAACATTTCAAGACATACTATGTAGTGATTCCCAGATTATGTGTTGCAAGAGGTGCAAGACTCACCCTTGATGACTAACATGTCAAATAAATCTGTTTTGCTATGTCCCTCAGAACTGAACGAGATTTATCTTCTGCAGGATTGATCCCTCTCTGCAAGTGCATCAGCTTTGTGGAGGACAGTAAGGAATTCTTGACAGTCACTGATACATCTATTGCTGACAGATGAAGAGAGGAAGAGTCCCTAATGTAATATCATTGCCCAGAAAGCATGTTCCCCATGGAGAGGTGACTTTAATTGGGCTGTCCTGTAGTTCATGAAGATGTGGGACAGGGGGCAATAATGATTCCACTGAAATGCAAGGGGGAAAGCCAGTAATGATTCCATTGAAATGCGAGGGGGAAAGCCTATATTCCATTCACTACAACAAAAAAGGTTGGTTTCCTGACCAAGCTGATAAGATTTTAATGTATCCAAGGAGAGGGATGCTAAACAATGTTGTGCTAGTGACTGAGGTGGAGATTACTTCTCTTTTCCTCATGGCTGTCTTCGGTACCACCAAAAAATAGTACTGGAAAGTCCCTGGCTCTCCAGAGATGGTTTTGGAAGTACATAGGGTTTAACATTGGTGAGAGAATTGTCCCTTCCCACTTCTGCTGGATTCCACTATTGTCCCACCAGAGGTTCAGCATTGATTCCCACCCAACCTCATCTTAGGAAGGAATAATTACAAAATGGAAATCAAAAGATTGTATAGATCCATTTTTACAGTTGGATCTGATCCTACCCCATAAATGCCTCTCAACTGTGATGTGGCTGAACAAATGTTGCCACTTTTTATCAAGCATGCATAACATATATCTGCCAGTTGGACAATGTTGGCAGTCAGATGTGTGTTCATTAACCTAAATTTTCTCTGTAGGTCCACTAATGGGTGTATGTATATTTATTGTTGTTGCTCCTTTAAGTCATTTCTGACGTATGGCAAACCTGTCATGGGGTTTTCTGGGGGCTGAGTGTGTGATGTGCCCAGTGGGTTTCCATGGTCAAGAGAGGAATCGAACCCTGATCTCCGGGATCATAGTCATACATACACACATACAATGTATTCCATAAGTACAGTGTATTACTTAAATGGAAGCTTTTCAACAGACAAGGATCCACAGATTGATTGTCAGTGCTAGAAGTGACAAGAAAAAATTGCTAATGGTGGGAAGTTTTCATTTCTTATTAGGCTAGCCTTAAGAATGGATAATGTGTTGTTCTCTATGGCTATTTCTTCTGTCTATGCCAAAGAAGCAGGTGATGACATCTCACCTAACCAGCTACACTTCACACACAGGGTCTTCTCTCCCCATTTCCTAGCTGTGAGTGGGATTCAGAGCATGTTTGGAAACTTTAATATAGGAAAAGACTTCTTCAAGAAGATATGTGTCAAGTCATGGAGACAGCTATCAGAAGGGTTGTGATCTTCCTGGGGAACGCCTAGGTATAAAGAAAATGAAAAACTCTGAATAATCTCCATATCTCCCCTAAGTATCAAGAGATTAGGAGCTAATTTTCCAAGCTCACTCATATTTCCTAAATTGTACAGGTGAGAGAATGATATGCTATCTTTATGAAAAGTAGGTTGTAATGATAATAGAGGCAGTGTTATCAGACGTTTATGATACTAGCTTAAAACATGTCCCAAGAGATCACATTCTACCTTTGTTCTGTATTAGGAAGGAGTATGGAACTCCTTGGGTACAGGCAGTAAAATAAAATAAGGGTAGACCAGGCTTTGAGGTCTCCATTTTGGATTGACAAAGGCATTGTTTTTTTTTTCTAAAACCACTTAGGAATACTGTAGAAAGTATTCTTCAATGGAAGCAAGACAAAGCATTGCATTGATTCTTAATAGTCACGTATAGGAAGAACAAGGACCAACGAATACTGTTTTTAAAATTATTGTATTTTTTTCATTAGAACAGAATGTTTCTGTTTTAAACAATTCTGTTCAACAGACATTCTCAAGTGAAAAATGGGGTCATTCACTGAGCACATATTATAGTATTTTCTCTTTTCATTGAGGCTGGAACAACTTGTCCATGAGGAAAGGTTACAAAGTTTCAGTTTCAGTTCAAGAAATGCTGAATAAATGGGGGAAAAGATCTACAACCTGCTTCACCTACAGAAGCTGAATGATGAGAAATCCAGAACAAATGAACTACTTTTCACATAAGGCATTGATAATCTATACCTTTATCACAAAATGTAGTGATGGCCATCAATTTGAGGGGACTAGCTCTGAGGGGACTACCTAGCTTTAAAAGAAGGCTTGACAAATTGGGGGAAGATAAGGATACCGATAGCTCCTAGATAGTTCCCTATGGTCATTAAATTGAAAGTTGGAAGGGGCCTTAAGCATCATCTACTCCAGTGCTACTTACCGTGCTGGCCCGTTGACTAGTGTTGCTCTGTGGGCGATTGGCTGCCAGACATTTCTAAGAAAGAAGGAAACAATCGTAGCCAAAGTGTGCAAATATGGTGACAGTCCCAGGAAGATTGACAGGGGGACCCTGCTGGTCCCCAAGATCTGATAGCTTAAGCAGCACTGAAGTCCAGCCTTCTGCCAGTACAAGAATCCACAGCTAAAACATCTCTAACAGATTATGTGAATCAGTGCATGGAGTAAGCAGGGTTAATTCTTTCGGAGGGGAAGGGCCCAACCAGAAGTATACTGAACAAATAAAAGATGGTGTTCTGGATCAAGTGAAGAAACCAGATGAAATAAATGTACTAAGAAAAGGAGAGAACTGTGAGTGAACATACAACCATAACTGCAGATGGTCAACCCAGAAGCCATGTTGACAGTCCTGGAAGCAACCTGAAACAAGTTTTTTGGCAGAAACATTGCAGAGTGGCCTAGAAGAGGTGGTGCCAGTAATGAAAGAACTCTGCAGGGAGCTCCAGATGGCAGAGTTTGAGGAGATGATACCTCAAAATGCTGATTCTGCAAACATCAGTGATAGAGACTTTTTGTGCATCAACACCTCACTCAAGTGAGAAAGAGGAGAACAATGATGAAGGAGATGGAAAAAGTGAAAAGAGAGTTCAAAGGAATGCCTGTAGGACTTGGCCTGATAAAGTGGCATACCACTGGGACAGGAGTCCAGGCCAAAAAACCTCATCCAACGCATCATTGGGAGAGTTATCAGGAGTATACCATCGGTCATCAGTATTCAGAGAGGAGACCGTCTCCATAGTTTGGGCAGTTCCCACTCACTTGAAATGACTAGACTGTACACCAGAGGGACTACAAGGCAAGAGCTGCTTATCTGGACAGATGCTGTGGTAACCGAGAAGACTTGCACACTAAACTTTATTAAATCAATTGCTCTGTTGTATAATTCTGTGTGGGTTATGCATATGAATTCCAGTTGTCGTAATGTGAGGGAAAGTTTAAAGGGTAATTGTACTGCTTGCAAACATTTTTGTGATGTCTAATTTATATAGTTTTAGTGGTTAATATCTTAAGTGTATGTTTGAAACTTCGTGTGAGTGTTATGGATTACAGGGATCCCTCCACATTTGTGAGAGTTCAGGATGCAGAACCTTTGTGAAAGTGGAAAAACTGTGAATAACTTCCCCCCTGCAATCGCCCACCCATTTCCCTCTGAAGGTCCCCCTCCCATTCTCTTGCCTCTGGCCCCAGTTCTCCCAGAAGAAATTAAAAAGACAAGGTAAAGGGCTTACCAGTACTTTCCCCTCAGACAGAGAAGAGCAGAGCACTGAGTTCTGGCATTCTAGCTACTTCCAGTCACTACCTTGAGAAAGGAGATTCTTCCCAGAGGGGAGAAGTAGGAGCAAAGAGAGCACCTGACCAAACAGCGGCCATTACACAGCAGAATGTGCAGCCAGTGGCAGAGAGGACACACCTCCAGCAGTGGAGGGGGCTTTGCTCATCCAAAAGGGAAAAAATGTCAATTTTAAGCACAAGCCTCACAAGCCTAGAGTGGGGAATGCAAGGAATGGGAAGAGACAAGCACATGCATTGTGAATAATCAAATTCATGAAGGTCTAATGCATGAATGCGGAGCGAAGACTATATTACTATGATATATGCTTAAATGTTATAAGAAGACAAAATAAAAAGTGAAGTGAAATATAAGTATTTTAACGTGAGCAAATAATATCTGGTATGTTTGGGTGTTAAGAAAACTGTGCCAATACATAATGTGTGAGTTTGTAAGAGAAGTATGGTAAGTATTGAAATGTCTTTAATGTGGGGTTTTGTTTTTGTTTGTTTTTTTGGTGATAAAGTGCTAGATCTCATTGCTCTTAATTGAGGTCCCTGAAGGCCTCAATACAACAATGACTTCTGAAGGAGGTACGTGTGAAGGGAGGAGCTGGGAGAAGCCTGGGCAAGCCTGGTTAGTTCCAGCCACTAACAGCTCAGGAATGCTGTTAAGGGGGCCGTGGGGGAGAAAGAATATAAAACTGAGCCTTGTCTCTCATAGAAGGCAGATAGGGGAAAGATGGCCGAGAGATAGGGAAAGTGATAGCATAGAGACAGGGGACAGCTGTGATAGGACAGTCAGCCAAAGGGAAGAACTGAACTGGGTTTTGGGAAACTGTGAATGATTAAATAATTCAGGGGTCAATGGTTGATTTAACTATGTAGTAATAACCTACTTGTTTATTCTTTGATACAACTGTGCCTGGCTATTTTTGTTAAGTTTTGATAGAGAGTCTAGTCACACTTACCAGATGAATCCACTGAACAACCAGTTTCACTGGTCCATATAGGGATCACCTTGAGGCCAAGTATTCCATCCAGGGAGAGACCTCAACGGGCAAAGGGAGCAAGGTGGGTGACAGGAGTCCAAGGTTTGGAACTGCAAGAACAGCCTGGAGAGGGGATCCACTGTCTCCTTTAAAAACCTCCAGTGAAAGAGAGTCCACCACTGCTGGAGAGGTTCTTCCTGATATATAGGTGGAATCTCCTTTCTTGGAATTTGAGTACCCTGGTCATATCCTCTGGAACAGCTGAGAGCAAGCTTGTTCCATCTCCTATAGCCCTTCAATCATATTTATATATGAGGAAAAAAAGATATATGAGAAAAAATGTGATACCCCAAAGTGTCTCTGACCCTTGAGATATTTTCATATGCACATACACATGTGTGTTTATGTATGTGATTGATATATATGTGTGTGTGTCACATCTCTCTGTCATACACACACACACATACACACATATATCACTTACATATACACATATATATCAGTGCATATGAAAATATCTCAAGAGTTAGAGACACTTTAGGCTAAATCCAGTTGTTAATCCTAACAGATTAGAGTCACTGAATAGATAGAAGTTATTGTCAACATCCTAATTTAATGGTTCTACTCTGGTTGGGACCAAAAAAGTGGATTTGTCTCCATGGCTGTGAATACACAAGAGGGTGATACTGTATTTGCATCCTGTTCATAGGCTTCCCATTGGTACCTGACTGACCAGTAAAGGCAACATCTGGACTGGATTGTATCTCTGTCTGTCTGTCTCTCTTTCTCTAGCTCTCTTTTTGCCTGTCTGCCTGCCTACCTGCTGAAGAGAACTCTGATATTCTTCTCATGAAGTGGGATCTAATCCACAAAACCTCAGCCAACAAGTCATAAGTCTTCCATAGAGTACCCCAAGACTGTTTTGAACGGTGTGAACAAACCTTATGAAGAAAACTGTTTTAACATGCAAATCTATTTGGACATTTTTGGAAACTCACTTTTAGCTTAAAATTAAGGAAAAATGTGGTTGCACTGTAGTCATATGTCTGGATTTTAAATGTAAATCAAAAGTACTGAAGTTTCCACTCTGCCTCCTTACCTTTGCCCATAATTGTTTGGTCTTCATTTACAAATTTAACCAACCACTCTCTAATTTTACCACTAGATGTCACCAATTGCATAGGACATTTAGGATGCTACTGTATCTTTTCTAGCTGTTTTCTCTCCATTCTGCCTCCTGCAACAACCCCCAGTTTACCAAGAAGCAGCAGCAGCAGCATATCTTTTCTCCCAACTTCTATCTCTGTGGATTATTAGAAAATTGATCTACAGTCCAGTCTGCATTCTCTTTGGTGATTTTCCCTTTAAAACTTGAGATATGAGAATCAGTAGGGCTAACATCTCCAGACAAGTGGCATGATTGTTCACTGCTGCACTGGACCTAAGTTATTGTTTCAAAAGTGTCTAGAGCAGGGGTTGCACAATTGAAGAAGAAGAAGTCACTGGTCCAACTCCTCTAATTTTATGAACTGTGAGCAACCATAGCTGTAACAAGTTAGGGCACAATCAGCATGTTGATGTCCTGGGAACCAGATTGAATGGCAGGGTATAAATCTCAAAGCTTGGAAAAGTTCCTTTTTAAAATAACAGCTATCAGAATCTCCCAACTGGCAAGACCAGTGACCATTCTGGGGATTCTAAGAATAATAGCCTGCGAAAAGGAACTTTTCCAAGTTTTGATAAAATTCTTATATTGAATAAATAGAAATAGCAGGAGAGGAATTGAGGATGCTGTCAGTGCATTAACTTGATCTTCTGAAAATACATGCAAATACTATGGGCAGAGGGCCCGTCCATATATCCTACATGCCATTGATAGTTTCAAAATGCACAGGCTCTGTCCAGGTCAGATCATGGCCAACAAGCACTATTTTGCTCCCACTCTCCACCAATGGGTTGTACATAGGTTTGTCACTTGAACAAAACTAAGGGGTAGACAGAAGGTCAGTCCGGATCTACTGATAGATGTCTGGATGATTTGACGAACATTGGCCAGAGTTTACTTTCTGACTCTCAACTGTTTAACAAAAACATTATTCCAACTGCCAACATTTATATGGAAATGAAGAAGGCTTACAGTTTCCAGGGCTGGAATCCAGTTGGTGGTTTATGCAGACTTAAGTTCACTTACAGAAGTAATTAGATATTTTGATTTAACTGATTTTAAAATAAAAAAAAAATTAAACTGCATTTAGTTCAAAGTTGTCAAAGTGGAGTTACTCATGTTCTGGCGTTGTATATATAGATGTGTACATGCACCTGGATGTGTATGTGATGTGCATTCAGGTGCGCATTCATTTGTACGTTTTTGCCATTTCCTATAAGGTTTTCATAGCACAATCAATGCTCCACATGCAGAGATTTTCATTGCACAAATCTGATGTAGGATTTTGTTCCAGGACTCAGGGGGATGTAATTCTTCACTTTGTTTTTTCTCAAAGGTAGCAATCAGTAATTTCAGCAATTTCCTTCCTACTGTGAGAAAATCTTTGAAAACCACACAGTTTTCAAAAGCTATTTGCAATTTGGGACATATTCTGCGCAAAATTTGCACCTGGTTGTTTTAGGAAGAAAACAGAATTTTCCGAGCAAAAATCAGCATTCTATGCATGGAAAATAATACTTCAGTGCGTAAATAGTTTTTCCTCTGTAGCAAATGTTGTTTCCTATAGAGAAAAAAAACTACTGGGGATTTGTTCTGTGTAAAATTCACACATGATTGATTTGCATAGAAAATAGCATTTTCTGCACAGGAAATAATATTTTCTGTGAAGAAAACATTTCAGTGAAGAACTATTAATTCTTGTACAAAAAATGCTGTTTTCTGTCAAATCAGCCATGTGCAAATTTTACCTAGAACAAAGTCCCATTACAGTTTCTTTTTTCAAGAAAGCAACATTGTCTGTGCAGGAATTAATATTTTTGCATTGAAATATAATTTTGCATGCAGAAAATGCAAAACAACCACAAGTTCTCAAATGATGATCCATAGACTACTGGTGGTTTCTTTACTCCATCCAGCTATTCTGCAGGAAGGCTTTTAAAAAGTCAACAATTTCTTTTTTTCTAACAACAGAGGCAGAAGCCTTTTTGACAAGGGCCAGATTATTAGAATTGCCTAACAGGGAATTGACCCTAGTGCCCGTTATTTTCAAACAAAATTCGTAACTATTTGCATCAGCCTTATTCAACAGGTACAGGTATTCCCAACATTGAAAGGATTTAAGCCCGTTCAGGCAGTAAGTAAATGTGCACACTCCAATGTGTGGAGGGAGTATATTAGCCTTTTTTCCATTCTGTCACTTTCTTCATGTAAAAGCAACATGTCTGAAGAGAAGAGCCTGCTGTGTTCATGAAAGCTCTCCAAATAAGCTATAATATTGGGGGGCCGGGGGGAGAGCGGGAATCAGAGTACTGGATCATCTGGAGACCATGATGAAAGCATTGATAGAGGTGTGTGTGGCTACTATGTTCCCCTTCTCATGTGTGGAGTGCACACCCTTATTGAACATTTGTATAATGCTTATGCTGCATTTTCCTACTGTGTAGTAGTAAGGATGAGGGCCCTGTCAGCATCACAAACCTGTACCATGCAGAGCTTAAACTTTTAAAGCCCTCTGTCTGGAAGGGCAACTGTCCAGTCAACTTTCTTCCACACTCACATTCTTTAAATCTCAAGTTCTTTCCCATCTAATTTATGAAGAAACTTATGAATTCTTGGCAGGGGGAGGGAAGAGAGGAAAGAAAGATGGAAGGAAGGATTTGTGCATGCGTAGACAGATAGTCCAGTAAACAGACAGACAATCCAAACCAAACATAATCTTCATCCATCTATTACAGCATTTTAATTGTCATAGGCCATTTCTGCCCTACACTGTTATAGTGCTATTATTCCACTTTCAACATCCTGTGGAATTATGGGGTTTGCAGTTTACTGAGGCCAAAGAGCTCTCTGGCTGAGAATTCTAAAGGCCTTTCCCGAAACGGCAAACCCCAGAATTCCACAGGATGTTGAAAGTGGAATAATAGCATTATAACAGTGTAGGGCAGAAATGGTCTGAGAGAGATGGTGAGAGACTATGAATGTGAACTTGTAAGTCCCTATTAAAAATAGCATAGGGCAGCAGCAGAGGTAGCAACCCTAATAAAATGGCCTTAATAAAATAGGACTGATTCTGTAGAAATTTCTTATAATGTTACTTACTGTGGAGGGAAGACTTCCTCATAGCAGTGTTTCACTTGCCATCAAAGTAAACCTGAGACATGCTGTGCATACAAGTGAGCCAGACCCCACTGAAGAAGGAGGAGAAGGAGGAGAAGGAGAAAAGTGTATAACTGCAACTGATCAATGTTAAGGACACCTAAAACATAACAGAACCATGGGGAGGCATCTGCTACAGAGATCCTTCAGCAGAACATCTTGTTTGCAAAAATGGTCCTTGCAGACTGAGCAATGGCCAGTGTCGCATCCCACTATTCTGATCTATAGGTTTATCCCATTAATCATACAAGACCCTCAAAAGATCTTAGTTCTAACATGTATTATCTCCTTGGGAATGTCATGACTGCATTTAGAAACAACTCTGACATAGTATTAGGACACTGCTATATGGCTAATGTTGTAAATAAAACACCAGCGGAACCTGGACTGCTTTTGCATGTATAAATGTTGTACTGAGGGAGAAAGGGACACCAGCAATGCCTTGATGTATAGTTACCAGATTCAGGTTTTTGAAAAATTATGTCTTTGAAGCCTAAAATTAACACTGTCATAGTTAGGGACTTTCCCCCAACAATGCAACTTTTCCAGGCTCTGTGATTAGTAGCATATCCCCCCCCGCCCGCAGATGTTAGTCACAGGAACTCTGGCATTTTCAGAAAGTGATCAAAGAGAAGACTGGTCATTCCAGATAAGTTTCCCACAAAGGTGAGGAGAGATAGTAACTCAGGTACTGTTTTGCATACAATAGGTCTCACGCTCAATTAAATCTCCATCTGAAAAAAAAATGAAATAACGGGTGATATGAAAAATCCTCTATTCAAGACTCTGGACTGTCTCTGCAAACCAAAGTAGAAGACAATGTTAGCCTGGATAGTCAAGGAACAAAATCTGATACAAGTCATCTTCCTGTGTTCCTATGGCAGCTTATACATGGAAAAATAGTAATATCTGTCTCCTGAACATGTACAGTGTGCCTCCCATAGAAGCATGTCCAGGTTGTGGATTCTTTGGGAGAGGCCCCTCACCAAGTCAGCCCCCAGGCATTTGAGACAAAAGGGTAGGACTTGGAAGCCCAGCAGCACTTTTGGGTGGCACCACCTTCAGCTATGTGTACTTTGCTGCGTAAGCCAAAACTAAACATATCCTTTGGAGCAGTGGTGCTGACAGTGAAGGTCTATGGATTGGTGCTGGTTTCCAGGCCATTAGCTGCTGGTTCCTAGAAACAGCTGTATGCAACAGGCACAAATATGGTACCATTGCCTGACACATTGTGAGATGGATATATCAGATCATGTTGCATTAAAATTTCTCCAGACTGTGGAGAAATTTCCCTTTTGCTCCCTGTTCCACATATACATTCTGAAGCCTGAGAAGGACACTTATAAAGTTAAGTTGTACTCTCTCGTCAGCAATATCTGGGTGCAACTTTCTCAGGCCACCTTCCTCTGCTTGAGTAATAGCTTAGGCTAAGCAAACTTGCCAGATACTGTAAATCAATTAAAAATAAATTAGTGCTCAAAACTCTAAGAGTTATATTGTGCCAAGGTGTGTAATCATGTCCAAAGAAAAGAAAATAATTTGATGGAGGGATGGATCTGTATTTATGTGTGTGTGTGTGTATGTGTGTGTGTATGTGTGGAGGGGATGAATGTGATCACTATGAAATTTGAAAACTATAAGAAAGAATGTATGACTCTAGTGAATTAACCAACAACAATTTCTGGCCCCCAAAGGATTGCCTAGGTGTGCCTGCTGGGGAGGATCTATAGCAGGGATGGATAAATTTTGAGGGGTAAGGATGGTCTGTATAATGCCATTTTCATCCCCAAACTGGCCCTAAAGCATAAGCAAAAATCATTCCCATTTGTCACTTTTGGGTTCATTGTGGTCTTTTAGGAATGTTTAGGGATCTAGGGTAGCGTTTTAAGCAAATCTGTTGCTTGGAGAGGGCTGACTCTTGGTCAGTTTGAGGGTTGGGAAATTTAGGGGGGCTTGGGAGTCCATGGACTGCACTTTCCCTACCCCTGTGCTATATTGATGCCATCTTCCTTACCAGGAAGCCCATCCCCCATTACATCCTTGAATAACCATCCAACATAGCTTTTCTGGAAAGTATGGAGAATATTGCCATCTTTCATGTAACTTTGGTACAAGGCATTTTGTGGATGGAATCACTCACCTTCATAAAGTTTTCCATGTTGCTGTTGAAACAAGAGATATCCAGTGTACTACCTAAACCAGTTCTTAGTTCCTGCCTCTGTGGAGTGAGGGTGTGGGAAAGATGCTTATCTGAATAGCAGTTCAACCCACTATGGGTCTTCATGACCCTTGTCCATCACGTCTTTTTTGGACTAACCATGGCAGTTGGCTAGGTGGGTCTGTGTATTAGTAGATATATCACTGAGTGGGATAGGGTAGGAGATTCATCCTGCCCTTAAGAAAATGGTGGTTCCATCACTCCCCCCGAAACCCCCCCCCAAAAAAAAACTTTTCTGAACCTACAAGTTTATAATGCTGCTCAATGATGTTTACCCCCTTTGGAGGAAAAGTACAAGAAAGATTCGTAGTAACTCACCTTCAGGCATTCTTGAAAAATACTGATAATCTAGACTCATTCCAATCAGGATTCCAGCCTTGTTACAGCATGGGATCAGTTTAAGTCAGCCTGGCCTTTATCAGCAGAGGGGCAGGGTGAGTATGATGGTCGTATTCTTACTCAAATGGCTTTTGATACCACTGGCCATTTATCCTCCTGGGTTGCCTCTGTGGATTGGGGGCTGGAGACATGGTTCTACACCCCCATCTGCAGAGCAGATTCTACACAACAACATTGGAAGACTGTAGATCTGCGTGCTGGCAGTCTTGTCATGGTGTGTTTCAACGTACCAACTTGTCCCTGGTGCCATGTGATAATTACAAGAATCTGGCAGTACACAAAGTCATTAGGGGCGTTGATGTGAGATGCCATCAGTACACTGAGTGACATTCAGTTCTATTTTCCTATTGCATCTGAATAAAGAGAGACCATGGGTGAGGAAGATTATTTTCTAGGCCAAAGAATTAGAGCAAGAGTAGCCAGATTGCAGCCTGTGTCCTACAAGTGCCCCAAAAGTTGTTTTGGTAGCCTGTGTCCCCACCTCCCAAAAATCCAGAGCCTTCCCCCTGACACTTAGATTTTTGCAACTTCTATCATTTCTCTTTTTCTAGAGGCCTTTGAGAATGGGAATCTTATAAGAAAGCGGGGCATAGCCCCCTTCCAAAAGGAATAATCATAATCACAATCATAATCATCTAGAGGTGAACCTCTTGCCACTTCCAGTTTTAATTTTTTTTATTTTTTTGTCTGTTTATTTTGGCTTGTTATAGTCTGTGGTCAGTCATTAGAGTGGAAAATTGGCTCCTAGGCCATTAGCAAGTGTTCATGCCCCAAATTGGGGTGGTTCATCTCTGAGGAGAACTGCACTCCCACAAAGGAGCAAGTAAATGGATTTTGGTAGTCTTGGATCCATACCTATTACTGGAGGTTCATGTGACAAGATTAGCCTGGCCGGTATGTATGAGCTTATAAGCTGGAGACTTGAATACTATTATGCACACTCTGTGATGGGGCTGCCCTTAAGGCTAATTTGGAAGCTGCAGCCAATGTAAAATATAAGTAGGTTACAATGTGGGGTGCCTTAACATGGACATATTACACCTATGTCAATGGGTCTATATTGACTGTCAGTCAGCTACCAAGCTAGGCTTAAGGTGCTGGTGTTATACATTGTGTACACATGCACAAATACACACACACATGTCTATACTACTTTGGACCACTGACTTCAAGGAATGTCTCAGCCCTAGAAGAAAAACATCGGAAAATTGCTTCCATGACCTTAAAAAGAGTACGAGTGATCTTTTTAAATTAAAACCTAAGCAGATCCAGCGAGTCATCGATGAGCACAGAGAGCTATGTGTGTATAGTCAGCCCTCCACATTTGTGGGTTTTACTTTTGCAGATTAGATTATTCATGCATTCTTCGCCCCCATTTCCACTACTGTGCTACCCCATTTTTAATAGGGACTCACAAGTCTTGCCTTGCATTTGCAGTCTCTCTACAAGCCTTACAAGACTAGGGCCATTTCTGCACTACACTGTTATAGCGCTGTTATTCCACTCTCAACATCCTGTGGAATTCTGGGATTTATAGTTTACTGAGGCCAAAGAGCTCTCTGGCTGAGAATTCTCCCTAAACTGCAAACCTCAGGATTCCACAGGATGTTGGAAGTGGATTAATAGCACTATAATAGTGTAGAGCTGAAATGGCCTGAGAGAGACCATGAAAGACTATGAACGTGAATTTGTAAGTCCCTATTAAAACACCAATTAAAAATAGCATAGGGCAGCAGCAGAGGTGGCGGCAAGTCCTGCTGGCCTCCTGCTGCTGCCTTGTGAAGGATCTCTGCCACCTCAAAGACAGAACTGGGTAGGTGCTGTGCTCCCCACTATGGATTCAAATGTACTGTATGTCATACATTTGAATCCATGCTGGAGTGAATCTATGGATCGTACTTTTGTGTGTGTGTGTTAAATATGGTTTAGGTAGGAAGTTATAGATAGTCATGGTTTTTCCACTTTTACAGGGGTCCTGAACCCCTAATCCCCATGAATGTGGAGGGACGTCTGTATATTTCTTCTGTTTCAGACATGTGGAAGGATTCATTCAGTATTTCTTCCCAGAACATCTTTCCCACCCTTTCTAGAAGGCAGCTTCCAAGTATCAAAGTACATTGCCACATCTGTTTTGTACCTGAGGGCATGAGGCATGTGGTCCACATCAAGCAGCAAAACTACAACCAAGAGGAAAAAGAAGAGATTGCACTCCTTCATCTCCAGCAAGTACTCTTCAGAGAAGTCTAGGATGGTGACATTATCTACTTCCAAAAGCAGAACTTCAATGCCTCTCAAACCCCCTGGCCACAAAATGATTAGTGCGGTGCGCTCCTATGTCTTTCAAAGGGTGAGATGGAATCACACTTGTGGCCACCCAAGAATCCTGCCCTCTGGGAGATAGTTGGAATTGTAGTCCACAAAAGTAACTTTTCCAAGCTCTGTTACTATCTAAGTGCCTTCCTACTTGTACAGTTTGTCCCCTTAAGCTTGGGCTTAATCAATGCACATTTCTTATTTGTATTTGCTTCAGTATTACATCCTCCCTTTCTTCTTAACTACTGTTCCCCTCACCATCTCTCACAGTTTTTTAAACAAAAATATCAGCAGCAGCAGCAGCAGCAACAACAACAGCCATAACAACACAGGGTAGAGGATAATGGCATCTGACAGGAAAAATCTCTCCAGTCTGGCGCTGTAGTTATGTCTGTAAGCTGAATGCTTCTTAAGCCATTTTGCATGATACCAAATGATTTGTTAAAGTTCCAAATAAATCTCTATATAAACATGTGTGGATAAATTATGGTCAATGGATATCCTACATGTTGTGGGAAGAGAGGGTTCTTATTTATGTCTAGTCATCTTCTTGGTAAGCAGCCTTTCCTAGGACTGAGATGAAATAAATGGTTACCCATTCAAAGCAAGGTCTGAGAGCCTTGCTGTCACTTTACTCTGAATGGGCTTTATCTCATAGTCAAATCTGACTGCAGGATCTAATGTCATCAAATAATTGGATTTGCAACAGGAATCCCACAGAAGCTGAGGATAAGGGACAAACAAAAATATTATTTTGTGGTGATTTGAATGGTGCCAAACTACTTGCTAATTAGAGCTTTAAAAAGGCAAATTCTGACTGCATACCTTTAGAAAAGAGAATATGCATTGGGTCATCACAATCTGTACAAACCATTTCAATTGCAAGGTACTTAAATGGGCTATTGCTATAGTAGATGGATATATTACTCAGTCATGAGATGCTTAGTAACATGAACAAATTCCAATTTATGCATTTGTATTCATCACTTGATGGGTGCAACATCCACTAAGTGATGTTTAGAACATCAAGTGATGAATTTCAGGAGTGAATAGGCTGTTGTACATACGATTTAACACCTTGCATGTACAGTGGAACACTTCATATATGCATTGTTGAAACTCAACAAATTCAGCTATTTAGCACTGTTACCCCAAAATGTGGATGACTCAGAGGTCCACCCACGATGCCAGCCCCTCCATGAAATAGTGAGGAGTGTTAGCTCAAAAGTGAGGCCTGTGAAAGGAGGACAACCTTTCAGGATCTTTTACACTTGTCCGTACCAGTGCTAATGCAGGAACACCAGTCGGAGTTTCAAGAGTAAGTCTTGTTTGCTTTATTGGGGGAAATTAACAATTATACACATACGAGATCCAAGTAGTCTCAGAATCACACAAGGCCAACTGAAGGAATAGGAGGCAAAATTGGAAAGTAGAAAGTTAGGATGAAGTGGGTGATATTTACCTATCTGGAGAAAAGAGATGAAGCAATGTGGTTCAGACTAAGGTCCAAGAGTAGCACCAGAATGGGATTCAGAGCAGCAGAGTGATGGCCTATGTCCAGAGTGCTATTAGTTGTTTAGCTCACAGCCAGGGTTTAAATACCCTTTTTCTGCCCTGAAGAGGAAGATGTTAATGGCTCTCTGGTCCGAAACAGGCAAATGACTTTAGCCTTAGGTGACAAAGCACTGATGGGAATTGTGATAGCTCCTTAATGGTGGGACAAGTGAGGAGACAAAAGAGGAGTTTTTTGGGGGCAGAAGAAGAGGGTCAGAGACAATCAGTTGCTTTATGGAGGCAGTTTCAGGTGCTATTGTTTCTAAAGGTCAAATTGTTGAGGAATATTTGCAAGTCCATTGTCA
Source organism: Cyclura pinguis (assembly GCA_030412105.1). Taxonomy (NCBI): domain Eukaryota; kingdom Metazoa; phylum Chordata; class Lepidosauria; order Squamata; family Iguanidae; genus Cyclura; species Cyclura pinguis. The sequence goes on from CM059600.1 coordinate 336,391,846, forward strand.
CTGGAGCTTCTCTGACTATGACCTGGCCATGTCTTGAGGACCCATCTGACCTACTTTTGCATCACATGTGTTCAGCCAGTCCTCTTTCGCCAGCATAGCATTGCAACCATAGTAGTGTATATTTTATACTTCATGTGAATTAAATATTTGCCAATTATATCATATCATGGAGTAGGGGTGTATGGCCTGGTAATAGCATTCAACAATCAAGTTGCATGATTGAATCAGCCTTTTGTGGGACTTCATTCTCATTCCTGGAGACAGTTTTCCAAAGGGAAAACTTTAGCTGAGAAGCTTCCTCACTTCTTCTTAGATGGGTGAAGTGGCAAATCATCACTGACAGGGTATAGAACAAGGTATAGAATCTGGAGCTATTGATTTAAGCATTTACTTGGAAAATTCAAGCTAAAGCCCTTCTTTTCTTCCATTCTTCTCTTCTATCTCTTCATTGTTTCATGTGCTTGAAAGACTAACATTTGCAGCCATCTTCACAGCTCTTTCCAAAGGAGATTGGTCACCAGGGAGGGTAACACTTGCTCTTCTGGAAGTTAGCATCATTAATTTAATCTAACACATCTAGAGGAAACAGAGCGCAGGCAAATGCTATCCTTTATCACAACTAAGTTTTAAAGCTCTGCTCTTGCACTTCATCACATTTCCCCTGAACCTTTCTCATGTCAAGCAGCACATGCAAATGCCTTAGCACATGGAAACGTGACATCCTCTCCTTGCACAGGGTTTGACAAGCCGACACAAAGCTACACACTGCAGGAAGCAAGGAAGAGGTGAGGTTATGCCAGCATGTCGAGTCAGCAGACACTTGTGCTCTTTGGCAGTGACATGTACATATTCACATGAAACTTGCAGTTTGCCTTCTCTTGGAATCTTTTCTGTGAGATTGGACCCACTCCTTTCTTGAAAAGATCCTGACGTTTTACCCTACATGGTAAGTGAAGGATAGGGATGGAAAAGCAGAGTGTCAAATGGGGAACCTGTGAGATAAAGGTAGGAATCCTGTAGCCTTCCAGATGTTGTTGGACTGCAAATCTCAGCATTCCTCAGGCTTGGCTGTGATGGCCAGGGCTGCTGGGAGTTTCAGACCAACACTGTTTGGATTGCACGATTCCCTCCCTTACTATAAAGGATGTTCTGTTGTACCTTGTTGTTTTCCCATTTTAAAGATGTTGTGCATAGTGATGAAAAATATCCCCAATATAGGTCTGGCACTATGGGTAGATCCAGAAAACCCAGAAAAGATTTACTGCCCCATTGACGTGAATGAGCACCAGCTGACACTATCTGTACAGACACAGTGTCCTTGGCCATTTGCACACTAGACTGTTTTAGTGCTATTATTCCACTTTCAACATCCTATGGAATCCTTAGCCCTTCCCTAAACTGCAAACCCCAGGATTGCATAGGATATGGAATAATAGCACTATAGTGTAGAATTGGCGCCTGTTTAGGCAGTAGCCTATGGTCAGGGACCTTTGCATTTTTATTAAGTGCAGAAGAGTGGAAGTGTTTTAACTAACTATAGATGATGATGATGATGATGATGATGATGATGATGATGGCATTTTAGCATTAAGTTCTCATATAAGGAGACAACAACAACCCTTTTCCATCAGAGCAGAGGCCTATATAATTAACCATTCTATCCAGTTGCCCATGGGAAACCCATGAACAAGACATGAATCCAACAGCACCCTCACTCCCAATTTTCCTAGCCACTGCTGTTCAGAACCTTACTGTTTCTGGTATTGGAGGCAAGATATAGCTCTCATTACTAGCAGATGTTGTTAGTCCTATGACTCATGAACTCATCTAATCCCATTTTAAAGCCATTCAGGTTGGTAGCCATCATTCACATCTTGTGGAAATGTGTATCATAGTTCAATTATGCCATGTGTGAAGAGTTATTTTCCCCTGTCTCGAGTCTCTTATCATTACAGCTTTAGGCCTTGTTGGCTCATTCGGAGTCAAACAGAGATGGCAGGGCACAGCAAGAATAGTTAAGTCAAAGAAGAAGAATATGTGGCTCTTTAAATATAAAGAACTGCATCTCCCATGAAGTCACCAAAGAGATGTGCTTGCAAGGGGTGATAGGAGTTGTAGCTCAACAAGATCTGAAGAGCCATTCATTCCACACATCTGGGTTAAATGATACTTGAGAAATCTCCACTGAAGAAATTGTCATTATAGAAAGAGCCATGATGAATCACACCAAAGGTCTACCTTGCTTAATGTCATGTTTCCCAGCCTGATTCTTCTGAGAAGACCAGAAGGAGGCCATAGAGCAAATAGCCCTCTCTCGCTATTGCCTCCCAGTAACTGACATTCACAGTCATGTTGCTATTCAGGTTCCAAGAAGCAATAATAACTAAGGGCTGAATCCAACTGTTCATTCCAACTTGGATACGATGGCCTTTTGTGGTTTCTTCCAGCTCTATGATTCTATGATTTAATACATTCATTCTATCAATGGAAAGTCATTAAACTGACACATTATCCTATTGATTTAATTCTATCATATCTACTCTACTTTGAACTAGCAAGCCGTTTTAGTCCTAATGGCCACATAACTCTGGAGACCAGGGTTTGATTTCCTGTCCAGGTATGGAAACTCATTGCGTGACCTTGCGTGCATCACACTCTCAGCCTCAGAAAACCACGTAATACGTTTGCCTTAGGGTTGCCATAAGTCAGAAATAATTGGAAGCCACACTACAATAGAAACAACAGCAGCCACTGAGAGACCTGTCCTCCATCAATTTGTCAAATCCCATTTGTAAGTAACTAGTGTAAGTAACTAGTAAAAGAGTCCTGGTGGTGCAGTGGTTAAATGCCAGTACTGTAGTCACAATGTTGTGAGTTCGATCATGCAGGGCTCCAGGTTGACTCAGCCTTCCAGCCTTTCGTAGGTTGGTAAAACAAGTACCCAGCTTGTTGGGGGCAATTAGCTAAACACATAGTAAACCACTTAGGGAGTGCTTAGCACTGTTAAGCGGTAGAGAAATATAAGTGCTATTGCTAACTATTTTTGCTATTGCACATTTTTGTGCAGCACTTTTTGCTCAGTTTAGTTGCAGATCAGCATGCTTCCTTTGTTAAATTTAAACATTTAACATTTTTAAAAAATGTTTTGCCTCAAAGCATGGAAGTGGTTATATTTTTTAAAAAATCACAAAATAAAAATCAATTAGAACAATAAACGATAAAACCACAGTAAAAGACAAAGCAGCCGCAAAAAGCTTAAATCCTTACTTAAAGATCCAGTGGAACAAGGTTTTGCAACTTTTTGAAAAAAAAACAATTTCTTTTTGTTCTCTTTGAACAATTATTCACTCCAAGTCTGGGTTATAGATGAAGAACCCTATGAAGGGAGACTTGAAGCTGCCCACGAACAGTTCACATCTGAACTGCAGACCGAGGCCATTTCCGCACTAGACTGTAATAACGCTATGATTCCACTTTCAACATCCTATGGAATCCCGGGGTTTGCAATTTCAGGAGGGGCCAGCGGGCCCCTCCTGAAACTGCAAACCCCGGGATTCCATAGGATGTTGAAAGTGGAATCATAGTGCTATTACAGTCTAGTGCAGAAATGCCCTAAGTAGTCACCTGGTCACCATCTTCCTCACTAGAGTGAAAGGTACTATATTTCTGTTTGAACAAAGGTGGGAAAAAAGTATGTCCTACGGTTTGTATGTAGCCCTCAAGGCTTTTTATGGCTTTCACACACCCCCATGATTTTTTTCTAATTACTCAAAATATGCCCTCATGACTCTGGTATAAGGAATTTTGCCATCTTCCCAGCTTTGTTAGGTCCAGAGGCCTTTTTTCAAAACCAGATGTGTCAGGAACCGAATTCACACACACAAATATAACGGTGCAAATACACTATTTATTAGGAGCGTGACACATAGTGCAGGACTTCAGTGAGAGAACTGGAGGCAGTTAGCAAAATTTAAAACATTAAAAGCAAAGACTTTCTCATCCTGCCTACAAGAGACCTTAGAGTTCTGGTTCAGCCTGGCAGCACTTATCACAACATTCCTAGCTTTGTTTATCTAACAATCTCTGGTTCTCATACCTTGTTGCATGCAAGCAGCTACTTAACTCCTACTACATGTCCCATAACTAAAATATGGAGGGCTACCCAACAAGATGGGATTTCTGGTTTACTTTGATAAAACTTCACTTCCCTGAGCCTACAACAATTGCAGGGTTGCAGCATGTAAAAACTGGCTCCCAGATTCCCAGGTAGAAGAGAGAAAAATCAGAGGCATGAGGGATCCTATCAGGAGTGGAGTATGTTTCCTCCAAACCAATCATAGTTTCCAACCCCTGCTTTAAATTATAGCTTTTATTTCTAATATGCATCTCTCTGTGTAAGTGTTGATGATCATAGGTACAACACTTTCTTTCCTCTAAATGGATTATAGATTTTATGTAAAGTTTGGGACTACAGGTATCTAGTGGGTCCTGGCAAGGTATCCTTGACAGTTCTCAAGGCTTGCTTGTGCACAGCGAAGATTACACTGTCCATGAATGACTGGCATGGGGAAATAGACCATCCTCATTGTAGAGTTGCCAGATTGAAAACTGGAGAGGGTACTCATACCTCTAATTGTGTAAAAGAGTGAATTTCAGCAGGTGTTGCTTATTTCCTGGTTGTGGGACATACCACTCCTGCTAAAATTCCCTCTTTGACACAACCATTAAAGGTATGGATACCCTCTCCAGTTTTCAATCTGGTAGCCTCAGATTGTCATATCACTTTTCCTACCGCTTTTCAAGTGTCCCAGGTTCTCTCTTCCCCTCCCATTTTATCTCTTTGTCTTCAACTTACATTAATTGCTACAAACTGAATTCAAAGCACACGCTTGGCGTGCACTTGATTAATTCAGCAGGGAGGAAAGAAGGGGGTGGAAACATGCCCTCCCACGCAGGCTCAGGCAAAAGCAAACTGCTATAGCCTCTCCTAACTTGTGTATTCTTCTTCATTACTAACAATCTGATATTGCTTGGTTACGTGTGTTCTGGTTTTCATCTGTGAAATGTTGGAGACTATACAATCCTAACCTACATGAAACTATCATAGCACCTAAGGTTACAGTAGCCCAAATCAATTGCTTTCAATGGCCATTCATACACTTAGGTGCCAGTCTTCAAGCCAGGAGAAATCTTGTGGTGTGTAGTCATGTGTGACCAGCCCCTGAATGCACCAAATGACAGCCAAAAGAAAGAAAGAAAGAAGGAAGGAAGGAAGGAAGGAAGGAAGGAAGGAAGGAAGGAAGACTGTTGAGGATGTTTCAGTGGCATTTTAGGTACAGTGTGTGTGTGTGTATGTGTGTGTATACAAGCGTTTTCCACTTGCAGAAAGAAATTACTAATGAGTACTCTCACATGTGTGGAGTGCAGCTCTTTGTAGAAAAAGGGATCTTTAGAAAAATAAATAAATCTATGCAGATGGAAGAAATGCATTTTAATGATCAATTATAAACGGGAAGGAAGACTTCTGGGTGGGTGGCTTTCATCTCAGCTTTGGAGAGGATGTAGAGTAATCTATACTGTATTGCTGAGAGAAATGAGCTATTTAAGGGTTCCATAAGATTTGAATATTATAACTGGAATCAGATTTAGAAAAGACTCGGCAATTGTTAGGGCGATTAGGATTAGGATTCCTAGGACTGCATTATTAGGATTATCATCAGGATTACTAGAAGATACGAGAAGAAAGTATGAAGGATTTCTTACAATGTTCATGGCAACTCATATTCTGTGGGATAGATCTGGGAAGGCCAGGCCAATCTAGATTGTTCTACGTCTCAAAATTGAGTAAGTTTTTGTTATATTTTAGAAACAATAAAGAAGCAAGTGGGGGCCACAGCAAACTGTTGAGTAATCCAGCCTGACTACAAGCATCCTTTTATTCCACAATAAAAAATGCTTCTCCCCCCCCAATGTGTAAACACAGCTGGAACTAAGGCCCTTTTTGCACCTTACCTGGTGCCACTGACATTGCGTGGGGATAGCGCAAAAAGCCTCATCTGGGAGGCACTTGTGTCCTCTCTGCTTCCTCTCCACACTAGCTCTGTGCTGGCTGGAAGGAAGCCTGAGGGCTCTGCGCCTTCCTTCTGCAGTGCAGCCGGGTACTTTCCCAGGCTGGGCTGGGGGAGGAAGTGCAATGGCCGCACGTCCGGAGCCTCTGCTTGCTCCCTAATGGCCTCAGTAGCGTTGCGTGATTGAGAGGACATCACGTGGAACGGTCCTGGCAATCGCACGACACACTGAGGCCATTTCACAACAGGACTGGTATGAAAAAGGGCCTCTGTGAGACTTGAAACAGAATGAAAGCAAAGAGAAGAAGCAGGGAGGAGTCTTGTGTCCTCCTTAAGATTAATGAATTAATTTTAGTGTAAGTTTTTGTGGATTACGAACCACTCCCTCAGATGCATTGAGGAAGTGCATTAGTCAAGTCTCAGGGATCTATGCAGTCAATGTTGCTTGTGGAGAGGAAAGTGGCATGTTTACCTATTGACTCTCTCCCCCTCATCTTCCTGCAGTCCTCTCTGAAACAAGTAGAGTTGAGTATGGAGTAGAGATTGGCAATAACTAGTTAATGGAATCATTAAGTTATTAATTGCTAGATGTTTCTAGCTTTTTTGCTTAATTCACAAGATTTCCCAGTTAATGTGCAAGTTAACTCTATGCTTCAATGAGATAATTTTTGAATATTAGAATTTGTTAGAGTGATTAGCTCTTCCTTTGCCAGATTCAGATAAAACAAGAAGACCTATGAGAAAGAAGGATCAGGACCAAAATAAATGCATAACACGTAGAGCCCATGTGAGGTAGTGGCTTGAGAATTGGACCGGGACACTGGGAGACCAGGCTTTGACTCTCCACTCAGCAATGGAAACCCAGTGGATGACCCTGGGCAAGTCACATTCTCTCAGCCTCAAAGGAAGCAAGGGCAAACCTCCCCTGAACAAGTCCTGCTAAAAGAAACTCCTGTGATAGGTTCGCCTTGAGGTCACCATGACTTGGAAGCTACTGGAAAGCACAGCAACAACAGCAGCAGCAGCAACAACAAATGCATCAGAAGGCTCTGGTATTAAGCAAACTAATCTGCTTGCTGCTTCGTTGAATCCGGCAACCTCAGATTGTCATCTCACTTTTCCCACTGCTTTTCAAGTGTCCCAGGTTCTCTCTTCTCCTCCCATTTTATCCCTTTGTCCCCAACTTACTTTAATTGCTACAAACTGAATGCAAAGTGCAAATCTGGTTTGCACTTGATTCATTCAGCAGGGAGGAAAGAAGGGAAACATGCCCTCCCGTGCAGGCTCAGGCAAAAGCTAACTGTTGTAGCCTCTCCTAGCTTGTGTATTCTTCTTCATTACTAACAGATGCAGATTTCTAGATGCAACTGGACTATAACTCTCAGCATGCCCAGCCAGCGTGAGAAATGATGGGAAATGCTGGAAGTTGCAGTTCAACCATATGTGGAGGGTAATAATATTTTTTCTACTGCTTTAACCTTATTCTTTACTGATCTTATTAAACAATGCATTTGATGGACAAGCAAACAGTGTACATACTGTTGACGATGGGATAGGGTAGAAAAAAGAGGAGAGAAACAGTTCAGCGATAACTTAATTGAACAGGTTGTAACCTGAGATGCAGTATTTTAGGACAGTCTTTCCGAAGTCTGACAGTGTCAAAAAATGTTGGACTCATACCATCCAAAGGAAACATTTGTATTCTGGTTTTTGAAGTCCACCCAGGAAAAAAAATCTAGATTGATGGAAGGCAACTTTAAAACAAGAAAAATCACTTTTGAAGGTGCTAATAAGAAAATATGACCGTAGGATCAATGGTGACAACCTCCATGCTGTTTTCTTAAAGCTCCTCATCTTCCCGTATACCTAATGTTGTAAATAATGAGTTAATTAAAAACAATTCACCCAGTTAAATGAACCCATCTATTATTGTTGGTACTAATGAATAAATGTCCTGATTTCTAACATTTAACACTATTGAATTAATTTTCAGTCCTAACATTCCAAGCTCTGGTATAGAGTCTGGAGACAGAAGGAAGATCTACAGTCATGTTCTCTTCTCTGGCCAAAACTCAGCAGTAGGAAAGGAAAGAATATTCAAACGTATTTGAAAAAAAATTGAAAAAAAATTTTTTTTTTTGAGTGTTGGGAAATCTTGACAAGAAGAATCCTAGACTGATGAGAATCTTCACATTTGGGACTTCTTCTGAGCAAAGTTCACACATTGCTGTTCTGCACATAAAACAGCATGTTCTGTGCAGAAAACTATATTTGTATGTATAATTCTATGTATAATTCCCTACACAGAAAATACTGTTTCCTATGCAGAAAGTGCTGTAATTGGAGATTTAGTCTGTGCAAAATTTGCACATCGTTGTTTTGTATAGAAAACAACATTTTATGCATAGGAAACAGGATTTTTGGGGCAGGAAATAATTCTTTTGTGTAGGAATAGTTATATAAGTATTTCACAGAAATATGCAAAGATTTCACAGAATAAAGTCCAGATTGCAAGTAGCCTTTGAAAACTGCATAGTTTTCAGAAACTTTCTTTCAGTGGAAAGAAAATTACTAAAATTACTCATTCCTTCCTTTGAAGAGAAACGTAATGAAAAATTACATCTCTAATTAATAGGCTAGAAGGGTTTTACATGTGTTTACATTTATTACATTTATCCCCCCTCCAGTTTTGGACTCTTTCTTCTCCAACAAATGGTTTTAACAAATAATTTATATATTTCTACAAATTTTAGGGTGCTCCAAGCATACAAACACATTCCTCTTGTTCCTTAGTGTTTTGCTTACAAGACAGTCAGTACTGGTGATTTGAGTTCAGCATTAGTGGGAACGATGTAAAACTGGTTAGGATTAGACAAATGAGAGAAAGAAATGGAAATTACATATAAGGTGCATGTTGAATTTAGAATCAATCTCAAATCTTGAATCAAATTGGTCTGTTTCTAGAAGATGTTTGAGTCAAAGGGTTACACTTCAGAAGTGGACCACACCCGAATCTGGACTCTCTTGAAGATTCATTGGGCTCTTGGATTTGAAGGTATACAAAGATATAGTATGTCTCCAAATATTGATACATTTCTCTCCAGACAGTCCATACAACAAAAGTATCAGCAACTCTAAGTTCTAATCATAGTGAATGTTTTCCCCAGGTACAACGACACCAACATCACCACTAGAGTCAACCAGAAGTTTAAATGTTTACTTCTGCAACAATGGTTCTTGATCTTTCGCTCTGACTTCTGGGGTGAAGTCCAAGGTAGCAAGAATTCTGGGATGTCCAAACATCTGGAGGGTCAGAGATTGAGAATCACTGTTCTAAAGTGTGTTTTTTTTTTTAAGTTTTACAAGATTTGCAAAAATTGTGATGATTTGCTAAGGCCTTAGTGATGCATTCCATTTTTATCAGTTTATCAGTATGCCAACTCTTCCTTTATTCTTGATCTTAAATGCAGAACTTCATTTGTCTTTCTAGCAAACATATGTGGTATCATTCTCTGGTTGCAATGCAAAGTCTGCTTCTAACAGCCAGGAGTCTGACACTCACAAATTATAAAGTTGAGAGATGGAAACAAAACCACTTCAAATCTCATGTTTTTTGATAATGCAGTCCATAAGTTTTCTTCCTTGCTTCTGTCTCTGTGAGATAATGAAAAACAAGCCATGCTTCTTCAATGCATTCAACTTGGCCTGGAGATTCCAGAATCACAAAGCAAGTCATTGGCACATTTTCCTATCAGACAATTCAACTACTATGGAAGTCAGCTTAGTTGGCCATAATTGAGGAGCTTCAACTTATGGTAGGTTACTGTCTAGTTTCTAATTAACTCATCCTGATGCTGTGATAAACATATCTGTCTTCAATCCTTTTATTATTCTGGAATGAATTTACAGTGTGTTCCCAAGCATCATGCTTTTGATGTATCATCATTGAGGCTCTCCATATCATCATATGCAATTAATTGCTGTATGGCATTATATGTGAACAGGCTCCTGATTCCAGGTTGTTGATAAAGGAAGGGACAGAGCTTCAGAAACAAGCTAATGAATGTATAAAAAAATCTCGTACTGGGTTAAGTGAAATTTTTCTAAGTTAAGAGCCTAAAATGTTGGCACTGAGGAGGGTTGTCTATACTCTTGGTTTAAGAAGGGGTTGATGTTCCATGCCAAACAAATTCAGAGTCTCAGTGATACCAGGATAACTATGCAGCCCTATTCAGGTATACAAAGGATGCAAAAGGGCATGGAGTGTGAAACAGACATGACTGGTGGATCTGCCACTGCCGGGGCTGCAACTCAACTCTGGCTTCTCCAGGCTGAATGGAAGTTCTGCTGTTGACTGTGTGGAAGAGCCCCATCCCATTCCCACTGGTTTTACCCCATTCCTCCCACATTACACAGGAAGGAGATTTCATGCATGGAAATGAACAGGCTTAGAATTGCAATCAAGAGCAATACTTTATTAGCATTGTCAAAGCCAGTGAGAATTCTAAGCCCTTTTAGCTGATTCACATAGAATCACCTCCTTTAGACCTTCCTTGTCCCCTCTACACACTCCACCACATATGATCTTCTGATAGGGTTAAGTGTATAAGGTGCAAATTATATAAAGGTTCTGGCCAGCATGTTGCAGTGGTTTGAGCACTGGATTATGACTCTGCAGACCAGGGTCTAAATTCCCACTCAGCTATTGAAAACCCATTGGATGACCTTGGGCATGTCACACTCTCTCAGCCTCAGAGGAAATCAAAGAGAAACACCCCTGAACCAATTCTGCCAAAAAAAACCCAAGAGGGTCACCATAAACTGGAAATGACCTGAAGGTATATAACAACAACTGGTCCAATGCTCTAAGAGGACTGAACTGTTGACTAGGGACGGAAATAAACTACTATAAAAAAGTCAGTGTTTGCCTGTGAGTTTGTCTGTTTGTTTGTGTCATGCAGGCGAAGACCTCATACGATTGGCTGAGTGAGGCGAGAAGACCTCATATGATTGGCTGGCTGTGAAGATTCTGTGGAATCCCAGGGTTGGCAGTTCAGGGAGGGACCTTTAGAATTCTCAGCCTGGGAGCTCTTGGGCCTCAGGCCGGTTGCTATGGAAATGAGGCCTACCATCAGTAAGGGTGCCAGAAAACATTTGGGAGGCGTAGGTGAGAAAAATTAAAGTGCCATTCACAACATAGCCCATTTTCACACTACACTGTCATAGTGCTATTATTCCACTTTCAGCATCCTATGGAATCATGGGATTTGTAGTTTAAGGAGGGGCATTTAAGAATTCTCAGTCAGAGAGGTCTTTGGCCTCAGTAAACTACAAACCCCAGAATTCCACAGAATGTTGAAAGTGGAATAATAGAACTATAACAGTGTAGTGCAGAAATGGCCATAGTTACAAGGTCTTCTCGCCTCACATAGTAGATTGTATGGGTTCCATATGTGAGGAATCTTAAAGTTGAAATTCAAAACAAAATGCTTCCAGAAAAATGTAAAGCCATTGCACAAATTCAACAGAAAGCAAACAAAACAAAACAAAAAACAAAAGCCAGTACATCAACATCATCAGACAACACAGATTGGATTGGGGACTATGGAGAAAAGTTACAAGTACTAGAATAGGCTGGTTGCTATGGAGATAAGGCCTAGCAACAAGGAGGAGGACAGTGTATTCCCTCAGGAACTCAACCTCTGTATGTTAACAACTCTGAATACAGATTGCATTGGGAAATATGGGGAAAAGTTACAGGTATTGAACAAGACAGTTTGGTGAGTTCTTAAGAGGAAAATAAAAACCTCAGACAACACCAGATAAATACGTTAGTATTCTAATATAGTCAAAAATGGTTGAAAAACTTGTTTCTTATCTGTTGAGAAATTCTGCCAAAGAATCCTGAACTGACAAGAATCCTTGCATTTCAGGATTTATTCTATACAAAATTCATATATGGTATTTTTGTGCAGAAAACAAGATGCTCTATGCAGGAAAAAGCATCTTCTATTTTTGTATTTCTCCACAATATTTTTTGTGCCATGGGGTAAGATGAGATCATGCCTTTCAGATTTTCTGTGCCAGGCATCAAAATGTCCTTGAATATCTCTGTACTGCATGGCAAGAAAGAACAGATTTCTTTGGTGATTTTTTAAAAGTACTTCAGCAGTTTGAACATGTCTTTCAGAGGGAATTTCTTAAAATGGACCCCAGCATATCATGTTACTGACACTTGGAAATGGATCTTACCAATGTTAAGTCGTGATTATTCCAGCAGGAGTGAATGAACCATGTACTTAACTCTTGTTAATCTGATTTCTGGGATCCCGTGAGGGACACCTCAATGTGCTCCAAATAATGGGGAATGGGAATCAGCCAGAGCACAAGCTATAGCACTACAAGAGGCAGGGTAACCTAGAGAGATCTTTTACCCAATGTTTACGGGGTCAGGTCGAGTCAAGAGCACAACACAATAAAGTTCTAATTTAGTTCTTTTATTTGTAAAGTCACAGCGCACTTGCATTCTTACTCACACGGAACTAAGAAACACTGCATACTTGCATACTCACACACACAGACCTAAGAAAATAAAGGGAGGAAAGTAGAGAGGGGATTTTAAGAAGCAGTTTTTGGGGAAATACGACACCTGATCCTGTAGCCCGGTTGCTCTGAAGAAGTTCGATAGAAGTGGAGGTTCTCAACACATGGAAGCTGAGGAGAAGGCTCGGCGAACGGAGCGGCAGCAAGGCGGTATGGAAGCCAATAGCGATCCGAAGTGCTCAAAACCAGGGGTTCTTATAGGGGAAAACGTGCCTGTAGGGTCGTCCGTTCCAGGGGAAAACAATGAGTTTCGGGTTGGAGACAAAGCTTCCGAAAGGTCAGTAGTTATCATGATTGGATTTTGACTGCGCTGTCAATAGCGCAGACAGTATGCAAATGGATAGTGCTTGACAGTTAAGCGCTAGTCTCATCAAGCTGCCTGTTCAGGGCAGAGAATCCTTTTTACGCCTTGTGCATACTTAATGTAGTTTTAAAGTGTACTTGCTTGGAGGTCTCCTGAAGCTGCCTGCCGGAAGATTACTGGCCTGCCTGGGTTTCACCTTGTTCGGCCGTGTCCGTGTCCGTGCTTGTCCGGGGGCCTTGCAAGCACGTGGCGGGTAGCAGTTTGGAATGGCTAATTCTTTGAAATAAAATCGTATTTGATAGACCTCGGGCTCGGACTAGGCACCACAGTAACACCCTCCCATTAGCTTTGATGTGGCATTTAAAAGTGCTCAGCTCTGGCTTGATCAAATCCAGCTGTTCTGGATGCCTGTAGTAGAGTGTACTTTTGTGGCGTGCTCACCATTCTTCTAGTGAAGTCTGAGTACTCAGTGTAGTCACTTGGGTCCTTTCTGCACTACACTGTTATAGTTTACTGAGTTTACTCACTGTTATAGTTTACTGTTGTAGTTTCCTGAGGCCGAAGAGCTCTCTGGCTGAGAATTCTAAAGGCCTCTCCCTAAACTGCAAACCCCAGGATTCCGTAGGACGTTGAAAGGGGAATAATAGTGCTTTAACAGTGTAACAGTGTAGCGTGGAAAGGCCCTTAGTCTTCTACAACAGAAAGGTTTATGGGTGGAGTCTTATAGGGAGTCTATAGTCTTATATGACTACAAGTCTTGGAGACTACTTCTTTTTAAGAGCACTATATCATTTATGGAAAGGTAGAGTATTTTTTATTTTTTAAAAAATCATATCGTTTACAGCAGTCTTCTATACTGATTTAGTCAAATACTTTGTCCGTAGTTAAAACTCCCATTGCTAAGTGCTGACCTATATTAAGAATTAGGAAGGACAGCTTTTCTATGCTTAAATAGCTGCCCGCTAGAGAAATTTAAAACTGAGTGAGCAGAAGTCATGTTGGTTTAGTTCCAATAAGGCAGTCATGTGTAACTAATACTGTATTATTAACACTGGGTGAAATTTTCAACTTTCAGTATCTTGATGAAAAACAGACAATAAAAATTGCTTAGTGACTTTTTCTAACCTTTGTAACATGTATTTTACTCACCAAGCCCACTGTTTCTCCACTCTACATTCCCAGACAACAAAACAGGGAGATTATAAGTGTGCCGTTCACTGGAAAGATGTCTTTCTTTCTCTCCCCCCATTTTCCCTTGCTAAATGAAACTTCAACAGAATATTAATTTGCTCATTTTTTTTAAATCTAGCTTCTTCATATCCTAGTATCCCATGTTTAAAAATATTCATGTGAGCTGTGTTATATGTCTAGTGCCAATGCAACATATTGCCCCAGCTCATATTTTTTGTGGATACTGTGGTTTGTGTGCAAAATTTAGGAAGTGTAACAGCCATTGGATTGGGAAAGTATATCTGTCAACATTTCACAGATGAAAATCAGGACATGTGTGTCCAGGCAACATCAGAGTATGGTGAAGATGGCAGAAGTTATTAATGAAGAAGAACGGACAAACTAGGAGAGGCTCCAGCAGTTTGCTTTTGCCTGAGCCTACTGAGAAGACCAAGATTCTCTTCTCTTTCCCCCGCTGAGTTAATTGTGCACAAAGTACTTTTTCATTTTTAATTCAGTTTGCAGGAATTGAATTAAGTTGAGGACAAGAGAAGAAAGTGGGGAACAGAGAGAGAAACTAGGACATTTTAAAAGCAGGTGAACAAGGTAGAATGATAGAAGATTAACAGGAACTGTCCCTACAAAATGGGGACAGTTGGAGGGTATAGGAAGGGTATTGTCCTGAATGTCCACCTAATGGAGACCTCGGCCCACCACCTCCTTCCACTTCATCCTCTGTACTAGCAGGCAAAATGGTGGTGATGTTTGAGCTTTGGAAACTCATTTGTATATCTTGCTCCTTGCCCTTCCCTGGGCAAGAATTTATGCCCCTGGCCGTACCCATGAATATATTTGGAGGTATAGACCTTTCCATGTATAAGCCACCCCTTACAATGCTTGCCAAACACCTTTTGCTAAGGCAGAGAGCAAAATGGTGCCTCCCTCCTTTGGTATATGCAGAAGATGCTGACTGGACTGGCAGCTGAAACTTACTTCAACAATATACATCATCTCCCCTCTCACAGCTTAGGGATGCAGTATGGGGGTACAAGATAGGCTGTGTAGGAGACCCCAACATGTCCTACAAGAAAGGGGAAACAGATGAGCGAGTAGCAACAGGTAGGTGATTGTTACTGCTCTTCCCAGCATTTGTGACCTGAGGTGCTGGCCTCACTCTGACTTATGGTAGGGGAAGGTTTTCTTTCCGTTCATAGGAATGAAAGATCTTCCAGGAGACCGGAAGAAATCTCTTTGTATTCCATAACTGAAGAGACTGCTTGAATGGAGCGTATACAGCAGCAGGTTGCAGCACAGGTTGGAATTCCTACACTAGTTACTCCCACTCAAATTTTGGAAAAGTTCCTTTTTGGACTACAAATCCCTAAACCCCCAAACAGAGATATTCTGGGAGTTGTATTTCAGAAAACTAATTTTCTCAAGCTCTATTCTCAGTGGTGGTTGACAACCTATTGTTTGATTAGGAAAAAGAATAGGATCAAATATAATGTCACATTTTATGTCTAGATAAAACCACTTTTAATCACTGCAATCTCATTTAATCATCATCATCATCACCATCATCATCATCATCATCATCATCATCATCATCATCATCAATAAAGAGGTATGATTCCCTTGCTAGTCAGCTTTGTCAGTTGTTCTAACATAAAATCTAAAAGCAAACTATAAAACTTATGTATAATTTTCATGTAAAACAACCTGAAACAAAATCTTTTGGGGGCATGCCTTAAAGACAACAGAGAATTAAGTTCGTGATGCATGTTTCAATTTTTCTTTCACACATTTCTGTGTGTTTTTCTCTGTGGGTGTATGTTTATTTTTGTCTTTTGGAGTTGGCTAAAATGCATGCCACCTCAGTCTGGCCTAACTTCAGTTTCAACCTTTAAAATGCATCCAATCATACTTCAAATGTTAATTCTTTTTACAGTTCTTCTCTCTAGCAGTTCTCTTAGATTTTTTTTTTTCCTGTGCTGCAAAAGCCAGCTTCAAATCCTGGGGAGTGAGAAGAGTTATCTAGCATGCTCCAGAATGACATGAAGTTGCGTTGTCATTTTAAGACCATTTCCTTAAAAACAAGAATGCATACTTTTTTTGAGAAAGAATCGAGGATTGAGAGAAAGAGAAAAAGAGTGAGAAGGGAGACAGCATTTGGTAATTGTTTTATGCAGGGTCCTTGCAGCAAATAACAATTTGATTAAAAAAAACAACACATATTGTCTTTGACAAGATCTTGCAGCTTTTGGCACAGCCTGCAAAGTGGGAATAATGATAGTAACGTCTTTTTCTTCCCTCTGCAAAACACGGTGTTACCTAGAGTATACATGCATTATCTGTCAGAGGTCTCTCCATTCTTCCTCTGTAACTGTTTCACACCATCTGCCTGGGTATACTTAAATCCACTGGAACGTCTTGAAAGGTGTTGAGAATTTCCACAAACTCCATTCCATTCAGCAGCTGAATGAGAAAGACAAAAAAGCAGAACCTGCAGCACAGGCACTTCTTGGGTTTGACTTCCCAAGTTATAAACAAGACAATGATTTGCCTTTTAGAATAGATGCTGAATGGTTGTTCCACATTTTGAGACCTCAGTTACAAGGTTTAAGAAATGGATTGATGAAGGATGACTGGAAATAAAGACAAGCTGGTACATTACATCTCTTCATCTGATTTAAACCATAGCTTCAGTAGCTACTGTTTTGGCCTACAAGTTCCAGAACCTTCCAGCCTGGCTGGGGGAAACTGAGAATTCCCCAGAACTAACTTTCCCAATCTCTGCTTTAAATATTATTGTGAAGCTGTTCGTCATATTTGTTCTTCTCATAGTTTCTCTGATTTCATTTGTGAAATGCAAAAAAGTAAGAGAGGATAAATCCAAGAGACTAACAATCTAAACATAATCACAAGAGAAGCAACCAAGGAGGAAGAAATGGAGGCAAGGTAAACAGAGAGAGATGACAGTCATTTCAGGTAGACACCAACAGTTTTGTTAATGGGCAGCATTCATCATGTAACTCTTATGTCTTCAATCTAATTTCACTCTGACCCCACTCAGGATCACCTACACTGTCCATATGCATTAAGATTATTCTCCATGTATCTGATAACATGGATTATAATCCACAGAAGTCTTAAAGATCCCACATGACTCAGTTGTTTCACAGCTAGATTTCAAAGTAGTCAAGGAAGGTGATTACAAATGTGCTGGAAGGCAGTTCCATATGGACCATTTGTGACTGGTGGCCTCCATGTCAGTATGGGTTTCATCCCAGACATTAAAGGAGCTATCCAAGGTGCTAGACCTGGCATCGAGGTTAGCATCACTGTGTACTTGGCAAGACCTGTGCTTCAGCAGGGATTCCTTTTCTGACCGCCACAGCACCCTCTCTTGGAGAATGCTCCTCTTTGATGTCGCGGCTCACCAACTGTAAGTGGGAAAGCTGAGAAATAGAAGAATTAGAGGTTTCTACTTGCTTGTTAGCCTATCCTTTCCCTGTAAGTGACAGCTGAGACTGAGTTCAGAAGGACAGGCTGAGCAACTGGACTATGGTAGGGGAGAGAGTGTCCATTGGGAAGGTTTTGTCTAATCTTCTTTTAAAAAATCCTGAAACTGGCCCTGGGGGCCATGGAGGTAGAATATGCAAGCGATTGAATGGGGCAGAAAGAGGTAAATTTCAGATCCTGATCAATGGCTGAATGTCTGAACCAAAATGTAAACCTTATGGCCTTAAAAATAAATGCTACGCAGTGTCTTTGCAAAACTATATCAATTGTGGAAAACTACCAAGGATTGAGAGGGCAGGGCCCTCGAGGGCTGCATCCTCATTTGCAGGACATGGGGACCCTTGCTGAAAAATGGTTTTGGGGTGGTCTGCAGGCCGCACTTTTCCTTCTTTTCCTCTACAGCCTCGCATGTGTATTCTCCACTAGAAACTTCCTCACTGACTTCCCACTCAAATGAAGTTAATGAGGTTATCTTTGTCCTTTTCAAGGGGCAGACAGCTATCGAGGAGGGTTTCTGTGAATCACCATTGAATTGGGGCATCAGTGCAAATTTTATTTCGGTAGTAATTCCCCCTCCTCTTTCTTAGAGCAACACTTTTACCTCAACGCTATTTTTCTCAAAAGCTTCCAGATGTTGTTAAGCTGTTGACTCAGAAAATAAGACTCAGATATCCTCCATCCCAGTCCAGAACTCCAGCCACTGCAGTGCACCAGAGTAGTTGGAACAACCTTATATAGTGATTAGTGAAGATAGTAGTCACTTCCAAAAACATTTTGGAGGAATTCCAGGCTAATGAGGCCTGCAATGGAAAAATCACAAGGGAAGAGGAAGGATGGGAAATGAATATGCTCGCCAGGACTGAAGTGATGACTGTTTTGTCCTGAACTAGGCAAGGCAAGACTTTAACAAGGAAGAAATAGGGAGGATGAACTAGGGAGCATTTTAGCCTATTCTCAGGATAGGGATGAAGACCACTATCTTTTGATATATCAGAAGCGAGTATCATGTGCTCATACAAGGCTATTTCCTTGAGGCCCAAGGATATTTAAAAAAAGAATAGAACTGTGCCTCCAAGGGAAACAACTCTTATCTAAAACTCTTCCTCCTGGCTTTCAGAAAATATCTGGGAAGAAGTTTAAAATGGGAAGTGAACTTCACTTTACTTCGAGTTTTGTTTAGATAGTAGGGTGTAGCCCTCAGACCTTGGGCCAGACCTTTGCCACCTGTTGTAGACAGTGGACATTTTGAGGAGTTGAACAAAGAGTAGAGGAAACAGGTTGAGCAATCAAGGAGAGATGTTTGGTGCTTTGAGTTTTTAAGGCAAGGATGTACAACATGCCTGCTTGAAAGATTTGCTGGATAAAATATCTGCCTTTTTCTTGATGCTAGAATTCAGGATCCTCACTGATCTCTGAGACCAGTAAATATTATCCATGATGCCTTGAATCTTGCTATCCAAAAACTTTCCTCCCTTTTCCTCTCAGTTAGCCTTGTGTGAATGTTTGACTGTTTGGGTCTTGTGTGCATGTAATCAATTCCTCCAATAAAACATAGTTGAACTTCCTTTTGAATCTCTGGCTGGTTCTTCCCTGCAAAGACCCCATAAACATTGGTGGAAAGATCTCATTAGGTTACCCCCCTCTCTCAGGTCTCCTAATTAGAGCTAATATTCCCCATCTTTGCACAGAGGTACTGGCATTACCGGTGGACCCCTGAGTCACTCATTTTTGGGGGTAACAGTAGGTTTGGGGGGTTGAACCAGAAGTGATCACCTTGTGGAGATTTAAAGGGGAAATAAGGGACCCCCTCCCACTCAATGCTTCCTTCTGTCTTGAACAGGAGCTAGGAATTTTCCCCAAATCTCTTAATTCTCACTGCCAACCACCCACTGAATTCTGAATTACCCTGTACCTGAGCAGCACAGTGGAACTCTGCTCTGAGGATTGCCAATCTCTATGCTTAAGGTCCTTTCCTTTCCCTCACCTCCCGTTTCTGAGTGAGAGAAATCCTATCTACATGTGTGCCAAGGAATGGTGTGGGAATGGAGAGGAAACAGAGGTTTTACAGACAAGTGTTTATTTTAAGGCGTGCAAGTAAACAAGAAAACAATACTCATGAAAGGCTCCCCCCTCTCAGGTATGCTTAAGTTACAAGTAGTTATAAGAACAGGTACATTCTCCAGATCAGCCAAACTTCCAAAATAACAAAAGACCTAGCGCAACTAACTAGACTCATTCTAAATTACTCACAGCAACTTGGTCACTTTCTGAGATGCTCTGCAAGGACAGGGCCAGGAGATGGTCCACCTGGCATCCATGTCCCTTGTTGATGTTTTCGGATGTTCCCTTTGTTCTCTGTCTACTGCATGGTCTATCAAGGATTGTTATAACTTCTCCATCAAAACATCTCAAAGATTCTCACCTTTCTCTCCCTGATTGGTCACCTATATCTCATGACCTGTGACCTAACTTTAGTTATAAACTTAATCCTAGCAGTTCATTAACCCTTTATGTGTCTGAAGGGAGAACTTATCTCCCTTCAGCACTGAAGCCTAGATAATGGGAATCCCTATTGTCACATACCTATTTATACATTTGTTACTAAATACACAATAGAGAATATGGGTCACAGTTTGCAAACACTGGGAGAGACATTTGACCTTACCTCAGCTATACGGGTTGGGCACACTCATATCTGTCATTCCAAGTATATTCTCATCCTGTTGAAGCAAAAGCAGCAGAATATACAATTGGCCTGTTCATCTGATGCCTTACTTAGCTGTCAACTCACTTTGGTTTCTGAAACTTGCTGTTAACTGTGCAAGAATGCTTCTCCCCGCCCCCCTCAAATTTCCATGGCTCATAATATATAACATGATACAAGAATGTTTCACAGGCAACGTGCCCAATTTGGCTAGGAGGCAGGGCATGAGGCTGTCATTTTCATCATGAGAAAATTGGTCTTTTGGTGTAATTTTCTTCCTGTAATTAGTCTCTTTGTGCTTTTTAGATTCCATGTCATGCTGTCAGTGCAACATGTTCAACAGCATACCTGCCGGGGAAAATATTTGCCAAGGTGGTGAGAAAAATCTCATTTTTCATTAAAGGCATCATGGGGAGTAAAATATCATAGGAACCTTTGAAAAATTAGGGACAAAGCAGCTCTTAAGTGGCAACAAACACCTTATTTAACAGTAGGCACAAGATGTAGAATTGTTTGTTTATTGGGATATGGTCTGCTCGTTGGATGTCACTTAGTGGCTCAGCATTCACATGAATTATCCTGAGGGAAGAAATAGAATTAGCAACAACAATGGGCATAGTGGAGGAGAGGGAAACCCCATACCATCTATTAAAATGAAATAAAATGGAAAGCATAGGATAAAAATGTAATGCAAGTAACACAACGACCTTGCAAACAAAGTTGGAATGGGAATCAAACAGTAGTCCAAATGTTGTTTGGAATGTAGCTCCCAGCATTCCTGCTGACTGGGACCGGTGGGAATTGCAGACCAGAAACATCTAGAAGGCCCCATGATTTCCATTCCTAAAATATAGGAGACAGATAGTGGAGGATTTTCCAGTAATGGAAACCAATCCTACAGAGAGAGAAAGCATGGCAGAAAGAGAAAGAGAGGAAGTTGGGAAGGCAAAGAAGAGAAAATAGGAGAAAGAGAGAGATGGGAAGAGAGGCTAAGGAGTGCCTAGAAAACTTAGATTTCTGAAATTCAACTCCCCAAATCTTCAAGTCTGCTCAGTAGGAGAGTCTGGAAACAGTTGTCAAAAAGGTAACCTTTCAATTTGTGCAGCCGATTCCATCAACTCTTTCAAATTTGCTCCTTGGACAATGGTCCAAAAATGGGAAAAATCAATCAAGTCCCCAGTTGATTTGCTTCCCCTAGTACCACCCATTCGCATGGTTCCTTACCCTTTCCCTAAACCAAGCAAAGGGCAAGTGGTGTCCATGATATGCCTATGCCTTTTTCCCACATCTTGTCCTACTATAAATAAAATGGAGATAACCATCCTGGAATAGTGGATGGTGGCATTATGCCAGAATTACTTTGTCTTTTCCTACTGCCTTCCACTTTATACCAAGAGTTATCTTCTTTTTAAGTGAATCATGTTGATTTCATGACATGTCCAAAGTACAACAGCTTCTGGTTAGTCATCTGGGCTTCTATTGAGAGTTCAGGTCTGATCTGATGCAAAACTTATTTGTTTGTTCATTTTAGAACTCCATGGTATTTGTAGAACTCTTCACCAGATTCACATTTAAAATGAGTTCATTTTCTTCCTATCACTTTTCTTCACTGTCCAGCTTATGTACAGGAATCAGAATTACTATTGCCTGGATGATTCCTTGGTTCCTTCATGGCTGGCCTTCCAAGTCTTTGTCTTCTTCCAGTTTCTTGACTTCAGACTCCATTTTGGTTAATGACTGAGCCAATTTAAAGTTACGTGAATCATCTGTGGTCATTCTTTTTGTAATTTCAATATTCAACTGTAACCCTACTTCAGAACTTTCTTCCTTAATTTTCACCAGTATTCTCAATGGACACGGTATACTTTTCAGTTTTGCTTGCCTCTGTCAGTAGTCTTAAAAATGGCCCTTTTCTTCTGGGTACTTTTAAACAATTGGACCTAAAATCCCCTGTGGCCTTATTGAGAAGCACCAGACATCATGTAGTATAAACAGATCTACCTTCTTCTCACCTCATTCAGAGAAGGTAAGTTTATATCATACTTTTGAGTATCTTGCCTGCTGATTTCTAGGCCTGAGTATGTATCAGTAGGATAAAAACTGTATTTAGACTAACACTTCTTCAACTATATACTGCAGGGAAAGATCAACCAATTTTATCTTATTTCACAGAATCATAGACTTGGAGGGGTTTTGTAGGCCAGAGATACTCAAAGTGGTGGTCTGTGAGCCAATGCTCATGTGAGATCTATTGATTACCAGTCCACAGTGAATTTCTAGGAAAGAAACAATTGTAGCCAGTGGACACAAACCAGGTGTTGGTCTTTGGCACATTAGAAAAAAAGAATGCCACTCCCCCACATCAGACAGCTTCAGAAGCACTGCTGAAAGTCTTATAGTCCAATCCACTGTCAGTGCTGGGAAACCTAGCATTGGAGGTCCTTGGATAGATTGCTGAAGATCACCTCTACTTGAAAGCAAGAAAGAACTCACCATCTCAATAAGTAATTGGTTCCATGGTTGGAGTGGTCTTTTTAACTTTCAGTTTTATTTCAATGTTCCTGTACCACCTTTAAAATGTAACCAACCTCTCAAAGCAGCTGTCAGTAACGCTGAAAACAGAATAACAACTCAAACTGGATATCAGATACTGATTTTGCCTCTTTTCTGCCTTGTAGAATGTTGTGCATGTATTAAGTGCCTTCAAGTTGCCTATTGACTCAGGGCAACCCCATGAATTTTATACAGTTTTCCCAGGCAAGGAACGCTCAGAGATGGTTTTGACAGTTGCTTCCTCCAAAATATAGCCTATGGCATCTGGTATTCTTTGGCAGTCTCCCATCTAATTATTAGCCAAGAATACTAGCAGCTGAGATTTAGCAAAACTTACCATGATGAATGTGCAACAAAGTGAAGCCTTGTTTTCTGAGAAGCTCAGGTTCTGCAAATCCTATTTAAGTTCCAAGGTCTGAATGTGTTTCTCACTGAACATTTTTCTCTGAATATATATTGCATACTATGATGCTATAAATGGTCCCCAATTAACTCACTGATAATGGTAAGGCAAGCAAATCTTATATATGGGATGAGAAAATTAATAGTAGGTTGTGATTAGGTTGAAAGTTGATTAAGACAGCAGTCTACTTGGGCAGTGGTAGAACTAGGCCAGTCAGGAGAGGGCAAGGTTCCTGGCCTGTGAGTCAAGGCTGGCTGTTTTCCCTATTCAATCCCTATCACGGAAGGGGGGAGGATGGAGAATGAAGAATGAACAAGCAGAACTAGTAAATCTGATCACACACTACTGAGAAAGAGGGAGGCGGAGGCAACACAGAACCCAATTCTGGTTTTTGATGCCTGATGGATCAAACAAGGAAGTAGACCAGGAAAACTTCCTGTGAGGTGGCATAGGTGGTTTTCTCAAACCCCTCTCTCTGATTGCTTTGCTCCATCAGGCATTCAAAGCAATAGCCAAGCTTGACATTACACCAGCTTCCTTTCTTGGCAGAATCCAAGCAGAACTAAAGGAGCTGCTGCCCCATCTTCCCCACTTTCTTTGTCTATGGCTGGCAGGATGGAGGAAGGAGATAGGTGTTCCTGTTGGGAATGCAGGACTCTAGTACTGAAGAATGGTCCCAGCAGCTGTTCTTTTTAAAAAGTGCGGGCTGTCCTGGGGCAGCAGTGGGGTGGCACTGGGTGTGCGTGTGTGCATTTTGACTTCTTGATCCTAGACTGCTGGCTCCTAAATTCTGCTGCTGCACTTGGACCTTCACTCAGAGGTGAATAATGCAAATAGTGATGTCATTGCACAGCATGCAAAACAAAACAGAACATTGTTGTATGCGCCTATTCAAAGCAGAATGAATCTTTTCCAAATCTGTTCTAATGGAGGGATAGATGGCCCTATGTTCTGTCCCACACTGAGAAATCAATTGTCCTATATTTCATACAATGTTTTAAGTTTACTTGTATACAATCCCTTTCAGGGTTCTGCTGCATCCATCAAATGCAAATTGTTCCGCAACTTCCATGACAGCATGCTCCTCACAGAGCATCTGTTTCCTCCTGTTGTAACGCCATAATGATAAACTATCCAGGATGAAGCCATCATTCAACACCCTTCCAGCGCCCTGGATGAAGGGAGTTTCTGAACACTTTGATGCTCACCCACATGGCAACATGGCTCTCCAGGCAGCCTTCCTCTATTGCAATAATGGCTCTTTCAGAGAGCGTGCACAATAGTATGTTACAATGCAGCCTCTCGTTCCTCCATTCCTCCAAACACAGGAGGAATGTCTGCCTGGTTGCTGCCGATGCTTCTGGTTTCTTATGAACAACTGAAAACCTCAGTGCAAGAGAGAGTAACTTCTATTAAAAACTGCCTATAGAAAATCACTACCATAAATTATGATGGAGCTCAAATAGGAGAAAGCAGATTCTCTCACCAAAGAAAGGAAGAAGAAGGAAAACGAGTACTTTATCCTAAATGGAAAGGAAAGCAGCTCTGAGACCTATAGAACTGGGAAGCCAGGTATTTTCACTGAGCTTGTACCAGCTACTTACAAATAATGATTTGTTTGTAATAAATTCCCTTTCCCACCAAGTAAGGTCAAACTGAGCTACCTTACAGTTGCAAACTAACAAAGATAACTTCTTTCCTTTTCAGTATAAATGTAACTTTTTAGTTAATTATTATTTATTTATTTAATCATTCATTCTTCACTTTACTGACTGCCCAGCAAGTAAGACTTCTTTGGACAAAATACAAACTAGCTTTTTTAAAAAACAAAGCCCACACAATTAAGAAGCAGCAAATAAAACGTCTATTTGGGCATAAGTTTCCAGTTGAACTGGATTGCCTAAATCAGTTTCATTCTGGCTTCAGGCCTGTTTAGGAGATGGATAATGACTTTGGTTGCTTTGGTAGGGAAGTTTGTTCTTTTGGCCCTGCTGGACTTGCAGTGGCTTTCACTAGCATTGCCCGTGGAATCTTTGGGACTTAGTTTGGCTGGCTCACTGATTCAAGGTCTGGTTGTCATTTATTTGAGGGGTGGAGAATTTGGGGACTTCAAGATGTTTTTATTATTACTACCACTATGGCAAGTGATCAGGGTAGATGGAAGATACTGCCCAGCAAGATCAAGGGGACAAAGGCTCCCCACTTTGGTTTAAGCTCTTCATGCTATATTTTTCAAGTCTGAAATTTAAAGGGCCTAGTCCAAAGTCTCTAAAAGGAACTAGATAATTTTTTAAGAGAAGGGAAAAAATAAAGATGAGCTTCACCAAATTGCCCCACTCCTTTATCTTTTAAAGCAAGAACATGGCAGCCAAGAGGGAATGTAGCCAAAAACCCAACTGTTACCATGGTCTGTTCCTTCCATTGCCAGCTTAGGTTCCTTTTTGTCAAAAGGCCTGTTTTCTCTTGCCAGTGCAAATGTGGAAAGGATGAGGTCCCCTCTTCTTGCAAAATGTCAGCATTCCTGTGCCACCTATTGCTAAGCAACACTTAGCGAAAATGCATTCCATTTTCTGCTTTTCCCATTTGGCACCTCCCACCATGTTCTTTCATGTTCATTTCCACAGTGTAACAAATCAAAAGGCTGTTTTCTATCTTTGGGTGCCAGTGCAAATCGTAGCCATCACTGGAAGGAGAGGCACATGAATTGGAGGGGAAAAAAAAGTTAAGACCTTTGAGCGACTGTGTGTACTGAAGAACCGCTATTCAACTGAAGAGCACGTACTGCCAAGCAGAAGCCGAAAACATAATTTCTCCCCCTCCCCAGTACAAACACGCTAGAACTTCAAGCTGATCAAAGAAACAAACACTTTTAATGAAACATATGCAAGATACATAGAAGGAGAAGATTCACAATGCATCTGGTGTGGGACCAGAAGGCTTATCAAAAGTGTGAAGTAGGAACTGAGAGAGAGAGAGAGAGAGAGAGAGAGAGATAGAGAGAGAGAGAGAGAGAGAGAGAGATAACAGGCATATGATGCCAGAGGAGAGTACAGAAATATATTTTTTAAAAAAGAAAGCACATAAACAGATCTGTCCAGTGAGAATCTGCATGGCTTTTCTTCAATGTGAAAAAAAAAAAGCCGAGGTGACTTTTCATTGTCAGAATAAGTGCTGCTTTAGGACAGTGTTTCATACATGGTGGACTCATCGTGTTCTTTCAGATGGTCTTCAAGAACAGCAGGAAAACAGTAGAGGAGAACACTAAAACTATTATAAACAGAAACCAAAGGCTGAATTAGAATTCAGGGTCTAGCGGTGTCCTGAAGTGATAAGTGATAAGGAACAAGTGGCAACTCTTGACGCTTCACTTAGCATGTGCACTGCTGGAATACAATGGAGTGTAGAAAAAAATGAATTTTGGGCCCCGGGATGAAGGAACCATCAGGATAATCCAGGCTTGTTTGCCTGCTTGGATTTTATTCTATTTAAAAGATTTAATGTTCTTTGGCAGTGGACAAAATGGCTGTAGCCAGGTGACAGTCCAAGAAAGGTGGAGCCAGAAGGAAGTGGCTTCTCAGTAGGGTGTAAATTTGCCTGTGTCTTTCACAGGTGCATGCGCACATGCATACCCAGGTACAACCAAAAAGGGAGGGAGGGAGGGAGCGAAGGCAGAAGAAAAGAGCTAAAGTGAAGAAACAAGAAGGACTAAAGCTACCTCGTGATAACATTAGTACAGAAGCTTCCTTTAAAATAAATAAGCTCATTGACACACCAAAGAGAAGCTCTCAAATGAATATAGAAAGATGACTTATACTCAATCAGACCAATGGGCTGTCTAGCTTGCCCCTGTCATCATTGCTTGGCAATGGGTCTCCTGGCGTTCAGGCGGTCCTACCTAGAGGTATTGGTGATTGAACCCTGAATCATCTGCTCACTCAGCAGATGCTCTAACACTGAGCTACCGTAGTGCAGATCAAACAATAATGAATTGAAAATATAAATTAATTCTTAAATGATACATATACACAGTATGGTTACACAGATAGTAAGCATTTACCTTTCCAACCTTGAGGACTAAGTCTCTTCATAATTATAAAGGACTGGAGAATATCTTTACCTGGTCCCTCTGTTAGACTCCAAGCTACTAGAATGCAATTTCCGGTGCCTTAGTATCTGTGAATGCCACAAAGCATGACCATATCATATGCCTCTGAAACCTCCTTTTAAAAAAGGAGTTCCTTTTCATAAAGGCTTCTCATGCCAGTTCAGTCCCACCTCCCACCCCCATTATCCTCCTTGTCTTCTATCTAGCTGGAAGATTACTTAAAAAAAAAAAGCAGTAGGCCATTGGAAGGATGGCAGGATGGAAGGATGGCAAAGGAGTGCTGGAAAAACACTGACAGTGGCATTAAAAATGCAATAAGGGAAGACTTGAGCAGTAATGGCACAGTGAGAGGCTGTCCCTTGCACAGCTGTGGAAGGAGCCAGCCAGCAATCGAGGTTGGGTGGCAGCGAAATTGCTTTTTTGTGCAGGCCAAAATGCCCTTTTGGACAAAGGAGCTCAGAGGGGCTCATGAAAGACTGATGCCACTGGCCAGTGCCCAGACAGGAGGAGAAGAAGTTGGAGAAAGGAACATCAGAGCATTCTTGGACATGGACAGTGCTGAGGTGGTTGAAGAGCCACCATACCTCATTCAGCCCCCAAGATTGGGTAAAGCTAAGCCACTGCTTTTTAACTTTAATTAACAAAAGTAGACTGTGAGCAGCTATTGTTATAAAATGCAATAAAGCTTGAGCTGGGAAAAAACAGGATGCTACTCTAGCTGATCCCATCGTTGCTGTTCATTCCTGCCTTCAACAGGCATGGTAAATACAAGCTGCCACTAGAATCCTTTTCTGAGCATGTGTGAAGAACAAAAAAGGGAAGGGAGGAAAGCAGATTAACCTGCTTCACTTATTACTCCCAGCATATATTTTTTTAAAAAAACAAAACAAAAGCATAGATCTATAGGATTAGCCAGCCAAATGGAAGTCATAAGAACAGTGGAGACTGGTGAAAGAGAGAAAAAAAATCAACCCTGGATGCCTATTTGGAAGACATTTTCAAGTGGTGTCTAAACAGCAAGAACTAGAAGGTTGTAAATATTTTTCTTTATCCATGCAATGCTTACTCGACTTGGTTGTTTCTTTTGACATGTGGTATTGTTGGTTTTAAATAAAAAGTTCATTGGAGCATGCTTTTGTGTGTGTGTGTGTGTGGTATAGGAACATTTCCTTGTTCTTTCCATGTTATTTTTACCACTAGTACTAAATTTTCTATTAAAGAAGTAATGCCCAGGAACACATCCACTTATTAGCTAAGGTTACACTTCTATATAAAGAGCCTAAGGATATGATTATGTTGCCTGAGCCATCATAGTAGCTGGTAGCTGTGAGGTTAGTGGGGTTGTGATTCTATCCTAGGTTGTAGAATAGAATGTATTCTAGTGCAAATTTTAAAACAGCTATTTAAGGTGTTTAACCTATTGTGTGTGCGTATGTGCCTTCAAGTCTCTTGTCAACTTCTGGGGACTTCATGAATTTCAAAGGATTTTCTTAGGTGAGAAATACTCAGAGGTGATTTTGCCAATTCCTTCCTCTGAAACAGAGCCCACAATACCTGGTATTCATTAATGGTTTCCTATCCAAGTACTAACCAGGGATGATCCTGCTTAGCTTCCAAGATCAGAAAGGATATGGTGCCTTTAGAGTACTTAGGCCCCATTTACAGAGATAGTATTCAGCACCGTGGACAGGTCCGTTAAAATTCAGAGTAAAACCTAAGTAGATTCAGTGTTCCCCTGATATTGCAGCCACCAGTTGCTACTGAATCAGTCGAATTAATGATGCTCTGCCTTTCTATCACTCCCTCTCCAGGCTCTCTCTTTGGAGACAAATGGTACTGATGTAATGTTGGAAATTTGGAGGTGGTGAGGTATTGTGGAATATGGAGATTTTCGTCTCTTCCAAAGCTGTCATTGCACCCCTTCCCAAACACTGACAGATTTCAGAATTTCAGGCCCTACAACCAATACGTAGACCTCTTCATAGAACTTCTATATAAGTTCCACCTTGGCCAATGTTCTATTTCCTACATTGGGCCAATGGGATATACGTCTGGAAAGCTCACAACCAAGTTATGAAAGGTACAAAGGCACCCCTAGTTGTTTGTTCCCACTCAATTTCTAGTACTCTGAATATGAAGGTTCTGTTAACTGTTATGGCTGGCGTCTTGGATATATTTTCATCTGGACCGATCTAAGACATTTTGTTCTCGAAGATGATACAGCCAACAATGTCTCTCCATTCTGCATAGTCCCCAAAGACAGTTAAGTTATTTTGACACATGGAGCAGAAAATTCCACAAATACTTCTTCTAGTTCCTGGTAGTAGCACAGAATATAATTAATAATTCACTTCACTTTATGACACCCAAGCACTGCTGCCTGAGGCAGGCATCTCTTTCCACCAGAAACCAGCCCTCTATTTCATTTTCTGAGCTAGAACTGAGCTGTGTTAGAACAGCAGTAAATGAACTACTGAGACTGTCAACTAGAGTTACAAGATAAGGATATATACAACTTCTACTACACCTCCAATAATCCTTCTGTTTTTGCTTAACATGGAAACACAAAGGCTACGAAACTGCATTAAAGAAAAAGAGAGAAAGAAAACTATGATTCTTAAAACACCATATTCATATTCTACACCAGATGCCCATAAACATTAGCCATATAGAAATATTCTATAAAATCCAATATTGGTTGCCAGGTTATGAATATTGGCTCATTTTATGGAGATCATTTAGATTATGTTTTATGCATAAAAGAGAGGAAAAATGAATTTAAGTTCCTGTGCTGAAGGTTTTGTAAGACAAATAGATGTAACAAAACCTGGAATTTTCTGTGGTATTATTTTAAGTTTATTACAATGCTAGCAATAAAATCATCACTTCTACAATATTTCTAATTTGCAAATCTATTAAATTATTGTACTTTTGTACAAAGAGAATTTGCATTTCAAATAAGAAGAATTTCTCCTACTTTCAAAAGCTCTCTCTGTAATCATTAACATGCATGTTACTCTTGATGAAGATGCTTGCCTGCCTACGTGTAACAAAGT
The DNA here is from genome assembly GCA_030412105.1 of Cyclura pinguis. Taxonomy (NCBI): domain Eukaryota; kingdom Metazoa; phylum Chordata; class Lepidosauria; order Squamata; family Iguanidae; genus Cyclura; species Cyclura pinguis. Next base: position 336,422,334 of record CM059600.1, read on the forward strand.
GAGAACGAGAGCAAGATTACCGCATTCCCTGTTTCATTTTCTAGGCATTTAATTTAAAATCATTCAAGTCATGTCATACTTTGCTTCTGACCATACAAATACCAGAGGCCAGTTTCTGATCTCTTTTGCTGAATCAACTCTGACACAAATCATCTACTGACAGGGTTGCTAGAATGAAAAATGAAAAGGGCTCATGTACCTTTAATGATGGGGGTAGAAGATGGAATTTCAGCAAGTGATGCTTGTATGACACACGGTTCCCTCTTCTACACAACCATTAAAGGTCCAGGAGCCCTTTTTTATTTTCACTCTGGCTATCCTATCTATTGATGATACAAATGGTTTAATGGCTTAGAAGCTTACTATTAGAAGATGTATGGAAAGTTCTGTGAGCACTATATTGTTATTGGTAGCGGGGACATTAGGAGACTGATGTTGCAAGATTGTGATATCACTCAGTTGATCAGGTTTTACCTGAAATCTAGCTAAAAGAGATTTCACCTAAATATCAGCAAGAACTGACTGTAAGAGCTGTTTGACAGTGGAATATGCTGCTGCCTCAGAGTGTGGTGGAGTCTCCATCTTTGGAGGTTTTTAAGCAGAGGCTGGATGACCATTTGGTGGGGGTATACTTTCAGTGTATGTTCCTGCACGGCAGGCGGTTGGCCTTGATGGTCGTTGTGGTCTCTTCCAACTCTATAATTCTAGGATTCTATGATATACTATCTAATTCTTGTTTAGACCATTAATTGTGTCCAGATTGCAGTCTTCCATTTTTTTTTAAAGTAAGTCCTTGGTGCTTGTAGCAGTGGAAATAAGAGGTAAAATGTGCACACAATGTTCTGTCAAATTATTTTGTGAAAAGCTATTCTGAAACCTCCTTTCAGTGTGCTTAGCCAATGAATGTTAACAATTTGATTAACAATTTGATTAACATTTCAATTTGATTAACATTTCAAGGGCCTTCCACATAGATTCATAAACCCGATTGACTCATTCACTTGGTCTTTGAAAATACACTTAGTTCTGACTCTAACAGACACACAGAGACCTGTGTTTTTATTCATAAGAGTGTTTCTGCTACTTCAACAGATCAAGAAGCTCCTTTTAGTTACTTGTTCTTTTAGTCTGTGACCCATCCTACAGTCACTGACCCGGGAGTAAGCCCCACAAAACTCAATGGCACTTATTTCTGAGTAGGTATATATCCGTTACACATTTCATTGGCTTTTTAAAAAGAAAGTAACTTAAAAAGAATGCAACTTTGTGTCAGAAGTCTCCTGCACATATTCAGAGACAATTAGTTGTCAGATTCATTTTTGAAAATGGAAGCCAATATCATTCCCAGAGGAAAGGCAGTCTGAATAGGTATTATTTGATTTTGTCATTGTTACTCTTATATAACACTGTTACTGGTTGTAACACTTACCAGGTTAAATATGTCTGAGCATACAAAGTTGTTTTTGTAGATTAGTTCAGTAGTCCTTTACAACAACTCTGAGATCATGTGCAGAATGATTGCTTTCATTATACACATATGAACATAAGCCAGACTTAGGAAAATACCTTCACTGGACCACGGCTCCCAGAATCCCCCAATTACTGACTATGCTGACCAGGGGAAGTCTTTCCCCAGAGCTAGGCCAAGCAGAGGTGTAGTTCATCAAGTTTAGATTGTGTGTTTAGGGAATGGTGGACTCTATGGCCATTCCCGCACAGGGTATTTGAAATGGTGCAGTCCGTCCTCCAGGGAGGACATCCACACCTGGGAGCGGACTGGGTCCGGACTATTTAAAGTAGATCCGTGCCTCAGCCCACTCCGGAACAACCCCAAGTAGTTGTCCAGCGTGCTTTTGAAAAACCTGTTTCTTTCGGTCTTTCAAAAGCACGGAGCGCGCCAGTGCAAGCCCGCTCCCTTGTGCAGATTTGCACGCTCGCACCATTGCGAGCCTGCGATCTGCCGGGGGCAGGCTTTAGGCTGGCGAGCTTCAGCGGTTGGTCGAGACCCTTGACCAACCAGAAGCCACCATTCTTGACGCCGGAGCAGTGCAGAGAGACGAGCACGCACTGCTCCGGAGCAGCCTGGACCGGACCAGGGAGCCATAAGACCCGGTAAGTAGCGGCACTGGGCGATTCCCTCGCCCCATGTGGAAATGGCCTGTAACTATCGCTGAGTATTCAGCTATCCAGTCCAGTAGGCATTAAAAGCCTTATGAATCCCAATAAAAACTCACGGCAGTTTTTTTTTTAAATACTTATTTTCCTGGAAGTTATCAGCTTTGAAAAACAGGAAGAAATTAAAAGCAGATAAACCTTTCTTGGGACAAATTAGGGAGGTAGTTCTACTGGTAGGATACCACCACCAAAAAGTATCTCATCTTGTTTTGTTACTTGTCTCTGTTACTTGGCACATGAAGCCTCAATTGTAGATCAAGATTCTTGAAAAATTACTCTTTTTGGACTGTAACTGCCATAATTCCACAATGACCAGTTGTCCCTCAAAGTATTTTCTTCTTTCAAGTTCTGATTTCTGCAAGTGGCTACACTGATATAGGAGAAGATGGTCTACCAAAATACTTGGGTTGTCTACCAGTGTTGCCACCTTCAGTTTTATTGCCTCTGTGGCAGTGCTCATTCCCGTGAGGTGCCAGCAGGCTGAGAGACTAGTCTGGGGCACTTCACTGCATGGCACACAATTTATCCCCTAGGAGTGTTATGAGGTTACAGTCCATATGAACATTGGAGGGGGAAGCAAGAGCTCAAAAGATGCTTATCCAAACTAGGATGAAAGAATTTTCAACAATATTCAAAAATGATTGAAAAACATGTTTTTTGAGTGTTAAGAAACCCTGATGAAAAGAATCCTGGACTGACAAGCATGTTTGCCTTTTCTGTGCAAAATTTGCACATGGTTGGTTTGCACAGAAAACAGTATTTTTTGTGCAAAAATAATTTTTCTCTGCAGAAAATGCTGTTTCCTGTGCAGAAAATGCTGTAAACAGAGCTTTATTCTGCAAAGTTTTTGCACTTCATTGATTTGAATTGCAAGCAACATTTTCTGCACAGGGAACTTCATGTTCTGCATAAGAAATAGTATTTTGACATTGAAATATTTTTTTCTGCGCAGAAAATAGTCCCTAATTGTGAACAGTTTTGGAAGACTTTCTTTTAGCAGGAAGAAAATGGTTAAAATTACTTGTTGCTTCTTTCTCTTTGGCCATTTCCGCACTAGCCTATTATAGCGCTATGATTCCACTTTCAACATCCTGTGGAATCCTGGGGTTTGCAGTTTCAACTGCAAACTCCAGGATTCCATAGGATGTTGAAGGTGGAATCATAGTGCTATAACAGTCTAGTGCGGAAATGGACCTAATGAAGAATTGCACCCGTAATACAAATCACTAAATGTTATTGTTGTTGATGATGAGGATAAAGTTGTGTGCTTTCAACTTTCTTGCTTTTCCATCCTCTGTTGCCTTCATTTGTTTTACCCTGACAGTCTATCGTACTCAATGTTTATCGTACCAGCACTGTCATCTTCCTCACTAATGTCCTTTACCTTTGCCTGTGAAAGTTTCAAACTTCTTTACATTTTGTCTTGGAGTCACTACTGCAAGTGTGTAAAAGGAGGAGAAGGAATCTTAGAGGTCTGTTTCTCTTGCCAAGGTCCATTTTGCCTTAGGTTACCAGCCACATAAGACTCCTTGGCATATGTTACAGTTTCCAGGAGGCTGCTTTAATGAACACTCTTGACCTTTTCAGAGAATTTTCTTTCCCTCTTTAAATTTCACAAATCTACAAATGGGCCTGTTTTAGCTAGGTGGAACTGGTGTGTTCATTTGTCTTTATTCTGCACACTTTCCCCCTTTCCTCCACCTGTCTGGGCTTCCCCATTGAAGTAAAAGGGAGAAACGAGGAGAGAACCAATCTGGTGTCATAATGTGAGATGTAAAAGCAATTGGTGTGGTGAAGAGTGCTTTCTCCTTGGACTGTGAACCGTACACCCAGCCTCCCTCCAGAACATAGTTTTGTATTTAATTTTGCTGGCCAACCTCAGGTATTACAAAAACATCCTTTGCGGGCAACTGGTGAGTCAGAGACCAGATGTTAGCTGTCCTGAGAGAGCCCCCTCTTTGGTTTCAGCTGGTAAATGTCACTAGAAGGTTGTTATATTACTTATATTTCCATCTCAGATGGAAAGAGATAGAAAGAGGGATAGAGAGAGAGAGACAGAGGAGAATTTTTGCCACAGGGAGGTTACATTAAAGGTCCATCCGGGAGCAGCTGCTGTTTGTGGAAAAATAGGATGGGTGAACGGCTCTTAAACAGAGAGGCCAGAGGCTAGTTCTCATGATAAGCTGCCTGCGCTTTCTTCTCCTTGCCCACACTGAATGCTTTAATCAGGCTGTGGCTTCACTATGAAATTTCTGTGCAGCTTGGCCTGCCAAATTGACATCAGGACAAAACGTCGTGCTGTCACAAGGCATGTTGTGGCCCAGACTACAAACGATGCAAGAAATCTATGGCCTCTTTTTCCTTGGTCTAAAGCTGATCTCTGGGGCCTCTTTTTCCTTAGTCTAAAGCCATTCTGAGGCTGAGTGTATGTATTTGGAAAACAGTACTGGTAGGGAGGGGACCAGAGCTCAGAAAGGATGGGGGGGGCTGTCACTCCCAGAATCCCCCCAGCTGGTCCGCTCCTGTGCCAGTAGCCATGTTGGCTGGGAGATTGTGGGAGCAGTCATTTTAGAAAATGTGGTAAAGTGTGACTTGTTTTCCTTGTTAATGATTAAGTTAGAATATTTAGTCAGAACTATGTTAACAATAAGAACAGTGAAGATCTATCCTAACAGATAAAATAAACATCTAGTGTTGTGTTAGTTCCTCACACAGTGTATGGTAACACTTCAGTTTCAAACAAAATAACAGTTCTCCCTAAATTCCTTCCCTACTCTTAGCACTCCAAACCCTTATTAATATCTTATCACTTCCTTTCCTCCTAACTAGTGCTATTTCTAACTGCCCCATCTCATTTTTCTACCTGGCCCTTTCTCTGTCTGGACCACTCTCTTTGTTACAGACAAGCCTCTGGGATTTATATTTATCTCCCCATTGCTCTCCCCACCAAGTGTTCCATGAGTTCTAATTGGCTTTAGCTGGAATTGCCCATCTTCTTGCCAGTGGCGTTTCTAGGCCCAGCAGTGCCTAGGGCAAGCACAGAAGTTGTGCCCCTAGGTGCTGCTGCACTGCCACTGCACCGGCCAGGAAGGACCCCAGCAGCAGTGGCAGGTGCAGGGGGGCAGCAGTGGTGGGTGCAGTGGTGAGTGGGGGGCAGCCGCGGCAGGCGCAGGGGGGAACGGTCAGGCACAGGTTGGCAGTGGCAGGCACAAGGAGGTGACAGGCAGGTCCGGGTAGGCCATGAGGGGGTGCAAAGAGGCAACGGGCAAGTGTGGGAAGGTGGTGGCAGCCATGAGGAGGCAACGGGCGGGCGCAGGTTGGCAGCAGCGGGCACGAGGAGGTGACAGGCAGGTGTGGGTAGGCAGCAGAGGGTGCGAGGAGGTGATGGGCGGGTGTCCCCTGGATATTTTCCCCAGGCACACACCCCAGTTGCTCCACCCTAGATCTGCCTCCGCTTCTTGCTTCACACATAGCAAAAATGGGAAGCTTATTTCATAGAAGCCCAATTTGTCTACCTCATCTCACCCTAAATCAAGCATGGGCCCTTTCCACTGCTTACCTGGGTCCAGGGTCATCCCAGCATTGTCCTGGCAGCGGATTTGCTGGAATGGAAGCACAGATGCCCAACGCTCCCCTCAGCACTGGCTGGCTTGCTTCAGAAGGAAGCGCGATGGCTCTGCCTCTTCCTACTGCAGTGCAGCTAGGTACTGTCCCAGGCTGAGCTGGGGCAGGAAGTGCAGCCATTGTGCTTCCAGGGCCTCCAAAGGGAAGGTAAGTGCAGGCACGCAGCGGAGTCATGGTGCAAGTGCCAGTCATTGATGGAGAAAATCCGTGAATGATTTGTGGCACAATTGCGCCACCTGGCAAACACCTGAGAAAGATGGGACTGTGATGATGTTGTGCATAAGTGTCATCACCATCTCATCCTCCTCCTTTCCTTATGGCAGGTTAGGAAGGTAGAGCAAAAAGGCCATGGTAATGAAACAAAATTGCTTCTTTGGAACCATATTGCTCAGAATTCTTTTGCACGTGTCTAAGTTGCTTTTGCATGTTCTCACACTGACATTTTTTAGGTTATCAAAATATGCACATCAGGCTTTTCACACTTCCAAGCTTCCAACTCTGAACGTGTGACACCTTCTCAAACCTGTTGCTATAATCAAATCAAGTGGGGCAAGAGTAACTTTTTCCCCCCCTACAGTCAGGTTCAGAAGGTGATGAAAATTCCCTTCTCAGCACATTTTAATGCAAACACTTCTGCCAAATAAATGAATGAGTGAATAAACAAATAAAAGAAAATCAGATTCCTTTAGTGCAAAACTAATTAAAAACAGAATATCCGTATTTCTGTTGCTATGTACTACTACACATAGCACTTAAGAAAAAAAAATTCTTTTAACTGCATGCTGCATTCATTAAAGGGGAAATAACTTGGCTGTGTTTATATAACACACTCAGTGTATTCGCTGCCTCTACTAAAAGACTAACTGCATGATCCTGGGCAAAGCTTACCTTTCGCCACCTCTGTTTTCAATACTTTCTAGGAAGGAACCATAGGGATCTTTGGGCAAGTAAAGGGGAAAAGATACTTGCTGGCTTAGGCCATTTCCATGCTACACTGCTATAGTGCTATTATTCCATTTTTGACACCCTATGGAATCCTGCGCTTTGCAGTTCAGGGAGGGTTATTTAGAATTCTCAGCCAGTGAGCTCTTTCTCAGAAAACTACAAACCCCAGAATTCCACAGGATGTTGAAAGTGGAATAATAGGACTAGAACAGCGTAGTGTGGAAATGGCCTTAGCTACTATCCTTCCACTGTTATCTCTAGCAGCTCATTTTTCACACTCCCCTCTCATTCCAATTTTGGGAAAATTGCTGGATTAGTGTGCAAGCTAAGTATCATGCAGTTTTGCAATTTATGGCCCCAAATTATTAGAGGCTCCCCATCTCTCTCTCTCTCTCTCTTTCTCTCTCTCTCATTATGTGACAATAACAGAAAGGAATAAACTAGGAGATAGTTAATGTGATAGGACTTCTTCAACGTGCAGCATAGGATAGGATTGGGCAGAGTTCACACCCAAGGTTCAAAACCTTCACAATCCTTAGACTGAATTTTTTTTCCTGGAAAAAAAAGTTGTTGTTTTTTTTTGGAAAAATGTTGCTTTTTTGAGCAAAAAAAAATACAAGTTTTTACACAAATAGGTTTTTTTGAAAATTTGAAAAAAAATCCAAAATGTAAAGAAGCAGTTAAAAAAAAAACATTCAAAAACTCTCATAATGAAACCCTGTAGAGTGAAAACATTTGCCATGATTGGTGCTGGAGTGGAGGTGCATATCTTTACTTCTTTCATTCTTGCCTGCCAGCACCGATCATGGAAAATGTTTTCACCCTACATGAAAGAGGTTTTAGGGTCCCCTTGCACAGTTTAACATAAACGTTGCCACGACTTCAAAATCAAAAGTGGACTTCCGGACACTTGCAGGATTGTTTTGTTTTTGGCAGTCTCTGTGATAGAGTGGATATCCACATCAGAAAACTGATCCCTGGACTTGCTTTAACTGTATATCTTCCAACTGTCTGAGTTTGGCAGGAACAACCCTGGTTAATTGTCTGGTGTTCCACTTTCTCAGCTGTTTTTAGAACGTCCTGCTTTCTCTCTTGTCTTCATACATTCCCTTTCATCCTCAGCTTACTTCAATTGCTGCAAACTGAATTCAGAGTGTAAAAGTAGTTTATACTCAACGAATACAGCAAGAGAGAAAGGAGAGAGCAGCCTCTTATCCTTCCTGAACTCAGTTCATAAATTCCAAGAATTCTCTGGCTAAAACAGTAAGTTTGTGTTGCTTCCTCACTAATAACTTTTGTTGCTTGTTGTCTGACCATACCCTTTCATGTCTTTTTCTTGTTGTCTGACCATACACTTTCAACCCTACTTTGATGTGGCTCGGGCATGTTAGAGGTTTTAACCTGTGAAATATTACAGGGTATGCAGTTGCCCACCTCTGATTTAGGGACTCGATGTATCTTAACCCAGTGCTCCAAAATTTTCGTCTTCCTATCAAGAAGCACTAGGGAAGTCAGGTTTGGGGGCTGTTAACAAGACAGGCCAGGCAGAGATCCTTTGTAAAATGTTACTGGATTGCTGTCTTAGCACAGTACAGACCTTTGAGGTGGCAAGACCAGAATGAACTAGCCCAGAGTGGGGGAGAAAATGCAAGTCTTTTTTTAAAACCACTGATATAGATAGAATTTCTCAGACAGCCAGGTTGCACCTGCCATGCCAAGTCACAAGGGAAATATAAAAGTTCAGAGTGGCAGTATTATTCTTGGACAACTGATGCCCCCGTTAGTTGCGGGTTTGGGGAGTTGTAGTCCAAAAGAGTAATGCTGCATCACCCTGGAAGCTGAACTGTTACACCTAGTCCATCAGCAGTTGTGGTTCCAAGGAGGTCATGGACCATCCCAAAGAGACTTGTTGGCATCAGACTTGGCACTTAGCCCTGAAATCCCAGAGATATATCTTGGTCTATAGAGTCAAATACCCTAAAGGCATCAGATCCCATCTAATCTCGGAAATTAAGCAGGGTCAGCCCTGGTTAATAATTGGGTGGAAGACTATCAATGAATACCAGGTACTGTGTGCTATATTTCAGAGGAAGGAAATGGCAAAACCACCTCTGAGAATTTCTTGCCTTAAAAAGAAAACAGCTATGAAATTCATGGGGTTGTTGTAAGTTAGCAGGTGACTGGAAGGCACATACACATACATATGCAAACAATCAAAGGTCTGAAAAAAAATATATTTATTGGGGATGCTTCAAACAGTTTTGAATGAGTGAGTGCTTGAGGTGATTTACAATAAAGCCATAAAAAATACAATACAACTATTTCAGACAAACAGAAATTCCCTCAAGACTGGACCTTCACCTATAAAATGCTTTAAGGGTGGCACATATGTCCATATTTGGTTCTCCATTTTTTGTTTCTTCATTTTTAAGGGAAACTTTTTTCCCCCATTGAGTTTATAAAGATATTTGCAAGCAACCTGAAGGTATGTACACACACATACCTTGGCTTATGGACACTGAGGAATGGGCTACCAGTTACCCCACATTATGTATATCTGGGACGTGTGTCTGTTCACTCATGCACACGTGTATTGTGTGTGTATGTCCACATGCATGCGCTTTGCCCACAACCCACCACACAGCATAGCATGTGGCCTTTGGGACCAAAACGTACTCACCCACCCCCTATCCAAAGGGTAATATCACTCTTCACTGGGCAAAAAATTGTCTCTTGAAATATCAGTGGAGAAGGAATCTGGGACTCATTGTTTGGGGTGCTGGGAGAGTTCCTTGAATACTTGAGGACAATTGATGTGGTTTGGTTGTACATTTCACCCCCATTTCTTTTTAAGTGATGACAGCACATTTATTTTGTTTTGGTTTTTTTGTTTTTAAAATATACAGCATGCTGGAAAAGAACTGACTGAGGTCATGAACAGTAAGAAGCACAAGGACTTTATTAGATTATAACATTTGTATCGCATTAACTTGGGTGGTCTCTGACGGATCAAACATTTGAGAACTTGAAGAAAAGATCTCATTCTAGAAAATGAATAGATTATCTATAGAAAAAAAAAAGAAGAAGAAAGCAGACTGTTTTTGTTGTTGTCAATGTGTTTTCTTTTAGGAAGGCAAATTCTTTTCTGACCATGCTGAAAACATCCGACTCTTTGAGAAAGCAAAGGATTAATGGCTTTATGGGTGGCAGCAAGTCTTTTTCTCTCCCCCATATGTGTAGTGTGATAGTTACTCTCTTTAAAAAGGGAGTGGGGCTGTGATTAAGTGTTTTGTAGATAAGAATGATGTGTAGAGATTAGGCTGGGCTGGGGGAGAGACAGACAATGGTCAAGCAAGCTCCTCATTATCACCATACCTCAGTAGGTAAACAAAATCTCTCAGAAATCCATCCACGGGAGAGCCGCATGGCTTGATAAAAGAACCTGCCAAGGAACCAAATTGTTAAAATTAAGATTATCAGTAAAATTCCCTCTTTCTTTTACAACACACAGCTGGGGTGAACAGTGTGAGGAGGAAAAAAAAATTCCATGTACAAATAACCCAGTCTGGAACAGTTTACCCACTTTTTTTTTTCACAGCAAAAAGAAAGAAGTTCCCTTTCTGTTCCTTGCATAAAATGGAATTATTATCATTACTACTACTTCCATTATTGCGATATTAGTTACATGTACAATTTTTCTGTACCATTTTGCACTCAAAGCATTGGACAAAGTGCAAAGGATAAACACGGATTCCCAACTTATCAGGACCTCCTGTTTGCCAGTTTTGGAAAGGCAGAGATGAAGGAGGCCACTATTTTCTGTGTCTGAAAGCACACCTTTTGCCGAAGATGCCCTTTGGCAAGCATAGGCTTCCTGCAAATGGTGGGAAAGGACAGCCAATCTGGAGGCTGGCTGGTTGGCTGGCTGGCTGGCTGTCCAGAAGTATCACTCTCTGGTGCAGACATTGGAAGCCTTCAATGCAGTCCAACTGGGGAGCATATAAGTTCTCCTCAACATGATGCCAGCCAGTCTTCCTCCAATGGGACAGGAACTCTGGAGGAAGAAGAGGAACCAATAAAAGCAGCAGCAACAGTGACAACTGAAAGTAAGCATTAGGAGAAAAAGTAATCTGACCTTAAAAGGAGACAGCAGTGTGAAAGAAAATAACATTCAAAACACTAGAGCAATAAGCATTAAAATTCTTTTCCAGTCAAACAAGGTCTCCAAAATCTACCTAAAAGCGGGATGAGAGAGAAAGCATGTCATAATTCCACAGTGTCCTGATTTGGGCTGATTTGGGGTGCACATAAAATAAGACTAGTAAGCCCTTGGGTTATAATGACTCCATATTCTTCCCAGTATCAGAGGAAGTATGCTTCTAAATATCAGTTGCTGAGGAACATGAGTGGGAGGGTGCTACTGTAGTTTATGAGCTACCCATAGGCAGTAGACTGATTACTGAGGAAACAGAATGCTGGGCAAGACAGTCTGATCCAGCACAATTCTTCATATGTTCTTATGTTGGGTACAAATGAATGGGTTGATTGGTACCCATTTATAGCTATGGGTTGTTGAATGCTCCCACTGAATGCAGGGTATGGATTATTCTTTCTTATTCTCTTTTAAGTATGCACTTTGAAATGATGGGCAAAATCCCCTTGTGCTGATTCTAAGGCCATTTCCGCACTAGACTGTTATAGCGCTCTCATTCCGCTTTCAACCTCCTATGGAATCCTGGGGTTTGCAGTTTAGCGAGGGGCCGGCTGGCCCCTCGCTAAACTGCAAACCCCAGGATTCCATAGGAGGTTGAAAGCGGAATGAGAGCGCTATAACAGTCTAGTGCGGAAATGGCCTAAGATGGGTCACCAATTGCAAGTGTTTTACATAAAATTTAGGGGGTGATCTAGCTGAAGAAGAACTCTTGAATCCATCATGCTTGCAATGAGTTGTTTCTCAGTCAGGAAATTCAAAATTTGACAAACAAAAATTTGTTTTGTAGACATGAATATTAATAAAATGCGAAAGATTTGGTGGCTCTCTCGAGCAGAGCAATTAACATACTAGGCAGAAGTTTGAATAGTCTACTGGCACACTCTTACCCCCCCCCCCACAAAAAAAAAAAGGGATCTAGCAGAGAAAGGAATCAAACTTAGTTTTCTCCATAAAAGTATATAAAAGTAATTTACACAGATTCTTATGCATAATCTATCCAGCTTCATGTTCTTGGAGAAAACAGGAAAAAATCAGCAATTGCATGGTTTCGGGAAAAACTGGAGCTTCTCATCTAGAGAGCTCCTGGAAACCACATGCTTAATGGAGACAGGCAGGAAGAGGAAAAAAAAAAAAGAGCAGAGACTTCCATGAACAAAGGATGTTTGCATGCTATAGGAAGAGAGTGGGTGTAAACAAACAAACAGAAAATAGCTACAAATATATTGTGTCTAAACTTCTAGAGTGACATGCAACCTAACTACCAGTGAGTATAAGGCATGCAAAAGATTGCTATCTTCAACAATGAATACACTCAAAGAGGAGAGATCAAATCTCAACTCTCTAAAGGCAACACTCTGATAGCTGCTTCCATTCCTGTAAGGCAGGGCTTTCCAAATGGTGAGCTGAGCACTTTAGTGTGTTGCCTGAAGTGTGTAGGTGTGTCACCTACAATCTTGGAAATGTATGTTCTTACATACATTTCCAAGATTGTACATCTTACATATAAATTGTATGTATATTTTTATTTATATGAAATAAAAATATACATACGATGAAATAAAAATATATGAAAAATATTTTTAAAAATATATGAAAGGTTTTCACGTCATATGTTGTGTCCCCATACGTTTTGTTATTACAATTTATGTATGTGTCTGTATCTCTTATATGGGGTTGGTTTAACCTCCAGTTTGCTAGTAAAATTGAATTACTGTGTCACAAAATGATGCATGTCTAAAAAGTGTGTCACCAACATGAAAAGTTTGGAAAGCTTTGCTGTAAGGTCTTAGCTTGTGCTATATCAAATGTCAAATGGGAGTAGCCTAGAAAACCCACCGTGGTGCTCCTTGTCTGTAATGATGAGATTCTGTGCTCTTGTGAGGCTGGGTTGACAGTGGCATTGCTATTGAGAGGATCTCCCAAGCTGCTGAGGAACGATAGAAAACATGTCAAAGTCTTGGGCAGCGGTGTTAGTGAGAGTTGATATTGGTGGAAGATTTTTCAGTGACAACAGCAGTGGTACTGTAGCTGACTCTTGTTGGTGCTGCGCAGAAGGCAATGGTAAACTACTTCTGAACATCTTTTACCTCAGAAGTCCTATGATGCTTAGACAATTGACTAGGGCTCATGGAGGTCTCTTATTCATAGGGTCACTATAAGTCAGAGCTGGTTATTGGCAGATATACAGCAACAGCAGCAGTGAAGTGGGGTATACTTGCTGTTTACAACAGCGTCATTGTGTTCATGCTGCTCTCTAAAATAAATCTTTCAAGATGCTACGTCATGCTTGTGTACTATAAATCAATACTCAACAGTAGTTGTGATGGTAGCAAGAGCAACATTGTGGCAAAGCAAACGGACCATAGAGAGTTGGGAGGGAGAAGCTTCCACACTGGACACAGTGGCAACTGGTGGTGCTACTGTCAACAGGGTGGTGAATCCACTCTGGATTTTAGTCTGAATTTTAAATTGATGCTATTCAAGTTGGTAGTCCATGGACTGCTGTTGGTCCACAAGTCACCAGCTGCTATTCCCTAGAGAATTTCTAGAAAAGAAACAATTATAGCCAATGGGTACAAATATGGTCCCAGCCCCTGACACCCTGGGGAAACAAACAAACAAACAATGATCCCCAACATCAGACAGAAGTACTTCAAAATGAGCTGTCAGAAATGCTGACTCTTATCCTCTAGGTTCATCACCTTGGATAGCTCCATTAAAGTTCAGACTAAAACCTAGAGAGGATTCCTTACCACGCTGACATTAGAGCCACTAGCTGCCACTGGCTATCTACCAGAAAAGGGATCACAGCAGGGAGTTAGACTGAATGGCCCTTGTGATCTTTTCCAACTCTAGGATTCTATGATCTCTCAATCTTCTCTTTTCCAAGCTAAGTGCACTGAATAACTCCCTAAGCTGTTACTCATAGAGCTTTGTATCCAGCCAATTTACTATCATGGGCACTCTCCTCTGGACACATTCCACCTTTGTCAATATCCTTCTAGAATTCTGATGTTCATATCTGTATACTGTGTTCCAGGTGAGGTCTGACCAAAGCAGAACAGAATGGTACCATGACTTCCCTCAATCTGGACATTATAGTCCTGCTGTCATTATTCTAGGCCTAGCAATAGCCAGATGCTACACCAGTGGCCTCTTCTCTCCATCAGCCACTAAATGGCTGTGGAACAGGTGTTGTAGCAGCTAAAACATCAGTCCTGGGAGGATTTTCCTTGTTGTGTGAGTTTCTTAGAGAATTTTAACATCTGCAATGATCAAAAAAAAAAAAAAAACCACTTACATCATTGTGAGTCCTAAAAGAATGCCAATCATTAAGGTTAAAATCTCATACATGCCTTCCTGGGAGTAAGGCAGTCTCATTAAACTCATTTGGACTCTCCTTATTGCACGGAGCTGCCCTGCAAGTCCCATGTATGCAAACACTACAGATCTTCACATGAGAAAAAGCCAAGCAAGATGTAATTTGAGTTGTCTGCAAATATTGTTTTACAGCAGGAACTAGGATCCATACGGTGTGCCTTTATGACTGAGATGGTGAATGGCCCCATGGCCAGTTTCAGATTGGCTAAATGATTGAGGGCCACATTTTTTTGCAGGGAGGAGTGATGAAGATTGGAAGGATTGTTTTGGTTTAAAAGTAAAGGCAGATTTTAAAATATATACATATAAGTAAATTTAGCTCTGATTAATTAAAACCAGTTCTTCATTAAATATCAAATTCATGAAAATTCTCTCACCTGTTATTGATAAATAAAATTATTTGATTAGTTATTATTAAATCTATATTCCTTTATAAATGAAACTTAATTATACTAAACTTTAACACTAAATTACACTAATTACGCTAAAATTACTCTAAAACTTAACACTAAAATGGAACTTAATATGGTATTCAGTATGCTATTGGCTCCTGAATCTGACATGGAAAGTTGAATATAGCATATTTAGTGGTTTGCACCTGAATTTTGGTGAGCAAACCATGATGTCAATTTTTTAAAAATATAACTGAGAGCACTGAGGTCCAGAAGAATGGGGGGAATTGAGACCGAATGTGCCCCGTTGACTGCATTTTATCCTTCCCTGCTTTATGAGAACCTTAGCACAGAGTTCTTTTTTGCAAGATGAAACTTCCATCAGTTTCTCTGGTCATACCAAGGCATTTTACTTTCATTACAAAACATACATATTTTAATTTTGGAAGTAACATCTTGTGTTTCTTTAACTGACCTGGACTCCCTTGAGCTATCCTGTGATAGGAGAGTCAGAAGAAACTCAGAAGCTGACAGCAATCCTCCAAGGAAATGATCAAAGGATTTCTTGTGCAAGTGCATCTGAAGTGATTTATGAACGGTCATGTTATTCCCATGATGACTGTAATTGTTACATCATTGGCTGGCTGTTCAAAGCTTTCACTGGCCGAGTCAACACAACAGGAGAAAGGCTGTGCTTGCTGCAATGTTTGCAGTGCAAATGCATTCTTCACAGGTCTCCTGGTTCTCTCTTGAAAGTGCCTAAGAATGGTGCATAATAATGGACATGCAAGAGTAGTGTCACATATTGTAGCAATGTGTCAATGATGATGCAAATATATGGTGATAGAAATATTTTGTAAAGGAACAGAATTGCTCATGGATCTATCTGGCTTCTAGGACTTTTCTTATCTGGTCGAAGCATAGCATGAAATCTTAATGGCACCCTGACTAACCAGTGAGAGGGAGAAAAAGGAAACAAATGTGGCTCAGTCATAGAGCACATGTTGTGGTCCCTGATTCAGTCTTCCCATTCAGCCTGAAGGTGAGAGGAAAGAATTTCTTTCTTCCTGCCTGAGATCATGGAAAGCTTCTATTAGTCTGTGTATACAATATTGGGCTGAATGAACAATAGGCTGCAATTCAATGTCATATAATGAGATTTAATGTGAAGTAAGGTCTCATTTCAAACACGTCTACTGAATTTCTATTTCAATTGTACAACAGTGTCTTGATTGTGCATGCTAGTTGTTAATGTGAAATGTCTGATTGTTCACATGAGATAACAGTTACTGTGTGTGTTTCCCTTATTCCCTGGTCCTCTTGAAAAATGATGAAAAAATCAAGCTTGGGTTTCAACATGAAATGTAGAATGGTGCCCTGAACATATACACCAAGGTCTGTTTGAATATTTCAAGCTTTGAGATGGGATAGGACATTTTGATGGGTCCAGGCACCATTTTTGACTTCGTCCCTAGGACATCTCTGCCAGAGAACCAGTGTGGTGTAACGGTTTGAATGTTGGATTATGATTGTGGAGACCAGGGTTCAATTCCTCACTCGGCCATGAAACCCACTGGGTGGCCCAGGGTGCGTCTCTCTCACACACACACAGCCCCAGAAAACCCCATCATAGGTTCACCTTAGGGCTTCCATAAGTTGGAAATGACTTGAAGTCACATAACAACAATAAGAACCTGCCAAGGGCTACACACCCATGAAAAATGTCTATTTTTTTCAAAGCCAAAAGTGACTACAAGTTCAGTTCTACATTTGGGGGGGGGGGGCAGGTAGGAAGGTCTTGGACTTTGCTTTAGATGAGAAGGGCTGCTCCTGGATGCCTCTGGGAATAGCAGTTCTTCTCTTTAGAGCAATTATTTTTTCAGTGGTGTGTGTGTGTGTGTGTGTGTGAAAATTGATGTGGAACATGAGAGCCATGTATTGTCCATTCTTGCTTTAAGCATTTTATAGTATTTTTTTTTTAAAAAAATTGGTCCACTTGAAAACACTTGCAAAATGCAAATGCAAAGAGAACAAGTAAAACTATACCAAGGAGATTAAAATATGGTTAAAATCTCTGTTATTCTTTTAATGATGGATATAGTGGAGTTAAGGAAACCTTTGAGCTCTTAATGGCTTAGAGTACTCTTAATGGAGTGAATCAGTAGGTGCAAGCAATGTTTTGCTAGACTTTCCAGTCCTGATTTATTCAAAATGCACGTTCAAAACTAAAGAACCTTCATGTATCTCTCTTTATCTCTCCTAACATAGAATCATAGAGTTGGAAGAGACCACAGGGGCCACCCAGTCCAACCCCCTGCCCAACATGGTGATAGACAAGCAACTGTGACTTCTTCCTACCTAGCCTTATCCCAGTCCTGTCTTGAACCTTCTGGAAATGACTGGGGCTTTTGATGTGACCAGGGACAGCTAGTACTTTCCATGTCAATAGGACAGTGAAACCCCTTGGGAGCTATCCAAGGTGCTGAACTCTCTCCTCAAAGTAGTTCCAGCACCCTTGGTAACTCTGTTGTTTAGACTAAAACCAGAGTTGATTCATCACAGATTAGATATGGAAACTGCTACTGGTTGTGACACATAGCAGGACTAGGGGACAAGTGGACAACTGGTGCTGGAAGGCAAAAAAATAAATAAAAAAAATCTTGGGGCTGCCTTGCCTTTTGCTACATTAGGTGACTGAAAGGTATATGACAATTTATTGACTTTAGATCTGGTAACTCCAGATAACCATGAGTTAAGTCCTATTTCAGATACAGCAAATTTGAATATATATTTCATTTGATTTAAAAAGCAGAATTTTCCATGTATTTCAACAAAGCAGTGGCCCTTCATTAAATAAAGCATATTTACTTGTTGGGATTACTTTGTTCTGCAGTGTCAGAGCCCACAAAGCCTAGCCTAGCAGAGTCATGAGTGACAGCAAGAATCTGAATACGTGGAGAAGATAGGCTAGTGCAATACTCAGGAGAAAATATAGACAGCCCATACAGACTCAGGAGAAGCAAAAGTGTCAGTTAAAAGTCTTGCAAGGCTGCAGATAGATTACTGCATGTGACAACCTAGCTCCATATGACAATTTATAACCCTGATTACCTTTCTCAAGGTCCATTCCCATGGGTGAGGAAAGGATAATGTTAAAAGGGCAGCCCTTTCACTTAACTTTGGTGCCATTCCTTTGTTTGCTGCCTAGTGCACTCTCTGAGCCAATGGACAGATTCTGGGAAGTGTGAAATGTGATGTGATGGGATGGTTTCTCAGAAGGGCAAAGAGGGGCAGATGGATAGATTTTGTCAGAAGAAGCCACAGATAAAATACAAGACCTCTGGTGATGGTGGCAACAGTAGAAACAGAGACATAATAGTGATTAGTTCACTGTGGCTTTAGTTGCCTAGAGGAAGAGGAGAACTAGCAGCAGCAGAAGCACCTCCACCTAACAGCTCAGGTGAGCAATCCCAATTCTTTGCCAAATCCTCTGCCTCTGAGAATTGCTACTGAACATCTTCTGGCAGGGCTGGATCGGCTGCTGATGGGCATGTGACATGGGAGGGGGCTGTCCCCTGACCATAGAAAGGGTATGGTGGGGAAGGGGGATGCTTTTTGTGGCTGCCAATGCCTTGAGGGACTTTGCATGTGAACATGCAGAACCCCCAGGGTTTTTTCCTACCAGGTACCAAAATTAGTGTCCATGGATTGGGGCTTTTGGATTTCAGGTTGCCAGGGTTAGCTCAGGGTCTCACTCCACTGCCATAGCTGTAGCTGGCTCCTCCATTCTTACCTTGAGGCCCCACTTAATCCCTGGGATGAAAACATGAAAGGACCATGGGCAGGGGGAAAAATATCTGTTTCCACTTGGATGTAAGATGCAAGGACAGGAGTGTGTCCACCTTTTATAATTATACAGCACTTTGGTACTACTTTGGCTGCCATGGCCCCATCCCATGGAACCCTGGGGATTTTTAGTTCGGTGAGGCCTTAGAATTCTATCAGCAAGCTCAAAGTTCAGGGAAGCAGAAATTCTAAATGCCTTGCCAGACTACAAATCCCAGGATTTGGTAGCATGGAACCATGGCAGTTAAAGAGGCATCAAAGTGTTATAACTGTGCAATTTGACTACATGCCAGACCAAGAGTTAATTTCTCTGCAATGGCAATTATTTTCTTATGAACAGATCTTTTAGACTTATGGGGACATTTTGGGCTCTTCCAGATTGCTCCAAAGAAGCTTGTTTTTTATTATATAGCTCCTTGGGTTTTGCCAGTTGTCCTTACCTCTAACTCCATACATTCCATTTTTTCGGGCATTGTTTGTAGTGATTTTCAGATTTATGCTAGGAGCCTTCCAAAGGTCTTTTTTTTTTAAAAAAAAATCAAAGTAAGGTTTGCTAAGGTGGTCCTATTTTTATATTGCTTTTGCTGTTGTTATTATTAATATTATTGTTATGATTGCAGCATAGCACTATAACTCTAAAGAAAAGATCTTTTTAAAAAGAGAGAGGGAGAGAAAGGAGAAGAGAAGGATATTTTTATGTTCTACAGCGTCTTGGAATTATAATGAAAGTTACTTGAGTGAGGGAATAAAATGCTGCAGCTAATACTAGGAATTGCCAGAAAATAGACCAGGACCACAGAAATGTTTGGATATATTTCTCTTCCTAGAACAGGCCTTCATAGTTTAATAGGTTTATTTTTCTTGGGACACTAGCAGATCTCTCATTAGGAACCAACATGTGTGCTCCAGCCTAGAAGGTGGGAATTACTGCCATGGCAGATGTGTGTGAGAAAGAGATTGTATTTTTCCTTCCTTTTCTTTGAAATCCTATGGAACACATTTTCACTCCAGTGGTTCTGTCAATCTTTCCTGCACCTGTTACCATGCGGAGGAAATGGCTTCTTCTAATTTACCCATCTTGTTGCCAGTTGGGGGAAAACTGCACACAAAAGTAACTCTTAATTATTTAAATTGTTTTGTAAAACATAAAATTAAGATTACATCCTATAATAAGCATAATAAATGTTGCAACGAAGCATAAATAAAATATAGGTTATTAAAGTACTGTAATGTGGTGGTAAAGAGCTTATAGGTGCTTACAATTAAATGATCTGCGTGTAAATAATTCCAGTACTCTAAACATTTTCAGCCACCAGAAAGTGGATGTTTTGGGGAGCATGCAGAGGAGGGGGAAAAAAGCCGTTTCTCTTATTATCGCCCTCATTTATGAACTCCCAAATGGATAATGAAGTTATGAAATACACAAGGTTCCAACTGATAAACATAAAGGTTGGTGCTTTTCTTCTCCTTGACATCTGTAACAGGGAGCCAAAATGAATATGACACCAGGTTCAGCACCATGACTTAAGAGATGACATTCACCTCAGAAGAAGTCCTATGCAGTCACAGAGTGGCTGAAGGTTATTACAGTAAAGAATGAGTCGGCAGCCTGATTTATGTAAGAAACCAGTGTAGTGCCTCATGGAACTCTCTTTAATTTCTTATAGATCTTGGATTTAGTGGGAAAAATTTAACTCCCCCAAGTCTCACAGCCAAATGCCGGCAGAACTCCGAGTTCATGTGGTTCATTTCTTGTTGTCCTAACAGCTGTTCTTGATAGTCCTCCCTGCAGGTATCTGTTTGGGGATTAGTAATGCTTCACAGGGTCATGCATCACAAGAAGTGGATGTGTAATTACATTAAACATGCTTCATCTCCTTAGATTCACTTATCCTGAATCACTGATATTGGGTAGATTCAATGGCATTTCTCTCTGGACTGTTTTATTTTATGGTACTGCAGATTATCCTTGCAAATCAGAGAGGCCATCCTGGTGACAGTGTTGAAGGTGAGCTTTGTAGGGACCAAGATGGTGGGGGAGGTAATTATGGGATTGTCTTGGAGATCTTGAGGCACTTAAAGTAATTCAGCATTCTTTCCATTCTTCATTTAGGGCAGAAAACACTTCCGCTGTCATATGATAACTGGAGTTTCAGGTCCCTTTCACAGAAAAAAAAAACTGTAATGGAACCCCAAACACTCTTGAGTAGGGCTGGATGGTTGTTTTTTAAAAATTTTTTTTACTTCATGTCCCATTTGAACTTAAATCTAAGGTTCTTTCCAGTTGATGTATAATGGAATGTTCAGATCTGGGAAAGAACTTATCAAAAAGGAACCAAAGGAGATCCTCACACAGCTGAACCATCCAAATTCAGTTAGGAAGACCATTCCAGAGGAATCCATAATGATTTTATTGTATTCCATAACTAGACAAAACACACACACTCTTGCTCTCATTTTTTTGTGAACACCTTTGTTCAGTTACGTTTATCATTGTCAACTGAAACATCTAGGAGAACAAAGCTTTGTTTATGGCCATTTCTGTTCTAGTGCTATTATTCCACTTTTAACATCCTGTGGAATTCTGGGGTTTGTATTTTACTGAGGCCAAAGAGCTCTCTGACTGAGAATTCTCAATACCCCTCCCTAAACTGCAAACTCCAGGATTCCATAGGATGTTGAAAGTGGAATAAAAGTGGAATAATAGCACTATAACTGTGTAGTGCGGAAATGGCCTGTGTCAGAACATGCTTAATTTGAGGCCAAAGGGCCAAGAGGGTCCATAAAGAACCCTGAAGTCTCTCTCCTGTACTCAATAACTTTCTCCAGGCTCCTCTAGATCACACTTTTTCTGGTAAAATAAGGGTGAAATTCTGCTCCTAGAAGCCCCCAAGAAGAGTGATTCACTTTTTAAATAGGCTGCAGCTCCCCATGCACTCTTCATTTTTTTTCAAAGTCTCATTTTTCAAAATAAAAACAGGATTTCTACCCACTTCTGTTTTTCCCTTTCATTCTTTTGCAGTCTATGGAATCCGTGTGGGTCTCATGGGAAACAAAAATGGTCCCTGGACATATTGAAGTTGCCTACCTCTAGTCCAGACCCAAATTCTCTTATCGGTGTAAGAACTTAACCATAGATGTGGGAAGCAACAAGAATAAGAAACAGGGCACCTCTGAGCATGTGCTGAGTATAAGCCCAGCCCTCTCATTGGACAGATTAAGGCAACTGCCTCAGGGAAGAGATTCAAGGGAGAGGGGCAAAAGTGGCATCACCGTCCCTTGCCGTTGTGTCTGAGCCCATGGGTCATTTTCAGCTCTTGCCTATGTGTCACATCCCTGAAACTACTGCTATCCCTAAAGTGCTCCAGTTAAATGCAGTTTCTCAGCTGGCTTGCTTTCTTCAGAATGTGGCGGTTGTGGGTTCTTTCCTACTGTCAATGCTAGAAGAAGATTCACCTTCTGTATCTGGAACAGAAAGAACTCCATCATGTCCTTTGCCTCAGGCAGCAACATTTCTTACAGTGCCTCTAGTTGAGCTCCTGTCAAAAGTTGCATGGTTCATGCTAAGGGCCAGGGACTGTTTTCTTTTCCCTATGTTACTTGGTAAAGAGCAATAGGCAGTGACAGCTGAAGAAAAGTTGAACACAACACATAGAATCCTTTAGCGTTCCATGGCTGTGGCAAAATTTGGGGAAGTTGGAAGGAAGGAGATAAAGAGGTCCTGGCAGCCTTAGGCACTGGCGGTGGAGATGTCAAGTAATCAGAGATATTAAGGTCTTATTTGCTCTTCTGACTGGTAATCAGAAATAGAAGGTAAACTTTTCAGATCACAGCAATACATCATCTACCTTCCTCTCCATGAAGTAGGCAGTTAGATGGGGAAGGAAAAGGCAAACTTAGTTATGAATTCCATTTGAACATTCATTTTAATATTCATTGATTTACTTATCCCAGTTGCTTTTTCTAATTTTGGGAACTTTTCTTGACTACTGGTCTATATAAAGATAGTGTTGCCAATTCAGGATTGTCCTGGGCTCTGAGGTTTCTGGGCCCAAACCTGAGACCTACAGCCCTATCACACTACACTGTTCCAGTGCTATTATTAAAGTGCTTTAACTGTCATGGCAACATTTTATGGAATTCTGGAGTTTCTGGAGGCCTAAGACCTCTCTGACTGAGAATTCTAAACTCCCCACCCTAAAGTGCAAACCCAGGAGTCCATAGGATGTTGCCATGGCAGTTAAAGTGGAATAAGTGCTATGTAAGAGTGTAGTGTGATAAGGCCCCTAGGAACAACCCCTGGAGATGACATTAAGAGTTATGGATTAAGTGCTAACCATAGTTCCTCACAGCTTGTCATTCAAACACACACACACACCTACATCCTGTTTGGAAATTAAGAAAGAAATCTTATCTACAAGGGCTGTTCCAACAGCAAGATTAAATATGACAATTATTCCTTTTCACTTATTTAGGTATATAGAATATTTAATCCAGCCTACTTGCTTCTAGCCAGAAGGTAGATGCAGAGCAGAGTGGAGGGTAAGCCCTGGCACCCCAACAGCTGGGATGGAAAGAGGAAGCTGACTGAGCAAATACCTAGATCCCTCTGGCATATTTTTGCAAGCTGCAGCAACAAATCAATTAAGCCTTAAATATTTTAGCAAGCTACTGCTTTAATAACTGAGCTAGAGATTGCACAAAGTCCTTTCCCCTTGTGTGGAGATTAACCCACCATCACTGGAGAATTTACCTGGAGATAACCCATGAAAACTAGAGACTCAGAGCCTGCCCCTATGATCTGGCAGCCCTAATGATGACAGTCTAGTGACCAGTGCAAGAGTTCATCAAATATCTACTGGAACATAAAGAGTGTAGTTCTCATAAGAACTAAGCAAAGAGTATACAAGAGATTACATAGACATTTGCCTTATCTATTATGCAAGAATGAGAACTTCGGGATATTACAGGGCTTGCCTTTGGGTCTAGCTAAGGTCAGTAAAGGGCAACATTCAGACGGGGAGTGCTGTGTCTCAGCTGGAGGGGAAAGTAGTTGGCCACGTAGCAAATCTGTAAAACTTCATTTGGTCCGATGGTGGATGAGTGCAACCTTATTTTAAACTATGTGAGACATACAGGTCAAACAGAAAGTAATTCCTGGTCAGTTTCTGGTGGATCACTGGATACCTGCTGGCTGCTTTATTCTTGAACATGGTGATGAATTGGGTGGACTGTGATTTATTTCAGAAAGTTCATAAGGAAGATTGTGACTCAGAATCATGTACAATCAAGGTTGTCTCTAGCTTTACAGGGATCTGGGGCACCCTTTGCTGGACTCACCTTCTATTCTTCCTTACATTTCTGGAATTCTTCACTTTCTTCCCTCATTGCCAAGTTCTCCCTCTACTGTTCTTGCTTTCCTGGCTTTCCTCCAGTCCACTCTCATTGATCTTGACATTGTTAAGCTTTGTCAGGCAGGCTGTGGGCAGTAGGACTATCCATGGGGTGAGTGGGGGAGGCAAGGTGGAGATAATAGCCTGAGGAAAAGTGACATGGGCCTGGTAATACTCTAAGGCTTCTGCTCCTTACAACTGGCCATTTGAATCCCTCCTTCCAAAGTGGCATCACTCTAGAATGGAGATGTAAACGTTGGCTTATTTCATACTTACCTGGAAGAATCATTAATCTTTTCTCTTTCTTTCTTTCTTTCTTTCTTTCTTTCTTTCTTTCTTTCTTTCTTTCTTTCTTTCTTTCTTTCTTTCTTTCTTGCATATCGAGGGAGATAGAGGCCATTTCCACACTACACTGTAATAGTGCTATTATTCCACTTTCAACATCCTGTGGAATTCCGGGGTTTATAGTTTATTAAGGCCAGAAAGCTCTCTGGCTAAGAATTGTAAATGCCCCTCCCTAAACTGCAAACCCCAAGATTCCATAGGATGTTGAAAGTGGAATAATAGCACTATTACAGTGTAGTGCAGAAATGACTTAAGAGCTTCTTATCATCATCATCATCATTATTGTTATTATTATTATTTGCAATTTTCACAATCTTTTTTTTAAAAAAAATTGTTTACCCCTCAAACAACATTTTGCTCAGAAAGCAGTGTATTTGTGACAAAATGTGGTTCTTCTGCATACTTATAAGTGAACTATTCACATTTTTTCCTCAAATTATAAACCGTCTCATAGTAGTAGACCATTTTCCTAGTGGAACATGGCAATATGTTGAGACATTCTTTCCCATCAGAAATGAGGAAATATGTGAATATTCCTTACCCCCCTAACTCTACAGTACTGCTACATTGCAGAAGGGCCAATGGCTGAGATTTCTGTGGGAATCAAAAGGCAGCTCTGTTTTCTAGTGGCCTGTGACAGACTAAACCATTCATTCTAATATCAACTCATTGCAAGCAGCAGTAGCTAACTTGTGTTCCAATGAGCATAGAAGGGGGGGGGGGAGGGACCCAGCTAGTCCAAGACAGGCAGTTTATTAAATGTATTGGGTTCTACTGGGACCCTGATATTTGCCCAGCCACTTCTCATGGTGATGTCAAGCCTCATTAACACAGATTAGTAATGCCTCATTAAAATGTACTTCACATATACTTGCTCTATACATTTAAAATACTTTTTTTGACCACAAGGATTTTCGTTAGGCAGTTCATTAGTTTCAAAGCAGTAGACCAGCACTCTCCAATGAACATAATATTTTCCAGAACCTTCGTCTTATTAATCCTATAATGCCTGACCACAGACAAATCAGGAGGACATCAGGTTGGAGAAGGCTATACTAGACCGTACAAAACCTATGCTCATATCTATCCTGGTTTGTAATAGGTGGAAGAATTTCACTGTACTCCTTGAGCCCTCTGACTCCCTCCATTCGCTGAAGTCTATCAAGCACACAATGCATTGTATTGTGGATCTGAATAATAGCAATGTAGTAAGCTGTCTTATACTGAGTCAAACCATTGGTCCATCTAGCACAATACTGTTAACTTCAACCACCAGCAACAATCTAGGATTTCAGGCAAGATTCCTTCCCAGTCCTACTTATCTCTGGCATCTCCTGATTATTTCCCATCCAAACACTACACTGGGCTAAATCTGCTTAGTGGCCAAAATCAGGTGCGATTGAGTGTGTTCTGGATGACCCTGCTTTGCTTCTGAAATCAGGGAACATCAGGTGTGTCCAAGGGGGTGTGTTTATCTATCCACGTCATGGTAGAATGGTCTCACATGAACTACAAATCTTGTTGAGTTCAGTTTAAACTGGAACACTTCTTCCCCCCCTTGGAATGCAGCTCTGCAGGTTGGAAGGTTCAGCCAGCTCCCTTGTATATGATTTCATCCTTCTGAAGAGGCTGACACTGTGTTTCATCTGCTTAACCCATCCATCTCTAAAGAACAAAGGACAAGACGTGCTATATGGCTGATCTCCCAATGGATGGCTTGGCTCCTGAGAGGAGGAAATGAAGAACTAAAAACTCTCATCAGATGCTCCAAAAATTATTTCAGCTACTAGGAAAGCCAAACATTTTTTTTGTTTTTGGTGAAGGAGATATTCCAAAAAAAAAAAAAAAAAAAAAAAAAAGCCCTCTTGATAATTGCTTTTTAAAAATCCATCTGTCATATGTTTCATTCCCTCCTCCAAGGGCCAATTTCATTCTTTCTATTATGTGTGCAGAACAGAGAACAGCTTTGCAGATATCTGCTAAGGTAAATCCCAAAGCCCAGTCAGGCAGTACCTTCATTAGAACCAACCAACCAACCAACCAACCAACCAACAGGCCCCAATAGAGGTGTTACCTGACCATGGATTTAAGATTTTTTCCTTTGTAGGTCATTATAGCTATCTTGATATTTTATACCCAAAAGCAAAAATTCTTTAGCATGACCTGTCCCCTCCATGCTTTTCCCTTTCTTTCCTTCCTTCATTCTTAACATATTTATTGGCTATCCTGTCCTTTGACCAGGATGAAGAAGATCCAGGGGACAATTTCTACCCCCAAGATCCAATGTTGGCCACAAGCTATTTCCAACAAAATAGAAGTAGTCCCTTTGGGTGATGAGCAGAGCAATAAGGAAAGGGGTAAGTTGTACTTTTTTTTTTTTTTTAAGGAGAGGAATAATTGTTCTTAGAGGATTAATAATTTCCCATTTTTCTTTGGAGGAGAAATTGATTTATTTTGTGCAAGGTGCATTTCAGTGGGTTCAAGAAGGACCAGCCCCCCAAAACTGGCCCCCTGGGGCTACATTTGGTCTGCGGGATTCCAAACCCCATGACACCTAGGCATACATTAAGGTGCCTTCTTGCAACGGTGTTAGTGTGTAGCCCACAGGCAACTGCTGACTCTTCCTGTCCCGCTTTGCAACTCTCTCCGATCTTCCACCTGTAGTATGCCCAAACTGCCATTTCCTCCTTCTCTGTCCCCACCTCTCTGGATGGTAAATATAACTCACTTCCTTCTACCTCTGCTATCCATTTTTCCATTCTTTACTTTCAGTTGACCTTGTGTAATTCTTTGTGTGTGTGTGTGCAACAATTTGTGTGTATATGTGTATTTTCCCCCAATAAAACACATTTAAATTAAACTATAAGTTTTCTGACTGGTCTCTTTTGCAGTAACCTGGTAAACAAAGGTGAAAAGGCCCTGAAGTTATCCCCCTCTTGCAATGTTCTTAATTTGAGTTAATTAACTCCCCATTTTTACATTTTAATTGCGGGTTCTGATATAGAACCTCATGGGGTACTATGCTTTTGGTGTAACACTACTTAGTACAAACAACACAAGTACAACTAATCCTTTGTGAAACAGTAAGGTGTGGTGAAGAAAGGGAGATATGAAAAGCAAAGAGAGAGACCTGGAGTGTAAAAAAATGCAAGTAGTGAAGAAGAGCAGTGGAGAGAGAATGAACATGGAGAAAAAACTGGAATCAAAGGCTGAGATTCTACATTAGCCTGGGAAAGCATAATGTTCTGCTAATGTACACCCTTTCACTTATACTTCACTGTAATTACCTATTTGGTGCTAGAAAACACCACCATGGCCAATTAGCCGAGGGGACACCCAGAAAATGTCCAGCTGTACTTTCATAGAGGGGTAAAGAAAGGACATGTCCTTCTCCTAGATTTCCAGCGTAGTCGTATGCACTTGCTATGGATCCAAGAAGATGATATATTTTAGATCCCGGCTGAAGAACCACAGCTGGATGCTGCTTGTACTTGTCTGTCTTCTCCAGCCACTATTTGACCATAGGGGATGCTAAGGGGTTTGAAAAGTCAGTTATAGAGTCATAGAATCATACAGTTGGAAGAGACCACAGGGGCCATCCAGTCCAACCCCCTGCTATGCAGGAACCCACATCAAAGCACTCCCTACAGATGGCCATTCAGCCTCTGCTCAAACACCTTCAAAGAAGGAGACTCCACCACACTCTGAGGCAGCATATTCCACTGCCGGACAGCTCTGACTGTCAGAAAGGTTTAGGTGGAATCTCTTTTCCTGCAGTTTGAATCCATTGCTCCTTGTCCTAGTCTCTGAAGCAGCAGAAAACAAGCCCACTCCCTCCTTGAAGAGACATCTCTTCAGATATTTAAATATGGCTATCATGTCCCCTCTTAACCTTCTCTTCTGCACACTAAACATACCCAGCTCCCTAAGATGCTCCTCATAGGGCATGACTTCCAGACCCTTCCAGAGAAGGTCGCCCTCCTCTGGACATGCTCCAGCTTGTCGATATCCTTCTTGAAATGAGGTGCCCAGAACCGGACACAGTATTCCAGATGAGGTCTAACCAAAGCAGAATAGAGTGGCACTATTACTTCCCTGAACCTCAGGAAGAACTTCCTGACAGTCAGAGCTGTCCAGCAGTGGAATATGCTGCCTCGGAGTGTGGTACAGTCTCATTCTTTGGAGGTTTTTAAGCAGAGGCTGAATGGCCATCTGTTGGGAATCCTTTGATGTGTGTTCCTGCATGGCAGGGGGTTGGACTGGATGGACCCTGTGGTCTCTTCCAACTCTATGATTCTATGATTCTGTGATCTAGACACCATACTCCTATTGATGCAACCAGGAAGCATATTGGCTTTCTTGGCTGCTGCATCACACTGCTGACTCATGTTCAGCTTGTGGGCCACCAAGACTCCTAGATCCCTTTCACATGTACTGCTTTCCAGCCACGTGGCCCCCAATCCTATATTTGTACATTCCATTTTTTTCTGGTTAAGTGTAAGACCTTACATTTCTCTCTCTTGAAATTCATTTTGTTAGCTTTGGCCCAGCTCTCCAATCTGCTACAGTCATTTTGAATTTTGATCCTGGCCTCTAGTGTATTAGCAACCCCTTCCAATTTGGTGTCATCTGTAAATTTGATCAGCATGCCCCTCCAGTTGTGGTGGAGGGATGTCAGTGCAAAAGGAGGTACTGATTACTTCCTTGTGCCAGGTACATAACAGCAGTAGTTACAGTTTATTGCTTGTGACCAAAGACTGTTGCAAAGTATTCATCATCATCACCGTCATCACCGTCATCGCCGTCATCACCGTCATCACCGTCATCACCACCTGAACTGGTAAGAATATGTACAAAAAATCTATATATGATATACATGATACTTATACAACATCTATCATCTAGGAACATAAAAGCATGCACACTGGCTTAACTGGAGGCATATTACCAACAGGATTCCAGTCAATGTGCCCAGCAGACAGCAGGGATGGGCATTTCTCTTAGTACACCATCAAATCTTTTCATCTTTAAGATCCTTTGAAATGTGTGCTTAGAAACAGGATGTCTCTAGCTTCCTACAGAAGAAAATGGGAACACTTAGGTGTCTATAGAATGTCCTTCTTTTTGCAATAAGAATCACAACTTCCCTTACATACACGTGTTGTTTATGGCTCTTCTTCCCCCTGCTGTGTGTTGTGTTGTCACAATCTGACTTGACTGAGTGAGCCAAATGACAACTCCATCCACTAAAAAATAAGAACAAATGAACAAGCCACTTTGTTGTTGTCGCATGCCTTCACGTTGTTCCCAACTTATGATGGCCCTAAAGTGAACCTATCACAGGTTTTTTTGGGCTGAGTGTGTACGATGCGTCCAAGGTCACCCACCACTTTCCCAGAAAAGAACAGAACTAAACAAAACAAAGTAAGAAATATTTCTTAGAATGTTCACTCGTTCAATTGATCAGCCTGTGCCTACTGTGAAATAGCTTAAAATCCAAACAGCCGACAACATGTACAATCTGAAAACGCATATATTGAAGTTTGAGAAGAAGAAAGAGGTGGGCACGAGAGAGAGAGAGAGAGAGAGAGAGAGAGAGAGAGAGAGGGAGGAGGGGGGAGAGAGAGAGGGAGAGGGGGAGGGAGGGCGGGAGGGATGGTTAGCTCCACTTCTGCTGACTTTCAACAGTCTTTCAGTGAAAATGTTTTTATTTTTGTGCTGCTGGTCCATGCTGGGTGTTGCGGATATTAAGGTTATGAAAAGAATAAGGAGTGGTTTGTGGCCATTATTGAATTCTGACTGCATGTTATGTTTTAGATTTTTGCATGAGACACGATGAGAAGCAGCACAGAAATACTGCTTATCTATACTAATAAAAGTCTGCCTGCCTGCCTGCCTGTTTGCTGTATTGCTTGGCATGGATATCAGAGGACCACTGTGCTTATGAATCTTGAGGATATTATCTAAACTGATTAATAAGTTTCAGTTAATTAAAATACAGTTGTAGCCTGTCACTCTATTTTTAGAATCTGTGTCCTTAATTTTGCCTTAGAGATGTGGCTGAAGGTGATCTTGGAAGGCTGATTTCTTACAAGGCCTTTAAATAGGTCCAGGTGATCATGCCCTCTGCAAGGTCCAGAACTCCTCAAGTAGTTCAGAGAGAGAGAATTTTAGATGCTTTTTACATTGTGCTAGGCAGTGAAGAGAGGAAAAAGGCTGAACGAGTACTGAGGAGGATGATAGAACAGAAGAAGCAGTGAGAAAGGGAAAAAAATTGCAGGTAGGGATGGAAAGGGCAGAAGGGAATTGCACAGGATGGGATTCCCTTGTCCTTCTTGTTACTCCACTGGAAAAACCCTATCCCGGGGTTTACAATTTTGATATTAAATATGATTCCGTGTGCCTGAGAGGTCACCCGGATGAGCACGTAGGCAGCAACGGTCGAACGATCGAAAACCAGGCCAGGCCAGTAAAATCCTCAGTCACATAGCCCCAGGAGACCTCAAGCTGGGAAAACCCACAATAAACAAGGGGTCCTCAGCCCCTGAGAAGCTGACTTGAGGGGATTAGCGTGTTTGCCCCAAGTTGAGCAAATGTCCTATCAGGCGAGGACCATTTACATGAAGTCACCCCACAACCAAATGCAGCTGAAGATCCTGAGACTTTGGCAATACCTTGTAATCTCATCACACAAAGGACGTTACCATTGTGGAGCTTCTTTCTCGCTGCATCACCCATTGTTCTCCCCAGGAAAGGATTAGCCCTCCAGGTACTTTTCCCCCTACAAATATTCCGGTTTTTGAGCATTTCTTTGGATCACTCCCAGTTATCCCAGCAGACCGTTTCTCCATCCATTGAGTAATCCCCCCAGCCCTCTCTGTGCTGAGCCCCACTTCTCCACTGTTTTTCCCAGACCAAGGACTTCAGGAAAAGGTGCAGTATTACCCCAGCTACAACCCCTTCAATATTCCCCTATCCAGTTTCCTTTCTTTGGCTTCTTTTAGGTCTTGAGTGAGTGTGTGAGTGCTTGTGTTGGTGCATGAGACTTTCATTCAATAAAATCATTTTATTGGACATCTTTGTTTGGTTTTTGGCTTGGCCTAACCCTATAAAAACTGGGTAAAAAGACCCCACTAGGTTACCCTGCCTCTCACATTGCTATTGCTTGTGCTGTCAGAGTCAGAGACCCGGGCAGCGAGACAGCCTGGAGAAGGGAGTGGGAGAGCTAGCAGAGTCCTGCCAGGAGGAGTCAAGGAAGCACTTACTCAAGGGAAGTCCACTTACCTAAGCCAGAGAGACAAGCAAAAGCCATAGTCAGAGTTCCAAAAGCCAGGGGTCTGGAGCCAAGAGATCAATCCAAGGTATCAGGAGCCGAGTGCTGGAAGCAAGAAACAGGCAAGAAGAGGGCTTGTAGAAAATTTGCCACAAGCAAAGGAAAGCTTCGAGGCAGGCATTTATATAGCCCAAGACACAGGTGTGGCTAGTCACTGCTTCTTGAACTTAATCAAGGAAGCCTCCCTTTGCTCAGCTCTCTTGAGTCTCCGCCTTGTTTGTGGGCTGATTGGCACGGCTCCAAAGCATCTTCAGAATCGGATCCCTGTTGCCCTAAAGGAGCAGGCAGAGGAACGTCCGAGCCTGCTTGGTCCCTGGCAGCAGGGGGAGCTCTTGAGCTGCAGGACTCATCTCCAGCCAGAGCCACGGGGACCAACAGCTGCTGCTCGTCATCAGCAGCTCTGACAGGGGCTTCAGTTATCACATGTGCTCTGGCTAGTTTCCATTCCCCATCATGTGAAGCACATTGAGGTGTCCCCCAAGGGATCCCAGAAATCAGGGTAACATTCTCTTCTATTTATATCCTTCCATTTTTTCCAGACCTAGATTCAAGGTGGCTTAGGGGGGAAAAAAAAAGCTAAAAAAAGTTGCATCATAAAAAATTGAAAACATAATAAAACTACCGATAGAATTAAAAGCCATTGAAAGCATGACCATTAAAACAAGGTGGGGGAGGGAGCCAAATATAAACGACATTATTAAAGGCAATTTCTCTCAGAGCAATCAGCCCTCAAAGGCCAACCAAAGCAAAAAAAATTTCAGCCGCCTGTGGAAGCATAGCAGGGAGGGCACTGATCTGACCTCTCTAGGAAGGGAGTTTCAAAGCCTCAGAGCAGCCACTGAGAAGGTCCTCTCTGGTGTTCCTGTTATGGAGCTGTGACAGAGAGAGGGCCTCCACAGAAGATCTCAAAATACAAGCAGGGTCAGATGGGAAAACTAAAAAAAGTTGTTAAAAATGGCAAAGTAAAACTTTTAGATTCAGACTGATAAAGAATTAGAAGATAATACAGCAGACATAATTGTGGTTGCAAAAAAAGAATGTTTGGATTATAGATGTGGCAATCACTAGAGATATTAGAACCGAAGACAAAGAAGGGGAAAGATTATTAAATATGAAGATCTACAGATTGAGATTTGGTGCCTGTAGGAGAGAAGAAAACAACTGTGGTTCCAGAGGTAATAGGTGCTCTGAGAGCAATTCCAAACAAACTAGCGAGGAAAAAAGAAAAAACCCTGAATGAAATTGCCATAGATAGAATGACATTGGCACAGTTACAAAAAGTGACACCATGTGGAACATGCCACATTATCTAGTGATCTCTCCCTGATTCCTAGATTCCTGGACAGAATCGGAACCACTGATGATCAAAAACTGTAGTCAGTAACACCTGGTAGACTGTGAAACTGAGATGATAATAATAATACCAAATGTGCTTGTGTGGATATGGGTAAATACAGTGGCATAGGGAGGGGGCAGTGGTAGCAGTCTGCCCCAGGCAGCACTTTTTTGAGGGCCACTGCTCCTTGCCTGCCCTCCCTCCCACCTCCCAGTTCCGACGTGCAGCGTGGTTCCCCTGCATCCATCCCCTCACCCCACTTCCCACTCCCCCCGAAAGCAATGCAATTTGAAGAAGAAGCAGAAAGCGCAGAGTCTGGAGCTTGCATGGCTAGAGACAGCCACCAGCACACAGTAGTAACCCTGGCTAAAGGGACCATTCATTTTCCCATTTGATTTCCTCCTTACCAGTAGGGCAGAGGGATGCTTAAGGAGAAGTGGAGTAGGAGGGCAGGAGGTATGTCTGTGTGAGATGGAGATGGTGATGATGATGATGTGATGATGATGATGATGCACGGATTTTTTGTGTGTATTGAGGAGGTGGCAAACTAAGAGACCACCCCGGGTGGCAAAAGCTTTAGCTACACCACTGGGTAAATAGAGAGTGAGACCTGCTCAGCTTGCCTGCCTGTTCTTTGCTTGACCTATGCTGACCTTCCTTCTGACCTTCACTGGTATTCACAGGAGTTACCATTGTCACTCTTACCACTATCTCTCATGTTTCTTTCATTCCTCCAAAAAGAAAAGAAGAGATCACACTTTGGCCTTGTTCAAGATCAGAGAGGCTGTCCTTGTCTCTTGAGCCTAGCTTCCTAATATGAACTAGATCGCTGTTAACCTGTCCACCTGGCCTCTGACATAGAATAAATAAATGCAAGCTAATGCTCCAATGACACTAACTTTCCATGGTGGTAGACTTGCATGCTCCTGCGAGGCAATAGGCTATACTGTCAGTACCAGTGCAGCTGATAGGGTCCCTCATGTCAGACAGGCTTTTGCTGAGGAGCCAGACTAAGGCCATTTCTGCACTACACTGTTATAGTGCTATTATTCCACTTTCAACATCCTATGGAATTCTGGGGTTTGCAGTTAGGGAGGGGCATTTAGAATTCTCAGTCAGAGAGCTCTTTGGCTCAGTAAACTACAACCCCCAGAACTTTGATGTTGAAAGTGGAATAATAGCACTATAACAGTGTAGTGTGGAAATGGCCTAAGAAGAAATGGGGTGGCATTTAGACTGAGGGGAGATATAGCAAAAGCAGTCAAAGGATAAAATGCAGAGGCTGACCAAAGAATATTAATAAGACTTCAGGGAACCGCCATTTATGTAACTATACTCCAAGTTTACCTCCAACTACAGACACAGAAGAAGAAGAATAAATTGAAACATTCTGTGTTTGAGTCCAGCAGGAGAGTGATCACCCACCAAAACAGGCCTTCTTATCAATTTTAGGTGCTTGGAGTGCAAAAACAGGAAAAAAAACAGAATCACAGACTTCAGGAAAATTTGGCCAAGGATCAAGAACTGAAGAAGGACAACAAGACAAAAGTAAAACAGAGTCAGAATCCTGAATGCAGCTGTCAGAATCTTGAATGCAGCTGTTCAATGACTTGTGTGCAAGGACAAGGGGAACTGCTATAATAATCAGTGCAGAGAAATAGAAGATGGCAAAAAAAAAAAAAAAAGCAATAGTGCTCTTTCATAAGATCTGAGAAATCAAAGGGAAATTTATACTAAGAGTAGGGATGCCTTATGAGTAGCAGGGGGACACGTTACATGACCAAGTAGAAATAAAAACATGATAGATACAATAAACAGAAAAACTATATAAAAGAAATGGTAGATTCATTTAAGGAAGAATCATTTGAAGATGAACTTACAGTTTTAGAAAATGAATTGGAAGTGGCACACAGAGCACTTGGGAGAAATAGCAGAGCTGTTGATGATAGTGTGAAGCAGAGGTCTCTCATTTATAGGGCCCTCATAAGTCAGAGTCCACTTGATGGCAACAAATGCATTGTTATCTGCATTTCTATGCGCATAACAACATGCCTAGAACAGGAGATTGGTGAGGTCTTGAGAGAGGGCCTTCTCAGTTGCAGCACCATTCTAGCTGTAGAACTCCACTAGTTAGG
This sequence comes from Cyclura pinguis, assembly GCA_030412105.1. Classification (NCBI taxonomy): domain Eukaryota; kingdom Metazoa; phylum Chordata; class Lepidosauria; order Squamata; family Iguanidae; genus Cyclura; species Cyclura pinguis. The sequence goes on from CM059600.1 coordinate 336,457,452, forward strand.
TTGAATTGTTCATTAATGGGTTTTTAGACTGCTGATACAAATGATATTTTTCCACTGATTGTTTGGTGATCTATGCTACTCTGCAGAAGTTTCCTTTTTTTTTTCTTTTTTGTAATTATGTAGTATGTAACAGTTTGTTTTAATTTCAGTTTGGTTTTATCTGAAATTGCTTTATTTTATAGTTTTTAGAGACCTTTAAAGATCTTAGGGCTGCTAGACTGAAAACTGGGGAGGGGTTTTTCCTGTTACCTTGAATGGTTGTGTAGAAAAGGGAAACAGCCAGTCCGGTGTAGTGGTACGTGTGTTTCACTAGTAATCCGGAAGACAGAAGCCCCGCTCAGCCATGGAAACCCACTGGATGGCCTTGGGCAAGTGCCTCAGAGGACAGCAACAGCCAGCCCTCTCTGAACAAATCTCACTGAGAAAACCTCATGATAGGTGTTACTGCCCTGGCTAGTCCGAGCTTTGGGGATATTAAAGAAATCCTCTTGATATCATAATTCGGCTTCTCTATTCCTCTCCACGTGCTTGCGAGGCCACCGGACAAGCATGTAAACAAGCTCAGCCATTAATAGCCATAATATTCAAACTACAATACAGGCAGGCCAGAAATAGCTGACTCACTGCTTTAGGAGACCTCCAGGCAAGTACTCTAATGAAGTATGCACGCTACTTACAAAAGAGCCTCTGCCCCACGATGGCAGCTTGATGGGTAAACTATGCAGTACCCAAGTACTCTGCGTCTGCATACTGGCTACTCTATTGAGAACTGCTACGATAACTCAATCATTCAGATTCTGACCTTTCGAAGGCTTTGTCTCCAACTCCAAATCTATTGTTTCCCCCCAAGTACGGCATAGCCTACAGTCACAATTCTCCTTACAAAAACCCTTGATTCCGAGACCTTCCTCGGAACGCTCCCAAGTTTCATCCCGCCTTGCTGCCGCTTTGCTTGGCGAGCCTCCCCTCAGCTCCACGTGCTGAGCTACATCACACCCCAGCCTCACTTTCCATTTTTCTGGGCTTCAGGACAGGTGAAGTATCACCCAAACCAGCGATCCCTCTAAAAATCCCTCTATACCACTCCAACCTTTACTCTCTTTAGTTATCTTGTATGAGTGTGTCGCATACACTGTTTTGCCTGTGTTTAATAAACATCATTTATGGTTTCAACATCTGTGTGCTCCTTGACTCGACCTGACCCAGTAGACATAGGGTTCAAGATCTCGCTACGTTACCCTGCCTCTCGTAACGCTAAGCAGTGCTCTGAGCTAATTTTCCCCAACTTTAGTTGAGCACGTTTTGGTGTCCCTCCTGGGACGCCCAGTACACAGGGTAAGATAGGTTTCGCCTTAAGATCACCATAAGGTGGAAACAACTTGAAGGTAGGCAACAAGAAGAGGGAACTTCTGCAGGTATTGGTGGTCAGGCAACCAGGTAACAATCAACACCTCTTCTACAGAGTCATTAAATGTAGGGGAGCCCTCTTTGGTTTTCAACCTGACAATCCTATGGGCGCCACTACGTGGAAGGGTGTTTTAGAGAATAATTAAATTAAATTCTGTAAAATTCTCCCCAAAAGGCTAAATGATTTACCATGGATGGGTAGCAGAAAATGAGGTCTGTCCCTGGTGGATATAGGGACAGATGGAGTATCTCTTTCCTTTTCTTCCTCTCTCTTTTAGCCTTTGATGTCTATGTGTGTCTTTTAATCTATAGCATTATGACAGTTTGATAAATAAGTAGCATTTTCATTTTTAGACTCTTTAATACTTGGTTCGTTATATTTAAACCACCTAAAGTTAATTTCATGAATACTGTCCTACAAATGGACACAGTTCATATCATCTATGGTTTCTTTCTATATAAAACTAATCAAAGGAAGGGGGGGATGTGGGAGATTTAAAAAAAACAAAACAAAGGAAGCATTTTTGTACTCTAGCCAGTTCTAAGCTGAAAATGAACATAATTACTTTCTTATGTCCTGTTGTAATTCAGTACTGTGTTCACTTATTTAGGGTGGGGGAAAAAAAACCTTCATGCAACGCCACCTTGTGGTAAATGTTGTGTTCCAATTCTGTTTCACAAAGTTAGCTGATGCTGTGTGTCCAGTCCAGGGGTAGCTGAAGAAAATCAAAGCTAAAGGCAATCTAATTGTAACTTAGAATTGACTCTCCTGTTCAGGTTGTAAAGATAAATGGTGCTGCAACTGAATATGTTGGCTACAAATACTTCATCCACAACTACATTACCATCATCATTGAAATCCCACCTTTTTCCCACTTAGGGATGCAAGGTGGCTTACAAGAGGTAAAACAAACCTACTTAAACATTTAGAGCACATCAAAGTTAAAAAGCAATTAAACCACCATCAAATTAAAACCAGTTAAAAACATAAACCATTACAAAACAGCAGCAAATAAAAGTTCAATATGTTATCCAAGGCCGTTTTTCTCTGAAAAATCCATTCTCAAAGGCCTGTCAGAATAAAAAGGTTCTTACTTGCTTGTGCAAAGACATGTTTCGGTCCCATGTCAGAACTAAGCAGGGCTGGAGAACCTGAGGCCCTACAGTTGTTTTCCCACAAACCCCTATCATGAGGACTGGCCATGACAGCTGGGCCTGATTGGAATGTGAGTAGAAATATCTGGAGAACCAAAGATTCGCCAATCCTGGTTCCGTGCTTAGTTATGAAGTACTGATGGGGAAAAAAAGGTCACCATAAGGTGGAAACATTGCACCATAAGGTAAATCTAGGCTGAAAGAAGTAATAGTGACACTTTGTTCTTTTTTGGTCAGACCTCACTTCAGATGTGTGACAGAAACACATCCTTCCCCAAGTAGGTAGGAATCTGTACCCAGTTCTGGATACCACAGTTCAGGAAAGATATTGACAAGCTAGATCATGTCCCAGGGGAGGGTGATGAAAATGGTAGAAGGTCTGGAAACCATGCCCTACGATGAGCACCTTAGGGAGTGGGTATGTTTAGCCTGGAGAAGAGAAGGTTAGGAGGGAACATGATAGCTATGTTTAAAGCCCTTTCTGCAATGCACCTTTTCACAGAGCTGGGGTGCGGGGATCGCACAAGCAGCCTCCAGCGAGAGGCTCTTGCGTCCCGGTTCCTTCAGCTTCGCAGCTGCCACCTGCCTGCGTGAGAGCCCCGCCTCTTCCTTCTGCAGTGCAGCCTGGGATTTTCCCAGGCTGCGCTGGGGCAGGAAGTGCGAGCACCACGGCTCTGGAGCTCCACACACACTGCAAGTGCTCACGGGGCCCCAGAGTGATGCTGAATCGTGCACCATTTTCAGCTCAAAGCTGAAAATGAAAAAGTGCATGAGCGGCGCCTGCCAGATCCTGGAGCGTCGCGCGATTGTGAGTGCATCGTGTAGACCACTCCTCACATTCACGTGACGCTCGAGGGGCCCTTTCGCATGGCACAAGCCATGTGAAAAGGGCCTAAATATCTGAAGGGATGTCATATAGAAGATGGAGCAAGCCTGTTTTCTGCTGCTCTAGAGACTAGGACATGAAGCAATGGCTTCAAACAACAGACTTCAAACTAAGAGATTCCACCTAAGCATTAGCAGGAACTTCTTGATGATAAGAGCTGTTTGACAGTGGAATGAACTGCTTTGGAGTGTGGTGGAGTCTCTATCTCTGGAGTTTCTAAACAGAGGCTGGATAACTATCTGTCAGGAGTGCTTTGACTGTATATTTCTGCATGGCAGGGAGTTTGACCTGATGGCCCTTATGGTCTCTTCCAACTATATGATCCTGTGATTCTATAACTCAGTAACTGTGGACAGAACAACCAAAAAAGGCAGCGAAGGGAGAAGGCAAAGAATCTGCCATATCCAAAGTCTTGCCAGATTCACTCTTGCAGAACTGAAGACAGGGTAGCAGATGGAGGAAAAATGAGTGCAGTATCTCCCAACTGCAGGTATGCCACATTTCAGCCCTTATTTCCACAGGATAGTTGTGAGTCTTTGAGTCCAAAGGATTCAAAACGTCCCTGGGTTTACCCCAGCCCATACCTTGAATGATGCCTTTTGCCATCACTGGCATTAGAGCACCAACAGAAGAATGGGTTCCTGTGCCAACATGGAAAAGGGTTATGAATCATCCCATACTTCTGGGATGTCTCCCCAAGGATTATAGAATCATGGCCTAAAGCTCTGGCTATTTAATCTCTTTGTTGCATCAGTTAAGAGACTGATCTTTAATAGAAATATAAAGTATTGCATGCATAGTCATATGATCTGAATTGCCATGCTGCAAATGTATGCAACAACCTTTCAAACAAAGCATTTGTTTCCACAGCTATCAACACAGAATTCATGGGAGCTGTCCTATAGCCATGCAAACCTGACGTGAGATCCCTTCCATTACTGACAAATCAGCTATTGTTCAGTCCTACACCCCCATCCCCACCTACCCATTTTCTCCATATTGCATTGTGTAAAGGTCTGGGAATTTCCAAATTCTTTCACTTGGGTGATGTCATTGAGAAAATATTTCCTTTGGATTCAGTCTGCCCTGCAAAACAGAAGGGCAGAGAAATCCTTGGTTGCTTGCATTACATGCTTTTGCTCTGGAATGAGGCATACAATTACAGCAGTCTTTTTCACCTTGCTTCAGGAAAGCTGAGTGCTCTGGGTGGAAAACAGGATGCTGTTGCCCTAGTTAATTTTGTTACAGGCTTAGGATTTCAAATATCACTCAGAAATACCAGGACTTCTGCTGTTTCACTGACAGATTGATAGCCCTGCAATGTGGTTCGTAATACTTCAGCAAACATCTTGAAATACTTATGTCATGACTGAGGTAAGGGTTTGGAGGGGAGAAAAACAGTTGGCTCCCCCCCTTTTTTTTGCCTGCACTTCTGAAATGTTGTGCTTCGTATGAATATTAGCATACTGCTGCTAACCCAAACAGTGGCACACTCAATACAGTAAACATACATCTTTCCCTTTTCATTAAAACAGAGGGTACTGTGTGTGTATATATCACACAGAAGCTGCAAGTCTGAATGGATTTATTCAGATGATGACTTGACTTAGACTTGAATAACTGATTGATGTTTTGGTTCCCTAATGAACAGATAGGGCTGGGAGTAAGGGGGTTTTCTTAAAGGAAGGCCATAGAGGTGGGCAGGGCCTAGCCTCGGTCACATTTAAAGGAAAAGACCTTTAAAGATGGCATTCCTTTCAAGGGCCCTTTCTGCATGGGGGGGGGGGGGAACGGCCGAAAACAGAGCTTACCGGCTTTGTTTTCTGGCTGGCCGAGTCCGTCGCCACAAGGAGCAGCGCGAGTTTGCTGCTCCGCAGTCCTCCGCGTCCCAAATGGTGGCTTCCGGTTGGTGGAGGCTCTCCACCAACCGGAGAAGCTCGCCAGCCGGAAGCCCGCAAATCTGCTCTGGAGCCGGGCGATGGAGCGGCACAGGATTGCGCTCTCCGTGATTTTTAAAAACCTCTGAACAGAGGTTTTTAAAAAACACGCCACGCAACCCGTTCCGGTCACTCCGGAGTGGACTGAGGTATGGAACTACAGAAAGTAGTCCACCCCAGTCCACTCTACGGTGCAGAAGACCTCCGTTAGAGGTCGCTCTGCACCGTTTCACTAGCCTGGTGCGGAAATGGCCAAAGTGTTGTATATGGTGGAATGCTCATCGAGCGTTCCTGCATGGAAGAACAGAAAACACGATGATCCACCAGGCAGCCTGCTATGAGAGAAGGCAGGCCTGCAAGAGACCATAACCTGTGTTTATTTTATCGTGGGCTCTGAAGTCCTTGTAGAAGCAACCACACCTACATGTAGCTCTGCCACCATGGGGCTACATTAAGCAGTTAGAACCTAACATCTGAGCTTCACTGGCCATGGATCCATTCTGCATAATTCTTTCCTAACACCCTCCCCACTCTTCTCTGATACCTAGACCACGTCAGGCCATTTCCGCAGGAGAAGGGAGAAGCGGTTCACTGCATGTCAAGAGCGGTATTTTTATACTCCGATTTGGAAACTGAATTCATAAATTCAGAAACTGTGCTGTCTGCAATCCCCTCCCCCCCATTTACATTGTACTACTGCGGGGAACAGCGGTTGCCGCATCCGCGACATCAAGTCCCTGGCCACTCCCATTCGCCTCCCTCACCCCGCCCCACCATCGCTGATTGGTCTGCTTTTTTTAAAAAAAGCACACATTTTTAACACATTTCTGCATTGCTACATTTGTGCGTAGGTATGTATGTTCGTTGATATGTGGACAAAAACACATCTTAACAGTCCATTTCCAGATCCTCGCTCTTCCTGTTGTTTGTTTAATGTGTGAAGACAATAATGATGGCAGCCTGTCCTTTGATGGGAGGAGAGAAATAGGGACGGAAATGATGGAAGGGACAGCCTGGGAACGCCCATAGCCGGCCACTTCTGCAATGTGAATCGATGCTACGCTTCTGCACGTAGGCGAAAACCGAAGCAGCACCGGTTTGGGAGATTTACATTGGAGTTTTTCCAGTTTTCACATACAGCGGTTTCACATCGCAGCGAACCCCAGTGAACCATTCTAGGAGCTGAAAATGTGCAGAACCATGAGGAAAACTACAAAGCTAAAATGGTTCAACGTGCAGACGGGAGGGTAAGAATTCGACGCTGCTATGATGTATCAACCTCATGTGGACATGGCCCATTTCTCCTGAGTGAGTCCTTTTCTCCCTTCCACCTGAAACACCTTGTTAGATAGAGTTTAACACCACCCTCATGAAGGCTATCTTTTCACTCCATCCCTCCAACAACACAGGCAGAACTGGTGAGGGCTTGTGACAGGGTCTTCTCTGGGGTTGCACCCAGACTGTGAAATGGCCCATCCTCTTCTGTCTTTCTACCAGCAAACAAAGACTTTTTTACTTAGACAAGAGTGTGGCTATTAACTTCTTGCTGTATATGTTTTTATTTTAAATATTGAATGTTGTGCTTTTGTTTTCACTGTTGTGTTTTAAATGCTATAAGGCTGTTTTGAGGTAGTGATGTCTTTTGTAGGATAGTTTATTGGTTCTGAACTATTTCATTGCAGTGATTGGTTCATGCTTCTCATGGAACCCCTGTTGCATTCTAAACCCCTGTTGCAGGCCTACCCAGTCTAGTTTTAATTGTGTTTTTAATTGTATTTTTAGTCATACTTTAACTGTATTTTAATTGTACTTTTAACTATGATATATTTTATATTTGTATTAACTGTTCTATGTATATTTTAATCACGATTTTAACTCCATCTATTCTGTACCCCGCCTTAAGCCCTGGGGAGAGGTGGGTAACAAATAAAATTATTATTATTGTTATTATATTATGGATGAAAAATGTTCCAGGATGGTAAAATGAGAAGGATGTAACTCAGGGATGGAAAGAATATTTGAAAATCCTAGAATGGCAGACAGACAAGAATCAATGTTTGTTTGTTTGCATGGCTGTGTGTATATGTGTATTTTTCTGTGCAGTAAACAGCATTTTTTGCACAGAAAAAATTTCCTGTAGAAAAGAAAACGTGCAGAAAATGCTGTTTTCTGTGCAAAAACAGCATTTTCTGCACATTTTCTTTTCTGCACAGAAAAAAGTTGCAGAAGATGCTGTTCTCTGTTTCTTTTTTTTCCCCACAGAACAAGTCCTGATTGCAAATACCATCTGTAAACTGCAGTTTTCAACAATTTTCTTGCAATGAGGACCAAAATGGCAAAACTTTGACACCCAGGAAGTACTTAAGGAGGTCACAGGGCCAAGATTTTTTTAATTTCCTAAGGGCTATATGGCCTGCTAAAATGCAGTTCAGACAGTTATCTGGAATCAAGTTTCACTGAATGTAGGGAGGTTTACTTCTCAGACATACTAAGATTGCACTGTCACTTAGGAAGAATGTAAATGACAGTTTTCTTTTGAAAAGAAAATCTGAAGTGGGGAATTAGCTTTGAGAATTCCTTTGAGAACTCCCCCACCTCAAATGCTCCAAGCTCTAGAAGAAATCCAAATTCCTCAGCATATTGAACTCAGTTTTATTCTGTAGCAATGATACCCATTAAAGGTCACTTTCAGACAACAGCAAGAACATTTGCCATTTTGCAATCATTTCCCCAGTTCTTAGCACAGACAGTTTCTCATCAATGGCTTCCAAGGGTCTATAGTCTGTTTCTACTTTAACCAGTTTCTGCCCACAAACATGTTCGTGAAGCTGCTCAAAAACCCAAACAATTGCCAACAGTTCTTTTCCTCAATCTGTGCATAATTCTGTTGCATGTTTAGTCAGTCTTGAAAAAGTGTCAGATTGGAAGCATATGCCTACAGCAATTTATCCTGAGGGAGGACAATGCTGAAATTATGTATAGATCATACACATAATTTGTGTATGAACACTCACTGCCAATACACAGGGGCTATAACTCAAGCATAAGGGAATATAGTCCATGCAGGTTGACATGTGTCAGTGTTGAGATCCTTAAGGGCAGACCAAATGTGCCTGGAAATGACCGATTCTGATTTCCTTGCAATATGAGTCTTGCTCTCCATTCTCCTCCTTTTCATTTTCCCTTACTAACTTTGTGCTCAAAGTTCTGTGCACTAATGGAATTTTCCCTTTCTATAATACCGCAGCATCATAGATTGATGCTTTACAGTCTCAAGATTGCACTGTGTATTTATCAACAGAAGATGTATTTTAATATTCAGCCTACTGACATGGGGAACACATCATTTGGATTTATTCATCTGCCCTCAGCAGCAGTTGAAATTACTGTTGCCCACTGGACTTTTATTTCTTACATATGGACAAATTTCATTCATAATGAACTGTCTACTCATCATGGACAATTAAGCTCCTCAAATGCCCATAAAATTCATTGAAATAATGGAATGGGTGGCATTCAGCTGCAATGGGGTGAGGAGTTTGTAAAGGGCATTGTGGAAAATATTCTTCATGAAAGCATTTACAAGTTACTTTTTGGGACTACAACTCTCAGAATTTCAGAAATTCTGGAGGTTGTAGTCTAAAAAAGTAATTTTTCAAAGGACTGCTCTTCATATATCTAATCTGGGGGAAGACCCAGTTTTAGATGTCAAGAGATCTGTGAAAATCATGAAAGAGATGTTTGTCTTGAAATCAACAAAGATGTAGCTGACTCAGTATTGATGATGTGTATATGTTTGAAGATATCATTCAGTGAGTCAGATCACTGATTTGTCTAACCCAGTCCTGTCTATTCTTCATTCGTACCAGCTTTCTAGGAGTTTTAGGAGTCCTTTGTTTATATATCTATATCTATATCTATATCTATATCTATATCTATATCTACATCTACATCTATCTATATCTATCTATATCTATTTTACACATTATTTATCTACCACTGTGCAGTGGTCTCTGACTCTTTGTACCAAATAATGAAATCACAAAGTTGGGGCAGTTCATGTGAAGCTGAAGTAATGCTCCTCAGGGCAATATTGTTAACATGGCATTCTGTGATGGTCTCTCCATGGCCCTCCATTACAATGTGCAGAACAGCTTATTGTGCAAATGGCCATTGTCACAAAAGGAATGTCCTTCTGGTAAAGGAGGCACTGTTGCAGAAGGAGCTATGAAGGACTCCTGCATGGTTTAAAGCCAGTATCATGTTGGCACCCAATGACTAGTGTGGCAAGACCTTCTTCCCATCTACTTCCCCTTTACGCTGCCCAAAAACATCTTGTAGAAAGTTCCTCACTCCACTACAGCATGGTTTCAAGAGCTGAAGAGATAGCTGAAGAGTCCCGCCAGTGGAGCCAACCATATTAGATCCTCATTTAAGATCCCACCATTTTTGTCAGCTTCAGCATTCACAAATCAAAGATTTTCCATTTAGTGGTCTCTTCAGTTCTCTGGGAACATACAAGATAAAAACATGAAGCTTCTTTAATAATAACATTTTTTTAAAAATTCACCACTAACAGGGTTGGGTTTTTTTAAGCCTCTCTGCTACGTAGCTAAGGATATATGAAGTTATATAACATAGATGGTGATACAAATCCCAGCAAATATTTTTATTTTAAAAGCTCATGTTCTTTCTATCAATTTCTGGTTCTTTCTATCAAACTTATGAAGAAATTGTTGTGTTTTGTAAGTTGTCTGTATATATATAAAAATGAACTGGATAAAATCATCAACCATATGCGCTAGTCAAATTCAAGGGCCAAGATCTCACATGGGAGTTGCACAGTGTGAATCTTGATATGTAGACTTACGGATTGATTTGTGTATCCAGCCCCTGTGTTGAATAACAGTGTTGTGCAACTGAGTGGACAAATGAATGTGCAGCTGAAGGAGTACTGCCACTAACTGCATCAGGAGAAGGCAGATATGCATTGGATTCACCAAGAATCTGTATCTGCATGCATAACCACATGCACAACTCTGATTCTGTGACCTTGAACTAGATATAAAAGTTCTGCACCTGACAAAAATGTGCAAGTGTGCAAATGTTTGTAGGGGAACTTAGGAATGCCTGAGACACCAACAAGATTCCAGCCAATGCATCCAGCTTTTTCTAATACAGAGAATACGGCATGTACTTGTGCCATACGGTTGTTAAAAAAAAAAAAAAAAGGAGTCTATCGGGAAACAAGAAAACAAACAAAAGCACCACAACTCAGCACCACAAATGTGGCTGACTATAGAACACTCAAAAACCTCTGTCTGGACAAGCGAATCTGTCAGTCTCTTTTTCTTTCAGGTCTACTTTTTAAAAAGGCTAGTGCCTTCTCTCATATTTAAGAAATTTGTAAATTTTAGAAAGTCGTTTTTAGATAATGAATAGATAGTGAATCATGAAAAAGTCTCACAACCTGTCTCCATTTCCCTTCTTTTACAATTAAAAGTATACATCTCTGTCTCCCAGTGGCAAAATTTTCCACTTACAGAAGAGTCTTGGAAAGCCATCTATCTGTCTGTAGCAATGAAAACGAACATGATAGGAAGCTATGGAACTTGTGGCACTGGCCATTATTTCCCCGTGTAAAAGTAAGTTCTGAATATTCTTCGCTGGATAGAGAGCCAGCCAGGGCTTACTCCCTAGTTTCCACTGAGAGGAATATGTGCCTTTGTGTGTGTGTGTGGGGGGCCAGTATATAAGAATGAGGTAACAGTCTATAGAGACCTCGAGGTACAAGCAGAACTGAGATAGGAGGGCTATTTGAGATGGGCTGTTATTCATCTTGATTCTCCTCATAACAATTCAAGAAGAGGTGCTTCCATAGCTGACCACTCCAGTCCAGATTCTCTTGACCTGAATATCTAATAGTTTTCATCACATCAGGTGTTTCAATCAACAATCCTTATGTTTCGCACAGTCAAAACAAAAAACAACCTCTCTCTCTCTATGTAGGGGGCATCTGATTTCCAAGTGCAGCAAATCAACCATTTAGCTACTAGTAGCAAAGTGAAATTCAAGGCACCATGCTGAAAACTTTAAGGCCATTTCCACACTACACTGTTATAGTACTATTATTCCATTTTCAACATCCTATGGAACCCTAGGGTTTGCAGTTTAGGGAGGGACATTTAGGATTCTCAGCCAGAGAGCTCTTTGGCCTCAATACTACAAAGCCCAGAATTCCACAGGATGTTGAAAGTGGAATAATAGCACTAAAATAGCGTTGGGTAGAAATGGCCTAAGTCTATTTTAAGTCCATGGGTGGATTCTGTCTGGAGATGCAGAATACACTTCAATGTTTTTCTGACTTCTTAGCTACCATCCATCTAAAGGCAACCAGCAGTACACTTTGAAAAAGTTAGCTCTTAAAATAAAACAAAGAGACATAAGGGTGACCAGAAGTTTTTGGCATTGAATAAAATAGTATAAAGAAAGGAGGGAATCTCCTATGAAAAGCACCACCATTTCTGTGGGTTGTCTTGTGTGTCTACCCAGCTCTTCAGAGTCTAGGAAAGTTACCTGGACACAGCAGACTAGTATCTTTTACTTAGATTTTCCATGATGGGATGTTCATGCTGCTCTGTCTCAATATAACCTGTGGCTAAATTAATAAAGTAAAAATAGCAAAAACAACGATTAATAGCAGTACTGATCCTGCAATAAACTTCAGTTTACACCGCATTTACTCTTTCCTAAGCTATGAATCACTGAGACCTGTGGAAATAGCTGCACCAAGAGGGACACAGTGCTAAGTAAAAGGTAGGAAATTCATATGATTGTTGATATGCCATAATACAGAGCAGTGATTGACAAAATGCTGCCTCCTAGTTGTGTATATCTAACAAGACTATTTCTGAGATCTCTCCATCTCTCTGGACCAGCCTGTTTTTTGGCCTGAAACAAGAGTGAGTTATCTTTCCTAGAGCACTTCAGGATCAGCAATTCACCTTCTAAATAGGTAGTACTGCACCCGTGCACTGTTTAACATCAAAGAACACCCACTTTTTTCAAAACCAGAAGTCTATGTGGCCCCCCATAGAGGGTCCCATGGAAAGAAAAGAGACCCTCAGGCCTGTCCACAGTTGTTTGCTCCTCATATTCACAGTCCAAACAGGAATATGGAGAAGTTGCTTGTATTCACTTCATGTGAAAGACGGCTTTCTGTATATTAAATCCCCATATTCACCAAGGAGTTGGTCAAGCCATTGCTCTCTGCTGTGATTTCTAGCAGAATCCCACTCCAGGTGAGCTATTCCAGAGATACGTGTGTGTAACTATGCATGAACATTTGTGTGCCTACACAGAAATCATATGGCTCTTTTCTCGTATTATACTATTTTAAGTATAACATGGGGAAGGATTGAAAGCTCCTGATTTTTTAAAAAAATACTATACACAAAACTAAGAAGAGGCTAGCTTTCCTGCTGACACTCCTAATCAGAGGAGTTCAATACCATCTTTTCATTCCAATGAATCATCCCCCTGTAGAACCCTTGTGTGGTCTGGATTGAGCTTCAGTTTATTGGCAATCATCCAGTCCATTACTTTATCCACAACTCTGATTCACCACCTCTACTTTTTCATCCAAATCTGAGGAAAGAGATAGGGCTGAATGTCACCAGCATATTAATGGTAACTCATTCCAAATCTCCAGATGATTCATTCAGCTATTTCATATGTCTGTTTCTACAGGAATTTGGTCCACTCCATAGTTTCAGGGAAGGGGAAAAAAGTGGAACTGTAGAAAGCCTTATGATATAAATATCAGGGAGATACCCAGTGATGTAGACTCAAGTCGACTGACTCAGACTTCAGTCGGACTTAAGTCGCTTCAGTGACTCGACTCGGCAATAAATGATGCACTGACTTGACCCAACTCGACACTTGTATATTTTTAGTGACTGATTTGCTGCACTTGATTCAGTAACATAACACATTCATCCAGAAACCTTAGGACTTTGAATAATGGCCATTTCCATACCGGGCTTCTGAAACGGTGTAGAGCGACCTCTCACTGAGGTCTTCTACACCGTAGAGTGGACTGGCGTGGACTACTTTTCTTAGTTCCACACCAGAATCCACTCAGGAGCGGCGGGAACTAGTCAGGCTGCGTGTTTTTTAAAAACCTCTTTTTTGAGGTTTTTAAAAAGTACGGAGCGCGCAGCCCCGTGCTGCTCCGTCACCCAGCTCCAAAGTGGATTTGCAGGCGCGTGCAAGTGCTAGCCTGCAGATCTGCCGGGGGCGGGCTTCCGGCTGGCGAGCTTCTCCGGTTGGTGGAGAGCCTCCACCAACCAGAAGCCGCCATCTGGGACGCCGGAGGAGTGTGGAGCAGCGAGCTCGCGCTGCTCCGCGTAGCGACGGACTTACCCGGCCACAGGTAGGCTCCGTTTTAGCGTGTTTTCGCCTGTTTCCCCCCCACATGTGAAAAGGGCCAATGTTTTCATCTCTTTTTGCCTACTGGTTATATGACAATCTGTCTCAAGCCCAAAGTGTGGGCACATTTATCAGAGAGGAACAGCAAACGGGTTAGGCAATGGGCTTGAGGCAGGCTTGAGGTCTGCTCAGCAACCTGTAGAGCTGCATATTGGAGGAGCCTTCTAAAACTTTTCCTAAGAGTAGAAGACAAGATTTGCTCCCGTAGTGCAGGATGCATTTCTCGAAGGGGAACAGCAAATGTGTTAGGCAACAGGCATGAGGAGGAAGGATCCTTCCTTCTAAAGTTTTTGAAGCTTCAGTTATGGGGACTAAGGCCCTTTCGGCACGAGGCGAGGGAATTGCTCCGTGCCGTTACTCACCGCTTCTTCTGGGGTCCGAAGCAACACGGACTGTCCCTGAAGCCCTTCCGCAGGGATCCTCCTTGGTCCAGGGCAAATCGGAGCAGTGCAAGGTCTGTAGATCCGCACTGCTCCGGCTTCCAAAATGGCAGCTTCCAGCTTCCAAAATGGCGGCTCCGGCTTCCAAAATGGTGGCTTCTGGCTTCCAAAATGGCGGCTTCCAGTTGTTCATGGGTCCTGACCAACCGCTGAAGCTCACCACACCTAAAGCCCACCCTCCACAGATGGCAGGTTCACATTGGTGTGAGCCTGCGAATCTGCACAAGAGAGCAGGAAGACAATGGAGCGTTCCAGGAAAATGAAGACCTGTTTTTCTGGTCTTTCAAAAACACGCTGGAAGACCACTTGGGGTCGTCTTGGAGCAGACTGAGGTGCAGATCTCCGGTAAGTAGTCCGCTCCTAGTCCACTCCAAGGTGCAGACGACCTCCGTGTGAGGACGCACTGCCCTGTTCTAATTGCCTGGTGCGGAAAGGGCCTAAGAAGGATCCTATTCCCCACTTCTGAAAAATCCTCCAGCTTCCACAGTGAGAAGTAAGAAGGATCCTATTCCCCACATCCGAAGCTGCTGATTGCAAAATCACAAACGTGGATAGCCAGCTTTGCTTAAATGGTTAAAACTGACTATATTCAATTCTGTCAAAATATTCTGGAATATAGGTTGGGGTATAAAGTTGACTCCCAGACTTGAGACTTGATTTGAAAGTATCTTCAAGGACTTGAGACTTGACTTGAGACTTGGAGTAAAAGACTTAAGTACATCACTGGAGATACCTATCTTCTAACAGCTCCTTCTGGAAATGGCCAAGTAGGCAGGAGAAGAAGAAACACCAAAGTATGCTATCCCAGACCTTCCAAGGAGATTGCTTTTCCTGAAGAACAGCATAGTCAGTAGTATAGAATGACAGCAGGGTCACAGTCTTCTATCCTTCCATCAGAACGCCTTAGGTGATCTTCCAATATTGAACATAACAGAGTCTGGCTGCTGTTATCAGATCTTTCTATGGGTCTATTATATTAAGTAAATATAATTTGGGTTTCATCTTGAATTGTTTTGTGAATCCTTCTCCAGAAGTTTCTTGCATACTGACATGTCCACCACATGTGGTAATGGGTACCTGGGGTATCTCCACACTTCCAACATTGCCCACTTCCAGTTTTGGTTATTTGGTTAAAGTATAAATTTAAAGGCTTAAAAATGAAATGATTTTGGATTAATAGAATGCAGTAAAGTATAGAGATGAAAATGAATATGTTGGTATAGAACTACAATAATGAAAAATGTGGTAAGACGTAACAGAATAATATGATGTTTAGTATGTTCAACCTTCAGTAGAAAAAGAAATCAATAACAGGTGATATGAAAGATGCTACGACAAGAGGCTACAATCGGGGAAAAATGCATAAAAATGGAATGGGGGGGAGGAAGGTGTAAGTAGTAAATAATGTTGAAATAATTGTGAATGTAAATTTCTAAATTTTAAGAACTGTTTCTTTTTATTCTAAAATGAAATGTTAAGAAAATACAAGGAGTAGTTGCAATCAGGGGAAAGTTATTGCAGTTCTTCATCGCCATTAGTGAATTTTGTTGGGTGTTGATCCCATGCTTTCAAACAGTGGTGGAACTTGGAATGTGTGGTGGGGGGAGCAAGGTGGGCGGGGCTATGGTGTGAGGGGCATGGCCACTGTGTGGTGGGCGTGGCTGCAGTGTGTGGGGGCATGGCCAGGGCGTGCAGGAGCATGGCCAGGGCATGCGGGAGCCTGGCTACGGGCCGAGATGCCCCAGAAACATTACCGCTTGGGGGGAATCCCCCCCGGCCCCCCATTCCTATGCGACTGCTTTCAAATGTCAGTTAGAAGAAGATACATGGACAGTGCTATATACTCTTCCTGAAAGGTGCCTGCTCATCACTTTTCAAGAGATTTCCATTTCTCAGTTGCAAAGTCCACCCAGTTTTATCCAGAGAAATGATTCCCTGTGCATAAAATCTTTTTTTTTTTCTATTCCGAGTATCCTTTGCTCTGTTAACATCTTCTTTTTCTTTTTTCTCTTCTCAAATCAAGCCTTTCTTAATGCTCTCCAAATTTTCTGACTGAGGTATCGAAGGAAACGTTATGCTAAGGCTGATGAGCAGTGCTGACAATTGTACAAAAAGGCCATGGGAAAGATTACAAACATCGACACTGTTAGTTGCAGGGGCATTATCCATAAAGCATGTAATCCTATCCAAACCTCCCTACAACACTTTCATAGTGTGGCAGAATTCTTTTCTTTCTTTTTTGGGATTTTTTTTAATTTTCATCCAGTGATCCCATGTAATACGTAGTCTTGGCATTTCTTATCACTTCCAGCCATGCATTTCTCCATTTTTTAATGTTTGTTCCAAATTTCAGTTCTGTGCATCCTTTTTTTGCCTTAGACCAAAAGCCTATCGCATATTTTCATCATTTTAATTAAACTGGGGCCAATGCAGGGCAAATGTTTGATTTTGACTCAAAAGGTACATGCAAATTACAAATTCTAGCTGATTGGGGAGGGGAAAAACTGGAAAATGCTTTCTGCTCCAGCATTACAGGATTTTTTTTAAAAAAAATAGGCAAGCCTGACAAATCTATGATTGAGCATCATTTAAATGAGGAGACTATAATATTTTTGAGTGTGCATTCCTTCCTCCTTTTTTATTATCAGCAGCTTATGTTATCTATAGAAGAGGTAGCTTCCATGATTCTTTAATCTATTTCCCCATGCACTGCAATAGCCATGACAGCCCAAACAGGAAATGGTATTTTGTATTAATTGGGTAGCAATGGAAGAGGTGGTGGGTGACTGTGTGCTAAAAACAAATCATACATAGATAGAATCTTAAGTTTGTTGCTAAGTATTTAAAGATAAAAAGAATGCCCTTGTTATTCACTTCTACAGCCGAAATGGCCAGGAAAGGATCAGTCACTAGTACCCACGACTAGTATTTTCTATACCAGAAAACCTAATGCCAGGCTTTAATAGTTTGAATTTGACAGGCAAGATCCTGTTTGAAGCTGGCAGGGTGCAAAGGTCCATCAGCAAACTTGCTTAGAGGTCTGGGTGATGTAAAGGGAGGACAGCAGCAACCACCTAGGCAGCAGCTCCAGGGAGCCTTTCCAGCACATCACTGAAACCAACCAGTGGCTTTTCGAGTGCTACAAATGGGAGCCACCCCTTCACTGTTGTGCTGCTTTGTAAAAATGGTTAGGTAAGGAGGTTCTGAAATAGTGGAAAAAGTAGTTCTGCTAGCATAATTCCCACCAGTTGTTGTGTGCTCTCAAATTGTAGCATACGACAACCCCCTCCAAAGGTTTCCTTGGCACACTTTTTTCAGAGGAAGTTTGCCATTGCTTCTGTCTGAGGTTGAGAGTGTGTGACTTGACCAGGGTCACCCAGTAGGGTTCTATGGCTGAGTGGAGATTCAAACTCTAGTCTTTCGGCATCTTAGTGCAATGCTCAAACTACCCCCATCCAAGTAATAACCAGGCCTAACCCTGCTTAGTTTCTGAAATTGTAAGAGGAAATAGAAGATGGCCTTTTCTGAAATGACACCCTGATTGTGCCGTTCCTTCTTTCTAGAAGCCCAATTGGCACCAACATTAGAATCATTCTGGCAGCAAGTTAAAACCTGGGTTTTTAATAAAGCACTTGGGCCAAACTGGTTTTATCCAGGCTGAACGTGTTTTATATTATTCAGGATTGTTCTAACTGGTTTTGAGTTGTTTTTAAATTGAAAAGCTATTTAATATATTTGTAATCTTTTAAACTTTTTGTAATTTGTTGTTTTTAGTTGATTTCATTGTAAGCTGGCCTAGGATCTACGGATGAAAGGTGGGATCTAAATATTTTAATAACAAGTAAAATAAATAAAGCGTGTCCAGGGTGGTATGGTCACAAACAACAGTTCAACCACATAAACTACTTAAAACAACAGGAGGATTCCCACCTTTATGTCATTTTGCTTTCTGATATGGCAGTTTTCAAAGACACACAACAGTGAGAGTAGGACATTTGTCCCAAGCACAGATTCTTTAGGAGGTGGTCAGTCAACTGACTCAAGAGCTGCCCTTCTCTTGCAGCTCTTGATCTTGGGCACGGCTATTTCACAGTTCTTTTAGGCCATATTTGTCAAACACAAGGCCCGTGGGCTGAATCTGGCCCACTAGGCCATTTCATGTGGCCCTTGCTCCTCTCCTGCAGCTGCAGCACCCCCTGCCTAGTGAGCCCAACCCCTACGTTGCAGGCCCCCAGCTGCCGGTATTCTGAAGAAGGGCCCAGCAGCCAGCACTCGTGATTTACTTCTACTTCTGACTGCTCCTCTGTCCAAGTCTTGCTGTTAGAGTGTTGCCGTGGGTTACCATGGCAACACTCCATGCGGCTCACATGAGTTGGACAGATGAGCAGTCAGAAGTAGAAGTAGATCGTGAGTGCTGGCTGCTGGCCTCTCTTCAGAATCCTGGCAGCTGGGGGCCCACAACGTGGGGATCGGGCTCACCAGGTACAGAGAGGGGCAGGGGAGCAGAAAGAGCCAAGGGGAGGCGGAAGCAGAAATCATACAGATTTCTTACAGTGTCTTACAGAGACAACTAGCCCTTTGAGGGCAACCAAAATGCTGATGTGGCCCAAGATGAAATTGAGTTTGGCGCCCAATATGAGATAGAGCGCCTTGGCTAGTTGTTGCTGACGATGATTAACTTTATTTACATGCCATGTCCCAACATCCCAAAAACCTGGGACTCAACGATGCTTATAAATTAAAACAAATATAATGCAGCTAAAGCATAACAACAGTTTTGATTATATTAAAATGTAATATTTATTTTTTATTTATTCATAGCATTACATAGCATAATACTGTCCATTACAACACTACAGAACTACTTATCCCCACAACTACCTGTACTCAACTACTACTCCATAACAACAGTGACAACAAGAGAAGAAAAAATAAAATCATAACACATAACAGTGACAAAACAAATATACTCTCTCTAAAATTGGTTTCCAACTCTCCCAAAGCAGACTATATGTCATAATCTTAAATCAGTTTCTGTTAGTCAAATATCCTCTAATATACTCTGTTTTTAGAAGTTAAAATATAATTAATGTAAAAACTGTCAATAACATAAAAAAATGTAAAACATAAAATTAAAGATAGTTTTAAAATAGTACAATAAAAAGAAGAACAGCACCCTATTAAAAGCCCACTGTTTAAAAACATACAATTGTTGGAAGAAAAATGTTTTGCACAGTGATGGAAGGATGTCAATTTTAGTATCCCTAGAAAAGGATCTCCAAATCCCTAGAGCAGCCTGAGAAAACCTAATCCTGTCTCCCCAACAGATCGAGAAGGTGGTGAAACTGAGACAAGAGTCTGTCTTGAGGATATCAAGGGCTAGCCAGACTGACGCAGGAGGATGTGGTCTGTCAGACAGCCTGGACCTAAACTTTACAGGGGATCATACTTGTTGTTGCTGTGTGCCTTCAAGTCATTTCTGACTTACGTGACCCTAAGGCAAATCAATCACGGGGTTACTGGGACTGAGTATGTGTGAAGTAACCAAGGTCGTGCAGTGGGCTTCCATGGCTGTGTGGAGAATCGAACTCTGGGCTCCAGGGTTATAGTCCAACACTCAAACCATTACACTACACTGGCTCTCAGGGACCATACTACTCCCTTGTTAACACAACTGCCAGTTTGTTTCTGGAGTCAATTCAAAGTGTGCTGATTATGGTTTATAAAGCCCTACATGGCTCAGGTCCAGGATGTCTGCTAGGTTGTATCTCCCTATAAGCGTCTGCCTGACCCTGAGCTCATCAGGAGAGGCTCTTCTCTCAGTCCCATCACAAGCACAACTGGTGGGGATGCGAGAGAGGGCCTTTTTGGTGGTGTCCCCTATACTCAGAACTCCCTTTCCAGGAGGCCAGAATGGCTCCGTTCCCGCTGTCTTTGCAGCACCAGGAAAATTCCTTTTTATTTCAGCAGGCTCTTAAAATGCAAAGTTTTTAAAGAATGAGCTTAGGGATGCTGTATTGTTTTAAACTGATCTGCTTTAACCGCTTTTTTAAAAAAATCTTTAATCATATGTCTTCTTTTAAAATTTAGTTTTAACTCATTTTAATCTTGTCAACAGATTAATCTCATTTTAATGTTCACTTTTTGCATTTTTTAGGTCTATTGTGTTTTAAAATTATAGAACACATTGATTACCTGTTTTGGGAGAAAAGTGGGATATTTTTGTTGATGGTGTGTAGGACTTTATGCATCATGTCCAGAACTTAGAATTGTTCCTGGAAACTCCCTGGTAGCCAGGGAGTTTTACAATATTATTTTTGGCCCCAGCGACATTATCACATAATGGTACCAAATGTGATTGGAATCCTCTGGCCTCGGATGACCATATCAGGTGCTCGAGATAGCTTGAAGCTGCAAAGAACCTTTGTGGCATCAGAGAAACTAAGCTAAGGGTAGACTAAGGAGCCATTCGCTGTGATAGCAGGGCAGGTAATGGCGTCGACTGAGGCAAGGCAGAGAGAAAGATGAAAAGCTAAAAAGAAGGCAAGTATGAAGAAGTAAGATATGGGTTCAGCACGTCCATTAGGATATGCTATTCATTTGTTTGTATGAAATAGACACAGGCAACTCTTTTAGCTTGTGACAGCTGTGGTCACGCAATTCACCCAGTAAGAAACAATTTCTCAGGAAGAATCCTGAGTTTTTGGTCAGAGTTGCATGAAGGGACAGTTCTCGCCTGTTCAGCCCTATTCTGTGATAATTTTAGCTAAGGTGCTGTAAACTCACTGTATTCTTCAATGCCTAGTATTGAATGAGGATATTCTCGGTGCACCTGTATACTAGCATCTTCAGGAAAACACTTATGTGAACCAAGGCCCAGGAAACCCAGGAAAGAATTAATTGTCTTATAGCATTTTCCCCACAAAAACACTTGCAAATGGGAACAGCTGATGCATTGACAACATACACACATGTAGGTGTTCAATATGCAAAGCACATCCCGGCATGCACAGGCAGGTGCATATAGAGGCAATTAGCCTATCTGAGCACATAGGTGCCAATTTGCAAATACCCTAACTGCAGGTGCATGGGCAAATACTGCTGGAATAATCAACGCCTCCCAATTTAAATAGTCAGCCTATGGGGCCATGTCTATTTATGAACACATCTTTGCAGTTTGATACTTAGAGCAGTAGCACTTCTACTGCCATTTGAAATGCTGTAATGTGTACGGACAGGGATGGCAGGTTTCTGCTAATATAAGTTGTACTGAGGATGTGAGAATAATCTCTGAGCTCCTAATCTTTGGGCACTTTGATTCAAAGGTTTTACTTCTACTTCTTTTATTTTTTTCACTAGACTATTAAGAATTTTAGACTGTGATCTTATGCGCATCCTTGAGAATGTCCTGAATTCTATTAGTAGTCCCAATTAGTGTGGGTCTATTCAATCAACTCTGTATGGTCTGTCGCTGGATTCTGCTCAGTTCTGTTTATGCTGGCTGTGCAATTCCAGCCACATTTATGAGTGTTTATAAACAGCTTAGATTTTTTTTAACAAAAATTAAAGCAGCATAAAATGACAATAACATATAATTCACTAAGGCCGCTATGAATGTGTAACTTAGAGTCACACATTTGTGACTAGTTCATATTCATATTCTGTATATATCCACTAGTTTAGGGGATATGTAAGGGACCATGAAAGTCCCCCAGTCTTCACTTACTAGGCAGCAGCCACTGTGAGCGACAAGGTTCTATTCTCCTGCTGATCAGGAACCAGCTGATTGATGTTCCCACCCATCCCTCCTATGAGCGCTTTCCAGTGCAACTGGAAAGCGGGAATCCAATTCTGGCTGTTGCACAAGGAATTGCTCAGGGAAGATGGTAGAAACATCAGTCAGTTGCCTCCTGCTCAGCTGGGGGACAGACTTCTGTCACTTGCATTGGCTGCTACCTGGCAAGTAAGGATTTTGAGGGTTGGGAGACACTGGCCCTTTCCACGTGATGCACCCAACCCATCATGGGGATAGGAGAAGGACAGAGCTGGGATGACGCTTATGCACAATGTTGTCCCTACCCCATCCTTCTCCTGGCCCCACACGGTACAATTGCATCTCAAATCATTGCTGGATTTTCCCTGTCAATGACCAGTGATCGCACCACCCTCTCGGGATGCACCTGCACTTATCTTGTCTGTGGAAGTCCTGGAAGTGCAATGGCTGTACTTCTTGCCTCTGTGCAGCCTGGGACAGTACCCGGCTGCACTGCAGCAGGAAGAGGCATGGCCATTGCACTTCCTGGTTCCTGGAGACAGCCAGTGCAGAAAGGAGTGCTCCATCGCTGTCCTCTCCCAGGAGAACTGCTTCCACCATTGTTGCCACACACTGCCGGGACAGAGGTAAGCTGTGGAAAGGGCTACTGTTTAGCTATATAATTGAAGTGGTTACCTAGCTAAATAGATGATAAAGAATTCTATTTAAAGAGATAAGATGGCGGGTGTGATTCCTACATGGCAAAGGTTGTCCTACAGATATGGGTAACCACTGGGTCACATCCATGGTCAGGATCACTGTCTAGAGGGTTTTTCTTTGCTTTTATCAAATTCTGGCTCTGGCTCTTCCCACTAGAAAGCCATGGAATCCTGTGTGGAAATCTGAGGAGCAGGAGTAGTTGTTCAGGTTTACCACGAATGGAAGATATGAAACAGAGAGGAACCACAAAAAAAAAATAGTTTAATGTTTTCTACTTTATTCCAAGGTCTAGAGTCACTACTGGAAATCTTTGTGTCTGTCTTTACATGCTCTTAGTCTAGGGATCATCCAACAAATAACATCCCCATGTAGGGCTTCTAAAGAGAATGTACAGTCATCCCTTCATATTTGCTAGGCTTAGGGGCACAGGACTCCTGTGAAAGTGGAAAAAACATGAATAACTCTAGGCCCTCCCAAACCATATTTAACACACACAAAAAATATGATCACCGTATTCAATCCACCATGGATTCCTTTGAGGCATCTGGGTCCCTTCACAAGGCAGAAGTGGGTGGCTGGTGGGGCTTCCTGCCACCTCCACTGCTGCCCCACACCATTTTTAATAAGGACTTACAAGCCTCATTCGCAGTTTCTTAGTCTCACGAGGTTTGCAGTCCTTATTAAAAGTGGCATAGGGAGGCAGCAGAGGTGACAGCAAATAATCTGTGAATAATCAAATCCACAAAAGTGAAACCCACAAATGTGGAGGGCTGATTGTAGTCAGATAGCATTGCAGTAGCTACTCCAGAAGCAACTGGAATGGATAGCAGTGAAGATTCCAAGTAGTTGGTGGGGGCAGGAGGGTTAGATGCAAGATTTCAGAGTACTGTAATATCTTGTTTCAGGCCCCCACTTTCTCTTACAGTCTGCAGTATCTGCTTCTGCCACTTGGTGGGGTACATTCTTTTCTCTAAACAACAACACACAGATTAAGATATAATATTTATATAGTCCATGAAGTCAGTGTTCGGTTGGACTGTACAAGGAAGGCTTCCATAAATAGGTATGTCTTCAACATGTGTCTAAGAAAAAAGAGTTAGAGCATGTTGAATTTCTCATGGAGAGGCATTCTACATCCTGCTCTCAAAGATTGTAGAGAAGATGTCAGGAACATATTGTATTAGCAGGAGGGCCTTTCCAGATCCAGAACTCAAATAACGAAGTTAGTCTTGCAGGTAAGGTGGTAAAGAACATTCAAACAGGTTTTCATCCAATATCCTCTAACATTCCACAGATGAAAACCAAGACACATGCGGCCAAGCAACATCAGAGTGTGGTCAAGATGTCAGAAGTTATTAATGAGGGAAAAAAGACAAGCTACAAGAAGCTGCAGCAGTATACTTTTGCTTGAATCTAGTGGGAAGGACAAGTTTCCATCTCCTCCTTTCATCCCTGCTGAGCTTTTGCACTTTGGCCTCAGTTTGCAGCAGCTGAAGCAAACCTAGAACAAGGTGGGGAGGAGTGAGAGGCAGAGAGAGAAATTGGGACATTTAAAAAGCAGTTTAAAAGTGGAATGACAGAGAATTAATTAGGACTATTCCTACCCAAGTGGGACATCTGGAGGGTATGAAGGATGTCTGAATACATCAAGACACTTCACCCACTAGTGCTTTTGCAAAAATTTCACAATTTCTTTTCCCTTCTAAACACCTTTCATGAAAATTTCAACTCCTTCAGCAGGAAGTGTTATGTGTACCTAATAGGCTTCCCAGTCAGATCTCTGGCCAAAGTGTTCTGCACCATCTACAGCTTGCAGACCGGTCTAAAGGGCAACCACTACATAGAACATATTGCAATAGTCCAAACTTGAGGTTACCAGGTGTCTAATAGGACAAATCATACAACTAATTTGACTAAGAATGGGGATATCCTTTTGACATGAATTAATTTAGTTTAAATAACCTTAGAAATGCAAACTGTAGCTGGAGTCTAGTGCACCATCATTTAAACTTAATATTTGAAGAAAAAATTAGCTACTTGTATAGCTCAACAAAACAGCAGTTTGTTCTCCACCCTCTCTCTTTCTGATAGGAAGAGGTAAGTGACAAGTACAGATGGAATGTCTGAAAGGGAAATCACCTCTGGCATCAATTGCTTTTAACTTACTGATTCTGCTTGAGTTCTTCTTGGTCACCAGCAACTTTGAGCTTAGCTTAAGAGTCACAGCTGAGAGTCCCAAGATGTTTTGCATCCTTATTCAGAAAAGAAAATAGCTCCCACTGTATTGGCCATTGAATCTTTAGCACTTCTTAGGCCCTTTTCACATGTGGGTGGGGGGGAACGGGCGAAAACGCCCAAAAACGGAGCTTGCCTCCAGCCGGGTAAGTCCGTCGCCACGTGGAGCAGCGCAAGCTCGCTGCTCCACACTCCTCCAGCATCCCAGATGGCAGCTTCCAGTTGGTGGAGGCTCTCCACCAACCGGAGGAGCTCGCCAGCCGGAAGCCCGCCCCCGGCAGATCTGCAGGCAGGCACTTGCGCGCGCCTGCAGATCCACTTTAGAGCCGGGCGACGGAGCAGCACGGGGCTGCGCGCTCCGTGCTTTTTAAAAACCTCGAAAAAGAGGTTTTTAAAAAACACGCAGCCCGGCTAGTTCCGGCCACTCCTGAGTGGATTCTGGTGTGGAACTATGAAAAGTAGTCTATGCCAGTCCACTCTACGGTGTAGACGACCTCCGTGAGAGGTCGCTCTACACTGTTCCCCCCCCCCCATGTGAAAAGGGCCTTATAGGATAATAGCTTCTACCTCCCCTGCAGCCAACTGGTGAGGTTAGGGTTACAAAACAGGCTCTGGGGCTGAGATCTCTCTCTCCCTCCTAGGACAGGGGAATGCTCAGGGGTAAGGAGGAATGGCTGGGAGAACTACTGCTACTGCCACAAGCATCTCCTATCAGGCTCAACACAGTATTTTTGCTACCTGACGTAAAGGTCAAGAGGGCACCAGCCCCAATCCATATGCAAAAGCTGACCAGATTGGCTGTTGATTCTTATTTCAGCATTGGTCTTCCTTCAGAATCTTTCATTACACCATGATAGCACAGGAGCGAGAACCGACACGGTGTAGTGGTTTGAGTGTTGAACTATGTATGACCTTGAAGACCAGGGTTTGAGTCCCTGCTTGGCCATGGAAACCCACTGGGTGACCTTGGGTGTGTCTCACACACACTCTGCCCCAGAAAAAAAACCCTAGAGTTGGAAATGACTTGAAGGCAAACAACAACAACAATAACATGGGATGGGGAAATGGAGGGCAGACCATCTGGCACATTCTTCACCCCATGTCCTCTAGCATCTGCATAGCATCTGCTTCACTTTGCCTCGTGGTAAGGCCAGTTCTGTCTTCTTGCTGAGGAGATTCCCTCACTTTGCGTAATGATAGGGCCAGTCCTGTTTAGAGTACCTGAAGGCAGGCAGTGGAAAAGTGGCCCAAATATCAGTTGACATCCTGCCTGGGGCTGAAACACAGCAGAACATTAGCTTAATGCTGGTGCTTATTTTTCTGAACAGGCTTGATAGCACGGCAGAGCTATTTTTGTATTAGTCCTGTCCCATTTAGTAGATTCTATGCTTCCCATACTGTCATTGTCAGGCAGCATAGTGTCTCCATCATGTCTTCATGACACTTTGAAAACAGAGCTGCCAAAACAGGAAGAAAAACCACTAGACAAGGAGGCTTCGAGAAGCAATGAGGAAACATCCTAAAGGTACACTTTTCCGCGCCCTCCCCCACCCCGTCCCTCCTGTCTCAGAAAGAATGCAAAAGCCTTTGGAAAAGACTCTGCATCTTCTTAGGAGGTATTTTCCTCTCAAAACCAAGTATGAGCTGGTGGGACCCCGCCAGAATGCACAAATACTTAGTCGAATGAACAGCATCAGCCTAATCTATTAGTCTAGTATGTATGTAGTTTCCAAAGTTTCTGGATGTAGTTTCCAAAGATGTTTTTTTAACATGAAGAAATGTGAAGACACACATGCTTCCCAGTGGAAATGTTGCAGTCCAGATGAAGGTTTTCCATGAGCCGTTAGGTCAGTATAAAAATTACAAGGCCTTTGGATCTGTGCAGGTATCATCACGCATTAAAAAAAGAAAAGCACAAGATCTTGTTTTTTCCAGAGGTTCATCAGAAGAGGGGAAACATGCATGACTCTGTCCTTTTGCCTCCCAGGATATCAGAACATGCATTTGCTCAGAACAGTTCAGCCAGCCCAACTTGTAGAAGGGGTATCTTCTGAGTAGTACCAATGTCCAGGTGGACACATTTTTGCAAAATCAAAGCACAAATGTACATGGATCTCATGAGACTTTGAAAGAATTTGTTTGGCTAGAGTCTTGCAAACCTGATCTGAGGATTTTAAAGCAAATTGTTTGGGGGAAGGGGCACAATGTCTCAAAAGGTAGCCTAACATTAGGTAGCAGGGACCGCATGATGGGTGAAATTGGGACTGTGATATAAGATATTGTAGTTCGCAATTTATTTCCAAGTTATGGCAACCCTAAATTGAACCTATCATGGGGTTTTCTTGTCCAGATTTGTTCAGAGGGGGTTTGTCACTGCCTTCCTCTGAAGGCTGAGAGAGTGTGACTTGCCCAAGGCCACCCAATGGGCTTCTATGACTGAATAGGAATTCAAACCCTGGCCTCCCAGACTACTAGTCCGACACTACAAACTACAACTACAACCAGGTACCTACAAGTTTGCAAGGAAAAAAATCAGTAAGGGAATTTTTGGGAGTATGCAGCCCATGGTTTCCAACATCTTTGTACAAAAATATACTTTATGGCAAAGAGAACAAACTTGACTTTTTTGTTCAGAAAGGCAAATACAGTTAAACAGGGAATGCTGAAACCTGGGTAGGAAGAAACTCATGATTTGAATGTAGGACTGTATACTCCAGTCACGTAGGGATGTGGGGGAGGGGGGGACGATTCTCCCCAGGTGGCAATGTTTCTGGGACATCTCGACCTGTAGCCACGCCCCCGCGCACCCTGGCCATGCACCACGCACTGCAACCACACTCCCGTGCACAGTGGCCACGCCCCTCATGCCATAGCCCTACTCCCTCCCGCTCCCCCCTCTACACACTCCAAGCTCCACCACTGGTATACTCCCAAGCTTGTCTGCGTTTTGAGATCCGCTGGGGAAGCTCTTCTCCCTGTCCCACCACCCTCATGCATACATCTGGTGGGAACCATACCCTACACCCCTCCATCCTGCAGGAGGTGCTATTTTCATAATTGAACATATTCATGGCTGAAAAACATGATTGAAGGCATGGTGACCAGAAAGTGTGTTTCCAGGTCAAGCTGACCTGAGACATTGTCAGGTCATAAGTTCAGAGAGGATTCAGCAGGAAACCTAGACCCTAATGGGTCTAGCTAATTCTTTCAACACCTCAGGCTCTGTGCACACCCCAAAACAATGGAAGACAAATTGGCCAGGTGAAGCAATTAGGGCTTGATTTCACCCTAGGGAAAGCTTCCCTATATGCCCTGACCTACCAAGACATCAAGAGACTGTCATGACTCCCATCAATATTTTATCACCTAAAGCTAAGGTAATCAGCCCAGTTCTGTGGGAAAGCCATTCCAGCCATTGAGAAAGCCATTACAGATTTGTCCATGAAACAGGGTATATAAACCCTGGCCTTGGTTCCAGCAAACTGTAGTACATTGGGCATTTTATGCTCCATGTGGTGCCCGAGACCTCCGTCCCTCTGTGTTCAGATGCTATCTGAGCCATTTTGCTGTGACCCCTTCTTCAGGACTGGTAACTATCATCCTTTCTACTCAATCTCTCGCTATCCAACTTTTCTTGCCTCAGTTTCCAATAGCCTTGTATGATTCTTCAGAGTGTCTGATTTCTCATGTGTTTGTCAATTCGAACAAAATACTTTTTTTAACTTTAAACTGGACACCTTTGTACAGTTAGTTTTGGTATACACAGGTGAAAAGATCCTGCCATTACCCTCTTCTTGCAGGCCTCCTTTGAGCTATAATTTCCCCAAAATCTAAGGAGACGCTGGCATTGCAGGTGGGCCCTAATGTCCCCCCACCTCTTAGGGTAACATGGTAGCTGCTCCTAGGCTTTGGAACTGCTTTTCCAGAAAGGTTAGTTTGGTACCCTTCTTGCTATCTTTCCAGAGGCAGGTAAAGATTAAAAAAAAAAAAAAGCCCTGGAAGACTGATTTGTCAAGGTTAATGGTCCTTGTATAATACGCTAGCTTTTCTATTTGCCATTTTCTTTTAACAGTTTATATTTTTAACAAGTTTTAATTTGTTGATGGTTTAATTACAACTTCAACTTTTGCATGTTGCTATTTTTTAGCTATGTATGCTGTAACTGTCATAAGCCACGTTGAGTCCCAAACTGGGAAGCAAGGGAGATATAAATATGATGACAACTGCAATGTAGGGATTGAAGCCTATAATATTTTCAGAAGAAAGTAGGACAAAGAGGAATAAAGGACTAGCAGCATTATTTTGAAATAGGAGGTTTTTAAAGGAGAAGAATTGATGGCAACCTATCAGTATTAGCTTTCCTGTACCGTCATGGGACGGGACTAGATGATCCTTAGTGTGACTTCCAACTCCACAATTGTATGAGCCATGGCTAAAAGTCATCTGTTGTGCATCTAGGCTGCTTTGATGAGCTAGACCTCTGTTAGCAGTCTTTGAGGGTGACGGCAACTTGCAGCCCAGGTGCAGCAGCTAGTATTCCATGAAATGAAATAAATCTGTCAGATGCTTCTGAGTAAAAGCTTGCAGACGGTTATGAAAATAAATCTGGGTTGAGTTACTGGCATGCAAAAAAGCCTTGTGAAAGGTATTTTTGTAAAATATTGGGGCAACAGCAAAAGGGCTAGGAGACTGGGGTGTGCATGTTGGGAAAAGTAATCCCAGCTTCTGACTTGAACAACCTATGTGGACACCATTTGAACAATGGTATTTTTTTTTCTCCCCCTGTAAAGAAAGACACTGGCTTTAGCTGTAGTGAAAAGCTATTCTTCCAAGAACCAGGAAGGGAACCACAGCCCATACTCAAGAGAGTTGTACGTTTGCTCTTTTTGCATCAGGGACAATGCAAGGAAACTGTGAAGGAACATCTGGGTCCCAAATAAATTCTGTTTATCAAATTAAAAACTGCCTCTTAGTCTGAAAATTTGAGCAGAAAGCACTGGAATAAGAATTATGAATGCCATGGGAATGGACATTCCTTGTAACTTTTAACATTCTTATACACAAAGGGCATGCCCGCACACTACAGACTTGTACAGGTTACAAAGTTATTCTGTTGCCAGCACTGGGGATCTTAGTTCGTTTGTGGGTTAAGAATCTCTTATACAGAATTTGCAGCACTGAATCTAAGTACTATATAACACTAGTAGTTCTTCAAAGGAATGTATGGCAGTTAAGCTGGAATAAAACCAAATGTAGGTTTATAATGTAGGCCCCCAGCGTATTTCTTCACAACAGCTTGGGCTATGCATTGGAGTGTGTAAAACATACTGGCTGAGATCCTGCATTGGGGATTTGGTGCTGACATTAGTCATCAAGTCAGCTTCGACTTATGGTAATCCTATAAATCAGAGTGTAAATCTCCACATGCAGAGTTATGCATTAATTGTGTTCCACAACTGTTGTGCTGACCAACATTGTGCCACCAAATTAAAATGCCAAATATGCACTTGAATGCATGCTCGAATGCACATGTGCATACAATACACAATGCATATAGATGCACACCATGCATCCAGGCAGAATGTTTCTGTGTCTCCAAGCAAAGTGGCACTGAATGTGCAACTCTGTTTCTACAGTCATGAAATAAACGTTGCTGTTGCATATGAGACAATAATAATAATGACGATAATAATATTATTATTGCTTCCTTCCTTTTGTGTTTGTGTGCATGCATGGATATCTTAGGCCCTTTTCACATGTGTGGGGGGGGAACGGTGTAGAGCGACCTCTCACGGAGGTCGTCTACACCGTAGAGTGGACTGGCGTGGACTACTTTTCGTAGTTTCACACCAGAATCCACTCAGGAGCGGCCGGAACTAGCCGGGCTGCGTGTTTTTTAAAAACCTCTTTTTACAGATTTTTAAAAAGCACGGAGCACGCAGCCCCGTGCCGCTCGGTCGCCCGGCTCTAAAGTGGATCTGCAGGCGTGCGCAAGTGCGTGCCTGCAGATCTGCCGGGGCGGGCTTCCGGCTGGTGAGCTTCTCCGGTTGGTGGAGAGCCTCCACCAACTGGAAGCTGCCATCTGCGACGCCGGAGGAGTGTGGAGCAGCGAGCTCGCGCTGCTCCACGTGGCGACGGACTTACCCAGCTGGAGGTAAGCTCCGTTTTTGGGCGTTTTCGCCTGTTTCCCCCCACACACACACATGTGAAAAGGGCCTTAGATTGTACATCTTTGACAGGATCCACTGCTTTTGGTGGTTTTACTTGCACAGCACCATGTAAATAGATGGTGCTATATAAATAAATGATGATAATAATATCCAACCACACTGGAAAACTTGCGCACACATAAGATGGGATTCCAATCATTGTTAAGCACATTCAGTCCCCAGATTTCTGATGGCATGGATTTTCTAGTTACCTATCTCTGAGAAAAACTGAGTTATTTTAGGACTGCATGCACTGGCTCAGTTTCAGCCTGACTTTGTTTTCGTAAACAACCCATAGAGGAAAGATGGACATAGCTGCGTGATGGGAGCAGTGAGCTGGATCCAAGCCATTGTAGATGTCTTATAAGACAGGGGTCTTACAAGAAGTGCACTGGCTTCTAATTTATTTCCAAGCCCAGTTCAAGGTCTTGGTTTTGACCTTCTTGTTGTTTTACTTTTGGTTAGCCGCACATGGGGAATTCCCAGTCAGAGGCATATCGAGGGTGTGGCAACTGGTGTGTGTGCCTTGAGTGCCAATGCCAGGGGGTGCAACCCGCCCTCACTCCCACCTTGACCTGGGCTTGGGCCTGGCCCTGGCCGTGGCCCACCACTGCTCCCAACTCCTACCAGGGTCCTTCCTTGCCCATTTAGGTAGCAGTACCAGTTGCAGCAGCAGGAGCCCTCCTGTCTGCCACCCCCCCTACCTGCTGCCACCACCCCCACCTGCCCCTGCCCCTGCTGTGGTCCTTGCTGGCCCAGTGCAGCAGCAGCGGTGGTGGCTGTGGCAGCAGCAGCCCCCGCAACCCTGCCCCCCGCCCCCACCTGGGTCCTTCCTGGTCCAGTGCGATGGCAGCAGCCACCCCCCCGCCGCCCCCCACATGCCGCCACTCCCCTGCACCTGCTGGGGTCCTTCCTGGCCCTTCCCGGTGAGGAAGAGGAGGAGGCTATTTGCTGGCATATGAGACTCACTTTTTTCCCTGAAAAATACTATTTGAAAATGGGGCGCATCTTATACGCTGGCAAATACGGGTATATTGCTTTTCCCATCAAACAGTGGCAGGAGATGCAAAAAAGGGGGGGGGCATTTCCATCACAAAATGTGAAATGAGTGAATTTTGTTTTGTGCCCCTATCTTTGACACATTTATTTATTAATTAAAATATTTATATTCTATCCTATATCAGGGGATCTAAAGACAATGTTCAAGTAAAATAAAAAGTTTAAAACAATTCAAAATTTAAAATAATAAAATTACTCTAAATCATATTGGTATTCCCAGCTAGAATAGAGCCATCAGATCAATTGGGTTTACCTATGTGAGGATTCAGCATTCAATAGCTGACACAATGGGTCTGTACTATTTGCAATTAACTAAAAGGATTTTAGCTAATAGGTTGTGATAGGTGTACTGAATGTATCTCTAGTAGTTGTTATATGTTTCTCCCACCCCACCTCCCAAATTATTAGGAAATGTCACACAATATGGATCTCATCAGCAGAGTAATGAAATTTGCAAAGCTCAAACTGAACAACAGCCAGTCCTACACCCACCCACACATAGGGTTTAGCAGGGAAATAAATAAGCTTAGTCTTCCTTGAAGGACATATAGTTTACTTGCAAATTATTTGTTCATAGTCATGGAGGAAAAGGGGGAAAAAAGAATGAAAATGGCTTCATTTTAGAAAGAAAGAGGGTATAAGTTAAGTAAATAATGAGCAAGCAAACATGCATGCCACCTAGCAATCAGTGTAGGCATGCAAATGTGGATAACTATGACACAAATGATCAGAGCTAGGATATGAATTTGGAATGAATAAGGGACAAAAAATCCTTCAGATTGGCTCGCAAAATCTAGGGATTTCACTGACACCGTGCAGCTCCATGCCACTCCCATTCCTGTCAATGGGACTTCAGTCAGAGGACAGCTTCCCAGTGGAAAGTGTCTGATGGGGATAAGTTGGTATTTACTCAAGCACAATGAATTCTAACATAGCTGCACTGGAAGCCATCATTTCACAGCTTTTACCCAGTGATTTTGTGGGAAGTAAAGCGATTCTCTTGAAAACAGATCAATTAAGGCATCCTTCAACTGCCTGCCTGCACAACTTTGTCTCCCTGCCAACAGCTAATCAGTCCCTCGGTCCCAGCAGCTTCTTTCGCCTGGTTGTTTTCCTCAGGATCCAAGCGTTTTATTTTCAAAACTGTACTTGGGTGATTTATATAGATACTGTACTTCTACATTTAAAAAAAAAAATCCAGGCTCTAATTTGATTTGTAATGTTCCCCAAAAGCCATTCTTTCAAAATCTCTTTTTAACTGTGGCTAATTACGCACATGCGGTTGTGAGATACCAAAAATAAGAGCATCTGATATCATGTTTATTATTTCTCTCACAAAGGGGAAAATCATAAATTCTTTTTAATGGGATCTTTAATAATAAAAAAGAACATAATCATTACTATCAAAAGATAAATGGCTTCCATGGGGTTTACTCACCAGCACTTTGTCTGATTACCTCCCTGTTATACTCACAGCATTAATTACTGGAGACTAATTAGACAAAATTGCAATGTAAACTCTGATGAAAACTAGTCTGACACACTCTTAGCGCTCTTCTGTGCTGCAGCTAGTTTACCTTCAGGTAGTCATTAACTAGTCTAAAATAAGACCGATTGGCATTCAAAACTGCTAGGATGTAACTCTCTGTGACCCATAAACACTTCTGTGCATCCCAGGTACCCAGAAGCCGTATGTAGCTGTGGCCAGTGCTTTAGAAAGCACTGCCATCTTTATTTAAATGGGAGGTGAATCAGGTGAAGGGCTCCCAGGGTGAGTCCCAGGACCTGCTCCATCTTTTCAGGAAAAAAAGAGAAATCTTAGGGCAAGAGCCTGAAAAGAATTATCCCCTCTTCCCCCTTCCTCTGAAATATAGCCTCCAGCACTTGGGTTAAAATAAACTGACCTGGGAAGGTCGTATGAAAAGTGTTTAACCGTGCTGGGAGCTGACGGAAAATATTCTGGGCCAAACAAGATGTGTATGGATCTCCATAATAAATTTGGAAAGAACAGGAACTAAGGGACTTTCTGGTCTTTTTAATCCGTATCAATGTGCCCTACGAGAGACAAAAGTGGTGCAAACATATATATACCTTGAGCAGCTGTGTGTGGTTCTTTAGAACCATATTCAATAATCTGGGGGTGACAGGAAGGATTAATCTTACTATCCACCTAAAGCTTCAGTATTGAATGCTTATGAAAGAAGTCAGTGGATAGGCCAGATGGGGATGATGGGTGTTGTAGCCAAACCAGG
Source organism: Cyclura pinguis (assembly GCA_030412105.1). NCBI lineage: Eukaryota > Metazoa > Chordata > Lepidosauria > Squamata > Iguanidae > Cyclura > Cyclura pinguis. The sequence continues at coordinate 336,491,995 of CM059600.1, forward strand.
TGTACCTCATTTAACAAAGCCCTTGGCAGAAAGGTTCTTTTTTACAAGGCTTTTTATGCCTGCCCAGTATCCTCTTTCGCCCCTCATCCTCTGTACAGCTGGAAGGTTTTTTGTTTTTGTCTTTTTTAAGTAGCTTTGCCATTGGAAGGACAGGGAAGGAAAGCTGGAGAAACACAAAGACTTTTGGTGTTAACTTGCAGCAACATGTGTGCAGTAAAAATGCAAGAAACAAAACTTGATCTTGGAAAAAGTGTGAATCTGTTCTAGCTGATCCTACTGTATTTGTACTTACCTCTCTTCAACAGGTAAGGTAAACAACAGCTATCTCCAGAGCATGTGTGAATAGAAGGAAGATGTAAAAGCAGATAAGGCTGCCTCACCAGCTACCCCCAGCATGGGAAAAAAGGAGAAGATGAAGGTGGAAAAGGAGAAGGGGAAGAATAGCTCTATATGTTTAGCCACCAAAATGGAAAATGGTAGAGCTAGTGGAAGAAAAAAAAGTTACTCTCAGATGCATTTTGGAAGAAGCCATCAAACAGCCTTTAGAAAGTTCACGTTTTTTGTTAACTTATTCAAGGCTTACCCGACTTGGTTCTTTCTTTTCACATGTGCATATCGTTAGTTTTAAAGAAAAATTCTACACACGTTGAACCACTCTTCCTTTTTGTAGTTTTGGGATTCTTCCCTATTCTTTCCATGTTATTCTGATTCTGGCACCATTTTTTTTTCTGTGAAAGAAATAATGCCCAGGAACATGCCTGCCTCATTAACTGAGGTCTACGTGTACATCTAGAAAGTGAGAGAAAATTGGAATAAGATGTCTCAGGATTATATTGCTTCTAGGAACATACTCCTTCTTCAGGGGTACATGCATGTATATCTACATAGTGGATGCTAGCAGCATCTGAATGTATTTCTTTAAAAACTAACTGTTCTGGAAGGATTGCTGAATTATTCTTTGGACTCAGAGACCCAAGGATGGTTTACTTGACCCTGCTCATGGGGTTGTTTGGAGGATAAACCAGATGAAAATTGCAAAGTGCTGAAAATGGTAAATTGCTGAGAAAAGTGTTAAGAGACATGATTATTAATAATAATAAGGACATGGCCACAATAAATAATCCTAGCCATGCTGTGTCCACAGCGAAATGCACCAAGAAGTGGCGGATGAAACCGTTCTTTCATGACCTCCTTTACAGCTGAGCTGGCAATGCTTAAAGCTCCTTTAATGTAGTGACGGATATGCTTACTCAGCTTGGCAAGGTCACAAATTTCTTCTTCTCCCCAAGGGCCAGCTGTCCTGGGATGCAACCTTCCACAAAATCTCCAAAACTGAAAAGGAGAAAGAGAGGGAGAGAGAATTTATGCTCTGTGGTATAGTTAGGAAAAGATAGACAGTCAGTCTCTGTCCCTAGTCTCTGGAAGAGATATATGTAGCAGAAACAAATACGCCATAGGGCCTATTCTAGCATTGTCAGCCAGACAGTATTTCACTTGTCCCAGGCTGTAGTTTGAAAGCAGGGACATTGAAAGGTGTCCTGCCACCTGAGGTAGGAGGCTGTATTTCATACATATTCCTCACTGCTGCAGCCAATGCAAGCATAAGCATGCATACCACACACACAATGCCCCAATATTTAATAGGAGCCTTCTCCTTCCATCACCACCATTTTCTACTTGCATGTGCACAAAAAGTTAACTCTTAAGTTAATTGCACTAGCATACTGCCCTTTTAAGATCATGGTCATTACTTCTAATGTTGCATCTATACAGCAAAATGATCCTAGCCAAATTTTAGCCAACCCTGTGGCCAGAGGTGGAGCTTGGAGTGTGTGGAGGGGGACGGGGCTACGGCACGAGGGGGAGTGGACACTGTGCATGGGGACAGGGCTGTGGTGCATGGCCAGGGCACGCAGGGGCGTGGCTACAGGCCAGGATGCCCCAAAAACATTGCCGCCTGGGGCAAATTGCCCTCCCACCTCCACGTCCCTATGCGACTGCCTGTGGCTTCCTTTGCCCTCTTTTTCTCCCACACCTTTCTTCTCTGTTAGCATTACATAAGTAGACACCCTAAACAAGGATGACAAAAGATTATGTTTTAAATCTCATCAGCAACCTAAAAGGAAAACTAAACTGAGTTTGGATAGTATCTGCTTGAGAGCTAGCCTTGGTTATTTGTAAAACAGAAATACAGTACTGATTGATGTTGTACTCTTCTCCAGGTCTATTCATTTAAATATCTTAAGTTTCTGGTTGCTTGATTTGTATTTACAGCCATCAAGGCACTGTGACATGTATGTATATTTAATTTTACATTTAATTAATAATTGCGCTCTAAACAGTGTCACCTGTTCATTCAGGCATCCTGTTTTGCAGAGGACTGGTCTTGATTTGAAAGATGTCAGCCTTCTTCTTAAAGGCGGGCTGAATGACTGTACAGCCCCACTCAGGTCTGAACAAAAAGAACCACAAGAAAGGATAGAGCTGAGAAGCACACAGATCTTACAGTCTTCCTCACTGTGTTGATATGTATTGTATCCCTGTTTAAATCATTTCCTTTTCCAATTTTTTAAAAAGAAAACCTTCGTTTTTCATTTGCAGCCAAACAGGGTGACAACTTAATTAATTAATATCCTGCCTTTCTCCTCACACAAGATCCAAGGCGGCTTCCAAAGATTTTTTTTTTTTTTTAAAAAAATCACAGTACCATTGAAAATAAATTATGAATAACAAAAGATAAATAAATATCAGTTTAGTTAAAGAAAATACAAAGTTAAAACAATACACAATGAAGACATAGTAAAAAAAAGGTTTTGAAAAGATTTTAAAAAATTAAAAATACCACCTCATTCAAAGCTCTTTTTGCCATTTCAATTATAAGTCAAGGGCCTATCTCAATAAAAAGGCATTTCTGCACTAGACTGTTATAGTGCTATTGTTCCATTTTCAACATCCTATGGAATCCTGGGGTTTGCAGTTTAGGGAGGTGCCTACTGCAAACCCCAGGATTCCATAGGATGATGAAAGTGGAATAATAGCACTATGGCCCTTTTCACATGACATCTTCCATGCAAAAGGGCCCTTCGAGCGTCGCGCACATGTGAGGAGCGGTCCACACGACGCACTCACATTTGCGCGACGCTCCAGGCCTGGCAGGCACCGCTCACGCACTTTTTCATTTTCGGCTTTAAGCCGAAAATGGTGCACGGTTGCACATTGCTCCAGGGTCCCGTGCGCACTTGCCGTGCGTGCAGAGCCTCGGGAGCCGGGCCGGTCGCGCTTCCTGTCTCAGTGCAGCTTGGGAAGGTCTCAGGTTGCACTGCGAAAGGAAGAGGCGGGGCTCTCGCGCGAGCAGGAAGCTTGTGCGGAGCTGAAGAAACCCGGATCCAAGGGCCTCCCACCAGAGGCTGCTCACGTGAGCACCACACCCCAGCGCCGGGAAAAGGTGAGCTGTGGAAAGGGCCTATAACAGTCTAGTTTAGCAGAAGGCTAAAAGGAGAGAGGGGGCCCAACGAAACCTCTCATGGAAGGAGGTTCCATAACCTGGGAGCAGCCACTGAGAAGGCTGTCTCCCTTCTCTTCACTAATGTGCCTGTAATGGTACAGGGATCAAGAGAAAGCCTTTCCCAAATATCCTAAAACCCAGGCAGGTTCATACAGGAAGATAACGGTCTTTCAGTTAGTCTGGACCCAAGCTTTATTGGGCTTGAAAAGGCCCTTTGAATTCTGCCTGGAAATGAACCATATAAAGTATTCACCTGACAGTTCTTAAAGAACCTAAATGTGAAATTGCTGATCTTCTTTTTAGAAATATAACATGCCACTCTAATTGGTCTCTGGTGCAGGTGTAGAGAATCGCCCCAAGTTTAAAAAGGAGACTATCCTGGTGATATCCAGGAAATTACTGGACAGTTAATCTAACATCTCCTCCAGTTAAATGGGTGGGAAGTATTATTAAAGACAACACTATGAAGAAAGATGGGTGCTTCTGCATCCCCTCCAGCATTTCGCAAATGAAAACGGATACGTGTGTGCTCAAGATGTAATGCTAAAGAACACACAAGGTAAGAGAGGCTGCAGCAGCCTTGCTTTTACCTGAGCCTAAGGGAAGGGCCAAATTCTTCAACTCCTTCCCCCCCTTACTGAGTTAATTGAGTAGGAACTACTTTTGCGCTTTGAACTCAGTTTGTGACGAGTGAGGTAAGGGAGAAAGTGGGAGGAGGAGAGAGAAACTGAGACATTTTAAGAGCAGTTCAGAAAGCGGGAAGACAGAGGACTGACCAGGTTGGAAGGCATGTGACAGCTGATACCTCAGGATTTGATGATGGTGACTACATTGGACAGCTTGAAAAAGGAGTCTGGACACATTCAGCGACAAAAAGGCAGTCAGTGGCTAGTAGTCATAACAGCTACATATTACCTCTGTTATGTCACTGGTAAACCCTGTCCTGGGGTCTACAATTTTGATCTTGAAATATGATTCAATGTGCCTGAGAGGTTACCCAGATGTGCACATAGACAGCAATGGTCAAACGATTGAAAACCAGGTCAGGCCAGTAAAATCCCCCATCACGTAGCCCCAGGAGACCTCAAGCAGTGCAAACCCACAGTAAACAAAGGGTCCTCAGCCCCTGAGAAGCTGACTTGAGGGGATTAGCATGTTTGCCCCAAGTTGAGCAAATATCCTATCAGGCAAGGACCATTTACATGAAGTCACACCACAACCCAATACAGCCAAAGATCCTGAGACTTTGGCAACACCTTGTAATCTCATCATGCAAAGGAAGTTACCATTGTGGAGCTTCTTTCTCATTGCAACATCCATTGTTCTCCCCGGGAAAGGATTAGCCCTCCGGGTACCTTTTCCCCTACAAATAGTCCCAATTTTTGAGTGGTTCTTTGGATCACTCCCAGTCATTCCAGCAGACCGTTTCTCCATCCATTGAGTAATCCCCTCAGCCCTCTCTGTGCTGAGGTCCACCTCTCCACTGTTTTTCTGGGACCAAGGACTTTAGGAAAAGGTGCAGTATTACCCCAGCTGCAACCCTTCAATACTTCTCCTATCCAGTTTCCTCTCTTTTGCTTCTTAATAGGTCTTGAGTGTGTGTGTGAGTGATTGCATTGGTGTGTGAGACTTTCATTCAATTAAATCATTTATTAGACATTTTTGTTTGGTTTTTGGCTTGGCCTAACCCGATAAAACTGGGTAAAAAGCCCCCACTAGGTTACCCTGCCTCTCGCATTGCTATTGCTTGTGCTTTGGCTAGTTTCCATTCCCCATCACGTGGAGCACATTGAGGTGTCCCCCAAGGGACCCCAGAAATAAGGGTAACACCTCCAACAGCTGAGGCAATACAACTCTGCATACCAGATACTGGGGGAAAAAGCCCGACTGTCAGCTTCTCACTGGGACATCTGGGTGGCCACTGTGTGAACAGAATCCTGGATGAGAGGGATATAACATGGCTGTTCTTATGTTCTTACAAAATTATTCATGGCTGTTCCAGTTCTAACATAAATATTCCTTGTTGTTGCAGGCACATCTGGGGCCCAGGAGAATTTGTTCCACCAGATCTATTACCTTCTTTAATTTGCCTATGCCACATCCCAATCTCTCACCACTTTCTTTCTCCAAGCATTATTGTTCTGGCATGAGAGAAGGGAGAGCTGCAGAAGTTTACACAGGGGTTGGGATGAAGCATCTGAGGTTGGATCTCCTTCTTAGGGTGGGGAAATGCCTAAATCCTTTGGCCTTGGGACACTCTCTAGGGGAGCATAGGATTGCAATGCAATAAGACTGAAAGAGGCTGTGTGTGAATTAAGTAAGAACGGCATACTGTACTTTATATTAGCACTTCCAGAAAATTGTCATTTGGAAGGAATTTTGCAAGTATTCACATTTGGTTCTGGGTGTTTTTTTAATTAGAAACAAGTGATTTTTAATGTGAAAAATATACAGCAGACTTATTATAACCAATGACATCCAATGCACTGTAGTTAAATTATTCATGTCTAGCTTAACCACTGCAGTGATAGCTTTTTTCCAATCTATTTTTATTTATATTTTATTATAACTTTACATGTAAAAAATTAGAATAAAGTGGAAACAGAATTTTAAAACTAGCAATTAAAAGCGAGCTGTGCATTGAAAGTGATTTAGAAACATACAGTATGTATTACTCAGTGAAGTCTTCAGAAAATTCATGGGTGCAATTTATGTGGCAAGGAGACAACAAATATGTTCTTTATATACTTCAAAGCACAATAAATAAAACCTCACTTCATACAAATGCTGGGCCAAAAGTGTCATACCAAGGTCAAAGGTCTTAGATGGAAACGGCTAAGCATGCTTACTCAAAAATAATGTCTCTGGTTTCAAGAGGACTTAATTCTATGTGCACTTAAATCTGTACATCTGAGGCCTGGGGCCCTTTCATGCTATATAGCTGTAGCACTGTGCTTCCTTTTTAATTGCCATGGTTCCATCTTATGGAATCTTGGGATTTGCAGTTTAGGGAGGGGTATTTGAAATTCACAGACTAAGAGTTTTAGGGTATCATCAAAGTGCAAGACCCAGAATTCCAAAGGAAGCATTCATGGCAGCTAAAATGGAATCATGATGTTTGATTGTGTAGTGTGAAAGGGCCTCAGGTGCTGAATACCAAAATTCTTCAGTGACATGGAGATAGCATATAGACTTAGATCTACTCATGTCCATTCAACAGCAATATGATTTACAGCCCCCACTAATCTCTCTCCACCTCCTACAGAACCTTACTCATTGCAGTCTATTTTTTTTTTACCTTGGTTCTTACTAACATTGTGAATTTCTTCACAGGCATGCCCTTTCATCCACTTTTCCTTTCCATCCTGCATAGTCATGCCAAGGCTACGGGTCATGCTGCTTCCCCATGCTTATTCCTACCACATCCTTTCTTGATTCCTTTGGTACCGCTATCTTGACCCTCAGATACAGATATGTTTTTCAGGTAGTCCTGAACACACTCAATCTTGTCTAATGAGCTGTAGGGTTAAAATGACCTTCAGCAAGCTGCAATCTAGGAGGGCGCCTTCCTATGTTGGGATTACTGTGGCAGGAAATTAAACAATTGGAGTGAGGAACTTTGGGGGGCTCTAAGGGTGCTTCAGGACTGTGGAAAATGGTGTCTGGGGGCTGTATGCAGCACATGGGCAGCGCTTCTTCATATGTGCAAATATGGAATGGTTTGTGGAATTAAGTCTGTCACTGAAGAACGGAACCATATGTAGAGATACTATAGTTCTGATTAGACTTCCCACCACCTATTCATTTCTGGACCCAATTTAAGGTCCTGGTATTGATCTTTAAATCCCTAAATAAGTTGGGACCAGGTTTTGTGAAAGGCCATCTGCTCCCATAAGAACTTTCCAAAATCTTATGATCAAGATCTAAGGCATTGTTTTCTGGTCTGCTGGAAAACTCCAGGGCTAGGGCCTTTTTGTCAGTAGCCCTACACCTCTGAAATATTCTTCCCAGCATCTATTTCGTACATCTTTTCTTTGGCTGAGATACCAGCATTTATGGATGCTCAAGTCCCATTATGTATAATGGTCTAGTAAAATGGCCTCACTTATAGAAAATGACACAATCAAAGTTTGGTTTTCGGATTTTTTTAAAAAAATATTTTCAAGCAATGGCTGGTTGAATCCGTGCATGCAGAATCTGCAGATCTGGGGTGCTGATCCTACCCTGAAAGTCATGATTGAAAATAACAACTGGACATCAACTAAATAAATAGTAGATGCAGTAGAATAGGGTTGCCAATTCAGGATTGCCCCAGGCCCAGAGGTTTTTGGATCACAACCTGAGACCGAGCGACTTAAGCTCTGATGATGTCATTAGGCATTATGCACTAAGTACTAATCATAGTTGGTCACAGTTTGTCATTCAGACACACGGGGCCTTTCCGCCCTACACTGTTATAGTGCTATTATTCCACTTTGAACATCCTGTGGAATTCTCGGTTTTGTAGTTTACTGAGGCCAAAGAGCTCTCTGGCTGAGAATTCTGAAGGCCCTTCCCTAAACTGCAAACCCCAGGATTCCATAGGATGTTGAAAGTAGAATAATAGCACTATAACAGTGTAGTGCGGAAAGGCCCACAGGCACACACAGGTGGAGAGAAAAAGAAGGAGGGAGGGAGGGAAGGAGAACATATTTTTCCTGTTTGGAAATAAAGACTGAAACCTTAGATGAAGAGACTATTCTCAGATCGAGGTGAAATGGGAGACTTATTCCTTCTCACTTACCAAGGGAGATGGAATAAGTACCATTTTATCTCACCTACTTGCTTCTGCCAGAAGGTGGATGCAAAACAGAACAGAAGGTGAACCCTGGTGCCATAATAACTGGGTAGGAAGGAGGAAGCTAACTAAGTAATGCATGCCTAGATCCCTGGAAAGCATTAAAAGTTGCAGCAAGAAATCAATTAATCCTTAGCCATTGGAGCTAGCTGCTGCTTTATCGAGTGAGCTGGAGATTTGCGTAGACCCTTTCTTCTTACCTGGAGTGGACCCCATCAAAACTGGAGAATTCAAACCCTTGTCTCCTGCCTAGAGATAGCCTATGAAAAGTGGAGACATATGGCCAGTTCCTGAGGTTTATTAGTCCTATTGCAGAAAGTCATCAGAGGAGGCCTAATTCCACCATAAATGACTTTTGAGCTTTCAGTAAGACTTAATTGGCCACTGATGGAGAAAAACAGTGGCCTATAGTTATCTGATAGAACAATGAAAATGCGTTCTTAGGGTCTTGCTTTTTTTTCTTTTTCTTTTCTTTTCTTTTCTTTTTTTTTGATACAAACATTAATATAGGGGCAGGCTTGATCAAAGAACTATACCGAAAAAAATCAGAGAAATGCAAAAATAACAGGGATAATTGTGCTTCCATCCGTGTATTAGTCCAGTGCAAAGCATAAATTAACACTTGAAAATGAGTCCAAACAAAATTCTCCAGTACCCCAATGCTATATCTTATATTCAAGTTTTGGGATTTTTCTATTCTCTGAATGTAAAAGCAATCCAAGCTCAGAGAATAATACAGGCCTTGATCACATATGAATAAAAGATTCATCACAGCAACGTTACCTGCAGATTTATGCAAGAAACTTGTATTGCTGAATAAATGGGAATGTGAACAGCAATGACTCTTCTGCTGTTATCAGCTGACATCCAAAGAACCATGTTGCTTATTAGCTGCACCACTTGATAACTTAAATGGCCTTACATGTTGGAAGCACAAAGCAGACAGTATTGTATTTAGGGAATTAAACAGATTTAAATGATACTAATCTGAATGCAAAGGGTTCTTCAAATGTGTCAGTTTCATTTGCAAAAATATGCACAGCAGTTGAATTGTTGAAACAAAAGACATGACAGATTGAAAATGAACAATCAAGGCATCAAAATATATAATTAATAATAATAGTAATAATAATTCAGAAGCAGAACGGTTAAGGAATGATCCAGTTTTAGGATTTTGGTTATTAAATGCCATACACCATACCTTGGCATGCCTACTCAGAAGTAAGTCCCACTAATTTCAAAGAAGCTTACACACAGGTTAGCAAGTAGATGTTTCTACAACATGTTATTGTTGGTTGTGTGCTAGTGACATCACATGCTAGTGTTATCGGCTGTCTTCTTCCCCATATTGTTGTTTCATGCCGTCAAGTCATTTCTGACTTACAGCAACCCTAAGGTGAACCTACCACAGAGTTTTCTGGGGCTGAGAGTGTGTGATACACCCAAGGTCACCTAGTGGGTTTCAATGGCCAAGTAGAGAATCAAAGCCTGGTCTCCAGAGTCACAGCACAATGCTGAAACCACTACATCACTCTGGCTCTTGCTATTGTCCCTTGCATTTTTGTACTATGGTATGTGTACTAAAACAAGTGTATTACAAGAAATTGTTCCCCATTCTATTGAAGAAGAAAAGACAGTCTACCTTCTCTGTGTGAAAATGCTCATGGGAAGATCTATACCAACTTTCATGGCTTTGCATACACAGGATGTAAGATAGCAAGGGGACAAGCTTCATATGAGAAAAGCATGGAATGAAGAGTTGGAACATCCCTTTATATCAGATTTTTGTTTCTAAAAAAATCACTTTAACTTTTATAACTTCACCCAAACAAAATCAGGAATTTTAATTTAGTAAGATGATACCAATTTTCCATTGCAGATCCACAGCCACACCTAATGAACTACTATTTCTAGGGTTATTTGGGCAGAATTATTCAACCAGTTTTCAAGTGGGACTGTAACATTCTTCTGCTGTGCTCAAATGATGGGGAACCCTCACCTGTGACAACAAAGATTTCCTTGTGTCAGGTAACTTCCTGTGTTCCTACAGACCTCACATTTGGAGTAGTCAGCCAGCCTTAAAGCTGTGAATTTTACTCCTATGTGGAGATGTGTGGGTTAGGAAAAAGGCCACTTGCTTATTGCCATAAAAGAGGAATTGCACCACCTTCCCCCTAAATGATGTGGATTTGCATAAAATTTACATCTGCAAATATACACATATTGATGCATATTTGAAAATAATTCCTATAATTTAAATATTGGACATCTTTCAATTGGGGAAGAGTGTGACCAAATAACTTCTGTGTCTGTTCAGTATGCTATCCAAATGCTAAGTGCTGATGGACAATCCCAGGCCTCTACTTTCCTTATGGGTCTTCATCTTTAACCTTGACTTGGACTTGAAGCACAGCATGTCCTCTGATGTCCTGACAGACCTTCAGAGTAATGATGGTCCTCTGCAAAGCAGGACACAATACCCACCTGGTTTCTGGGACAGACAAAAGGGGAAAGGATCTCTTTCTTCCCTTATCTGAGTCCTGTAACATCTAGTCCTACTAAGGTAAATTAGATGAATCAGTACACATGTGTTGACTTACTAAGCTCTGATTGATTCAAGGAGTCTATTCTCCTTGATACTAATGATTGGATTTAGGCTGGGCAGGGGGAGTTCTCAAACCTCATTCCATACATCTTCCAAAGTTATTCCATTTTCCACAATATTTACACTAACGTACTACAGCAGCCTTGAATAGCCTAATTCCTTATTCTGCCCTCCTCAGTTCTTGCCTATAGTTCCCTTTCCTTTCCAACAGACACCTCTAGTCTGCAAAAGCTTCTGCCACAATAAATGTGTCAGGCTTTAAAGCACTACCACTCTTTGACATGCATGGAACGTGTCCAGAGGAGGGCAACCAAAATGGTGAAGGGTCTGGAAGCCATGCCTTATGAGGAGTGGCTTAAGAAGCTGAGTATGTTTAGCCTGCAGAAGAGAAGGTTAAGATGGGACATGACAGCCATGTTTAAATATTTGAAGGGATGTCATGTTGAGAGGGTGGGGTTGTTTTCCACTGCTCCAGAGGCTAGGACAACGAGCAATGGATTCAAACTCGATGAAAGGAGATCCCACCTAAAGCTCAGTAAGAACTTCCTAACAGTCAGAGCTGTCCGGCAGTGGAATATGCTGCCTTGGAGTGTGGTAGAGTCTCCTTTTTAAGCAGAGGCTGGATGGCCATCTGTCAGGAGTGCATTGATGTGGGTTCCTGCATGGCACAGGGTTGGACTGGATGGACCCTATGGTCTCTTCCAACTCTATGATTCTATGATGCCAGTTTAGCAGTCCATTCTGTAAGTGTATTGCATTTTTACCAGGATTCTCCTGGTTTCCCTTGCATATGGCAAAGAAATGAAGAAAGACAGGCTAGCTTAATTTTTCCTGTAGAAACAGCAGCTCGTATAAACTAAAAACAAAGACCGAGATCCTGTTTTGCAACTCTATCATCATAACCAGTTGACCAGTTTTGCCATTCAGCATCAAGCCTGCACAGCACAATGATTACCAAACTCTACATTTCAGAGATCTATGCTGGACAATCCCACAGCTAGCCAGCAGTTTAGCATATACAGGCTCCTGAAGGCAAAAGCCAGTGAGAACTTCAAAAGGAGAATCCAGTGGTGGCTGATGCCCATTGAGGCTGCTGGAGCAGAGAGCAAGACAGTTTAACTAACCAAACTGAAGGATCACATCAGATAGGATCATTTTAAGTGGAAAGTTAAGTTCAAAATCTAAATTGTACCATTTTTGAGTGCTGTCAAGATTTGACGCTTGATTGTACTGATAAACCTCCACATGCTGAGGGATGAAACTGAAGGTAACAGAAATCAAATTTGTAAATGTTTCCTGATGCAAAGGTGTCTTAGGAAACAGAGTATTATCATCATATGACCTGAAATAGAATAATTCTTCCTAATGTGATAGTGTTTTGTTTTTTTAAAGTAAGTTGGGAGTGTATTAAAAATGCCAACTCCAGCTGTAGTGCTGCAGGTTACTGTACTAGCTTATGATTCTGCTTCTTAATTCTTCTGCAAGTCTGGGACAGGCTACAAAAACTGGTCCAAATGATGAGGAGACCATGGTGTGCATGCTTCTAATATAATTCTCTGTCTCTTGGCAGACACACATTTTCTGACCTTGGCGTCACCTTGGCATCTTGAAGTAATTTTAAAGTCAGGAACACAAGAAGACTTTATTATACACTTCTCTCTTCCCTTAAACACATGGAAGACATAACTGGGCATGCAACATATGGATTCTATGGAACAAAGGCAAGGAGATGAACTGTGTTTTATTCCGTTTCCAATTCTGTGTTTCTATGAATAGAGATGCTTTTCTGTTTGGGTTTGCCAGCGGTAAATCTCCACAGCTGTTAAAGGAGAATATAACATAAAAACAGCCTTACTGCATCAGACCAATGGCCCATTAAACCCAGTTCCTTGACTCTGAGTGTGGCTAGATCCAGATGCTAGAGTCCATGTAGAACAGCAGAGGGTACTAAGAAAGTATTTCATTTCTGATGTTTGCCCCAGCCTCTGGCAATATCAAACTTAGGCACATGCTAAGCACATGGTTGCTCTACCATCCATGTTGTGATAAACTACGGATTCAGCTGCTGTTTTTATTGCTACAAAAAAGGGACGACATTCTCAGGAACAGGATAAGGAGAAAGCATAATAGAAAAGTAGGAAAGGTGAGCTTAAATTGAAATGAAATGGTGAAAAAGAAATCCTGAAAAGTGATGGACTCTTGAAGCATGTCTGTAACCAGCTTCGGTTAAAAAAAATCACACGTTGCACAAGGAAGTATTTGAGCCAACTTACACGGTAATATAATAACCACAAATGGGATATAGGTAATGCTAGCTGATAATTCCCATGTTAGTGAACTGATGAATCTGCTTTCAGTTTTGGTCCAGACTTTAAAGAAGCTGTCCAAAGGGAGACTCCATCCCCTAAATAGGGTCAAAACCTAGGATAGCTCTTTTAAAGTTCATATTAAAACCCAGAGCAGATTCACCACCCCACTGACAACTATTTTATACATCCCTATCCTGAATGGACCGAGACTTCCACAGTCTTTTTGGTGGCAACCTCAGGCCAAATGGAAGATTGTTACATCATAGTAACAAAAGCAAAGACACCTCTCCCCTAGTGGTACACCAAACCTAATTTATGGAGGAAGAGAGAGCCAATATAATCTGCAACATTCATTTGTGGTCTAAAATCTGCCAAATTATTTATGGTGTGAACACAATATACACATAATCTTATGCTGGCTGTCATGATTGCTGGAGTATTCTGGGAGCTGTAGTCCAAAAATACCTTTTCCAAGATCTGTACAGTCTTATTACAATGATCAGGAGATGACAGTACTGCTGTTGAGGGGTAGAGGAACACCACAAGAACATATAGGGTTATAGAGCACCTACAACTGACATGGAGGACAGATATGGGACATCCAGTGGGACATCTCTGCTGTTTTTCTGTCTTGTTTGTGGTAGATGCTTGTTCCTTTGGGCTCATCTACACTTGTACACACAGCTAGGTATGACGCTCTAGCTTGCAGGCAGATTGTCCACCAGATGGTACAGCCTACTCTATGAGAAATATTTGAAAGGACAACAAAATACAGCAGAAGCCATTTGACAGCCCACATGGCCAGTGGAAGATTAGCCAAAACATTTCCATGGGCATCAAAATGAAAAGATGAGCATATCCCAATATATTTTGATGACCTTGTCTTTACATCACCATCTTCCCACAACTGTGCAGAACAGCCTAAGCTGTGGAAAGCACCTCTGTTGACCAGATGTGACCTATGAACCATAGTTAGCTTCCTCTAATTCCATTTCAGGGGTCTTGCTCCCTGGGGTATATTGGCCTTGGTAGCTCTGTTTCTCTGAATTTTCCTGGTTGTACAGTCAGAAGCATGGAAAGTACGCATATCCAGAAGATCAGAAGGCTTCCTTTCATAGAATTACAGAGTTGGAAGGAACTGCAAGGGCCATGTAGTACAACTGCTTGCCATGCAGGAACCCACAGCTAAAGCACACTCAACCTCAATTTAAAGACCTCCAAAGAAGGAAAGTCTGCAATCTTTCAAAGCAGTCTTTTCCACTGTCAAACAGCTGTTACCACCAGGAAGTTCTTCCTAACATTCATTGGTTTGTGTCCTAGTTTATGAAGCAGTAGAAAACGAGCTTGCTCCATCTTTTACATGGGATTTGTTAAGATATTTAAAGATGGCTATCGTGTCACCTTTCAGTCTTCTTTTCTCAATGTATCCAGCTCCCTAAGCTGTAGTATGAACGTTTACAACAATCAAAGTCCAGCACTATTGTACAAAGAGTAGAACTATATATGATAATATACAATATGAGAAAATCCTTGGTAAACTAATGAAAAAGCACACACACACACGCACACATCTATATATCTCTCCACTATGATATTTAAAAGAAAAAGCTCAGTGTATCTCTGGGCTTTACAATCAGTTTAGTACAAGTTATAACAGTTGCACAAAATCTTGCTGCTTTGATAGTAACCTGAGAATTCAAGTCTGACAATAAACAATCCAAATAAAATGTGTTAGATCTCTATGAGTGTTTCTGGAGAAATGAGGTGCTAATATCAAGATTAAATTGTGATAAGAAGTATAGTGCAATAATGCATGAGTGGCAGTTTCCACAACACCCAAATTATAAACGCTTTTGATGGGAATCTTACAAAACCTTCTGTCCGGCAACACAGAAGGCAAAAATCATAGAATCATCCCCTACCATGCAGAAATACACAGTCAAAGCACTCCTGACAGATGGCCATCCAACCTCTGTCTAAAAACCCCCAAAGAAGGAGACTCCACCACACTCCAAGCCAGTATACTCCACTGTCAAACTGTTTTTATCATCAGGAAGTTTCTCTTAATTTTTAGATGGAATCTCTCTCCTTGAACCTGACAACATCGCTCCGTGTCCTAGTCTCTGGAGCAGCAGAAAACATGCTTGCCCCATCTTCCCTATAACGTCCTTTCAAATATTTAAACATAGCTATCATGTCGCCTCTTAACCTTCTCTTCTCCAGGCTAAACATACCCAGCTTCTTAACCCCTCCTCTTAGGGCACGGTTTCCAGGCCACATTAAGGCATTAAATTTAAGTAAAAGCCTCTCTTTATTTGATGATTATCAGATCTGAAATATAGTTCTGGATTTTAAATGATCCACTATAATGGAGGTAAAGTGCCACTGATTAATATCCCTAATTGCTTCAGGGCAGTTCAGCTCTGATTTGCACACCTGATATCAGCCTGATTTGGTTCAAGATTCAACTATATTGCCAGCACATTCCTAGAATATGACTTTGGTTGCAGAGTATTTATGAGAAGAACATGAACCCACACTGATCAAGGAAGCTATCTTGGTTGGCATGGCTAACCTCTCTGGGCTATCTTTGTTTACTTAGAGGCTGATGGTTGAGCACAGGCTAAATTTCCATCCATCCATGCATCCATGCATCCATGCATCCATGCATCCATCCATCCATCCATCCATCCATCCATCCATCCATCCATCCATCTGTCTATTCATTTCTGTTTATTTGTGTATTGCCCTTCAAAATGTATTCCTACAATTACCTTTAATCTAATTTAATTTAGTTAATTTAAGGTAATTGTAGTAATTGTAACAAACAAGATAGATAACAGGACAAGAATTGACACAGTAGTTCTGTATAAGGGAGGTAGTACCATAAGATTCTATTAGATAATGTGTTTCAGATAAGAAATAGTAGTAAATGTATATTTAGACGAATGGAGTTTTTTCTTTAGATATTAAGAAACCTAAATAGAAAGCAATACATTCTGGATGCACAACAACAAAAAGACAATACACAAAATGTAGGTTCGGTAGAAATATTAGAAAGCAGGTTGGAATGGATGAAAACATGGAAAAAAGAAAGCAGGTAAAGGAGAAGGGGGTAGAAGAGGAGAATGGGGAGGGAGAGAGGGAAAGAGAGAATATAAATATTGGTAGAAGAGAAAATAGTTTTAAGGGAAAGGAGGGAGGGGAATAGTGGTTTTATAGACCGAATACATATTTAAAAGACTGAGAAACTAATCAATTGTATATAGACTATCTGTTTATTCTTGATAACTGTATAACAGTGTAATATTGGAATATGTATAAATAATATATGGAATAAAAATTATTTAAAAGAATGTATTCCAAGGTAGTTCATGGTAAAATAAAAATAAAAAACCCATAATTACATAATTAGATTACCGCGAAACAGGTCTCAATGAACACAAAAGCATTTTCAAATTCACCATAATCCCTGCACCAATTCATGCAGCAGAGTGACTGACCCAGTTATAGTGTTCAAAACATAGCTTAATTTTCTATCACTTACATGCTTGAGTGAATGAAAATATCTCAAAGCTGAAGAGACGACAATGTAGGTACCATGTAAACTCCCTAGAAGCCTCACAGCTAAGTGTTACCAATGGAAAATTTTCTCTCTTGTTGCCACCCACTGATTTCTGGCTGTGGTAGCACTCTGAGAAGGGTTGCCCCTGAAGATCTTAATTCTCTTGCAGGCTGATAGAAAAGAAGGTGGACCTTAAGGTACCTAGATCTCAAGTTTTAAAATAGGTTCAAGGTAATACCTTGAGCTGAGCTCACAAACTAGCAATGGCAACCAGACCAAAACTATTGAGATATTATAGCAGTTTAAGTCCTAGCTGATGCATTTTGAGCTCACAGCACCTTCCATCCATCTTTAAGGATAATCACATATACAACACTTGAGAATAGTTTAACCAGGACGTAACAAGAGTGTACACCTTCCCAGACTCACCCTACCCAGGAGAGGTGGCAGCTAGTGTATCACCAAGCTCACTTTCACAATAAGTGAGAACAAATTTTACTCCCAAGCTGTGAATCTGATCTTTCAGGTGGAGTTTAATTCTATGTCCCCTCCTAATGATGGATCCCAATGTTCATCTCCAACCACGCAGCAGCAGCCCTTGTTTTTTCACAGGAATTTTCTTGAGAATAAGTGAGGTGGCTTTTGTTTTTGTTTTGGTCCTTCTAGCCTAGCATTGTCTTCTCCATCTGGGCAGTGGCTCTCCAGGATCTCAAGCAGAGGTCTTTTGCATCCACTGACACCTGAGATCCTTTCAAAACAAATAGTGCTGCTATAGTCCCTTTCCAACGTCTATTTACATCACAGTATATAAGTTTCCACATTCCCCAGAATTCTGTGTCAAAGCACTGCAGATGCAATGGCCCTGAAGGTAACTTGGACTAAAGGCCTATCTAGACCAACATTCTGTCCCTAACACTGGCCAACCAGTTGCCTTTGAGATGCCTATGAGCAGGACATGAGTTCAGCTGCATCTTCCATCTCAGGTTCCCCAGCAAGCAATAACACCTCTGATACTACATATGATGCATAGCTGTCCTGACTAGCAGCCACTGATCATTCCATTCTCATGAATTTATCCAGTCCGTTTTAAAGGTGTCCGAGTTGGCAGCCTTTGCTACATTTTGTGACAGTCAATTCCACAGCTTAAATATATGTAACCACTTGAAGAAAAACTTCCTTTATCTATCCTAAATATTCTACCATTCAGCTTCCACCAAAGTCCCTGGGTTCTAGTATTATAAAAGAAGGAGAAAAAACTGCACAGATATGAAATGTGACCATAAAGAGGGAAGAAAAGTGTATTCTGTAACATTCTGGGTCCCGCCAGCTTTTTCTGTAGCAATGAAACAACAGAAAGTGTAAATGTCTTAATTGGATCCTTGCAAAAGATAGTGTGTTTCAACCGATTAAGGCAATTAAAGGTGCAAATTCCACTGTTCGAAGGCTGACATCTTCAGGTGTCTCTACATAACCAAAATTAATGCCACTGCTAGCTGTGCCACCTAGCCAGGCTGTAAAGTAAATTAATTACTGCAAAAAAGAATGAATAAGAGTGGCTCAGTCAGAGCAGTAACAATTTTCTTGCTTACCGTCAGAGGCTGCATCGAGACTTTTGCCTCTCTACTGCCCATGAGTGCAACCTGGCAGTTGCTGACTGTAACGTTTCTATTGTATAGTTTATGCTAAATATGCATATCTTAATTGCATTAGTCAAAATAATTAGCTAATATATTTTTGCATAATGACGAGGTAAGCAAATATCACTGTAGCTCAGTGCTTCTTGCATGAGTAAATTTGGAAAATTAATAGACTCCCAATTTCCTAATTATCTGCCTTTTATTCCAAACTCAAACAATGAAACGCTATTGCACACTCCTGGGCATCTTGTAATTCAGTTTGCACCTTGATTTTTTTTTTTTAAGAGCACCTGGCTTTTTCTCCCCTTCTTCCAGGAAAAGCATCTAAAATACGATTCTTTCCCCTGAATGCTTTTTCAATGAACCTGCTACACCAGCTTCTTAATTTCTTGACACAGCTGAAGCTAATCATTATAAGAGTTTTTTTTAATGCTCTAAAATGGTTCTAAATTGAAAAATGATTAAAGGGGGAGGGGAGAAAGTGCACGGAATGAAGGATGAGCTGGCAATTAAGACACCATCCTGAAGATGAGTGAATCACGGACATCCTCACTTTGAACTTCGAGGGAAACCAAGCAAGGGATTTTGTTGCAGTGTTGTCCACGGGTTTACCAGGAACACAATTCAGCTTTCCCCCCACTTCTTTCAGCAATAGCAATCTGGGATAAATATGAGGTCCTGTTATTAGTGATCGTCCCTGTTTTTCTTCTAGTATGTCACGTTTGGAGAGCCAGCATAGTGTAGTGGTTTGAGCATCAGGCTATGACCCAGGAGACCAGGGTTTAATCCCCCACTCAGCCATGGAGACCCACTGGGTGACCTTGGGTGTATCATATACTCTCAGCCCCAGAAAACCCCATGATAGGCTTGCCTTAGGATTGCCACAAGTCAGAAATGACTTGAACGCACACAACAACAACAACGTCTTTTCTCTTCACCCAGGTTGTTTCTGCAGAAAATCCTGTTTTCCGTGTGGTAAACTCATTATGCAGAAAAACCAAGGTACATTTTTTGGCACAGAATGGCCTCAGTCCAACATATAAATATTCTCTTGTGGGCCTATGCTACTCTGAGCCATATACTCATCACAACACACTGTACAGCCCCTGAAGCCCACCCTGCGCAGCCATTCAGTGCTTTGCACTGAGCAGGCAGGATTGGAGAAGTGTCTGCATGCATCCCCATAGCTGACAATCAGTGGTTACAGAAGCACTGAGAGATCCGTGGGAACCTTGCAGATCTCAGCACTGATGCCATAATTCTGCATTTGACTATGGGGAGGTAGTCAAATGCTCTTCTGATCCTGCTAACTCACCCTGAAGCACAGACTAACCACGTGGTGCAACTTCAGGAGTTCTACAATAAGTTGGAGGGGTTAGGTGCTGTCAAAAGATGTAAGGAATACCAACCCCCACAGTGCCTGAAAAAAGGAAATCAACACATGTAACACACACATAAAGCAAGTGTAGAGTAGTGGTTTGAACACTGGACTATGACCCTGGAGACCAGAGTTCAATTTCCCACTTGGACATGGAGACCCACTGGGAGACCTTGGGCATGTCATGTACTCTCTCAGCCCCAGAGGAACAAATGCTAGGTTCACTTTAAGGTTTCCATAAGTTAGAAATGACATTAAGGCACATAACAACAACAACAAATGGACACTTACACATGTGTATGTTCCTAACAGAATTCTGTCCAACAAGGTCTAACCTGCAAATTGCTGCACAGTTTTCAACAACTTTCTCACACCAAGGAGAAAAATTGTAAAATTTTTGTCTGTGAGAAAAAAGTTAAGGAAAATTTAGATCCCTATATGGGAATGTTAATGGTATTCAGAGAAATAGAAGCCAGAGCTTTGCTAGTGTCATACACCTAAGTTCCCTTACGCATGTCATTGCACCTTTTTTGGCAGTTCTGCAACAGAATATTCAGTTCATTCGTGTGTAAGCAGAGTTCTGCAAGCATAATCACCTTACTTGCAGCTTTGGCCATTTCTGCACTAGCCTGTTATAGTGCTATTATTCCACTTTCAACATCCTATGGAATCCTGGCCGGCCCCTCCCTAAACTGCAAACCCCAGGATTCCATAGGATGTTGAAAGTGGAATAATAGTGCTATAACAGGCTAGTGCAGAAATGGTCATTGTGTTCTTGGATGGCATCTGGGTATTTGTCAGTACCTTCAAAGTACCACAAGATTCACTGGGACATTGTGCATTCCTGATTGCAGAGCTGGCAAAGAAGCACATTGGCAGATCCACAGTTAATTGCACAATGTGAGTATTTGGCAGAAGGATGCGGCAGGGCAATGACTGTATGTGCACACAATTGTGAGTGCACATTTACAGTATACAAGCACAATTTACAATCTTAATCACAATGAAATAGAGGTTGGGAGGTTTTCACACACCTTGCTAAAACTGGCTTATAGCTCCACAACAGCTGCACATGCAAAAAACAGACTGAATATGATTTTCCTTATTATTGCTTACATTTCTACCCTGGGAAACTCAATTCAGAGCACAATATTCTCTCTCCCTCTTTCATTTTCTTCTCACAACCATACTATGGATGTATGTGAGGCTAAGCTAGAATCCCATGTTGCCAGTGGTCACTGATGTGCCCACAGAGAACTCCACTGGCATTTAAAAAGTTATTTTCAGAATGTAAGTGGGAGGCTACCATGCTGGAACACAATGCAACAGCTTCTATCTTTTTTCCCCAGAATGCTTCTGGTATCCATGTGAGCCCCAATGGTATTTTAAGAAAAAACAAATGGCAGGAGACTTCAGCTCATCTTTTCATTTGGTGAGGCACCTCCCCAAAAAGTGTCATGTGACTGCATTTTTCTTGCATCTGTGCATGTTTCCCTGGACATCTCATATTTCTCTTCTGTGAGATAGATTTTGCTTTGTTTTGTTGTACTTTATATGGACAATTATGTGATTTGACATTTGGAGCTCAGACCCTACTTTTACTCTATATTTATATTTCTTGGTTATGTTACTGCCAAAATCTTGTCTCATGCTTGCAGATCATAAATGTTTTCTGAGATACTTATGGGAAATGAGGAGATGGAAGAAGCTGCTACCTGTGCCTAGTTGCTTCCACTGTTGCATAACAGCTCTGTCCCATTGGCCGTATGAGCTGTGGGATTATGCCCACATTCCATCTACCTTGAGTAATGAGAGAAAAAGGACCAGCCTTTGCCCACTGCATACAGCTGCTTCTTTCTCTCACAGTGCTCAATCTGATTAGGGGTTGTTGAGACAGAACTTCTCCAGCAGTCAAGGCCAGGGGGCTTGCAGAAGGAGCTAGTAGATGTCTTCTTCTGCAAGGTCTAAAAAACTACATATTAAGTTATGCTTGCATATATCACCAACAGGATGCCAGTCTCTGTGCCTCATGTTTAATTGGTTTGTCATCTGTTAAATTGGCTTTGGAGCAGGAAACAGTGAGTTCAAAACTGTGGATTTTATGTTTTGAAGCTCAGCCCCCATCTCTGCCTTGTACTAATTTTTTTTCTTTTTTTGGCAATGTTATATTTCCATTAGTCTTACCAATTTGTTATCTGGGAAATGGGTGTTTTGTGACTAACCATGCTCCTCATGGAAGCCATTTTGTAACAGCACCCATGACATTGTCTCAATATTCTAAATATACCCACTGTTGCCAAAATGTTGGAGACTCCTGTGCTGAGACATGGTGACTGACTTAAGGTCATTCCATGAGTTTTACAGTTGATTGAGAATTTGAAACTGAGTCTCTGAGCTCTGCAGACTGAGATAGCACCCCTGGGCTCTCTAGATGCTTCGGGATACAACTTCCATAATCGTCAGATATTGCCCATGCTGGCTGGAGCTGATAGTCCAAACATTTGGAGCGTACCAGGTTGCCTATCTAGGCTGCACTTAAGTATTCATTTTTACACCATACTGACTTCCAACAGGGAGTGGATTACATGTACCACAATAGCAGCTGGTGGCTCCCAAATAAATGTGGCACTGAATCTGCTGTAGATATTAGTTCAAAATTTAAAAGAATTATCCAAAATGCTGAACCTATTTTGTAGATATGGTTCAGCACCTTGGTGAGATCCTTTGAATTTTGTACAAAAACCTGGAATGGATTTACTAGCCTACCAAAATGGGAGCTAACAGCCACAGCTGCTGTGACAGGATGATGCAGCACTAAGAAACCAAGCAGAAGGAAAAAGAGAGGTAAGAGCTGAACATTTCAGTCCTGCAGGAACTAGATTTATAGCCGACATTTGAGTGTGAGCATGTGCATGAGGCCTGGGGCCTTCCGCATCTGGTTTGGAACTTCATTCCAAAACATTATCAATCAAATTTCCCAAACAGCAAAGTGGTTTAGAGAGGAAGCATCAGGGAAAGGAATTACCTATACATTTCCAAAGAGTATTCACACTTGTTGTGGCTTAAGGAAAAGCAATCCAAAATCTGATAAGAGAGATCTTGCCTGATGAAATTCATTTTGGCAAGATTCTTGTCTCAGTTCAACTCTAGGTGAATAGAAATGAAGCAAGAAATTCTAGCAGGAGGTAAATTTGGGAGTCTATTCAAATGATCAGAGAAAAGAAATCGCATGGCATAAATTGTTGAAATTGCTGATGAGGGCCCTCTTAATTGGGTGGTGTCAGTACTAAAGTAGACACACTGGATCAATGGTGTTATATAAGCATTCAGATACCATTCCATATTTGATTAAATGGGTCTACTCAAGTTGGACTAGCAAGGCTATGATCAATATTTGGCAATATTGCTCCAAAAAGAGCTTGGAAAGCAAATTAACCCTGAAGTCTCCCTAGAAGCCTAAATAAGTAAATTGAGGCTATCAGGCTTTGGACACATCATGAGATGATACGACTCACTGCAATGGATGTTAGTGCTCAGTAAAATGAAAAGCAATAGGAAAAGAGGAAGACCACATTACAGATGGACGGAACCAATCAAGGAAGCCACGGTCCAGAACTTGCAAGACCTGAGCAGGGCTTTCGATGATAAGGGATCTTGATCTGGGTCACCATAAGCAGACATAAGCTTGGTGGCAAACAACAAAAATTGCTCCAAAGTACTAAGATGGGCTCTAGGATGGTTCAGTTCAGGTCTATCCACTCCACTGAGACATGAAAATCAAGGAAACTTGGAGTGTCCTGGCAAGAATTCCAGGGGCTATGTACAAGAAAGAGAAGGCACCTCCCCTCTTCTGGATCATGACCCACCTACTGCTGGCATGTCGCTGTTATTGTTGTTGCTGCTGTTGTGTGCCTGGAAATAATTTCTGACTTATGGCAGCACTGCTCTGAACCTATCACTGGGTTTTCTTAGCAAGATTCTTTCAGAGGAGATTTGTAACTGCCTTTATCAGAGGCTGAGGGAGTGTTACCTGCCCAAGGTCATCCAGTGGGTTTCCATGACCAAGTGGGGATTCACAGCCTAGGCTCTCAGAGTCCTACTCCAGCACTCAAACTACTATACCATTGCCGGCTCTCCTAGAAAGACATGCACAGGCCTAAATTCTATCAGCTTGTTCTGAATAGAATAGACTCTGGTTCAGTTTTTGAATGGTTCACCAACATAGATGTAAACACCTTTTATTCAATGGATCTCATCTAGTTGGGAGTCTATCAATAAAATGCAGACCACTGTTGTAATTAAAATGGAAGGGGAAAAAACCAACCTCGTGAGAACTGGCTAAGCTAACAAAGAAATCGGCTTTACAAACCATAGACAAAATTTAAAACAAAGCAATATCTTAACTTCATTTCCTTCTTTCTTTCTTTCTTTCTTTCTTTCTTTCTTTCTTTCTTTCTTTCTTTCTTTCTTTCTTTCTTTCATTCTTTCCCCTGGAACATTTTTACCGCAAAGGCTGCAAGCCAGCTTTTCTAGAAAAGCAGAGAAAAAGGGAAACATGCTGAATTATCAGCAGGGTGCCTTGAACATGAGAAAAGCCAGAAGAAATGAAAAGAAGTTACCAAAGTTTATTATTATTGTTGTGGAAACGGGACATTTTCCAAGGCTAAATTGAACATGTATAAGCATTCAAATGTGAAAACACTGCTTCCAATATTTTTGAGCACGAAACAGTCAAAGCCTCACTCACGCAGCACCTTGGTCAGCATACATGGAGTGGCAAAGTTATGGCAATTTTGCTACAAGTTGATTCCAGGCATTGCGTCATGGTGTTATTTTCAGGTACTACAACTGTTTTAAGTATTTGAATATGACTGGCCAGCATCCTCTATCAATGGTGTACGTTGTACAATTTAACCTATAGTTAGCTGCATAGCATGGGGCTAAGACACCCTTTTAGTGAATTGGAAAGATGCATAACAGGACACTGGCAAGACAGTCCCTATGTGCATCAGCACTCCTTAACTGGAATCCCAATATAAAACAGGACCAGTGTACACTGTGACCGATACGTATCAGTCCCCATACACATTGATCCCATTGTGCATTAGTCACTTCGCTGTCTCCCCTATGCAGCAATGTAACAGCAGCCTTTTAGTGAATAAAGATCTAATAGAACCACCCAATTCTAATTCCCACAAATGAATCCCCACTTATGAACATTATTATTATTATTATTATTATTATTATTATTATTATTATTATTATTTTGGTTTATATTCTGCCTTTCTCCTTACGAGAGACCCAAGCCAGCCTACAGCATTTAAAAAAACAAAATAGAGTTACAGCATTATTTACACAAAAGTGAAAAAAGGGAATTAAAGAACAGTACAATTTAAAACAGATTATTATAATATAAAAACACTGATCATGACAGAACAAAAACAAAAAAGAAAGAAACACAACCCCATTATAAACCCTTTCCGTCACATAGATTTTCATCCAAAAGCCTGCCAGAATAAGAAAGGTCTTAGCCTGCTGGCAGAAAGGAAAGAAGAGAGGGAGCCAACTGAAACTCCACTGGAAGGAAGTTCCCTAAGTGGGGAATAGCCACCAAAAAGGCTGTTTCCTGGGTCCCTGCCTAAACGCCTGTGATGGTGGTGAGACTGAGAGAAAGCTTCCCTCCCCCTCCCCCAAGATTTTAAAACCTGGGGAGGCTTGCATAGGGAGATATGGTCTTTCAAATAGTGTGAAACCAAGCTGTATATAATTTTAAAGGCCATAGGCAGTGCTTCAAATTCTACTCAGAAACGACTGGTAGCCAGTGAAACTGTTTGAACAAGGTGTTTATGTTGTCTGTAACCAGACCTGGTCAACAGCCTGACTGCAGCATTTTGGACATGCTGAAATTTCCAAACAGTTTTGAAAGGCTGCTCCATGTAAAATGTGTTGCAGTGATCCAAACAGGATATAATCAAGGCGTATGTTGCCATGGGCAAATCTGACCTCTCAAGGAACAGGTGCAGCTGGTACACTAGTTTTAACTGTGCAAAAACATTCCTGGTCATTGTTGAAACCTGGGCATTCAAGACTCAAATCACAGCCTAGGAGTACACCCAAGTTTCAAACCTGAGATTTCACCGGGATTGTAGCCCCATTCAGCACCTGTTCCCTGTTATGCCTTCTGACTGACCAGGAGCACCTCTGTCTTGTCTGGATTCAGCTCCAATTTGTTTGCCCTCATGTAGGCCATTATTGACCACAGACACTGGTTTAGCACCTAAGCAGCTTGCTTGGAATTAGATGGAAAGCAGAGATAGAAAAGGGTGTCGTCAGAGTGCTGGTGACATTTAGCTTCCAAACTCTGGATGCCCTTTCCTAGTGGTTTTATGCAGGTATTAAATAGCATGGGGGTAAAAACCAAGCCCTGAAGAACCCCACAGGCTAGGAGATAGAGCAGGAATCCTTCAGCACCACCTTCTGAATTCTGTCCTTCAAGAAGGATTGGAACCACATAGAACAGTGGCACCAAATCCCATCCCAGTGAAGTGTCCCAGAAGGATACCATGGCTGGTGTTGTTGAAAGCTGCTGAGAGGTCCAGCAGAAGAACATCGGGGAAACACCAGTTCCCTGCATCAGTCATCCTCCAAGGTGACTAAAGCTGTCTCAGTCTCATAGCCAACCCTGAAGCCAGGTTAGAATGGATCTTGATAATCCATTTCACCCAGCAATCCCTAGAGCTGAGAAGCCACCGCATGTTCTAGAACTTTGGATAGAAAAGGGCTATTAGAAACTGGATAGTAACTATGTCAGATTCAGAGATAGGTTTTTTTTCCAATAAAGACCTTACCACCCCTCTTTTAGATAGAATGGAACTCTGCCTTGTTGCAGTGAAGCATTCGCTACCCCCATTATCCCCTCAGCCAGCCCTGCTCTGGATGCTTTTATAACACAGGAAGGGCATAGCTCTAGTACACATGTGACGGCTGTCATCTTCCAAGGATCCTGTCCACAGTCTCAGTGTTCATCACACTCAGGCTGTACAAACTGAAACATATCCAATAACATGGGACAAGCAGGAGCTTCATATGAGTCTCCAACAAATTCCAGCCTATTTAGTGAGTTTTTAAAAACTTTTGTATCACGTACTGTTTAAATTGTATGTTGTTTTAATCTTACACTGTTAGCCACCTTGGTTCCCATACTGAGAGAAAGGCAGGATATAAATGAAATAAAATAAAAACTAAAATAAATTAATAAAATCCATAGAATCATAGAACTGGAAGAGACCACAAGGGCCAGCCAATCTAACTCCTTTCTGCCATGCAGGAATACACACCCAAAACACTCCCAAAAAATGGCAGCTTCTGTTTAAAAATCTCCAAAGAAAGAGGCTCCACTGCACTCCAAGGCAGCATATTCTACCAATGACCAGCTCTTACCATCAGGAAAGTCTTCCTAATTTTAGCTGCAGTCTTTTTTTCTGAGCAAAGAAGAGTCCAACCCTCTCCCAACAGCTAGGCATTCTGCATTGATTAGGGGGTCCCCATGGCTCCCTTTCCAAAGTGCCTCACTGCTAGGAGTGGAGTGGATACTTCTTCGCTCACTACCCCAATCCCCAAGTGCCTCAGAAATCCCTATGTTGATGGCACAGAGGGGTCACACTGACAAAAGCAGCTGTAATGATGGAGCTCCATGATAGTAGCTACATCTCTTGATGTAGGATCTTGACCAATATAATTAAGAAAAGTCTCCACAGGAATTATGTCTGCTGAAGAAAGGCAAGAATATTCTGAAAAGGAAAGCATATCTCATAGAAGTCCAGGAGAAACAACAAATGCCATGCATGGCCATATGTTCTTTATCTGAAGCCGTTTCAAGGATTTGTTTCTCTCCTGGCTTCTAAGCATAGTGTTTGGTCTTGCAAGTACCCTATCCAAACACTCTAGGTGAGATTCTGCATTGAAGTTATATAGGGTATTGCCACAGGTAGAGTTACACTTTGATTGTGATACGCAACACTTGTGTTGAATGTACAATTGCACCTAAATGTGAAACTTAACATGCATCTCATGCACATGCACATCTGATGTAGATACTGTGTGTATCTGCATGCACAATGACACCACATGTATAATTTCCACAATCTTGGATGTTGCAAAAAAAAAAAAAAAAAGTCCAACTGCTTCTATAGGAGAATGTATGACACCAATAGGATTCCAGCCATCCTCTAATTTTTAGTTCACCAAACAATGTGATATAAATTCTCACATCTTGAAACTTTTGTACAAAAACGTAAATTTCCATTCTCCACCCCACCTCCATTAAAAGGAGTTGTTGTGAAGGATTTGTTGATGCTTTTAACTTGCCATTTTTATCATGTTCCTGTATATACCAAGGTGATATAAAAACCAACAGACAGACAACAAGGCCCAATAGTTTAGAACATTTTCAGCCATCAAGGATATGTATAAATTAAACTCAGTCCATTTATGACTTCTGTTTTGTTTCGCCTACAGGATGGAGAACTCCTCCAACCTATGCATGCTGAGTATATAATTCCCCATCCCAATTCAACATAAGATAAGAGTATTAGGCTAGAATGTAAGACGTTAAGCTAGTTGAGAAAGGGAATAGGGGGGATGGGATCAATCTCTTTCCAAACATTCAATACTCCTCCCTTTTTTAAATGTAGCTCTTTCTATACTGCCCGAAATATTGCTAAGTTGGTAAATCACACCAGAGGCTGTTCTACTACTATAGGAGAAAAGAATTTATCTCATGTCAACAAATTTTATGTTTTCAGTCATTTTCAACATGCATGGAAAATCCCATCAACTTTTTCAAATACAAAGAGAATAGCCATGCTACAGTTATTATCTGGTATTTAAGACAAGTTAACATTGGCTGGACCACATTTGTCCTCCTCCTCCTCCTTCCAAAAAACAAGCAAATAAACACACACACACCTGATTTCTGATTATTGATAGGTGGAATGTCATTTTTGCAAACCTATAAATTTAGCCTTTTCCTCTGATGATGGTAATCAGACAAAGACAAAATGAATGAATGGCACTTGAGAAGGATGCATTCTGATGAGCCGATAATTAATAATACAGCATGTTACCTTTTTAATCAGACAAGACAGAAGAATAACCTTAGCATCCCATATCAAGAAAAAAAAATCAAAGGATGTCATAGGATTTTGGCACTAGTCTTCAGATGATGCTTTAGGAGCTAAAACTGGGCTGCAGGGAAACCAGCTCTTTCTTACTTACTTACTTGTTTGCTTATTTATTTATTTATTTATTTATTTATTTATTTATTTATTTTATTTTATTTCAAGGTTTTTTTTTTATAAGAGGTGGGAGGAAGAGAAGATAAAATAGACAGATGGCAGACCAGGAGAAAGATAAGGAAAAATAAGTGAGAGCAAATAGATAGCTATCTTACTGCTAGGCCCCTTTACTATTTTTGGCTTTTCCATCCTGGAAGCCCTGAGTTTCTGACATGTAACTCCTGTAGAGTACAGTGGACATATTCTGGGATGTACATTGAGTTTGCTGATTTAGTTTCTTGGATTTCAACACTGCTACACATGCACTTGAGAGTATGACCCAACAGTTGTCCATTGCTGCTAATAGCAGGGGAAAATCAATTGGGGGTAAGCAAGCCATTTTCCTGAAAAATGTATCCACTATTCCTGAAATTCTGAAAAAAAGCAGAGATGGAGAGCCTGTGGAGCTCCATATTATTGTGGTACAATGTCCACCACCCATAACCAACATGAACCAATGTTGCAGAATCACTGGAACAACAGCCCAACAATATCTGGAGGTAACTGCATCCTCCATTGTTGTCATAAAGGCATCCTGTCTCCCAGAACACACTTTTTAAAAATTTCAGACTAATTCACTTATTATTTGATTTATTTCATACTTTTCTCCCAAAATATAGATTCAAGGTAACTTACAACATTAGCTTTTTGAAAAGAAAACATCTCAAAAGCGATAATTGCTGGAATCCCATCAGTTAGTAGACTCATTCAATTAATTGCTGAAAGAAAGATACTGACAAGCTGGAACATGTCCGGAGGAGGGTGACCAAAATGGTGAAGGGTCTGGAAACCATGCCCTATAAGGAGCAGCTCAGGGAGTTAAGTATGGTTTAGCTTGATGTGCTTAAGAGGTGACATGATAGCCATGTTTAAATATTTGAAGAGATGTTATATTGAAGATAGAGCAAGCTTATTTTCTGCTGCTTCAGAAATTAGGACACAGAGCAATGGATTCAAACTACAGGAAAAGAGATGTCACCTAAACACCAAGAAGAACTGCCTGATGGTAATTGCTGTTTGACAGTGGAATATACTGCCTCAGAGTGTGGTGGAGTCACCTTCTTTGGAGGTTTTTAAACAGAAGTTGGATGGCCATTTGCTGGAGGTGTTTTGAATGTGTGTTCCTACATGGCAGGGGGTGGACTCAGTGGCCATTGTGGTCTCTTCCAACTCTATGATTCTATGATTCTAGGTGAGACAAGATGAAGGAAAATCCAACTGATTCTATCGTATTAGTCTAGTCAGGCCTATCAATGGGGTTTAGGCCAATATTAAAAGAGAATCAGATAAATTATAATGTTAAAAACGTAACTGAGTTAATTCAGTTTAAAAGCACAACCGTAAAAAAAAAAGTACAGCATCCACCCATGCAGTGTTGCTTCCTCAACAGCCAAATTGCGAGAAGCCTGCCTGATTGAAAAGGTCCTTGCCTGTTAGCAGAAGGACCACAGGGAGGGGGCCAGATGAGTCTTGGAGCAGCCACCAAAAAATCAACAGTCCTCCAAATGTGCCTCCGAAAGTGGTGAAGGGGCTGAGAGAAGAGCCTTGGAGACTCTTTCAATGCTGTCTGGACTTTTGTAGGCAGCAGCCTACTTTGTCTGACTGAGAGTTCATGATTCCTAGCCTAGATGCTTCTGTTAATGTCTTTTCTGCAGCTTCGTCGTAAGAGTTACATTACTCTTAGCAGCCCATGCATATGTTGTATGTAGCTTTCTAACTGGATACAGGCGGTGATCATGGCAGGTTTAACCTATGTTTGGTGTATCACTGTCAATAACTGTTTTGTGAAACTTCTGCAATATAGATGAGCCAGCTGGTATTAGAGGAAGTGTGAAGATATTTTCATTTGATGGGTGGGGGAGAGAAGGAGGTGGGAGGAAGGGGAGGTTTGTGGGTGTGTTGTAAAGTCTGTTGCATAAAAATGATAGATTTTATTTTGTTAATATGCCTTTAGTATTTTCCCTCAGTTGAGATGGATTTATGCCTTGTGAAATCTGCTGATACCGTGGCACTTACTTTGCTTGGCAGCTGCTATTAAACCTTGTGGTACATTTGCATTTTGTAAACTTTCACTCCTGGGAATCCCAGTGGGGATGGAGAGTTACACCATGAAGTCTGTTCCTGACTGATTTGTCTCTGAACATTTATGTGAGAGAGAAAAACTTCGGGTGTTCAAGAGAGGTGTCAGGAGGAGTGGAGAGCTCTGGAAGAACAATGGGCTGGATGGCAGACTTTCACATGGTTGCATGTGTGTACGCGTGCATGTGCATCTCTGCATACCAGGAGAGCAAAGCTTATTTGACAAATAAGCTTTTCCATCATCCCTCCCTCCACATTCTTTGGATCAAAATCTGTGAACCCTCCTTATTGAAATCAATATGTACTGTTTTGCCTGAGTTGCACATAAATAAGATAAAATAAAATAAATAACACAGAGGCAAATAATACCTATTAGAGAGGCCCAACAAGAGGAGGAAAGTGGGTACAAATTACTGGACAGCCTGGAAGGCAGCCCAGCCAACTATGACCATTTCTGCCCTATAATATTATAGTGCTATTATTCCACTTTCAACATCCTATGAAATTCTGGACTTTGCAGTTTAGGGAGGAGCATCTAGAATTCTCAGCCAGAGAGCTCTTTGGACTCAATAAACTACTAACTCCAGAATTCCACAGGATGCTGAAAGTGGAATAATAGCACTATAACAGTGTAGGGTGGAAATGGCCTATGCCACCTTGTTTTTGTCATTCTTGATGTTATCAATTTTTTTCGTCATTGCTGTTGCTACTCATGTAAAATCAGTGAATTTCAAAGAAAGTAATAATGAAATAATGAATAGTGAGTAATAATGAAATTCCCAAGATTGGGAGTTGTTCCTAGGGCTGTCAAGGGAAGCAAACTGACCATGGGAGCAAAGTCCTCCTGCTTCAACAATGCTCAAAGCATTGGAGAGACTAACCCATTCCTCCCGCCTTCCACATCAAATAGCTGCCTCATTCTGTCCACCCACTGAGTTGCCTTCCTTGCCACTAGGGATTTCTGTGGTTGTGCCTACTGGGTAGTCCCCCAGGTAGCAGTGTTTTGGAGTCTCTTCGCTGTCCACATGAAATCAAGGAGGAAGGGAAGTGATTGGGAGAAGGGCCTTCCCCTTCAATCACAGTTGGATCCCTCCCCTTCATAGCCTCTTTCTTGCTGAGCCTAAAGCCAGCACCCCAATCCAGATGCACTAACCAGGATTGTTACCAGGTTGTACATCCCTACTACTTGATATGGTTTAATTGGCAAAATATTTAATTGCCATGATATATAAATTATATGCTGCTGTTACTGGGAGCTTGCTGCCAAAGAGGAACTGGCTACATGCTGGAACTAGTTGCAAAACTAGCTACCTTTTCGCACCTTACCTTTTCGCGGTGCTGGGGTGTGGGGCTTGCACGAGCAGCCTCCGGAGAGAGGCTGTCGCTTCCCTGCTTCTTCGGCTCCGCACAAGCTTACTGCTTGCGTGAGAGCCCCGCCTCTTCGTTTCACAGTGCAGCCTGGGACCTCCCAGGCTGCACTGAGACAGGAAGCGTGACTGGCCCGGCTCCCGAGGCTCCGCACGCAAGGTAAGTGCGCGTGGGGCCCCAGAGCAATGCGTGACCACACAGCATTTTTGGCTTCAAGCCGAAAATGAAAAAATGCATACGCGGTCCGTATCAGGCCCTTGAGCATCGCGCAAATGTGAGTGCGTCATGTGGACCCCTCCTCATATGTGCATGATGCTCAAGGGGCCCTTTTGCATTGGAAATGCTGTGCGAAAAGGGCCATGATCAGTACAAGACCTCAGGGCATGGCTAGGTCATAGCCAGGAAAACTAGAGATAATGGACTGGCAGATGTCCTTCAATTATTCAAACTTTAGAAACAATAGCACCCGAAACTGCTTCCACAGAAAGTCTAATTGTCTTTAACCTTTTCCATCAAAATTCTCTGTTTTGTTCCCTCACTTGTCCTAATATTAAGGAAGTATCATGATTCTCATCAGTCCTTTGTCACCTAATGCTAAGGCCCATTGTCCATTCTCCAGAATCCATTGTCTACTCTGCCAGAGAACCATTAATACCTTCTCCGTCAGGGTGGAAAAATAAAATTTAAACCCTGCTCTGAGCCAGATAACTTGTAGTACTTTTGCAATACTGACCACCATTCTGCTGCTCTGAGTTCTGATTTGTACTACCCTTGTCTAAGCTATACTGCTTTGCTTTCTCTCTGCTGGATAAGTAAATATCATCCATGTTCCTCTAAACTCTTACTATCCAAACTTTTCCTCCCTTTTCCTTCAATTAGCCTTGTGTGATTGTGAGACTGCTTGGATCTTGTGTGCGCACAATTGTTAATTCCCCAATAGAACAAACAAATTTACTTTTGAATCTCTGGCTGGTTCTTCCCTGCATTAGTACCAGTATACATAGGTGTAAAAAGATCTCTTAAGGTTACCTTCCTCTCACAGGGCTAATATTCCCCACCATTTCATGGAGGCACTGGCATCACAAGTGGACCCTTGAGTCACCCATGTTTTGGGGTAATAGGCTGGTCAGCCCACAAGCCCTTGTCCGTTGCATACATCTGCTCCTGGTAAACAGCTGGGAATCCCTAAAAACTTCACTGGTGCTGAACCCACTGTCAGTTGCATCTCTTTGATGCAGAAGGTTTGCATTCAGTTTAAGGCTGTCTAAGTAGATTTGTGTGTGTCATGCTATTGTGCATCCAGATCCTAAATACGCATGCATATTTGGTTTCATTTGTGGGTGTTTGTTCAGTTGTGCAACTTTGCTGTTCAGCATAAGGGTTGCACAGCACAATCAGTGAGTAAATCCACATGCTATAGGATCTCAACCATAACCTTTTGAGTTTTCCAATGCAAGCTGATAGAGGAAGACTGTCAATCTGGATTTCCAAATTTCAATTCAGGTTCAGAGTCCAGACTGAAATGTATTGGATGCTGCTCAATTTCATATAAATTGATTTCAAACCTGAATAACTGAATTGGCTTCTGAAACAAGTTATGCAGCCCATGCACAGTCTTAGTTGCATGGCTACTGACAGTGGGTTCAGCACCAGTGAAATTTTTAGGGACTCCCAGCTGTTTACCAGCAGCAGATGTATGAAACGGGCAAGG
Source organism: Cyclura pinguis (assembly GCA_030412105.1). Taxonomy (NCBI): domain Eukaryota; kingdom Metazoa; phylum Chordata; class Lepidosauria; order Squamata; family Iguanidae; genus Cyclura; species Cyclura pinguis. The sequence continues at coordinate 336,526,324 of CM059600.1, forward strand.
GCTTTGCAAGAATGTCATGTGGAACTTTGTCAAAGGCCTTACTGAAGTCAAGATGTGCTACATCTACAGCATGGATGATAATTACCTATCCAGCAGAGAGGAAGCAAAGCAATGTAGCTTAGACTAGAGCCCTAGGGTAGTGCAAATCAGAAATCAGAGCACTGGAATGATGGTCAGTATGCCAAAAGTACTACAAGCTATCTGGCTCACAGTACTCGTAGTACTTTGTAGTAACCAATCTGGTTAACTGGATATTAATCAGATTGACTGACTTGATTCCCCACCATTCCAAACTGCAGTGCCTTGGAAACATTTTGGTCTGATGCTGGTTGGCTGAAAAAGGTAGAGTTTGGATAGGTGGCTTCTTCAGACATAGGCCATTTCCACACTAGACTGTTATAGTGCTATTCTTCCACTTGCAACATCCTATGGAATCCTGGGGTCTTCCTATGGAATCCTTGAGGATGGAATCCATGAAGATGGAATCCTTGAGGCCCCTCCCTAAACTGCAAACCCCAGGATTCCATAGGATGTTGAAAGTGGAAGAATAGCACTAAAACAGTCTAGTGAGGAAATGGCCTGTGACATAATAATAAAACTGTTGCTGAAAAACTAATCGGGTACACTAAACACATCCTTCTTACACTAAACTAAAGCACAAATGAACTTTGACCCTGCCATACAAACTGTAATGAAAAGAAAAAAATGATTAATATCCCATATCATATTCTACCATTGTATATCTATATACCTTAAGCTTACTAGAATTGCTAATAATCATAACCACAGATCATTACATCATTAGATTTCTTACTGCTCAAAAAAGTCTTTCAAAAAATGTTCAATTGGTCTATCTTTTAAAATCCACATTAATTTTGAAATTCGGGCAGGATCCGCAACTTTAACAACCCATTCTTTCGTTGTCAGTGCATGAAAAGCCATTTTTAAACTTGGAACCAGAATGAACCCAATGTCAGCATCTATTGGGCCTCTGAGGTGGCATTTCACAATGAGGATGCCATGGAAAAGAAGGCCTCCCACAGATCTTCACTCAGTGTATTTCCCTAACTGGTGGTGTATAAAGGAGGGCCTCTCCAACAGACCTCAATCTGTGAGCAGGTATACATATATATATAGAGAGAGATGATCCATCAAGAATTGACGTCCCAAGCTGTTCAGGGCTTTAAATGTTATCACGTGCTCCTTGAACTCAGACCAAAAGTGTAATGGCAGCCAGAACAATTCTATTAAAACCAGTATCTTGTGGTTTTTATATCATGTTCCTGTCAGTAGTCTAGCTGTTGCATTTTTCACTAGCTGTAGCTTCTCAGTCATCTTAACAGGCAACCTCATATAGAACACATTGCAGTAGTCTAATCTGAAATGAATCATTGAGGCTAGGTTATTGCTGTTCAGGACAGGCTATAATTAGCCATTTCAAGCCACTGTGTCCATCTGGGCATCCAAGGATAGATATTAATCTAGGAGTTCTTCCAAGCTACAACACATCTGCTCTTTCAGGGGGAACATAACCCCATGCAGGACAAATCGCTTACCCACTTCTTGGACCAAAGAGCCAACACTGTCTTATCAGGATCCAACTTCATTTTATCTACCTTACCTTAATCCAGCCCATTTCACCATCCAGGCAGTGTCCAGAACCTGCCTCTTCCCAGATAACTCTAGTGACAAAAAGAAGCAAATACTAATAGTAGAAGCCGAGATTATTCACTGAAGTGAGAGGTTCAAGATGGACAAGAGGAATTACTCCTTCACATACCACATACGTAAATTGAAATTCACTACCGCAAGATTCAGTGCTTGCTGCCGAGGTGGACAACATAAGCAGCTTGAGTAAGTTCATGGAGGAGAGGGGTCATCAATGGCTACAAGATAAGATGGTTCTGTTGTATATCACCTCTGATATCAGAAACAGAGGCTATTTCCATATTATACTTCTATTATTCCACTTTCAACATCCTGTGGAATCCTGGGGTTTGCAATTTAAGGAGGGGTATTTAGAATTCTCAGCCAAAGAGCTCTTTGGCCTCAGTAAACTACAAACCCCAGAATTCCATGTTGAAAGGGGAATAATAGCACTACAACAGTGTACTGCAGAAATTGTTAGAATGTCTCAGTAGTGGTGAATGCAAGAGTGAGGATATAGCTATATCTACGTTCACTTGGTGGGTTTCCTATAAATACAAGATTGACCCACTGTGAGTATTGGTCTGATCCAGAAGTGGAAGGCCTTATCAGAACATTCCTAATTGCAGCCTACCATCTGGGGTTTTTTTCCCCTTAAAAACTGGGAACTGCCCTTTACTAAACAAGACCATTGGTCCATTAGACTCAGGGATAGGCACCTTGTGGCCCTTCAGAAATCCCTGCAGCCCTTATTAGCAGAGCCATTGAGAGGGATTTAAGGTGGCCTTACACTCTCACAGCATTTGGGGATCAACATTTACCTAGCTCAAGGTTACCTACACTATTCATACCTCACAATTAAAGCACTATGACTCCATTTTAAATACAATAATTCCATTCCATGGCATCTTGGGGGACGTAGTTTGGTAAGAACTGAAGCGAGGACCATAGTGGTGTAGTGGTTTGAGTGTTGTACTCATTGAGCAATCCAAATGGTGATCTTGGGCATGTCACACTCTCTCACCCTCAGAGAAGGGAAAAACAAACCCTCTCTGAACAAATCTGCAAGAAAACCCCATGATAAGTTTGCCTTAGGATTGCCATTAGTCAGAAATGACTTGAAGGCACACAAAACAACAATAATAACAACAACAACAAGGACTGGAGCATACCCCTCCCTAAACAGCCTATCTAGGATTCCATAGGATTCAGCCAGAGAAGTTAAACTGGAATAATAGCACTTTAATTGTGAAGTGTGAATGGCCCTTTGGAGAAGCTGGAGACTGAACCTGGCACCTGATGCAACCAAAGCTTGTGCTCTTATTGTTGAGTAAAACCATACTGTTTTCATCAGACAAATTGTTTTCTAGTTTAGATCAAGTACCTATATTTTGGTCTACTTGTACAGTCAGCAATATCACATAAGTATTTCTTTATCAAGAATCTAGCAATTATTTTGTTCAAAGCTGTTGTGTCGGTAATTACCTGATTGCTATGTTTTGATACTGGACATTTAAATTTAATTATTGTGATGTTATGACATATCTGCTAGCAAAAAGGCATATAGTAAAACTATCATTTCCATCCAGGTCTGGTAAGTGATTGATGTATAGATTTCATTTTCCATTTATCTACTGCTCTGGAGAAAATCATAACTCATTAGTTAAAATGCTGTATAAGAGAAATGACATCTATATGCATATCCTCTTCAAATCAGTCTCATTAGTTTGGGAAAACCTGTTTTTTTAGGTTTAATTTTTTAAAAGCCCTCAGGTATCAGGGCTCAAACTAGCTTACAAGCCTCTCTCTTGCAGAATCAAAGGCCCCTAAAAACAGATGGAAGGAATAGCTGTCACTGCAGATTTGGTGAAAGAGATGTACTCTGTAAAATCTCAGAGGAACCATTCCGGCCAGCCTAAAAATCTTGTGAGTGATGGGAGGTGAGTTAGAATCTGTTCCTTGAGATGTACTCTTCCATGAATATACAGAAATATTTCTTTTTTATAAAGCAAATTTCAGAGATTCTGCTCATTGCAGTTTTCAGGTTTGAGAGTCAAATAACAGTTTCAAAAGCTTCATTCTAGAGATCTAATTTTAAAAAAGGTGAAATTCTCTCTTCCATTACTTTTCTGGAGATAGCCATGTAAAACGATTTATCTTGTGTACAATGGTTGAAAGAGATCTAATAGGGCCAAAGTGCAGGAACAATTAAGCACTTTAAAAAAAAAGCTAAGGTTTAGATTCACCTAATGTTAGTATTTGCTTTGTGGAGAAATGCTCCATGTATTCCAAGAAGTTTTTTTTTCTTCCAGAATACCATGGGTGGGGAGAGAGGGGGTTAAACCACCCCCCTCTGCTCCTTTAACTACTCTTTGTTCTTTCCACTACTCTTTACAACCATCATTGAAACTGAATTCATCGCCACCTGGGTACCTGCATGCCAACTTATGATGACCTCATAGGGTTTTCTTAGGTAAGGAATTCTTAAGAGGTGGTTTGCCCTTGCTTTTCTCTAGAATACAGCCTGTAGCACTGGTATTCCTTTGTGGTCTCCCATCCAATTACTAACCAGAGCTGACCCTGCTCATCTTCCAAGATCACAAACATGATTTAGTGCCTTCAATGTATGGTATTTAGGCCCCCTCCCATCACCATACTATAATGGTTTTGGATTCCCATTGCAATTCACACTTCCCACTACAGCACACTCATTGGTGCTTATGTTTGTCCACAGAAGCTTCACTCGATGCTTCTGATGAAGTATGAAAACTTAGGCGAGAAATTTCTTTTTCTCAGTTATTCCCAAAGGTGCTACAGGATTCCTTTATATCTTTATTCAGCCTCACAGGGTTGCAGTGGGAATGGGTTGAACCTTTAAACTGCCTTGAGCTTCTTTGAAGGTACCATGGCATACTCTACTCTCCAACATTTCACAGATGAAAACTGGGACATGTGTGACCGAACATCCACAGAGTGTGATCAAGATGGCAAAGGTTATTCATGAGGAAGAACACACAAGCCAGGAGAGGCGGAAGCATTTTGCTTTTGTCTGAGCCTCCTGGGAAGGATAAGACTCCCTACCCTCCTCTTCTCTCTCCTGTGCTTGAGCTGAGTGCAAGCTGCTTTTTGCACTTTGAACCCAGTTTGCAGCAAGTGAAGTAAATTGAGGACAAGTGGCGAAAGTGGCATGGGGAGAGAAAAGTGGGACATTTTGGAACTAGCTGAAAAAGTGGCATGACAGAGGATTAAGTGGGACTGTCCTCGCTAAATCAGAATAGTTGGAAAGTATGCCATACGACTAGAATAAAAAAATAAAAATTACTTATGTCTTGGAGAGCAGCAAAATTGCATAATGTAAAGCAGTGAGTCAGGGTAGAAGCGTCAAACCTGCTATATGTGTGATGCCAACACAGTTAAGCTGAAATAGGTTGTAATATATTGTGAACTGGAAGGCAATACTGATCAGCTAAAATTGCCTGTGTCCAAGCAAAAGGGGACAGTAGCGTAGCTTGGAGCGAGTGGGGTAGGGGCAAGGGCAGAGGCACATGGGTGGGGCAATAGCGCATGGGGAGGGGTGATGGCACATGGGGGGCAGGCGAGGAGCGATGGCAGCCCCAAAAAAGTGCTGCCCAGGGTGCCCCCCCTTGCCCCCCATCTCTACGCCACTGAAAGGGGAATTCTGCTGCTTTTTGAAACAGCCATTTCTGCACTACCTTGTTATAGTGCTATTATTCCACTTTCAACATCTTGTGAAATTCTGGGGTTTGTAGTTTACTGAGATCAAAGAGCTCCCTGGCTGAGAATTCTAAATGCCCCTCCCTAAACTGCAAACCCCAGGATTCGATAGGACGTTGGAAGTAGAATAATCGCACTATAACAGTGTAGTGTGGAAACGGCCTATGATTGTTGTTGTTGGTCTTTTCCAATTTATGGTGACTCTTAAAGTAAACCTATCACGGGGTTTACTTGGCAAGATTTGTTCAGAGGGGGTTCTTCCTCTAGTCTTAACTAGAGTAGACTCGGGGGGGGCTGAGAAAGTGTGACTTGCCTAAGGTCACCCAGTGAGTTTCTATGGCTGAGTGAGGATTCAAACCCTGGTCTCCAGTTTAGTTCAGTACTCAGACCACTACACCATGCTGGCTCTCAAAACAATATGTACTTCAATGAAATTATAATTAATAATAAGCCAGCAATCAGAAGCATTATTGCTAAAGGAAAATGGCCTTTGTGCTAATATGAGTAGCTGATTGCAGCTCACAGTGAATCTGCATGCTGGGAAAGAGTGCCAAAAGCTAGCATTTTCTGCTGGCAGATGCTATGCAATTTCACTCTAAATATTGTGATCTTTCAGTAAGACTGTCCCTCTGTAACTTTGTTTGCGAGTCTTAAAATGTCAATCACTCGGCAGATATGGCAGTGGCTTTATGTATTAAAAAGGAAAGCATGGTTATGTTAAATAAAAAAGCTAAAGGGAAAGGGAAAGGAATAAAAGCAATGAAAAAAGGATCAGAAGAGAGTGAAAGTGAGAAGATAATATTTTAGCATCTGGTTTGTATGAAGGTTTTACAGATAGGTACATAAAACAAATTCAGCTCCATGAAAATGAATGCAGACCAATGTGAGGCTCCTTATTATTTAAGAGACAATATAACATGCTTTTAATGTCTTGAAAGCAAATTATAATGTCCTACGGGACTGGATGGCTCAGTGGATTAATGCACTGAACTCATCCATGACTAATCTGACCAGTAAACATTTTAATTGGTTAGCTTTAAAGGAGTCCATCAAGAATTAGTTCAAAATGACTTAAATAAACCCATCATGGTCCTTCAGGTCAATTTCTATAAACCTCAGATTATTCAGGATACAGATATCATATCCTTCGGAAGGGGCTTGATTACAGAATCAATGATACTTGAGTCTGCTTTTGAGCCTGGCTGGCTGTTACAATATACCATGGCTATGAAAATCACTGCACAGACTTTGGAAAATCGCATAATTTTGTTTAGAATAACTGTTTCTTCATGCCTTCTTGATAGGGCAGATGATTGTTCAACTTGGACTGGGAAGAAGTGAGTTTAAACTGGACATGATTCGCTAAGTCCGTTGCGTGGCTCTGAACAGTGCTTCTTAGGCGATCTCATATGGAGTGGTGGCAGCAATTTTCTCCCTCCATTGTGCCAGAGACAAGTACTTATTTGTGCCCACTGGTTCCAATTATCTCTTTGTTTCCTGAAAACCTGTTAGGGACCATCAGACAATGGCTCAGGGACTGGCACAATTCCAGGGACCACCACTTTCAGTACCAGTAGTCTTAAGTATGTTTTAATATGGCTTAACTTAGATCTCTGGAGATAAAATAATTTTCTATGTGCTACTGTGGTGGGGAAGAGAGAGAGAAAGAGAGAGACAGATGAGATCATAACTGGGAATTATTATTACCATCACATGTACTGACCATGATATGTTTGCATTTCAAAGATGAGAGTTGTCATATTGGAACAACCCATTTCTTGGATGTCTTCTAATTTGCGTGTCATATCTAGAGTGGCATCCTGTTGGTTAGTCTCAACTAGAGTAGACCCATTCTATTAACTGTTGAATGGTGAGTCTACACATATGTAAATCTCAATGATTCAGTGGGTCTATTCTAATCAGGACTAACAACAGGATTTAGGCCACAATGTGTAGACATTGAGCAAAATCCAAAGTTAGTCCTATCTTATCTGAAATCTTGCTCTGACTAGAACTAATGTTGGATGTATCCCAAAGCAAGAAAACCAGTCACACTCACTTCGTTAAATATCCCATGGGCTGTGTTTGTACCCTTGGTTGTCTGTGGTTGGATACAAAAAGAAAGAGATAACAAGAGTATACACGGAAACCTCCAATATCTCTCCTTGTAGGATATCATATGAAACTGCCTTACTGTTCCTGCCATGAAGTATTGTTTAACAGAGCCTCGGTGTGGTGCAGATCATACAGTTTGACAATACTACAGAGCATAGGTGATGTTAATCTGACCTGTCACTTTGCTCTAGCATTAACATCAAGGAAAGTAAGAGGTTGGCCAGAAATTAGAGGTTTTGAAAACAGCAGGATCTACAGTAATCCTATGAAAATTCATTCAGTCTGGAGAAACACTTGCATTGCTCCTGTTATAGGAAGTTGCTTTTGACTGACATTCTTGTTCTTGCATATTGATTCCGAGGAATGATAAAAATATCCAGTCTATTGTTATGAAAGCTACTTCAAGATTCAGTGTAGCAACACTTTTCTTTTTTGTTTAGTTCTTCCAAAGCGGGTAACTTTGGTGCCAAGAAGCCTATCTTATGAGCAGTTGCACAGACCAACTCTGTTTCTGGTCTAATGCTGACCGTACTGGGAAATATGTCCCCCACCTATTGTGATAGGTGGACTCTTCCAGCTGGAAGGAAAAAGAGCAGGTTTTGATACTAGAGCGTGATTTCAGCTAACAGCAAATCAACGAGAACTGCCGAAAATAAGCTAATTCTGTAGTGGGGTTGTCATGTGTTATCATTTATGTTTCCCTGTTGCAGTAAGAGTACTTTAATAATCTACATATCGTTTAATTATAATCCATTTACCTGACATAAGTAATTCCAATGCCCTTTAATATAACAAATCTCCAGTGTGAAGGATCTGAGTAATGAGACCTGACAGGTGGTGCTGGCTGCACTGCAGACCTGCCTGCCTTTCGCTGTTCTGAGTACTGTGAGCAAAACAAACCAAGGCTTAATATGCAAAGAAGAGATGATAAAAAGTGGCAGAATGTTACTGGTTAGACTCTAAGAATCTCCTTTTGAGTGATGCTCTATTCCTGGCAAGGAATGTGTACATCTATCAGGTCCACATCCATAGATTTCCTTCTTTTCTCACTTCTGCTTCCGGTCCATGCCTGCTTCTCTCTGAGTTTGTGGGTGTGTGTTTAACAAGAGCCAGCACAGTGTAGTGGTTTGAGCGTTGGACTATGATTCTGGAGACCAGGGTCTCAATCCCTGCTCAGCCATGGAAACCCACTAGGTGACCTTGGGCAAATCACTCTCTCTCAGCCTCGGAGGACGGCAAGAGGAAACCCCTCTGAACAAATCTTATGAGCAAGATATATTTACCTTAGGGTTGCCATAAGATGAGAATGACTTCAAGGCACACAGCAGCAGCAGCAACGTTTTAATAGGCTAAAAACCATCCTTTTTGCATGTACATTTTGCAAGTCATACACATTGCTCGCATACATTCCCTTGCTGATGAAAGCATGCATATGCTGTGTTTTTGCACACATTCTAAGTGCACTTCTTTTTTTCTATGCACACATAGAAAAGTGAGCATATTTTGTCACATGTGCTCACAGCCATCTGTTAATATGCAGATTCTAGAATTCAAAGCATTCATCCAGCCCACATCTAGTCCAGACAGTGTGGACCAGACAAACTCTGCATTAGAAGTCTATTGGACTATATTTCTTACACATTCCAAAGCCTGGCAGAATGAGGACTCAGCATACAGTCCCAGGCAATGGCTGGAAGACATACAAAATACAGGGATCTCAGCAAAGCTTTTTAGCAGGTCAGCAGGATTACTGCAAGGTATACTGGCTAGGAACAAAATTTACCGTTCTCAAGCATGACGTAATGTGCGGGGGAAAAAACGCTACCCTTCAGTGCTGCCGAGTGTGAAAGGCGCACCCAAGCCTCGCACTCAAGGCCTGGCCAGCCTGACACCTCTTTGTGATTAAGACCTGAAAAGCCAGGGCCAGGACAAACGGGTCTGCCTCAGTTCTCCCTCTCTGAGAATGCAGTCCCTTCCTCACTCTTGTACCCCCTTGGCTTCTTCCTTTCAGAATTCTCCCCCTTTACTGCCTTCCCTAAATCTGCCCTTCTCCCAGACGTAAGGATCGGCAGTGATTTATATTTTCCAAGACTGTGGTACTGTTGGCACTAAGACCAAGATGATATTATTGGGAGTGTGTATATTCAGGATTCAAAATAAGACTGTGACCCTGTTTTAAGGAACACAGAACTTCAAACGTTTATTGTAACACTGTTGCTTTAAATGTGTCTTGTATCTAAATGTTTATAAACAGCACATCATTCTTCTCTCTCTCTCTTTCAATTCATTCACTATCTCTTGTACACCCAGTTTCTCAGTTCTCTCTCCCACAGAGCTCTTCAAATCTTCAACCTCCTTCAAACACACCACAAATCACACTCCCTTCAATCACTCTCCAGACAGTTAAAATACATTATTTTCCTCTTTCCACCAGCCCCTCCCCTGGGCTATCCAAGGTTCCATTTCACCAACCAGTCAGCTTAAACACTCCCAGTTGCCAAGGAGGCTTTGTTGTCAAGACCCCCTCCCATCAGGTTCGTCACACATGACAATATATGAAAGATGGCATATAAAAGTAATAAATGCAATAACTCCCCACATGAGTGTTCATTACTTCCAGACTGTTGCCATCTGCAATAAAGTGCATACAGGTCATCACACATAAAACTTTCATATCACTTCAAATGAGATTTTAGCCAAGATCCTTGTGTAGTGTAAATATAAATTCACACAATTAAGTGGCGGTTGCATTTCAACACCCTTGTGCAGATTACCAGCATTACACAACCAATTATGCAAAATATGTTTGCTGCTCCTGTGATTCCAATGGATCAAGTGCAACACTGAGGGTACTGATAAATTGCTGCACGCCATCCAAGAAAGTGCAGCTGTATTTACAACAGTTACACTTGCAGAATTCCACCTCTACACCATGTACACCATGGTACACCATGGCCAAAAAAGTACAACAGCATACATAAAGAAACTTGTGTGGGCAAGGAACACCAACAGCATTGAAGCCTGTGTTTGGTAAGTCAATTGACTTATGGAACTGCAGGTCATTTTGGTCTGCTTTCCACATACATGCTCATGGTTTGATTCTTTACCCAGGATACATCTGATGAGTGAGGGACATATGAAATTTTAAGATCAGTGGCCCAGTAATGCATTGTATCACAGAGACTCTCCATGACTTCAGACAAGAGTTGTCTTTAGTTGTACCTAGAAATGCCAGGGACTGAACCTCAAATATTTTACATTCAATTCAAGTGGTCTGGCATTAAGCCACAGTGAATGACACACTGCAAATATGAACTAATGCAGGGAAAAGCAATTTTGATTGGTCCAGGAATCAATTAATGTCCCTCAGCTCCCACCGTGGATTCTACTCCACGATGTGCTACCAAATTTCAGAAACTAATAAAAGTGAAAAATCCCTACTTCTGGTTGCAATCCACAGTCCACATAGTAGAGGTCGTTGTTCTTGTTATTGTCAAAAAAGGTTGGACCAAACCTGTAGAAAATACTTTGTGATGTGGGTCATCAACTGCACCTGTGGAGAGCCATGTGACTTTAGCTGAGTCATGCTGAGTCATGCTGATGAGCAACCAGGGGACAAGGTTGCATCAGGTGTGGGGAGAATGCAAAGGCTGACAGGATTGTATCAGCTAGTGTGAGTATAAATGTAGCTGAGAGCTAGCCAGCAATTTGTACATGGTACCTGATGTGTCTGCTGGAGGCTCTGTCAGAAAGAGCAAGTGGAGGGATGTTGGAATGCCTTCTGGAGATTCTTGTAAGTATGTACACATTGTAACTGAAGAATAAATTGCCTCCTTGATGGAAGAAAACAATTGGTGTGGGTGAGTTTTTCCTGGCTACAGTGCATTGCTACTTAGATATTCTCTGCTGCTGGGCATGCTTCCAAAGCTGTGGGAGCAATCTCTGCTATATTTTGGGTGTGACAGTTATGTACCTTCACATTAACTCCAACTATGGTGACTCTATCTTAGTTTTTTTCTTGGCAAGATTTATTCAGAGGAGGTTTGCCATTGTCTTCCTCTCAGGATGAGAGAGTGTGACTTGCCCAAGGTCACCCTATGGGTTTCTATGGCTGAGTGGGGACTCAGACTCTGGTCTCCCAGAGTCCTAGTCAAGCACTCAGACCACTACACCATGCTGGCTCTCCAGCATGCTATTCACATATTTAAATTTCCTTAAACACACTTTTTTGGCCATTGTTCAACAGACTGTTCAGTTTACGGCTACATATAAGAAAGCCAGGGTGGTGTAGTAGTTTGAATGTTGTACTATGACCCTGGAGACCAGGGTTTGATTCCCCACTTGGCCATGGAAACCTATTGATTGATCTTGGATGTCACACAGTCTCAGCCTCCAGAAATCCCTGTGATAGATCCACCTTAGGGTTGCCATAAGTTAGAAACAATTTGAAGGCACACAACAACAACAACAACATTTTGATGTTGTAGAAGTAGAATTAAATAGGTTTAAACTTTTCCAATGGACTAAATCCTATTGTTAATCCCAACTAGAGCATAGACATTTAATCAGTTGTATTTACTACATGTTGGCTTGCCATTGACTGATTGATTCAATGGGTCTATCAATAAGATTTCAGGCATACAGCTGTGCATTCTTGAATGGTGTGTAGCTATTTGTCTCTGCTTTAAATGAACAGCTCATTGGGATGATAGAAATAGCCACTGTGCATACCCCATTGCACAATGGGACAATAAGCAAACACTTCGGTGGATGCACAAGTGGTTGCACAATGTTAGTATTCAGCAGAAAGGTGATATAATGCAATCACTATGTTAACAACATTTATGCTGCACAAGGTCTGAGTTGTACGTATTTCATCATCACCAATTGTACAAAAATAGAATACATAAAAGAAGTGGTATATATGCATATGTGAACTAGACCATGGTAACTAGTTACCAAGAGCTAGTTACCTGTCGGGGGCCAGGCAGCTAATCTCTTGGTTAAACATCTGTTGTCTGGGAGTAGCTGAACAGAATATACAACACTGGTGCTGTTCAACTTTAATTGGCCACTGATTTGTTTCTGGTTCTGTTCAAGACGCTGGTTCATACCTTTAAATATCTGGAAGGCTTGGGACCTGAGTACCTTAATGACCACCTTCATCTTTATGTTCCCCCATGTGCACTCATTCAATATCAAGGATGTGGAACTCTTGGTGTCATATTTCAATGCCTATGTTCCCTGGCTGACTGACTATTAGCAAGAAAACCGGCAAGGTTGCACTTCCAATCCTTGGCATGTTTTTCCCCTATAAAGCAACTCATTATACTGTTTTAAGCACACTTGCTGTTACACTGTGCTACCGTCTAGAAGAGATTTTTTTTTAAAAAAATTGCAAAACCATATAATTTAAGCACAAGCCAGGAATTTTCAGATTTTGTTGAGACTCACAATTTTGCCATCCTGAAAAACAAAATTCTGTCCATCATTGTTGCCTACTTATTATATACTTTTAGAGGCTCTGGAATTTTAAAAATTACTTTAAAAATAATTAGTTGCTGTTATTGCAACAAGGCCTGGGAAAATAGCTGGCTACCAATAATAGTTTTTTAAAAAAACTTTTTATTTTCCCTGTTTCTCATAAGTAGCTAAAATAATTCCTTTCTGAAAAACTATCTGAATGCTTAAGCTTTTGGCCTGTGGTACAAAATGTAGCCCCAAGCTCTCTTGCTGTGCTATGTTAGTGTGTAAGCCTGTTACAGTAGCATAGTCCACTTTTTGTAGGATTGCCCAGCCATGCAAAAGGAAGACAAAGAAAGTCCTCATTGTCAGTGTCAAGAGTGAAAGCTGGTTTGATAGGTAACCGTGAAATAATGAGACCAGACAGAAAATTGGGTTAAATAATGACCATTTTGTTTGATCTAGCCTTTTTAAGTGGCATTGGCCTGGAAAAGGAGTAAGGGAAAAGCAACTTGATATGGATCCAGCTGAAGCCAGGTGTCACCCCATGACTAACTCCTCGGCCTTCCCATGGGCAAAACACCTCAGTCCCAAGGACAATCCAAAATACTTTGGCTGTTCCCCAGGCCAGCATAATTGGAAGGTAACCCATAGAACTTCCAAACAAGCTGAGGAGCCTATAAGTAAGAGCCCAAATCCCAGGTTTGCCTCAAGAGTACCCTCCTTCTCAACCCATTAGAAGCAGGATCCAAAAAAGGCATTTTCATAGGCCTACCCTACACCAAAAAGGTGCCAAAAGGTGATCTCCAAGGTCTTATATTCTCCCCTCGGTATCTACTAGAGGAAGGCCTACTTAATGACATCACCCTAAGCCAATTATCCAAGTCCTGCAGATACAGTATGGGATAAGGGAAAGAAAAGGTAAAAGGGGGAAAAATTCCTACCCAGTTCCAAAGCAACCACATCTCACACTGCACTGAAGGCAAGAGGGTGAGTCTCACTGAAACAAAGCAGGCACATGACGAGGCAATCAGGCTTAAATAGCCTCTTGTCTTGCCCATGTCACATGCTGTGACCTGGCACCGAGTGCCAGTCACCAATCACACTACTCTTATTGTTATCATGCCATACACTCCCACTCCATGATAAGATTGACAATGGATGTAACTTAACTGGCATAAAATATATGGCTGAAAAGCTGTGCTGGCAAAGATGACTGGCTGAACATGTGGAAAAGTAAGTCAGATGGGACCTCAGGCCATGGCCAGGTCATAGTTCAAGGGATCAGTAGGAAAGCTCCAGTGCTAATGAACTCAGTGACTCAACCTTCAAATACAATAGAACACAAAACTGTCTCAATAGAGCAACTGATTGTCATCAATCTGTTCCCTCTTCCCACTGAAACTCTCCTTTGTTTCCTCACCTGCCCAGACATTAAGAAGCTATCACAATTCCCATCAATGCTTTGTTACCTAACGCTCAGTCCATTCCAGACCCCATTTTTTGCCCTGCTGGCAATCCACTAGCACCTTCCCCTTCAGGGCAGAAAAAGGGTACTTAAATCCTGGCTCTGAGTCTGGTAACTCACAGTACACTGGACATAAGTGGTCACTCTGCTGCTCAGATTCCCATTCTTGTATTACCCTCTAGTCTGAGCCACATCACTTTGTCTCTTCTCTCCAGGATAGGTAAATATCACTTACTTCATCCCAACTTCTCACTATCGAATTTTCCTTTCTTTCTTCCAGTTCATCTTGTATGGTTGTGAGACTGCTTGAATCTTGCATGTGTTTGTGATTTTTCCATCAATAAGAATATTCTTTTAAATCACCAGCTGGTGTCCTTGCATTACTATCAGTATACAAAGATAGAAAGATCCTGTAAGGTTACCTACCTCTCGCACGCCTCAAGCTTTTGAGCTAATAATTCCCCATAGTTCCATAGAGGCATTGGCATTGTGGGTGGACCTCTGAGTCACTCACCTTTTGGGGTAACACTATCATGAGATCATCAAATAGTTACCTTCCACCACAGCATCACACAGGTCCAGGTAAGCAACCCTGCAACAGCCTATTCCTGGGGCCTCAAAGTCTAGGTGTTCTTTGAAGGCTGCCTTGGAAAATCACCTGTGCCATGGGGCAGGCAATTTTCCAAGCCCATTTTCCTTAGGAACCTTATCTTTGAGGATACACGCAGAAACTGGGTGTTGCAGAAATGGACTGCTTTGAAATGGCAGATTTCCCTTTCAATATTAATAAGGCCTTCCTTTCCCTTTTCTCATGGCTGCTACACCAGTGACTGTTTTTTTCTGCTTGCCACTACACCATAACCTACACCTATGCAGGCATAGCTATGCCAGCATTGTGCATCAACAGGGTCTCAGTCGTGTTGAGGTTTTATCCACTTCATTGTCACCTCAACACCCACAACAGAACTTAAGATGGCAGCGCAAAGAAACACAAAGCAGAACTTGAACCATGGGATATTCCTCTTCTACCTTTTTAATGAGGGCATAGTGAAGTAATTATTATAACAACTTTAAAGTTACAGTTGCACCACAAAAAGAGTGAAATTTTCCCTCTTAACTTACAATCATAAGGTATTACATTTATATCTTCACTGCTGGGAAAGGGAATGAATGACTAGTAACTTAGGCCATTTCTGCACTAGACTGTTACAGCGCTATTATTCCACATTCAACATCCTATGGAATCCTGGGGTTTGCAGTTTAAGGAGGGGTCGACTGGCCCCTCCCTAAACTACAAACCCTAGGATTCCATAGAATGTTGAAAGTGGAATAATAGCGCTATAACAGTCTAGTGTGGAAATGGCCTCATTATTTGTACCTAGATATGTCCAGGTCCTGAGCATCCCCAAACCCCAAGCTATTGACATTATGAATAGGCATTCATCCTAAAAGTCAGTTTTTCTCTTATACCAGCTAGAACATGGTTTCTGGCTGCTTTAAAGCAATTTCACAGTCATTCTGAGTATTTGGGGGAAACCATCATTGAGGAAACAATATATATGGTTTTCGAGGTTTGCTTACTTCTCCAGAACATGAATAGGTGGCTAGACCTTGAAATAATGAGGCATCTTCCATGCTGCTTTATGTATAGCAAGGGAGTCTGGGAAAGCTATACCAAGCTGGAAGTGTGAGAATGGAGACCCATCCAAACGCAAAGTAATTACACTCTGCAATTGGGAACAGACTCTGAAAGATCATGATTTCCCCAAGGCCAGGCAGCAAGTACACGGTTTAGCTTGGTTTTGTCAAGGGTACACTTGCTGAATTTCAAATTTACTTATATTTCAGCTTAATTTAGGCAAGCTACCAGAGCAGCTGTCAGATCACAATGAACCCTAGAGATTTCAGAAGAACAGAAAGCATTCAGCATGGCATGTGATCATAATCTCTTGCTGGGCATATATGAGCAAAGCTGAAAACAAGAGACAAACTGAGAGGACTACATATTACCAAAAGAAGCTGCCAGCACCATAAGCAACATCTCTTTGTCAAGCATTCCTTCTCTGTCATGAGGTTGATCATAGAAAGACAATGGCAAGGAATAGAAGAGAGAAACTCACAGATGTCTTCTCTGTTCAGTGGTATAGAACATGCTTTGCATTCAGGGTGTTTTAGGTTGTGAACCTACATGATAAATTAAGTTTATGCACTGCAACTGAGATGTCCTTTCTTTCTTTCTTTTTTTACTCCCAAGTAAGCACATGAGAGCCTGATATAGATTGGTAGAACTTCCTACTTGCTTCCAAATGTGTATAATTTACATACATAGGTATATGCTTTAGAATCATAGAATCGGAAGAGATCACAGGGGTCATCCAGTCCAACCCCCTGCTATGCAGGAACACACATCAAAGCATTCCAAACAAATGGCCATCCAGTCTCTGCTTAAATCCACCAAAGAAGGAGAGTCTACCACATTCTGAGGCAGCATATTCCACTGCTGGACAGCTCTGACTGTCAGGAAGTTTTTCCTGAGGCTCAGATGGAATCTCTTTTCCTGAAGCTTGAATCCATTGCTCCTTGTCCTAGTTTCTGGAGCAGTGGAGAACAAGCCCTCTCTCTGCTTGACATGACATTCCTTCAAATATTTAAACATAGCTATCATGTCCCCTCTTAACCTTCTCTCCTGCAGACTAAACATACCCAGCTCCCTAAGGCGTTCTTCATAGGGCATGGCTTCCAGACCCTTCACCATTTTGGTCACCCTCCTCTGGACACGCTCCAGTTTGTTGATATCCTTCTTGAATTGAAGTGCCCAGAACTGGACACAGTATTCCAAATGAGGCCTAACCAATGCAGAATAGAGTGGTACCATTACCTCCCTCGATCTAAACACCATACTCCTATTGATGCAACCAAGAATCGCGTTGGCTTTCTTGGCTGCCACATCACACTGCTGACTCATGTTCAGCTTGTGATCTACCAAGACTCCTAGATCCCTTTCACATGTACTGCTATCCAGCCACGTGTTCCCCATCCTATATTTGTTCATTCCATTTTTTCTGCCTAAGTGTAGGACTTTATATTTCTCTCTGTTGAAATTCATTTTGTTAGCTTTGCTCCCAAATAAATATATTCACTCCCAAATAAGTACATTTTTTTCCAGCACATCTACTTGAGAGCAAACCACAGGATCATCTGCAAGCTGTATGTTTAACATAGTCCCTTTCATATGCAGGAAGTTATATGACAATTGTCCATTAGTGAATTGTCATACTGTGCAACTGAACATGCAAACAAATTTGGAAAGCACAATTTCAATACTCAAGGAACATCTACATGTCCTATGTAGAGTGGCAACACATGCACAGTGGCAGTTCACCTCTGCTTCTTCAATCTTCAGTTGAATCTGGACATTATGCCATGACCAAAAAAAGTACTACCACATGTCTAATCATAAGTTTGTAAAAAGATGCCAGCCAGCCTGAAGATGAATCCTACAACTATTCAAGACTCAGGGCCTCAAACAATAAGATTAAGAAAGACTGAGAAACCTTGGATGACAGAGTAAATCACTGCCAGTCATAGCAAACAATAATGGACTATGTGGCTTGTATTTTTCCATTATGAAATGTCCAGATGAACAAGAAGGAAGTGTCTTATGATGATGGGCACAATGGAGGGGAAAAAGAGCATTCAGCGTAGGATTCCATTCTCAGTTGAAGGTTCATATAATTCTATCCGGGAGAACTCTGATCCCCTAATATGGTAGCATTTAAATGAATATGGTAGCATTTAGACTAAAAGTAAGACACTAGCTTGCCCACTACATTGGTCCGTAGCCTAAGCACTGAAAGAATGTTGAAAAAAGGCTGTAGGCTTCAAATCTTCACAGAGTCAGTCTCAGCATGGGTGATTCTCTTGTTTTTTTTAGAAAAATGATATGTAGCAATCAGTGGTGACCTGACATATGCCAGAGGAAGTTAAGGATGCAGCTGTGAGTGCGAAAGCAAGATGTGAGACACTAAAATGTCTTCAGGAAAGGTGGCAACAATAACTGAAAAGTCAGAGTATCAGAGTGGGGGGTGGAAGTTAATGTAAAGATATAAACACAACTTATGATGAAGAGGAAAGAAGACAAGAGTAAATGACAAACAACGGGGTTTCTTTTCTCAAGAGGAAATTTCAGAAGGACTGCTTACATCATGGATGTGAATGTGTGAACTGAGGTGCTGTACATTAAAGAGAAAAATCCAGGTACCATTTCTTTGTTTGCTCCAGCAGATTTATATCACATCCTTCTATGTCTTTTTTTTTTAAATTGCATCATCAGTTCTTTTTTTGTAGTCCAATAAAACAAGGAAAGGATGAACAAGGTACAATGCAAACATACATACATATATACATATACATATACATATACATATATATATAGACAAGACAATGAAAGGTCAGGAGAGAAGGGACCAAACAAACCTCTTGAGGCAAAGGTTTCTAAAATTTAGGTGCATGCAGAAATCCTAGCAGGACCCTGTTGATAGAGGTTGGGTTATCTGCTGCCAGCATAACTCAGAAAGCCATGCCCCCATTTGAGAGGCTATCTTCAAGCGTAGGATTTTACTTTACTTCAGGCAAGTAAATGGTAAGCATTCACTCCATTGCTTCCTTTCTCAGGAACATCTGGTGGAGCAGAAGCTAAAAATGCCTTCACACCTCTAGGTGTGGCAGCGTTCAAAGAATGAAAGTGCCTGTTAAGAACTGTCCTTTGTCCTGAAAAACTTTAATCTGGGCTTTAAGAAGAATATGGACCAACTAGTTCCAAGGAGAGCAAAGGAGAGGATTGGGGATAGGGAAAATAAGTCCTGTACAGAAAAGGTTGAAAGAATAGTGCATATTCAGCATTCAGAAGAAAGCAAAGAAGGGAAAGCATAGATTCATACAAATCACAAAATTGGAAAGTGCTACAAGAGCTACAGGGGTTGCATGGTAGCACTGTTCATATGCCTTTTCTGGCATGGAACAAGGCAAAAAATTGTTGTTTGTCCTGCAGAGGGCAAGGCTAGAGTTAATATTAAAGCCCATGATTTTTCAGGCAATAAACATGATCAAAATACAATATTCAAGCCAGTTTGTTGTTTCTAAGAACATCCTATTGTGTTCGATCTAGCCAAATTTTTAGTTATATCTAGCCATATCTTTAGTACTTACTTGGAGGAAGGAACTAGCTAAGATCCTCAAGTGTAAAGTTTAAAGATATATCAATGAATAAGAAAGTCAGGATCATCCATACTGTAGTATTTCCAATTTCTATGGATGGATGGAAAAGCTGAACAGTGAAGAAAGCTGACAAAAAGAAAAGAAAATCAGCTAATTTGAAATGTGGTGCTGGAGGAGAGTTCTGTGACTGCTACGGAGTGCCAAATAGACAAATAAACAGGATTGAGAACAAATCAAGTCTGGACTTTCACTAGAAGCCAAAATGACCAAGTGGAAGCTGCCATACTTTGGGCTATCATGAGACAACATGACTCACTAGAAAAGATAATAATGCTCTGCAAAGGGAAAGGCGGCACGAAAAGAAGAGGACCACATTACAGACATACTGATTCCATGAAGGAAACCACAGCCATGAGTCTACAAGCTAGGCTGTTGATGACCACGTTTCTTGAGATGTCTCATTCATAGGGTCACCATAAATCAACGGATTGCAAATGACAGCAGCAAATGCTTACAATAAGAACTTCTGAAATGAACCATTCCATTACCAATATATTCCTTGTTATATATCTTCACCAAGGGACTCACAGAGTTTAATTAAAAAAATACTTCTGCCTTGTTCTCCATGTACTTTGGAATCAAACAAATAGTTTTAAAATATTACCCTCAATTATACATATAAATCTTGTGCAGGTAATGAACATATTCTTCCAGTTGCTGGAAGGACTGGACACTTATCTTACTCGTTAAGATAAAATACCACATCCACATAATGCATTGCTAAGTCTTCCTCTTACTATATACAAAGCCCAGAATCCCATTTTCTGTTAAATAATAATCATTGTAATTAATAGACTAGTTATTTTATCTCCCTAATCTGGTTACAGTAATTTATCAAAGGTATGTAAATGAGTGCAAAAACGCAGTTCATTATTGCTTTCAAAGGGTACACATCTCTTACAGAAGCATATATAATGTAATTCCCTTGAACTTAATAAGAGACATTGAGCTCATGCAATTCAGGAAGGAAAATCCATTCACTAATATAATTTTTTTTTTTGTTAAATGTCAAGCTCAATTTGTTTTTCTAATATTTCCTTTTATGGTTAATAATAAAGAGTAATGGAATGGGTTTTCTTTCCTGTATATACTCCTTATGACCATCACAGATTCAAGTAATATAGAAAAATGACATACATCATGTCTTTTAGACAGGCATTTGCCTTAAAAAAAAAAGAGAGAGAGAGAGAGTAGTCAGGGATTCTTCCAAAATTCTCTTCACATAGGCCATTTCCACACTAGACTGTTATAGTGCTATTATTCCACTTTCAACATGCTATAGAATCCTGGGGTTTGCAGTTTGGGGAAGGACCAGGGATCCATAGGATGTTGAAAGTGTAATAATAGCACTGTAACAGTCTAGTGTGGAAATGGCTATAGATTCTTTTTAAACTGTAACTCCACACTCTCCATTAAGGAGTTGTGCATCAATGGGACTTCACCACTATGTTTGTCATAGCCAAGATGAAGCACACTGCATAGGTGCAAGGAACTCTGAGAAAACAACTCTTCAGAGTGCTGAGGTCCATCCTGTGCATTCAGGGATCCTACACACGATGGCACCAGGATGTCTGAAGTTACATGGTCCTATGAGGGAGAGAAGCTCTGCACAAAGATCATACATTGTGCTCCTGCTGCAACTGTCCTGCCACCACCCAGGTTTAGTGATTTTTGAGGAAGGGAAATCATGAAAGGTGGATCTTCATCCCCAGTGTGTATTCACTGATAACATTGGGAGCACATTGATGTTTCTAGATTCTGAATGTGGCTTGGGTGGGAAATAACAGATTTCACAATGTTTTATTTGTGGAAAATTGTTCCTTTTGCTGAACCCATCAAAAGTGTGACTGCCAAGACTCAAAGATGAATATTTGCTCATCACTGAATCTTTCAACCACCCTATGCAAAGTGTTAGGTCCTTTCCACATCATACCTGGATCCTGTGGTGTCCTGACATCGTCCTGGCAATGCCATTGCTCCTTCCTTCCATAGTGCAGCCTGCCTCTTCTGAAGAAGGAAGTGCTTTGATAGCGCTTCCATCCTTCCTGCACGGTCCCAATTGACGTGATTGTCATGTGAAAGGGGCCTATTACTGGATTTTTTTCTGGTAATACTATAATGTGCTATTGCGGTGCCTGGGAGCACAACAGGACTGCGATGACATTGTGTGATAGCATGCATCATGGACCGCTTTCAATGCATCGCCAAGCTGAGATGGGGACGTAGTGTGGAAATGGCTTCAGTCACTTCCTCTGCTCCTTGCTGGTGGCATCCTCCTGGACCAACACACTTCACTCAGCAGCAATAGCCAAACCATTGACTCCATCCATCTCCCTCTGAGCACACCTTGCCATTGAATGCAGTCAGTCCCCATTTTCTCCACCTTGACCTGGTTGCAGGTCAGGTTTGTATCATGTCAATGGTCAGACAGTCCAGTTTAGCCTTACATATACTTGCGGAAGAAAGCAATCGGGCTAGTGTAGCCAGTAGCCAGGCTGGTGGAATTAATTCAGTGAGTTCTTGTCCCAGGAAAATTACTTTTCCACACTCTGGAAATCAGAGAGTTAAATGTGTCTTTATTAAAGCAAAATAATATCTCCAGAGAACCTGGATTGGTTTCAAGTGAGAAAGACTTTTTCACCAACACCCTGCAGACAAATTAGCCACAGCAAGGTAGATGCCAGTATGAAGAAAAAGGCTCTGTGATGCCTTGCAGGTTCGTCTGTCTTCACCCTTTAAATGAGCAGAGGGTGGGAGGACAGATAGAATTCTAATGTGTGATTCATTAACACATATGTGCTGGAACCCCTGTCTACTTCCATGCTGTGCTGTTGATTAGTAATTGACATTCCAAGAAATCTCAGCTACGGTGTGGCTGACAACAGAGAGGATGTAGAAACCAAGCCTCACCTATGAGATAAAGCATTCGCTGATCCATTGTGATGGGCTGGAATTCAGTGTGGACCCACCAGTTCCTCAGGATGAAACCCCTTCTCTTTGGCTTTGTTGATCATTCCGTGAATAATACTGTTATTACTTCCAAATTCAGAAGAAAATTCATTGGTTATCATAATCTAATATGACAGATTTAAGAGGAAAAAATGGCATGGAAAAGTAACTTTTCTTGGACTAAAAATCCCAATTTTGAAAACCAGCCCAATTCAGTTTGGACTTATTCTAGGTAGTCCAGTTCAGGTCAGAAGATTCTAGATTCAAATCTGAATTCATAAACCCAAATCTTCTTGCTCTCCCTATCATTGGAAATCAACAAGGAGTTTTTCATTTTTGTCATAGCTAGACTAAAAGTTGAGTCATAATATACCCTTAGGAAGGCATTCAGTCTATGATATTTCAGACAAATAAGGATCTGTGTGTGTGTTATGTACATTAACCATTTTTATTTTGGGAAAGGAAACTGCCAATATCTTTTTTAATTCTTTGCAGGAAGAATTGATAAACAGGGAATTAGATATAATAGTTTCCGTTATAGTTTGGTTATTTATTTATTTGTTTATTTATTTGCTATGAGAGTTGCCAAAATATGATTCATGGCAGCTGACAACAAAATCAGATAAAGAAAATTTAGATAAAATATAACATTAATTAATTAAAATACAGGATACTTAAAACACTAAAGAACATACCACTGTGTTTGTGGTGGGGTTGCTGCTAGGATTCGAGGCCACTTCTGCAGGAACCAAGCATAGCTTCCAGAGGCCTAAAGGAATTGAAAGGTCTTTGTCTATAGAGGAAGAACAACAGGGAGAGAGGCAGTGGGCTCTGTCAGCTCTGTCTCTAAGAGTACTGGGACTGAGAGAAGGGCCTCTCCTGAAGGTCTCAAAGCCCAGCAGCCTTGTATAGAATAGGCCACTCCCCTAAACGGTTTATGGACAAATGTTATGCAAATTATGTACAGAATAAAAGAGGTCCTGCAGAAATTTCAGGCTTTGGGGTGGCAGAGTTCAAATTTGGATTGGCATCGTGATATATATCATCAACTGCCAAAGTCAGAATCATCTTATTTCTACGTATGATTGTGAAAACTGGACAGTGAAAAAGCTGACAGGAAGAACATCAACTGTTTCTAAATTTGGCACCAAAAAAGAGTTCTATGGCTACCGAAGACCACTACAAAGACAAATGATGGGTCCTAGAGTAAATTAGAACTGTACTCTGACTAGGGGCCAAGATGGCTAAATGGAGGCTGCTGTATTTTGGGCATATCATGAGATGCATACCCTCCAAGTGTCCTCAGTCACCTCGTTTTCTCAGATACTTAAAAAAGTCTCAATTTCTCTCTCCTTCTTGCACTTTACCCCTTTGTCTTCAACTTTTTTCAGTGGATGCAAACTAAATTCAAAGCACACAAGTAGCTTGTACTTAGCTCAGGAGGAGAGGAGGACACAGAATCTGGTCCTTTCCAGTAGGTGCAGGCAAAAGCAAATTACTGCAGCTTCATCTAGCTTGTGTGCTGTACTTCATTTATAACTTTGGCTGTCTTGGCCACACTCTGATACTCCTTGGACATATGTGATTCAGTTTTTGTCTGTGAAATGTCAGAGGGTAGGGAGATGACATGGCTCACTAGAAAAAAACAATATGCTCATAAAAGTGGAAGACAGCAGGAAAAGAGGATGAACACATTACAGATGGATTGACTTGATAAAGGAAGCCACAGCCCACACTTTCCAAGACAGGAACATGCTTGTTGATGGCAGAAACTCATTACAGTCTTTACATAACATACATTTATTTCCGTCAATGACCAGCAATCACAAAGAGCAGACCAGAATGATAAAAGACCTAGTGAATACATCAACAAGAATAAGTTACTAAATAGAAATTTTTTTAAAAGCCTTGAATATTAAATGTTTAAATATCAAATACAAAGTATTTGAATTACAATGATACAGTTAAAAGCAACATAGTATCACAATCTCCCCAGCACTAGGATGACATCCTATGCTGACAAGCCATAGCTGTCACACAAAAGCTAGCTACCTTGGCTGTAATTTCAGGGAACTGGTCTGCCAGAAGGCAATCAATGTAGAATATATCAGATCTCCCTGGTATATTTTGTAAAATTGGATTAATAAAGTGGCATCGAAGATCACGGTAAAAAGAACAATACAATAAAACATGCCCCACAGTTTCTACTTTCTCTGCCTTGCAAGGACATAAACAATCACAATATGGTACATTATTGTATCTTCCCTTCAATAGTGCAGATGGAAGCACATTGAACTTAGCCTGGGTAAATGCTTTCCTATATTTTGGGATAGTTAAATTGACCAGATAAGCAGCAGGATGAAGGGCCTGCCCTCTATCTTTAAAAACCGGGTAGATGGAAGCTGCACTAATGTAATCTTGTGGCTTGATATCCCAAATGTGCTGTCATATAGTTTCTTTTGCTTTCATATAACCCATAGCAAGAATGACATTTTGTGTGAATCCTAGCCTTAACACTTTCTCTTCAACTATCTTTTCCCACCTTGACTGAAAAGGATCACTAAGGGTCAAAGGGGCCAGGCCTTTAGGCATGAATAACATTTGTAACCAAAAATTTAATTTGTAAATCCATATCTGAGAAGTGATAGAAAGTTGACCCATTACTAGCTGTACGAGCACATTTGACACACAGCTTGGGAGACAAAGAATGGTTCTCAAAAATTTTGTTTGCACAGATTCTAAAGCCACAACATTGCTAAACACACACAGTTGTGCTCCATATAGCATTTGTGGTAAGATCTTAGTGTTGAACACCTGGATTGCTGAGAGTACATGCTGACCTCCCTTGGCATAGAAGAATGAAATTAGTGACTTATAACTCCATTGTACATTCATTATGGCATAGGATACTTGAGCTCTCCAAGATCTGGAAGATTGAAAAACTACTACCAAGTACTTATAGAATTTAACCTGTTCAATTTAATGATCATTGATTTGCCAGTGGTGTTCACACTGTTTTCGAGTAAAAACTAAGACTTTAGATTTATCATAATTAATTACCAGCTGTTCAGTGCTGCAGTAGGCATCTAGCGCTGTTAGTAGCCGTCACAGACCTACGCACGAAAGTGACAGAAGTACTGCATCATTTGCGTACAGTAAAATAGATATGGGTCTCCCTGCCAATTTAGATGGATGAGAATTTATTTCAGATAGTGTCTTGACCAAGGAATTAATATAAACATTGAACAAGGTAGGGGCAAGGACACAGCCTTATTTTACTCCAATATGTGTTGATATTGATCTGGTCAAGTGTCCTTCATGATTGCATCTTGCTCGCAGATATGTTTTGTCATAAAGACTGTGAATGAGAATCAACAGATGCCTGCATGACAGTCTTTCATTCAACATAAGTCAAAGCTGGCTTGAGAGCAAACAACAAAAATAACAACAATGGTGATATTCTTACTCTTATTCCCCCTCCTCATTTGTTTGGGACAATCTGTATGAAACCAACTAGGGATGGGCCAACCAAATCCTCGGAAAGAATTCAAGATTTGTGAATCAGAATCCCTGTGCCAAAATAGGCAAACGGAATCTTTTGAATCTACCAACCAAATAGTTTGTTGGAGACTGGGACACCTGAAAACCTGGGAGAGCAGACACACAAGCAGAGATGGCAACTAGGTGATTTTTTTACCTTGGAGTAATAATGGCCTTTGCAACCAATTTCAGAAGTTACATCTGGGGTTGTATTTTAATATATTTAAATTGAACATTTAATATTTAAGTTCAGCACTTGACTGGAAGGTACAGTCTTGAGATTTCAAAGACAGCCCAAAGATTCCTTTGCATAGCTCCCTTGCAAAGCTCTTTCAGACACAATTCCGGGCTTTGTAGTTTTACAAGGTGTCACAGCCTTCTCTGCCAAAGTGTGCTGGTGCATCATCAAATTACAAACCCCAGGATGCCATAAGGACCTATGCAAACAAAATCTAGTTTTGACCCGGATTATCTCTCTACTGTAATATGTGGCCCTGTTTACACAGGCAGGAAAATGTGGCATTAATCCATATTTTCCTGTGTGTCGAAAGGGCCTTCATGTCATTTTCAATCTGGGAAGATCCTGAGGCAAAACCAGGACAATTGTCTTGGCCAGATTTCTTCAGTGGGAGGTTTGCTTTTGCCTAGGCTTTTGCTAAGGCTGAGAGAGTGTGTCTTACCCAAGATTATCCTTCTTTCTCTTGCTTTTTAAACCCTTTTTAAAAAAAATGATTCGAAAGTTTCAAGATTCATGACATTCGTGGATTCCCAGAACCTTCCAGGGATTCGGAGTACTATCAAAGAGTACTGAACTTCAAAACAATTCTGCAGCTTGAATAATCCCACATTCTAAACCAAAGCACTAGATTTAGAGAACCTTGGTAAAACCTGTCACTGTGATGAAGCTAAAGCTGCCAGTGACAAAACTGCATCTGACTCCTGTCCCTCCCCCATTGCTGTGCTATTGTGTTAGTGTTTTCTTTATGTGGACAGTATGGAGAGAAATATATTCATTTCTGGAGATATTTGGTGATAATGGGCTCCCTCATTATCTGAGTGACACAGCTGAGTTGTATAGTGTCTCCTCCAGGGGAACAGAGTTAATGATGTGATGATTTTAGGTTACAGATATGAGTGGATCAGCGTCGTATAGGAGCAACAGAGATCACAAGTGGCAATTGTCCAGAGAGGATGACCAATTTGGGAGAAGTGTGGGAGCTTTTTTCAGGATGGGAGGTTATAAAACACAATACTATGAGGCACCAGGGGGACTGAATGAGAGATCTTCAGAGTCTTTGAAGAGACTTTTGGAACCTACAGAGAAGGAGGTGCTGCCTCTAGGGTAGCTCGGTCATAGGCTAAACAGAGGAGTGCAGACTCAGAGCTTCCCGTGAACATCCAAAGACCCCAAACACCATCTGTGTTGCGAGTGGAACAGGAATGTTCAGCTAGTTGCCTTAGGCTCACGTTTCTTCTACCCTTGGCTGAACATGATTTAGGCTATTGTAACTACTCCTAAGTAATGCCTGAAGGATGATGCCTTCTTGTACAAGATACCCTTTTGCTAATGTAAGTTTGTTTAGAATAAAAGCTTTTGTTAAAAGTTCTTTTGTATTCCACACTCTCTTTACATGCCTTTGCTCACTGTGTGCACATGTATGCATATAGGGTTGTCATCTCTCATGGGAGGGGGAAGGAAGTCTTTGCAAAGTGAGAGGGTTAAAAGTGCAAGTTCAACTGGCTTACTGAGTCACATGGAGTAAATTAGTGGTGGCAGCAGTGGATAGAATTCAGAGGGTCTTCTTTCCTACTGAAGAGTAGGAGACATGGTCAGAGCCTATTACACAGCCTAACTGTTTCTTTCTAAATCCAAACTGCTAATGAATTGACATGTATCTTCATATTTCCATTCAATATGCTCTGTAGAATTCCCCCTCCAATTTAGATATTTTCTGAATCTGTCTGAATCAACCCAACTTCATTCTGGATTCTTCCAAAATCTGAACTATTCCCTTAATACATGATTCTAACACTGTGTAGGATTTTGCTAAAAACCAAAGTTGTCATGAATAGCTTGAAAAAAGGAAAAATACACCAGTGTAGCTTGCATAAGTTCCATAAAGCTATGTCAGGTCATTCCAGTCAACCTGCATGTAGCAGGATATGATATTTTAGTTCTTCAGACTCATGTTTACAGAGTTCTACCTAGAACTAGAAATACAATCTTCTATAACTGTGCAGCTTTCTGCCTCTTTCCAAGTACAATTTTTGCCTTGTTGTCATTAATTTGTTTTAAAAAATAGTGAGGACTAAAATAAATCTGTTGCTGTTTTGCCATTCAGGTACCTTTTTTGTTCTAGACAATGGCTGGAATTTACATGGAGACTTAACATCTACAGGGAATATAATTGTGCAGTTTTGCAACATCCTTATTCAGCAAGGGGCTGCTGTGACTGCAAAGTGACAGTTGTGCATTGGGACTCATACACAATGCGGCTGATGTATAATGGGAACTGATGTGCATCAGGACACTAGCTAGAGAGTGCTGATGCACATTGGTAGAGCCCAGTGCGTATCTTGCTGGTGTACCATTATACATCTTTGCAATTCGCTAACAGGGTTCCTTAGACCCTGTGCTATATAACTAAGCATGTGTGGAGTTATGTAACATAGTATGTGATAGAGAACCTGGCCAACGTAAGGGGTTTTTTTTCCTGATGGAGCATAGCAGAACCGACATGCTCTGCTTGACAGCAGATTGGCCACAGGAGTGGAGATCAAAGTTTGTTCTGTGGGTTAGAATTCTCATTGGAAATCATAGAATCATAAAATCATAGAGTTGAAAGAGACCACAGGGGCCGTCTAGTCCAACCCCCTGCTATGCAGAAACCCACATCAAAGCATTCTCAACAGATGGCCATCCAGCTTCTGCTTAAAAACCTCCAAAGAAGGAGACCCAACCACACTCCGAGGCAGCATATTCCACTGCCGAACAGTTCTGACCATCAGGAAGTTCTTCCTGAGGTGCAAGTGGAATCTCCTTTCCTGCAGCTTGAATCCATTGCTCCTTGTCCTAGTCTCTTACCTCAAACATAGGTCTAAGCCTATCCGCAACCCTAACTCTAGTGTTCAATGTACTGGAATTTTAATTTGGGTCACAAAATACCACTTTAGCTTCCACTGCACAATGTATATGTGTGAAAGGCTGCTATCTGAGAGAAAGTCTGTCAGACAATTAGTGGTGCGCAATTGCCTCACTCCACTCCTTCTCATTCAACTGGGTCAGAATTAAACCAAGCTCCCCTCCTCTCCCAACTAAAAACAGACTTTTTAAAAAAGCCAATTCAAAGTCAGACATAGAAGTGGCCCTTGGGAAATTTCTCTAAGGGCCACAGAAGAATGCCAGAGGTTCTAATCAAACTTTTTTCTACAGCACACATGCCAAGCCACTGAGGGTATCATATGGAGGACTTCTTCTATTTAAATGGAATGAAGCAGCTGCTTTGGGCACCTGATTTTAGGACTCATCAAAGGGCAAAATGCTGGTGTTGGTTGGTTTATTTATCATTTATTAAATGGGTAACCTTGGGCATGTCACACACTCTCAGTCCCAGAAAACTCTGTGATAGGTTGCACCTTATGGTGGAAACAACTTGAAGGCACACAGCAACAACAACATTGTACTCTACATCTAAGGATCTCAGGGTAGCATACAATAAAATCAAGATAAATCATTTAAAACAATTTCAAACAGTAAGAGCAACTTAAATAGACTGAGACCATTTCCACACTAGCCTGTTATAGTGCAATTATTCCACTTTCAACATGCTGTGGAATCAAAGGCCCCTCCCTAAACTGCAAACCCCAGGATTCCATAGGATATTGAAAGTGGAATAATCGCACTGTAACAGGCTAGTGCAGAAATGGCCTAAAACATGTTAAAGAATCTGACAAGTTAAAACAAAACAGTTTAAAACCAGTTAAAATAGTTTAAGACCACTTAAAACCATGTATATACACAGTTTTAGATTAAATCAATTAGGCCCCATAGGCATCAATAAAAGGATGTATTTTTATTTGGAATCAGTATTCCACCGGGTAGTCTTAGGCGCATCACACTCTCTGAGCCACAGAAAATACTGTGATAGGTTTGCCTTAGGGTTGCCATAAATTGGAAATTACTTGAAGACATAACAACAACAGCAACAACAACCAGAATTTGTGACTTAAAGGGAGGTGGTATATTATTACTATTATCATTTGCTTCAGTCTTCCAGGTATTAACTGATTCAGATTCTGGGGAAGAATCTAGGAGTCACTGAGGTATCACCAGATAAAGCAGCATCTTCCAAGTAATTTCACTTTTTGCAATTGTGCTGTTGCAGACCTATCTATGGCATTTTCATTTAGATCTTTTGTCTGTCCATTTAAGATTGCTCCCGAGAACTTATCACAGCTGGAACAACAGTTCTTTTTTCATCGTCCTCATCAGCATCAGCATCATCATCACCATCATTGTTTACTGTAAGGGAACAGGAGAAGTGCTTGTGAGATTTAATACGTCAAGTGCAAGAAGTACCAGCCTTAACTGATCTTGGGTAACTGTTAATCTTCTTCAGGCATCAAAATGTTTTTAGAGTGCCCATGAAATCACAGAAATAAGAGTGGCACAGATGATTCAAAGGTGTGGCTTAGTGTATGTTGTGCTGGAAATGTGCATGTGTATTTTACAGCCACATCTCCCTCGAAAGTGTAGTAACTGCGAAAACACACAACACGTACACATGCACAGGAAGCAGACTGCCAAAAAATGGGGACTCCGAAGTGTGTAATAGCATTTGCATGTGCTTCTCTGCCTGGATAGATGCAAATGTACTTGTCCAGTTTCAGCAGAAATCTTAGTGGGGAAGATTTCTGTGACCTGGTGAACTGTGGGTTTGCTATTGCTGGGGCCCCTTCAAGGTCACTGCTCTCTCGTCCTTGGTTCTTGTCTTCAGACTGGAATTGGACACATCACAGGGTTTTCTTGGAAAGTTTTTTTTTCCAGAGGGGATTTGCCATTTGCCTCTGAGGCTGAGAGAGCGTGACTTGCTCAAGGTCACCCAGTGGGTTTCCATGGCCAAGCAGGGATTCAAACCTAGTCCAATACTCTAATTACGACACCAAACTCACTCCTACTCTACCTTAGTAGAGACTACCAAAAGGAAATGTACTATGCTATGTAAAAACATGATGCTGTGAAATTAATGCAAGTGTTGTATGATTTTATGATTGAGGTTAAGAAGCCATGTGTGTGTTTGTGTATGTATGGCACTAAAACTGATCTTTCTTCTCAGTGGCTTTTGGCCACACAATGTTCACACCTGCCTTCTGTCTTCCAGTCCACTTGCTACTGCCAGGACCTATCAGCTGAGGCCATTTCCACACTAGACTGTTACAGTGCTATCATTCCACTTTCAACATCCTATGGAATCCTGGAGCTTGCAGTTTTGGAAGGGGCCTCAAAGGAAAGTGGAATAAAAAGTGGAATAAAAAGGAAAGATGTTGAAAGTGGAATAAATAGCACTATAACAATCTAGTGCTGAAATGGCCTGAGTCTTCTGCATGATCAGCCATAGATCTCCTAGGGTGGACATGCACAAGGAATCACTGTCTACCTTGCACTGGGCTGATTTGACACAATTCTCTTTCATACCAACCCACTGTTCACACCAAACACCTTGCAGTTCTCAGTTGGTTATTGCAGCTGCCATTTTTTCTTGTGGATCTTAATGTCTCTAATATCTTAGTATCCATCACATTCTACACATTTCAGCGTGGCTCTGCACAGTGAATACACACACAACCCCCCTTCCCTTTCCATTTGAAACAGCCATGAGTGATCTAATTTTTCAAAATGGGATTCCCTTGCAATGCTTGCTTTTTGCAAAATGAGATTGTACAGTCCTGCAGCTATAAAATGGATGGGGGATAGTGGTTTGAGCATTGCCCACGACTCTGGAGAACAGAGTTTGAATCACTGCTTGGCCACGGGACCCACTGGGTGACCTTGGGGAAGTCACACGTTCTCAGCCTCAGAGGAAGGCAAAGGCAAATCCCCTGAAAAAATCTTGCCAGGAAAACCTCTTGATAGGTTCACCTTAGAGTCCCCAAGAGTTGGAAATGGCTCGAAAGTGCACAGCTACAAACCACTTCACATTGTAGAGCATGGATAGCTTTCAAAAATGAATGTGCAAAATGTGTCATACAAATAGAAAAGAAACATACCATCTTATTTACTATTTTTAGTTACACCAGTTAATATTAATATTTAGAGGAATAGGTAGAGGAACATCCAAAAATGACCCATACACACTAGCAACATACTGAAATGTTGCACACCATTGTGCCACAGGATTCTACCACTTCATTCCAGGTCTGACATGGATTCAAGTGGCACCTTTCCAAGCCATTCATTCATGATGAATATCTCCCTCCCCACCAGGTCAGACATAAACTGTTTAATATGCCCACTAATATTGGGTCTACAGGCACTATAGCAGAAGCGATCTGATTAATGATAGCACCTGAGATAA
Organism: Cyclura pinguis; assembly: GCA_030412105.1. Taxonomy (NCBI): domain Eukaryota; kingdom Metazoa; phylum Chordata; class Lepidosauria; order Squamata; family Iguanidae; genus Cyclura; species Cyclura pinguis. Next base: position 336,559,093 of record CM059600.1, read on the forward strand.
ATGGCACTTTAACCAACTTTAACTGTTGATGTATGATGACATAATGTCCCTTCCAATTAATGGCAAGGATACAAAACACCTGTATTTAGCAGAGCAGATGTTGCCTTTATGGTTAAGTGCACAGATTAAATTGACTTCTGAAGGACTGGCTATAACTTTCTCTATTTCTTTCCCTACCGTTTGTTTCTCTATTTCTTTCAATAGGCTGTAATGTGGTAAATAAAATGCTGACCTTAGATTTCACACCTATATAAGCAAGAAATACATACAGTGCCACAATTTAATTAATGCACAGACCTACATTGGGAAAGCAGAAGTTTGATTGGCAAAGGAAATATGACAGCAGCAATGATGACAATGTAATACTAAACTAATGGGAACCTAAAAGGCCTTGGGAAACTAAACATGTATGGGTGTGTATGTGTGTGTGCGCGCGCGTGTGAGCGCGCGTGTGTATGAATAGTGCTGCTACTGAATCAGACGAGAGCTTAGACAATTACCAATTTTAAAATAGTTACCCAATATAATTCTAGAAGTAGTTAGTTGCCATTATATTTACAATGTTATACGGTAACTCCTTCTCATTTCTCAGAAATAATTGAAATTCCTTTTAGTGATTTTTAAAACATCTGAATGCTACAAGCCAGTGACCTGTGATAGAAAATGTACTCTTCTCTTGTCTGTCTTGCCGTTACCTCAACACCTCACAATCAAGCACAAAGAAGTGGCGCGTGGCACAGCACAACCCAATCACGTGTATTTGAGCTCTAAAATTTAGTGATGTTGTGTCTCTGTAACTATAACAGTAATTTAGGACTGAGTTAGTCTGCAAAAGAAATAATGTTATCCCTTGGTAAGCTGCAGATAGTAAAGCCACCACGGTGTAGTGGTTTGAGCACTGGACGACAACCCTGGAGACCAGAGTTTGATTCCCTGCTTGGTCATGGGAACTCATCACATGGGTGATGTTGGGCACATCACACACTCTCAGCCCCATGATAGGTTCACCTAAGGGTGGCCATAAATTGGAAACAACTTGAAGGCACACAACAACAACAACAACAACAACAACAACCTGAAGATATAACACAGGCATACCTCAGTTACTGAGGAAAGGAAATTACTGAGGAATTTCCTTAGTCACTATGAAAAAGCATTATTATAAATCACTAGTTATGTGTTACTGCTTGTTTCAGAGTTCTGTGTCAGACCATCTAGCTTAGAATTATTTGTTCTGATGATCAGTGGGTCTCCAGCATCTCAGATAAGAGTCTCTCTCTGCTCTTCAGTTGAGCTATGTATGCCTCTGCACCAAGCAGATGGATTTTGAAGTCCTTGTTAGCACCATGGCCAAATGTTAACAGCTGTCCAATGGCATGAAAGGGTTTATTTGTATTCGTGACTTTGTTGGATGCTTTTTTGCATTCATCTTGCAGTTTGAAGCTGAGGAAAGATATGAAGGCTTCAAGCCAACTGGGGGAGTTAACTTTTCTCTGTCACTAACCTGCTAGTACAATTCTCATTGTGTACGAGGACCCACCAAATTAGGTTTCTCTGTCACCTTAGTTAGGTTGCATAACTGCTTAGCTGCTCTGGTGATCATTTTGCTGTTTAGGTGTTGGGAGGAATAGGGTGGTTAGAGCCCGGGAAGCAAGGTCAACTGCTACAGCCTTGTGTTCTGTGGGAAAGAATTCAAACCTCTGGGAGGGGGAAATGGGTGTTCTTAAAACTGAAACCTGTGCTGCTGCTTCAGTTCTGGCAAAAGCAATGTCTCTGTGCTACATCTAATCTGTAACAAAGCCTTTCTGGATTCATCCGTGAAGCCTGATTATTGAATTCTCAGCCAGAGAGCTCTTTGGCTTTAGTAAGCTACAAACCCCAGAATTCCGCAGGATGTTGAAAATGGGATAATAGCACTATAACAGTGTAGTACAGAAATGGCTTTAGAAATGCATATTCTGGGATGAAAGACAAATACGTTCAATCATATACATAATACACATTTTTCTGGGGATCTAAAAAAATAATGGGCAGATTGATACAGAAACAGACACAGTGGATTTTTGAATGAACATATGTAAAACTGACACTGAAAAGAAATTGATCAATGATCTATCATTCTGGGAGTATCTGGTCATTCTGCTTTGGCTAAAAAGTTTTGATTTTATCATCTTGGTCTTTCTCATTCTGAACCAATTAGTATAATGTAGATGGTATCATCAGGTTATTTATAGCTCACTGAATCAGAAGGTTTGTTGTTGCTGGGTTGTTGTTTTTGGCAGAAAACCAGCAAGACACATGCAAACACCTTGTCACCGTGTACAGAGGTCCTCGCTGGAGTTTTCCATAACAGCAGTTTGTGGTATCCCTTACAAGCCTGGGAAGGACATAACACTTTCAGAATATCTGTGAATGGACATGAGGTGATGCAAAGAAGCTTCCTAAGCCATTTCCACACTAGACTGTTATAGCGCTATTATTCCACTTTCAACATCCTATGGAATCCTGAGGTTTGCAGCTGGCCCCTCCCTAAACTGCAAACCCCAGGATTCCATAGGATGTTGAAAGTGGAATAATAGCGCTATAACAGTCTAGTGTGGAAATGGCCCTACTCTCTGGAGGATGCCTGTACTATTGAACTGCCATCTCGGTACTATATGTCTGGAAGTCCAGGAAGGCATGCTGGCTTAACATGAGCTTTTGGAGATGATGATACCCCTAGAACCCTTTCATAACAATGGCATGATATTGGGTGAGCCATAGGAAGCCTATTTACAACACATAGATGCACGCACACACACACACACACAAACAAAACAATAGCTGAGTATGACAGTGTAGCAGAGATAGAAAGATTGTGTTAAGCAAGATATCGTGACAGACACCAGTGGTTCTTCAACTTTTCTTTAAATATCTTTTGCTGTGGACCACCAAGACTTAATTCAAGGGGGCTTCTGGCTGTATGCACAGTAGCACGAAATGTCATGTGCTTTCTCTCAGTCACTCTGTGTCATTCATTTGCATGTCCTTACAACATGCAGAAGTAGCAACTACTGAATATAAACTTTGTACAGATGATGTCTATCACCAGCAAAAGGCTCCTACTCTTTGAGATCAATGTTTGACTGTCTGTCTGCCTGCCTACCCGCCTGCCTGCCTGTTTTCACAGATCCCTGTGAGGACATTACAGACCCCCAGGGGTCCACAAACCACAAGTTAAGAACCGCTGTCACACACTGTTGTGAAATGCCTTATTAAGAAAAATTGCAGTCACGTTATAAGTTTAGATAAAGGGTCTTCCTTCAGCAAATTATTGACCAGTTGGTATTTACACAGAAGAGTAAATAACAGAAAATTAGAGTTAAGAGACAGGAATTCTAGTTAAACAGATCCCACATGAAGGAGATGGGGTGCAGGTTTACCCGCACAGAGTTAAGCTGCGGTTGTACAATGCCCTCTTATTAGTAAATTGTGACATTGCCTGACTAATGGGAAAACAAATGTACATGCATAGTGCACATCCAAGCATTGGTACTTCAATGCACAATGTGCATCCATGTGCACTGGCACCACACGCACAAGTTCACTTCTGCAGCTTTGAACTGAATACTGCCATTGAACAAAAATGTCCAACTGCTTCCTTAGGAGAACTTATGCATGCAAAAGACATCAGTGGGATTCCACCCTCAATTAAAAAGTGAAGCAATTCCATGTAATTCAAGGAGGAAGATTTAGCATAAAAATAGCTCTCTCATAGGACACATTCAACGTTCCAGCCGGGCACTGACCTGGGCCTACTGTGCTTTCAAACATCCTAATGACAAAACAGCTACACTTCAAGATTAGTAACTATGCCTGAAGACTTACTTCTCTTGCCTTTCCCCTCTTTACTACATTCTCTCCTCTTGCTCTGCTATAACCTGCTGTATCCATCACCTATTTCTTTTCTCTACTCCTCAGCACTTCCCAGATCTTAGTAGGTTTTTTATGCCTGGTCTTTAATGCTTTTACACGTCCTCCCAACTCCTGTTCCATTTAACAGGGTCTCAAATACCATCTCAACACTATTGTTTTTGGGGGGAGGTGGGTGGAATTATGCCCAGCTTAGATTACTATATAAAAGTGAATGTTTGTCTGCGCGTTTGTCTGTTTGTCCACAACAGCATATGATTGGCTGTGTGAGGCAAGAAGACCTCATATGATTGGCTGCTGTGAAGATTCCATGGAATCCTGGGGTTGGTAGTTTAGGGAGCGGCCTTTAGAAGTCTCAGCCCAGAGCTCTTGGGCCTCAAACCGGTTGCTATGGAGATGAGGCCTACCATCAATAAAGACGCCAGCAAACTTTTGGGAGGCATATGTGAGAAAAATTAAAGTGACATACAGAACAGAGTTACAAGGTCTTCTCGCCTCACATAGTAGATTGTATGGGTTCCATACGTGAGGAATCTTAAAGTTGAAATTCAAAACAAAAAATGCTTTTAGAAAAACGTAAAGCCATTGCACAAATTCAACAAAAAGCAAAAAAAAAAACAAAAACCAGTACATCAATGTCACCAGAGACCACAGATTGGATTGGGCACTATGGGGAAAAGTTACAGGTACTGGAAAAGGTTGGTAGCTATGGAGACAAGGCCTAACAGCAAGGAGGAGGACAGTGTACTCCCTCAGGACCCCAGACTGTGTATGTCAATAACTCTGAATAACGATTGAATTGGGGGAATATGGGGAAAAGTTACAGGTACTGGAATAGGCCTGTTGCTATGGAGACAAGGCTTAGGAACAAGGAGGAGGACAGTGCATTCCCTAGCCCAACCTCTCTGTGTTAACTCTGAATACAGATTGGATTGGGGAATATGGGGAAAATTTATAGGTACAGGAATAGGCCAGTTGCAATGGACACGAGGCCTAGCAGCAAGGAGGAGGACAGTATACTCCCTCAGGAACCGAAACTGTGTATGTAAATAACTCTGAATACAGATTGCACCGGGAAATATGGAGCAAAGTTACAAGAAATGGAAAAGACAGTCTGCTGAGTTCTTAAGAGGAAAATAAAAACCTTGGGCAACACCGGGTAAATACTCTAGTATTTGATAAAGATAGAGGCACGCTGCATTCCATTTGTGTTTTATTTCATTGTGTCGACTTACATATATTTGATTGCTTTATTGCAAACCTGTTTTAAATACAACTTCATTATTCTAATGAAGTTATTTTAATTTTCCCCAAACAGGTCCAGCATCACAGCTAAAGATCCCCTAGTCCCAGAATGGAAAGAAGTACACACCTAAATCTGGATCCTATACCATGAAATGATCCCTTTCCCAGAGAAGTTAAACTGGATCTGTCTGTCTTTCCTCTATTTCAGAGCTCAAGGCAATTTACAACAGTGTGTGTGTGTGTGTGTGTGTGTGTGTGTGTATATATGTGTATATGTATGTATGTATGTATGTATGTGTGTGTGTGTGTGTGTATAAAACCACAGCATACAAAAGTTAAAAATATAATTAAACTATCAAAATCAAAGAACTGCTAAGTCAAAAAGTTCAAGCCTTTCTGGACTACACTGTTCTAGTGCTCTTATTCCACTTTCAACATCAGCCATTTCCGCACTAAACTGTTATAGCGCTATCATTCCACTTGCAACATCCTACGGAATCCCGGGGTTTCCAGTTTCCGGAGGGACCGGCTGGCCCCTCCCGAAACTGCAAACCCCAGGATTCCATAGGATGTTGCAAGTGGAATGATAGCGCTATAACAGTCTCGTGCGGAAATGGCCATCCTGTGGATTTCTGGGGTTTGCGGTTTCCTGAGGCCAAAGAGCTCTCTGGCTGAGAATTCTAAAGGCCCCTCCCTAAACTGCAAACCCAGGATTCCATAGGATGTTGGAAGTGGAATAATAGCACTATAACAGCGTAGTATATACAGAAGGAAAGGGCCTTCTTCCTCTGCCTGTGGAAAGAAAACAAAGAAAGAGCCAGTTTATCTTCTCTGGGAAAGAGAGAAGGTGGTCCTAGGAAAATCACAGATGTGAACCTTACATCTAATGTGAGTTGCCTATTTATGAATTCAGGGAAGATTTTACCACTTTCAGTGGAAAAATAAGAGAATTAGGCACAATGGCTTCTGAATATCTCATCTTTTGTTTTTCTCTTAAACTTGAGCAAGGGCTCTTAAAGGAGAAGTTCATCAGAAGGATTCAACTAGTCATCTGGAATTATGAGAAAAAAAACTTGATTGCTGCACCCACGTAGTTCCTTCATATTGCAGGAACAGTGAGAATTATTGTTTTGGCTCTCATGTTCTTTCAGGAAAATATCAGTCAAGGCATAAACAGGGTTTCCAGATATGTATGGGATTTTCCCTTCTCTACCATAGAAAGCAAGCTCTAATCCTATGTGTAGGGATTAGGACTGTAATTCTTTTGTTGATGTTGTTCACACATGCAAAACGAAAGCATTTTAAAAGTCTTCTCCCTGCGGGTCAACATTATGGGAGCTCTTGTGATTTTTTTTAAATGATTTTTTAAAAAAATTATATCAGGACTGTTCATGAAAAAAATGTTGCACAAAACCCAGTGTTTTAGTACAAACAACAGTGTCTTGAACAAATCATGTTATTTTTGATGCAAAACATTTCTTTTCAAACAAAATACAAGGGGTATTGTTTTATGTTTGCTTGTTTTGCCTGGATGAAGTTTTCACACAGAAGCCCTCAAATGCTTAAAAAAAAAATCTCATGGCATTTAACCTTTTTTTAATATAGGGGATTGATGGGTCAAGGCACTCTTCCTTGTCAATTGTGACAAAAGGTGTGGGTATACTTCCCCTCTCTGATAGGAATGGGAAAATCAGTTTTCCTCTGTCCTGCATTCAAACTATTTAAAACTCAAACTCTTTCCATCTCAAATATCAAGAAATTTGAGAATTGGTAAATCATTGAAAACAAACTGAGACAAAATTCTTCCCTTTCTGCCTTGGCCAAATTCAGTAAGTACAACTATGAGGAGAAGCACACCTGCCTGCTGTAATAATATTAAAGTTGAAGGGCCTCTCAAGAAACAGGTTATAACCTTAATTCACCACTAGCATGGAAGAATTCCCAGGTCTTGGGAAACTCGTGGATACAGATCTCCGTGCATTTCTCATGTTATATCTACACTACATGATTATAGCACTTTGATACCACTTTAACTAGCATGGCTCCATCCTAAGGAATCCTGGGATTTGTAATCCCATGAGGTTCTCTTCCAGAAAGCTCTAATTTTCTCATTGAAGGGTAACACAGGTGTTCCAAAGTATCTCACCAAAGTACAAATCCCAGGGTTCCAAAGGCTGACACTTAGAGCGCTATGAAAATGCTGTGAATATGCAGTGTGAATACACCCTATCTTCAATGTCTTCAACAATCTTATTTCCTTCCTTAGATCTCAATTTCCTCCCATATTTCCTGAATATGAAGAAATTTCTAAGTTTAGGTAAACTCTTATCAAAGGTGAAATGAAACGAAATTCTCTCCCATCTGTAACTATATGTACGGCTGCCATTTATCTGCCCTATGAGCATATTTTGTATTGTTCTTGTTGTTGTTTTCAATTTTTGCTATGCATCTAGGGAATAGAGTGAGTCAGAAATTAATCATAAACAAGAACATGACTGTTTCTTATCCAGCCAAGAAAGCTGAACAAAAGCACACTCAAGCGGATGTGCTTGCTACCCGGTATGCTTTTTAGATTTGGGTAGTCAGAGATTAAAGGCATCTGGTTTACCCTATGCTTCCTGGGCACGTTGGCATCCTACACCGACACAGACTCTAATTAAAGAAAATGCCGGTAGCAGTGAAGTTCTACAAATGGTTAGACAAACAACCCAAATTATTTCCTTTTTATTTGGTTGCTTCCACCACACATATAAGGTCTAGGAATGGCTGAAAGGGAAAAGGGGTGGGGGTGGGGAGCAGGAGGAGGAGAGAAAAGCAAGATGTAAGCTTTGTAATCCTCTCTCGTGCAAAATTTCCAAAAACCAGATACTACCGTGAAAGGATCAAAGCCACAGCTAAAACCATTTAAGGAGTGCCACAAAATATATTCCCTGCTATGCAGACCCAAAGCCTCCATTGTGGCATCTGATGTAGCTGGATAATTAATTCTGACCCCTGCCAAGTCTTCAGAAGTATTAAAAAAAACCCAAAAAACAACAAATCATTCCAGTGAGATAGAAATTATTAATGCAACAGAGTCTGGGTCAGGGTTTTTTTGCTTTTGTTTTTTTTGGTAATAGTGACTAGAATGTTTCAGGAATCACATTTCACACAAACTTGATATGAATCTGCATTAACTTTAACTTCACGACAAAAATGGCCCACCACAAGTTTGTGGAGTAGTAGTGGTTCACAGTGTTGAGGAAAAGATGGTTGAGGAAAAGATCCCTTCCTATCTTGCTATACAGCTTTGACAAGCATCCATTGGCTTGCATGGAGGTACTCTTAAAACCTCACTGCAGCAAGGGAGGGGAAGAGAAGAATCCTTTATCTTTGATCTTATCTCTGTGTTACTGAGGTAGACAACCCTATCCCGGGGTCTACAATTTAATATTAAATTATATCTCCACGTGCTTGAGAGGTCTCCCGAACAAGCACATAGGCCGGCACAGTCGAACGGCCGAAAGCAGGAAAAACCCAGTCAGGCCTGTAAACTCTAAGTCACGTCGCCCCAGGAGACCTCCAGGCAGGTAAAAACTTAAAATACAAAAAGAGTCCTCAGCCCCGAAGAGCCTGCTTGAAGGGATTAGCTCGTCTAACAAACAGCCAGTCAAGCGAGGAGGATTTACATACCGCCATGGCTTTTGACAACCCCGGCAAATCTAATCAGGCAAGGAACTTTGACATTTTAGAGCTTTGTTCTCCCAATCACGCAAAAGACATGGACAGTTTGGAGCTTTGTTCTAGCTTCTCCACCGATTGTTCTCTGCAGGATAGGATTAGCCCTCCAGGTACCTTTTCCCCTATAAACACCCCCAGCTTTTGAGCGTTTCTTCGGATCGCTCCTTATCGCTCTTGGCTTGCCGTCACTCTGTCCGGCTATCCCCTCAGCTCCCTCCGTGCTGAGTCCCACTTCTCCGCTGCTGTCTCTGCTATCCAGACTTCAGGACCAGGTGCAGTATTCCCCTGATATAATCCTCAAAAGACCCCTATCCAATTTCCTCTCTTTTATTTCTAAATAGCTCTTGTGTGAGTGAGTGCGTAAGTGCGAATGTGTGCAAGTCTTTATTTTTAATAAAATCATTTTTATTAGACAATTCTGCTTGGTTTTTGGCTGGCTTGACCCCGTAAAAATTGGGTTAAAAGATCTCGCTAGGTTGTCCTGCCTCTCGTATTGCTATTGCTTGTGCTCTGGCTAGTTTTCATTCCCGATTAATCGGAGCACATTGAGGTGTCCCCCAAGGGACCCCAGAAATCAGGGTAACATCTGATCAGAGATAAGAGCCCAGGGAAATCAGTAAATTGGAAGAGGACCTCTGGTAGCCTGCAGTCAGTGCATGGGTTGGAAGTTCTCCATCTTTTTTCTTTCTTTTTTCAGGGAAATTACAAGTTAAGATCTTCTCAATATGCACAGCTTTCACTCTGTGATCTCAGGAACTTCTGCGTTTTTTTTCCCCCTCATGGACATTTATTTTGTTCACCAGTCAAATGATTCTGACTTAGACACCTTTTTGTTGATATTAGTGGTGTGGTTTTGTTGTTTTAATGGAGCTACTCTTATTGTGAGCTGCTTTGTCTTTTATGATTAAAAAGGAAAAAAAATGTGGATACATGGAGCTGGTGGTTGATGTACAAGCACAGCCCCTTCCCACTGCCCTGATTTGTTACGTAATATATAATGCATTGCATTTCATGTTATCTACTAATATTTTGAAAGTGTTTTGCCACAAAAATTTATTGTCAGGACTAGAAGTTACAAAAGCTATTTTTTCTGCTGCTTTGGGGCTTTGGGAAATCTTTTATAAGCTTTGGTCAGAAGGAACTACAATGCCATTGTGAACTTGAAGCATTTGCTGCTCTCACTCTCATATTAACCTTTGAGTCAATGTTGGTCATGGCCTTTAAGACTGAGTAATGTGATTTGTCCTTGCTTCTCACTGTCTCATCCCAATAGGATCCATTGGGGTTTCATCCAAGCCTTTCTCTTGTACAGAGAGTGACAAGTTGATAGATCATTTCCCCGGTCATATGAAGTCATAGCCTAGGAAAAGTCCATTTTCAAAACAGATTTAATTTGCAAATGCATTCCCACTTTGTGCAGTGATTTTTGACTCCAATATGATTATATATAAGGGTACTTTGAAGTCCCAGTGTGTGTGTTGAAGGGCAGTATTTCTTGATACCAAGAAGTCTTAATCCGTGTATTCAGGGAGAGTGAATAGTGCATAATATTCTCATCAGGCAGGAAAGAATTCTAGGGCACAATCCAGCTCAGTTTAAGCATTCTTAAATCCCATTGTTTTCAGTGAGAAATGTTTAAGCATGTGCTTAACTATCCCATTGAAGTCAACGAGCCCTAAAAGTGCTTCTACTTGGTTGGATTCTCCCCTTTTGTTTATTGCCATCAAACCTCTTGTAATAAGGCAAAGAGGAAAGCATGATACAGAAAGAAATGAGAAATGGCAAGTTGCTTTCATTGATCCCATCCTTTCAAACAACTCAGAAATATTTCTGCAAGGGGCTGGAAGCCAGGGATTCATTGCACTGCATACTCCCCAGATTAGAGAAGTTCAAGTTTCTGTTCTAGAAAAATAAGTCTTTTCCCTCCCTTCAAGCAATTTAACAGCTGCAAAAAAAGGAAAGGGGGAAAACATGAAGACATGCCTTTTCTGCTATCCTTCTCACTGTGGCAGATGCATGTCAAGGGGCATGGCCTTTAGCAGGACCCAAGGGCTGGCCAGGGCAGTGCCAATTAATCATCCAGTAAAATGCGCTTGACAGCTTGGAGAAGTCTCCGATTCCCTCTCTCATGATTGCGTTGCTAATTTTGCTCTTTATTCACTCGGAAGAACGAAAACTTCACATTTAGATAATTTTCTCTACAAGAGGCTTTACCATGTACATTTCATACATTTAGAAGGAATATCTGTATTTCCATATTTTTTAAAAGAATATATATATTAAAGTTTATAAAACTAGAGACTAAAAATAAAGGAAGTCTCAGCAAACATACACACACATTACATATATCCAATCTGTCAACCTTTTCTCTATCATTCAGTTTCTCAATCTTCACCATCTTCACATGACTTCCCCACTAGATTGCCCTTGCATTGATATAATACATATACAAATGAGGATCTATTTTCACCAACATTTAAACACAACAGGGCTCTACTAATAGAATATATATGTATATGTATCTCTGTGTAGATAGATAGATAGATAGATAGATAGATAGATAGATAGATAGATAGATATAGATATGTATATAGATATAGATATATTTAACAGGGCTCTACTAATAGAAAGAAGATATATGTGTGTGCGTGTGTGTGTGTGCGCAGGGCTCTACTAATAGAAAGAATGTGTGTGTGTGTGTGTGTGTGTGTGTATTTTCACACACATATACACATACATACATACATACATACATGCATGCATACATATGTATAAATATATATATATATATATATATAATATGAACAACCCCTTTGGACAATACAATCAAAGAAACATACACAGAAATGAAAAGCAAGAGATAAAACAAGAAGCAACCAGAAGATATGGGGGGAGATGGATTAAAGGAGGAGTTGAGAGTCAATGTGTTGTAGTAGTTTGAGTGTTAGACTATGACTCAAGGGACCAAGGTTTGATTATCCACTCAGCCATGGAAACCCATCGGGTGATCTTAGGTGCATCACACAGTCTCAGCTGCAGAAAACTCCATGATACATTCACCTTAAGGTCACCATGAGACAGAAATACCCTAAAGGCACACAAAAACAAGAGAACTGGTGGTAGCCTGAAGGCCCTGTCATTGTTGGAAACTAAGCCAGGTCAAGCCTGGTTAGTACTTGGAAGGGAGTGGGCCAGGAAATACCAGGTGCTGTAGGCTACATTCAGAGGGAGACAATGGCAAACCACCTCTGAGTATTGCATGCCTAAGAAAACCCAGTGAAATTCATGGGATGACTATGAATTGACAGGTGGCTTGAAGGCATATACACACAAAGAGAGAATCTGTAGTCCTCCAGATGCTATTGCACCCCCAGACCACCATGATCAATGACTAGGAGCATCAGAGTCCAACAATGTCTGGAGGCACACCATCTCAAGACGCACATGAGTGCACACTGACAATCCCAGATGAGTATTTTGAGTGTATATAAACACATACTTGCAGTGGCTCCATTGGTTAGCTTCCAACCTGTGTCACTTTTATGTGGGTTCACGTATATGTACCATTATACCAGTGGCTAGCTACTACCATAATGGTGGATTATGCCTGAGTGGCCATTGGAATAAAACCCATTACATTGGGCTGCATATTACAAATTATTTCACACTGCTGAAGCTGGGTTAATAACATTCTTCAGTTTAGTATGTAATATACAAAAGGAAATCACCATAACCAATGCTCTTTAAAAACAGATTGCTTTTTCTGCAGTATAATCTTGAATATATCCTAGAGCAGCTTGTTCAGAATTTTGCTTCCACCCACCATAGCTGAAGTCTGAAATGGTTCCTGCTGTGAACTGAGACCAGAACTTGCCGGCTTTCAGTTTCAAAGAACACTCTGTCCTGTATCTGAACTGGATCTCCTAACTTGGCTGATGGGAGCACTGAATTTTGAAAATAAAAACTTGAATATTTGCTGAGTGAAGTATTCAGTGCATACAATGATACAAATAGACAAACATTTATCATATAAAAATATAGCATGTGAAAAAGTCATATATACCATCGATGAATTTATTCTCTAATGACTCACCCTTATGGTAGTGTAACATAAATGATCGAAGCCCTCCTAAAATGTTGCATAGAAAAAAGGTAGAACAAGCTCAGTTGTTACAGCAATTGACTAATTTGGAGCTGTGGATGGTGGGATAGAATGGAATATCCTGGGAGGGGTTTGACTTATTAGAGATGTTAAATTCTGACTATTTTGTTTGCATTGCATTGCTCAAAATCTCACCAGTGTTCTTATTCTGTCCCAATTATTAAGTTGTGATACTTTGCTTTCTTCCACCAGAAAAATTCCTTCATATTTTGCTAGACACTTAATGCACATCTAATTTCTGCCGATTATTTAAGGCATGCATTTTTACACATTTTATCAGTACATTCATGAGCATTTATGCATGTTTTTCAAATATAAGCATTTTTATTTGTGAATATTTCTGCACATATAATATGAGGAAAGGGGAGAACAAGATGCTTACATTTTTCTGCTGATGATGAGAAGCCAAAAGCTACATCTTGTAGACCAAGAAATGAGATAACATTCCTTAAAAACTTGGTCAATTACAAATTTATTTTCCATCTCTGTGGCTAATTTATTGAAACATCAAAGAGAAACACTTAATACTACATTTTGCTACAAGACCCACATGTGGCATAGCATATAACATTTTCTGGAATGGCTGACATTGAAATATCCAAAATTCTGTGATAGTATGTATGCCAATATGCCATGAAAGTGCTTGATGATTTGCCTTGTTTTCCTCTATGTCTTGACATTCTTTGCACCCAAAAGAAGGAGTCCCAAATACTTTCAAAATTTGCAGGAAACTGCAACAAGAGTTTCGTAACACATTTTTTGACTTTTCGAAAGTAATTATTATAAGGCACTTTCCTAATTTCTGAAGTCCTTTGTTTGCAAAGGCCTGAATCTTACTAGACCAGAACCAAAGAATTAATGGGATTTTCCTACACATCAACAACTAATTTAATAGGTCTACTCTACTTGGCATTAACCAGTAGTATTCAAGACAGTAGCTCTTAGACCCCAACCATTCACCCATTGGGGGAACTGGGCATGAATGGGCATATTCTACCCCTAGTTCATGTCAGGTCTTCTAGTAAGTTTCTATTTTTAACAATGTTGATAAAAAAAGGATTGCTCATCATTATGCCAGCTTAGCAGATGTAAATCACATGCCTAAGCAAATCTTAAGGGGAAGTAAGGTGATTCATTCCATTAATCCTCTCTTACATAGAGTTAGAGGAAATCCTGATTCTAGTAAGTGGGCTGAAGAAGACTAAGACCCTGAGGGCCCAACAACAGAACATTTCAGCTAAATTCACTGCTTGGACATTGAATTTTTTTTTCATGTTAATTGTAATCCATTGGTAAGCTACTAGGAAACCCTGACTAAAGTTGTCCACCAAAGGAGATTTGTTTAGATCAGTGGGTATAAAATACATCTCTCAACACTATGCAGTTCAAATAACTTGCAGAAAATCAGAGGGCATTTTGTGCCAGAGGGGGATTCTTTAAAGAAGCATCTTATTTTAAGATGAATGAGCCTGTCCTAAAACCTTGGACAAAAGCTTATGTGTCTTAGTTAACATCAAAAATGCGTTCCTGATTATGAGCCACTTTGAAATATGCAACAATATTGTAAAGCTTGGCTGCAACTTTAGAACATGACTGCTCACAAATCCCTTCTCCCTTTTCCTCCAGTCCACCTAGAGACAGTGCAAACGGGAAGCCATTTCACGAGGATGATCCAGAGGGCCAATTTTACAACAGTTTTGGTTAGTCTTGCTGTCACTTCCCTTCATCGGTAAAGCATTGGAACCAAACAGCATCCAAGGCGTTGTGAGGGGTAATGAAGTCCTCTTCAAGTGTTCCAAAAATGTGTGAGGTCTGAAAATGGAATTGGGGATGGGTCTGCACACTGCAATCCTGTCTACAGCATCCGTATGTTGGAGCTGTACTCTTTCATTCCCTAACCTTCCTGCTCTGAACTTCACATGATTAGGGGCCCTATTTTGTTATGGGCCATTTCTGCACTACACTCTTACAGCGTGATTATTCCACTTTCAACATCCTATGGAATCCTGGGGTTTGCAGTTGAGGGAAGGGCTCATCCCAATTCCCAATTTGCATCCCAATATGCAAATCCCAGGATTCCATAGGATGTTGAAAGTGGAATAATTGCACTATAAGAATGTAGTGTGGAAATGGCCATGGTCTCATGGAATACATGGAAAATTCTAATCATCCTCAGGTGGACACAAACCACTATTCAAACCTCCCTTAGAAGCTGGGCTATGAAACAATGCACACACAAGAATTCTGATTAACATTCAAGGCCACATTCCTGCTCCCATTTCCAGCCATCACATGTTCTGAATAGCTGGTGTCAAGTTGTTACCATACCCTATCACCTCTCCTAAGAGATATGTGATTTTCCTAAATTGAACTTACTAATGACCAGAAAACACAACTGGGGTCACACTGACTTGAAAATGTGTTAGCGGTTACACTGGCCGGAGGCATATTCGGGGTCATGTAAGTTTGGCTAGGATTATACAGAAAACCTGACACTGATAGGTTTGTGCTAATTGCTTTACCGCTTCATTTTTTAACACAATGAAATTTGAATACAATGAAAACCAAACTGCCTAAGACTGAGAAATCAGAGACCATCCCTTGATCTTACCCTATGAAGGTCTCCCCTTTGCACCCTACCTGAGAGATTGTCATGAGCCCCATCAATGTTTTGTCACTCCGGAGTTAAGTAATCAGCCCATTCCAGACCCCATTGCCAGTCCTGTGGGAAAACCATTACGGCTTTGTTAATGTCCCCTTCAGGGTGTGAAAAACTATAAAAACCCTAGCTTTGACCCCAGCCAATTGTAGTACATAGTATAGTGTGCTCCAAACTGCCATTCCTCTATGCTACCCTCTCCCGCTGTGACCTCCTTTTTTTCAGGCCTGGTAACTATCACCCTTTCCATCCAATTTCTTCCTATCCAACCTTTCTTGCCTCACTTTCTGATAGCCTTGTACCATTCTTAAGAGTGTCTGATTTCTCATATGTTTGTCAATTCAAATAAAATACTTTATTTAACTTTAACTGGAGTCCTCTCTATATTTAGTACTGGTATACATAGGTGAAAAGATCTTGCCATTACCCTCCTCTTACAGACTTCCTTTGAGCTATAATTCCTCCAAATTCTAAGGAGATGCTGGCATTTCAGGTGGATCCCAACATCCCCCACCTCTTAGGGTAACAAGGGAATAGATGTGGCTACCAGAAGGGCAAACTCAGGGCCCTGCCCCCACTAAGAACTCTGTCCCACCAAATGTATTTTTCCTTCAGTACCGAATTTCTACCACTGCAGAGACTGAGACACTGAAATTATTCACACCTAGAATTCTTATATTTGCTGCATTCAGATTCCCTTGGTAACATTTTCTTTACAATTTTTGGGGTACTTAAAGTCTATTTCTAAATGTTCTGCTGAAATTTTAAGTAATTGCAATCCTAGAAACTTGGGGATTGAATAATTCAAGGCATGGGCAGAATTCATATTAGTGGGGCCTCATTTTGCCCCTCACATAATTACACTTCTGTGTCATAGCCACCGATACCAAAGCTAGACTGCTCCCACTGCTGGTATGACAACCACCACTGCAGGAGCAACCACTACTGCAATAACATGAGGAGGAAAAAGGGAGAAAAAAAAGAAACCTGCAAATTCTACAGAATTTTCCCTGGAAGATATTTAATGAACAAACTTAATAAATTGGGAGAAAATGTGAATTGGGAGAAAAAAACCCTGTTTCATCTTGATTGGGTAGGTCACAGTTAAATCACAACATTTCTGTCCAGATCTATGGTCTTCTCCAGTTTGAAGAAAAAGAAAAAAACAAAAAACAAAAACAGGCTTAGCAAGTACAGAAGGACTGGCTGATTGATAAAACAGATGCAAGCAACCCATCCAATGTTTCTTTAAAAAAAAAAAAGTGAAGCGGTAAACGTCATAGTTTTGTACAGCTGTTATATTTCTGTGCAATTGTGCAATCTTTCTTCCTCCACCAAACATCCACAGCCTCAAAGTTTGTGCAAAAACTATCCTCACAAATGTAAGAACTTTCACTGAAAAAAGCAGGAAATATCCCTGCCATCTCACAGGCGAGAGGAAAATTTTACGTTTCATCATTATCACATGAGAATGAGATGTGAGGATTGACATCACTAGTTACGTATGATTGTTCACTGGCTTTGCAGAAGGTGAGGTTAGTGGCATAAATACACCCTTTTCGCACACCGTTTCACATGCGAAAGGGCCTCCAGAGCATCGCGCGATTATGAGGACCATTTCACATGACGTCCTCACAATCACGCGATGCTGCCGGGGCCAGTAGGCAGCAATCGTGCAATATATGATTTTCAGCTTCTTGCCGAAAATGATGCGCAATCACATGTTGCTCCCGGGCCCTACACGCACTTACCTTGCACGCGGAGCCTCCAGAGATGCAGCCCTTGTGCTTCCTCCCCCAGCGCAGCTTGGGAAAGTACCCAGCTGTGCTGCAGAAGGAAGGGGTGGAGCGCTAATACTCCCTTCCACCCAGCAGGGAGCTGCTGCAGAGAAGAAGCAGAGGGGACGCGAGTGGCTGCTCATGCGATCCCCGCGCGCCCACATCGGGACAAGGTAAGCTGCAGAAAGGGCCATAGTTTCGCTCCTTGTTCTAGTAAAAAGCTAGCTGACTGATGACTGTAAATTAATATTATTTTGTACTTGTTAGTTATTCGTACAATAACTCAGGGCCTTTCCGCACTACACTGTTATAGTGCTATTACTCCACTTTCAACATCCTGGTAAATTCTGGGGTTTGCAGTTTAAGGAGGTGCATTTAGAATTCTCAGCCAGAGAGCTCCTTGGCCTCAGTAAACTACAAATCCCAGAATTCCACAGGATGTTGAAAGTGGAATAATAGCGCTATGACAGTGTAGGATGGAAAGGCCCCTAGTGAGAACACATTCTCTATTAAGGCTCCAATTGGTAAATACAGTTGGAAGCCAGGAGACATTCATACTCTTGGAACAGGTTGAGAGAAGAGCGTGTTTTGTAACAGGAGATTACATAGCCTTCACCGGATGCAGCAAATGGCCAGTGTCCACAGTGGCTGGAGCCACTGGAGAGGGAGATTATAAACCATTCCTTTCTACATTACACCCTGATCAAAGAATGCTGTTGACATCATTCTTTGCCTACAGAATCCGATGACCTTGTTCCCTATCCTTGCTGAAGTTGATTTGGGCAGGTAGGGGAAAAGGGACTTACGTAGTAAATCTGATGCTGACAGCCTGCAGTGGTTTTACTTCTCTGAACTGCAAGCAATATTCTTCACTGTATTTGGAACACTGTCTAAAGCTGTCATAATAAGTCTCTGTTGGGAAAAGGGGACCCTGTAGTGTCAAAAGACCTTGTGAACAGAACTCTGTACAGAGCTTTCTAAAAAGAGGGAGGACAGGGTTGCAAACAAGTGCTTCCTACCTTTTTTATCCAGGTGGGGAGAAGTTGTGGGACAGCAACACAGGATGAGAGCCAGTGTGATGTAGTGGTTTGAACGCTGGACCACAACCCTGATCACCAGGGTTTGATTCCTCACTTGGCCACGGAAACCCACTAGGTGACCTTAGGCACCCGACAGGTTCACCTTCGGGTGGCCATAAGTTGGAAATGACCCAAAGGTGCACAACAACAAAAACGACAAGATTTCATTTTCTTTGGAAGAGAAAATGTTTTGAAGTGGTATGGGCTTCTCTGTAGTATTATCTATTTGCAAGCATACAAACAGAATGCCTTGGGAGAAAATAGATGGGGCTGCGCCAAAAATTGTTTAAACCGTTTCTGAAGCCTTCACAGGGACCTTTGTTTTGAAGTTTCTTTAAATATTATTATCATTACCATTATACACACACACACACATACATATACACACACCCACACACCACCTTTTCCCCAGTATAGGATTCAAGGTGACTCACAACAGGTAAAAAACTATAAGGTTAAAATACACAGAATATACAAGTTAAAAGATAATCAACTTATCAACATCATACAGAGTTTAAAAATGTAGACCAATTAAAAAACAACAACAGTATAACAAGTCCAACACATCGCTTGGGGGACAGGCCTTGTATACTCAGGGCATTTCTACACTACACTCTTATAGTGCAATTATTCCACTTTCAACATCCTATGGAATCCTTGGGTTTGCAGTTTAGGGAGGGGCCCACTGCAAACTCCAGGATTCCATAGGATGTTGAAAGTGGAATAATCAGACTATAAGAGTATAGTGGAGAAATTGCCTCAGTCTTCAAAGGCCTGTCAAGCCAGAAAGGTCTTCACCTGTCTGCAGATGGAAAATACAGAGAGTGCCAATCTGACATCTCTGGGAAAACCTGTTTTGATCAGTTTGTGCAGTTAAAATAAATGCCGTCCTGTGCCTCCATGAAGATTTCTGAGACAATCATGAGAATACTGTACCTCATTTTCACACTGATGCAGTACATTCAGGAAACACAGTGGAGAATCCCAGCCCAGTGCTACCACAACTCCGATTGGCATTCTTGCATGAGGTTGGCTCTCAAAGAGAGAAACTCCACTCAAAGTGCTTTACCTTCAGTCAAATCACAGTCGCATCCACACTCCGTCTGTCCAAATACAGCTGGTTTTGGTTTTCTGTCTGTCCTGCTCAAATTCTGATGAGTGCCCCTATTCCAAAGCTTGGATTTAATTCTGAACCACAGATAGATTTGACTTCACCCTGCTCCCTTTATGCTTGTCTCTAAATGCCCCCTTTCCACCTGTTTATTATAGCTCTGGAAGCAGGGAAACAGAAGCAGGTTAGAATACTTTTCCCCTCTGTGCTTTTCTCTCCAATATTTTGCAGTTTTCTAGGGCTGCATTGGGATAATTGGGAAATCTAGCTAGCCTCAAAACTCTGCTTCTCAGTACTTTTTCTGCTTCTGTGCAGCCATATTAGGATTGGAAAGAGAAGGGGACCATTTCCCTTTCTCCATTCCCCAGATGCTGTTACTGGAAAACAGTGAAGGTGAGGGAAGGGGGGAAGGATGGGCAAGGAGAGAGGGAGGTGTGAGATTTTATTTACATTCACTGTGGCCTTAAAACAGATCAGACCTAGTCCTGAATGCAATGATGTCACTGAGGGCAGAATTTGGCTCATAACCAGGCTCCGCATAAATTTTCCAAATTGCTAGAAAAGATTTCCCTTTTTCCAAGCCAGACTGGATGAGCTCTTCCCACCTCTAGTTTTAAGTCCCAGTTCTGCCAGAGACTTGTTTTGTGGCCTTCAACAAGTCACTGGCTTGCAGCCTCAGTTTTTCCATCTGTAAAGCAGAGATAAGACTTGCCTTACCTTAATAGGATTGCCATAAAGGCGTAAACAAATTAAACTAGACAAACCATGTTTCAATGTAAAATTGCTTTGCAACTGATGCATACGGGTAAAAATAAAGTGGTTAGATGCTAAAGATAGCAGTGATAAAATGGGACATCTGTTATTATTACATAGTCAGGATTCCCTGTTCCCCACATCAGTATGCTACTCCCTCCCAAAGGAAAACAGAGTTAGTACTGTTGGGTAAGACCCCATGCTGTAAACTGTACTGCGATTGTTTCTTAAATGCCTTCGTTTTCTTCCTTTTCTTAAGGATTGACCTACATTGCATGACAAACTAGCGGGGATGTAGACAAGGCGAAGAGAGGTCAGCAAAAGGTTGTCTTTCTAAGGCTTCAGTTTCATGCTGGTGAGAAAAGACTCAGTGGAAAACACAGGTCCATGCCTGCTTTTGGAATACAGATGGATGACACAAAAGCCATGCATCTTTATTATCAGCCATTGTGTAGCATCTGGAAGAAGAACAGAGAAGACTAGGTAATTACTTTCCAGTACCTGTCCCGGGGACAGGTGTATTGTTCTGGGATCTTTTGGTGGCTTGTACAAAGCTGCCAGAGATTGATGAAAATCATTATATTTTGTGTAGTCAGCAGTCCTGACACTGGTGCCACAATCCTTTTCTGTTTTGCTTTACTTATTTATTTGTTTTCACAAAGGGGAAAAAAATTCCTCCAACTTTAAAATTATTACCAAGATTCTGCTAAGAACAGTCTGCTAGGAAACCAAGCAAGACGGTGGGGGTGTCTTTCACAGAATATTAAGAGGACAGGTAAGGTCTTATGGAGAGAAAAAACCTCCAACATACATCTATGTTCTCATAGTATATTCTAATAGTATATCTTAGCTGGGGATAATGAAACTTATATTATCCAAAGACAGAAGGAAGTGAAATGGAATAAAATAGTTTTCTATAGTGGATTAATGACAATGTAACTTCTAAGGACAAGAGAAATGGTGAATGGTGAAGGAGGTTTATATTTAGATATTTAAAATTTCATATGAAATTACTCTTTTGAAAATTATTTATACCTCATTATCAATTCCCTCTTTGGCCGATATATTAACTATGAAATTTCTAGGAATGTATGATTCCTGATTAATGTATGATTAATGTTTGAGATATCCATTATATGTAGAACTGAACTGTGATATCTTTGCAGATCTTTTTTTACATATAGTTATATGATTTTTGTGTTTTCAATAAAAAAATATTTTTTAAAAAACCTGTAGTCCATGTGGGGAGAAAGTTATATGTAACATGCATTACCAGCTAATATGAATATTTAAGATGTATCATAGGGCCTTTCCACACTACATTGTTATAGTGCTATTATTCCACTTTGAACATCCTATGAAATCCTGGGGTTTGCAGTTGGGGAGGCATTTAGAATTCTCAGCCAGAGAGCTCTCTGGCTTCAGTAAACTACAAACCCCAGAATTCCACAGCATGTTGAAAGTTAAAAAAATAGCACTTTTACAATGTAGGTTGGAAAGGCCCTACTGCACTACAGAATTGTGATGTTGTACTACTAAATGTGCAAGCAAATCACAATCTGAATGCACACACAGATCCATGTATGACCATGAACAATGTCTTTGCACATCTGTTACTGCCCTGGCTAGTCCGAGCTTTGGGGATATTAAAAGATATACTCTTGATATCATAATTTGGCTTCACTTCTCTATTCCCCTCCACGTGCTTGTGAGGCACCGGACAAGCACTTAAACAAGCTCGGCCGTTAATAGCTGTAATATTCAAACTACAATACAGGCAGGCCAGAAATAGCTGACTCACTGCTTTAGGAGACCTCCAGGCAAGTACTCTAATTAGGTATGCACGCAACTTACAAAAGAGCCTCTGCCCCACACTGGCAGCTTGATGGGTAACCTATGCAATACCCAAGTACTCTGCGTTTGCATACTGGCTACTCTATTGAGAACCGCTACGATAACGCAATCATTCAGATTCTGACCTTTCGGAGGCTTTGTCTCCAACTCCAAATCTATTGTTTTCCCCCAAGTACGGCATAGCCTGCAGTCACAATTCTCCTTATAAAAACCCTTGATTCCAAGATCTTCCTCGGAACGCTCCCGAGTTTCATCCCGTCTTGCTGCTGCTTTGCTTGGCGAGCCTCCCCTCAGCTCCACATGCTGAGCTACATCGCACCCCAGCCTCGCTCTCCATTTTTCTGGGCTTCAGGACAGGTGAAGTATCACCCAAACCAGTGATCCCTCTAAAAATCCCTCTATACCACTCCAACCTTTATTTTCTTTAGTTGTCTTGTATGAGTGTGTCGCATACACTGTTTTGCCTGTATTTAATAAACATCATTTATTGTTTAACTTTTGTGTGCTCCTTGACTTGACCCGACCCCGTAGACATAGGGTTCAAGATCTCGCTACGTTACCCTGCCTCTCGTAACGCTAAGCAGTGCTCTGAGCTAATTTTCCCCAACCTTTAGTTGAGCACAATTTGGTGTCCCTCCCGGGACCCCCAGTACACAGGGTAACACATCCATGCACAATGTGCAACCTCACATAACATCACTTCATGCAGAACTTCCCTTTTGCAACCTTGAACTGAATAAGGCTGGATGTAATGAGCCAGGCTGAGCGTGCTGTCGATTCAGACTTGGACTCTGATTTAGACTTGGACTCCCAGCCGGGGGAGGATCCCTTGGAGGGGCCTTCAGGAGAGGGGGCTCCTTCAGAGTCTAGGGAGGAGTCTGCCAGTGACCCCACAGCTGTCCCGGGCAAGGATCCCAAGCCACTACCTGCAGCAGATGTTTATGCTCCAGAGGCAGAGGCTAGTGCTGCTGAGTCGACAGAGGCTGGTGTTTCTGACTCCAGCCTGGAGTTTGCAGCAGACCCTCCCCCCACGTTCCTCCAGAGGCGGCTGGAAAAGGGGGTGGTTCGGAGGTCTCGGCGGCTGCTGGAGAAGCGTCTGATGAAGCAGTCCTGAAGTCTTGAGAGGCTCCAGCTGTGAGCTGGGCCAATGGACATTTGATCAGCCCCAGCTGGGCTAAAGACTGTGTATTTAAGACAGACACTGTTGGAGTTGGGCACGGGGCAACAACTGTCTATCAATTGGGAATCTGCATCCTGTGGCATGGACTTTCTGTTCCAGGCTAAACCTTGCTGTTTGAGTTTGCTGCTCCTGGGACTTGGATGTTTGTTTTGGTGATATAACCTCTTAATTTCTTTATTACTAAAGCCATAAACTCAGCTCCTGCCTCTGTGTCTGCTTAGCCGCCGCCTGACATTGACACTGTTCTGTATTGGATGAAAATGTTCAACAACTTCTGTAGTGGAACTTACAAATGTGTAAGACACCAACAGGATTCTGAGGAAATGTGTATATTCATCAAACAATTAGGCTGATCAATTGGTGTACAAGTAAATAAGTGCTGGCAAGCTAATGTGGTACACAGCATGTAACATACATTCAATATGACATCTTGATATGACTAATATATAATCCAGCGTCTGGAGTGGTTAGTCAGGGAGCAGCTAACCTAGATAGTGTTTTTGTTGTGTTACTATTTTATTCAGCTTTTTAAATGAAAATCATGTGGTTTTCTGGGGCTGAGAATGTGTGACACACCCAAGATCACCCTCTGGGTTTTCATGGCCAAGTGGAGAATCAAACCCTGGCCTTCAGGGTTGTAGTTCAGTGTTGAAACCACTACACCATCCTGGCTCTCAAAAACTTTATGGCAATCCCATCATAGGACTTTCTTGGCAAGATTTACTCAGAGGAGTATGCCAATGCCTTTCTTTGAGGTTGAGAGAGTGTGACTAGCTCAAGATCACCCATTGTTTCCATGACTGAATGGAGATTTAATCTGGCACTGTAACAGTATAGTGCGGAAAGACCCTTAGTATTGCACAACCACAGTATGATTCCATGAATGTAAAGTTACAATCCCTCTCCTCAGTGTAGGATCTCAGCTATTCATGGATTTTGTGCCTTAATTGCCTACACTGGTGTAAATCATTTTCTAGATGGTATCTCAGTTGCTTTTTGTCTGCATGAGTCTTTCTTGTTTAGAAAGCCAGCCAAGGTTCATAGTCTTTAAACAGAATATATAGTAGCAGTAACAGTCAATGTTTACAAAAGCATATAATTCAAATATAATTCTTGTTTCAGCAATCCAGTTCAGCAATAAATTCAGAGTGTCAGTTCAAGAGAGTATTCAGCAGCATAGTCAGAACACTGAGCGAGGGTCAAGGTTTTCAAGAACAAAAGCCAAGGATCAAAAGAAGAATGCATTGCTTCCACCAGAAATGGCAACTGTCTGCAAGAGATTTCTCCCCAACTCATCTCTGATATTTATTGGCCAGCAGCCTCCCCCAGCTGTTTACTTAATTAATGCATCTTCTTTATATAAATGCTCTAAGTCTTGTGGACTCTCCCTTTCTCATCTACACTGGCCTGCAGTAAGTATTGTCCTGTTCATGTTTCTGTGTTGTGGCTGTTGTATGTGTTGGGGGGATATTGAGTTCTGGGACTGGGGCATGACAACAAAATTCTCAACTATTTAGGCTAGCCAGATTCAATAGACACAGTGATTCCTAGCATGAAGAGCACCATGTTCTGCCTGCTTGCTCTCTGCCTGCCTGCTTGCCTATCTATCTATCTATCTATCTATCTATCTATCTATCTATCTATCTATCTAGGAAAAGGCAATCTTTTAGAAAGGTAACTTTTCATTCTAAAATAGGGGTGGGGAACTGCAAGTGGGGCATGGGCCAATTTCTTCTAATTCCCTCTCTGTGGACCAGCCCTCCTGCTCCCAGAAACCCCAAATATCTCCATTTCCCTCTGTAGCCATTCCCAAAGTGGTGACCAGAAGTGATGTCACATCACTCTATCACCATTTTGAGAAGAACTACAGAGGAAAATGGATGTATTGGGTAGAAATTCAGTGGCAAATTAAGAGGGGTTATCTGGGGGCAGGTTGGAGATATTTCAGATATTTTTAGCTGGCATTATGTTAGCGGCATATGTGGGTATAAGTTAACCTTACACCTCTCTAGGTCTGTTTGTAATCCTTGTGGAGGCTGGTATTCCTTTCTTCACTAAGCAGTAACCAAAACTCCTCACCTATACCTACTTTTGACCTACTGAAGTCATCCCCCATCCATTCTGTCACTGGTGGAGAGTGGAGGTGGGAATCACAGAAGTATCAGATGTGAAATCTCAGCCACTGAGACTTCCAAAAGACCATAGCCAATGTCAGCAGATGATGCAGTCTTTTCACATCTGGTTATAGGGACATAGCCAATGCTTCTCCAGCTCCACTGCTCTCTAGTAGGCATGGAATGGTTGGGAAGGGGGCTTCAGTGGCTCTACATTAGATCCAGGAGTGGGAAATGGCTCAGCAGAACACAGTTCTGCATGTGGAACTAGTACACTATGCTTACTCCTGCAGGGCGGCAGCCTTCATGAGTTTGAAACATTTTCTTTGCAGTTTCCAGGCAAAAATTACTTGATAATCACACAAGTTTTTTTTTAAATTGGCGATTGGAAGACTTAGGGGAAATAGTGGGGGACTTCAGGGACTACAAATGTGAATTGCAGGGACTGCATGTGGCCCCTAGGGTGCACTATGCCCATCCCTGTCATAAGGATAATGCAGTGTGCCTTCTTTGTGCATAGATGCAGTCTTTATGGAAAGAAGGAAGGCTGTGAATTGATAATCAGTTCTTCAGTTAAAACAAAATATTTATATATATTACCAGAAGTGTGACATAGCTTTTTGAAAAACTATAAGCATCCTAAAACTATCAGTGAAAATGTTTTCTTTTCTCTTTCCTGTTATAGTAATACACTAGACTTGAAAGAGAAACAAGAAGTATGCCTTTACCTTCACTCATTCCACTCTGGCCTCACATGAAATATTACTCCTCCACCCCGGTAAATCAGATTGAATTATGACTGATTAATCTGTGGATTGATTCATTTTCAGCAAGCTCACTCAACGCGTGACCTGCCAAGGTAAGTAAAGCTTCTAGACAATCATGGTGGCCTGTCAGTTGCTTGACAGTTCTCCTCCCCTCCTGTTTATCCAACCTAGGCAGGCAGCAACTTTGGGTCTGTTGCATCCCTACTGTAGGAGTGTGTGATCCTGCAGATGTTGTTGAACTGCAAATCCTGGTAGCCCCAAAGAACAGCCAAAACTGAAGGATGATGGAGATGGCAATCCAACAATATCTGGAAGGCCCCATGTTCCCCATCCATGTTGTCCCCTTATGAAGGAACATTTATGTGCCTGAATGAAAGCTTTCAATGTTCATAAAATCGTATAACTCTAATTCATTTCATGGCTAATCATCCCTAGAAATAGATAGAAATATTTAGTCTCTCAGGTAAAATGCAGCTGTTTCTGTTCTCCTTACTGCCTCTCTTCCATTTTCTTTAAGCCCTGTTAAAAATTCAATTTTCTATTGGATAGCTGGTTTCCAAGTAGTAGTTATTCTCCCAGAATAGCCACTGTGTTTTGCTTTCTGGTCTTAATGAAAACATATTGTACTAGTCATCTGTGTATTGCAAGACGAGCAGGCTGGGGGGCTAACACACACATTATGGAGGAGGCATATCTGAGTTGAGAAGACACATCCCTGTCACAGCACATACACATTCCGAAATGATAAAGATGTCTGCTATTCTTGAATAACTAGAGGCAGTGCATCAAATACACTTGTGTGGACAGTAATATCTCTATGACTAATGCGTTATGAATAACTAATGGAATCAGGTCCAAAAATACCTATTTTTAAAAGGAAAGGTATATATATCTTTCTGCTTCACACACACACACACAAAAATCCTGTATTTGTGTTATGTCATTCAAGTGCTTGTCCTTTTCCTAATGTAATTTTAAAACTTCCTAATACGATTATATTATTCATTGTATCCTATTAGTGAAAACAAAATTACTTGTATGATCCTATTAGGGCATGACAGAAAGCTGCTGACATGATGGAAGGTTCCTAGGATTCTTCTGTCTGGATTCATGATGCCATTTTTCTTTATTAGTACTGACATATATAGCCTATCATAACATGTTCACTAGCATGAATGTGCTGTGCTTTGGGGAAAACAAAGGAAAGCCAGTTAATTCTTCAGTGAGATTCAGGGAAAGACTGTTACTCTCCCAATCGTAGGACAAGGTAGGAACAACTTCTTGGAAAAAAGGAGAGTTTCATATTTCAGTGGTGGTGGCAGTAACTAAGTTATTTCTACACTGGGAGGAGGGGACAAGATTCTTAATAAGGGATAAAAGATGGAATTGAATATTTTCAAGATTACAAAAAAACAGTGTGCTTTATGTCTGCCATACACATACTTCAGAAGTCTGAGCTCCTGTAGCTTAATAATATTTACCCTGTCTTCAGTGTATTACATTCCAAAGTCTTTCCAGCTCAGATTTTAATCCAAACCAAAGAAGAATTGCCCTCATAATCAACAGGTAGTTCCAATGTCAGTAAGGTACTGAATCTTTGTTGTGTTTTACTCTGAACTTTAAAGAAGATATCCAATGCACTGAACCTGTGGGGAATTGCGTTTAGCACCTTGGATAGCTCTGCCAGCCACCACTGCCTCCCGTATCTACCCCAGCTGAGCCTTCAAATTGCCTTCTTGTCACTCACTGATCCCAAAGTCCATTTCTTTTGAATCAATGTTAGCAAGTTGTAGAGTTAGGATGGTAAAGGGGTCTCTGATCACTAGAGCACATGGTATAGTACTGGATTCCGGCAGTGGAATATGCTGCCTCAGAATGTGGTGGAGTCTCCTTCTTTGGAGGTTTTTAAACTGAGGCTGGATGGCCATCTGTTGGGAATGCTTTGATGTGTGTTCCTGCATAGCAGGGGGTTGGACTCGATGGCCCCTGGGGTCTCTTCCAACTCTATAATTCTGTGGATAGCAGGCTGCACAGATACACACAGGAACGGATTAACTGATGCCCAGAATCAACATCAAAGAGACTCCATAGCATTACCCCATCCCATTCTAGCAATTATGTCAAAATGAAATTTAACAATGGTTTTGCAACTAGAGAACTGCCATTCTAGCAATTACCTAAAAGTTAAAATTTAGCCATATTTTTTACATTTAGAGTTCCCTCATATCATAACCTCCAACGCTTCACAGATAAAAACTGGGACACTTGTGGCTAAGCAACATCAGAATGTGGTCAAAATGAGGAAAACAGTTGTTAATAAGGAAGACAAAAGCTAGGAGAGGCTGCAGCAGTTTGCTTTTGCCTTATCCTACTAGAAAGGGAAAGATTCAGCACCCTCTTCTGCTTTCCCTCCTGCCGAGTTAATTGAGTGTAAACTACTTTCACAGTTTGAACTCAATCTGCAGCAATTAAAGTAACCTGAGAACAAAGTAAGTAGAAAGTAAGAAGAAAAGAGAGGAACTGGGACATTTAAAAGCAGATGAAATAGTGGGAAAGCAGAGGATTAAGCAGGTCTATTGCTGTCAGATTGGGACAGTCAGAGTGTGGGTCATACTGAGGTCCTGAGCTCTTGCTTAAGTTGTGCCACATGCATAATTCAGGTATTCAACACTCAGTTTGCTGCTCTTTCCTACTAAGGTCAAATGTGTTGTACAACATGAATTAAAATACAATTAGAAATACATCATAAGTTAAAATATACTAAAAACACATAAACCTATTTAAAATACAAATATATCATAGGCCACTTCCGCACACGGCGAGGGAATCGCTCCCTGCCGCTACTTACCAGATCTTCTTTGAGCATTGGTGCGAGCCTGCGAATCTGCATTGGAGAGCAGGCATGCAATGGCGTGCGCCAGCATTTTGAAAAACCTGAAAAATCAGGTTTTTCAAAAACACGCTGGAGGACCACTTTCGGTTGCTCCAGAGCGGACTGAGGTGCGGATCTACGCTAAGTAGTCCGGACCCAGTCTGCTCCAAGGTGCAGACGTCCTCTGTGGAGGACGCACTGCACCGTTTTTCTTAACCCGGGTGGAAATGGCCATAATTAAAAATAGACTAGGTAGGCAGGCTGGAAGAATCACAGAATCACAGAATCACAGAAATGTAGAGTTGGAAGAGACCACACGCGCCATCCAGTCCAACCCCCTGCCATGCAGGAACACCCTCAAAGCACTCCCGACAGATGGCCATCCAGCCTCTGCTTAAAAACCTCCAAAGAAGGAGATTCCACCACACTCCGAGGCAGCATATTCCACTGCCGGACAGCCCTGACCGTCAGGAAGTTCTTCCTGAGGTTCAGGTGGAATCTCCTTTCCTGCAGCTTGAATCCATTGCTCCTTGTTCTGGTCTCTGGAGCAGCAGAAAACAAGCCCTCTCCTTCCTCTACATGGCATCCCTTCAAATATTTAAACATAGCTATCATGTCCCCTCTTAACCTTCTCTTCTGCAGACTGAACATACCCAGCTCTCTAAGTCTATCCTCATAGGGCATGGTTTCCAGGCCCTTCACCATTTTGGTCGCCCTCCTCTGGACCTGCTCCAGCTTGACCATGTCCTTCTTGAATTGGGGTGCCCAGAACTGGACACAGTATTCAAGATGAGGTCTAACCAAAGCAGAGTAGAGTGGTACCAGTACCTCCCTCGATCTAGACACCATACTCCTATTGATGCAGCCAAGAATTGCATTGGCTTTCTTGGCTGCCGCATCACATTGCTGACTCATGTTCAGCTTGTGGTCTATTAAGACTCCTAGATCCCTTTCACACGTACTGCCATCCAGCCACGTGTCCCCCATCCTATATTTCTGCATTCCATTTTTTTCTACCTAAGTGTAGGAGCTTACACTTCTCTCTGTTGAATTTCATTTTGTTAGCTTTGGCCCAGCTCTCCAATCTATCCAGGTCATTTTGAATTCTGATCCTGTCCTCTGGCGTATTAGCAACCCCTCCCAATTTGGTGTCATCTGCAAATTTGATGAGCATGCCCTCTATTTCTTCATCCAAGTCGTTGATCAAAATATTGAACAGCACTGGGCCCAGGACAGAACCCTGTGGCACCCCGCTAGTCACTTTTCTCCAGGATGAAAAGCAGCCATTGGTGAGCACCCTTTGGGAACGGTCAGTCAACCAGTTACAGATCCACCTGACAGTAGCCCTGTCCAGCCCGCATTGTATTAGCTTCTTTGGAAGAATGTCATGGGAAACTTTGTCAAAGGCCTTACTGAAATTGAGATACGCTACATCCACAGCATTCCCTTCATCTATCAAGCTAGTAACTCTATCATAAAAAGAAATAAGATTAGTCTGCATGACTTATTTTTGAGAAATCCATGTTGACTTCTCGTGATTACTGCATTGCTTTCTAAGTGATTAGAAACTGACTGCTTAATGATCTGCTCCAGGATCTTTCCGGGTACTGACGTCAGGTTGACTGGGCGATAATTATTTGGGTCCTCTTTTTTTCCCTTCTTGAAGATGGGGACAACATTTGCCCTCTTCCAGTCTGCTGGAACTTCTCCTGTCCTCCAAGATTTCTCAAAGACCATAGCAAGTGGTTCTGAAATGACCTCTGCCAGTTCTTTTAATATCCTAGGATGCAATTCATCTGGCCCTGGAGACTTGAATTCATCCAGTGTGGCCAGGTATTCTTGTACCACCTCTCTACCTATTATGTACCGCATTTCCCCTGCTTCCTCCCCTGCTCCCCAACCACCAGGTTGAGTCCATGTATCCTTCTGGGAAAAAACTGAGGCAAAGAAGGTGTTAAGTAGTTCTGCCTTTTCTCTTCCCCCTGTTAGTAATTCGCCATCTTCTCTGCGCAGCGACCCTATCGCCTCTTTCTTTTTCCTTTTGCTGCGGACATATTTAAAAAAGCCCTTTTTATTGTGTTTAATGTCTCTGGCCAGCCTAAGTTCGTTCTGTGCTTTAGCCTTTCTGACCTTCTCCCTACATCTCCTGGCTACTTGCTTAAATTCTTCTTTGGTGGTTTCCCCCCTCTTCCATTTCCTGTACACGTTTCTCTTAACCCTTAGCTCAGCTGAGAGTTCTTTACTCAACCATTCTGGTTTCTTCAGGTGTCTTCCATTTTTCCTCCTTATTGGCACAGTTTTAGACTGTGCCTTCAGTATCTCCCTTTTAAGGAACTCCCATGCCTCCTGAACTCCTTTCTCTTTCACTATTCCTGACCACGGAATTTCAGCCAGCAGCTCCTTAAGTTTACAGAAGTCCGCTTTTTTAAAATCTGAGATGACTGTCTGGCTACACGTATCTTCTCCTTCCCACTGAATGCCAAATTCCAATAGGGCATGGTCACTCCCCCCTAAAGATCCAACCACTTCTACCTCATTAACAAGGTCATCCCTTTTGGTCAGGATCAGATCTAGAATATTTGATCCCCTTGTGGCCTCTTCCACCTTCTGGACCATGAAATTGTCTGCAAGACAAGCAAGAAACTTGCTGGACCTTGCTGGCTTGGCAGAGTTTGAAGAGATAGGTCTTTAGTATTTTTTTTAATTCAGACAGCATATTTGCTGTCGAATCTTTTCCAGCAAGTCATTCCACAGTCTCGGGGTGGTCAATGAGAAGGTCCTCTGGGTGACCATTGCTGGTCTAGTCCTGGCCGACTTAAGTAAATGACCCCCAGTGGGCCTGAGTGCACAGGGTGGTGTATGGGAGAAGGTGATGCTGCAGGTAACCTGGACCCAAACTAGGTAGGGTTCTAAAGGTAATAACCAACACTTTCTATTTTGCCTGGAAACTAATTGGCAGCCAGTGGAGTGATTCTAATAGCAGTGTGATATGTTCCTTCCTTGCTGTACCTGTAATCAATTACTAGGCCTGCTTCCTCCCTTCTATTCTGCCTGTGCTTTGCTATTGGACTGGTGTTGTTGCTACTAAGGTTGAAGAGCAGCAGAAGGGGTTTCAAGGAAGGATGCCTGAGGAAAAGGAGCTGAAACCAGTGGAAGACAAGAGGTTCTGTTGTCCATGCGTTTCTCACTTCCTTCCAAGGGAAATTTGTTTAGAAATGAGCCAATCCATTTCTTGATTTGTACATGTATGGTGAAATAGTTTGGCTTATTCCCAAGTCAGCCCAACAACATAGGACAGGGAACCACCAACATCATGATTTTCAGAACACTTGTTGAGATTACTGTTTTCTGAGAGGCAACCAAAACCTTTGAGAAGCCTGTCTACATGTGCTTGATAATATTAACGGATTTGACATTAAAGACTCCTGAATGAAAGTTGTTTTGCCATTAAACTGAACTTGAGGAAGTAATTTTTTAACTGCAACCCCAACTCTTCCAGCTAACATGATCTCAAACTCTTCCAAACTCTCACACTAACTAACCGCATTCAATTGCATTTATGTGCTTTTCAAGTGCCAGTTCCTTCCCAGAGAATTCCTTTGACACTTTCCAGCACTGCAGTTATCTCCATGTGGCCTGTCATTGTTTCCATCCCCTTATCCAGACAGTCCAGCCTAGTGGCCATAATCCTAACTGCATTCTCCAGGTTGGAAAGGGAAGATGGTATGGCATCCAGTCTGACGTGTTTTTTTTTTTTTTTTTTTAAAAAGTCCTCGGAGGTTTGAACTGAATTTTGGAGCCAGTCTTGTCACAGGAGGTTGGAGCTTGGAAAGTTTCCTCTGAAGCCTGCATCTGATGTTATGCTTGGACACCATCCACCTCTCCATCTTTGTCTCTGCCTTTGGACACACTCAATTAGCTCTCCCAGTGTCAGGTACTGAATCTAGGAATTATGTAAATAAGTGCATATGAAAACACAAACACATAGGCACCCTGTGCACACTCACCCTATACTTTCGGATGAGCATTCCCTGTTGTTTCCAAACCCTGCTAAACTCATCCCACATGATGTTAAAGCACAATCCAGCTTGGTGTGAACAAGCTGGGGAGGGGGGCGAAACTCTCAAACAAACCCCAATCCCTCCAGATGCAATTTCAAAGCCAGTTTCACCCTGAGTTTAATCCATTTCCTGCCACAACCTAAAATCTGGCACAGATATGTGCCAGGAGGGTCAGCTGCCAAGGAAAGAGGTTGTTACAGCAGAAAATTACTGCAATCTCCTTTCCACTGCGGGTGAGGAGGAACTGTGCTTTAAGGATTAGGACTACAATGATGAAGCTGTATCCACTGCCAGAGCAGCCCAAACATTCAATGATGTGCTGGCCAGCAGGCATCTCCTGCCAAGGTAGTTGGAATTTAGTACCTTCCCTTTCATTTTGTACTGCTGGCGAAGTACCTGTGAGATGCTTCCTGAAATTTAAAGGTACATCTTCTTGTTTAAACTTGAGGATGTTCACGTTTTTGAACATTTAAAAAATGAAAATTCAAAGCTATGTTATAAATCTATCTGATTAAAAAGAAATGACAATGAAGATAAAGAATTATATAAAGGTATAGTTTGTTCTCTCTCTCTCTCTCTTCCACTATAGGATGTAATAGATAGATAGATAGATAGATAGATAGATAGATAGATAGATAGATAGGTAGGTAGACAAAGATAGATAAGTAAGTAGATGTGATACTAGATAGATAGACAGACAGACAGACAGACACACAGACACACCCCTCAAGCATATAAACACATGTGCAGCATATCAAAAATTAAACACCTTCCCAGATTTTAGAGTTCTCCTTCTCAAATCACAGGGTCAATGGTTCAGATTAGAGTTAAGGCTGTGCAACCTCTTTGGACAAATCCTGAATTCCACAGTGAAGTGGGCCAATTGGGACAGATTTGGAGCAGGCCAAAGAGAGGTCAGTTCAGCAAGATTTGAATGCAGAACAGACTGAAATGAGTCAGACAGATTTGGAGCAACAGGAGAACAGGGAAGAGCCAATCCATGCATCTCCAAGCACATCATATAAGGAAGAGATCATAGGAGGGTGAAGCGATAGAAGGGGACTGTCCTTTGCACAGTGACAACTCAGTCTGCTAATCCTCAGCAATTTTCATGCCTCCTCTCAGTCAATCAGGGTTTTATATGCAGAGAGCATTCTCATTAGTTAAGGCAGAGCTCTTCTCTTAATTTTTTTTTCCTAAATAATTTTTGTACTTTATAAATTCCCAGGTTATCCTGAATCTGCTGATACCCCTCTTTTGTGCGCAGGTGGTATTGTTTTGGTTGCTTAAGAACAAGCACCTGAAAACTTGATATTAGTGTCAGTATACAGACAATTACCTCTTAAACATAGACCAGCTGCAAACCAGACTGAAAATCAAGAGATGCAGGGACAGGAGAAATATCCCAGCTATCCTACACAATTCCTTAAGTCCCAAGATTAGGGCACAAAGAGTTTAGGACAAGATCAGAATTCAAAATGATCTTAACAGATTAGAGAGCTGGACCAAAACTAACAAAATTAATTTCAACAGGGAAAAGTGTAAGTTACTATACCTGGGCAGAAAGAATGAAATGCACAGATATAGGATGGGTGACACCAGGCTTGGCCACAG
Source organism: Cyclura pinguis (assembly GCA_030412105.1). Lineage (NCBI taxonomy): Eukaryota > Metazoa > Chordata > Lepidosauria > Squamata > Iguanidae > Cyclura > Cyclura pinguis. Next base: position 336,593,974 of record CM059600.1, read on the forward strand.
TTGACATGATGACCATGTTTAAATATCTGAAGGGCTGTCATAGAATCATAGAATCATAGAGTTGGAAGAGACCCCAGGGACCATCGAGTCCAACCCCCTGCTAGGCAGGAACACCCATCAAAGCATTCCCAACAGATGGCCATCCAGCCTCTGCTTAAAAACCTCCAAAGAAGGAGACTCCACCACACTCTGAGGCAGCATATTCCACTGCCAGACCGCTCTGACCATCAGGAAGTTCTTCCTGAGGTTCAAGTGGAATCTCCTTTCCTGCAGCTTGAATCCATTGCTCCTTGTCCTAGTGTCTGGAGCGGTAGAGAACAAGCCTGCTCCCTCCTCAACATGACATCCCTTCAAATATTTAAACATGGCTATCATGTCTCCTTTTAACCTTCTCTCCTGCAGACTAAACATACCCAGCTCCCTAAGGCGTTCTTCATAGGGCATGGCTTCCAGACCCTTCACCATTTTGGTCACCCTCCTCTGGACACGTTCCAGCTTGTTGACATCCTTCTTGAACTGAGGTGCCCAGAACTGGATACAGTATTTCAAATGAGGCCTAACCAATGCAGAATAGAGTGGTACCATTACTCCTATTGATGCAACCAAGAATCGCTTAGGCTTTCTTGGCTGCCACGTCACACTGCTGACTCATGTTCAGCTTGTGATCTACCAAGACTCTTGGATCCTTTTCACATTTACTGGTATCCAGCGATACGTTCCCCATCCTATACTTGTGACTTTCATTTTTTCTGAAAGTGCAGGACCCTACATTTCTCTCTGTTGAAATTAATTTTGTTAGCTTGGCCCAGCTCTCCAATCTGTCAAGGTCATATTGAAATTTGATCCTATCCTCTGGTGTATTAGCAACCCCTCCTAGTTTGGTATCATCTGCAAATTTGATCAGCATGCCCTCCAGACCCTCATCCAAGTCATTGATGAAGATGTTGAATAACAACTGGGCCCAGGACAGAACCCTGTGGCACCCTGCTAATCACCTCTCTCAAGGGCGAAAAGCAGCCATTGGTGATCAACTCCTTTCTCTTTTAGTATTCTTGACCACGGGATTTCAGCAAGTAACTCCCAAAGTTTAGAGAAATCAGCTTTCTTAAAGTTTAAGATTTAAGCTACACTTGGGTTCTCCTTCCCACCGGATGACAAACTCCAAAAGAGCATGGTCACTCCCTCCTAAGGATCCCTCCACCTCCACCTCATCAGCTAGGTCATCCCTGTTGGTCAGGATCAGATTTAAAATAACCAATCCCTTTGTCGCCTCTTCCACCTTCTGGACCATGAAATTGTCTGCAAGGCAAGCGAGGAACCTGTTGGACCTTGCAGTCTTTGCAGAATTTGACTGCCAACAAATATCAGGATAATTGAAATCTTCCATTAACATGGCATCTGTCATGCAGAAGATGGAGTGAACTTGTTTTCTGCTGCTCCAGAGACTAGAAGATGAAACAATAGCTTAAAATTAGAAGAAAGAAGTTTCCTCACAAACGTTAGGAAGAACTTCTTGACTGTAAGAGCTGTTTGATAGTGGAACAGACTGTCTGGGAGGATGGTTGGCTCTCCTTTGGAAGTTGGATAGCCATAGTTCAGAGTACTTTAGTTGTATATTCCTGCATGGCAGAAAGTTGGACTAGATGGCTGTTTCAGCCCCTTCCTACTCTAAGATCCCATGAGTCTATGGCCATTTCTGCACTAGATTGTTATAGTGCTATTATTCCACTTTCAGCATCCTATGGGATCCTGGGGTTTGCAGTTTAGGGAGGGGCCTCAAAGCCCCCTCCATAAATTGCAAATCCCAGGATTCCATAGAATGTTGAAAGTGGAATAATAGCACTATAACAATCTAGTGCAGAAATGATCCGTGTATTTTACGCATGGGTAAGTTCTCCTATGGAAGTGGGTAGATATTTTTATCCTATGCACAATGTCTGCATTCAATCTAAGGTCAGGGAAATGGAGTTGCCCAACTGGAGCCATCATGCATTCAGCCTCTGCTGAAATGCTAGTACTTCTTTGTTTGTGCATTCCATTGTGCAATGCTGCCATTCAATACAGGGATCACGTAGCACAATCAACTCACAAGTTTTCTATGCTGCACAACTCCAAAGTAGGATCTTAAGGCCTTTTCACCCTATACTGTTATTCCACTTTCAACATCCTGTGGAATTCTGGAGTTTGTAGTTTAGGGAGGCCAAAGAGCTCTCTGGCTGAGAATTCCAAATATCCCTCCCCAAACTGCAAACACCAGGATTCCACATAATGTTGAAAGTGGAGTAATAACACTATAACAGTATAGTGCGGAAAGGCCCTTAGTCTATGTTCAACAACTGGAGGAAGGAAGGAATTGCTCTGATAAGAAATCCAAGTCTTGATTATTTTTACCACTGGCAACACACAAACAGAACAATAAAAACTGCTTTTGTGCTGTAACCAAGTGGTAATTGATGATGCTTATTCAAATGTGGACTGATGGGCAATTAACCTTTTGGAAAATCCTACCATTGCAAAATATAGCATCTTGTGCACTCATGTATTTTGTGCTCCCAAATATAAGGGTCTTTGTTTGGCAGGTCAGGAAAATATCAGCAGAAAAGGAATGTGGATTCTTACCTATGTGTGCTGATTCAGTACAATATACATTACAGTACAGATTCAGTACCGTATATAGGAGAAAGAGGGGGCAGTATTACAAGGATATTGTTGAAGGGAAGAAATAATCTCTTATCCATTTCCCAATAATTTCATTTACCTGGCTTCCTTCTCCTAGATATTAATGAGATATGGAACATTCAGCCTGTTCTTGTCTCTCTTTGTGCCTAGATCTACCCCGGTTAGCACACTACAGTGTGACAAGTGATGGAACTCTGGCATGGATCCCTATATGGATCCCTCTCTTCCCATCTCTTAAAACCAAACAAACAAAATGGAAGCTCTCCAATCATTACACAGGGGTTACATTTTTCAGAAATATTATTACAGGCCTGGAAAATGGAGTCCATTACCCACCTTTCCCTGTTGAAAGCTTCATTTTCAATTTTTGCTGATGAATCAAAATTTGTACTTAAAAAAAATTAGGCAACTGTCAGATATTCCAGTTCTCTTCTGTGCTAATGTTTAATGATGCCATTCTCTAATAATAATGCATTAAGATGCACACTGAAGCCAGCCTACTTCATTTTGCTTTGGTCTGCCTGAAGGACTGGCACTTGAATCTTACAGATGAAAGGCTAATACTTTTATCCTTTAAACTACTCAGTCAGCCCCTGAAACTAAAGGACTTAAGAAAAGAAGAATAATTGGCGCTTTGCTGGGTAAGAATAGAACAATGGCGTTTCCTCTGCTGCTGAAGTTCTATTTTGCATCTGTCTCCATATTCATTTCTTTGTATGGGTAAATTAAATAATGCCTCCCAAAGAATTTTGTATAATATATAGTCTCATCTCTCTTTCTCTCTTCTAATTTTTTTCTCCCTTTCTTTAATACTTCTTTGTTAGGTTTGGAGTTAATTTTCGAATGGTTGTCCTCCTTATGTCCCAAACCACACAGACTAAAACAATTTGATTGAGGGGAGTCAGTGATTATGTGTTAGTAGATGAGAAAGACATGAAATCCACTTTGTAGCCGTATTGTTATTATGGCCTGAAGTCACGAAGAACAGGCTCAAACAGTGGTGGAGCTTGGAGTGTGTGGAGGGAGGAGGGGAGAGAAGGGTGGGCTACAGCACGAGGGGCATGGCCGGGGCAAGTGGCGGCATGGCTACAGGCCGGGATGCCTCAAAAACATTGCCACCCAGGGCAAATGTCCCCCCCCCCAATCCTTATGTGACTGGCCTCAAAGCAGGTCAGATTATTTGCCCATCTAAATCAGAACTGTCTACTCTGACTGGCAGTGGTTTTTGTGGTCTCAGGGGGACTGTGGCAACTGGAAACTTCAGTGTTGGAAATGAAATGAAAAATATTCCTTTAAAAAAGAAACTTATGCTTTGCCTATGTCTTTTGAAATAGGTCAAAATGTCTTCTCTGGCTCAGAATTTGAAATGATATTCGGCACATCTGTGCCCAATGTTCTAGCTTCGTAGATGCACCCTTGACAGTTTTAATGTTAGCTGCTTAATTTCAATGAAACTGCTACCAAAATTCGTATTCATCACTGCAAAATAACATGAGAGAAAGCCTGACATAAGTATTATTTAGAAGGACAATTTCTTGCTTAACACATTGGTGTGTGGTGGCATCACAACATATGGAACTTTTGCAAGTAACAGTTGAAATAATTAAGTGAAACTGGGGCAGATCTCAACTTCCGGTCGTATGGTGCGCACGAGTGGTTGCACGGAGTAAGTTTGCTAACTCCATGCTACCTCCTGCTGGAATCCAGCCGCTTTTCTTTACATCTGGTTAGCAGCTAGACACACACCCCCGGTAAAGGGGGTGCGGAAGAGCTCGAAGGGCCCCCCAAAACTGTCGCCGAGCTCCTTCTGTCAAGAGGGAGCAAGAGGCTTCAGGGGGGCCAAAGAGCTAAGACGGACCCAGCAGGGATGCTGCGTTTGCGGCACAAGCACCGCTGCCGACTTTTTAAAGAAGAAGACACATTTCAATAACAGTAAGCAGTTGATCTAGTTTTCTATTCCATCAATACGGCAACAATACTGTACTTACAGCGGTGAACAGGAACAGCAATACAAGCGACCCAGCTGACTGTGAGTAAACAATGGTGGAGGACAGTTTCTTAAGGCTACAATTGGTTAAGATGGACTGAAAGGATCTGATTGAAGAGTAAAAGTGGAGATTTTAGAGACGGGACTCGAATTTAAGCTTTTCTCCTTCTTCTTTTTTTTTTTTTTTGTCTTTGCTTATTAAGGTAAGATTCATTTTGGACTGATAATAAATTGGCGCTAATTTAGTTTTATCTCTCCCTGGCTTTGATTTTTAAACGGACTGAACAGATCTGGGACTTTGGAACCTTGCTATAAATTTGGATTTGTGATTTGTGATTTTACAGTCGTGTTTTGGGAGTACTGGAGACGCGGTTGAAAGGCTGAGGATTACAGTACTTTTTGGCGACGAGAAGAGAATTTTACAGTGTGGAGTTTTTACAGACTGGAGTAAACAGATGGAAGGGATCTGGCCCTTTAGAACTTTGTTATAATTTGGATTTGTGTTCCCAGATTTTATATTCATGTTTTTGGGAGTACTGGAAACGTGGTTTTTGAAAGGTTGTGGAGTACAGTATTATTTGGTGACGAGAAGGGACCTTTACAGAGTGGAGATTTCTTTTTTCCTTTTTTTTCCTCCTTTTCTCCGGTCTTTTGGTTAACTGAATAACATTCAACAATTGGAATAAAGAATACTCAATAATATTTGGAACTATAGAGGATTTTGCTTTGCTACTGTGATGTTTCTTTAAATCTCTGACTGTTTGGATATAAAACTGTTCACAAGGAGCCTCTTTGCTGTGGCTGTGCTGGAAGGACAGGAAGATAGAGGGACTTTGCCCCCATGCAGCGGAGAAGTCCAGAGCTCTGATATCAACACTGCAAGGAGAAGAAGTTCTCACAGTCAAGGTCTGGGAACAGTTCCAGAGGAGAGAGAAGACTTGGTACCCGTTGGGAGGGGGAAGTGGAAAAATTGGGCCTAGGCACAGCTAGCTGATTATTTTGAGTGAGCTTATTATATGATCTTACTGAATGAATTTGATGAATGAAACAAACATAATATAGTAGATTTTAAGACAGTTGTATATGATAAGGCTTTGGTATAGATATATATAATCTCATAGAACAAACCAGTGGATTTGTATATACATATAAGCTTATCTTCTAAAAACTTTACATATATAAATTGATACATAAGGTCTTTGTACTATCATATAATCCTTTTATATAATTCTTCATAACTAACAAAATATAGTAACCATTGTTATTTATATTTCTATATTGTTGAAATGCTGACTGGGTAGTTGGTTTAATGTCAAGTTAAACTAATCAACTGAAGTTAGGGATACATGGGACTGATTTGAATGATCTATACATGCAATGAATTGAAATAATAATTTGAATTTTATCACAGATTGAAATCATATAAACAGCAAGTGCTCTTTGTCTATATTGGCAAACATATTTGAGATTGATTAAAATAATTAGCAAAGCAACTTCAATGCTGAGAAGAGAGGAAGCGAGGGGAGGAGAGAGAAAGAAGGAAATAAAAAATCAGAAATGGACAAGAAGAGGAGCGGCGGCAGCTGCCACAACAACAACATCCCAGGTAGTCAGACGGACATCTGTGGATATGCCCCAGAAATCTCAAGATTTCATGTTACAGATGATGGAAGAGTTCAAAAGTATGAAAGAAGATATTAGAAGTGATATAAAAGAAACAAGGAAAGAGATGAGGGCTGATATGAAACAAGAAACTGACAAATTGGGAAGAAATTGGAAAATATATCAAAGGAAGTGACAAAGTTAAAGACTGAAACTAAGGAGATAAAACAACAAGTTAAAGAAGTTGAAAAGGAAATGGATGAGGTGAAGGGGAGACAACAGGAAGATGAACTTCAAATTACACGGCAGGAGTTACAATATCGGGAAAGATGCCTTCCACTCCAAGGTGTCCCAGAGGCTTCGCTAGAGAACCTTTACGAAAAAATTCTACCGGCCTTGGCAGAATTTGTTGACATGGAAGAAGAAAAGATGGAGACATACATCAACAGAATGTTCAGAGTTTCCTCTAGAGTTACGAGAGAGAGGAAACTACCAAGAGACATCATCATAACATTTACGAGGATCATGATTAGAGACAAAATACTACAGAGAAGCTACGATGGACTATTCAAGATTGAAGATAAAGACGTGAGAATTTTTAAAGACATACCTTATCAAATCCTAAAGAAAAGACAAGAATATAAACCATTGGCCAACCTTTTGCTAAAATGCCAGATTAATTATCGATGGGAAAGGGTTAAAGGTTTGTCTTTCATTTATAAACAGCAGAGATACAGAATTAACTCAATACACAAAGCTAAAGAAATGACGGAGAGATTGAAGAAGGACTTACAGAAGGATACCTCTGAAGGGGAGAAAGAACAAGAACAGTTGCTTCAAGAAGAGGAAAGAGGACAATTACAGGGAGAAGAAGAAGACGGTGAACAAGAGGAAGCAACTGTGGAACAAGAAGAAGGGGAGGTAGATGAAGAACTGCTGAAATAAGATAAATGTCAATAATAAAAAATTAATATAATTTGTAAAATGGATTTGAAGATTTACTCTTGGAACATTAAGGGGTTTAACTCTGAATACAAAAGAAGACAAATATTCCACCATCTAGAGAAACAGAATATTGACATAATATGTTTAAAAGAAGCTTGAATTAGAACTCAAGATTTGAGATATGTCAGGAATCTGAAATTAGGCAGCTGCTTCGCAGCTACGATTGATAAAAAGAAGAGGGGAGTTTTGATATATGTAAATTCAAAATTTGGCACAAAGCAAATCTTTCAGGCCAGTAATGGCCGCTACATAGGAGTAGAAGTTACTCTGAAGCAAGACAAAATATTAATCGTTGGGATATATGCACCAAATGGACCCAAAGGTGAATTTTCCCCTACATTACAGGAAGAGATATTGAAATATCTTAATGAAACGGGAAACTCCAACATGATTGTTCTTGGCGATTTTAATGGCGTAATTAATCCTCAGGTGGACAGGACAATGCAAAAGCCATCTCCCCGAAACAACGGCAAATTACCTAAGATCTTCTTTAATATGATGGACAATTTAAATTTATATGACACTTGGAGATACAAGAATGGACAGCTGGATGGACATACATTCTACTCGGATCGACATAGGTCTATGTCAAGGATAGATATGATGTTGGTATCTAAACAACTTTTGATGAAGATTACAGATATGGACATACTTCCTAATCCATGTTCTGATCATAATCCAATACAATTAAAGATAAAGATTAACGACAGAGAAAGAACATGGAGATTGAATGATGTGATTTGGAATAAGGAGGAATATATAACAAAAGCAAAAACTGAGATAATTAATTATTTTAATGAGAATTTAATGACGGAGCTTTCGATGAAAACCATCTGGGATGCAAGTAAAGCTGTGATGCGTGGTAACCTTATCAGATAGATGGCAGAGATTAGGAAAGAAAAAAGAAACACTGAGCAGCAAATTCTGGAAAAGATGAAAGAAATTGAACGTCAGTTGAGACAAAATCCGTCAGATAAACAGATTAGACTACAGATGAAGATACAGCAAGCTCAATTAAACCAACTTAATTCGGAAGAAGTAGAGCAACAGATAAGGAGAACGAAATACAACTTTTTTGAACAAGCTAATAAACCTTCTAAACTTTTGGCAGGTATGCTGCGTAAAAGAAGGGCTCGGAATGCTATAACTGAGATTAGAATAGGAGAAGAAAAAATTACAAAACAAGAGAGATTAAAACAAGCATTTCATAAATACTATGTGAAACTGATGAGTAAGATCCCAAAAGAGAAGAATCAGCAAGAAGTGGAAGAATATTTGGAGAAGACGAATAGAATGAGATTTAATGAGGACCAGAGATTAATTTTGAATAATCCCATTACTATGTTGGAAGTTGTTGAGGCTATCAGGAACTTGAAGAACGATAAAACTCCTGGACCCGATGGGTTTACTGCAAGATATTATAAGATTATGGAACATGAGATTTCAATACCCTTGCAAAGTACTATAAATGAAATAATGAAGGATGGAATACCAGAGACTTGGAGGGAAGCCAATGTGGTCCTGATCCCGAAGGAAGGAAGAGACTTGAGAGATGTTAAGAATTATAGACCAATTTCACTTTTGAACACAGACTATAAGTTCTTTGCTTCAATTTTAGCAGAGAGGCTTAAGAAAGTTTTACTAGAGATAATTGATGAGGATCAGAATGGCTTTCTACCTAAAAGATCCTTGAGAAATAATATTAGAACAGTTCTAAACATAATTGAATATTATGAAAAACATAATGAACGGAAATTGGCCATGGTTTTTGTAGATGCGGAAAAAGCTTTCGATATGATTAGTTGGCCATGTATGAAGACAGTGGTTAAACAGATGCAGGCAGGAGAGAAATTCATTGCATGGATTAAAGCAATATATAGACAACAACAAGTTCGACTGGTTATCAACGGCGAAAGAACACAAATGATAGATCTCCATAGAGGGACGAGACAAGGATGTGCCCTGTCTCCTTTGTTGTTCATTTTGACAATGGAAATACTTAACAATGCTATAAGAAAAGATAAAGAAATAACAGGAGTTCAAATTAAGAAATATCATTACAAATTGAAAGCTTTCGCAGACGATTTGGTCTTGTTCCTGGATGATCCAGGGAAATCTATAGAAAAATTGAATTCTACAGTGCAAGAATATGGAGAATTCTCCGGTTTCAAAATTAATAAGGAGAAAACAGTTCTTTTAACCAAAAATATGACTGAAAGAGAAGAGACGGATCTAGTACAAAAAACAGGATTTAAAACAGGACTAAAGGTAAAATATCTAGGAATTTGGATAGCTAAAAGAAATAATGAGTTATTTCAAAACAATTACGAGAAAAAATGGAAAGAAATAACAAAAGACTTACAAAATTGGACTTCTAAGCGGCTGTCATTGATGGGGAGAATTGCAGCAATAAAGATAAATGTTTTGCCAAAAATGAACTTTTTGTTCCAAAATCTTCCTATAATAACAAATATGAAACCTTTCATACAATGGAAGAGAGAATTAACTAAATCTATATGGCAAGGGAAGAAATCTAGGATAAAATGGGACATTATGACAGATCAAAAAAGTAGAGGAGGAATGGGACTACCAGACTTTCAGTTATATTACAGAGCGGTGGCTTTTATGTGGATAAAAGACTGGATAGACCTTCAAGATATGAAAACGTTGGCATTGGAAGGTGCAGACTTGAGGATGGGGTGGCATGCCTATATGTTTTATGATAAAGCAAGAATAGATAAAGATTTCTCACATCACTATATCAGAAAATCGCTTTTGAAAATCTGGGATGATTATAAAGTTACAAACTTAAGGCAGCTCCCCACCTGGGTCTCACCGCAAGAGGCTTTTTTTGGCAGATGGACCGACACAGATAAATGGTTGCGTTATGATGATATAATTGAGAGATCAACGTCCAACAATCTCAAGATGAAAACAAGGGAAAAACTAGAACAGGAGGGAATAACACTGAGTTAGTTCCCTTACAGACAACTAACAGAAAGGTTTCATATGGACATAAAAACATATGGAATTGAACTAAAAGAGAAAGCTGGAGTAATTAAATGGCTTTTTGAAAATCTGCCTCACCTGCTTGCCCAAATCCATCAAGAGGTATTACAGCAGGAGAGACAAGAAGAAACAGTAAAGGAAACAATGATTTTATGGGCTCAAAATATTGGGCATTCAATTCAATTAGAGTCTGGGGAACAGAGTTGGAAAAAAATGCAGAAATTTACAGTAGCCCAGAATTTGAGAGAGAACTATTACAAACTATTTCACAGATGGTATATGACACCAGATAAACTGAAAAAGATTTATAATACAGGTACCGGACAGTGCTGGAAATGTCAGAAGGAGGTCGGTATGATATATCACATGTGGTGGACATGTTCAAAAGCTAAGAAGTATTGGAATGGAGTACATAATGTAATTTGTACATTAGTGAAAGGTCAGTTTGCTAAGACACCGGAATTGTATCTGTTAAATATGACTGATATATTAGAGGGTATTGGTATAAAGAAGTATTGGAGAATATTACTGTACATGATAACAACAGCTCATATTGAATATGCAAAGTTATGGAAAACTCAGCAAATACCCACAATAGAACAATGGTGGGCTACACTTATTGAAAATAAAAATGTGGACATGGTCTCCCAGAGATTAAAAGGGAAATCAGACGATGAGATACAGAAAGAATGGCAAATTGTAATGGGTAATTGCTGGGTTTAACAGTTGGAAATATGTAATTCATGATTTAAGATATATTATGAGGGGGCTACAGGATATATATCATGAAGCGGAAATATGAAGAATGAAATGTAAGAACTATCAAGTAAAGTAGCAGCAAAATGTTGTACAGTACCTAAAGCATTTAGAAATCTGGAAAATGAAATCTGGATCAATGTGGAAGATCAGACATATTTCAATTAAGCTGACAGTCAAACTTGTATGTTTTATAAGAGAATTTTGAATAAAATGATTTTAAAAAAAAAAGAAATAATTAAGTGAAACTGGGAGAAGATACAAATAACAGACCGTTTGACCGGGTCGTATAGTTCAGAGAAGAAACTGGAACTCTCAAACCCTTACTGGACAAAGAGGTTCTCGTTCGTTCAGTAAGTGGTTTGACAGTTCCTGATTCAGAACTTTCTGCTTAGATTCTAAATAGCCGCCAAAGAAGACCTTAAGTTATACACAGGCCAAAACTTGTTGGGCTTTTCCCGCCTTTTTACCAGTAAAAGAGCCATCTTTTGAGCATCTTGAGCTGTATCCCCAGTTTCTTCTGTGGGTTTCATTGGGTGCTCTACAGTTTCTTCTTACTTCGTATAATTCACAGCAATTAATCAATGGACTTTCAGAAGTATTAACATGGAAGAATTTCTGAACATCCATCTGAAAAATGAGCTGGAATGTCATTGCTGGTGACCAGTTGTGGAAGCCATCCAAAAGATTCCTATTCACCTCCCACCTATCATTGGCCAAACCACCCTTTTCCAATTTGGTACCTTCTAAATAGTCTGAACTGCAACTAACATCATCCCTGATATTTGGCCTTGCTGAGCAGGACTGGTGAGAGTTGTATTTTGAAACATCTGCAGGGCACAAGACTGGGGAAGGCAAACATTATTGGATCCCAATAAAAGCTGCTGATACAGTGAAATACTGTATTAGAGATGCAGGAAGACCATTGTGTTGGAGAAAATCTTCCTAATTTCTCCTGGTTGACCTGGCAGTTCTAAGTGACCTACTGGCCATTTGTCTCCATCTTTTATGCCAGAATGGGTGGGATAAATATATGTCCCACTCCCAAGGTGAGATTGGTGATCAGCTTTTATGCAGCTTAATGTTCCTAACATAGTGAACTTGCATGTGAAAACTGCACTTTTAAAAAAATTGTCTTGTGTTCCTCTCTGCCATTTGCCTCAAACCCCAACACATCTGCTATTTTGTCAGTTGTACTTACTTAAAACAGATTCATTCTTGCTTTGTAGAGGGAATATTTAGGTGAGCTACCTGTAGAAAATCAGTCTGACTTCACTAGCATTAATCTTATTTAGCATAATTATGATACATTTTGTGACATGGGAAGTTGTCTAATAAAGGAATCTGGGGAATAAGGGTTAAAACTGATTGTGAAGGCACAGATGTGATGGCATGCACATCAAGTTTACATGTACATACGTGCACATGAGTGTATATTCATACACACACATATGTATGCATTTATATATTTATGTATATTGCTTGTTTTCATTGCTTATTGCATAAGATTTCATGAACAGCAGGCTGAACAGTCAGTTTCAAATACAACATTTGATTGTCAAAACTCTTCACAGTTCTTTGCAAATTCTATACATATATACAGACTGAGGAGGTGTGGCATGTATCTGTGCAAACTTAACTGAACTGAAACTCTGAAAGAGAAAAACAGAACTGCTTCCAGATTTGAAGGGTTATTGACATAGGCCTCCTCCTATGTCAGTGGATCCTCTATGACATGGTTGTGCTTGGTTGGACTTACAGGAAGCAATGGGTAGCTTCAAAGTGCTCCTCACTATGAAGCCATAAACCTGTCCCCAGGTGGTTCCCAGATCCACTCGTCCCACCGTGTTTGGACGGCTGCACAGTGCTCCTGACTATACAGTTGTATACCATCATTTTAACTTCCCACCATGTCCCCAATATACTGTGACTCTGGAGCATTGTAAGGAATTTAAATGGTGGTTCTCAGACTCACTTGTCCACCACTGGCTGGAAAAATGTGACATTTTCTTTAGAGGGAGGCTTGGCCCTATGCTCTACCAAAGTGCTGTGGTCCTGGCAGGTGCCCAAACATGCTGGGCAAGCCTGTTTATTTCAACTTCACTCATTTTTGCATTTTTTTTCTTTTATCCCATTTCCACACCAGATAACAAATTTACTTTTTTCAAAGTGTGCATTAAAAATCCATTTTTGCCAGTATGCACACTTTTGCAAGCAATTTTGACTAATACATAATAACTGGAGTCCTGTTAGTGGCATATGCACATATAACTTGAGGTTACATGCCTGCATATCTTGCTCTGCATGCTGTGAAAGGAACCATTCGCTGTCTTCTTATACAGTGTCCAAAACTTCTCTGGTAGCTGTCAAGCCCAGGGTTGGGGGTTGCTATTGCAGTCATTTACTGGTGGTGGGAACTCAGGTAACCAAAAAATGGCCTAGATGAAGCATAACCTTGTCTCTTCCCCTCAGCTGCTGTTGCTGGGAGGGAGCCTGACAGCTGCTGGGTGGGGAGAAAGGCATAACCCTGCACAAGTCAGACTTTGTGCTCTGCACATGGTAATGCAGTTTCTCAGCCACCATGTGGGTTTTCCTCATTATTTTCATGAATACATGCATCTTGGACTGAGATCTTGCATAATCTGGTGCCCTGTATGATTCAGGATCGAACTCTCCTACTGCCCCTATTTTGAGCTCTGCTGAGGAAGTCCTGCGCTTTGTCCTGTCACTGTCACAGTCACATCTGGTGGGCTTATGGAAGAGGGCTTTCTCAGTGGCTGCTCCCAGGCTCTGGCACTATCTTCACAGAGAAGCCGGACTGGCACCCTCTTTCTCTTTTCGCAAGCAAATAAAAACCTTTCTATTCCAGCAAGCCTTTGAGAATGGATTTTTCAAAGAAACAGGACTTATATAACGTGCTGGACTTTTATGTATTGTTCTTGTTGCTTTAGGCCATTTCCACGTGAGAGGGGAGGAGCGGTTCAATGCATGTCAAGAGCAGTGTCTTTATACTCTGGTTCAGAGAAATTCAGAAACTGTGCTGTCTGCACTCCCCCATTTACATCCTACTACCGCGGAGAACAGCGGTTGCTGCATCCGCAACAGCAAGTCCCTGGCACTCCCATTTCCCTCCCTCACCCTTCCCCACTATAGCTGATTGGTCTATTTAAAAAAAAAACATTTTTAACACATTTCTGCATTGCTACATTTGTGCATAGGAATTCATGTTCGTTGATACATGGGGAAAAAAGTGTCTTAACAGTCCGTTACCAGATCCACTCTCTTCCTGTTGTCTGTTTAACGCATGAAGACAATAATGACAGCAGCCTGGAGAGAGATAGAAAGAGAAATGGTGGAAGGAACAGCCTGGGAATGCCCATAGCTGGCTACTTCTGCGATGTGAATTGATACTATGCTTCTGCATGTAGACGAAAACCAAAGCAGAATCGGTTTGGGAGATTTACATCAGAGTTTTTCCAATTTTCACATACAGCGGTTTCTCATCACAGTGAACCACAGTGGACCATTCTAGGAGCTGAAAATGTGCAGAACCACGAGGAAAACTATGAAGCTAAAATGGTTCAATGTCCAGACAGGAGAGTAAGAATTTGAGGTGACTACGATGTACTGACCTCGTGTGGAGTTAGCCTTAGTTTGTCTTAACTGGGTTCAAAATTTATGATGATTTGGTTGCTTTTTAACTTTTGCATTTTGTTAATTTTTAACTATACTTTTTTTTACTGTTGTAAGCCACCCTGAGTACCAAACTGGGGGAAAGGTGTGATATAAGTAAATATAATAATAGGGAGCCAGCATGATGTAGTGGTTTGAGTGCTAGACAACAACCCTGGAGCCCAGGGTTCGATTCCCCACTCAGCCATGGAAACCCACTGGATGTCCTCGGATACATCACATACTCTCAGTCCTAGAAAAAAACTGTGATAAGGCTTGGGGTCATCATAAGCTGGAAATGAGTTGAAGGCACACAACAATAAGACCAACACTGTCGACAACAGCATCCATCTTGCCTCCCTGCTCTTCTTACCTGTCTCCTGCTGCCCCCTGTGCCCATTTACTGGGTGGGAAGGAATCAGCCCAGCTCCAGAACATTCCAGAGAATAAGATCTGTGCCCTGCATCCAGGTGTAAGAACACAGCTGGATGCTGCATGGTTGTCCACCACATTTCCCTGGCTAGAAAATGGCCATGAGGAGGCAGCAGGACACAGGTGAGTTCAGTGGTTATGGGTTCTTTGTGCAAGGGAGATAGTGAACACCTCTCTTCACCACCACCATAAAAAGACATGTGCAGACTTAAGTCACTCTGTGTGATCAAGGCCTACTTTGCTAAGCGTAGTCTAAGGCCATTTCCACACTAGACTGTTATAGTGCTATTATTCCACTTGCCGGCCGGCCCCTCCCAAAACTGCAAACCCCAGGATTCCATAGGATGTTGCAAGTGGAATAATAGTGCTATAACAGTCTAGTGCGGAAACGGCCTAAGAGTTCTGCAGGCCTAATTCTCCTGTAGCTCCCCGCTGAGCAGGGGGCATAGCCATTTGCTTTCCCAATCCCCCACCTTTTCCACCAGCCATAGAGTGGACATTCAAGGGGCTATTGCAGCTATTGAGTCCTGGGTAAGTGGGTGAGCTTCAGTTGTGGGTGTTAAGAGAAAATACCAACTTCTATAGCGATCAAAAACAGGTATACACAGCCATAGATCATCAGATTTTATATGCACCTTTTGCCAGTCTGTGCTTTTTTAAAATGATGAACTGCATTGCACCATTCTGACAAGGACAACTATCAAAGCATAATTGCATTTTGCATTGTGAGTTGGTTTGGAAAGTGCAGCTTAGGTAAGCCTGGATAAAGAGAAGAAGCTCTTAGGAAGAAACATGTACTAGACATGCAGTGATCCAGCACTGTGTAGTGAAAATTGGACATTGAACATTTGAACATTGGACCATCCCCACTTGGTCATGGAAACCCACTTCATGAAAGATAGAAGAAGAAACTGGAAGATATGGGGGAAATGCATTAGAAGGAGAGAACTGGGTGATCCTAGGCAGGTCACACTCTCTCAGCCTTAGAGGAAGGAAAAGGCAACCCCCCCCTCTGAACAAATCTTCCCAAGGAAACCCTGTGATAGGGTCACTGTAAGTCAAGAACAACTTGAAGTCATGCAACAATGACAACTAGACATTCATTACAAAGACTTACACACCTTTGCTAAATAAAAAGATCACTTTTAACTTATTAGCAGTAGCAACAAAATCACAGTATCTCATTTTTCTCCTGTAATTGGGACTCAGGTTGGCTTACAATTTAAAAAAACAACAACAATGCAGCTAAAAAACATACAAAAAGTGAACATTAAAATGGAATTAAACTATTCACAGTTTAGTATTATTATTGAACCTATACTGACAACACTGCTAGAGTTTGGTACATTTTTAAAAAATCCAGATTGTAGACACAACAATGCATTTAAAATACTCGAATATATTGAAAAATAATACAATTTATACATAGATAATCTCTCTCTCTGGGTCAGAAGGAAAGTCCACCTTGCCAATTGCCTCCAGAAGGCCTAAAAAGAAGTCAGGAAGACAAGATTTCTTGCATCTCCCTGCATGTGGTATTTAGAGGTCCATTGTCAGGGCTGGCCCTGCCATTGGACAGAGTGGGGCAGCTGTCTCATGAAACAGATGCCGGGAGGTAGCAATAAGGCACTGTGTACCACAAGGTTTATACTTCAAGCTGGTTGTTGCTTTCAGGTATGATGAAGGACACCATTCAATTTTCAGAAAGATTTGACTGTCAGTCCACTTGACTTGTGAGCATTGGTGGCACCTTCTTACTTTCACCTCAAACAGCAAAATGTTTTGTTCCAACACTATGGAATACACCTGAATATGAAAGTAAACTATCATAGTTAATAGCCATTTATAAAGATGTTATAAACATGCTATTAAACTGCCGCTTCAGACAGCAGCCATCACAATGTTTGTTGCAAAAGTATATATTAAATGCCATTCTGGCTTGCATAAATTAATTATGCACTATTATATCTCTCTCCACTTTAAAATGGCACTATTGGCTATAGGTTTCCAAAGTCTTAGAGAACACTAAATTTCTAGTCCAAGGATTATAACTATCAAAGAAATTTCCCGTCTTATTTCAGCTTCTTTTTCTCAAATTTATGTGCCAGAAAACTACTCCAGTGAGGAATGAATTATTGGCAAACTGTTAAAACTGTTTTAGAGAATTTTGCCAGGTAAATTGGACAGATTAAAAAAAATCATGCTTTTCCCCTCCTATTTATGATTTTCCTCCTCCTTTTAAATTAAAACTGGGAAATGAAAAAATAATAATAATAAGAGTGGTTAGGTAGCTGGCCTTTAAGCCTTCAATTAATTGAACAAAGATTTTAAAATCGTTCAATTGGTTTCATTAGGAAGTGTATAATAGAATAATAAAGTAAAACAAATGATATAAAGCAGACCCACTAATTAGCTCTACATGATTGATACAGCTTTGGTCTAGGCATTTGATCTCGAACAAAATGCAGTTCCTTGTTAAGAGGATTTTTAATTGATGTGCAAAGAGGTATTAGATGATGTTGGAAAATAATTACTCAAAAGCTATTCATGCATTTGGCTGAACATAACAAATGAAGTTTGGGCACGGGATTTGGCGGAGTGGACACGTACTAATTAATAACGAGAAGAACAAGCATCTTCCAGTAGTTTTTAACCCAGTCTTTGCTAGGAGATTGCCTAGCAATTACGCACCATAATGAGGTTGTCATCTAAACAAAATCAACATTACGTAGATGTCAGGCATGATTGTTAACGCTGCAACCCATATAAGATGCTTTCTTCACTTTACAGATGGTTATATGTTATTAATCAACAACAACAAAAAATCTAGCTAGTTCTCCAGCTGCCATTAAACTATGGGAATAATATGGCAGTGATGCAATTTCACTTAATTCTAGATTGTAAAAAGGAGGCTATCTATGAAGGCAGAAAAGGTTATAAAGACCCCCTACGGTTTAACCCTTTGCTTGAAAGCTATTGAAAGAGATGCATGCAGTACAATTGTCATTATCCAAGCCTTGGTCATCTGAAATATTTAATCATCCTAATCCACTCCCCCCTCCATTTGCTTCCTGCTCATGACACCTGTACTACTGTGGTTCAGAATACAGCTCACCCTCCACATTCACTAGGTTTAGGGGAAACAGGACCCTTGCGAAAGTGGAAAAAACACAACTATCAAAATGTGTGTGTGTGTGTGCATCTGTGGGAAGGGAGCCAAGACATGCCGGAGAGAGCAGGTACCTAGCATCTAAACCAGGTCAGGGAAAGGAGAGGGGAGGGGTGGATTGGCATGGTGGCCCTATACTTCCTCTCTCATGCCCATTGCCTTCCTTGAGTGTAAGCAGGGCATCAAGAAAGGGTTTGTGGTGCTGAGAAAGCAGGCTATGAGCTGTCCTCAGTTGGCCATGCAGCAGTTGGTGAAGGAGGAAGAGGACCAGAAGCAGGTTTTTAAAGGGCTGTGCAGCCTGATCAGAGCTGCCGAGAGGGAGAGTTCCTCCAGAAAAGGAGAACTAAAGATGGGAGGGGGCAAGGGTTGGAGAAACTCACAAATAATCAAATCTATGAAAGTGAAACCTGAAAATGTAGAGTGCTGACTGTACTGTTACTCATCTGGATCCAGTTTTTTTTCCTGCAATGAAAGACAGCTCTCACTGATGCCAATGCTTTTAAACCCTTCAACTAGACAGAACTCTTCCTCCTCCCCTCCTCCTCTTCTTCCTCCTATTTTCTTTACGTTACCTAGACCCTTACATATCAAAGTCCCACTCCTTGTGGAGTTTGGGTGCCTCGTTTTTCTGAACTGGTTTGTTGGCAAGGACTGGGAGGCAAACCCAGAATAATGAAATACAGCCAGTGTGGTGGAGTGCATGACTTTTGGGGCAATAGACTTCCCTCCCATCCTGCCAATGGCTGCAGCCTCCTTTCAGTGGAGAAAAAATTACAAACAAATGTGGGAGAAAAACAGAGGCCTGGAGACCTGGTTTTTAAAAAAAACAAAGCAAGGCATGCATATAGTTTGTTTTTCCGTAGACTTGCTTTCTTCAAGCACCTTGTTTTCACATGGACTCTGGCTCCTCAACGGTGCATTTCCCTTGCAATGAAGTAAAAAAATGGAAGGAAGGTTGCTGCTGTGTTGCTAAAATTCAGTAACAGAAGGAAGTCCACAGGTTAAGGGTGGATTTAGGTATGTATGTAATATCCCACCTTTTTCTTTGCACAAGGCCAAAAGTATCACAGGGCAAAGGCCACATGCAGCTCCCCAAGGCTGTTTTGAAGTCCCTTAGAGCTGTAAACCATTGCAGACATCCTCCACTTATCTGACAGTTTAGGGACCAGAGCTCTGTCAGAAAATGGACTTAGTTGAAAAGCGAAACCCACATACTGTATTGTAGGGAGCATGAAGGACATACGGAGGCCTGCTTGGGACCAACCATGCACGTGCTCTTTGCCAAGTCTCTCCACCAGCTTCGTGCCCTTTCCCCCCTTCTCAGCTCACTTTGCAAGCAGCTTGTTCATGTGAGCAGTTCAGCAAGCCTCCATAAGCAAAAAGAACTGATGAAAGAGTGGACCCCCCACTGAATTAATGGAACTTGTCCTTACTATGGAAACACTGAAAGAGTGAGTTGGCAGATAACAGGACATCAAAACTGAGGGCTTCCTGTACTCTGTTAAAGTACTTGATTTGCTCATAGTCCTGTCTTTTGCTCTAAATTACAATACCTCAGAAGCAGAAATGCATCAGCATCCTTGTATTTGCTTTAAAGAAGTTTCTTTTCTTAAGTGGCCAGTGGCCAGAAAATGCCAGTGGTTACTTGAGTACCCATTGCTGGCATCTTTCACTGCATCCTCAAAGGTCAGTCCAACTGTAGTGAAGATATTTTTCTGGTTCCTTGGTGGGGAATCCTCTTCCAGCAAAGAAGTCAATGAAAATATAAATCCCAGTATACCACATAGGAAGTTGATGACAACATCTTAGTTTCTGTTGATGGACACACATGCACAAAGGGAGGAGTCAGAAATCTTGAGAAAATCCCCAAGCAGAAATGTGAACATCTCTCTCTCAGTTCTGAAGAGTTTCCCTCAAACCCACGGCATTTCATTGCCATCCTCATTTAATAGCAGATCACAAGATTTTGCATTTTGTCTCCACATTGACATCTGCATGCATGTTTAAATTATATTTTTCCTAATTCAATCTTTTTAATCCAAATTGTATTCGTTTGCACAGTTTTCTTAATGTACACCACATTTCTTCCTTAATTAAAAGTTTTTTTTAAAAAAAGAAAGAAAAATCATGCACTTTTCCTGCATTCACAATTTATAATGCGTACACTGGTGTGTCCTTTGGTTCTCACAATGCTTTATTTCTCTTTAAGCTTGTAAATGTGCAAAAACTTGATGCAAGGGGTAATTTTTCTCTTAACTCTCAGGAGGTACAAAAATGTACTTTTGCCAAGATTGCTGAATCCAACTCAATTTCCTTCCAACTATCATTGCCAGGTGTCCCTTATTATCAGGGATGTCTCTTCTCTGAGGGCCAGAAATCTTGTCCCTTATCAGACCAGCAGGTGTGCCTTATTATAAGGGATGCTCCCTATTTGAGGGTTGGAAGACTCTTCTATTTAAAAAGACTGAACAGATGCCAAAAATATTCAGTATTTTGGCATACGGGCCCTTCATAGAGACAGAAATGTATGCATCATGTTATTTATGAATGGAGACAATTTTATAAAGAAGCACATGTCTATGTCAATTGAAATCAATGCTTTCATTTGATCTTTAGGCAGAACATGAACTTCGTACTAGCTGCTTCCTGATGGTCAGCCTTGAATGTCATGAATTTCCCACATCCCTTAGCGCTGTTTTGAAAACCTGGCAACATGACTTGATTTCCAACCATAACTGAAGGCTTGCAGAAGATCAAACCCAAAGCCTAGGGAGGAAAAAAACATTAAAGTGAGAAAGCAAAACTTGCTTACGCACTTTGGACGAAGAATGCTCAGTGGTCATGAGATGCTGGCTGATTGTTTGTACAGCAGGATAGAACACCAGGAGGAAGTAGAATGGAATGTAGCATCCTTGAAACGATTTTGGCTGGCCTGAATCCTTGGAAGAGGATGCTCTACACACTGCAACATTTTGTTGCAGGCCCTAAACTTTCATATGAGTATTTCTGAGTTTGGCAAGTTAAGGCACATGTAGGCTTGAAAGAGTTTCTGGAGGGTATACAGGCTTTTCTTTTTCCAGAAAGGGAGAGAGGAGAAATTTTTTTTTTTAAAATGACCTGATATATCTTGGTGTGTTCCAAAGCATATTTCTACTAACACCTCCATTTGCCATCTCCTTCTCTATTTTATAAATCTGTTAATTAATGGTGTTTCTTCTTCTTTTAGGCTGTTTGAAGAATATACTCCTGATTATATTAATAGCAAGTGATGATAGTATAGATAGTAAAGGTACTTCTTTTCCTTTTCCATTCTATCCCCCTCCCTTTTTGGTATATTAGCTTGCCAATCACTATGGAAACTAGCAAACATTTACAGTGCTGAAAGACTGATTAATACCTGCTGATTATTTTGACATTATAATGCTCTAATTCAAATGTAAAGAATTTCTCCATACAGCAAAGCTCTCTGGAATTTATTTACATTTGTAATTTTATAAACTGGGAAATTATGATTTTTCCCTTCAAATGCTAAAATGGGGTTTGGACGAGCTATTTTATTTTATTTTATTTTATTTTATTTTATCTATTAGCATGCAGCTCAAAGAAGTGGATAATTTCTTCTCTTCTTCCTTCTTAAATTTTATTGCACCCCCAATGTGCATGACTTCAAAGTAAAACCAACAAAATAGACACACACACACACACACACACACACACACAGAGAGAGAACTGGATATATTGTCCAGGAAGAAGACAAGTAGATCAGGGTCAGAGCAGAGGCATTTTGCAAAAAAAAAAAAACAACTGCCATTGCTGTGGCCCCTGAGAGAGGGAAGAGCAGCCAGATACACCTAAATAGTGCCTTGACCTCAGCAATTAATGAGAGGTTCTCTCTCAATATATTCCAACTGCCATTGCTCCGGCCTCTGAGGGAGAGAAGAGCAGCCAGGTACAGTTCCATTCTCCCTTGGTTCTAGTGGATAGTGATAGGCTCTCCCTTCATATTCCAAGTGCTACTCCTCTGGGTTCTGAAAGAGAGCAGCAACCAGGCACAGCTCTATCATGTGTTGACGTTGACGGCTGAAGAGAGGCAATTCCTCCGCTCTAAACTGTCATTGCTCTGGCCTCTGAGGGAGAAAAGAGCAGCCAGCATCTGCTAGACTCAATCTCCCCTGCCCCATCACTTTTTCCTTGATCAGTTTGCCTTCTTTAGACTGTAAGCCTGTCAAATTGACAAAGCCACTCTGTGTGCCTTTGGCTTTGAGTGCTGGACTAGAACTCTGGGAGACCAGCATTTGAATCCCATCACAGCCATAGAACCCCACTGGGTGAGTTTGAGCAAGTCACATTCTCTCAGCCTCAGAGGAAGGCAATGGCTCTGATTCTAGGAGGCAGTACTGTGGCCTATATACTGAAGTGCCATGCAATGCACATTTCCTTAGGTGAGGAAAGCTGTCCAATTGAAGCAGCCATTTTTGCAGCTGTGGCCCAACAAAGACACAGCCAGTGTTGACTGTTGGACTGAACTCTCCAAATAAGGTTTCAAATCCCTATTCATCCATGGCAACCCACTGGTTCCATTGGGCAAGTCACACTCTTTCAGCCTCAGAGGACGGTAATGGCAAAGCCCCTCTGAAATCTTGCCAAGAAAACATGGTAGGTTCACCTTAAGATCACCATAAGTAAGAAACGACCTGAAGGCATACAAAAACAACTAAAACTGCACGGTATCCAGCCATTAGTTTCTTTGAAGTTTCAGGGCTGAAAATAACTGCACACATTAGAATTTTTGTGTTGCTACCTATTGTACTTTCTATTTTATTTATTTATTTAATGCTTATTTTATTTCAACAAACCATTTGATAAGGTTGCCCATAATGTTTTGATTTGCAAACTGACTAAATGCAGAATAGATAGAAACACTGTCAGATGGATGCATAACTGGTTGAAAAAACATCTTCAAAGAGTTGTCACCAATGGCTGCCCTTCAAACAAGAGCAGAGTCCTCATGGTTCTGTCCTTGGACCATTATTCTTCAACATTTTTATCATTTTTAAGATGATGGGGTGGAGGGATTCCTTATCAAATTAGCAGATAATATAAAACTGGGAGGGGTGGCTAACACATGGGAAGAGAGGAACCAAATTAAAAGGACATAGAGAAACTAAAAAATTGGACAGAAATTAATGAGCAAATGCAAAATTAGAGACAAATGCAAAATCCCACATTTAGGCCACAAAAACCAAATGCACAAATATAGGCCCTTTCCAGACGTGGGGGAGGGGGGGAAACGACGGATTTTAACTTCGTCCGGGCGAGTCCGTCGCGACAAGGAGGAGTGCGAGCTCGTCGCTCCGCACTCCTCTGGCGTCCTAAATGGCAGCTTCCAGTTGGTGGAGGCTCTACACCAACCAGAGAAGCTCGCCAGCCGAAAGCCCGCCCCCGGCAGATCTGCAGGCATGCACTTGCGCGCGCCTGCAAATCTGCTCTAGAGCGGGGCGACGGAGTGGCACGGGGTTGCGTGCTCCGTGCTTTTAAAAAACCTCTAAAAAGGGGTTTTTAAAAAACACAACGCGCGACCAGTTCCGATTGCTCCGGAGTGGACTGAGGTATGGAACTACAAAAAGTAGTCCGCCCCAGTCCACTCTACGGTGCAGAAGACCTCCGTTGGAGGTCGCTCTGCACCGTTTAGTAGCCCGGTGCGGAAAAGGCCATAGAATTGGGAATATGTGGCTCAGCAGTATTATATGTGAAAAGGGGCCTTGGGATTATTGTAGATCATAAATCATAAAGAAGCCAAATACTATCTTAGTCTGTATTGATAGGAGCATAATTTCCAAGTCAAGGGTAGTAATAGCCCCCCTATATTCTCTGTTGGTCTGGCCTCATCTGGAGTACTGGATTCAGTTCTGGACACCTTGCTTTTAGAAGCATGTTGACAATTTGGAGTAGGTTCAGACAAGAGCGATAAGATGTATGGAGAACAAAACGTATGAGAGAGATTGGAAGAGCTGGGCATGTTCGGCTTGATGAAGAGAAAACTGAGGGGTTCAATGATTGCCCTCTTTAAATACTGCAAAGACTGTTACAGAAAGGAGGGGAAAACCTGTTCTCTGCTGCCACAGAGGGGAGGACCAAGTCTAGTGGTTTTAAGTTCCACATTTTGATTGAACATTAGAAGAAACTCCTTGACAGTGAGAGCAGTTTAGCAGTGGAACTAATTGTTTAAGGAAGTGGTAGGGTCTCCTTCTCTCGATGTCTTCTCAAAAGAGGCCGAAAAGCCACCTGCTGGGGTTGCTTAAGATGGAGATCTTGCACTGAGCAGAGTGTTGGACTCCATGGCCTATGCAGGCCTTTCCAATTCTATGATTCTATATTTTAAATACATGCATACATAACATGAAAACTTTATTGTATGTATTCCCACAAAGAGGACATATAGCTTAAGGATGGACCATGATCAGAAGAGATACAACCCCATGAAATATTTTTGGGTGAGGTGTCCCCCCATTTGTTGCATAAGCCACCTCTTGTGTTCCTATGATGCACACGTACACATTATAATGTAATCCAGTACATGTCTACCTAGACTTTGCTTCCGAGTAGACAGGGATATTAATGCAACCTTAAAGCTCTATCAACAAGGAAAATTTATTTAGGGTGATAACACAAAATATTGGTTGGCATCCTATTAGTGAATGACAATAGTGCAAACTCAATATACAGTGCCATAACCCTCTTATTCAGTGGCAGAGCTTGGAGTGTGTGGAGGGAGAGTGGGGGGGCGGAGCTACGGTGTGAGGGGCATGGCCACTGTGCAGGGAAATGGCTGTGTTGTGTGGGGGCGTGGCCAGGGCACACAGAGGCGTGGCTACGGGCCAGGACACCCCAGAAACATTGCCGCCCAGAGCGAATTGCCTCCTCCACCCCCATGTTCCTATGCTACTGCTCTTATTTGTCAGTTGTAGAGGCTGGAATTCTTCCCTGAGTATGCAGCAACCAAAATCAATCAAAATTCCTCTAAACCCCCACCTTTTAGGTCCCCCACCCAAGAAGGCCATGTCACTGAAGAGCAGGGGGATCTGAAGCTGTCTCCAGCTGTTTTTCCTGTAGCCAGATGCAATGTCAGGATGCCATAGGCAGAGACCAACCAAAGATTTTCCATGAACATTGCAGATGCCTGTGACAACACATCCAACTGCAGGAAAAAGCTGGACACATCTTCACTGTATACCCTGCTCTCCAGTGAGATGGAAAGGCTGTATTGCTGGGAGATGTAGCTATGCAGATGTAGCTATGTGTGAAGCATATGTCTCCTGATTCAAGATCTCCGCTAACATTACAGGTAATGTGCTTTGTCCATAGTTGACACATGACTTACACGTTAGTAAGCCAATCACCAGTAAACCTAGCTAATGCCTAGCACGCATTTAAGGAGGATGACTCTTATAGTTTTTATGAAATCCCTATCTATCTATCCATTCAATATCCTGTCTTTTTTCTATTGCAGGACCCAAGGCAGCTTGCAACATAAATTAAAACAGCCAAAACCCAGTGAGTTATAGCATTAAAGAACAATTGGAAACAATTAAATAAGACTTCACATATTGAAACTGCAATTCACACAGTGAATTGAAAGTTGTTGTTTTGTTTTTTTTAAAAAAACAACACTTTAAAAACAAAATAAAAAAAGAGGTGGCAGTACAATGCAGAGATACACCTTGGTGGAGATACATCACCACAATCAGGTCACACACAGTAGCATACCAAGAACTCAGGTGCAGAGGGGAAAACTTCAACTTCCTTGTAGAATGAAATGAGATAAACAGCAATTCCCTTCTCCAATGTTGTTGGAATCACCTCCCCCAAATGCAATAGAAAATCTCTTTCTCTCTGTCTCTCTGTCTCTCTCTTTCTCTCTCTCTCTCTCACGCACATACACACACACGCTTACAGATACAGAATATTTGAGAGAAATTATGGAGTGGGAATTTCAACCAGTTTGCCAAGGTTTACCAGATTTTATTTTTGAAGGAAGGAAGAGAGGAAAACTGTAGTTAATACTCACATCTATGTTTCTGTCTACTATATGAATTCCACTGCCTGCTAAGGGTTTTTTTTTAAGTGTGTTTCAGCCTAGATTGTATGATGGGATAAAGGAGTCAAAGTTCAGCCTCTTCATTTCCTGTTTCAATAACCAGATTATTGACATACTAATCTGTCATGACAGTCCATGGTTTAGTTTCCAAACAGGGGATGTTCAAATCAAGCAGAGATTAATGCATAGTGGCAAAGCACTTCAGGTAATTTGGTAAATAAGCACCACATTATCTGGAGTTGTAATACATTTCTACAGCAAAAACTGCCAAGGAGCGGTCTGGGAAAGGAAGAGATCTCTTGACAGGCTATTGTAGGGTGCAAACAACAACACATGCTGTAATGGAACGACAGTCCAGGAATCCCTATTAAGGAGAAATCAATAGCTACCCATCTTTCGAGCCTGAGCTGGGAGCGGTATGACAAGGGCATTTCATTTTTCCTAATCAAGCGGATTCTGCTGAAGCCAAGAGTCTAGCTGAGCTTGCTATATCCAGCTGTACTGTGGTTGCTACTTAATGGAGCAGGTCATAGTTATAACACCCCAAAGAAATCAACCAGTTTCAAACCAAAAAGCACAGAAGAAATGTTGTAAATCCTACTGCTCTCTATTAAATCACTTCTGTAAGACTCCATGCAGTTGTGTGCAAAACAGTGTTAACTTTGCTCATACTTCAAACCTCACTCATGTACTGATAACACACAATTGGAGAAGCAATAAATAAATAAAATTATTTGGTCAAGATCCTATAGGGCACAGTATAGCATAATAGTTCCAAATGTGGAATTATGTTACATATCTCCTATAACCTCCCCCGGACTCACCATTTAACCACTGCAGGGGCTCCCAATGGCCACTGATCTTCCTAATTTTTAGGCAGGATCTCTTTTCTTGTCATTTGAATCCATTCACTGGTGTTCTAGTCTTTGAAGCAAGAGAAACTAAGTTCATTCCATCTTTGGTGCTCAGATCTAGACACAGTATTCCAGGTGAGGTCTGGCCTAAGCAGAATACATTGGTACTATCACTTTGCTTGACTTAGACATTATGCTCGTGCTGATGCAGTCCAGAATTGCATTGGCTGTCTTGGCCATTTCATCATCCCGTTGACTTATGTTTAGCTTGTGGTCAGTTAAGATCCCTAAATTCTTTTCACATATACTGCTTTCAAGCCAGGTGTCACCTATTCTATATCTGTGCATTTAATTTTGCCTGCCTAGATGTACATTTATTGTGCCTTTTATATTATTTTAACAAATGTATGTACTTTGAGTTCAGTTTTCTGTAATGTATACATTGTTGTAAGCCTTATGGAAGAACAATTTTGCAGCATTCAGAGAAGCCCAAATTTTGAACAATAACTCCAATAACTGAGTTTCATTTCAGACATTAGCATGAAAGTATGAAGCTGGGTAAATTTGGGATAAAATGTGACCCCAGCTAATTTTCCCCCAGTCCCTGTTCATTACACAATTATGTCCCTGTCCACAAAAGAATAGCTAAGGTGATGAGCATGTTTTTCCCCATTGTTTTATCCTTACTGCACCTCTTCAATAAAGGCTAGGCTGAGAAAGACTATCTATTTCAACAGCATTCAAGACACAGTCTTATACTTGATATCCATAGGCTGCATCATTTTAGGATATGGTGAACTCCTCACTTTGCCAAGCAAAATTAAGTATGGTTGCAGAATCAAAAGAGATGCCAGCAAAATGACTTAATTATTTAAGCAGAACATTTCGCAGAAATAGCATATGCAGAGATGAGTACACCAAATAAGATCTTGTATTTAACTAAAAAGTATGATTAATAAAGCCATATCACAGAATTGGATTTTCCCTACACTTCACATTTAGTGTGTATTCAAAAGCCACTTAATCGCTGTGAGTGTTTGTGTTGCTCTACCTGCTATTCTTTTTGTTAGAATGTACTTTAACGTGAGCTGAAAACTGTAGTCCTGGGGCTGTTTCAATTATACAATTATAGCATTATGATTCCACTCTAATTGCCATGGTTCCATGGAATCCTAGGGTTTGCAGTTTAGGGAAGGGTTACTCAGAATTCTCAGCCAGACAGTTCTAGTGCCTCACCACGCTGCATATACTAGGATTCAATAAGATGCAGCCAGAGCAATTAACATGGAATCAGTGGTACAGTTATGTAGTGTGGAAGTGCCTCTGGAGAGATATTAACGTGTCCCTTGCCACTAGTTGACAGGATTATGCTATCACCACTGTCTTCCCTCGGCTACTGCAGGAAAGCCTGCAGCTACTGTATTGTGGTTTCACTCCTTTTTCTATCATTTATTGATAACTCTGTTCTCATCTGCCAGGCTCCAATATCTTATCAGGCCTTTCAGGATAATGTGAGTCTTTGAAATGAATTGAAGATATTGAAGACACTGTCCTTCTAAATAGTGTTTCTCCACATCAGTGTGTCATCACCCTGCTGCCATTTCTTCTAGATCTTGCCTGGACTAGCAGGCATTCTGAGGATTAGACAGTCACAAGCCTTATTTTTGTAGAGAGGAAGGGATGTATTTCATTCCCCATCTCTAGGAACCCAATAAATAATGAAAGAGTAGCAGAGAACAAAAGTAAAGAACAATATTCAAAGAGGGAGGGCCTTTCCGCACTATACTGTTATCGTGCTGTTATTTCACTTGCAACATCTATGGAATCCTCGGGTTTGTAATTTAGGGAGGATTCTCAGAATTTAGAATTCTCAGCCAGAGAACTCTTTGGCCTCAGTAAACTCCACAATATGTTGAAAGTGGAATAATAGCATTATGGCCATTTCTGCACTACACGGTTACAGTGCTATTATTCTACTTTCAACATCCTGTGGAATTCTGGAATTCTGGGGTTTGTAGTTTAGTGGGGCAAAGAACTCTCAGGCTGAGAATTCTAAAGGCCCCTCCCTAAACTACAAACCCCAGGATTGCATAGGGGTCTGAAAGTGAAATAATAGCACTACAACAGTGTAGTGCGGAAATGGCCTATAACTGTGCAGAAAGGCCCCGAGGTAGTTAGGTCTGACTACAAGTAGAGGCCACAAGAGGTCCATAGTCTGATGCTTTAAATGTCCCCCATCTTTTTGCTCCGGTTTATTGAGCTTCACAAAGCCTATTGCAATTTCCAATTCAAGCATTCACCTGAACTTGCTCTGTGAGGAACAATTGAGGAAGATGTGTGTCAGTAGCCTAGAAAAGAAAAGGCGTGAGACCTGATATGAAATCCTTCTTCAAATAAATGAAAGACAATGAGCTAAATTGTTTTCTATTGCTCCAGATGGTACAAACAAAACCAACAGATTCAAATGATAAGGGGAGCAAATTATAAGAATTATAAGAAATTAGAGGGGAGGAAATTCTCCAATGGTAAGAGATACTACAGGTAAATAGAATGCCTTGGTTAAGGGATTCTGTCTGGTATATTTTAGCAATAGCAATAGCATGTGTATTTCTATACCGCTTAACAGCTAAGTGCTCTCTAAGTGGCTTACAATGTGTTTAGCTAATTGCCCCCAACAAACTAGATACTCATTTTACTGACCTGCAGAAGGATGGAAGGCTGAGTCAACCTGGCGCCCAGCAGGACCGAACTCACAACCTTCTGGATGGAGTACCGGCATTTAACCACTAGGGCTCCTATTTTAGTTGTAGGCCCTTTCCGCGTGGCATGTGCCATGTGAAAGGGCGCCTGGAGCGTCATGCGATTGTGAGGAGCGATCTGCACGACGCACTCACAATCACACGATGCTCCAGGGGCCGGCAGGCACCGATCGTGCACCTTTTCATTTTCGGCTGAAAGCCGAAGGTGTGCAATCACGCATTGCTCCTGGGCCCCGTGCACACTTACCTGGTATGCGGAGCCTCCAGAGCCACACCAGTCGTGCTTCCTGCCCCAGCGCAGCCTGGGAAACCTCCAGGCTGCACCGCGGAAGGAAGAGGCAGGGCTCTCGCGCAAGCAGGCAGCTCATGCAGAGCTGAAGCAGCAGAGACGCAAGAGCCTTTCGCTGGAGGCTGCTTGCGTGATCCCCGCACCCCAGCGCCGGAAAAAGGTAAGGTGCGGAAAGGGCCATAGATTTCCTACACTGGCAGGTGATTAGGCTAGAAGACCTTTGGGCACATTCTAGATCTACAGGTCTATGGACAGAATTCTATTGGTACCAGAGACATATCTAAGTTCCCTTATACACAGGGCTGTATAATTTTCACCATTGTGAACAGATACCTTCAGTTCATGTTTGCATAAACAGAATTCAGCACATGTAACCATTCTGTATGTATGTAAGCCTTATTTTAGTCCCAACCATTGAATCCATTAGAATTACTTCTGTTTTGACTAACCAGTCAACAACTGATTTAATAGGTTTAGATTATTTGGGACTAATTGACAAGGTTCCAGTCATGCAATTGAGCATTCTTGGAAGCTGAATAATTGTTTGCTGTTGCCATCAATGTATCACTTTTTTCACTGACCTTGCAGAAATAGTCACTCTGCATTCTCCATTTCATAATGGGACAACAAGGAGCAGACTGTCAGATTCACAACTGACCAAGATATTCAACAGAAGTGTATTGCAACCACCACATAAGTATGGGATGGTAAATTTATACTCTGTAAGCTGCCTATAATTCTATGATTTCATACTCACACTGAATTAATATCATCAAAGTTTTCTGTAAAAGGTTGCACTGAATATTTTCCCA
The DNA here is from genome assembly GCA_030412105.1 of Cyclura pinguis. Lineage (NCBI taxonomy): Eukaryota > Metazoa > Chordata > Lepidosauria > Squamata > Iguanidae > Cyclura > Cyclura pinguis. The sequence continues at coordinate 336,625,097 of CM059600.1, forward strand.
CTGAAGAATGAGGAGAGAATGAAACAATGAATACATACTCCTGGACTTTCTATCTTGGGAATGGGCCATATCAGAGCTTCAAAATATTAGTTTTAATGCCAACTGTTACTGCCCTGGCTAGCCCGAGCTTTGGGGGATATAAAAAGATATCTCTTGATATCAATAATTCGGCCTCACATACCCACTCCCTTCCACGTGCTTGCGAGGCCCCCGGACAAGCACACACACAGGCTCGGCCGATAATCGCCGTAATATTCCAACACAATACAGGCAGGCCAGAAATAGCCGACTCACAGCTTTAGGAGACCTCAAGGCAAGTACCTTCATTAGGTACGCACACAGCTTTCAAAAGATCCTTTGCCCCACGCTGGCAGCTTGATGATCTGACTATACAACGCTCAAGTACTCCGCGTTTGCATACCGGCTATCCTATTGACAATTTGGCTATAACTCAATCATTCAAATTCTGACCTTTCAGAGGCTTTGTCTCCAGCCCCAAATCTATTATTTTCCCCAAGTCCGACCTAGCCTGTGGTCACAATTCTCCTTATAAAAACCCCTGACTTTGAGCGCTTCCTTGGATCTCTCTTGGCTTCCATCCCACCTTGCTGTCACTTTGTCCAGGGAGCCTTCCCCTCAGCCTCCACATGCTGAGATCCACGCTCCCCAGCTTCTCTGCTTCCAACCGGGCTTCAGGACAGGTGAAGTATCACCCAAACCAACAACTCCTCTAAAAACCCCTCTATCCCGCTCCAACCTTTATTTCTTTAGTTATCTTGTGTGAGTGTGCCACATACACTGTTTGATTATGTTTTTAATAAAACCACATTTATTATTTCAACTTCTGTGTGCTCCTTGACTCGGCCTGACCCCGTAGACATAGGGTTCAAGATCCTGCCAAGTTACCCTGCCTCTCGTAATGCTAAAGCAGTGCTCAGAGCTAATCTTCCCCATCTATTGTTGAGCACATTTTGGTGTCCCTCACGGGACCCCCAGGAAACAGGGTAACACAACATTAAATAAGTTTTAATTTATCAGTGTTAAAGTGTTAGGAAAATATTCATAAAATAAATCTGTTAATTACTCTGATATCATTAAATTAAATATATCATATACAGTTACTAAACAGAGCTAATAATGAAGATCACTAAGGAGAAAGCATTACTCAAAAAATAATGTATTTGACATTTCCTAATTAAAATAATGAATTTTTAAAATTATTGCTAAGAATTTTAACAAACTGGAGGGTAACAAATTAATTTTAATGAATTATTTTCAAGCTCTGGGCCATGCCACTATAGTAACGTTTTGCTGAAATGTGGCATTAACATCACTGTGAATATTCAGTGCTCCAGGTTCCTCTGAATATTCCAAATTAATAGAATTATTTTTATTCAGTAGCTTTGAAAGGATTTTTAAAAATCTCCTCTCCAAAGAAAATGGCAGTCAACATTACTTTATCTTTACCCTTAATTCTGAAACCTATTGATTAGAGATGGAAAGAATATTTGGAAAATATTCAGATAAACTGTCAGAAAACTTTGTTTCTCAAGTATTAGAAAATTCTGATGAGGAGAACTGTGGACTGATGAGGGCTTATTCTGTACAACATGTGTGTGTGTTTGAAGAAAACCACATTTTATTCACAGAAAAGAATATATCTGTGCAGCAATATTATTGCAAAGGTCCTTTTTTTTAGGAATACAGTATTCTGTGCAAAAATGCTGTTTCCTGAGCAGAAAATACTCTTTTCTGGGGAGGGCGGGGGGAATTTTGCACCAAATTAGTCCTGAATAGCAAATTGTCATTGAAAATTCCAGTTTTTGAAGACTTTTCACTGTGGTAACACAATAATTTAGCGTACCTGTTGCTTTCATCAAGAATAAAATTGGCACGGGATTACATCCCTGCCATTCATCTGGGTTTTAAGTGTCTTCTTGTATGTGCTTTTCCACTTTGTAGAAAGACATCATAAAAAGCAATCAATGAGGCTTTATTATAAAAAGCATTAGAAATTTTTTAACCAGCTGAAGGTTTCAAATACTCCTGTTGATATAACTCAGTCACACATTGCCCAGACTAGATTGTCCTTATCCAGGAATGACTCATTTCAGAGTAACAACCTAAAGTAAAAGCACCGCTAGGGATTGGGAAATCTGTCTGTTTTTACTTTCTGCTGTATCCACTGGCTTCAGAGCAGAGCAATAATACTAATAATACTAATAATAATAATTTTAAAAATTCTAGTTATTTCTATTTCTTATAGGCAACATGAATAGAAATCTTCCCCGTCCATACCAGCAAGACTGGATACAATTATTTCCAACATAGCCCCGAGGATACTTGCCTGCCAAATGAAAAAGGGAAGAAGTGGCCATCATAATTTTGCAACCACAAGCATAGTTGAGTATATAAGGATTCAAACCTGGATGATTCTGTCAATTTTAGTCCCCCCCCCGCGGCCCCCATGGAATATGTTTTTAAAAATATTTAAAAGCTTTCAAGCCAGAAGAAGAAGAAACGAGTAAATTCTGATAAATTCCTACCATAAGCAATCTGAAATAAAATTCTCATCCATCTTTCATAAGCATGTAAAGATGCTTGCATATCTTCTTATTGTTAATGGGAAAATGTATCACAACACACTAAGACAACTCATCAAGAAATTAGCCAACAACCATGAGATTTTTCATGTTTGGGTATTTGCTTGTTGGGGACAGGGTTGCGCAAAGCTGACATCTTGTTGAGAAAGTAGTGAATTTTGCACAAAATATATTGTTTTCTGCACAACATGTTCATTGTTGTAAAAATTAAGAATTTCCCACAAAAACAAAACAAAATGAGTGATTCTGCATAAATAAAATTTTAACGAGTCCCAGAGTGAGAAAAATCACCAAAATTGCACAAAAGCTCTCATATTTTACCCCAGCAAAGAGAAAATCTTTATGCAAGAACAAAATGAACAGTGTTTACATCCCTAATCCCTATGCAGTCCTAGCTACAGTTGCTTCATCCAGGAGTGCTCGGGGGTATACCATAGATGTGGGACTATTCTAGCTTTCAGGTGACATTCCCAGTTTTGCAAACCCAACCCTGTCTGAAACAGATTCTTTCTCTAACTGAAAAATCCCCATTAAACAAGAGTTCTGACTTCTCTTGGCAATTTATTCTTTAAACTAATGCACTCATCAGTGGAATCTCAGTCAGCTGAGGGCAACGAAGAAAGCTGTTACTGCAATAATATGGCAAGATGTGCCAACCCCATCATGGCTCTCTGAAATCCAGAGACAACAGAGAAACTACAGATGTGATGCAAGCAATATTATCCCCAAGACTGGGACTAAGGATGCATGATGGTGTTAATTTTACCATCTGAGCTAAACTCCTAGGAAACAACGCTATCATGGCTGAGACTGACTCTGTTCTTCAGCCAGCCCAGCCCACTGAGATACTATGACACCAGTTTAACTAAGAGTATGTCTACATTACACAGTCATAGAAATTTAATACCAATCTGACTATAATGCTTCCGCTTTATGAAATCCTGGGATTTTGATTTTGGCAAGGTGGTTAGAATACTGTGCTAGAGAGATCTAATGCACTTCTCTACAAGAGAGTGCAGTAGTGTCCAGGTAGCGCAAATACACACTTAGAGGCATTCAGCCATGAGCTGTGTGTAAAATGTTTGGGTGCAATCCCTTGAATAAACAAAGCCAAAGAAGTTATGGCCAAGATCACATTCATAGCTACTGACACGTAGCTCCAAGTGATCTAAGGAATCAACCCTACTAACCCACCTTTTTTTGTTTGGTAATATATTTTATTTTAAATTTTGAACATTCAATATTACAACATATTACAATTTGTAAATTACAAATTACAATTAACAATTTATATTTTTTTTGCTAGTCCCCCATCCCACCCTCTCTCAATCCCCATTGATGGTTTTAAAGAGAAATTTTAATAATCATTATCCAAAATGTGGAATATTTTATCAGTAGTTTCTCTCACTTCTTTGTACCCCTTTTCACTTCTAACCTTTTCAATCCAGAAGCTCCAATTATCCTGCCAATTTGTTGCATTTATTTGCCCCTTGTATCTCCCTTTCCTTTCCCTTAGAAAGTCAAATGAGAGAGATTCTGCTATATAATGCATCCAGTTTTTTTATCCCAACATTGTTTATTTTTCCACTGCAATGCTATTACCGCATGTACAGCTCTTAAAAAAAATTATCAACCCACCTTGAATTCCAGGAAGCCATTCCAAACAACAGAGGTCTGTGGCACAGTCAAGTGGGGCATTTCATGGTGATGGTGGTGATGATGATTTTTTACCCACCCCTCTCCACAGATCAAGGGGATCTGTGAATACAACAAAATATTAATTAAAACATGTTATTGCATGCCTTCAAGTCATGTCCGATTCATGGCAATACTAAGGTGATTCCTAAGGAGTTTTTTGGGACTGAGAGTGTGTGATACACCCATAGTTACTCAGTGGGTTTTCATGGTTGAGCGGAGAATCAAACTCTGATCTCCAGGGTCATATTCCAATGGTGAAACAACTATACCATGCTAGCTCTCTAAAAAACACACAACACTAGCTAAAAGAGCATATAAAACTTATACATAATAAAAAATAGTCAATTCATACTTTAAAACATATAATTTGAAAAGCATCTGGGTAGGCGTGCCAGAGAAAATTGGTCATTAGTGCTGCTTTTAATTCAGACATGGTATCCAGCTGTCATGTCTCTTCCAGCAGGTCATTCCACAGACTTGGGGCAGCTGAAGAAAAAGCCATTTAGGTGACAGTTGCCAGTCTAGTCCTGGCTTTCTGAACTAATGACCCCAGGATACCTGAGTATATGGAACAGATTATACTGGAGAAGGCAATCCCTGCTGATTGACTCCAGCTCCACGGAACTGAAGGTGGGTTTTGCCGCAGTCATGAATACATAGTATAGCTGATTACAGAGCAGTTATGGATCCATAAAATGCAATGCAGGGTGCCAACCAAGATGTTTACAGTGTCATGCTTATTTTATCCACTTACTTAACTATTCCAACTGATTAGATTTCCTTAGACTGTGAGCTTGTCAAAGGAAAAAGAATGATTAAAATGTTGAAAACATCTGAGAGCTATTCCCAGTCTACAGGATAAAGTGGTGTTAAAAAAAATCCCACAAAGAGGTGAAACAGTACTCAAGGAATGGGTAGTTTGACTTCTGCTGGAGGTATCTGTCTCTCTCTCTGTGTGGTTGTTGTACACAACTGAGGGGGGAATGCACTTGGCAAACATGTTGGCTGTACAGGCCTTGTTTATAGTGGTTGGTATTCACCATATAGATCTTACAAGTGTTCCAAAGTAGCAATCAAATTACAAGGAATCATGGGTTGTTCTTCCTTTGTGGTACCTTTGTTCAGGACAACTAATTGCTGGATCCATGTGTAGTCTTCAGGATGATGTTCTGCAGAGGGAATCTGCATTACTCTTTGAAGAACCAACAGGTCCATTTCTGAAGTATCTTCAAGCCCGGGCTCTCTGCTGGCTTCTCATATTTTGTTTGAGCCTTGTTTAAGCCACGTAGGCCTGAATCCTATTAATTTTGCCTCATCTATGGTATACCAGTTGAAGCTATTGTTCAATGGCAAGGCAACACAAGTTTAGTACCACTGAGTCAGTGAGTCAGCTCTGGTTGGGACTAAGAATGGAATTCAGGCTGTGGTCTTCCTAGGCTCTGGCATTGTCTTAGATTCTTGGCTATTTGCTGATCCAGATTTGCTCTTTGTTTCTGACTTGTTCTTGGATCCCGATTACTGGCTGGTGCCATACCCCTGGTTCCTGGCTCCCTCAGTCTTGTGCCACTGGCCAAACCCTAACACAACCAGGAGCAGAGCAAGCAAAGGGATATGGCCTTGTGATAGCAGCAAAATAATATAAAGCTTGGAAAGCTCTTTTTTTTCTTTAAAGCAATAATCAATTCCCATTACTCATTGGAGAGTTTTAACAATAATAGTTCTTATTTATTAGTCATTGCAAAAATTAATTTACTTTGTTGATTGTTGCTTTCGCAACAATTTATTTTCCATCATTTAAGATTGAAAAGGGAATGGCATAAAACAGTAAAACTTCCTGTCAAATTGCTTCTGAAATACAAGCGTAAACTAGTGACTAAACATGTCAGTTAGGTGGTTAATCTGCTCTGGATTTTAGTCAGAACTTTAAACCCCGACTTATTTTGGGGGATCGGGTTAAGTACCTTGACTTGGATAGCTTTGTTAAAATTCAGACTAAGGGCCTTTCTGGACTACTCTGTTATAGTGCTATTATTCCACTTCAACATCCTATGGAATCCTGGAGTTTGCGGTCTTAGGGAGGGACATTCAGAACTCTCAGCCAGAGAGCTCTTTGGCCTCAGTAAACTACAAATCTCAGAATTCCACAGGATGTTGAAAGTGGAATAATAGCACTATAACAGTGTACTGCGGAAAGGCCCTTAGTCCCACCCGGAGTGGATTCACTGCCCATTGACATGGCAGCCATCAGCCAGCACTGCTGAAACGCCCTCTAAAGGTAACTTTTAAAAGTAACTGGAAAATGTTACCTATTTACCAACAAAGTAACTTGCTTCTCACTTGTGTTACTTTTGAAATATAACTTCTTTCTAACCTTATTACTTAAAAAAATAAGTAGATACACATAGATGTATTACTTCTAATTCACTACTTCCAAGGTCAGTTAGTTGTAATTACTTCAAAATTGAAAATAGTCTTCCTTCCTATCATGATGTTTATTCTTGGGCCTTTTGTACAATACACCCAAGACAATGGGAAAGCCACAAGCAAATCAAGTTGTAGAAACTTGGCTAACACTGTGTTTCATTACTGAGAAGATTCCACAGGCTTCTTAGATTGACTGTACCATGGAAGAAAGAGAGAAAGCTTGTAAAAAGTTGCAATGGGCAAACTGAAATTCATTTAATTTGCTACGCGCTATTTTGTCCTATAAACTCAAATGCTTATTAGCACTGTAAATATGCCTTTTTACTGGCTGGCTGACAGCTCACATGTTTCCTGCATTGTCTCCTTAAACATTTATGAGTGTTCATGAATATGCAAAATTCTCAATCTAACGCCTGCAAAATGGCTGCAAGTACAAATGCTGTGTTAATATTTCATACAGCAATGGAAGCAAATCAACAATCATAAATTTTGAACAAATATGTTGCTTCATTAATAACTAATGAGCCAGTTGCAAGGGAGCTCGCAATTTGGCATTTAATACTAAAAGTGGTGTTTAAAAAGAGCTTATGTTATGGCATAATCATTCCTTTTAAAAGGCATTGCACAAGGTTGAGGCAGAGGGACTAGCAAGTGCAGTGCTTTCCAAAAATTAAAGCTCCTGAATGACAGACGTTCTTCCCCTTGACGTACTTGTAAAGCACAGCTGAAGAAAGTTACAGCAAGATTGAGGCAAAAAGCAAATTTTATACCAAGGTCTTACATTCGTTGCAGTTTCATGTGGCAACGTGTACTTTCTAAAAAGAAGACTCATTGTGCATGGAAACAAATTACATGGAAATCATACTCTTAGTATAACTTTTATCCAAAATCTTGATAAGAAGCACTGCTCAGAAGGAACTGAGCAGAAAGAAGGGTGGCCAAAAGAAGACACAGATTTGCATACAAATGGCCATGTGCTAAATTATCTGTACAGGTCCAAGCTCAGAAGTAATTGCTGTGGCATAAATACATATGCACCATTATCTCACTATAGTGGGGAAGACTGTGGTCTGTGACCAGTGTGTACCTGTTCTATCTGCCACCCAGATGGTATCCGATGATGGGCAATATGATGCTTTTGAACTCCTTTGTTGGAGTGCTTTGTCTTAAACTTGCCTTAGGACATTTCCACACTATACAGTTATAGTGCTATTATTCCACTTTCAACAACCTGTGAGAGGACAATACTCTCATCTCTCTCTCTCTCTCTCTCTCTCTCACACACACACACACACACACACACACACACACCTGTAGCTACATATCTGGTGGTCTGGATTTGGATATTATCTGGATTCCCTCATCATCTTTCAGTCACTTCCTGATCCTTGTAGAGGTGATGGATGGATCTGGATAAATCCTTGATGAAGGTTGATAGATCTGAATAAATCCCACAGCCATTGGGGAAATTCTCATCATCATGAATCATGTTCCCATTGATTCCCTGGTGGCTTGGTGGTATGCAGGGAAGACTTGGAAAGTTGGCATGATTGCTTACAAGTGCCCTCATCCACTAGGCAGAAATGGTTTACCTCTTTGACTTAAACTAGGGAACTGTGAGAAATGAAGCAGATAGAATGGAGAAGAGAAGACTAAGGCCCTTTTCACATGTGGGGGGGGGATGGGCGAAAACGCCCAAAAACGGAGCTTACCTGAAACCGGGTAAGTCCGTCGCCACGTGGAGCAGTGCGAGCTCGCTGCTCCACAGTCCTCCGGTGTCCCAAATGGCGGCTTCTGGTTGGTGGAGGCTTTCCACCAACCGGAGAAGCTCACCAGCTGGAAGCCCACCCCCGGCAGATCTGCAGGTACACACTTGCGTGCGCCTGCAAATCCACTTTGGAGCGGGCGACGGAGCGGCGCAGGGCTGCACGCTCCGTGCTTTTTAAAAACCTCTAAAAAGAGGTTTTTAAAAAACATGCAGCGCGGCTAGTTCCGGCCGCTCCTGAGTGGATTCTGGTGTGGAACTATGAAAAGTAGTCCACGCCAGTCCACTCTATGGTGTAGAAGACCTCCATGAGAGGTCGCTCTGCACCATTTCAGAAGCCCGGTATGGAAATGGCCTAAGGAATAACACGATAGCCACTTCTATATATCTAAAGGGATTTCATGTAGTGCATGGAGTAAGCTTTCCTTTTTGCTGCTGCAGAAACTAGAACTCCAATCAATAAATTCATTTTTTTCATTTGTTCATTTATTCATTTTAAAAAAAGAGATTCTACCTAAACATTGGGAAGAACTTCTTTATTGTAAGAACTGTTCAGCGGTGCAATAAACTGTCTCAGTGGATGGTATATTCTCCCTTTTCGGAGGTCTCTAAACAGAGGTTGGATAGGAATCTTTCATGAGTGCTTTACTTGTGTATTCCTATCTGCCTGAGGGTTAGACTAGATGGCCCTTTCAGTCCCTTCCAACTCATGAAGGTGATGGCTGAAACATAGATCGTTGCCATACATGTCAGGTATTTTTGAATTATGCCATTTTTCTGGATCCATTTCATGATTCTCAGGACAAGATCAGGGTAAGAAAAATGTGATCTTGTTTATTTTGTTGGATATCTACTAAGTTTTTAATGTCATCAAATGCTAGAGTCACACACATGCACCCCAACCTTCTCTGAGATGCAGAATGGGAGATGTGGAACAGTTCTTCTTTAGTTCTACATGAACAGGAACTGGTCCTTCTATTTCCAGAAGGTGGTGCTGGGGGACTATTGATTTGCCCCTGGCAGCCATGGGCTGATAATGATGCAGGACTTTGTTATGTCCTTCAAGTCATAGTTCTATGGAAGTTGCCCATCCACACACAAAGACTGATGATGATTTTTTCCCCTAAGATGTCACAATGACAAATTAGAAGAGGACTCCTAGTATTTCACCCAAACACTGAGAAAAATGTATTTCTTTTTTTTTTAATCTCAACATTAGTGTTGAGTTTCAGTACAGAATCATATACAGCAATAACACAAAGTTCAGAAATGAAATCCCTTACGGGGAGGGGGTGTGCAAAAATATTTCCTTAATTCTACTGAGCCAATTCCAGCATAATTTGCTTTATATCTATAACTACTTTGATTACGATGAAATTACAGCCAATCTTGGTGTTTCCCCTACATGGACACTATTCTCTTCTTCCATTAGATAGAAGAAATATGACATTAACTGTACAGTTCTCAGCTCTACTGATTGTGGTACTTTTGTCCTTTTTAAAAACAGGCATAATAGAAAGGTTACTTCTTTTTCTTACCAGAGAGAGGGATTCTCCCCTATGTTATAATTTAAATGCTCCCAGCTTTATCGTGGAATTGGTATAATATAGAAAGTGAGAAACTGAACATTCAATAAAAAGACTAAATCCAATTACAAGTCTTTAACTAGAGCAAGTCCTTTAAGTCAAAAGAACTGGCACAAATAATGACCTCCCATTTCCCCATTTGTTCAGAGCATCAATTCTAATTGGGGCTACAAGTTGGATTTAGGGCAAGAGATCACTGATTCATAACTGAGTCATCCATTCTGTAGCAGCTTCCAGATTAAACTACTAAAGTGTACATTGTGTGGCTCTGCCCTTGGAACAGATAGAAATGTCAATCAGCTTGTATCTTAACGGGAGCCTGTTTATTAGCTATACAACATGAAATGTTCACTGGTTGCCACTTCATCTCTGGACTCAGTTCAAACATTTTTTGGAGAGGATGTAATCTGGAAAGTTCTAAATTACCTGAAGCCACAACAATTTATTTGTGTACCACCTTTCCACAGTGGGCCATGAACAAAGGAATTCTCATCTTGGGTGGGCAGATGTAATCCAGAGTCATGCAATCAACTCAAAGTTCCTGGTTCTAGTTCCGGAAGCTTCAGTCAAGGAGTCAGAATTAACCACTGTCATCTCCTGTGTTTCTGCATGAACCCTAGGTCTAAGTTTACCTTCTAAGAAGGAATCAAACCCAAAGCATAAGCACAAAAGAATGGGGGCATTTCTGCACTACACCATTATAGTGCTATTATTCTGCTTTCAACATCCTATGGAATCCTGGGCTTTGCAGTTTAGGGAGGGGGATGTCAATTTCTCATTAAACTACCAACCACAGAATTCCACAGGATGTTGAAAGGGGAATAATAGCACTGTAACAGTGTAGTACAGAAATGGCCTGAATGAGCAATTCTGTCATCTGATCATTTACTGAACAGAACTATAATTCAGTTGCAGAACTCCCATCCAAGAGAAGTGAAGTAAGCTCTATCTCTCTCAAGTTCCCAACAGGCAGCTAAGACTGCACTTGCTTAGTATGGCCTTTGAACCCTATGAGCAGGACTGGATTTTGAAGTTGTTTTAATTGTGCAGGGGATTTGGGGGCTTTAAAAATGTTTTGGTTTGCTTTTAAAGGATATTCTTATCTGCCTTGGGGGCTCTAGCATGCTGAGAGACAATACACACAACAAACCAACAAATAAATCAATGCTGAGATGTGTGTGAGGCTCCAAAAGAGGTCCTGAATCAGAGCCATGATCTCAGCAGAGTTTGGAAGATTGTCTGCACAGGAAGGGAGGCAAATTGGGGAAGAAAATTTCAACTAATCTATACTTCATTATCACTTGATGCTAGGAGTCGGCTTCTGAAGGATCCTTTAAAAATAAAAGCTGATAGCCTGTTGGCGAATCATGTATACAGCAGTTCCCCTACAGAAGTCATTGGACCTGATATCAAAGTCTGATTTTGGTTGAAGAAGCAGAATTACACATATGGTCCTGCTGTGCATTGCACAGGCAGATTTGAAGCCTGCAAGCATGTATTTGGAGGTAATTGCATTGGGGTAATGCATTTTGCATTTGATCCCACATTCAGTTGTGAAATGCTACAGTTCACTAACGAAGTGGTGTTGCAATATTGTCATATAAGTATGCGTCTTTGATGTGTCCGTGGTCTGGATCGTGTCCTAAATCTCTGGCCTTGTTGATGGTAACTCAACACACAGTAATTGTTCATCCATTTCACTGTTTTGCAGCCTGTTGCTTTCATCTTAACAGACAAGCTAGGGTTTAACTTATTCTACGTCCCTTGGATCAAGGGCACCATAAGGTGCTGGTTGGCAGCTGGGACTCACAAGTGCACAGTGCATGTAGTTCACAGATGTGGCTAATCAGAACAAGCAGTTCCAGGAATATAAGAAGAGCCGTGCCTGACCCAGACCAAAAGCCTTTCTTTGTAGCAGGAGTGTGATTCTTTGATAATTTTTTTCCCCCTCAAAGGAAGCAACAAGTAATTTTAGCATTTTTCTTCCTGCAGCAAGAAAGTCTTCAAAAAGTTTTCAGTGACCTTTTGCTATTCAGGACTCATCCGTGCAAAATTCTAATGTGCAACATTCTGAGCATGTGGAGAAAGTCATATCTAAAACTTAAAATAAGAATGAAATAAATAAATAAAATTACCAAAAATTTTAAAACAGTATTTCTGTGCAGAAAAATTGCTGTTTTCTGCACAAAACACACAAAGATTCATGTCAACCTAGGATTCTCCTTACCAGGGTTTCCCAAGACATGAGAAACATTTTTAACCGCTTTTTGTATTTCAAATATTCTTTCCCTTTCTTGTTTCCTACAAGAGACAGAACACCATGAGGAAACAGGAGAGTTTTGCAGTGAAAACCATTGTAAGAGGAAAAGGGGGTGTATTTATGGTTTTGGGGTTGAGTTTGGAGCTAATTTGAAGACCTCTCCGTTCCTTTCTTTACTTAAGGCTGCTAAATCTCAAAACCCATAGGCCATATACCAGGTCCTGTAAATGGCAGTTAGCTCATCAATCTGAGTGATTTGTTTTGAGTATGAATAGTCTGCTTAACCTCTTGATTCCTTTCCCTGATTGCTGCCTCAGATCATCTGTTTGCCTATATCCTCGCATCTGGTCTTCCTCTCTTCAGCTCTCCATTGGAACTTGACCTTTCCCTGGTTCTGGCTCCATCAGCTTCTGGCCTTTTGCTCCTCATTGGCCTATTCTGGTGCCTGACCTCCACCTTGTCTGTGACCATGTTTATTGCCCTCCTGATCATCATCTGCTGGCACCTGTACTTAGCCCCAGCAACAGCCTGACTTAGAACTACAGAGGCAAAGTTACCCAGAGGCTGAATGGAAGAAGGCAGTTTTGGCAGTGGCCCACATAGAAACATGATGGTTGGCTCCTCTGGGTCAGGTTGTTCTGTTGCATTTCTCCATGGGGAAGATCAAACAACACAAACATATTGGATACAGAGATACTGCAGGAAAGGTGGCTCACTCCCAGAGGAATCTGATAGGAAGAACACCAAGAATCCATTCACACTGCAGAATTATAGTGCTGTTATTCCACTTTATCTACCTTGGTTAAATCCCAAGAAACCCTGGAGTTTGTAGCTTGGTGGTACACTGGAGTTCTGTGGCTCAGAATTCTAAATACCCTTCACTAAAAAGCTACTTCCAGAATTCCATAGAATGGAAACATGGCAGTTAAAGTGGAATAATAGTGCTATAATTCTGTAGTGTAAATGGGCTCAAGGTTAGAGCCTGAGACATACAGAGATGCAGGGACGCATGTAACTGCTTTAATTAAACAATCTCTAGTTGATTAATTTCAATTAATTGATTTAATTATCAATTGCAAATCATCCTGGTATGCCCAGTTTTGTACCTTTTCTGGGCATAACCAACTGTAAGGCTACTGTATGTATTAGTTGCAGACGCAAACGTGCAAGCTCAAATCAGTTTGCTTCTTTGCAGACCAAAAATATTCTCTTTCCTAAAGGCCTGTATAAACAGTTTGATGTCAGAACAGAGCTCTGCAGTAAATGTCAAGAGAAATGAATTGGGGTCACAAAGATCACTTGTTTGAACCTGTTGATTTGTTTTAGGTTGATCAATGAGCAAACAGACCTGTCATTTACCTTGGGGGATGTGTGTGTGTGCGCGCTTGTGTATGGGTGTGCGTGTATGTTTAGCGCAGGTTCAAACAGCAGCACAAACTTGTTAAAGATCTCCAGATACTGTCGGAAAGACCTCCACTTTATAGGCATGGGTTTGAAGGTGAACGTTTTTGATGAGGTGTATGAAAAGCAACCTTATAAATTGTTCTATAAAGTGTAAACTTAATTTTTTTAAAGTTTCTTTTGGAAACTCAACTTCAGCTTATTATTATTGCTATTAATCTCGTTAGATCTGTCTCATATATTTATGTGCCTGGCTTACTTTCTACACAACTTGTAATTATAGAATATTATTTCTTTTTTTGGTACACTTTAAAACTCTGTTGCCACTAGGTTCTGACATTTTAATTTAAGCAGAAGGTTATAGCATTTTTTTTTTCTTCCCAACCTAACATTTTTGGTGTTCGTAGAGAGGCAAACAAATGAACTCAATCCTGTTGCTCTCTTCCACAATTAATTTTGTTGTAGATTTACTGGTAATTTTACTTTGGATGCTAATTATTGGCATGTAATTATATCACTAAACTGTATATTTAAAAAATAGCTTAAGATGTACAGTAGAGACATATTATGCTTGCAAAATCAGGCAGGCTTACCACGGAAGAAAAATAATTAAAATGAATGGCTGAAACCTAGTGAATGTTGTCATTCACACACTGAATGCATATTATAGTTCTATCCAGATATTCTAAATAAGGGTTAAGTAACCACAGAATAAGAAGAGTACACTAGCCATGGATGCCTCCACTGTCACTTTGCTCATATGAAAAGCTATCAGCCTGAAACAGAGTATACCATGTGTGTAGAGGAGTTCTGAAACCTGGTTATCCAGAATTCCAGTTCATGTGGAAAATCAGGTTTCAGAACTATATAGAGGCCCTCCACATGTATGGTACACTCTGACTGATATTGTGTGTTTAGGTTCTAATTCATGGGTAGGGGTGTAAATACCCTAAAGACATCAGATCTTGAAAGTTAAGCAGGATAGCCCTGGTTAGCTTTTGAATGGGACACAACCAATGAATACCAGGTACTGTAGGCTACAATTCAGAGGAAGGAACTGGCAAAACCACCCATGAGTATTCCTAGTCTAAGAAAAACATATGAAATGTATAGGGTCACCATAAGTTGACAGGTGACTCAAAGGCATATGCACAAACAGCTTACATGGCATCCTACAGTCAACAGCTTACATGGCATCCTATAGACATACAGTAGCCCCTCCACATTTGCAAGGGTTCAGGGCACAGAACCCTTGCTAAAGTGGAAAAACTGCAAATAACTCCACCCCCCCCCCCGGCCAGCCAGCCCCGCCTGAAACTGCAAACCCCAGGATTCCATAGGATGTTGAAAGTGGAATAATCGCGCTATAAGAGTGTAGTGCGGAAATGGCCTCAGTGGGGGTTCATGAAGGAAACAGTGCTGGGAAAAGGATCAGCTCCCCTCCTCATGTGCCCTGTTACTAACTTAGATCCCACCTGGAGCTGCTATTTGTAAAATGAACGAGATGAAGCTAAATGCAATGGACTCTTTTCATTGCGGTTTTTAAAACAGAGGCTGGATGGCCATCTGCCAGAAATAATTTAACTTTGGATTTTTAGCATCAACAGAGGGTTGAATCATATGACCGTTGGACATTTCTATGATTTTTTTGTTCACATCCCTCTATAAAGAGATAAGCTATTTTGACACTAGTTTGCTCCTTGGTTAAGAGGGCAAGAAAATGTATGTGCCCACAGCTGTTCTGTTGTCTCTATCCATACTGTGAATCTTCCAGCTTCACAATTCGGAAATGAAAGGAACATATCAGGTATCTGTTTGAAAAAAAAATATTATTCATAGATAAACCCTGAAGGCTCTCTTAAAATGTCTCAGTTTAAAGCAACTAGTGTGCCTTAATTGTGATCACTGGGTATATGAAAGATGTTTAGGGATGCAGTAGTTACAGATCTAACTAAATAATGAAGGTGCTACTGCTAAAGCAACAAGTTTTTTTCTTGTTAGTCAAATGGCATTGAATTAACATACTGTATAATAATTGCCTTGTTAAGTTTAAATTAAGCCCTTGTTTGAGACACATAATCTGGAGTGTGACTCACTGTTCCAACCACATTTAGATTGTTGTCAGTACAATTAGGACTCAGAACTTAAAAGTTGTCCTTTAATCTAATCAATTGCTATAGCAACTGCAGCATTATACAAGAGATATAACCCCCTACTTCAAAATAAAGTACATCCCACCTCTATACCACCTTTTCTTAATCCAGACATCTGTGTAATCCATACATCTACTGAGGAGGTTGGAAACCCAGGACATTTTTTTTATTGTCATTAGTTAAATCTAATTTTAAAAATGACTGTGTGGTTTGATCACTTCTTGCACAACTGATGGTTCAAATGGGCAATTTTAACCCTTCTGCTTTTCTGTGTGTGTGTGAGAGAGACAGAGAGAGAAAGAGAGAGAGAGAGAGAGACATGATAGATAATCTTATGCCAAAGAGCAACTGTATCTTGTCAGGCAAACGCTCTGGAATAGAAACTGGCCAAGACATTTTGGTACATGAAGCAGAAAGTCTTAATTCCACCTACCCACCCATCCACCCACTCCTGCTCAAAATAAAAGATATAATAAGGAATTAAACAAATAGGCATTGTCTGGAATAGTGTCCCAAAGTCATCTTCCTAAAATGAACTTCATTTGGAAGGCTAGTGTGAGAATTTTTTAAAGCTTATGAACTTCAGAAGTGAAAAGCCAAGCTTGACATAATAATAGGAGCAACCAACGGGAACAAGGAATCCATTCCGGATCTTAACCACCTCTGTACTGCAACTGCTCAGAATTGAACAGGAGTTCTGCGGTACTGGACTCTACTTTGGCACAAACACTGCTCCTGTTCAACCTGGACCTGCTACAGGAGGAAGAGTGGTAAAATCCAGGATGGATTTTCCACCCCAGCTGTGGCAGCAGAAGCTTCAAACTGGGGTGAAATTCATTGGCAAACTGATGTTCAAGGTGAAAAGTTAAACCCCCTTTTAACACGCTGCAGTTCCAGTCCAGTTTGGGATACACTGGTTGGCATTCGTTTGGCGTTTCATGCATATACAAGTCACTTTATACATACAGTTGCACTTTTTGGCATTGGCATAACTTCCGTAATTAGTTCACAGTTGAATAAGCAGAGTTAAGACATGCAGCTGAGCATTTTGGATGGTGTAAGAGTATTGATCAGTGGCTTCAGTATATGCAGAAACAGCAAGCAGATTTGCAGATAGCACAGCTGGCTGCACAATGTTGCCATTCAGCATAAGGACGAGTGTAGATTTACACTACTCAAGGACAATGCAGGATCTCAGCTGCTCCCTCTCTCAGTCTCTCTCTCTCTCACACACACACACACAAACACACACACACATACAAAACTCTGCTTTCCTTCTGTATTGAATTCCTCCTTGGACACTCTCTGAAAAGTACTTATTCTAGCTCTACTCCCAGTTAGTCTAGCAGTAGTCAAAAAAGCACTCCAGCTATTGTCCTGTCTAGGAATAGATTCCAACTTCACTGTCCCTTGACTTGGAAGCTGTGCTTCCATTAATGAGGCTAGGATAGCATTTGCCTTCTTTGATGCAACATCACACCATTGGTGTATATTCAACTAATAATAATCAGTAACTCCAAGGTTCTTTTCATACGTAGTACTACTGAGCCAGGCATTCCCCATCCTATACCTGTGCAATTGGTTTTTGTGACTTAAATGTTGAGTTTTGCAGTTGTCTCTGTTGAATTTAATTTTATTAATTTCAGCCCAGTATTCTAGTTTATTAGGGTCCTTTTGAACTCTGTTCCTATGTTCCAGTGTATTGACTATGCTTCCCAGTTTTGTATTATACACAAATTTGATAAGAATTCCCTCCACCCCATCATCTAAACCACTGATAAAAAAATACTGAAGGGCATCGGCCCCAGATGCTCTATTTGAGACCTTCTAATTTGAAATGCAGCCACTGATGACAACTCTTTGAGGATGATTTTCCAACCAATTCTGGATCCATCTGATGGTGTTTCCATCTATTCCATATTTAATCAGTTCACTAACCCAAATATCATGAGGAATATCATGAAGAAACCTGATCAAAACCTTTGCTGAAATCCAGATAAATGACATACTCTGCGTTTTCTTCATCTACTAAACTAGTGACCCAATCAAATATGTATATTTTAGGTAAGTTTGGCAGGATTTGTCCTTGACAAATCCATGCTGGCTCCTGCTGATCATTGCATTGTCATCAGGATACTTGTGAATAGACTCCTGTATAATCCATTCTAAAAAACTTTTCCTCGTGTTGAAGTCAGATTGACTGGGCAGTAATTTCCTGCAGCTACCACTCCCAACCCCTCTCTCTTTCTCTCTGCTCCATCACCTCTTTCCTTCTTTCTCTTCTCCCTGCCTGCTGCTTCCTTACTTGTTCTGTTTTTTTACCCTTCTCTCAAGTAAGAAAGAGATGGTAGTGAGATGGACTCTTGAACAACAAGGTGGCTAACTGGTTGCCACAACTTACTGCAAATCAAAGGACCAAGAATCATAGAATCATAGAGTTGGAAGAGGCCACAAGGGCCACTGAGTCCAGCCCTCTGCCATGCAGAAATACACCACCAAAATATTCCCAACAGATGACCACCCAGCCTCTGTTTAAACACCTCCAAAGAAGGAGACTCCACCACACTCCAAGGCAGCGCATTCCACTGCCAAACTGCTCTTACTGCCAGGAAGTTCTTTCTACTGTTTAGATGGAATCTTTTTTCCTGAAGTTTGAAGCCATTGCTCTGTGTCCTAGTCTCTGAAGCAGCAGAAAAAAGGCTTGCTCCATCCTCCCTATGACACCCCTCCAAATATTTAAACATAGCTAATATGTTGCCTTTTAACCTTCTCTTCTCCTGACAAATTGGACCATCATTGTGGTTTGTGTGAACTCTTCTTTAGCAACAGTGGAAGCGTGCCACTGAAGGACCATAGAGCTAATGACAGCACTGGATCAGGAAGAAAAGGTCCAGGCTTCTTTTCAATTTAAAATGGTGCATGGGTTCAGCCTTTACTTAGCTGGCACAGGACTTTGCAGCACATCTCCCTCCCTTTCCTTGTTGGGAACGGTCCTTGGGGGTTGCAGCACCCTGGACTGTCCCTCCACAGTCCAGTATTCATAGCACCAGTGAAAAGGAAAACATTCACACCTTACTAATTACAGCAGGAAAATGTCTAGCACATGCTTGAAAAATCAAGTTGAGACGAATGTGTGTTACAAGTGCTCAGCTGCGACTGACTCCTGCTCCCTAATATAAAATTACATTTCTGGACAGTGCGCACTGGTAGATTTGAAGCTATGAATCCAAGATGGCTTCTAACTCAAATTCGCTTTTTCCTCCCCCTGCCTCCAATTCTATTCTGCTCTGTACAATCATGCTGAATTGATACATATGGTGTGTGTAGAAAGAAAGGGAAAGAGTGATGAAAAACAAATTCCATAAATAACTGTTCCACCATTCTATTAGTCTAAACCTGTCCTGAAAATCTTGCCGTTATAGCCATTAACCAATTTGTTACTGGTGTCTGTGCAATATACTGGAGCTTATGGCACACACCACCTGGCACCATTAATAACCCCATTCACTGAATGCTTCATTATTACCATTCTTGGTGTAAAAAGTGACCCCAAACTTACAGGTGTAGTTTAATGAGGCACATGTTGCAGCCAGATGTCCTACCAAGCAGATATCACATATACATCTTTGTCTGCGAATAATCTTGAAATATTCATTAAAGTTATATTCATAAGATCAGACTTGTAACTGGCATCCTGATATTAAACCTCGTTTGGAACAGATGGGGGAGGGAGAAATACCCTACCATGGAATAATATATTCCACATTCTTGCCATTTAATTTTATTTTAAAATAATTATCAGACTGCAAATATCCAATGCCAATTTTCAGTTTTCTTTTATATCTCACCATTGGCAAAACTGCCATTAATCTGGCAGCAACACAATGCCACAGAGTGATGATGGAATTCATAAAAATGGCACTGTGGCAAATGAATATTAACTCAAGCACGCAAGATTTAAGTACCGTCCAACCTCATTAATTTACAACAGCAGTTTTATGCAATAATCATAACATACCATAAATTGCACATTAGGTGCCTTTATATAATTAATTTATCGAATGTATTCTGCACATGATGAGTGAATGTGAAAATGGAGAGCGTTATGTCAGTTACACCCACAAAAGAACTTGTTTGAAGCTATGCAAATGAAGGACCAAAACATCTGACAATGCAAGTTATAATAGTTCCAGTAAAATTTAAGCAGAGATTTTTAGCTGGAATCAGAATGGAAAATTTGTGCGAGAAGCAGCTTCTATATGTGATCCCCTTGGGACTTGCACATGTTGACTGGACATGGATCTCCATCTGTGCTGCTATGTTCATTCATGCACAAAGCATTAGCTGCAGCACCTTTAGCACGCAGTGGATGAGAATACATACTGCCATCCTAATTGCCAAGGAATGGGAACAAACATCCAGAGAGGCACCTACAGACTAGACACCTTGCCAGCAGAAGGCAGTTGCTTTTCTGCAGCTTGACAGAAGATGGTACCACTGTGCTCCCCGGCAGCACAATGCCCCATTTCAGATGGCTTGCAGCAACCAATTCTGTAGAGATTGACCTGGACCTATGGCCTATGGTTTCTGTGTATGGCCTATGCCTCCTCATTCTGAACTGTTCTTGAACTGCATTACTGCTTGACTTCCTCCTTGCATCCAGCCCTGAGATGTTCCCAATCATTATACCATCTCCTATGTTGCTGACCATAATTTCAGAACACACAACACACCCGTAGAAGCAAAAAACAAAAACAAAGCAAAAGCAAAAACAAAAACAAAACAAAACCACACAGGCCACCAACTGATCAAGTTGTTCTTTATGTTGTGTGCCTTCAAGTTGTTTCCAATTCATGGTAACCCTAAATTGATCTTATCGCAATGTGCCACTGGGTGAAGAAAAAGAAGAAGGAGAAGAAGAAAAAGAAATGTCCACTGGGTTTCCATGGCCAAGCAGTGAATCAAACCCTACTCTCCAGGGTCATAGTCAGTGCTCAAACCATTATACCACTCTGGTTTTATGATCAAAATGACTGAGTGGAATAAGGGCAGAGGCCTTTGAATTATTGTTGAAACAGTTTGTATCTTTCATATCTTTGTTGTTATTTTCTTAAATTTATCTTGCCACTAGTGCAGCTTGCAGCACACTGTAACAATGCACATAGATAGGCTGGACTGAGGGTGGATAGGCTGGGCCACCAATGGATCAGGGCTGCCAGAAGCTCCCTGCCCTTTCTCCAATCCCCGTTATGGAAAGAGGAAGCAGTGAGAACAAGAATGCAGTGGCGGTGGCAGCAGCTCTGGTAATTTTTGAATACCAAGAGAGAAGAACTTCACCACTGTCATCTTCCCATCATGCTTTCTCCCTAGCAGGCAAGGTACAGAGGTAGATCTTGTGTGTAGGAGCATGCCTACACATGTAAGGACCATTCCATGGATGCCTTGCATTGAGAGCTATCCTTAGAGCAAAGACACTATGCGAAGGATGGCTTGGAATATTGCCAGTGCTGTGGCACAGGCAATTTTACTGGCCAGCCCTCTTACATTGCCTTCACTTCATAGACACCCCCAAAGCCAACTATTCACGGAAAGGATAGGCAGCTTTGAACCAGCCATCTCCTCTTCCACTGTTGCTGACATTACTTTCATGGTTCTCTGAATACAGAGACTGTTAAATTGTCATAGAACAGTCCATCTTGTGGTCACTTTACCATGATAGGATCCTGGCCTTTGTCTGTCAGACTACAAATTCCAGTTTAACTACACAAACATATTCTCTTTGGTCCAAAAAAAGGATGCAGAACTTCAACTCACTGCATAGAACATTCCTTGGTCCTCTCTATAACACTCTACCCTAATTGGCTCCAGCAAATCTCACATATCACAACAGCAGGTATATAAGATACAGGTTAAGAAGTTTGCCTAATTATCGTCATTGTGACCATTTGGCCTCATTTTTTTCCCATTATGGTAATCAGTTGCTACTTGGTAAGTGTGAATTTACCAAGTTCCCCTTGATTCAGTTGATCTCTAGCAGTTGGTACCAATAATTAGAGTTAAGACAGGGATGGCCAAAATGTGGCCTTCCAGACTACTGGACTACAGTGACCAGCAATCCTGGCCAGCATAACCAACGGTGAGGAATGCTGAGAGTTGCCATCCAAGACTATATGTAGGGCCACTCTTTACCCTCCTTTAATTTAGCACAGAAGATGCAAACCACATGATGTGGTAAGTGTGCAGGATGGCTATACAATAACTGCACATGCATCTGATGTGGAGACAGGTGTGCTCTGTGGCACAATGCATACCCAGGCCCTATGGAGCTGGACTGAGGCCAGTTTGTTTATGGCATTCACCTGTGTCCGCAGATCTGGCATCTGTTATTGGCGGCTCCAAGCCACTGAGCTACGGGAAGCTACAAATGCCGGTATATTAAAAATGTTAAGAGGCAATAAAAATAAATACATATGTGAATACTTATGCTCAAAGTATTCCTTTTTAAGAAAGAAAGAAAGAAAGAAAGAAAGAAAGAAAGAAAGAAAGAAAGAAAATTTGAGTCTGAACAAGTGGAGTTGAATAAACTGTTCATTTAATTATGGTAAAAAAAGAACGAAAGCAGGGGGGAGTTCAGTGCTTGGTTGGTATGATTCCTACCCCCCAAAGGACAGAATACTTATGAAATTTAGGGATCCATTTAGCATGCTGCTTTGGTTTGAAGAGGTATGGATTTACATGTGTTAAGTGCTCCTACAAATCTCCTTTACCCTTTCTTGGAAAAGGGCAATACAACAATAATTGTGAAATTTATGCGTCAAGACGTCTGTACGGTAGAGCTGTGTAAATCCAAGACAGAACTAAGTGCAGACAACTATCTGCATCTACATTTTATCCGTTAACCATCTTTCCCTAAAAAGCCGATTATTCCCACTATCTGTCTAACAGAGCCACTGCTGGCACACACTCAACTGTATGCCTCCATGCCTGCTTGCTATACCTGGCAAGGGGGCTTTGAAGTTCAGAAAGCTTGTATTCTTGTGCTTTACAGGTAATAAAATTTAATTACGGAGCTAGCCTATAAAACTGTGGTCCTAATGAGCAGTGAGCTTATAACAGAGAGTTGTAATAATGTTTTTACATGAGACAACAGCTATACTGAGGCTGGTGTAAAGGAGCGAGCATGTAGATTTTTAAAAATACACTTATGTGAGTCTCTGTCTAACAGCCTTTACAGAGGCATTTCTACAGCTATCTTAAATTTTTGATCATGTGAAAAGGATAATCAAAGCACTTTTTTTTTTACTATCTCCCCTTTCTTAGTTTAGATGCCAAGAAAAAAGAGAGTGGGAGTAGTTTGTCTTGAATTTCTCTTGAATTTCCAGACTGTGCTGATATTTGAACTCATGCTCTTAAACACGACACACAGCAATGAGGTCATGTTGCAGGTTCTGCCATTCCTACTGCTATGATTTGAAGTTCGGACTTTCACAAAATGTCCTCCTCATCCTGCTCTCCCCCTGCCCCACCATAGCTCTATAAAGTTTTTCTCAACATTCCATTCCAAGCAATGTCAGAAGGCAGCTTCTCTACATAGTGATGATGTTAAAGTTGGTGCTAATTGCTATTTGTTTACTCCTCTCCTTAGAGACCTTCATATAAACTACCAGAAACTCTCAAATGATCTTTTATGATTTGATAGCACAATCTCAGAGTGCGATGAACTGTCAGGGAAGGAGACACTTGTGATCTTATCCTATGTGCCACAGATAGCCTGGGAAACAGAAAGATGGAGAGAAACAGTTTGTTTGTTCTGTCTTCTGATATCAGTAACAGATATTTCTCCAGCCTGACCCTAGTACATACTGATGCATTTCATGTTTTGCTTTTCAAAGGGGCAAAGACTTATTCCTACTTGTATAATATTGCTGTACGCAGCTCTCTGATTTCCCCAAAAGATTTATATCTATTTTTTTTATCAGCAATAGAAGCTGAGCATGTGGGCAATGCACTATAAATTTGGGTGATTTGCATCATCATCATCATCATCATCATCATCAATCTTTATTTATATGCCACTTTTTTTCCTAGTAAGGAATCAAAGCAGCTTACAGTAATTTAAAAAGAAGCATAGTTAAAAATCATGGAATACAAAAGTTAAAACACAAATTAATCACAATCAAATAAGAATTAAAGTTAAAATACATAATTTTAACACAAACATTAATAAATTCTGCATAGTTAACTGCATAGCCAGCACCTTTCATCAGCAGACCATAATCACTTATCAAATGCTTGTCGAAATTAAAATGTCTTTGCTTGCCTATGGAAAGAAGGTAGGGATGGTGCCAATCTGACTTCTCTGGGAAGAGAGTTCCAGAGCTTGGGGGCAGCCACTGAGAAGACCCTCTCCTATGTTCCCACCAGATGCATCTGTGAAGGTGATGGGACAGAAAGAAGGGTCTCCCCAGCAGATCTCAAAGCCTGGACTGGTTCATAAGGGAGAATACGGTCTTCAAATAACTTAGGCCTGAGCTGTGTAGGGCTTTAAAGGTCATCACCAGCGCTTTGAATTGTGCCCAGAAACAGACCAGTAGCCAGTGGAACTGTTGCAACAGAGGGGTTGTGCGATCCCTGTAGCCAGCCCTAGTTAACAATCTGGCTGTGGCACTTTGGATCAATTGAAATTTCTGAACAGCATTAGTTCCCCCACAAGCAAACATCATGTATTGGAATATCCCTTGGCCTAAGCCAACTGCATTTGAACTGCCAGTCAGTGGCAGCTGGTGGCTGTGATGGCAGTGTGGTGGTTAAAATACTCTGTGTTGTAGCTATTTTGCAGATAGGGTTCACAATCTTGGACAGCTCCTTTAAAGTTCAGAATAAATCATGGAGCTGGTTCACCACTGAAATTACATGGAAGCCACAAAGTGCTACTGCTACTGATTTTTTCTCTTCTTCTCTAGAACAGACACATGCAGGGAAAGGAATGTAGCTCTTTCTCCCACTGATAAGTGTATAGAGCAGCTTGTTACTAATGGACAACAGAACCTCTCAGGAAAGCATCTTCTAGTGTTTAGAATCTACCAAGGAAGCACATAGTGGACCCTCTAGATCTGTGACCTCTGGTTCTGCAATTTCCATCAATTTTGGAATGCTGCATCCTATACATGAAATGGTGGTAACATAAATGCACACATATTGCCACCATTTTATAATATGGGACACAATCATTTGTGTTTTTTGCCATTCGTGGGGTGTCCTGGAACCAAACTCCCACAGATATGGAGGTTCTACAGCAAGGCTTTCCAAATGGTGTGCCATGACACATTAGTGTGTTGCCTGAAGTGTATTATATGTGTCAACTATAATCTTGGAAACATATGTTATTATTTATAAGTCATATATTTTTTAAAATATATGAAAGGTTTTCATGAGATATGTTGTGTCCCCATACATTTTGTTATTACAATTTATGTATGTGTCTGTATCTCTTATAAGGGGTTAGTTTAACCTCCAGTTTGCTAGTAAAACTGAATTACTGTGTCGTGAAATGACACATGTCTAAAAATGTGTGTCACCAACATGAAAAGTTTGGAAAGCTCTGTTCTACAATATTTGAGTATTGTATCAAACAGAAGATTAGAGAAACATTATCGTTAATCTGGCTTTATGTTTTCTATTCAGGTATATGGCACTGTATCTTACAACCTATGTAGTGTTCCTTCCTTAGTTGACTATATGTCAATGTGCCATAGTCTGAATAATTATTTAATATTACGCTTAAGCTTTTTCACATCCTCTCAGAATGCCTTATAACATATAATTTGAGCCACTTGCTCAAGTAATCAGCTGTCCATTCTCCTTTTCCTCCTCCTCCTTCCTTAACACACTGCAATTCTACCCAACTGAGATAACTTTCATTTTTTCCAATTCTTTATTTATATAGTTGTTTATATTTATTACATATTATATAGTCCATGTGTGTGTATAAATAAATAACATGTATATTATATTTATTATGTATTTATATTACAGTCAGCGCTCCACATTTCCTGAGGTTGCTAACCCTCAAAAAAGTGGAAAAATCACAAATATCAAAATGTGTGTGTGTCGGGGTTCCCTCCATAATTAGATGGGATAGTATTGTGGATGGGATACGTAGTTGTTTAGAAGCTTGTAACACGTATTCAAAGCAGTTAGATTGCCTCGCTTGCAGCTGCTAATTGTAGTAACATTCCTAAGGCACCGTTAAGAAAACATCCAGTGTTCCTACCAGATAGTTACCTGGAAACAGCTCAGAGGCTAGGGATGCAAGGTCATCTGTAATTGGATTGTGGGAATACAGGGAGTGCTATAATCTGCTGTCTCTGTAAGCTTTCTTAGTTTGAATTACTGAAGTCACCGTACTCTGTTCATGCTCAAGAATAAAGCTTGCTTTTGCATGGTTGTTCCGTGTGTTTGAATCTGTTCCTGACAGAGTAATTCAAACTCACTTTGACCTGCAATATGCACCAAACCAGTGAGGAGGAAGGAATCCCCTACCCCACGGATGAAGAACAACCTGATAAAGAAGGCACTGATCGTGAGCTGCCTGTGGATGTTAAGCCTAAGGTTCGACTCTCCCTCCCCGATAAAACCCGGACTGGAGGACAGGCCTGGGCCTGGGGACAGAGAATTACAACCAGTCACCATCACCGTCGTCGAGCCTCCAGACGGGATGCATCAGTACATGACTTGGACCTGATGGAAGAACTTATGGCAAAAGAAGAGGAAGTGGAAAGACAAAAGGAAGAAATCTCACAACTGAAAGCTCTGCTGCATGACTGGTGATTGATGGCTCCACGACTCGGCAGAACACCAGCCAGAGAGCAAACTGCCGCAGACGCTGGGTTGCCAGAGCCTCCCGGCTTGCAGCCTCCCCCACCCCCAGTGGCTGCCAGGCCTTTCCAAGAGCTTAAAGCGTCTTTTGATGGGAATGGGCAAAAGCTGTCTTTCTTCCTCAACATGGTTTCACACTATATGATTGATCATGGGAATAGTTTCCCAGACAATGCTGCCAGGATTAGATACATCAGCCAGCGCCTGAAGGGGGAAGTGGCCGATTGGGTATCGAATCTTTATGATGTCCGCACCTCTGAAACAGCCGACCTGCATCTTTTCATGAACCAACTCAGAGAAAGGTTTGAGGATTCTCACTTGCAAGAGAAAGCAAAAACCCAACTGAAAAAACTGAGACAAGGAAAAACCGACGTTGCGGAATACTCCAGAGAGTTCTGAAGATTAGCAGCAAGGGTGCCTGAATGGCGAGATGACATGCTTAAGGAATTTTATAAAGATGGGCTGAACCCTGTGATTCTAGAACGCTGCTTGAACCAAGGAGATCCCAACAGCCTGCTAGGATGGATAAAGCTGGCTGTGGAAGTCGAGAGTATCTTGGAATCCATGCAACTGACCCGGCCAGAGGCAAGCTCAGGAGGCTGGAGGTTAGAAACCTGCACCACGCAAGACTACTTTCTTGAACAGTGAGGAGAAAAAGAAGTGTCTGCGAGAGGGAAGTTGCTTCATCTGTGGAAAAAGGGTTCACATAGCCAATGATTGCGTCAGGGCTAAAGCACCTGTTGAAATGAAGGTAACACCACCCAGTGCCAAAACTTCATCACGCAAGCCAGACACCCTGAAATCAACTAACAAAACAAAGGGGACAGCCGGTGGAACATGTGAGGAGGATGATAGCTCCCCATCCACTTTGGATTCTGACAGCGATAGCGAAGACTGGGAGACCACTGGATCAGCTGATGTAAGTACAAAAAATCTAAACATGTGTTTACAATTGTTTCCCTGGTAGGGAAAGATGGCAAAATACGAATTTGCAGGGGACTAATTGACTCAGGCTGCTCAAAGAGCCTATTGTACCCCGCGTTAGCTAAAGAGCTCGAGGTGCAATTTGAGCCCCTGAAGAAAGCCATCAGATGGACTCAGATGGATGGAAATCCAATGGCGGGGGGACTAGTAAAGCAAAGCACACTTCCCATCCCCATTCGTGCGGGTACATATGGGGAAAAATTACATTTTTTGGTGCCTGCTTCTGTGAGTTTTCAAGTCGTGCTCAGGATTGATTGGCTTTGGAAAAACAATCCTGTTATTGACTGGACAAATGGGTTGTTAAACGCAGCCACTAAACCAGGCTTGGCACCCAAAGAAAACACCTCCCTTCTCCCGGCACTATCGTTAACCCCTGAGGAGCTCCTTAAGATTCCTCCACATTACCGTGACTTGCAAAAGGCATTTGAACAGAACGAAGCAGACAAACTACCTCCTCATAGAGACTTTGATTGCAAGCTCAAATTGATAGATGGAGCTAAGTTTCCAAAACCTAAAATTTACCCAATGAACAGACAAGAACTCACAGCATTGAAATCATTCCTAAACAAAAATTTGCAACCCGGATTTATTAAGCCATCAACAGCCCCCATTGCTAGTCCAGTGTTCTTCCGTAAGAGGAAAGACCCAAACTCAGAACCTAGGTTGATTGTGAATTATAACCTGATTAATCAAGCAATTCTGCCAAACATTTACCCAATTCCTCTTATTAAATCTGCGCTGGACCAATTGATAAAGGGTAAATACTTTACAAAACTTGACCTCAAAGAGGCTTTTCACAGAATTTGCATGGATCCAGAAAGTGAGTGGCTGCCTACCTTTTCCACCCCCCAAGAAACTATCAGTGGACAGTATTGCCCTTTGGATTACAATCTGGTCCAGCAGTGTTTCAGATGTTCCTGAATTCCATACTTCAGAATTTGTCGTATGAAGGAGTGGTGGTTTACTTGGACGATATTCTTATATATGCTGAAACACTGGAGACACACATATCTTTAGTTAGAACTGTGCTTCAGTGACTTATTGATGATGGGCTTGTGGTTAACCTCTCTAAATGTGAATTTGACACGCAAACTTTTGACTACCTTGGCTATCAAGTTCATCAAAACACCTTGAACATGGATCCTGCCAAAATTGAAGCTATTGTTAATTGGCCTGCACCTAGAACTAAAAAATTCCTTCGGTTTGGAAACTTCTGTCGTAACTTTATAGAAGACTTTGCAGCCATTACATTGCCACTTACTAACTTGCTTGAAAAACCAAAAGGTTCAAAATTTCCTCATGCCAATCAAATCAATTGGACCCCTGAGTGCCAGACTGCCTTTGAATCCCTCAAAAATAAATTTACCTCTGAGCCTCTCCTATTGTTCCCTGACACTTCTAAGGAGTTTATAATTCAGACTGATGCCTCAGACTTTGCTATGGGTGTGGTGCTCCTTCAAAAAGACTCTGATGGTAACCTGAAGCCTTGCACCTTCATTTCTAAGAAATTTTCTCCGGCTCAAGCCCACTGGCCTATTTGGGAAAAGGAGGTCAAAACTATACATTTTGCTCTTTCTTCCTGGCGCCACTTGCGTGAAGGTGCTCAGGTTCCATTTCAGGTTTGGACTGATCATCGCAATTTAGAGGCTTTACGAACTGCTAAAAAACTAACACCTAAACAAGCCCGATGGGCTGAATTCTTTCAACGCTTCAGGTTTAAAATTGTTTTCAAACCTGTCAAGAGCAACACTCCTGCAGACCTGCTTTCGCGGCTTCCCTGCCACAGGCGTCATCCACCCGCAGCCCCTTCTCACAAACCATTATTTCCTCCTGAAGCTTTCGGTTTGCAAGTCTCTACTTGGGCTCTCAATAAGGCACGCTTCTCTGCTTCTTCGTTGCTTGACTCTGCTTTGCAGCACCAAATTAAAACTTCTTGCCCTAATGACACTTGGCTCGCCTCCCACAGAGATTCTGTCACCTGGGTTGATGGACTGCCTTTCTGTGGGTCCAAAATTTATGTACCCTCCTTTCGTTGGGCCAAAATCCTCCGCAGGCACTGTGATACCAAGCCTGAGGGACACTTTGGATTTCTTAAAACTTTGCACTCCATATGCAAACTCTTTTACTGGCCAGGACTTACTAAACAAATTCAAGATTACATTAGAAGCTGTTCTATTTGTAACACCTGTAGATCTAACACCACTAAACCTCAGGGGTTGCTTCAACCACTTCCCGTCCCTGCAAAGCTGTGGGACATTATTTCGTGGGATTTCATTGTTGTCCTCCCGTCCTCCCGTTTCATGCTATTTGGATTGTCACTGATCATTTTTTGAAGCAGTCTCACTTTGTGCCCATCAAAAAAGTCCCTACTGCTGAAAAATTGGCTGACCTCTTCATTTCTCAAATTTGGAGACTTCACGGCCTACCTTCCACCATCATTTCTGACAGTGACCCTGTCTTCACCTCTAAATTCTAAACTGCTTTGCTCATGGCCCTGGGCATCTCTCAAAAACTTAGCGCCGCCTATCATCCACAAACAGATGGGCAGACTGAACTGACCAACCAAACTCTTGAGCAATATTTATGCTGTTTTGTCAACTCTAATCAGAATAATTGGGCCTCCCTTTTGCCTTATGCTGAATTTGCCTTCAATTTAGCTTTGCATTCTTCCACTGGCATGACTCTGTTTGAAATTGTTTCTGGAACCAACCCCAAACCTTTTCCTGGCCTGCCAATCTCTCTTCCCGATTCCTCACCCCCCTCACTCAACTCTTGGATTACAAATATTTCCTCTGCTTGGAAGTATGTTTCTAAATCTCTCGAGACTGCTAAAGCATCACACAAATGCTTTGCTGACAGAAAACAACTTCCCAACCCTTCGTTTAGCCCCAGTAATCTCGTTTACCTTTCTTCCAAGAACATTTCTACAACTGTCCCCTCTAAAAAAACTGCCCCCTAAATAACTTGGGCCTTTCCCTATCAAGCGGGCCATCAACAATGTGACTGTTGAGCTTCTGTTGCCTCCCTCACTAAAAAACATTCACCCTGTTTTCCATTCCAGCTTACTGCTGGAATGAGCTCCTTCGAATTCCTGTTCACCGCCTGAGGCTCCAGTGTTCCCTGATGCTCCTGCTCCTTGATCCTGATTTTCTGATTGTTCTGCTGCCATTTTACTCTGTTATTTCCCTTCCCACCTTGTTCCTGTTTTCTTCCTTTCTCCCCGTTCCTCCCCCTTTTTCCCTCATTTTCTTGGTTTTTTTCTTTTTTTTTTTTCCGGGACAGGCAGGATGTTGGGGTTCCCTCCATAATTAGATGGGATAGTATTGTGGATGGGATATGTAGTTGTTTAGAAGCTTTTAACATGTATTCAAAGCAGTTAGATTGCCTTGCTTGCAGCTGCTAATCGTAGTAGTTCTGTGTGTTTGAATCTGTTCCTGACAGAGTGTGTGTGTGCATGTGTGTGTGTCTGTGGGAAAGGAGCTGTGGCATGGGAAGAACGGGCACCCAGGCTCCAAAGTAGGTCAGGAAAAGGAGAGGAAGGGGAGATGGGTCAGCATGGTGTCCCTATACTTCCTCTTACATACCCATGCCCTAGCTTAGGTGTGGGGGACATGAGGAAATGGTTTGTAGTGCTGAGAAATTGAGCCGCTAGCCATCCTTAGCTGGCCAAGCAGCTGGTGGTGGTGGAGGAGGATGGCTCGGGACTGAGTATAAAGGGCTGCACAGCCTGATTGGATCTGCTGTGAGGGAAGGTTCCCCTGGAAAAAGAGTACCTGAGTGGGCAGGGGTTGAAGAAACTCACAAATAATCACATCTGAGAAAGTCAAACTCACAAATGTGGAGGGCCAACTGTATGTATATATTCATTTGTGTGTGTGTAGTATTTATATTATTATTTATATATTATTTATAACTGTCTGTTCTTGTTCTTATCCATCACCAGTTTTATAACCACTCTGATCATACATCAAGCGTCTGACTTTTGAAAGGGGAAAAAAAGCAGCTGGGGCGGGGGGCCATCAGGAATGACATTACAATGTGTACTTCAGAGGGAGTTAACTCTATCCCTAGTATAACATTACTGATGGAAAATATGTCTCAAAGTTACTATTCCCACTGATCACCCTAAGTTTTCTTCTTTTGAGGTACCTAATTTAGGTAAGGAAAGTCACCCATTGTTACGAAACAGAGATTTAGCAATTCTTACCATTCTTGCAAATCACCCAGAGTTATAGCAGTGTGATACCACTTCAGCTGTCATGTTTGATGGTGTGCTTAGAATTTTCTGTTAGAGAGTTCTAGCATGATAATTCAGGAGACTGGAATAGAACTCTATAGGGGAGAATTTTAATTACCTCAGTTGACTACAAATTTTATGGGAGCCATGGCAGTTAAAGTGATATCAAACTACTATAGCTGTGTTATGTTGCTCAGAGATCTACCATCAGGTGCTGGTTGATTTTGTGTACACCTTTGAGCTGGAGCACATATATTTTATTTTTTGATAGTGGTCAGACTTTGGAAAGCTCACAAACAAGGTGAAGATTATATCCCATAGTGAATTGGAATTTCTATTTTGTTTCTATTTCTATTTTTTTCTTGGTTCTTGGTTACTGATAAGACATATCCTCTGTAAATTTGTCTAGAAGACATGAAACTTGATTACCATTGCCATGTCATGTGGTTAATGAAATAATTTCTTATCTGCTGTTCTTTCAACTGCCGTGAATCTACTGTCAGTCAAAATCACTGAATGGCCAAGATTTGTCTTTCTTTCTTTCTTTCTCCCTCATCCTCTTCTACATACACATAGCCCTTGGAAGCAAAACATTGAGCCTAAACCATCTGGAGCATCTTCTGTCAGAATCAGTTTCAAATGGATGAGAATTTTACCAAAGTGCAACTGTTGAACAACTTCTCCCTTCATTTCATTGGGAATGACACTAGCAAATTCATCAGTAGGCCATTTAAATTAAAAGGGAACAAGACCATCTTTCCAACTGCAAAGCAGCTTCTGTTAAGTCTCCATTTTACATGGCAACCATCACTGGAGTCAGAAGGATTAGCTATGATAAGTAACAAATAAAGGCACACCAGAGCCATTTAGAGGTTAGAAATTCAATCTTATCTTACAGGGTCCTGTCTGATAGGTTTGAAGTTACAGTAGACATTTGCTGTTATTGCTTAACAAAGCTATTTGCTTTCAACTTGTTTGGGTTCACATTCCCTGATGTTACTGGTGCCTTGTTGCACGTTATCAGACACATATTTGTTCACATCTGATAGGTTTCTGTTATTTTGATGAGAAGGTATCCTAACAAATGAGAATTCTAATCCTGTGTTGGAGACATGCCTGTCTCACTCTTACATTCCTGGGATGACCCTATTATGAGGTGTGAGCAGAATTTTGCTTTGTGAGGCATCTACTGCTCCTGCTTGGCTATCTTCTTAGGAAAATTGGCCCCTGGATGCTTTGAAGTTGCTCAACAGGTAGCAGTCCAAACAATGCTGCTTCTGCCCCAAAACCAAGCCTGAAGGCAGCCTGAAAGAGATCCAACAAATCAGACAGGAATTCTTAGAACTGGGTTGCTACCACATAATTAATATTCCATAATTAACTTATGGAATACATTCCCACTAGATGAGATGACAGTCACTAGCTTAGGTGGCTTTTAAAAAGAAATAGACACATTGACAGAGGATAGAATTACTCTCAGAGACACAGGATATATTAGTCATGCAATAGGTCAGTAGCAACTCCATATGCAGTGACAGTATGCCTGGACCCATGGAAGATCCACTCCTTTTGCACTGTATACTGAATACCTTTGAAAAAATTATTTAAGCAGAAGTGACTGGGAAGAACTACATAAAAGCAATTATAGAAATGCAGAAATGTGTATATAGATCAACAATCTTAATCTTCACTCCTATAAAAACTTGTCTGAGAATAAGCTCTGCTGGACTCCATGGGGCTTGCTTTTGAGTAGACGTGTATACTATTGACAATTAATTACAAGCAGCCGCTGCTTATCTGGGATATATGAGCCAAACAGTATATTGCATCCAAGCATTCTAGTCCAGTGATTTATGAGTTGAGGGAATGCTGGGGTTCTTTGCATGCTGATGAGAGATCCCTCAGTTCAAACAATGTAAAACTTACCCACCATGACCAATCATCCCCAGCTTTGTGCAGACTCAAAAGAATGCTGGGAATGCTAAGTGGCATCTGGAGTTTGAAAGGGACCATTGATTTGTGGTAGCCCCCATGCAAAAGATCCAAGGTTAAATCGACAACATCTCCAGATAAAAGAGTAAGGGAGCAATGATAAGAAAGAGCTGTGCCTAGAAAATCCTAGACAATTGCTGTCAGAGATTACTGAGCTACTTGGGCAAAAAGTCTGATCTGGTATAAGGTAGCTTCTTAAATCTGAATGTAGATGAGATGATCATGAGATCCAACAGGTCTATTGGTGTCCAAGGTGAAATGTACCCTAAAAATGCCCCCAGAATCCTATTCAGTAATTCTATGTCACAGGCTGAACCAAGGGCAAAATTCTGAGGTGAGCCAGGATCTTCAGACCAAGAGATTCATGAAAAATCACTAATCAGAAATAAGACACAAGTCAGAACGAGAGATGAAGGTAAGGTAAGATGAAACCAGGAGGAACAAGCCAGAAGTCACAACCAACACTAGCCAAATAACATGGTAATACAAGATAATGCAGGAAGACCTGTTTGCTCAAGCAAGACTCAACTCGAAGAGCTGGAGAATCCAGAAGGTACCTCCTTCCAGGGTGTGAAGAAAGTTGAAAACTTCCATGTGCATTTCAGTGTTTGCCACATAAGGGAGCTCCTGCTGTTTCTAACAAAAGCATCAGTGTATAAGAGTGAGCATACCTAAACACAGATTGGTAGAAAATGTAGACATAGTTCATGTACCTCATCTCCACAGCATGAAGAAGAAGCTGAATTTCCACTAGGCTTGCTGCTGTGATGAAGGTGTGATGATATCCTTCTTGTCTCTAATCTTGGAGAAAACGCTTTGGGAATTCCACAGAGGAGGCTGGAGGCTGGGCAAGAATTAGATAAACAAGCACACATAAAGAACGGGAGAAAGAGGAAAATCTCTCTTCCAATCCACCTGATTGCCACCTCAACACCAACAACAGAACTTGAGGCAAAGCACAAGGCAGGCACAAACCATCACTTGAACCACACGGCATTCCTTCTCCATCATTTAGAGAGGCCACAATCCATAACAAAGCAATTTGACAGTAACTTTAAAAACTACAGTTACTCTACAAAAGGAGTGACATTACACAAACACAGTGGCCATTTCCACACTACACTGTTATAGTGCTATTCCACTTTCAACATCCTATGGAATCCTGGGATTTGCCATTTAGGGCGGGGCATTTAGAATTCTCAGCCAGAGAGCTCTCTGGCCTGAGTAAACTACAAACCCCAGAATTCCACAGGATGTTGAAAGTGGAATGAATGCAATAATAAGAGCTATAACAGGGTAGGGCAGAAATGGCCAATGTAATGTAGTTCCCTCTTTCTCATGAGAAAAAGGAATGAATGATAGTAATTAATTATTTCTAATTCCAAGCTGTGCACATACCCTCAAAGGCCCCTCCCTAAACTGCAAACCCCAAGATTCTATAGGATGTTGAAAGTAGAATAATAGCAAGCTAGTGAAGAAATGGTCCAAGTTTAAAAGATTAGAATCATTTTAAAACCATGAACACTACCGTTCTGAGATAAATTAGAGAGGCCCAAAGGCTTTTAGTCCTCATTTAGTCCCCTAAATGAAACTAGCATTGGATCCAGTTGCAAGGGGAGAGCAGTCCACAACTGAGCTGCCATAACTGAAAAGGCCCTCTGGCACATCTTCATAGATTTTATTGAGCATACTGAGAGGATATGGAGGAAGACTCTCCATTCTTCCCATGGGCCACATTCATCCATGGACTATAAGGCCCACCAACTCTCTCAAATCCCAGAACTATTTGTGAAAGCCCCCTGCCCAACATCCTCTGCTAGAGGGCAATTTTACCACACAGGAAATGGCTGGCCTATATTAGACATAGCTGGGAAAGGGGGCAGCATTTTCAGAATTTTTTTTTTAAATGTT
Source organism: Cyclura pinguis (assembly GCA_030412105.1). Classification (NCBI taxonomy): domain Eukaryota; kingdom Metazoa; phylum Chordata; class Lepidosauria; order Squamata; family Iguanidae; genus Cyclura; species Cyclura pinguis. Next base: position 336,660,989 of record CM059600.1, read on the forward strand.
ATTTACTGGGAAAAAAAATGTGGGAGGAAGTGAGGAGGTTCAGCACTTTTGGGTCTCATAGGGGGCTTGTGCCACCTTCGGACGTCATGTAGTTACTAAATGTGGTGTTTGTGCATATATGGGTGTGCACATGTAACTTCCAACTATAGAAAAGAGCATCAGTTCTGTAGATTGATGCACACACACTCACACAGTCATTTAAACAGCACATGTGCACATGTGCGCACACACACATTATTTAAATGGTAATTTTTTTTGCTTATGGAATAGTTTAACTCCAGATGTGCACCATCAGGCCAATGAGGAGTCATGTTACCCCTTGCTAGGTAAGGAGGGAAAGGGGAAGAATGTATGTCCCCTAGTAGATCTTAAGCTAGCCAAGCAATGGGCCAGCCAGTGGCAGAAGAGGGATGCTACTATATTAATCTACAGCAATTTTTGATTTATTCTTTGCCTCTGAATGAATGCATGACTTCTGAGCAAGGCTGGCTGTCAAACAGTTCCTTGGAGTTTTTCCTAGACTTCCTGCTGAGCTTCTGTCACAGAGCAGCCTGTTGTCAGATGGCAGAGAAGAAGCCCTTTAGATTTCTTTTATGTTGCACCAATATAATTAATTGCCCAACCATTTTAGGTGAATCAAAGCTATCATTTTGCAGATATAACTACCTCAAACTGTTACTAAAGGTTACATTTTCAGTAGCCAAGTCATTCTTTTTTTTTAATTAATCATTTTATTCAAATTCAAATATAAAACAAACAATTATAACTGTCAACTTATGTGAAATATTTCTGATCTTCCACACTGATCTAGATTTCATTATCAATATTTCTTAACGTGCTTAAAATATTGTACTACATTTTAGTGCTATTATTACTTGTTGATTCTTGCATTTCCATCTCCATATTCCCGCTTCATGATATATATCCTGTAGCCCCCTCATAATTTATCTTAAATCATGAATCACAGATTTCCATCTGATGGTACCCAGCAATTACCCATTACAATTTGCCATTCTTTTTGCATCTCTTCGTCTGATTTCCTTTTTAATCTCTGAGAGACCATGTCAGCATTTTTGTTTTCAATCAGTGTACCCCACCATTGTTCTAATGTGGGTATTTGCTGAGTTTTCCACAACTTTGCATATTCAACACGAGCTGTTGTTATCATGTACAGTAATATTCTCCAGTACTTCTTTATACCAGTACCTTCTAATACATCAGTCATATTTAACAAATACAATTCTGGTAACTTAGCAAACTGTACTTTCATTAATGCACATATTTTGTTATGTATTTCAGTCCAATATTTCTTAGCTTTAGGACATGTCCACCACATATGATACATCGTACCGACCTCATTCTGACATTTCCAGCATTGTCCAGTATCTGTATTATAAATCTTTTTTAATTTATCTGGTGTCATGTACCATCTATGAAATAGCTTGTAATAATTCTCTTTCAAATTCTGTGCTACTGTAAATTTCTGTGTTTTTTTCCAGCTCTGCTCCCAAGACTCTAATTGTATTGAATGTCCAATATTTTGTGCCCATGAAATCATCGTTGCCTTTACTGTCTCTTCTTGCCTCTCCTGATGTAGTATTTCTTGATATATTTGGGCAAGTAAATGAGGCGGATTTTCAAACAGCCATTTAATTACTCTAGTTTTCTCCTTAAGTTCAATTCCATATGTTTTTATATCCATCTGAAACCTTTCTGCTAACTGTCTGTAAGGGAACCAACTTAATGTTATTCCCTTTTGTTCTAATTTTTCTCTTGTTTAAGTTGTTGGACGTTGATCTCTCAATTATATCGTCATATCGCAACCATTTGTCTGTGTCCGTCCATCTGCCAAAAAAACCCTCTTGCGGTGAGACTCAGGTGGGGAGCTGCCGTATGTTTTTAGTTTTATAATCCTCCCAAATTTTCAGAAGCGATTTTCTGATAAAGTGATGTGTGAAGTCTTTATCTATTTTTGCTTTATCATAAAACATGCAGGCATGCCACCCCATCCTCAGGTCTGCTCACTCCAGTGCCAACATTCTCGTGTCTTGTAGGTCTACCCAGTCTTTTATCCACGTAAAAGACGCAGCCTTATAGTATATTTGAAAGTCTGGTAGTCCCATTCCTCCTCTACTTTTTAAGTCGGTCATAGTATTCCATTTTATCCTAGGTTTTTTCCCTTGCCATATAAACTTAGTTAGTTCTGTCTTAGTAGCCGACTCATTCTTAAACTGCACTATAGCACCATCTGCTAACGTTAATACATGAAATTTAAATCTGTCTTTCTGTGCCAAGATCTCTCCTCTACTAAATTGGATACCTTAATGAATCTGTGTCTACAAAGGTGTCTGTAAAAATAATAACAGTTACCATTTACATAGCACATTGTGAGCTTGTAAAGCACTTCATGTAAAATATATCTAGTGCCGCCACTTTAATTTGCTAAAAATGAAGGCACAAACCTGGAGGTACCAGCTTGGACAAAGATGACTATGAGGAACTGCCAGGAGTCAAACTGGAAACCTTCAATCTGTGTGCAGTCTAGGGTTTCCAAGTTGCAGCTGTCCCATGATGTTTCAACACCAAAATCTGGGACTTAAGGTGGAATCCTAGTGACTTCACAGGGGGCAGGCCCTGGTGGTTACAAGAGTGATGCTACAAGGACCAGCCCTTGATGATGTCACTAAGCATCATTAAATAAGTATCAATCACAGTTGCACAGAGTATGCCATCCAAACAAAGACTATTTCTGCACTAGCCTGTTACAGTGCTATGATTCCACTTGCAACATCCTATGGAATGCTGGGGTTTGCAGTTTCGGGAGGGGCCATGTGGCCCCTCCCGAAACTGCAAACCCCAGGATTCCATAGGATGTTGCAAGTGGAATCATAGCACTGTAACAGGCTAGTGCGGAAATGGTCCAAAAGAGCAAATCTAACAAATGGAATCTATCTATCTATCTATCTATCTATCTATCTATCTATCTATCTATCCATCTATCCATCTATCCATCCATCCATCCATCCATCCATCCATCCATCCATCCATTCATACTTTTCAAGGAAGAACTCCTAACCTGAGATTATTCCTGCTTGTCCTGAGGCCAAGAAAAACCTTGTATAACAGCTTCAGTGGTGATTCTCAGAACTGCAGGTTGAAGTTTCTGCTTAGGCCAGAGGGGTGGGCCCTGTGGTGCAGATTTTCTTCTTTCTCTCCCAGATTGGTGTAGCAGTTTCCCAATCTGATAAAATGTCCTGTCTTTTCCACATAGCTCTGCCTTCACCCTTATGATACCACCTTCATGGGTGAGGCTTTTCAATGATTATTTAAAACCCTTTAATAGTTACATGGTAGCTTGTTTTCCGTGTTTCTTTAAATATTGTACACAACTCAGACAAGTCAGTATTTATAAAAAATAAACTGTAACATTTATTATGATAACATACAGAATAAAGTATTGGAGTACATATGCAGGTCAAAATTAATACAGTTCTTCAGAGTACTTTTAGACAGTTTCCTTATACATTTAAACTCTAATACAAGCACAAGTGTCATAGACCGCCCCTTGGCTACACTCTCACCCAAAGCCCAAGCCCGAATTGAGATCACACTTTCTGGCCAGATTCTATGGTGGTTTAATTACTCTTCTGCCTTTCACTAGGTTTTCATTGAGAATTAAACCCTTCCCACACAGTCACCCTCCCTGGCTGACTTCACTTCCCAGGTCTCTCTGGCTAAAAATTGAAGGACTGCCAATAACAATAAGTGTTTGCCTTTATATATTTTCCTCTCAGCCACCAGCCCCTCCTACACACTAGTGGGCTGGGCTTCTCTCTTGATGAGCTATTCTGGTTGCCTGGCAACCTGTTTCTAGGCTGCTGTGGCACTCTGCATAGCCACACCTCCAGAAGTCCATCACAATCCCCAATCCCCAATGTTCCACTCCCAGTTTGTGATTTAAAAATGTTGTTTTATCCTCCACTAGGATTATATCTACATTGAATAATTTTAGTAATATGAATTATAGTAATTTGAAACCACTTTAATTACCATGTGGTGTGACTTCAACTTAATTCCAAGTTATGGTGACCCTAAAGTAACCTATCATGTGTCATAACTCATTCTTTGGAACCTGAGGATTCTGAACCAGAGCAATTAGCTCGCAAGGGGTGTCTGGCTTCAGATGATGGACCACCCCAAATCAGAGAAGCTGGGGGCTGAGGCATCTGAGGGGCTGTCTCCTCAGGAAGACTTGACAGACACTATCCTTTGTCACTATCCCCTAACCTTTGAAGTCTAACAAAGACCATTTTCACACTTGACTGTTATAGTGTTACTATTCCACTTTCAATCTCCTATGGAATCCTGAGGTTTGCAGTTTAGGGAGGGGCCTCAAAGGCTAAAGTGGCCAAAGAAAGAAGGAACAACATGGAGTCAATGTCTGTTAAGTAGGAAATGCTGATTAATCAAGCATCTGGGTTTGAGAGCCAACCATCTATAAATCTCCCAGGAGATCCTCAATGTTTGCAATTGCTCAGTTTCCCTGACTGACAGTGCTCTTGGTGCTCATGTATTTCTTAGGATGCTTGACCTTGGGACTGGCTAGATTTAACATCTTCTTATCTTACCCTTTTTCGCATCAGTATCTGGACCACCTGAGACCTTGCCCCTGTACCTCTCTTCATCTTCCATCAATTTCCTGGATTTCTTGTGCATGATCTGGGATAGATTCACTTATCTGTAACTGTTTCCCTTACAAAGACATGTCTCTCTGGGTATTGGATGCCAGAAGACATGGGACACCATAGGGTTTTCCTGGCAAGATTTGTTCAGAGGAAGTTTATTCCTGTGTTCCTCTGGGGGTCAGAGAGAGTACAACTTGACCAAGGTCATCCAGTGGGTTTCAATGGCCAAACAGGGATTCAAATCCTGGTCTCCTCTGTTCCAACACTCAAACCAGTATATCACACTGGCTTCTTAACTGACATATCTCCAGCTCTTTTAAAAGAAATGTTGATGTGACTTGGGGGTAATTTTTACTTCAGAAATATAGAGGAAATCCCCTCCAAATGCACAGAAAATGCATGAAATGCCCAACTTTCAGTTTTCATTGAAATCCCTCTCAGAAACGTGAAGATGAAGTGACTTCACATCCAGTTGCCATTTTGAAAGGGACTCTGAAGAAAATGAAAGCATCCTGGCACACTGGGGGTGGGGGCATGCAGTGGGGTTATAGGCAATTGGCCTTTGGCCCCCACCTAAATTCCCACTTCTGCTTTAGGGAGTCAAGTGGTAGCACTGTGTCAGCTTGGTGCCACTAGCTAAATTCAATTGCTGCACCAAATTAGAAGAAACCCTTTTGAAGCAAGAACCTGAATCAATGGGATTTGCATAGGTATTAACTGACAGTTTGAGAATTGATTCAATGGATTGAACCCTGATTGGGACTAGCAATGGGATGCTGAACTCTCTTTGATAATAGTGTTTCTGGATTTTCTGTCTTCTTTCAGCCTGGCCAATTTGCTTAGCCAGCTACAAGATTCTCATCCTGTACTTTCATGATACTAGGTTTTCGTTAGTCTATATACCAGGCAACTACTTGGCATCTGGACCAGGATGCCTAATTAGGCTGAAAAAAAATTCTCAGTTTCTTGGTTTTACTCATTCTTTCTTCTTTCCAATTCTGATATGTTTTGTAGCTGAGAGTTAAAAAAAAAATAACATGAACATTTAGATGAATTTTTTTGTAAATATGATTCCCAGTATAGGCATTTTTGTGAACCATTTTTCCCAATACATCCATATTTGCAAGCAGTTTTCCTGATAAGTGTTCCTGTACATTGTCTCCATTAATATACATATTTTTTTAAGCTGTAGTACTGCATTGCAAAATCCGAAAAAGTGAAAATATTGAATTATAGCTGTGTTTCAGTTCACATATCAACTCAGGAAGTGCAAATTAGGTCACTCAGCATTAAAATACAACCTGAACAAATTTCTCTCCTTTTCCTAAGGCCTAGCACCTTCTCAGTTTACATATTGACTAAGAGATGAACCATGAATGCTACCCATGTGAGCAAAATGCACAAAAAGGAGGCAACCCTGAAGCTAGTGCTAGAATGGATATTTAATTAAAATCATTAGAAGCACAAGGCAGCAGCTTGATTAAAATTTTCTTTAGGGGGCAAGTGATTCTAGTGTTGTATTCTCCTTCAGTGAAAAACATCCTCTTGAGAACCTTTGTCTAGATTTACTAAAGCATGAGATAGCTCTCCAGACAGCACACCCTAACTACTGAGGTTTAATATTGCTGAGGCTAGTGCCGTTAAGAAAACAACAAAATGAATTGTTGCACTAGCAGTGTAGTTATGGAAAAGCCCAGGCCTTTTTAAAGGATGTCTTAAAATTCTTCAAGTGGTTCCCTCTGGGTAACATCTGTCTCTGCTTTCAGCATGCCAAGTTGAAGCAGTTGGCCTGTCCAGTGCACTTGTTGGTATAAGTAGCTCAGGAAGATACTCAGACCAGTGGCAATTGGGAGCTTCTGTGTCAGTGGAATGACAAATCTACTCCTGGTTTTTGTCTGAACTTCAGTGGATTCACACAGTTGAACCCTATCTCCAGCACAGATTCAGCACCAAAGAAAGGAGCTATCCAAAGCGCTGAGCCCAATCTCCAGTGTCCTGAAATTAAGGAATATATTCCTCCTTTTATTTTCTATTCCTCATTTTATTCAGGCAAGAGACCTTCCTGTACTTTAGTTGTTTGGGTTGTTTTCCCAGTCCCCAATGTGTCAGGCAGAGAGGGTGTTGGGGTGGATAGAAGTTGCCATACGGCAATTGCTGAAAGACATTCAGGCCAGAATTAAGGACATATGCCCATAAGTGTCCTTTACTTGTGTGGATGTCCTTTCTGGGGGGGCTGCAGGGACTGTTATTCACATCCTCCCTCTGCAGCACTTGAAACCCACAACACAAGTTACTGTAAAGCCCTGAAGCTGCTTCATATGGGCATTCCATGCTCTGTGGCAAGCAGGTAGAATCAGAGAAGCATTTGGCTACCTTCCCATAGCCAGACGTGAGAGATCCACTATGGTCCTCCAGTAGTCTCAGTGCTGTTTTAATTATTGTGCATCTGGCTATGGAGAGGTAGCTGGCTGTTTCTCCAAGCCTCCCTGCTTACCGTGAAGCAGAGAAGGGCCATGGGCTGTGGCTTCGAGGGCTTTACAGTAAGTCAGAGGGAGGGCATATGTCTTAGCATCAGTGTAAGTCCAAATATTTACACTACACAGAGAGGATGTCAGGTTGAGGCTCTAATATTGTTGCTGTTATTAGTGTGAAACACAGGCTACAACATAGGGGGCAACAACAAAGAGGTCAGGGGTGAGCGGTTTTGTTCATTCTATGCTATCCCATCCACCCAATCCAGTTGAAAGTTCTCCAAGGAAAATCTTGGGGGCAGCTACGGGAGAAAACAGTCCTAAAGTTGTATCAATCTCAGAGCACTTAATACCTTGAAGACTCGCACTTTAAACAGGGGCTGGTAACAAATTTGTACTTAGTGACACTGGTATAATGCCAGAATATTGCACTCTGATTATTACACCATAGCCAAAATGCTGGTAACTATATTCTTGTTAAGAATCAACTTAAGTTCCTGAATATTCTTTAAAAGCAGCGCAACTCCGGCATCCAATCTAGATGTTATTAAGGCCTGGATGTCCATCACAAGTCTGTCATTACTTTCAAATCCTTCAATCCATTTCAAGCAGACATAAAAATGGCCAGCCAAAGTATTAAATATCTGTTCTCTTTTTCAAATCATCCAAAAGACACATGATCGACATGTGGGTGACACATTCTTCTCTCAAGGTTTCAACTGTTCTGTCTTGGCATCAACCAGCTCCTCACCTCATTTCTCTCTCCACCCCAACCCCGCTTATTCTCCTTTTTGGTGGATAACCAAGGCGCCAGTATTTAAAATCAATTACAGCTGCTTACGGTCAGATTGCACGCAAGACTTCAACATAAATCCCAGTATACAAATAGAACTGCAGATCCATACCATTCAGCCCCTACTTGTGCCAAATGATTTTTGTCTTCCTGTTTAATGCACAAAGCATTCATACACTGAATGAGGCTGATGTTTATCATCCCGCAAATTGTAGACAAATATTTGGCAGCATTTGCCCTAAGAAAGCCAAGTTGAGGGCCAGGAGCATATTTTGTGCTTAATTAAAAGCTGATATTTAAGGCACAAAGACGTATTTCTGTCACTATTCAGCAAAGGATGCTTACGCACCAATATGACTTTGTTTGCTGAGCTGGCCTGCCTCTAAGTCATGTGGATAAAGTCAGCTCATATGCTTAAGTACTTTACTATTGAACCAGGCTTCCAAAACAGTGACAAAACCTATTGGCTGGAATTTTACTTGGGCCTTACGTATGTGTAATTTCCCCTGCAAAAGTGGTTGGACGTTTTTTGTCCAGTGTGGAATGGTCATATTCAGTTCAAGGTTGCAGAAGTGAAAGCACACAGTGCATTGTAACTGGGAATGCACAGTGCATGGATATGCATTGATTTACTTACAAATACAGGCATATATTTGGTTGCACATTCAAAGCCTTATCATACCAAGGTGTCATACTACCAGAGCAATGCATTATTCCTGGTTCAGGATCAGTCCTATCACATGACATCATTGCTCACCAGGAGCTATTGTGTTGCAATCCATTTGAAATATGCCCTTTTTTCATGCTGTAAATAATATGTTAATGACCCCCTTTCCTGCAACAATCCAGTTTGCTGTGGGAGTGTGGTTTCCTGATAGCTGTCCCTTCTCTAGCTGATTCTGTAGTGGGCATGTTGTGGGCATCACAACATCGTGGATTCATATGTCCTTGCATCATGATATTAAAACATTACTGTGCAAGTACAGCGTAATAAAAAAAAATGGAGGTGTAGGTCAGGGACAAGAACTTGGCAATTTTGCTGTAATGCAGAGGGAAGACCAGTGCAAATGATGCTACTAATGCGCAGATGTCAAAAGGGTGCAGCAGAGAACATTAATAGAATCACAGAATCATAAAGTTGGAAGAGACCTCAGAGGCCATCAAGTCCAACCCCTTGCTATGCAGGAACACCCATCAAAGCATTCCCAACAGATGGCCATCCAGCCTCTGCTTAAAAACCTGCAAAGAAGGAGACTCTACCACACTCCAAGGCAGCATATTCCACTGTCGGACAGCTCTGACCGTCAGGAAGTTCTTCCTGAGGTTCAAGTGGAATCTCCTTTCCTGCAGCTTGAATCCATTGCTCCTTGTCCTAGACCCTTTCCGCAACTTACCTTTTCATGGCACTGGGGTGCAGGGATCGCGTAAGCAGCCTCTTGCAAGAGGCTCTCGCGTCCCCGCTGCTTGGCTCCACAGCTGCTGCCTGCTAACGAGCAGGTAGCGTGAGGGCTCCTCCTCTTCCTTCTGCAGCGCAGCCTGGGATTTTCCCAGGCTGCACTGGGGCAGGAAGCACAAGTGCCATGGCTGCAGAGGCTCTGCATGCACGCGGGTCCCTGTGTGCACAGGGCCCTGGAGCAATGTGCAATTGTGTACCATTTTCGGCTAGAAAATACGCCTGCCAGCCCTGGCAGCATCACACACTTGCGAGGATGTGGATGGCTCCTCGTAATGCGCGGTGCTCCAGAGGCCCTTTTGCATGGTGAATGCCATGCGAAAAGGGCCCTAGTCTCTGGAGCAGCAGAAAACAAGCCTGCTCCCTCCTCAACATGACATCCCTTCAAATGTTTAGACATGGCTATCATGTCCCCTCTTAACCTGATTCAATCATAGGAATGGCTATAGTGGGATTCCAACAGAACAACATAGAATTAAGGTATGGTGTGGTAAGGTTCTCAGTTGCACAGCATCACTATTCACTGACAATGTGGTGTTGCAGAAGAGCCATGAAAGTTACACTCTGTCCTCATAATGTAAGATCTTGACTACTGGCTGGAATCCTGTTTGGAGCCCTCTCTTAGCACAAAATCATCACTTGAGTGGTTGTGCTCTCTCAGGGGTTGCAAATGTGTAATCCTCAGTGCCATTGATCATTTTGCAAACATACCCATAGCCCTTTTTCTGACTTTGACTTGTTGGATGGAAGGGGAACTAATGAACCACTGTAAAGTGATGAACTCAAGGTCCTGGCATCCATTTCAGCAGCAGTAAATCTATAGGAATGAGGATAGCTGCAGCTAGAATCCTGTTGGTGTCTTAGATGTGTGTAAGTTTCTGTATGGCAGTGATTGCACTTCTTTCTCCTAATGTAAAACATCTGCATTCAGTCCAAGGTTGCAGAAACAGAACTTCACATGCCTCAAGTGTATGTGTTTGCAGATTCAGTTGTGCATTCAGTGGCACAACATTCAACACTAGGGATGTGTTTTACAATTAAAAGTTGCAATCTTGTATGACTCTGCATATAAAACTACATTATGCTGAGCCATTTACTGTCCCACGGATATACTGTAAAGCTGCTAAAGCCCTCCCAGGGTCATTCCATATCTGCAACCAGACACAAAGTGATTGCATGAAGTGATTATATCATCCTCCAGAGGGCTCATCAGCTGATGTAATCATTTTGCATCTGGCAACAGGGACATAGCAAGACATTTTTTGCAATACCCTCCCCACTTCCAGGCATGGAATGGTTGTGGGGCAGGCTTCATCAGCTTTACAGTAGGTCTGGATGGGCTTTGATTTTTGCAGAGGGAAGGAGGGAATACCACCCTCCACAGTGACATAAAAAAGACATATGCAGGTGTAGGGTTAACTCATGCCTGCATATGTCACTGACATGCTGCCAGCCAGCATGTAACTCCACATATGGAGGTCTATACTATGCAAATCCAGTGCAGAAATGGCCTGCCTAATCTATATTTTAAAATATTTAGATATATTTATATGCCACTAGAAGTATACAGGATCTTGGCTACTGGGTTAATTTTGTTTTGCAAAATAACCACTTATAATTTTGATTTAGCATGGTGCAGGGAGATAACTAAGCAACTAAGTGACCAAGGTTTATAAAAACCTGAATGGAAGCAAGATAGGCTGTTGGTTGTGTTTTCTACCGCTTGCATCATCCTACAGTTGTAGGGGATCACTCAGTAAAACTAACTGGCAGTTTTGTCAAGACTGATAGGAGGAAGGTCTTCTTCACGCAGTGCATAACTAACTTATGGAAATCAATGCCTTGCCACTGGTTTAAAGCCAACGTAGACATCATGTGTGTATGTGTCTTCAAGTCACCTTGGGATCAACTTATGGTGACCCTGCAAACTTTGTGAGGTTTTATCAGGCAAGGAATACTCTGAGGTGGTTTTGGTTTTGCCAGTTCCTTCCTCTGAAATATAGCCTACAGCATATGTATTCATTGGCAGTCTCCCATCAAAGTACTAACCAGGAATGATCATTCTTAGCTTTAGGAATCATGCAGGCTCTGGTGCCTTTAAGGTATTTAGGCCATTGCCTAGACATTATACAGGCCTAGCTCACACCCCAAGCTGATTTTCCCTGCAAGGAACACTTGCAGCTGAAAAAGCTGTTGATTAGGAAATGGTCAAAAAGAAAAACAGTGAGCACACTTTCCTTGCACCCATCCTCCACTCAAATTCCTGTGGTGTCCTTCATAAAGGGGGGGGGGGGGTCTGGAAGCTGTTATGTACATTTGCCACATTAACATTGAATTAGTCCCTGGAAGAACTTTCTTCTTTAAATATTCAGAGAAATGTAGTAAACACAAATCATAGGACAACCATTTTTCTACCCTTCTTCCCCAGTTCTCCGGGTGATTAGAACTCTAGAGATACAAGTGTTATGCATAATTTTGGAATCAGGCACTAGAAGCATCTGCCATTTGTGACATTTGAGCCATGTCCGCACTAGACTGTTATAGTGCTATTATTCCACTTTCAACATCCTATGGAATCTTGGGGTTTGCAGTTTCTGCAACAGCAAACTCCAGGATTCCATAGGATGTCGAAAGTGGAATAATAGCGCTATAACAGTCTAGTGCGGAAATGGCCAGGGTTTATTAGCTCATATATACAGGTGGAATACAGACGCTGTGGAGGTTCACAGGTTGGAATCCTGCAAATGGACTAAGTCTGCACAACTGTGCTGCTATAGACAAAGGCAGCAGGAAAAAAAAGGCTGTGATAGATGATGCCTCCGAGATCGAGGAGCAACTGACTGTGCCAAGGACTGGGCCAGTGAGTGAGCAAGTCAACTTGCAAATATCTTCCGCACTGGAAAGTCAAGCAGAGACAAGAGTTATCCCAGCCAGCTCATGATGGAGAGGGAACCAGCAGTGCTGCAGAAGAGTGGCAGTCACCTGTGCCCCTCAGCCCTCAATCACGCAGAAGGCTGAAACGGGCTGCTGAGAGGGAGGCTGCTTGGACTAGGCTGAGGAAACAATAACAAGCAGCACCTGCTCACAGGGGCTGCCAGTGTGGCTGCTCCTTGTTTGCAGCAAATTACTAGCAAGCCCTCATGACCATCATGTCTCCTGCTCTCTGAAACCCTCCAAACGGATCTCTGCCTTCTGAACCTTAGGACTGGACCTTGACCTGGCTCAGCTCGCATTTTCCTTGTGTTTGGTATATTTGGACTCTCCCTGAAAGTATTCCTGACCTCCCTCCTCCCTTGCCGGCTGCGGCTCAGCAGGGAGAGATTCCTGACAAAGGCCATGGGTGCAGCAACTATGAAGAAAGGAAGGCACTGGAGAACTAGGCTGCTCAGACCCAGCAGGGTTTATCTGCCTTCCATCACCACTGCAACATGACCCTGGAAAAAGTGCAACCACTAGCATAATGTATCACAAGGATTCCAGTCACAGAGTTAATACTCCAAGAGATTTCTCTTCCTTCGTCAGGTTTTGTAGAAGGCTGGGAGCCTGAACATACTTCTGGGAATAGAAAGAATGTTGGAAAATAATCAACAAGCATGTTTCTCAAGCACTATGAAACACTGATGAAGAGAATCCTGGACTCATGAGGATTTTTCTAGTTTAAGACTTACTCTATGAAAAATTCATGCATAAAGGGTGTCGGCACAGGAAACAGCACTTTATGCATAAAAAGTATTATTTCTACACAGAAGTATTATTTTCTGTGCAGAAAGTTTAGAGAATGCTGTTTTCTGTGCAAAAATACCATGTGCAAATTTTGCGCAGAATAGATTCCAAACTCTTTTCAAGGACTTTCTTTCAGCTAGAAAGAAAATTGCTAAAAGCTCTTGTTTCATCCTTTGAGAACAAGATTAACAAGAGCAACATCCCTGTGCCTCAAAAGCTGCAACTAAGTTCTTACTCCCAGCTTGTCCTTATTCAAGACTGACATTAGCTATAGCTCTGTCTGCCCCAAAAACCTTCCGGTGTCTTCAGAAAAGGCCTCAAAGGCCTTTCAGCTTCTTCACAAAAGCCTTCATGCCATCCTTTCCTGCAGAGAGAAGTGAGAGCTAAATCCTGCTTCCAAAAGACCAGGCTGGCTTTCTGTTAGTCCCTTACAATGAAAGTAGGAAGACTTATGCCCAGGTAAATGTAACTATTCACAATTGCAACTGTGACACCATTGCCACCAATGTAAATGGCCTTGAAATGCACCTTAAAATCCAGCCAGAGACATCAAGGGCAGAGTTCTGTGGCACTAGCAAGTGGGGAACTATGGGATGGTGTGACCACCTCCCCTCCTCCCAGTCAGCAATAATGTGAGAAGCAGAAGGGATACCTGTGGGGTCTTGTCACAACTCTTCATTGCACTATCACTTGCTGGTCGGAGGGACTGGTCATGTCTTCTTGCAGCACCCTGCTCACCAGCACCACAGAATTCTATCACTTGAGATGGTTCACTGGTTTTTAAGATGGGTTTCAGGGAATGGAGTAAAGGTATAATATTGTAGCTATGCCTCTGATGCAGGATCTCAGATCCTGTCACCTTTGATAAGAGTCCAGCTATAAACCTCTTTAAGAAAAGGAAAAAAATACTGGATTACTAATTTACTTACTCAAACCACAGCTGTGCATTGGGTTTATTGGTTTGGGGAAAAGCTCTCCCAGATGCCAACACTCTCATTCTACAGGACCTTACAGGATACAGGTTCTAAAAATGGACAATTACCCAAAATAGCTCCAAAGACAAGGAAGGAAAAAGAAATCAGTTTGGAGACAAGTTGATTTTGAAACACAAACAATTATTTCCCTTTTAAGAGAGGAAAATATAGCAGCAGAACCCAACAGAACAATCTGTGTTCAATACAAGCTGTTTCTCAAAAGAAAAGAGAGGGAGAATAACACAGGTGCTAAAAAACAACAACAACAAAAAACCTGCTCCAAGCTAAGGGGGCTAAAGGTGTGCAGCTGAGCTTTAAGGCACTGCAGACCAAGGCCATTTCTACCCTACACTGTTATACTGCTATTATTCCACTTCCAATATCCTATGGAAGCCTGGGGTTTGCAGTTTAGGGAGGGGCATTTAGAATTCTCAGCCAGGGAGCTCTCTGGCCTCAGGAAACTACAAATCCCAGAATTCCACAGGATGTTGAAACTGGAATAATAGCACTATAACATTGTAGGGCGGAAATGGCCTAAGACAAACATATGGATTCTCTCACCCTCCAGTAGGAAGAAGAGTCCAGTTGGCTGGGCAGCTGAAGACCAGAGCAGCAGGTCCTTCTCTGGGAGGACTCTCTGTGAACCTTCCAGGCTCTTTCTGGTCTCTGTCTGCAAAGTCTCTCCTCTGGCATTCTTCCAGGCTCTCCTTTTCAGCCTTTTTCTATCTGGGATGCAGGCCTGCAAGTCTGTCTGCAAGCAGGTTTTTTCCTTCTCTTAGGGGAAGCAGACATCCTCTCTGAGTGTCTGTATTTAACACTTTCCTAACTGGGATTCAAGGGTACACCTACTGAGAGGGACTAACATGTCAATGTTATACCATTGAGGTTCCAAAGCTTAGGTCTGAACATGACCTCTGCTTAATACTCTCTGGGTATTGGTAATGACGCTTAAGTAGTCTGAGGAGATGGAAACAGTAGATTTCGCACACATAGGACAAAGCCAGACTGATAGAGCCATTTGTTCTCTTTCAAATCCAGATGGGATTCCCCAACATCTCTGGACAATGCACATTACAATGGGAGTTATACCAGTCTGAACCAGTTTTATAGGACTTTTGTTCAGCGGAAGTGAATAAGTCAGTTAGGTACTTATTGTTCTCCCAGACACATCAAGAAACCATTTCCTTGTCAGCAGCAGGGAGGCAGGATTTGCCTGGAAAAGTTCCAGCTTGGATTTTAAAATGAGGCTTGGCTTCTACATTGGGTCCAAGCAACTGCATATTGCCCTACTCTGTAAGTGTACAGACTATAGCAAAAAGAAACTCCCTTCCTGATGCATCAAAGCCTACTTGCAATTAACATTTACCAATCATAACTCATAACAAAACCTCATAACATAACTCCAGGTCATGTTTCCTAGAGATTCTGGGGTTTGAAATGCAGAACATCTGGAAGGCAAAAAGTTCCCCACCCCAGAATTAAGCAGTACTTCTGTTGCTCAACTTTAAAAGAATTGCTGAGCAGGAAGGGACCTTGAGAATATCCAGGTACACCCTTCCATCTCAATGCACTGTTCTTATAATGATGGATGTATCCAAATGGAGCTATATACACATTGGCTCCTAGAGACAGCTTTGAAAGTGTGTTCCTGATTGTTTGGTCATCTGCCTGGCCACTAGTGGAAAAAATAATGATAAAATCTAAGAAAACAAGTAGTTTTTTCCCAAACTGGGTCCCATGAAATGATTTTGACTACAACTCCCATCAGCCCCAGACAACAGGGTTGGGAGTCAGAAATGGTTGGTGTTATGCTCTGAAGCATCTGGAAGGATCCAGGTAGGACTTACTGAAGTAGACTGTAGCCTAATATGGTAAAGAAATCTTGATGTCCTGTGTGTTGCCAATGGTGCTCAGACACTGCAGATTCTTTCAGGACAAAACACAGTTGCTTGAAAACAGAAAAGCTCCTTGTGAAAGTCTTGGTTCTGGCATTCTATGAGATGTCAGGACTGTGCATCCAGTGTGTCCTATTAACATAACATGGTCCATAGCAAAAAGATTCTTCCTATGATACTAAGGAGGTACACATTATTTTGGTCATTTCCACACATATACTCTGTTCTGAGAGCACCAGGATGGATCTTGCAGTGGAATGTGATAATTCCAGTATTAGGACAGAAAGAATACTCAGCCTGTTATCTAACTGATCGTTCTGTGGGTTAGCAACTGACACAGCTGAGGCTGTTAAGTGCTCACTTGTGGTTTCTCCAGCCTAACCACAATGTAACTGAAATCAAATATTTTACAGATGCATCACCCTGAGTGACCAGACTCCCTTTCAAACACACCATATCAACACCCTCTCCATGACACAATGCTTCCTGTTTACTGCAAAACCTGAGTCTTTGCCATTGTTCAAATTAAAAGTATTATGTCAAAGTTGGAATGCATACACTTCCAACTGTTCTCTTACAATCACTTCCTCAGAGAAACAGCCTTATGAAGCAGAGATAGTTGGCTATTCAATGTCAGAGGAGCTAGGCTTGATTTAAATATCCTATTTTGCTCTGCTTGGCTCAAAAAAGAAAAGAAAAGAAAAGAAAAACACCCTCACATAGCTTACAGGAAGCTATACAAGCACTTTTTTGTCTTTTAATAAGAATAGGATGCAGAAAGAGCCTCACGGCATCTCGATATAGCTAAGTCCAATGCCCCCTAGTGCCTGAAGGATAGCATGACGCTATCCATACACATGGGGTGGGAAGAGACTCAGATCTGGATCTACTGGATGATCTCTGGGTGATTTTCGTTAGGATTTCTGGCACAGGACTGTTTAACAATAGTAATGACAATAACAGCAACCAAAGCAACAGAATTTATACTGTTGCAATGAAGAAATTTTGAAGAAAGGTTGTGTAGTCCATTCAACTCCTAAGATAAAACCATGGTCAAAGAATTCTTAATGTAGAAACAAAAATATATGTCTTTTGGTGCATCTTGAGAAAATAACATAGACACATGAATTCTGTCCATCTCTGTTTTACATAATATAGAATAACTGTTTCTTTCTACATTTATCTATTATCTGACCCAGATCTGACTCCTCCTTTCTTTTATAGATTTCAGGAGTGTCATGAGTCTATAGATAGATAAAACAGATAGATAGACTTACAGAATATTAGTGTGTATGTGTATATGTGTGTGTTTATGTGTCTTCAAGTCACCTGTCAATTTCTGACAGCTCCATGAATTTCATAGGGTTTTCTTAGGCAAGGAATACTCAGAGGTGGTTTTGTCAGTTTCTTCCTCTGAAATATAGCCTATAGCACCTGGTATTCATTGATGGTCTGCTATCCAAGTACTAACCAGGGCTGACCCTGCTTAGCCTCTAAGATCTGACAGATTTGGTACCTGAAGAGTAATTCCATTAACAAGTTTATCAACATCTGATCACTTATTGCAAGGATGAGTAGCCATTGAGGTTCCTGCTCCATTCTCCATGCACTTTGGATCCCCATAGATTCCACATTTTTCTGACAAAACTAGAAGTGACTAGAAGATGACTTTCCAGTTTCAGTAAAAGGATTTCAGAGTTAAAACATGTGTGCTTGTGTGCATGTGCACCTTCTCACCAAGAATCTCACCTTGGATCCTTCTGGAGATTCTCTATTTTTCTTGTTTTGTTTTGTTTTGTTTTAAACCAATGGAAGGAGCTTGAAGACTTCCACGGGGCTTCCATGGGGGGCCCATGGTGGGTTGCCAGAAAGTTTTTGGCAGGCTAAATGTAGCTCATGGTACACACAATTCCCACCCGCCCCTTTTAATCACTTATTTTAATTCATTATTATTTCAAAACTAGTATATATACACGGCATTGCCCAGGATTTTATTTTCTCATAGGTAATACTTGTTAGAAAGATTTGAGATCCTGTGTCTCTAATTCCCTAAACTGTCTTGTCCAGTACCTGTAACTTTTCCCCCTGTATTCCCCAATCCAATCTGTATTCAGTTGTTAACATACAGAGGTTGGGTTTCCTGACTGCCCTCCTCCTCCTCCTTGCTGCAAGGCCTCATCTCCATAGCAACCAGTCAGGCCCAAGAGCTCTCTGGCTGAGAATTCTAAAGGTCCCTTCCTAAACCGCAAACCCCAGGATTCCATAGAATCTTCTTAGGCAGCCAATCATATGAGGTCTTCACATGACACAGACAAACAAACTTTGACTTTTATGTATAAGATTAATGTCTATATTCTGCCACTCAGATTAGTTAGGATCTCAAAGCCATGTTATAATTATACACTCCAGTATATATCAACATAAAACAAGATTATTGGTCTTTTTTCTTCTGTGAACTTTGTTGTTACATGTCTTCAGGTTGACTCCAACTTATGGTGAGTCCATCATAGGGTCTTCTTTGTGAGATTTATTCCAAAGAGGTTTGCCATTATCTTCCTCTGAGGCTGAGTGAGTGTAACTTGCTCAAGGTCACCCCATGGATTTCCAAGCCTGAGCAGAATTCCAAACATTGGTCTCCCAGAGTCCTAGTTCAACACTCAAACCATGACCCCATGCTGGCCAGAAGTATAAACCAAAGATCACTGGGGAGGGAGTTCAAAGTCTGAGTTCCACAATAAAAAGTACTATTGTGGATGGGTGGTAGATGAATGAATTGTCCCTCACTTCAACTCATGTGCTCATGTTTGTTGAAACTGTTAACAGAAGCCATGCCTCTGACACTTAGCTCAACCCATCATCAGAATAAGAGGCTTAAAAATTGGTAATAATCATACGCTTTTCTTTGATTCATCTGATCCAACTTGGTTTCACATTGCAGTAAAAGAGCAAGCTATACATGACGTGCAAATATAATTAAGACCTGACTCTTTTTCTAATGAAAAACATCCCGAGGGGCTGAATTCTATCAGGTCCATTGTGCAAAGATTGTTTGAAATAACTCCTTCTGACAGAAACTGCCCTGATTTTTAATATGTGGATTTTTAAAAAAAAAAGAAAAGAAAAGACAAAGTCCTTTGTAACCAGTGTCATCTTTCTGGCTAATGCTGATGGTTTCACCAGGATATTGTATTCTTTCAAGCAACCATGAGGCATGCATCAACTCACAGGAAGATTCCTCTAGCAATACAACAGAGGTCAGATGGGTGATGGGTCTATACCAAACCATGAAAACGTAAAACATGTTTCCTGCTCCCTGGTACGTCATCCTCCCCATCTGGATTTGGGCCTCAAAGACCAGGGGAAAGTATGGGAACAGGGATGATAAACTCTAAGTTAGCACAACTGGTGAGGCTATACAACATCTTTGTTAATTGAGGGTTGTTCTTCCTATTTCTTGGCTTTGTGAAGCTTCAGCCTACATGAGATTGCCTTGAACCCTGTTCATGAGTGGGCCCCTTTCACCCTACACAGTTATAGTGCCATGATTCTACTTTCAATGCCATGGCAACATGCTATGGAATTCTGGGGTTTGCAGTTGAGGGAGGGGCATTCAGAATTCACTGCCCTACTGCCTCCCCAGATGACAAATTCCCGAGATGCCATAAGATGCAGCCGTGGCAGTTAGAGTGGAATCATAGTGCTATGACTGCATGTAGTGTGAGAGGGCCCCTAGTCTTGAACAAGCACATTTTTCTTCATCTTCAAACACATTTCCAAGCAAGTGCTTTCAGCTCTCACAAAATTGCCCAGACCAGAGCCATGTGACACCAGGGAAACCAAGTGAATATGTCTTGGGATTTGTTGTGTCTAAAAATACCCTAAAATTGCATCCCATTTATTTCCCCAAACCAGACACAGCCACTTCTCTTTCCTCTGTGTGGCATTCGCAAGCTGTAGTGTTCCTTTTGTGCTCAGATTTGCTTAACTACTGCAGGACCTCAATCTGTGCAAAGTGCTGAATCCCCTCTTCTCCGGAAAGAGTCAACGAGGCTGAGAACCCGGAGAGAAAGGCCTGTGCTGACAAAAGTATGTAAGCCATGGAGAAGTATCTGTGACGAGTATTAGAATAAGCATTGTCAATTCTGTGCCATCTGTTTTTTAAAAAAAACACAATTGGTTGGGGAATGAGTGAGGAGGAAGGGAGAAGTGATGCAGCAACCTTTGCACTGCTGCCTTTTCGATTGCTACTGTTAATTTGAGTGGGTACTTCAAGCTCAGCAGACACATCACCTTAGATGGAAAATACATAAAGAATTGTGTTCTATATATTGGTGCTGCCTGCCTATTAAAGTCTCTGCTTCCTCTTCTCCTTTCCCACCCACCCACCCACCCTTCCTCTCCAGGGATTTCAAGGTTCTTTTTTCCCCCTTCTTTCTTTTTCTTCTTGGTCTGCCTATTTATCTACAATCTGTCTATTTAAATTCCTTCTAAACAAGAAGGGAATATCTTTACGCCTGTTTGTAAGAATATTCTGCCTCCCATCTGTTATTTACATCATTCATTTTCCTGAGGTGTCTCCAACAAATCCTGGCTGGATGCGCTGTATGTGTTATTAATAAAACAGCTGTAAAAATATTAACTGTATGGCCTAATTGTCAGGCCTGCCTGATTAAGAGCCAAATTTATCCCCGGGTGGATGCTGAGGTGCAGAATGCTGACTTTTACCCGTATTTGACCCGTGTGGGTCAGTATGGAGTTTGAAGTGGCAAAGGGTTCTAACAATGATAATCAGAGGAAGGTAGGAGTTATGGTGCATAGTTAATTTTCACTCTTAGAGCTATCCCAAGAAATTTTGCTGCCAAAGGCAAAGGACAAGCAGACACCCCCACTCCTCATTCCAGAAGGTGACTGGACTGCGAACTGTATCTTATTGCAGCAACCATGATCAACAGGATCCCCCACCACACATTTTTCTGTTTTCCAACCAAGGGATCAGCTGAAGGTCTGCAATTGCTATTTACTATCTTGGGTAGTCACTTCACTTTGCCTAGTGGAGGACTGGCCCTCTATATTCTTTTTTGTTTGAAGGGTATAGTAGTTAAAGTCCCTTTCTGCAGGACGGCAGTATCCCAGCACGGAGATGCAAAAGGAGCAGGACTTCAGTGATGCTTCCGCATGATGTCATCACAGTCCCGCCCTTCTCACATTGCCAGCCAGCATGGTTGCGGGGTATATCATTGATGGAGAAACTCCATCAATGATCCCAATTGCGCAAGCCTTCCATGGCAGTCAGCCATGCAGAAGGGTCAGAAGTATGATCATGCACTTTCTTCCCCACTGCAGCATGGGAAGGAGGCCAGACGCAGTGCAAAAGAAAGGGGCGTGGCCCTTGCACTCCCTCCTGCAGGCAGGCAGTCGTGTGTGGAGAGCAGCACTGGGGACAAGCTCCCATCCCAGCAGAGATGCTGCTGGGATTGCAATGGGACGATGCACAAGAGCATCGTCCTGCGGAAAGGGCCAAAGTCTTGCAGCGACCTTTGATAAATCCCACTTCAAGTCCTCATTCAGCCATAAAGCACACTAGGTGACCTTGGAACAATCATTCCATCTCAGGGTTGCAATGATGTTTGGATGATAAAATGGGGAAGAAGACAAGCAATGTAAGCTCATTGTAGGAAAAGTGAGAAATAAGTGTAATTAATGAAGCAATGCTATTTAAAACTGTTACTTTCCCCATTTCCCTATGTGTTCATACATATGTTGAATGGAAAGGTGTCTCTTCTAACATAATCTTCTTTGCTCAGGAGCCTCCAATCTTGGGAAGAAGAAAGGCCTCAAAATGGCAGTCCATTTACCTTGCTACACCTAAATTAAAGCACACGCCCTGTAGCGAGAGCTGCAACTTCCTTGAGATGAATCTGATCAACTCGCCAGAGCTGAAACCTCTCTCTCCTGCTGAGCCCTCGTATCAGCCGTGGTTTGAAAAACTTTGAAAAAGGGGGGAGAAAAGGGAAAAATTGGTTAGTTGGACGCTGGAGGGCTTACAAATGGTACTCCTAAGTATCCTACAGCTGCAGGGACCAGAAGCTCTGAAACAGACAGGCAGGAATGAGAGTGGTGAACAAACAGAACTATTTAAATGTTGTAACAAGATAACTGCATTCTTCTCTGTTTTTCAGTCACATCTATTTCTTTTCAAGATAGTGCTCTTGGCTTGAGATTATTCTTTCTCACCCTGATGATACTCAGGTCCAGGTTGCCTGAAAACTGGGACCTACTTGAATGGTGAGGAAAAGACACAGATTAAACATGGAGTTGTGAACAGAAAGGAAAAGGAGAATATAAGCAGCAGAAGACAAAGAAGAAATGGAGAACAGGCTGACCTCATGCCTTATGTTAGGTCTATTCCAGTCTGTCTGGGCAAGTGAATTGTTAGCTTCCTCTCTTGCAGTCTTTGTGTTTATGTGTCTTTCAGATGACAAGAATGAGGGCAAAGGCTAATTATTAATATTTGTTAGCTGCTCTGAATCTTTTGGGGTGGGGGCTGAAGAGTGGAGTTAACAGTTTTAAATATATAAGTGAGGCATCTATTGCCACTAATTAGATTCTCTATAGATCCACATTTCACATGGCTTTATTTGTTGTCACGAAATCAGATTTCAGCTGGAAAGCTTTTCAACAAGTAGGAAGCATGACCAGCCATTCCAATCACTTCCCATTTGAACCTTTTGTAAAAATGGAGATGCCAGGGATTGAACCCAGAACTGTACAAAGCCAAGTAACATCAGTGTGTGGTCAAGATGGCAAAAGTTATTAATGAAGAAGAACACACAAGCCAGGAGAGTCTACAGCATTTTGCTTTTTCCTGAGCCTACTGCGAAGGGCAGGATTCTGCCCCCTCCTCTCTTCTCCTCTGCTGAAAAAATTGAACACAAACTATTTTTGCACTTTTAACTCAGTTTTTGCACCACTGGAACTAAGCTGAGAAAAAGGAGAAAAGTGGGAGCAGGGAAGAATAACTGGGACTTTGTAAAAGCATCAGAAAAGGGGGATGACAGAGGGTTAATTGGGATTGTCACTGTCAGATCAGGGCAATTGGAGAGTATGAGTAATATATTGGAAATTTTTCTTTTACACACTCTTTCTTTATGTTCTGGGCCTTCTGCTGCAACAGTACTCTTTGCAGACTGTTGACTGCTTTCTGTAGATTACTGTAGGATGTTTTGTGTAGACTGTTTTCAACTGAAGACTTTTCTATTCAAAGCAGAACTTGGAAAACCTTCTTTGGTTGGGCTACCACTCCCATATGTTCTTAAAAGCAGTATTTCCAAAGATGTCCAAAACAGAGCTGGGCAAAGTGATCCACCTACACAATCACATTCAATTTCGAATTTAAAATGTTAAATTTTCAGTCACAGAAATATATTCTCTTTTGTTAGCTATGTTCTTTTATTAATTGAATTGCATGCTCTGAGCATCTGACACTAAACAGTTCACATCTAATGACATCAGCACTCTCAATAGGAGGCATCCCCTCAGTCTCAGATTTGGTCCCTAAAATCTCAGGGCCTGAGAGGCACCTGATTTGCCACTCCTACCCACAACATGTACACCAAACCTCTGAGTTAACTCTGCTTTCTTGTTTTTTTATCTCATCCTCTGTTTGTAGCCAATGTGGTGTGGCTTGTGGATGATTAAAGGATGGGATTGGGCACTGATGTGTGGAAAGTGCTGTCTTGGGGCAGCGGGCTTGCATTTAATGGCCTCCTGTTCCCAACCAGCTCTGTGAGTCTATGATTCACATCTTGCTCACATTAGTCAGGGATTAATGGTTCCATTCCAGGTTAATTGCATATAGATTTAGGAACCTGATCTTACACTAAGTAGCGGCTGGAACAGCTGTGTCTGAAAGTAGGCAAAATGTTAGCAGGTGCCTTACAAACTCTGATATATGCTGCTCCAATAAATCAACCTCTGTTCTGAGTGGCATTCTCTAAAACAACTCTGCTATTCAAGAACTGGGCCTCACCTCATCAAGAGGACCATACAGGGCATGCAAAATTGAGAAGCAGTGCTAATTTTGTTTTTTTAACTCTTCGTGCAGGAAATGTGAGATTAGGTCTCGTTGGTTGGGCTTGTAGACTGAAAACACTATTTATATTCCATGTGGGGGTGGGGGGCATTTATAAGTTGGTGACAACAACTACTCTTTCTAACTCATTTGCTTTTTGACCAGCTATAGAGGAACTGTTTGTACAGGCAATCTTCCAAAAGGCAACACCCTAAAATGCCACTTCTTTGAATACATTCTCTGAACAAAGGCTCTGTGATGAATTCATCTGACTCACAGCACACATACTCACACAGAGGAAACTTGCACTGTGTTTAGAATGGATCATTTCCTTGGTCCAAGCCAGGATCTCTGGAAGATTCAAGTCCACTGTTACTACATCCATCCCAAGACCAAGGCTACACTGGGGCTTTTTCCGCACGGCATTTGCCATGCAAAAGGGCACCTGGAGTGTCGCACGATTGTGAGGAGCGATCTGCATGATGCACTCACAATCATGCAATGCTCCAGGGGCCGGCAGGCGCCAGTCGCGCACCTTTTCATTTTCGGCTGGAAGCCGAAAATGGTGCGTGATCGTGCATTGCTCCCAGGCCCTGCGCACACTTACCTGGCGTGCGGAGCCTCAGGAGCCACGCTGGTCGCGCTTCCTGCCCCAGCTCAGGCTGGGAAACTCCCAAGCTGCACTGCGGAAGGAAGGAAGAGGCGGGGCTCTCATGCAAGCAGGTAGCTCGTGCAGACCTGAAGCAGCAGGGACATGAGAGCTTCTTGCGGGAGGCTGCTCGCGCGATCCCCGCACCCCAGAGCCAGAAAAAGGTAAGGTACGGAAAAGACTTGGGATAAGATCCTTGGATCATTAACATAGCAAGGAAGCATAGTTTGGCAGGGACAGTCCTGACTACTCATCTGTCATCTCACTTTTTTACCTACTGTTAACACGTCCAATTTCTGTCACTCCCTCACACCTTCTCCTTTGTCCTTAGCTTACTTCAATTACTGCAAACTGAGTTAACAGTGCAAAAGTAGTTTGCACTCAGTTAACTCAGCAGGGGAAGAGACAAAAGGGGACAGAGTTTTGCCCTGTAGACTCAGGTAAAAGCAAACTTCTGCAATGTATTCTAGGTTTTATGTTTTCCTTCATTAATAACTTTTGCCATGTTGACCACATTTTGATGTTGTTTGGCCAGAAGTGCCCTGTTTTTGACCTGAGGAATGTTTGAGAGATGTGAGAAAGACTCACATGGTATAATTTCTATAAAAGGATATGTTTGTGGTTTAAGTCTTGAGTGTGGTTTTTTTATGGAGGTTCTACAAGTATTATTGCCTGTTTTTTTTTTAAATAATACCTTAAAACTTAAATGTTTTACTGCTTTTATTTGTTTTTTGAATATGTTAACCTTTATTTTAACATATTCTGACTACACTGTAAGAATTGCGAATACTACTTTGTGCAGTACTCACACCGCACAATGGGAAAAAGTCATATGGTGTGAATTCTACTTAAGGTTACTGTGGTGGTTTAAGTCTCAGAATTTAGCATTTTACTGAGGTTCTAAAAGTATTTTTGTTTCTATAATGCATAATCTTGGGTGCTCTTACTGCTTTTATTCAGTTCTGTGTGGTGCTTTTTTGTGCCTTTTGAATATGTTAACCTTTATTTTATTTCTCTCTGGATGCTCTAATTCCATTCTTGTTGGATATGTTTACTTGTACGCAGTGCTCTTGAGGAAGCACCTATACCCTCCAACATTTTACAGATGGAAACAAGGACGACTGTGGTCAAACAACATCAGAGTGTGGTCAGAATGGCACACATTACTAATGAGAGAAAACACACAAACTAGGAGAGGCTGCAGCATTTTGCTTTTGTCAGAGCCTACTGGGAAGGGCAAGATTTCATACCACTTCTCCTCTTTCTCCTGCTATGGTGACTGAAAGGAAGCTATTTTTGCACTTTGAACTTTGGATGGAATCCTGTTGGGACACTGAGTACTAGTAAGCGGATTTATCTGTGCAGCGAATAGAATTGCAAAGATGCATAATGTCCGTATTCAACAGAGAGCTGTTGTTTCATAGAATCATAGTGCTGGAAGAGACCACAAGGGTCTGAGTCAAACCCCGTTGTTACTGTAGTTTCTAGTCCGAACTCGAGGTATATTAGATATCATTTGATATCAAGAATTTGGCCTTCACTACCCATTCCTCTCCATGTGCTTGCAAGGCCCCCGGACAAGCACGCTCACAGGCAGGGCCGAAAATAGCTGAACTATTCAAAACAAAATCCAGGCAGGCCAGTAATTGCCAGACTGCCGCTTTAGGAGACCTCCAGGCAAGTACCCTCTTAAGATCACATTATGTATGCACGCAGCTTACAAAAGATCCCCTGCCCCGAGCAGGCAGCTTGACAAGTGGAACATCCAGCTCTCAAGCACTCCGCGTTTGCATACTGTCTATGCTACTGACAATGCTGTCATAATTCAATCATCTAAAGTACTGGCCTTTCGAAGGCTTTGTCTCCAGCCCAAAACCCATTGTTTTCCCCAGGAATGGACTAGCCTACAGGCACATTTTCCCCTATAAGACCTCCTGATTTTGAGCGTCTCTTCAGATTGCTCGGACTTCCATCCCGCCTTGCTGTCGCTCCGTTCGACGAGCCTTCCCCTCAGCTCCCACGTGCTGAGAATCTCCGATACAATGGACTTTTCTTCTGATAAACCGGGCTTCAGGATCAGGTGTAGTATTTCCCCTGAAAAATCCCTCCTAAAATCCTCTCTCCAACTCCTACCTTTCTTTCATTAGGTCTGTGTGAGTGGTTGCATACATACGTATTGACTGTGTTTTTAAAATAAAGGAAAACAATTATTATTTACTTCTGTTTGATTATTGACTCGGCCAGACCCCGTAGACATTGGGTTCAAGATCTTGCTAGGTTGCCCTGCCTCTTGCATTGCTTAGCTTGTGCTCACGCTAATTTCCATTCCCCAGTATTTTGAGCACATTGAGGTGTCCCTCACGGAACCCCAGACATCAGGGTAACACCCTGCTATGTGGCAGTACATCATCAAAGCATTCCTGATAGATGACCATCTAGCCTCTGTTTAAAAACCTCCAAAGAAGAAGACTTCACCACACTCCAAGGCAGCACATTCCACTATTGAACTGCTCTTACCATCAGGAAGTTCTTCCTAATGTTTAGATGGAATCTCTTTTCCTGAAGTTTTGAAGCCATTGCTCTGTGTCCTAGTCTCTGGAGCAGCAGAAAACAGGCTTGCTCCATACTCCATATGACATTCCTTCAAACATTTAAACATAGCTACCACGTCAATTCTTAACTCTTTCTTCTCCAGGCTAAACATACCCAGCTCCCTAAGCCACTCCTCATAGGGCATGGTTTCTAGCAGCCTTTTTGCCCTACACTGTTACAGTGGTGTTATTCCACTTTCAACATCCTGTGGAATTCTGGGGTTTGTAGTTTCCTGAGGCCAAAGAGCTGTCTGGCTGAGAATTCTAAATGCTCCTCCCTAAACTGCAAACCTCAGGTTTCCATAGTATGTTGAAAGTGGAATAAGGCCCTAGGCATTCTACCATTTTGGTCACCCTCCTTTGGGCTTGTTCCAGCTTGTCAATGTGCATCCTGAACTGTGATGCCCAGAACTGGATGTAGTGTTCCAGATGGGGTCTGACGAAAGCAGACTATGTAGCTCAGCCAGCAAAGGGACCAACACGCAACGGGATTCAAACAATGAGGGTCTGGTGCCCATAAGACTCTCCTGATGCTCATGGGTTATGCTTCTTTGCAATTCGGGATCAGGTTTCTTAGTGCCTCTGCTAATTAGTAAAGTGCATGCAAATTTACATTGCATGGAAGGACTTACAGGATTCTAGCCTTAGTTTGCCACTGAAGTAAGATGAGAACAAAGAGGAAAAGTGGGAGGAGGGGAGAGAAACTGGAACACTTTAAAAGCATCAGAAAAAGTGGGATGACAGAGGATTAATTGGGACCCTTTCTGTTAACTGGGACAATGGTGTGAGAGCAACCTCCAAAACATATTGGGCCTGAAATAAACAGCTTCTTTTAGCAGCTAGCATCCTCTCTACCGCTTTCCCATTCCTTTGCATTGTTTATAACTGTATAATGAGAATAAAAGTTGCTGTACACAAAACAACAACAAGCACAAACCTTATAAAAAATTAGATTGCAAGGATCTTGGGCCAAGGATATTATTTTTGAAAAACAAAACAAAAATGCTGTGCTGTAAAGCTGGGCTGGGCAACATTCAGACTTTCAGGGTCGACTGTACTATTTACTAGAACCCCAGGATCTACCATTACATAGACAATCCTAGGGCAATAACTTAAACATGCAGTAAATATTGGAGAATCCTGAGTTCTGGACACACGCTTTCTACTACATTTCTGTAGTAAATGTTAGGGCAGGTAGGACAGTCATTTTGTTGCATTCTTGTTAAATGGGGATCCAGATGTTCTTGCCAATCTGCTATATATCATTGGGAGATTGATCGATAAAACTCAGCTTTCTGCTCACCACTGCTATAAAGTAGGGATGGGACGAATCCAGAATTTTCCGAATCCAAATCCAGATCCGAATCCCTGGAAGGTTCTAGGAATTCACAAATCTCACGAATCTCGAATCTTTCGAATCCTTTTTTTAAAAAGAGTTTAAAAAGCAAGGGAAAGAAGGATAATCTTGGGCAAGACACACTCTTTCAGCCTCAGCAAAAGCCTAGGCAAAGGCAAACCTCCCTCTGAAGAAATCTGGCCAAGACAATTGTCCTGGTTTTGCCTCAGGATCTCCCCAGATTGAAAATGACATGAAGGCCCTTTCTACACAGGCAGGAAAATGTGGATTAATGCCACACTTTCCTGCCTGTGTAAACAGGGCCACATACTACAGTAGAGAGATAATCCAGGTCAAAACTGGCTTTTCTTTGCATAGCTCCTTCTGGTATCCTGGGGTTTGTAGTTTGATGATGCACCAGCAGACTTTGGCAGAGAAGGCTGTGACACCTTGTAAAACTCCAAACCCCAGAATTGTGTCTGAAAGAGATTTGCAAGGGAGCTCTGCAAAGGAATGTTTCAGCTGTCCTTGAAATCTTAAGCCTTTAGCTTCCAGTCAAGTACTGAAGTTAAATATGAAATGTTCAATTTAACTATCTTAGAATACAAGCCCAGATGTAATTTGTGAAATTGTTAGCAAAGGCCATTATTACTCCAAGGGAAAACCTCACCTACTTACTATCGTCCCTTGTATGTAGGGTCTCCCAGGTTTTCAGTCGTCCCAGTCTCCAACAATCTATTTAGCTGGCAGATTCGAAAGATTCAGTTTCCCTATTTTTGGCACAGGGATTCAGATTCGGGAATCTCAAATCCTTACCCAGGATGTGAGGATTCGGTTGGCCCATTCCTACTATAAAGCATCATGTCCACCGAAAGCCTGGCATTAAATAAATGGTAAAAAGAAGTTGAGATCATGCTGAACTTCTTTATTTCAAATTTTGGGGGTTCTTTGTGCTTTAGAAAAAACACAGTAACATCAGAGGACCAATAATACCTGTAGCATCCACTCTCCTCCTTGCTGCAAGACTCTTAAAATGAACACCAGGAGGAAAGAACTTAGTTATAAGGCATGAAAAATTGCTACAGTGTGTTGTAATACAGTCTATCATAAATCTACAGTTATTACAATTAAACAACCATTAATGGGGCACTGTGGGGACATTCTGAGGATTGAGACTGATGCTTGGTGCAGGATCTTTCTTCTTTTCCAGAGAACTTTTACAGGCTTCTCCCACTTATCTGAGAGGTTAGGAACCGGAGCACAGTCAGAAGACAGAATTAGTTGAAAAGTAGAACCCATATGCTGTACTGTAGGGAGCATGAAGGACTTATGGAGCCCCATCTGAGACCAACTGCATGTGAGCTACTTGCAAAATCTTTCAACTGGCTTAGCACCTCCCCCACCCCCCAGCTCACTTTGCAAGCAGCATGCACATGTGAGCAGTTCCAGGTGAGCCTCTGCAGGCAAAGAGAACTGAGAAAGAGCAGAACCCCATTCAATTAATTAAACTTGTCCTTAATTTGGAAGCAACAGAAGAGGAAGTCATCAACTAACGGGGTGTCAAAAGGTGGGGGCTTCCTGTAGTAATATTCTTGCTTATTGAAAACAGATACACACATACAGGATGGAGGTTTCAATAGATTGTGGTGCACACATATTTGAGACTGGTCTGGATTTTCTTTTTCCCCTGGTTTTTGCTACTGAGCTCTTTTTTCCTTCTGTCTCTAAGGCTATCTGGGAAAATCTGTTCATTGGTTGCCTTGTTCCTCCCATTCACTTGAAAGACTTGAAAGACCTTGTAGCCTCTTATAAATCACTCTCTCTCTCTCTCTCTCTCATCGTCTCTTTCTTTCTCTGTCTCTTTCTGTCTCCTTCTCCTTCTTAACTTTCTCTCAGATATCTTATTTACTGGCTTTTCCTGCCTCTGCAGTCAGTGGAACCTATAATTGTTTCTTGGACATCTCTAAAAATATCATACTTTGTTAGAGAGTGAGAACAACCCCTGCTTTAAGAGGAGCAGTGCACATTTGGGAGGAGAATATTGCAGAGTTACAGTAATTCACACATTTGAAAGTGGTTATCAACAGTGAACCCCAATGCAGGGCTCTTGCTTCACTATCTAGTTCAGTCAAGAGCTTCAGAATACTACCATAAACACACAAGTGTCCTCCAGTTTCAGAAGCTAAGAGACAGGCCTGGTTAAAACAAGGTAATACCAGGAATTTCTACGTACAGCCAAAAAATAATTCTTCTTTAAATCCTTTGTGGCTACTGCTAATCAGAGTTGAGAAAACAAAATTAAATGGACCAATGGCCTGACTCAGTATAAAGGAGCTTCCTATGCTCCTATCATTTATGATTTCCCAGACTGGATTAGACCAATGGCTGAACGGTTTTCCCTAGAAAACCATCGAGCAGAGGTACAAGGGGATAGATGGGGAATTAATCTCCTGTTACTTTTTGCAGCATCTGGTAATAACAGAAACTGCTTCTGAACATGGATGATCCTTTTAGGTATTATGGATAATAATAGCAGTATTAACAAATCCATCTTCAATACATTTGTTTACTCCTTTTTAAAAACAGTTTTTCTTAACCATCTGGGGCAGTAAATTCCATCAATTAATTGCTTCAATTTTTTTTCCTGCTGCAAGGAGATTATGTTGTTTTCTTGGAACAGAAGTTGAGTATATGTTGGGTAAAGAAATAACATTTCCTTTCTGTCCTATCTGTAAGGGCTTATCTAAATGGCAGTCGCTGTTTCAGAAGTCAACTGGAAACATTGGAAATATCCCAAAGTAGGCTGGGCAGCAACAAATAGTTGGAACAGTGAGAGAACAGTGAGTCTGAATAATGAGAAAATGGGATTTCTATAATAATAGCCCTGCTTTACCGTACATTTCCCCAAAGAATGGCTGCATTTGAAAGAGTTGTGGCTGCATTAACCCTAATCAGCAGAGCAGCTCCCTTTTCCCCACTTAACCACCCTTCCCAAATCTATTACGAAGGGTTGGAGAATACAGGAGGCAGGAAGGAAGAAGAAATTCCATTGTGACAGCAGACATCTGCTTGCAAAATTATTGGATGCAAATCTCAGAAACATCAGTTTTTGGAATACAATTCTGAGAATCCCCCAGGTAGCATGGTCAGAATCCATGCTGGCTAGGGAATTCTGGGAGTTACAGTTCAAAAAGGTAATGTTTCCATGCTCTGCTTAGATGTAGCCCCTCTTCGTGGCGTTTGGAGGATTTTTCACCACAATGGGGGAAAAAAAAACAGACAAAGATTTCCATCACAATATTCCCACGCCTATGAAAGAGAGCACAATCTGTCCATCAAGATGGTTGGGGAAATGGGCTACGTCCAACAGCACAGGAACAAATGTCCATTGATGCAATAAGATTTTATTTTTCCCTCCCCCCTCATGTATGTTTCCTATGTTCCTCCAAATCCCCTAACCCTCTATCGCAGATTTAGGTTTAAATGCAATCGCTAGCCCCAATTTGGACAGAACATTGAACCAGTGGGATTTACATAAGCAGTCATTTACCATTCAGTAACTGATTAAGTGGATCTCCTCAGGTTATAACAGCAAAAGTGTGGGGTTTTGGAGGGTTGCATGGGGAAATGAAATCTTTTCAAGATGTTTCTATTCCACTGGTAGATACCCTGTGTTCAACACAATCAGTCATGGATCCTGATTTCCTAAGAAAGAACATTTAGTTTCTCTTCCACCCCTATCTTTCCCAGTACAGTTCAAATTTTTGTTGAATTTAGAATCAAAATGACCTCAAAAGTAATTCTGCTTCACTCACATTCGAGCTCATCTTGGGGGCTATTCTTGGAGGGTGACCGTTTTGTGCAATTTCTGTGTTACCATGGGGATCGCTATAGTAACAATTCTCCCCTAACCCTGTATTTATTAAGTTAGTTTGATGCAAAAGTAAAGGTAAACCACAAATCTTCCAAAGACACAATAGCTTTGAAGAGATGCTGCCATTGATGCAATCCGTGTCTTGAAGTTATGATAAAAGGGGCCCTGGGTGTCAGTTTAAAGGACGACATTTACAGATAATTTAATACAGTCAAAGAAATGAGATTCCACAAGGTTTCCTGTGAGACTGGAAAACAACAGCTGATCTATGTCATAACACATTATAGCATTTGACAACGCAGCAATCCTTTTACACAGCTCCCTTCGGCAGCTCCCCACATCCCTCCTTCTTTTCCTGAAGCAGCCCCTTGCTTTACAAAGAGATTAAACAAGATAACAAAAAGAGCCACCTCCTCCCAAATGACTACAAGAAATTAGCCAACTTGTCATAGATACCTTGAGGAACATCTGGGGAAAGTTAAACATCTGCAGTAAGCTCTCTTTTTTAAAATGATTTTTTAAAAAGAAAAAAAAAATCAGGACTAACCCTGTTCAGCTTATAATTTTCAAATAATCTGTTGTTCAGGCAAACAAAACCAGATGCAACGTGAATGCTAACTGAAGCACAGGCTATGCATAAGAGAATGTGATCCATTTCGCAAGTTACTTCCATGACATTCACCAGATGATGATGATGATGATGATGATGATGATGATGAATTATTTTGTTGCTTCAAACTATTGTAAAATCTTATAAATACTATAAATATCTGTGTAAAAATTCCACTAGTGGAGGTAAAGTTACATTTTCCAGCAGCTGATAAAATCATATGAGCAAAATCTACAGATGACATACCATTTGTCTGGAGAGAACAGTTATCATATTATCTAAAATCATTGGAGAGGCATTTACCCCACAGGAACATTCAAAATGGCCTACAGTAGTGCATTTAACATAGAACTCTGTGTGGGAACTACCTTTGTACAGTGATTAGAAAATTCAGTTGATCTAAAATGCAACTGCCAGACTTGATAAGAGAGAAGGCTTACATTGGGGAACAGGGCTGATTTTTAAAAAAATGACTTAAAAAAAAAATTGAATAGGTTTTTTTAAAATATTTAAATTGGGTTTTTAAAAAATTAAATCAGATTTCAAACTTTTCTTATAATAATTGAGAAGTTGCCTACCTCAACTTATCATAACTACTAGTTTTATAGTTTCCAGATATTCTGTGAATATTTTAACAGCAATTTATAAAGATGGGAGATAACCCAATTTGTCCTACTCTGCAGATAGTATCCATGCTTTTCCTTTCTCTCTCTTGGCCTTGCTGCTCTCTGAGTACACATACAGAAAAAAAAAATCAATGAACAAAGAACTGGGAGAAATGAATTCCCTTCTTACAAATATAATTTTCAAATAAGCACCTTTAAAAAAAAGCATACCATGTTTATTTGGTTTAAACCACAGCATGTTCCCTTTTTAAGTTTCTCAAGTTGACTTGATTGACATTGCCTAAATTTTATTTTTTCAAAAAATAACTTTACATGTTTTCTAAACCTGAAATAGTCATTAAGAAAATCCATGCATGAATTTTGTTGAAGAAAACTAACTAGAAGAACAAATAATCCTAGCAGCAATATTTTAAACCTTGTTTTGCAGTAGTGACTCTGGCACATCATTCAAAAACTTATCTTATTGATTGGAACTGGTTCATCTTGTCAATTATATCAAAAGTTCATCCTGCCTTACAATTAGAATGACCAAATTATCATCCCATTTTTAATGAGCTAAAAATTCAATTGAAAAATATTCAGAATAATTGCTCAGTTTATAATCACCTAGACATCTAAACTTGGGTTAAGGTTACATTAAGCATCATTGTATCTCTTCTAAAAACAATGATTATATTGAATCTTCCTCACAACTGATTTTAAGTCTTTTTCGAATAATCAAAATTGAATCCATCAGAAAAACAATATAAATCATGATCTGAATCAAATCAGCCCTGACAGGGAACACAAAACTCCTACCTCACTGGTTACCAACTTGTTTCCAGAATTAATTGAAGGTGCCGATGCTAACCTTTAAGGCCCTAAATGGTTCAGGACCAGGATGTAGAAATAAGAACATTGGTCAGAACTCTCTTGCAGTATTATGTTAACAAAACTCCTGGTTATGCTGGAGGTTGCACTATTTAGACATTTCCATTAGGAAGTATAAAATACCTCCCATGCAAACTAGTTCCCCATTTATCCACAGTTCAGTGGCACACAATTCTGTCATCTATTTTTCATATAAAATACCATTAAGATCACAAAGGGCAAGGATTTTCGAACTCTTAACTCACCAACTGTGCAGTTTTTCACTCGGACAATCCCACCAGTGCAACCAACTCCTCATTCAAACTGAACTTCAAAGTGTCGTTTACCAACTGTGCTTCACCAGCCTTACGCAAAGCTCAAGCATTCCACCGACTGGCATTCACGTCAACACTCCATTCTCTTCCCCTTGCAACAGCTCATTGTCTCATATCCTAATATACAATCCATGAATCAAGCAACATTTTCAAATACAAATCCATGAGACCACGTCTATCCCATGCACAGAAAGGCCACTGGAATAAGACCTGGAATGATCTCCCCTAGAAAGTTATCAGCTGCACTTCCATCACCATCCCATTTCCACAGTCATTGCTATGGCCATTTCTGCACTACATTGTTATAGTGCTATTATTCCAGTTTCAGCATCCTGTGGAATTCTGGGGTTTGTAGTTGAGGGAGGGGTATTTATAATTCTCAGCCAGAGAGCTCTTTGGCCTCAGGAAACTATAAACCCCAGAATTCCACAGGATGTTGAAAGTGGAATAATAGCACTATAATAGTGTAGTCGGGAAATGGCCTACCTCTTCCACCTGCATAGGTCTGTTCGATCGGCATTAAGCAAGATTGAAAATGAGGTTTTCTATTTGTATTTGTGAAGGTGTAACCAAAGATGATTTTATAAACTTGTTTGCGCCCCATGCCAGGAGAACGGTGGGATATAAATTGAATAAATGCATGAATAAATATGATATAAGGATATTCATAGGTAAATTTAAAGATGTGTTTCAATCACAGTAGATGAACTGGGAATCAGGCCTATGACAGGAAGACTGTATAGACCAGAAATCAGAAGAAAATATATTTCAGAGAAAATATATTATTGTGATTAAAACAACTTGGACTAAAGAATCATATGAAGTTTTCTCTTATATACAGAATTTTCAAAATTACTAGCCAACTTAGCTCTCCATTAAGCATTAATTTTGTCTTTAATCTTCCACTAGCCCTCTGGTTAAAGCTTATTAACCTTCCAGGTGCTCAGCAATTTGGCCTAAAGATTCAGAAAGACTGACTTATATAACTACTTATTCCAAGGGTATGGTTCCTGAAGGTGAATTTTCCTGATCCAGGAAAATTCAGATGGCAAAAATTAATCCATGGATAATTTTTGTCAGGGTAGGGGTAAAATCAAGTAATGAGGCCCGAGTCCCACTAGGAGATTATAAAAATAAAAAAAACAGGCTGAGGTATGTAACATTTTGTAGAAGACTCCATACTGAAAAATATCATCCCTTATAAAAATTGAACCTCTTCTTAAAATCAGGGCAGAAAGACAACTTAATGTCCCCAACCCTAGAACAAGCATAAGCTGTGAAAAGTCCTAAAGAGAAGAATAAGAAGAATAAGTTGCCCCTTTTTCTCCTTTCCTCCTTGCTGAGTTAAACTGGATGCAAACTACTTTTGCACTTTGAACTCAGTTTGCAGGAACTGAAGTAAGCTGAAGTCAAAGGGGGAAAGTGGGAGGATGAGAGAGAAACTGGGACATTTTAAAAGCAGCTGCAAAAGTGGATTAATTGAGACTGTTCCTGACAAATCATGACATTTGGAGGGTATGGAATATGCGGATACAATAAAAACAAAAAGAACTGTAAATTTGTGATATTTTGTGGCTTTCTGGTTGAGCCCAATGTTAATCAGGTGATGGTTAGACAGGGCGAAAAGCTATAAGCAATACAGAATGGGTCTCCATTAAACTCTGAGGGCCATATGGAATGGATCTGCATTAAACTCCTAAACACTGAGACTAAAACAGAGAATACCTTCGCTGAGTTTAATTGAGCATGGAATGGTAGTTTGTTCTCCCTGGCCATTTCTGCACTAGGCTGATATAGTGCTACTATTCCACTTTCAACATCCTATGGAATTCTGGGGTTTGCAGTTTAGGGAGAGGCCTTTGAGGTCCCCATAGAGCAGAGCTCCACCACCATATTCCTTCCCTCTGTTACTCTGAATTTGGTATAGAAAGGCAGGCAAATCACTGAAACTGATAAACTTGCTGTTATCTGTAAGAAGGCACAAAATAGAAAAGATGCTTGCACTGAACAAACATGAAACACAATTAAAATATTTCAGATTGGGTGGTGGAGGGGAAAGAGACACACAAGTTCATTGCCTAATGGGTAAACATGGGCCAAAATCTAAAGGAAAACTGGAAAGCATTAAGAACTTTTAAATACCTGTTTTTATTTTACAAGGTGTAAATATTACACATTGCAGTTGCAATAGTAAATACCACATTACTAGGTAATTATGCTTAAACATGGCCAAGTACAGTACCTGCAAAAATAATTGCTATACTAAGAGGCTTTATTCTGTCCCTTGATAACCCTATAGTTTAATAGTTGGGAATGGAGGTAGATCATTTATTCCGTCTTTTTTTTTTTTTTTTTGGGAAAAAAAAGCCCACTCGCTGCCAGCCATCTAAGTGCTATATACAATCAATAGAGGTTTATAAGGGGAGGAGGGGTGGGTCACTGTTGATGTAACCTAATAACCACAACATTACACAAGGCAATAAGTGGTTTACGACAAAATGAAATGCAAAAGTGTGTCTAGCAAATGTTGGAGCTGTTTGGGGGCCCCAGAGGGTCTGCAAGTCACTTAATTTTTCTGTCACACAAAGTAAGTGTGTCAAAACTGTGCATTGCATTTTAAAGCATTACACATACGCAGACCAGTCCAAAAGCCTATGAAAATACTCATATCCCATTTGCAAAACATCAGCAGTGAAATGGTTGGTGTGACTGAACTGAAAATATATATACTTTTATACAAGTGTATTGGCTAAGGCACAGCCCTTGCTCTGATAATCAGCTGAGGTTGCAAACAATTAGGCATGTATAACTCTTCTTTCTATACCAGTAATCCTGCTGGGCTGGTGAGGAAACTGTGGTTTAAACTGGTGGTGGGAATCATGTAGCCCTCCAACTGTTGCTGTGATTGCAACTCCCGGCATAACTGATGGTGAGACACACTGGGAGTTACAGTCCAATAACACTGGAAGTACCACAAGATTCCCAGTGTGGTGTAAATCCAGTTGTCCATTCCATCTAGAATAGAGCAAGAGAAACACTGAAAATATAATAAGGTTAAATGAGTTATATATAACAACAGTTATATGAGTTCCACTGATTTAATAGCTCCACTCCAGTTGGGAATAACAGTTGGAGTTAGGCCTAAAGGACTTGAAAAAAACACTTTTCAGATTGCAGCTCCCAGAAATCCCCAGCCAACATGGCCATTGGCTGAAAGTTTTTTGGAACTATAGCCCTCAAAAACATGCCCCCCTGGGCTGAAATTGGGTTAATATAGCAGTGACATGAGTGGAATTGTGTGTGCACTCAATACTGATGTGTTTGTGCAACAGGTATGTGCAGTTTTTTAACCATTGGAGAGAAAGTCTTGGGCCCTTTTCGCACATTACCTGTTAACGCCGCTGGGTTGGGGTCCTCGCGTGAGAAGCCTTGGAGGGAACGCTCTCGCTTCCCTGCTGCTTCCGTTTTGCTTGGCCTCCGCAGCTCCGTCCTCTCGCGCAAGCGCCCCACCTCTTCCTTTCGCAGTGCAGCCTGGGACCTTTCCCAGCCTGCACTGCCCAGGAAGCGCAACCAGCCCGGCTCCCGACACACTGCATGCCAGGTAAGTGCACATGGGGTGCCGGACCAATGCGTGAGCGCGGAACATTTTTGGCTTGAAGCCAAAAATGAAAAAATCCATGTGCACTCTGCGTCCGGCCCGTGAGCATTGCGTAAATGGGAGTGCATCATGCAGACCACTCCTCCCATTTACGCGACACTCAAGGGGCCCTTTCGCTTAAGAAATGCCGTGCGAAAAGGGTCTTGGAAGAGGGTGAATGGGAACAGAAAAAGTGAAGGATCCAGTTTTTAAACCATAACTTTTTCATCGTTGGACATTTCCACACTAGACTGTTATAGTGGTATTATTCCACTTTCAATATCCTATGGAATCCTGGGGCTTGCAGTTTAGGGGCGGCCTCAAAGGCTATAACAGTCTAGTGCAGAAATGGCCACTGCTTCACCCAAAATTGCCATCTTTTCCCTGTGGCTTCTCTCCATCACAGTGGGTTTCTACCATGTGTGGCCTGCCAACACTTTGCCATTCTCAGTCAGTTCTTTGCAAACTGGGTATTTCAATTAAGGGGTTTGCCAAAGTCAGGATCACAGT
This sequence comes from Cyclura pinguis, assembly GCA_030412105.1. NCBI lineage: Eukaryota > Metazoa > Chordata > Lepidosauria > Squamata > Iguanidae > Cyclura > Cyclura pinguis. The sequence goes on from CM059600.1 coordinate 336,700,071, forward strand.
ACCACACCATAGTATTTCCAATTTGTGTTTATGGCTGTTAAAAGCTGGAGAGTGAAGGAAGTTGATAAGGGGAAAAGGTCAACATATCACACAAAAATCAGAATTAGACTCTGAAGAAGCAGATGTGCAAATTAGTGGAAAGAATTTAAGCTATGCTGATAATGCCATATTAATTGCAAAAATTTAACAAAGATGTGGAACAATTTCTGATGAAAGTTAAGGATGAAAATTGGGTTACAGTTGTATATTAAGACAAAAATCCTGACCACATGATTTAAATAGCTTTTAAAGTGGATAACAAAGGCACTGAAATAGCTTGTTGTGGATTTTTCGGGGTTTTGAGGCCATGTTCTATTAATGTTTTCTCCTGCCGTTTCAGCTGGCATCTTCAGAAGAGAAAATACTAATAGAACATGACCTCAAAGCCTGGAAAACCCACAATAACCTATGGATTCCGGCAGTGAAAGCCTTCGACTTTACAAAGGCACTGAAATGTTTAAAGGTGTTTAAAGTTTGGCTCAGTCATTAACTAAAATGGAGACTAGAGTTGGCCCTCCACATTCACTAGGGTTAGGGGTTAGGACTCCTGCAAAAGTGGAAAAATTGCAAATATCAAAATGTGTATGTGTGTGTATGTGTGTGTGGCCATTTCCGCATTAGACTGTTATAGCACTATTATTCCACTTTCAAGATCCTATGGAATCCTAGGGTTTGCAGTTTAGGGAGGGGCCTTAGAGGCCTTAGTGCTATAACAGTCTAGTGTGGAAATGGCCTCTGTGTGTGTGTGTGGGAAGACACCTGAGGAATGTTGGGAAGAACAGGGACTCAGTGTCCACATCAGGCCAGGGATAGGAGAGGGAAGAAGAGGTGGGTTGGTTATTTAATGTTAGGAAACTTTTTTCCATCCAGTCAGAATGCCTTTTAACATATAGCTTGAGACACTTGCTCAAGTAATCAGCTCTCCCTTTTTCTTTCTTCTTTTTTTTTAACACACTGCAATTCTATCCAACCAAGATAATTTTCATTTTTTCCAGTTCTTTATACATTTACTTATTTATATTTATCTATTAATACATGAAAGTCAAAGTTTGTTTGTTTGTCTGTGCCAGGCAGGCGAAGACATCATACGATTGGCTGCCTAAGAAGATTCTATGGAATCCTGGAGTTTGCACTTTAGGGAGAGGCTTTTAGAATTCTCAGCCAGAGAGCTCTTGGGCCTGGCCAGTTGCTATGGAGATGAGGCCTGGCAGCAAGTAGGAGGGCAGTATATTCCCTCAGGAACCCAACCTCTGTATGTTAATAGCTCTGAATACAGATTAGATTGGAGAATATGGGGAAAAGTTACAGGTACTGGACAAGACAGTTTGGGGAATTAGAGACACAGGATCTCAAATCTTTTTAACAAGTATTACCTATGAGAAAATAAAATCTTAGGCAATGCCGGGCATATATGCTAATTTTTTATATATATTATATAATATGTGTGTACATAAAATTTGTTATGATAAAGTATGATATATTACAGCCATCCCTCCACCTTTGCTAAGGTTAGGAGCGCAGACCCCTCACAAAAGTGGAATCATCGCAAATATCAAAATGTGTGTGTGTATGTATCTGTGTGTCTTTGGGAAGGGGGCCAAGGCATGGTGGGGGGAGTGAGCACCCAAGGTCCAAACCAGGTCAAGGAAAGGAGAGGGAAGGGGTGGGTCAACATGATGGGCCTATCCTTCCTCTTTTGTGTCCATCTCCTTCCTTGGGTGTGTGTGGCTGCATCAGGAAAGCATTCATGATGCTGAGAAATCAGGCTGCAATCCATCCTTAGCTGGCCAGGCAGTGTCTGGTGGAGGCAGAGAACCAGAGACAGGTTTTTAAAGGGCTGAATGGCCTGACTGGAGATGCTGAGAGAGAATGTTCCCCCAGAAAAGAAGCACCTAAATTTGCATCAATGAAACTTTACAACATTGTTGAATTAGATGAACTAACAATTTTACAGGCATGGGACGAATCCAGAATTTTCCGAATCCAAATCCGGATCCGAATCCCTAGAAGGTTCTGGGAATCCACAAATCTCATGAATCTCGAAACTTTCGAATCCTTTTTTTAAAAAGAGTTTAAAAAGCAAGGGAAAGAAGGATAATCTTGGGCAAGACACACTCTTTCAGCCTCAGCAAAAGCCTAGGCAAAGGCAAACCTCCCTCTGAAGAAATCTGGCCAAGACAATTGTCCTGGTTTTGCCTCAGGATCTCCCCAGATTGAAAATGACATGAAAACTCTTTCTACATAGGCAGGAAAATGTGGATAAATGCCACATTTTCCTGCCTGTGTAAACAGGGCCACATACTACAGTAGAGAGATAATCCGGGTCAAAACTGGCTTTTCTCTGCATAGCTCCTTCTGGCATCCTGGGGTTTGTAGTTTGATGATGCACCAGCAGACTTTGGCAGAGAAGGCTGTGACGCCTTGTAAAACTCCAAACCCCAGAATTGTATCTGAAAGAGATTTGTAAGGGAGTTATGCAACGGAATGTTTCAGCTGTCCTTGAAATCTCAAGCCTGTAGCTTCCAGTCAAGTATTGAACTTAAATATGAAACGTTCTATTTAACTATCTTAGAATACAAGCCCAGATGTAATTTGTGAAATTGTTAGCAAAAGCTATTATTATTACAAGGGAAAACCTTACCTACTTACTATCTTCCCTTGTTTGTATGGTCTCCCCGGTTTTCAGGCGTCCCGGTCTCCCAAGTTTTCAGGCGTCCCGGTCTCCAACAATCTATTTAGTTGGCAGATTTGAAAGATTCAGTTTGCCTATTTTGGTACAAGGATTCGGATTCGGGAATCTCAAATCCTAACCCAGGATTCGAGGATTTGGTTGGCCCATCCCTACAATTTTACTATGTGATAACACTTCTAGACAAATTAAAGAAGACTGGAAAATAATATCCCCTTTTTGGGAAACCGAATGGGGGATATTAGTAACAGCTGGAATTGAGAGTTAAATATGAAATATTGAAAGGTGCAAAATGATAAGGATGTAAAAAGCAAGTTAGAGGTAATATCGGTAGGATCAAAAAAGAACAATAAATATTCGAGAACTTAAATAGCATATACAAGTTAAAGAAAGAAAGATATGATTAATTTAATAATCACACAGGGTCAATAAGATCATAAGAATTGTTTTATTAAAATATGTTACAATTAATAATTTTATATTAACAAATAGCAGTAGAATTCTACTGAAATAAAATTTATATTTGTTTGTTGGAAATTGCTATATATTGAAGCACCCATTTCTCTGTGAAATGGAAGTTTAAGGAAGATTTTTTGTTGTTGTTTTAAACTTTTTAAAAAAATGTATACATATTTATATGCATAAATTTACTATATATAGTGTACAATATGTCATATTAAAGTATGTTACTGTCTTTTTGATGTAATTTTGACATTATTATTATTATTACTAACTTATTACTACTACTTACTAATTTTTAACAACTTTTTAAAAATACAATAAAAAGATGTGAAAAAAATTGCATCAACATGGATAAAATAGAATATGCGTATCTTTTGCAAATGTGCCTTCTTTTTGGTGCTGCTTTTCCTATTCATTGATCATGTCTAAGTGGCTATCCTATTGGAAAACAACATTGCAAAGAAAGAGAAACCAGTGTTTGCACAGACTTGTGTCTTTGTGAGGATGCACAAGTCACACACCACCAAGTGCTGTTCTGAAATTATTCTTCTCTAAACACAAATGTGTCATTGGTAGCACAAAATTTCTCCTCTATGAAAGTTAAGAGGGTCACAATGCAGGTGGGAAATCCTAGAGGTGAAGGGAGAGAAACACCTGTGTTTCCAAGTAACCTCATTTCAAAGTAATGTCATCCCTGAGAACCTCCTCTTTTGTTTTGACTGTTTTTTTCTCTTTATTCCAGGCTCATCAAAGAAAAGAAGCCAAAATTTCATTTACAGAAATTTGTATTACAATTGTTGTTTTTTCAAAGCATAACAAATTATTTTAACCAAGGCTGTGTAGGCTATAGAAGTAGTGTTATTGCCCTAAGTTTGAGAACCAGAAACCTTGAATGGTCTTAGACTCATCAAGATTTAAAGCTGGAAGGGACTACAAGTGGGATCTCATCCAACCCTCCACCTTGCAGGAATACACAACTAAAGTATTCCTGAAAGTGTCTTGTGACTTTTTAAAACAATTAGGTATATTCAGATAAACTGCATATAAAAATGCATGTTAAGAAAAAACACGTGCAGAAATAAACATATATTTTTGTAGGCCATTAAAAAAAATCAAACTGATATAACAGATTTGTGATGGAACACTGCCCCACTGACGTCAGAGGCACCAAGAACCACAGAGGCATATCAGTGCAAGAAAATGATATTTTACTTGGAAATAACTCCTGATCAGCTCAAGGATTTTAAGCAACTAAGCATGCTAACCAGGGATCCTGGGGCTATTTTTAAGATGGGGGTAGCTCAATGTGAGCAGGCAGGTTGGTATCAATTTTGCCTACTTGCAGGAGGAGGGCAAATTACTTTTCCTGTTCCTTATCACTGAAATATCCTTATCATTCTTCAATAGGAAGACTCTTACAAGCATATTTGCATAGAAATACCCTCCATGTATTCAGTGTAGCTTACTTCCAAGTAAATGCACACACGACAAATTGCAAGGAGCCTTTATTATTCCTGGGAGGGCTCAGTGACAACAGCCACCTTACTATTTCTTGGTGCTTGGTAATTTAAGACACTTCTAATTGATAATTCCTGAGGAGGCTCAACTATCTAGAAATGTTAGTAGTCCAGTTTTGCCAGATCATTTCAGCAAACAGGGTCAGCCTCCCAGTCAATGCCTCACTCCCCGTTCCAGGGTCTTGTCTTATCTCATCTTATCTTATTTATTGAATTTATATGTCTCAAGGTGGGACCCAAGGTGGCTTCCAAAAGGTTAAATATTAAAAGCATGTAAACAAAAAATTGAAAGACATATAAAATTATAAAACTTACAGTAAATTTTAAGAACAGCTAATAAATAAGCAAAAGGTCTCCAGCTCATCGATTAAAGGCTTGCTTGAAGACATTTTTCTGCCTATGAAAGGAAAGCAGGGAGGGGGCCAGCCTTGCCTCCTGCAGAAGGGAGTTCCACAGGGTGGGAGCAGCCACTGAGAAGGCTCTCTCCTGTGTCCTCACCAGGCGAGTCTGGGAGAGTAGCAAGACTGAGAGAAAGCCTTCCTCTGCAGATGTTAGTCTTTGGAGTCCATGATGCTAACCCTTATCTTCATTTCCAGTTCTGGTTACCACTGTCTCCATTTTATAGCTTAGATGAACTGAGTCACAAAAGTGACTTATCCAGGAAGAGTCAGTGTTTCTGGTGGTCAGAAAGTTTGAACCCAACTCTTCTGTGATCTAACAGTAAAGTGGCCCTCAGGAACACTAATTATTAGCTTTCTTTAACTTGCTCGTCCAGAATATTTGGGAAAGAGCAATAATTATATATTTTGGTCACATTACACCAGTTTAAAACAACCAAAAATAAGTTCCCAATGATGTTTTGAGAAAGAATTGTGTGGCCAGGCTGAAGCAAAGAAATACTCTGGTGGAAATTTGCCCAGGCAAATGTTTTATTTAATCCGTGGCTTGTGGAATATTGTCTCAGAACTTTGGGAGGATGGGGGTGGGGGAAGAATAAAAACTCCATTAGCTCTTCTCTTTGAAGGTGACATTTATTTTCAATTCTCCTTACAATAAGATGATGAAATTACATGAACTTTAAATCAAACTTTAGTGCAGGAGGATAAATAAGTCTTGTGGCTGACAGCTCGGAGGCAGCTTCACAACAATCGTGCAGACATTACAATTTTATCATCTTAACAAATGTTTGTTTTCCATTTGCATTTGACAATAGAATTAATAAACTATTTTACCAATTTAAGATTTATGAAAAAAAAAACCTGATACCCACTCTCCACCACCCCAATTTATAGGATTTGTAATTTGCATAAGGGCAAAAGCGGGGCACTCTCTTCCCTCCATCTCCAACACCTCCGTTTTAATTTTCACAGTAATAATAAATGCCCTCCGCAACAATGGTCCATTGATCGCACTGTGCCTCCTACCTGCCCCAGAGCAAGAAAGCAATTGTTAAGTGTAAAGAAGCATGCAAACGTACACACATGCACACACGCGCACAACCCCAGATAGCAAAAGAGACCATTAGTTTTTAAGCTTCAGCTGTTATGTGTTCGATAATAATTAATATGCAGGATAGCAAGTCATGTCACACACCATTTCAGCCCAGAATTGCATCTGTCAGTCCAAATACTCACAACGTACAAAGCATCCAGGACTGAATCTAGTTAGACAGCTAAGTGAATTTAAACAAAAATCTGCAGATGCATGATAGATGCACAGGATGTTATGGCACACATGAATGACTCCTGCACAGGCCAAATGACAGATGTATTTCCTCCGACTGCAGGCCAGGCTCCAGCGCAAACCACTCTTCATTTATCAATAATTGGGCCTTAATTTTATTTGGCAGTGGTGGGCCAGTGTGTTCAGCTTCCTCTCCAATAGACTCATACTAATTAGACCTTCTCCCCCCCCCCTCGTTTTTTTCTCTTTCTTTGTGACTGTGGTAGGCAGCTCAGGAGAGGGTCTCCCTTTTGTTTTGAAATGGTAGCTTGAGATGATCAACTGTCAATATAGTAAAAACCAGAGCATGGAACAACTGGACCACAGATCCCAGAAACCCTCAGCCAGCATGGCAAATAGTCAAGATTTGGTCTTTCCCAAGTGACAACACAGTCTTTACCAACAGGCTTCTTACTGGTGGTAACAGAATGAGAGCACTGGATTATCTTAATCTGGGAATGGCAGGTGGATCTTTCTAGGATCATACGCCACTATCTTGTCTCTTCACCATGATCTTATGCTGGGCCTTGTTACCACCTTTTTGGAGTAAGTCCATTTCTGCCCTACACAGTTATAGTGGTATTATTCTACTTTCAACATCCTGTGGAATTCTGGGGTGTGTAGTTTACTGAGGCCAAAGAGCTCTCTGGCTGAGAATTCTAAAGGCCCCTCCCTCAGCTGCAAACCCCAGGATTCCAGAGGATGTTGAAAGTAGAATAATACTACTATAACAGCGGAAATGGGCTTAGTGTGATGTTATATTAGCACTTACAAACTTAATGATCAGATAGGTGGGTGGAAGAATGATAATGCCCATCATATATATAGTTTTAGTCCTATATTAATTCATCCCTACCTGTCTGACTTCTCTACTCACCAAAAGCACAACACAAACACAAACACATACACTCCAGCAGCAGTGGGGCAGGGGACAGATGGGTTTTACTACGCTTCTTAAAAGTACTGAAGCTCAGATTTTGTTGGATTTGTTGGGAAAGCTCAGAAAAGTTGCTTTTTTAAACAAACAAACAAACAAACAAACAAACAAACAAACCTACAATTCCTACTGTTCATGCTGGTTGAAGGAGACATAGCTACAATCAGAAAAAAAAGTAATTTTCCTAGGATCTGAGTATTCTTTAGGACACCGCAGCTGTTTGAACTTGGGGATCACAAAGAGAGATTAGAGATCAGATAGTTCTAAAACATTTTAGATCAGAGCTGTTTAGGGAATTTTTAGATCAAAACCACCTTGTCATGTGTTTGAAACACAGTAGGTAAACAGAGTAGTTGCTGAAGCATTGATGGAACATTCTTCCAGCATCCCGCATGCAGCTGGAAATATGCTGGCAGGTTCTGTGTCAGCATAAGTTTCCAAACAGCTTTGATAGCACCACAAAGGATGGATTTCCATAATTCAGCCTCAGGATAAGAAGCACATGAGTGAGAATCTCAAGATCCTATCGAATAAGTATAGGCCTGTCATGCAACAACAAAGGTCACAAATGGAGCTGGTGGAAGATGCTCCTCACATTCACCTAGCTCTTAGTATAGTACTGAAATGAAGAATACACACAAGATACAGTGCTGAAGGCCTATCAGATATCCAAACTATGTCCATGAATGGAATTAACAGAATAACCATAGAGAGTCAAGAACCACAACACTCAGGTGAGTCTGCAATGTGGTGCGGCAGTCAAGAAAGCCACTACAATTCTTTGTTGCATCAATAAGAGTATGGTGTCTAGATCAAGGGAAGCGAGAGAAGTAATAATGCCATCGTATTCTGCTTTGGTCAGATCTCACCTGAAATACTGTGTCCAGCTCTGGGCACCTCATTTCAAGAAGGATATTGACAAGCTGGAACATTTCCAAAGGAGGGCAACCAAATGGTGAAGGGTCTGGAAGCCATGCCCTATGAGGAGTGTCTCAGGGAGCTGGGTATGTTTAGTCAGCAGAAAAGAAGGTTAAGAGGGGACATGATAGCCATGTTCAAATATTTGAAATATTTGAAAGGATTTCATACCGAATAGGAAGTTTTCCACTGCTCCAGAAACTAAAACAAGGAGCAATGGATTCAAACTAAAGGAAAAGAGATTCCACCTGAACCTCAGGAAGGACTTCCTGACATTCAGAGCTGTCCGGCAGTGGAATATGCTGTCTTGGAGTGTGGTGGAATCTCCTTTTTTGGAGGTTTTTAAGCAGAAGCTGAATGGCCACCCTGCTGGGAGTGCATTGACGTGTGTTCCTGTATAGCAGGAAATTGGACTGGATGGCCCCTGTGGTCTCTTCCAACTCTATGATTCTATGATTCTAGGTAATATATGAATTGACTTGTGATTGATGGACATTTATTTTGGACAGAGCAGCTCCTGTACAGGCAGAAATGTTATTCAAAAATCTACAAAAGTTGTTAGGAGTGGATCATGAATTCTCCACACTTTTGGTAGAGCCATGTAATTTCCTTGCTTAGCACAGCTGTGCTAGGAAAGGTCTGGGCAAAGCCACGGTACAGAAGTGCCAATGGCTGCTGCAGCAGAGCGTTTGATGTGGGAGCAGGTCAGGATAGGATGAGTTGCTGCCTCATGCTGACATGGAGCTTTTTCACCGGATCTTATCATCCTTCATGCAGGTCCTCACAGAATCATGCCTCCAAACTTCAACGATTAAATTCACATCTAGCATTTTAATGGTCTTGGGTAATCCGCATTTACTTTTATGGATGCTGCCTTTTAAAAAGATGATTTTTGAATTTGCAAAGATTTTTTAAAGTTTGATTTCTGAGTTTGTTTTTCAACTAATGTGCAGAAACACATATGCACTTTGGGTAAAGAGTAAATGGCTAAAGAAACAGCAGTGGCAAACAGTGCATGCTTCATTGTTCAGAATTTATTTAGAACTGGTTCTGGTTTAACTGGTGTTAATGAAGCTTGGAGCACAGGAAAGAGAAAACCTATGGAACAAAATTAGAAATAGAAATATGCTCACTGTTGCTCAAGCATGACAATGTGGGGAAATTTTTCCCAAAATTGGAATGCAGGGCCCAGATTTTTTTTTTTAAATCAAAATTTTTCAGATTTTTCCACATTGCCTAAACCAGCACTCAGAAAACTTCTTTTGAACTACAAATCCATGTGGTCATGCCAACTGAAGGAGTCTGGAAGTTGTAGTTCAAAAATAAAATTTCCAAGCTCTGCTTTAAGCCATCTGGAAATTTTCTTTGTGAGAGATCACGCAGATTGTCTCAACTATTGGAATAAATCAAGTATGGCAGATGTTTAAAGTAGTTTTAGAAGACAGGCAAGAGTTTTACTTCAGAATGAAATGCCCTGTAAATTCCAAATGCTGATCCTGAAATGAATTTAGCTGACAGAAGGCTCAGACTTATCATTTTGGAGCTGTTGGTATTTCCAAATTATGTTTTAAGTCTGGAGATACAAACAGCTACTGCCACCAAACCCTTTATTTTCTTCAAACCCCATGATTTAACTGACTGGCTCCATTTTCAGGGACAGCTTTAGCCCTAGGTAAACGTTAAGCCCTATTGATTTGCATCAGAAATCAATGGTGCTCATTTCCACTTGGGTTCTCCTCCATGTTTTTAGCATACAACAATGTGCTATTTGTTGGCATTGGCTAAATCACCGTTAGGGTCCTAAGGGCTGATAGCTCTGCCCAGATGATCAGTTGGAGCTTTTTGACTGAGCCAATCTACAGTATAATTGAAGAGGAAGAAAATACAACCTGGTTTCACCCCAGTAGTGAAGCCAAATTTGTCAAAGTGCTTTCCATATGGTTCTGAGCAAGTTAGACAATTTGCATGTGATGCTGTAATATCTAGAACGTGTTAGGTTTTCATAGTGAGTTCATCCAGGACCCTGCCTGCCATCTCATCATGCATCTATAAGAACACAAGCACAGGAGAAATAATAAACAGCACATCCATTTTAATCATGCTTAGTATGCATGGTAAATAACAGTTAGGGGGTGAGGATTTTTTTTTCTTAAGCAACAGCTTGCTGTTTCGAATTAACACCCCTTCATAGTTTGTAGAGATATGGTTTTAATCAAAATATGTACCAGCAGTTAGGCTAGTCACAAGGTATGTTACAACCTCCTTCATTCTCAAGAATGTTGAACCAAACTGTTAGTTTAGGAATTTTTGAAGACTGCCAACGCTTTCTCTTATCAATTACCAGCATCCCATAAAGAGAGGCTAAGAAAACGCCCTGCATCCAAGTCTTTTTAAAAAATGAGGATCAATCCTTAAAGGATGAGGAGTGGCAAATCATCACCCCAAAATGCCCATGGGCCAAATCCACATCTTTACCTCTGAAAAAATTCAGGTCTTTCTGATTTTACAACCCTTGCTATGCCAACTACACTACTGTGAGGTGCATCAAGCATCCCATAGTGGAATTGCCACACTTCTGGGAATTTAAATTTAGAAGGGATGTGGTGAGAAAGTAAGAGAGCTTGGGAAAGTTTCCTTTTAGGGCTATATCTCTCAGAAGCCCCCATCCAGGACCGGTGGTAGCCATACTGGTTGGGGAAATTCTGCAAGTTGTAGTCCAAAAAGATAATGTTCCTGAACTCTGAAAAGTAGTCTGATGATACAGACAACCCCTTGAACTAAACAGATGCTTTATTCCTCACCCTGAATGTGGGTTAGCCATCTGCCAGGGGTATGGAAGAGTGTCATGTACCACAGGAGAGATGTCTGTAAAACAGGAGTGGGCAACTGTGGAGGGAATGGAGTCCCCCTCACAGGCTGCTCCATCTTATTTTGGCATGTAGGAAGTGACACTGCATCATTCCCATCCTCCATTTTTGGTTGATTTACAGAGATTTTGTTTATTTGTGGGGAGGGTTGCTGGTTATGGCTTTTCAGGGGCTGGGGGAAATAAATCCTCACATTTGCAGCCAGTTTTCAACTTATTTTTTAGCTGAAAAATTGCTGAAATTGCACCAATATTTTAAAAATAGGGTTTTTGTAGGATGCAGGGGGACTTCAGGGGTTGCATTTTGGGGTCTCTTAGATTTGAAACCTCTGAAATATTTTCATTTGGGGTTTTCTCTGGATGGAATGTCTTCCTCAAGTACCAGAAATCTTAATAAATGAGACAAGTTTTCTCACATAAAATTCAACATTCTGTCTGCCTCACAGTCACATTCCTGATTTCTGTGCAACTGAGCAAGCCAAGCCACAGAAGGGATGGAATGGATTGTTGTCCTATGAGAGAGTTGCAAGCTATCTTCTCTTTGGGGTGGACTCCAAACTCTCCTCAGATTGCACGAGTTCCAAGGGCAATTTGTGTCTGACCTGGTGTTGAGTCACACATGAAATGTTTGGTTAGACACATGCCCGTTCTGATCAACAGTAGACAAGGGATGGAAATCTTTGCTTGACTTGTTCTCTTGTGTAAGAAGAAGAAATTGGAAAATTTTCTCCTCACTTGCAAGATAGATGAGATCTTGGCCAAAAATCCCACATTGTGATGTCATAGCATAAATCTCTGTTTTAGTTGTTATATCTGAATTGTGCTGGGTGACTGAACCAATGCACCAAACGTGCAGTTGTATGCGCAACCAAATGTGCATGTGTATCCACCTGCAATGCTAGTGCATGCAAAACTCATACATGAGCCCATACTATGGAACTTTGTTCCCAGAGAAGTCAGATTGGCACCCTCCCTACTATCTTTCTGCAACCAATAAAGATGTTTTTGTTCAGACAGATGTTCAATGTGTGATTGTATGTGGCTTATCTGATAGAATGTGCTGGGTATTGTGTTGCTGAGTTTTTAATTTTTAATTATGTTTTTAATTATGTATTTTAACATTGTTTTAATTCTTTTTGATTGTTTAATTATGTTTTAACTTTTTTTATTAGACAAACATGCTGATTGTGGCAACATATAAGTATACTAACACACAAACAATACAGTATCTACATTATACATATATACATTAATACACCTAATACAATACATATGCCTATCTCTATTAACAACTAAAAAAAACCTAACTAGGTATAATTAAAGACTAAACACTAAGAAGCTTAATTTTAACATTGTTTTAATTCTTTTTGATTGTTTAATTATGTTTTAACTTTTGTACTCTATGGGTTTTAACTATGTCTTTTAATTGTTGTAAAGCCGCTTTGAGTTCCAACCTGGGAAAAAGTAGGGTATAAATAAAGATGATGATGATGATGATGGTGGTGGTGGTGATAATACACTAGTCCTTTTCTAATGACCTTGAGAGAATTCTGTTATCATTATCATCTTCATGTTATTCATTTATATCCTGACTTTTTCTCAATAATGGGACTCAAGGGAACTTAACAACTTATTTCAAAAGGTACAAATTACAAAGTATATAAAAATCCCATCCCAAAGTGCCATCCCCTTTTCCTTTTGAGTCTGTCTTAATTAGTTTGTGAGCCAAAGGGCAGGAAACTGTTTTGTCGTTCTCTTATGTTTAAAGTGCACTGTACAGCAATGGCCACCATATAAATAAATGAATATGATGATAACAACAGTAACAACAACTGTTTAGAACATAAATATGAAAGTTATTTTTAAAACAATTTTAAAAATCTGTAGAGTTAAGACCCTTTAAAGTTCATTTTAAAAACCATAAGAAAAAACCAACAAAACAACAGAACACCCTTGTTTTTGTGGTTTCAAGAACAATTTGTTGCAGAAACTGCACAAGTTACACAAATTGTAAGGCTACACTAATACCTACTGCCATGTTATATGGATATTTAAAGGTCGGAAATTGTATTAGTACTAAGTATAGAAGAAAGATAAGGATGTTAATCAATGATTAGAAAAGAAAAAAACTAAAATAAACATTAGAGAAAACATGTAGGATGAATCTTAGCTACTTTGTATTTAGGTTTTACCCACATACACACACACAGACATACACACACACACACCCATAGATAGATAGATAGATAGATAGATAGATAGATAGATAGATAGATAGAGAAAGATATACATATATAGACATGAAAAATCTAGTGACAAATGTATGATAAAGTATTTCCTTTCTTAACTAAGATGTTAAAAAAAATTATATGGTATGCAACAGTGGTTGGCCTTATTTAAAATAATGTTAAAATGTTTTTTAAAAAATTTTTTAGAAAAGAAACATCAGTGGGGTACTTGCATCTTTCTGATCTGTGCTTGCTGTGTATACTTTACTCCACAGAAGGAAAAGAGAGACATTTTTGCAAAAATTACGGAAACCTCTACTTTTAGTAACCTTCTGTTTGCCTCATGGTCACACTAGAGGGAAGAACTCTTACAGGAGCTGGCTATTTCTCGGGAAGCTTTTTTAAGAACTTCTCAATATATTTCTAACCTGCATGTTAAGAAAGAAGTTTTTAAGCCAATAAGGGACTGGGATCCCTGCTTCAGCATAGCTATGAAAAGGGATTAAATTGGATTAAATCATTATTTTTCAGTCTCAAACCTATAACATGGAATAATTATAATGGTCTGTCTTGCAAGGTTGTTGTAAAAAAAAGTATTTAAAACACTGTATTTCCCTATATAAGCTGGCCCAAATATTTAAAAAATCTTCGGACGAGGGCATTCTCTTAGCCCCACCACCGTCACAGATACCTTTGGTAATGACGTGAGAGAGACCATTTTCAGTGGCTGCTCCCAGGCTGTGAAACTCCCTTCCACAGGAAGGCTGGTTAGCCTGCTCTCTGCTCTTTTTCTACGGGCAGGTGAAGACCTTTGTATTTAGGCATGCCTTAGGTTTTTAATCATATTGCAGTAGGGTATTCAAAAGTGCTGCACCACATTTTTCTCTTCTATGTTTTCAATTATGTTTTAAATGTATTTTAAACAGTTATTAACTATGCACTTTTAGTTGTTTTTAAACTTGTTCAATGTAATATTTTAACTACAACTATTATTATTATTACTATTATTATTATTATTATTATTATTACTATTACTACAATTATTTTTGCTAGGAACAAGAGAAAGAGTGATAGTGCTTTTAGCATAACCCAAAATGGAAATCTTTTCAGTCCAACGTTGTCCAGAAATTTTGCTGAAAGGCCTGGATGAGCCCCACTCTATGTAATACGACACAGGCAAAAATTTTAGGCCTTACATTTCCTGACAGATTTTTGCCCTTTGGGGCTGTTACATTATGAACTGCCTTTGAGTGCAGCAGTGTGGTTGGAAACTGTTAATCATTTTGTTCCCTCAAATTACAGAAGATCACCTGCAATTAGAGAAGTGAAAATCTGTCAGTCTTGTTTTCATGGCATTTCTCAGAATACCACCCGCATTCTTGTCCCATGCCAGATCCAAATCAGGCTGTGGAACATTTCTTTTTCTCCCTGCGTGTAAAGCTGTGTGTGCCTTGTTTACATTTCTTCCAAAATATTTTTTTCCTAAAGTCCTCATTTTTTTTCTATGCATCTGCCAATTGTTTAACCCCTCTTTATGTGTATTTTAAAAATACATACCTTCTTAGTAACGTGTGCGAATGTCTTTGTGTCCTTTTTATTCTTGACCAAAATCACACACTTCATAGTGTACTGATTTTTCAGACAAGATATATTTTGTTCCACTACCAGTCTCAGGAAGCACAAATGGGATATTCTCTTCTTATTTTCCTTCTCCTTCTTCTTCATCATCCCACCTTTCTCCCAAAATTGGGGCTTAAGGCAGCTTACAACGTTCAAAAGAACAATATGGCTAAAAACATACTAACAGTGACCATTAAAATGGAAATAAACAATTCACAGTATTAAAACAATTTAAACCTACTCTTAAAAAAATTCAAAATGCAACCTAAAAAGACCAAAAGCAATTCAAAACAACTCAGTTTGAAATAATACAGCAGCCTCAGCCTCTTTTTTGCTTGCCAACGGAAGGAGACAAAGGAAGGCCTCCATCAGAAAGGGAGTTCCAGGCCACTTCCGCACGGTGTCACAGTCCCGCCACCGGGATGGGATGGTAGCAGTCCGCAGGTTGTGCTTTCACATAACATCGTCATGGTCCTGCTTCCATCCCGTCCTCAAGCATCGCGATGGTGGGATATTCACTTCATGGGTTAACTCTGTTAAATGCTGATAATCGCACAATGCTCCCGTACTTACCAGCCATGTGGAAGGGCAGGAAGTGCAATGGTGGCACTTCCTTCACCAGTGCAGCATGGGAAAGAGCCCGGCTGTGCTGCGGAAGGCAGACATGCTTTGCTCGTGCTCCCGTCTGCAGGGAACCAGTCAGGTGCGGAGGAGAGCATTCCCTTTGTGCTCCCTTCCCGGTAACATTGCAGCCAGGATTGCAGCAGGACAACATGGGAAAGCGTCACTGTGTGGAAATGGTCCCGGAGTCTAGGGGCAGCCACTGAGATGGCTCTGTCTTCATCCCCACAAACTTTGCCTAAGGCTGTGTTGGGACCGAGAGCAGGGGCTCTCCTGAAAATCTAGTACCCACGCAGGCCAATAAGGAAATACAGATCCAACTGATTGGTTTTCCATTCCTATCTGCTATCAATTTCGAGGAAACAAGAAGGAAGTAGGAGGCGACGGAAACACATGTACACCACTCTCAGGTGATTGCCTGCTTTTGTACTGCAAAACTTCTGATTGTAGCAGAAGGTCATATGTCTGCTGTTCTCCCTTAAACTTTATTCTCATATAAATCTCACGTTTTGGCAACTAATGTAGAAGTTACAATCCTTGCCCTTGATAAGTTGGTTTTCTGCACATTGAAACTCTGTCTCTAACAGAAGAAAATTCATGTAACAAGTACAAGTCAAATAATCTTTTTTTTATATTTGTGAAATTTAATAAAATTATATTTTTTAAAAAAGAAACTCTCTCTCTCTGTCTCTCTCTGTCTCTCTCTCTGTCTCCCTCTGTGTGTGTCTGTGTGTGTGTGTTAACAGAGATAATAAATCAGATATTCAGTGCATCACTTAACATTTGAAATGGTACAGTTCGGAGGACAACTTTACATGAACGACTCATCTTGTACCTTGCTCCTAGTCTTAAGTCACTGAGTGTGCTATCAAAGAGCCATGTGTTTGAAGTGGCAGAACTACAAGACTGATCAATTGACTACATGTTCAGTAAATGATCTGATCCAATTGAAATGTATGAGAAATCATGGCTCTTCAAATCATAGAAAAACACTGAAATTCCTCTAGCCCACATTTACCCATCCTAGGAAAACTATCCTATCACTAAAGCAGTGGAATAAGACAACTTTTTAACAGGATTCTCAGGAGCTACGCAGTACGTTACGACAGGTACTTTATACCTATTCTCACACAACTAGAAGTCCTTGTTGGGCCATTCTGTGCAGCTGAAAGAGTATATTCCACTTGGAAGATCACAAGTTATGCAGGACCAGATGAAACAACTACTAAGCAGAATGCTCCTAAGGACCTCAGACTGCCATTACATTGAATTGTAGCAGAGAAAGAGAGCAAAACTCTACAATGGTTTTAAAAAAGTCAAAATCTTCAGTTTGCTGCATCTGCTGACAGCCACATGGCAACAGCCAAAACATTGATAATCAAAGTGTTAAGAGTTTGCGAACTTTACATACTTATACTCATTAACTGTCAGTTTGCATGTTAGTCGATAGGAGTTTAGGATCAGCATTAGGTTTGTTAGGTTTGTTTCCCACACCCTCTTTTTTCATGTATCACTCTAACCTGCACCCATTTTCTTTTCCTCCTCCTTTACCCATTAGATAATATATTTGATTCTACACAATTCTTTTGTAGGTAAAGCTACTGTTATATGTTTTACAAAGCAGACTAAGCTTGTTTATTTTTTCTTGTAGACCTTGTGTATGGGTAAGTGGGGATGGGATGGGTGATTGCTCAGCTTCTGCCTTGCCAATTTGTTTACTCTGTTGATAGAACCACTACTATTTCTCACATTTCCCAGTACAAAGTACAATAGCTGGTTGCTGAGGGACCGCAGTGGAAGCTGGGAATAATTTTTTTTGTCTGTCACCCCACTGAGTTTTTTAGTTGCCGTCATGGTAGGGATGGGGTCAACAGAACCATGAGCTGATAACAAAGAAACCTTCCATAAGATACCCAGAGATTTTGCTTAGAGACCTTAGAATTGGATTTGGTATAGGAACCCAGACTTACTCCAACAGGAACCCATGCAGAAGTTGATCCAAAGCAGAAATCTAGAGAAAGGCTGTTATTGCTAGTATCCCTGCTGTGTCTCCTAAGTATTGCTCTGGTGAAGATCAGTAGAAGATCAACAGTTTCCACCAACTGATCACTGATATCTCAGGGACATCTTCTCAAGGATTCTGTTTAACTGTGCTATGCTATCTTCAAAAGGTGTACAATTTTTTTTTAAAAAAAAAAATAGATATACTGTTTGTGCCTTGTTGAAATATAGGAGAGAATGCCAAAGAGAGAGTAAATGGATGTTCTCATCACAACAGCTTTAATATTTGTAATACAATGCAAGTCAAGCAAAAAACGTCAAGCGTGAAAAGTCCCTAAGGCCATCTAAACCCAAGGCAAACCAAGGGATTTTGCCAGGAACTTCACATGCCAGTACCTTTTGAGCCACCATGTACAGACTCCTCTTTCATTTCCAGGCTGTTCCTTGTCTGTTACCATAGCAATTTTTTGCCTCATTAGGGTCCTTATGAACTTGTTTACCATCCCAGTGATAACACTTCCAGATCCAAACTGAATATCAGAGCTCTGCGCTGCCCATCTGTGCTTGATCTGATCAGCACTTCCAAAATAATTCATTGGCAGGTCATCATAACTTCATCTTTTTTACAAACTAAGCATGGCTCAGCCATTCTCCACTTCCCAGAACAAACCGGATGGCAGTTGGGAAAGGAGTCACTTCTTTGGGCCTTTTCTGACCATACTCTATATAGTGCAAGAGTGTGCAATTCCTGCTCACTTGCAGAATCCAGACATTATTCCACACAGGTACAACAGGGAAGTGTTGTTCCTTTCATGATCTGCTTGTGGGCTTCTCAGAGGCATTAGGTTGGCCTCTGTAAGAATTCTGGGTTCTGTGGATCTTTAGTCTGATCCAGCTGGATTTTTTTTCTTTTTTGTGGTGAAGGGGGCAAGGTCTAGCCACTGATGGGCAAAACTGGCCGAAAATAAGCCTAACCACCACCTCCACCACTCCCAAAGTAGAAACCACATCTAGGTTCTATTTTCAACTAATTTTTGACCAGAAATGAGGTTGTATGGTTTCCATAGTTGTTTTTCCCCCCACTGAAGTTAGCCACTCTTAGAGTTGCGTTGCGGAAGTGCTATTGTTTTGTTGGAAGCCACTTTGGATCGCAATTCCAGGAGAAGGTGGCCTACAAATACAATAACAAATAAATAAATACATACATACATACATACACACAGACACACAGAGACACATAAAATCATTGCTT
The DNA here is from genome assembly GCA_030412105.1 of Cyclura pinguis. Lineage (NCBI taxonomy): Eukaryota > Metazoa > Chordata > Lepidosauria > Squamata > Iguanidae > Cyclura > Cyclura pinguis. The sequence goes on from CM059600.1 coordinate 336,718,943, forward strand.
ATTTTTTCCCCTCTATCTATTAATTACATTTGAAAGCCAGTGGCCATTTTCACACTACACTGTTATAGTGCTATTATTCCACTTTCAATGTCCTATCGAATTCTGGGGTTTGCAGTTTAGGGAGGGGCATTTAGAATTCTCAGCCAGAGAGCTCTTTGGCCTCATTAAACTACAAACTCCAGAATTCCACAGGATGTTGAAAGTGGAATAATAGCACTATAACAGTGTAGGGCAGAAATGGCGTAAGACTTTGAGAGACCAGGGTTCAAATCCCCTTTTGGCCATGGAAACATACTGTGTGACCTTAGACAAGTCACTCTTTCAGCCTTAGAGGAAGGTAAAGGCAAACCCCCTTTGAGCAAATCTTGCCAAGGGAAGCCCATAGTAGGTTCATCTTAGGGTGACCATAGATCAGAAGTGGCACAATTAATTACATTCTGCTTTTTCTCGGTGACCTCAAGGCAATATATATGGTTCTCCATATTCTCTTTACTCCAGCTTCTCAACAGCTTTGTGAGATGGCTTAGACCAAGAAAGAGTAACTCATCCAAGCTCACCCACTCACTTTTATGGCTCAGAGGACCCTAGCACCTGAATATCTCAAGTCCTACTCCAGTGGTCTAACCATTACAGCATACTGGTTCTCAATGTATGCCTAGCTGAAACAACTCTGTGGCCATTTCCGCATTAGCCTGTTATAGCGCTATGATTCCATTTGAAACATCTTATGGAATCCTGGGGTTTGCAGTTTTGGAAGGGTCCAGACGGCCCCTCCCAAAACTGCAAACCTGAGGATTCCATAGGATGTTGCTAGTGGAATCATAGCGCTATAACAGGCTAGTGCGGAAATAGTCTATAAGGAGTACTGCATGTTGCCATAGCAACTGGGTAAATAGGGGTAGAGAATGTGTGAGTGGGAAGGGTAAGCTTTTGCAGAAGCATTGCATGACATGATGTGAAATTCTGATTATAGCTTACAACACTTTAATCCATCTTAAAATAGTATCAATAAGAATTAGCATTATTGATCCAACACATCACTGATCAGGAACTCTGAACTGTTAATCTGTCAGTCCTTTCTCTTCTTTTGATTGAATTCCATATTCAGAGAGAGAGAGAGAGAGAGAGAGAGAAAGAGAGAGAGATTGATTTGCAGCATCTGTGATGAAAAAAATGAAGGAAGAAAATTCCTGTGTAACCTGAACTATAGCAGGTGCACCCAAGCTCCTGATATACTAATTATATGGTGAGTGCTATCTTTCCTCTGTGTGCACATCTTACATGTGCCAACCTGATATTAATAGATAGTAATTGTTTGCAGGGTACAGGCAAGGCCAAGAAAATTGATTTTACTGTTGCTTAAATGTTGGAAGTAAAAGTTTTCTTCCCCCTGTCAAATTGTTGCTGGGAAAGCTTAAAATTCACTTAAGTAACAACTTTTATAGCTGTCAAGTTCAGAACAACTCTAGGATATTTGCATGCCATGTTTATTTTCACCACCACCCTGAGTTTATTCCTCCCAGCTGCTGTCACTGAAGAAAAAGGTGGAGGAGGAAGATTAGGTGCTGAGATAACAGCATCAGCCTCCTCTGTCTTCCTTTTTCTTTTACCAGTTTCCATATCATACCCTGAAGCTTTTCGGCAAGTCACTTTCCACTACATTAATTTACCTCCAAGCACTGTAGTGAGTTTATTGTAAAATAATGTGTATAGATGCCTGTGTGAGCCACGCTGAATTTTTTAGAAAAATAGACCAAAGTTCTCAAAAATTGTGCCACAAAAATTAATTCTGTAACCTGTAAAATGTAGCTTGCATGCAGTCTGTGGTCATTGTGATTTTTCTTCTTTTTCCAGTTCTATAGTTTATTCTGCAGTTTGTTTCTGCATTGGTTAGACTTCATTTGGAATACTGTGTCCAGTTCTGGGCACCTCAGTTCAAGAAGAATATTGACAAGCTGGAGCTTGTCCAGAAGAAGGCGACCAAAATGGTGAAGAGTCTGGAAGCCATACCCTGTGAGGAGCAGCTTAGGGAGCTAAGTATGTTTAGTCTAAAGAACAGAAGGTCAAGAGGGGCATGATAGCCATGTTTAAATATCTGAAGAGATGTCATGTAAAGGAGGGAGCGGGCTTCTTTTCCCCTGCTCTAGATACTAGGACAAGGAGGAATGGAGTCAAGCTGCAGGAAAGGAGATTCCATCTGAACCTCAGGAAGAACTTCCTGATGGTCAGAGCTGTCTGGCAGTGGAATATGCTGCCTCAGAGTGTGGCGGAGTCTCCTTCTTTGGAGGCTTTTAAGCAGAGGCTGGATGGCCACCTGCTGGGAGTGCTTTGATATATGTTTCTGTATAGTGGGGGGTTGGACTGGGTGGCCCCTGTGGTCTCTTCCAACTCTATGATTCTATGACTTTCAGCATCTGATAACTGTTTGAGGAAGAAATAGACTCTGAAACCTGACACTAGCCAGTGAAATCTTTATTCTGAAGATTTCCCCAGACATTCTTCACTTTTAAGTGTATTCTTGAGTGTATTTTTACTTAAGTGTATTCTTAAGTATATTCTACCAGGCCAGAACCATGAGCTGAGATCCTGGATCGCAGACAGTAATGAGTAACTTTATATGATGGAGTTACATCATTGACATGACACAGAACCATGTAAGAGAATTGTAACAGTGTGTCATGGGGCACAGCATAAGGTTTCTGTTGAACCTATGGGGTCTCCCACGACATAATGGGGCATCATGAAGATGTGCTGTTACAAAAGGGTGGCTTCTACTGAATATCAGGACAATGTGAAAAGCAAAGACCTTTATTTGTCTGGGCGAAGACCATCCATGAATGTCCACTCCATTCCATTCAGGATTACCAGTGCCCCATGGCTCTGGGAGAGGGGGCTGTTGCCCCCTTTTGCTTGCATTGTCATTGTACAAGTGCAGCCTGTCTCACAAAGTGCAGTTCTGTTTCACATTGCGACTATTGTATAATGGCCACACTACTCACATTGCTTGTATGATGGCTTCGATGGTGCTGCTACAACAATGCTCCTCTCCTGGTCATATGGCTGCTACACAATGCCACAGTTCTAAATTGTGCATTCAAGAGTCCACTTACAACATTGTAAATTCCCAGCAGGTTGCCATTCATGTTTCTTTTTAAAAAAGAACCTGAATTCTTTGTCCTTCTGCAAAAACCTAGGGTATACATTAATGTTAGGCATTGTCTACATCCTGCCACATCCTTCCTTTCATAATTATCTGTTTCTATCAAACCTGATAAGAGCAAGGCTACATTTTGGTGGTAGAACCCATATTTTGCATAAATCCCAAGTTCAACCCCTGGTATCTCTACAAAAAAGGTAGCATGTTATGGGAAAGAACTTTTATGTGCTGGAGACCCTGGAAAACCATTGCCATACAGAGTAAACAATATTGGATCAGATGGATAAATAACTGGACTGTTGCACAGTTACTGATGTACAATGGGACTGATGTTCAACAGGACCTGATGCATAAGGAGATTGATGCATAAGAGGATCAATGCACATGAGGACTTAATGCTGATGTGCATCAGGACACTCTTGTCAATGTCCCATTACACGTCTTCGCAGTTCACTAACAGGGTTCCTTAACACTGCTATGTAGCTAAATATGCATAGAGTCATGCAACATAGAACCCAATAGAGAACTCCAGTCAGGATATTTAAATATACTTAGCTTTTAAATAACCCTGCAGAAAACTAAACTGTGCACTTTACAGACATTCTGCAAGCTGTTGCATGGAACTGAGCTGTGAACTTTTCAGGCTGTACACTCTCTATGCTTGGTAGGAATAGTGTCCAAACTGATAAGAATCATGTTGTGACTTCTTAATTTTGGGCCTTTGGCTTTACCCACTGCTGGAACTGCAACCCTCAAGCTTCTTTCAAAATTGGAATTTCATCCCCAGGCCAAAATAGCTTCCTGTCCCTAGTGTAACCAATAATGAGTTCAATGAACCAGTGGTTTAATTTGATATAAGACAGTTTCCTATCTTCCTGTGTAGCAATTTGACCAAAGTAGTATTAAACCCTGCCCTGGTATCCCTGTAGGCAGTAGTGTTGCCAGATTTTCAGATTAGCATTAAGGGATGGTAATGAAAAGCAGGGTTGACAATCAGGAAGTAACCATTAGCTAACCAAATTTATTCTACTGAATAAATAGTAAATGAAAGTTTTGATTTCAGCTAACTTATCCATGTGGTCTGCTCTAAAATTAACATATTGTCCACATTCATAAATTACATCAAGCATGTATTTCTGTCTTTAGAAAGGGCCCATATCCAGAAATAATGGATTTTTGGGGCATATTGTTCAGTCTACAGTGGTGTCTCTGCAGTAACAAGGGTCTGAGGTGCAGAATCCTCACAAAAGTGGAAAAATGTAAATTACTCCCTCCTGTGATCCCCCTCCCATTCCCCTCTAGAGCTTCTCCTTCCCATTCCTTTGCCTCTGGCCCCAGCATTCCAGTTGCGGGGCGGGGGGGGGGAGACAAGCTAAAAGGCTTACCAGTACTTTCCCAGGAAGAGCTAAGTTCTGAAGTTCTAGCTACTTCCGCTTGCTATTTTGAGAAAGGAGGGGTAGGAGCAAACAGAGCAACTGACTAATCAGCTGCCATTACACAGCAGAATGTGCAGCCACATGGCAGAGAGGACATGCCTCCAGCAGTGGGATGGGGCTGTGCTCACCCCAAAGGAAGAAAAAAATCTGTTTTAAACACAAGCCTGGCAAGCCTGGGGTGAGGAATGCAAGGGAATAGGAGGAGGAAAATGAGGGTGAGGAGGCAAGCACATGCCTCACAAAAATCAAATGTGCAAAGATCAAACCCGCAAATGTGGAGGGAGGACAGTATATAAAAAGAAAAAGCTTTCAAACTTAAACGGTGGACGCCCCATGTAATAAGGGACAACTGTGAGTCCTATAAAGTACAAGATATCCAACCCTCAAAGAAGGGACATCCCTTATAATAAGGGATACTTGGCAACCCTAGCAGGCTGCAGTGGGAAGAAACCTCACTGAAGCATCAGGAATTTCCCTAATAGTTTGTTTAATATAGTTGCTAAGAATTGTCACAAAAGAGGAATTGGATCTGGGGAACAGTGGAAGTGAGTCTTCTGTGCCAGTTAAGAAATTAGTTCAATGTTAATTTCCAGAAGACATGAAATGCTGCTACAACTGAGACACAAACAATATACACAACTGTATGTTATAATGCAGTCTCAGTGGGAATGTGTTTCATCATGAAACAGCTTCAAATCCCACAGTTTTCTGAAGTCACACTAGTATCTCTTGCAGATCATCCTTATTTCTGACAATAAGGTGAGGCCTAGTGGGATAACTGACATCAAACCAAGCTGAATTCAGATTTGTTTGATGTTTGCTACTGCAGTGTTCCAGGAGTGCGAGAGAACATTCAGTTATTCTGTTCAGGACACACATCACCAGTGATAATGTGCTAGGTTCAGTTTCCAAATGTCCATTTGTCAATGCCTTTTTGTCTCCCACAGCCAAATAACATGTTATAAATAAGCAGCTGCATGTAATATTCATCCAATGGCCATTTTGTCATTGCAAAACATTCTTCTACTAATCCTAAACTGGTCACTACTACCATTATTCTGTTCCTCCACTTGGCCAGAGATTAAAGGACCCTTACTTCATTGAAACAGTCCCTGTATAACTCTAAGAGCACATTACTATATGTATCCTACCCTGTACAATCTTGGTCAACATCTGCTTTGAGGAAATGCTCTTTTGGGAAAGCTGTGGAAGATGGTGAGAGGGGCCATTACCTACAAACACCTGTAAACAAATCCTATTAAAACAGCTCTTCATATTTTCATATTAGTGGTGATATCTGGGAACACAGAAAGCTGTCTTTGCTTTGGTCCATCTAGTGCAGTATTGTCAACACTGGGACCTTTACCACATCATGCCTCAATAGTGCATTGTTCCGTTTCAATTCCAGCATTGTCATTTCTGTGATGGTATCAGGTTCTGAATGCTCTCTACATCACCCTTTTGATTTCAGCAGATGAGTAGCATTATTGCCACCAGTATTCCCTCTGCCTTGCAGAGTTGTTGGCAAGTCCTTTTCCCTGCCCCACAGCTTGTAATTGGTCATTTTTCTTTTTGTGAACCGTAGTAGCACAGCGATGTTGTAATGTCATGACATGCCCATGCACTATTGCATTTTTGCACCATAACACTAAAAAATGTATTTAAAAAAATAAAAAAAATTAGCTCAAAGGAGAAATCTAACATGTAAAAGTCAACGTCTGTCTGTCTGTGTCAGGCAAAGACCCCATATGACTGGCTACCTAAGAAGATTCTATGGAACCCTGGGCTTTGCAGTTTAGGAAGGGGCCTTTGGAATTCTAAGCCAGAAAGCTCTTGGGCCTCAGTCAATACCATCTGTCTTGAATAGGCCAGTTGCTATGGAGATGAGGCCTAGCAGCAAGAAGGAGGAGACAATGTATTCCCTCAGGAACCCAATCTCTGTACATTAATAATTCTGAATACAGATTGGATTGGGGAATATGGGAAAATGTTACAGGTACTGGACAAGACAGTTTGGGTAATTAGAGACACAGGATCTCAAATCTTTCTAATAAGTATTACCTATGAGAAAATAAAATCCCAGGCAACGCTATATACGCTAGTTCAAAATAAACACGAAGAAGTGATAGATTTGACCTTGCCATGCCATGGAAGTAGCTGGGCAAGAGACAATCTGGGAATGCCCACACATGCCCACTCCTGGATCAGCTATGGCAAGAAGCACTATCAAGTGCTATTGAGAAACTACACTCCCACAGCTGCTGAGATTGTGGCCAGAAAGGGGCCATTAGCGGCTTTTTCCAGCTTTGAAAAAGGGTGGATTTCCAACACATGGCAACATGATAGCAGCTGGTTAGTGATGATGTTGTGCAATCACATGGGTCCTGGACCAAGAACGATGCGTTGCTCTGGCAGTATGACGACTTTGTGTGGTAAGGGCCTCAGTGGAAGCAATGGCTCTCAAGTTTTTTGAGCAGGTTTCTCACCTAACTCTACCTGAAGATCTCAGATATTCTCAGGTGGCTTCTATCCAAATAGTAAGGAGGCGTGATCTTGCTTACCTTCCAAATTAGATGAGATTAGGGTGTTCAAGGTACTCCCTTGGAGGTATAGGAATTTGCTGCAGTTGCTGATCTCTCCTGTATAGCAACCGCTGCAGCAGTAAAAGGTTTCCTCTGTCATATTTATTATGGATATAGGCTGGTCTAATATGTCTTCTTTCACAGTCTCTCTCTCTCTCTCTCTCAATCTCTCTCTGCACTCACCACTGTTGCCACTCCCAAGTCAACTGGCAGTAATGAGAAATCAAATCACAGCTGTTTCCAACTCTAAAGCACTCTGGGGTTGCTCTTGCTAGTTATGATAGCAGACAGCTTCATCTCTTAGCCCTTGTTTCAGCTCACATTAGGTAGCAGACTCTGAAACTACCATGTTGGATGGCTGCTGGCAATGCCTCATCACAGTGGGCCTTTCTGGCTTAGACCTCATGCAAATCATCTGATTGATTGGTTGCCGTGTGCCCGAAGATATTCCACAAACTCAGCAGCATTTTACAGCATCTGGCAAAGAAGGTGAGTTCCTTCTAGCCCTGGACATTTTGCTGGACATTAACACAGCTCTGGCTATTTAACTGCCTTATGCCCTCCTGCCTGTCTTGCCAGTGTTTCCTACCTTTTACTGCAGTTCTTCTAATTTATCTGACAAGGTGTTGCCGTGGGATTCCAGGGAATCTCTTAGCAGTGCACAGATTTCCCCCCCCTGCGTGCACTAGGCTCTCTGCCCATTTGGCTTCAAGCAAAGGGCTTAGTTTTGTATTTCACAGGTGCAGAACAGAACCTGGTCAGATATTATTAATTTTATTCCAACATGGTTGGGTGGCTAGAATGGCAGATCAGAGAGGGCAACACAGAGTCCAGATTTCTTCTAATCTGGAATATTGAAATGAAAACAGAATGCTAGCCCGGGATATTATTTTTTGAACTGTCAACGGGTTATTGATCTGCCTTCTGACCAATTGATTGATTCAATGCTTAAATTTAAATACAATTAAAATCTTCGCAAAACTTCAATATAAGTACTTCAACAAGGATTTTAAAGAAGGTATAAAATGATGCTTGCTTGCTCAGTTCTAAGCAATTATTTCCTTTAACGCTAATATGTTATATTTTCCCCTTTGAGTTCAAAATAAGCTCAGATAATAAATAAGCATTCCCTTAATTCACAATCCCACTCATTTACAGTGGACCTCAGTAATTAAATTGCCCCCCCCACTGATTAATTAACGGTTAGCACAAATCAATTTATTATTTATAATTTCAAGGATTGCAGATCAAGAAGACCAGAAATATTAGGTCATCCATTTTGCAATTTAATTTCCAAATATCAAATTTCCAAAGAGTAAGAGAAAACAAGAAGTTTACTGAAATCAGTCACACTAAATATGTTACTGATTAAACTTTCAGAGCAACTCACCTATTTTTATTGGTTTATTATGATCAACTGCCTTTAAAGATTAACAGCTGTTGCTACTTTGAAAAAGGAGTGAAAGTGCCTATAGATGGAGTGGGGGGAGAGGATATTTTAGGCATATGGTTAATTTAATATTCACACCTTGACAGCTCCACAGAAGTGATGCAAAATATATAAAAAAAGAATGCATTTTAATTAAAACCTCAAATTAATCCTGATACAAATAAACACATCAGGAAAATGTAGAGAAATGACAGCTTTTTTAAAAAAAAATAATTTTGCATGTAAACACTATCTCAGAAATTATGGGTGTTCAGAAGCTATTGTGACACCTATCTGAAGTCACCAGGCAAGACATGTGCGTGTATAACCGGATGCCAGCAATGGGGGCAGGGGAACTGTCATGGCAGAACTCATATTTTGCATGCAAATGATTCCAAATTCTGGTATTCTCAGGTAAGTCTTGGAAACCAGGGAGAACTTCTGCTGGTGAGTGCAGACAGTACTAAGCTACATAAACCAATGCTGTGACTTACTGTGCTGTTGATGTATCCCAATATGATTTGATTTAATGATTTGAAGGCCCATGCACACATGCGCACGCACGCGCACACACACCCCAGAACAAACCTTGCAAGTACTTTCACACAAGACTCTTCCCTTGATTTTCCTTAAAGCATTCTTTTTTTTCCAGCAACCCAATCCCTGGCTGAAAAGCTTCAGCCATTTTTGGAGAAAGAGGAGTCAGAAACTGATGAGGATCTATTCCAAATCACACAGAGTCTTATCAGTGGATTCCAATATATCTCCCGCCTCACCTCGGTAGCCAGTGTGCATAGTGGTTTGAGCACTGGACTACAACCTGAAGACCAAGGTACAAATTCCCGCTTGGCCATGGAAGCCCACTGGATGATCTTTAGCAAGTCATGTTCTCTGAGCCTTAGAGGAGGGCAAAGGCAAACCTCCTCTGAACATGTGGTGCCAAGAAAACCTAGTGATAAGGTTGTCTTAAGGTTGCCATAAGTTGGAAATGACTTGAAGGCATACAGCAATCCCTAATAGATGTTGCTAGGAAGACATTTCTGACCTTAAATATGACTTCACACTTTTTTCAATATTGCAATATCTAGTTCCTCTTTTTCTTGGAACTCATATATAGGAAAGAATGATTGTTTGTGCCTGAGTATACCACAGTCAGGGATGGCTCTCCAGTAGGATACTAAACACATTTTATGTTGACTGGGAAGCTCAGAATGCAGAAAGAAATACAAAAAAGTAGAAGTACATTCTCATCTAGCTGGCCACAATGGTTTCCACCCGCAGTTTTCACGCTATACTCCAAGAAACCTAGGGATCCTTTGGAAGCTGAACAGGGCTTCCTCAGCAAGAAAACCGATAACCGTAGCCAGACTTCACTAAAAGACAGTCTGTTCACCATTGCGAATGGCTCCTTTCCCCTGATCCCTGATAAAAATCTCCATTCCCAGAGGACTCAGCTAATCTAGTTTTTAATTCACTAGAGCCTAGTACAGACCAGTATTCAAGCCAACCTACCCTGGTTTTTTTTTCAAAAAAAGGGGCTTTATAGTCTAGTCAGTTATAGGAGCAGCTGTGGGAAGGTAGCCAGGCTTTTAAAAGTAAGACAGGCTTTTAAAGGTAGACCAGCTCTCAGAGTATGAGAAGGAACCCCAGTGACCAACCATAAAGCAAAGAGCACATTTGAGTAGAGCAGGTATGAGAAGTTAGCAAGAGAGAAGGGAGTACAGAGCACTCATCCCTTCTCTACCTTCTGTTGAGAAATAACTTCTTGCAACATCCAATATTATTACTGTCAGGTTTAGAATACCATGGAGTATTAGCCCCTTTTGCAGGAAAGACAGAGATTCCTCCAGAAGAGGTTATGCAGGGATATGTGCTAAACAGGGATGAAAAGAATATTCAAAAATATCTTTATTTTTTTTAAAAAAAATCATATGTCAAGAAACCCTGATTTTTTAAAACCAAAACATGGACAGACAATAATCTTTGCAGTTTGGGACTTAGTTCTGTGCAAAGCGCAGATTTCGTTGTTTTGAATATAAAATAGTCCTTTCTGAGCAGGGAAATGGCATTTTCTGTGCAGAAATTTCTACATAAATTTCCTGTAGAAATGTTGAAATGTTTCCTGTATGCCAAACACTGTAAATGAGGTCTAATCTTGTACAAAATTCACCAGTGTTCGGTTGGAACGGGAAACAGCATTTTCTGCACAGAAATATTATTAACTGTGCACAAAATGCTCTTTCTTGTACAAAAAAGGCTGGGTTTTTTTACAGAAAAGAATGAGATGTGAATTTTCCACAGGAAAAAATCCCAAATAATGAATAGCCTTCAAAAACTGTTGAATTTTTCAAAACTGTCTTGCAGCAAGAAGAAAATAGCTAAAGTTATGCATTGCTTCCTTTGGGAAGAAACATAGTGAAAAATTACCTCCCTAGTGTTGGCTTTCTAGCATGTCATCCTGAGACTTGAAGAAAAAAAGAAACAAACAAGCAACATTAAAGGTATGTGCTCAAAATGTTACTTTAGTGCTTCTTAATAATACCTAATGCAATATATCTTAATATAACTTAGCATATATTTTTAACATCTGTCAGGGTCGGTAAAGTGCTGCATTGGCCACATATCCCCCCCAGGGGTTAAAAGATATTTTTTGTAAAAGAAACTTTGCTCCCAAATGCCCCAGAATGACCTCTGGAGGGTCATTTGGGGTTCCTCCCACCCAGGCCAATCAGGTTGAAAAGAAATGCTTGAAAAATGTTTGAAAATATTTTTTTTTTCACCTCAAAATGTCCTCTAGATTCCCAGGAAGGACTCAGAACATGGCGAGAACACCCCTCTGCCCCTTAGGGGGTGTTTGGGGGCTTTTAGGGACAAAAAAAAAGATTTCCCCCCATTTTTCAAAAAGCAGTGCTGCAAGGTTTCTTGTGTACCGAATGCAGGCTCCTAGTCTTCCACAACTGCCCACGCCTGGTCTAAATAATGAAGAGAAAGTTTCAGGCACAGGTGCTATGTGCAGCTGTGGCCCACAGCCACCTTGGTCTGGAAAGAAGACAAGAAGGAAATGCGACCAAGGAGTCTCTGCATGACCACAGACACCTGTCTAAGCACTTCCGTTTCTCTAATAATAGAAAGGATTCAAGGACATAAATATAATGCTTGATTGAAATGGCACATCCAATAATGATGGTGATGATAAGTCGGCTGTGCAAGTAGAAAGCCAGAAGAGGTGACAATCTATCCATTTTATTGCACTGAGTACAACATGTATGAATATCAGCCCACTGGTCAAAACTTATGGCTGTGTGATCTGTATAATGAGCACCTGGCTCTCAGGGAACATGTTTCTCCCCTTTAAGTTAAAGCTGTTGACCTGGAAAAGCTGAGAGAGGCAGAGCACTTGGCGGATATGACCATGACATCTTAATTCCCAGGTGACGGTTCCTCTGCAGTCACGGAGATGGAGGGCCATGGAGAAGGACAATTTGAGGAAGGAAATGACCCCTGTTCCCAGGAGGATGAACAAATATCCCCTTATACTCCTCGGGCTATTGTTGTAGGCAAATCTGAGAAGTTACAATGTGTGGAAGAGATGGTGCTATAGAAAGGAGTGGCTTGATTTATTTGGGCATTAGGAACATTTAAAATTACTTTGAAGTAATTGATCCACAATAGCCTAAATTGTACTGTTAATCTTAACAAGAGTAGGCCCTTTGAATCAAGAGGATTTACCAGTGTGTTCACTTTCTACTCAACAGCTGGTATAATGGCTTGGCTCTGCTCTACTTTAAATTAATCAGTAAGGTGGAGGCCAATGTACTGCTCTGCAGATAAAACTCCTCTTTCAAGCAAGCCATGGAAGATGGATGTTCTAAAAGACCTGTGGGAACCCCAGCTTCTACCTTTCCACAGTAACATATGGGAGGAAGCAAATGAGCACCTAACTGAGTGGCTGGGAAGAAACGATGGTAGTGGTGAGACTTATATGTATCAGCTGGCAGGAACGTTCTTTGCCATTCCTCCCAATCTGCCACCTGAGCCACAAGGCCCGCCTACTAAATAAGCCCAACTATTAGCCCATTTTTACTGAGAATAACGTAAGAATCCAAGCCAGAAATCAGAACCAAAGAAAGAAGGTACTTTTTGAATACAATTCCCAGAATCTCCTGCCCAGTAAGTTGTGGGCCCCCAAAAAGATATTCTTTTGAAGCTTTGCCCAAAAGTCATTGCAAAGTGTGGGGCTCCTGTGACAGATGCACAGCAATATGTTGACAGATGAATCAAGAAGTCAAGGGTTCTATGAAACTAGAACATGTGAAAGCCATTGCTTTACATTATAACAACATAAAGTGCAGCTCTGGGGGAGGATATTCATTAGCATTTGCTGGCATGATTAAAACCAGCCAGAAGTGCACAAAGGCAAAGTGATTTGAGAAGTGTTCCTGAGGGAGGAAAGACAGATTTCTGCAGATCAGATTTCAGCTTACTGCAAAGAATATTAACATCTACCTTTCATGTAGCATTACAATGGCATGTTGCCCCCCTCAACAGGACTGGTAAAATCCACAAGGTGAAACAAGACCATATCCAAACTCTTATACAGACAGTGAGTGTACTTACTGTAGACTGTAAAATAACTTTGGAGAGGGATTGTTCCATAGCTTGTACAGCTTTATGAGGTGAGGACAAAGTTATATTATTTTAGAAGTCACACCTGTCTTAACCTTTGGAGAAGAGATTTGAAGCCTAAGAACAAAGAAAAGACAGATGAAGGACAGATGTGGTCCATTATATGTATTTTATAGGAAATCAGTAACCTAAAGACAGAGCAGTTTTCAAAGCCTGAATGATATTTTCCTATTATTTTGAACTTAAGTAAATCTCTCACCCTTGTATATTTTTAATAATATTGTAACAACAAAAGTCTGACTCAGGTTTTCTACCAGGGGTGTAGCTACACGGGAAACAAAATGAAGGTATTGCCTTCCCTTAAGAGTTCTACATCTCCCATGAACTTTTCTGTCAGTCCACAAATATCTAGCTTCGTAGAGAGCTATACGCCAAAAATTATTCACATCTATTCATATTTGCTGCGTTTGCATTTCCTTGTATATTCTGCCTGCCCCTTTTCTTTGGATACCTAAACTCTATTTCTAAATTTTCAGCTGATATTTTAAGTTATTTCAGTGTTAGAAATTCGGCTGCTGGAGTAAAATTTCGTTGGGGAGCAAAATTCAAATGGGGAGGCAATCCCCCCGCCACCGGGAGCTACAGTACTGTTTTCGACTAAGGGCAAAATCTGACATTGTACATTAATGTTCATTGTGCTCATGGAAATTTCCCCTCCTCTCCTCCCTCATGCAGGCCTTTCCTGCCCCACAAAACTGGGGAGTCTCTAGAGCAGTTTAATGGCTTGCATGGACACTGTCTCACTAATGGAAACGATTATGGGGACGGCAAGAGCTAGATGCTATTAATGATGAGAATTTCTTGTAAGTTTTTTGTAAGACATTTCCAAGATTTCATAGTTTGTTTGTTTTTTTCCATGTATTTGACGGAAAGAACCTGTGGTATTTAAAAAAAGAGAAAAAGGGTAGGAAACAGTGAAACTAACAGAGAGAATCATCTGAAACAGCTGCCCTGAACTGCCAGCACAGAAATAGCTACACTGAATTGTCATAGACCCTTCCTCGCAAAGCAGAGCTTTGAGTGCTTAGCTTTTAAAGTCTGTTTTTGAATCCCTGTGTATTCAGATGTATTTGTCCTTGTTGTCATTGTATGACTTCAAGTCATTTCTGACTCACAGTGACCCTAAGGTGATTTTGTCATTGATTAACTGGTAGATGAACTGAAGCACTATTGATTTCAGTGGGCCTCCTCTAATTATGACTTAACAGAATCCCACCCACTTTTTAAAATTATGCTTATTCTGCTTGTATTTTACTTGCATTGCACTTGAAGACTTGAAATCCCAGTTGACCAAATTAAGATGAGTCTACAATATATTTTTTAAATGAAGGAATAAATGAACATAAATAAGAGAGAGTGAAGCTATGGAACTTAAATGACCAGTATGTTGTACTGGTTAGAGTGCTGGATGGGGACTGGGAAGAACTTGATGCAAATCTCTAGCCAGTCATGAAACTCACAGAGTGATTTTGGGCCTGTGCTTCTTTCTCCACCCCGCTTACCATTTGTGAGGGTAAAATGGGAGCAATGACAGTTGGTGGATCTGCTCCAAGTATCAGTCCAAGCAGAACCAGAACAAGCATCATGCCTGCATTCAGTACCACTGGCAACTAGCAAATACAATACTGGTAGGACAGTGAATCCACTTCAGGTTTTAACCCAAATGTTAAAGAAGACAGACAGGGTGTCTGAATCTGTTCCAAAATAAGTTCAGCACCTTGGAATGATCCTTTAAAATGCCAAATGAAGGTGCCTATACATGCCACCCTGATCCCTTTGAGGAAAGGTATTATATAATCATAATTTATGAGCAGGTAAGGGCAGTCATGATCCTGGTTTCCACAGTGTCATGCCACTATCAATGTAGAACATTTGCCAGTATTAAATGACTTGGGGACTTATTTTGTGGCCCAGTGTGATAACTGAAGCCCCTGTCAGAGCTGCTGATGACGAGCAGCAGCTGTTGGTCCCTGTGGCTCTGGCCGGAGAGGAGTCCTTCAGCTCAAGAGCTCCCCCTGCTGCCAGGGACCAAGCAGGCGCGGACGTCCCTCTGCCTGCTCCTTTAGGGCAACAGGGATCCGATTCTGAAGATGCTTTGGAGCCTGCATCAATCAGCCCACAAACAAGGTGGAGACTCAAGAGAGCTGAGTGAAGGGAGGCTTCCTTGATTAAGTTCAAGAAGCAGTGACTAGCCACACCTGTGCCTTGGGCTATATAACTGCCTACCTGGAACCTTTCCTTTGCTTGTGGAAAACTTTCTACAAGTCCTCTCCTTGCCTGTTCCTTGCTTCCAGCATCCGGCTCCTGATACCTTGGATTGATCTCTTGGCTCCAGACCCCTGGCTTTTGGAATTCTGACTGTGGCCTTTCCTTGTTCCTCTGGCTTAGGTAAAGGGACTTCACTTGAGTAAGTGCTTCGTTGACTCCTCCCAGCAGGATTCTGCTAGCTCTCCCACTCCCTTCTCCGGGCTGTCTCACTGCCCGGGTATCTGACCCTGACACCCGAGGCAAAACAATACATGGAATTCTCTACCCATTTAAGACAAAGTACTTAGTAACAACTAGATGCAATCCTTTGGATACATGAGGCCTCAAATCCTGCAAGTGCTTCTCTTCTATGCCAACAGAAAAAATAAGGAAAGGAAACAACAACCTTGCAGCCCTTTTCAGGTCACCTCAGATCTCCTGCTTGAGCTAGTTGTCTCATTCTGCCCAGTGTCAACTTTCAGAGACTACTCCTCACATGGAGCTACTGTATATTGGCTTTGAAGCCCCATGGGTACATTAACATGGGCTGGAATTCAGGATTGTAATTATGAATGCTTAACCTGGAGTTATACATTTGTAACTGATCTGTATTCATGATCCCTATACAGTCAACATTGCCGGGGATATGTAAGGATTGTAAAAGTCCCCAATCCTGAGTTTTCAGACAGCAGCCACTGTGAGTGAAGTGGTGAGTGAAGAACACTCCTGCTGATCGATGCTTGTACCTCCCTCGCTCAAGTGATCACTGGTGTGAGAAGGAACTGCAAATGGAATCCTGCTTCTGACTGGTGAGAGGACTGTGGAACTGTCAATCTGCTACATCCTATCAATAGGAGAACAGACCCCCATCACTTGCAGCAGCAGCAGCAGCAGCAGCTACTGCCAGGTAGGTCAGGATTGGGGGTGTCGGTCTGGGAGACACTACTGAGCTACACAGTTAAGGTGGTTATATAACTAAGTAGTGCATGTAGAATTCTGGACATTTTTAAAAAAGTATCTGGAGTATGCTATTATGACTGAAAGATGTCTTGGCAAAATATTGAGAGGAAGCCTGACATGTGTTATCTTGAATAGGCTTTCATACTCAACAATTTGCAATGGCTTCAACTTGTGCAGTGAAAAATTATTTAACACAGCAGGAAACATCAGACTCCTTAAGGAAAGTAATTGTAGTCTTTTTTTTTTCCTGTACACTTTTCTTAATAGATGAGGGAATGTGAAATGTGGTGACACAGGCGGCATTTATACTCATAACAAAAATGTACCTTCTGCTTAAAATATTCATACCTTAGTTTTACAGGCTGACATGTGTAACACTTAAGAAACATAACATTCCTGAGGGCTTCAACAGCGCAATTTTAGCTTTTGTAGGGAATTGCCCATTGAATAATAAAATTCCATGAATTATTGAAAGGCTTTGCATGTAAGACTCTGGAATACAATTCCCACTTTGGTGCGTGCTTTTAAGTACATAACTTTATTACGGCTTCAGAAAGGCAAGCTTGTCACAGCATGGTTTGGAGTATTATTCACAATAGCCTCTCCTGAAGAGTGCTGACATCTTTCTTTTCCCCCCTCTGAGGTCACAGGTTCAAATCCCAGTGGAGGCCAGGTGGAAGCTTCCTTCACCATCTGTGAATCCAAGATTAAATATTTCTGCTGCTTTTGTAAAATGTACAAGTTGGGGTTTGTAACCAAGGATGCATTTGAATGTCTGCAGTTTTTTTCTCCACATGAGCTTATTCTGAAAGGGAGGAAATGAGGAACAGTGGTTAGAGTGAAAGCTTGGGAGTATGTAATAAATGGGAATATGGGGTGCTACAATGCTATTTCAGATCTAATTGATATGTATGCTAGAACATATGTATATTCCCACATCTGTGGTAGGGTTGCCTCTGAATTTAGCATCAAGGGAAACTTCAAGAGAAAACAAAATTTCAGATAACTTCGGAGGTTCTTCCTCTGGCAAAACATCTAAGGGATTACAAAGTAAGCAAAGAGAACTTCAGGTAGAGTGATGTGTTGTTGCACAATGGTTACCAATTTTCCATTCTGAATGCAACACTATAACTGTTAACTTCTCAATCCAGAAAGGTACTGCATTAATGCAGTAATATTCCATGTTGTTTGTTTTCTTCTTGCTATTTCAAACATTTTTATACTATGCTTCATCAAATTTAATTGCAGGGTAGTTTGCAAAATAAAAATTAGAAGTACAAAATACAAGTAGATCATATAAATCCACACAAAGAAAACAGTAAGCAGGAGAAAGGTTTTGCCTGTCACTAGCAGGAAGTAACTTTGGTAGGCACCAAATAAACCTCCCAAAACATTCCACAATTGAGGAGAGGCACTGCTGAAAAAGTACTAATTTTCAATAACTTCCCCTCCTACAAAGAGAAGGTCATCAGCAGGAGATCTAATTTTGGGTGTGGGGGTAGTTAGTCTGGGAGGAGGGGCTCCTTTAGAGTTTTAAAAATCAAAGCCAGTACTTTGTTCCCATTTGATTTCTGATAACTATGTTCTGAACCAAATGAAGCTTGCAGAAAGACTTAAAGGCAGCCCTGGTATGACCCATTACAGTAACTCAATTGGAAATGTAATCACTGGATTTAGGCACATATTACCACTGCAGTGAGGGATTCAGCCACAAAGGAACAACTATGCCAGAAGGATAACAGCCTGCTAATATGGAAAAAAATGTTCTTCATAAGGAATCAGTTCACTCCTAATTTGACCCTAAGCCATGTCTAAGTCCTTCTGTGTGTCTTTCACCTTCAGATATTGAAGGTGATGGGGCCAGCATTCTGACAATTGTTGAACACTGACTGCCCTCTGCTGAATGAAAGGATCACTAGTGGTTAGTGGCACCTATATCAGTGGAGTAGTGAACTGAGTCCCAACATTAAAGGAACTATCCAAGGTGCTGTGCTTCTTTGAGGGTAGGTTTCAGCACATTGGATAGCTCCTTTAAAGTTTGCATTGGACCCCAGAGTAGGAGCACAGCTGCACTCAAATGAAAGTCACTTGACATCACCGGAAGGGGCTCCAATTTGGTGCTCCATTTATTTATTAAATGTATAGTTTGTCCTTTAAACACCATTTTTGCAGGAATGTAGGAATTTTGTTCAGGGTAAGCCCCAGACTGAGAAGATTGTCTTTAGTCCAGGACTCATCTCAGGAGAGCTTTCTGATGCTCAAGAAACACATTTTTAAAAACATTTCAAATATTCTTCCTATCCCTAATATGATCAGGCTTTCCAGTTCGATTCACTGGATGGTGGCAATTCTACAAGCAAAAAATGATGTGGAGATGAGCACGACCTTAAAGAAAATGAAGAACTGTAGAAGCATAGCTGTTTGGGAATACTGGGATTGCTGATCTCACATCAACAAGGAACTGTCAGCATTGACTTCCAACATCTCAAAATACCTGTCAAGGGTGTTGGTTGAGTTCAGTAGCATCAGTGCAATATGAAGCCATATCAAAATTTGCTGTCCAAACTTCAGAAATATGAATGTCACAGAAGTTTGGGCAGTGGTCTTGAGATGGTTTCAGCATGTGAAACCTTCTTGATCACTTTTTACAAGGAAATGTGTTCTAGCTGTGTTCTTAACTGTATCTGACTTTTCAGCTCTGTTTTGAGCAGCCTCTTCTCCCAATATTGGGAGAAGGGAAAGATATCAAATAGATAATATCACTATGTCATGCAAAAATCCCCTTTATTCAGCTGTGATTTTTTTCAATTATACAACTGATTCAAATGTTGTCAGAATTGTATAGAATTTGTAGGTCCATATTTCCTGAAGACAGGGTTATGCCTGCAAAAAGGTTGACAAACAGGTGCAGGGATATTTGTTTTCCTTGTCTCTAAATTTTCTTGGTGGTTGTTTTTAAAGGGAACTCCTGAAACTTGTCAACGAAATTTCTGATACAATTTCATGAAAGTTACAGGGAGAGGTAGCCCTGAGAGGAACAAGGCTGCCAAATTTCAGAAGAATAGGAGACGTCATCCTTGTGTGTGTTTCTTTTGGGTAATTGTTATGTGCTTCCCTTTTGTGTTCCTCATGGGTATTTTTCAAAGCAAGCAACCACTGCCAGACTCCCATAAACTCTGTAAAATCTCTTCTAACATTGCTCTTCTAAGAGAAGGTTAGCAAAGATCACTGATCACTGAAACAACTCTGCAATACACTGGAAAGCCCTGATAGAACCATGTACTGGTATTAAAAACAAGAAATATCACCTACAAGGGTATATCCTTGCTTCATTTTCTTCCCACTTTCTTTCCTTGTGTTTCCTATTGTGAAAAGATGGGCTAGAATGATGCATTTTCACAGATACTGCCTGAGCCCCCGAGACCCTTTCAGTCTGAATCACAAGCAAAATTTTGAGAGGGCTCATCTTCTAAACTGGCCTACTTCAAATGATTTCTAGTTTGATTTGAATATTCCCCATAACTGCAAATCAGCTTGATTCAGTTTGATATCAGGTGAATCCAAAGCATGTACCTGCTCTCAATTTCAGCTGATGGTTTCTCCACTGGGGAGAGTGAATCTGCCCCAAGTTTTAGTCCACAGTTGTTAAGGAACTATCCAAGGTGCTTAACGTGCTTGGTGGATGAGATTCACAACTGTTATGAAGTGTAGATTAAATCTACGCTGCTCACATGGAAGCCACTAGCCACCACTGTTTATAGCAGCACATTTTAAAGAATCAAGTCACCATTTTTTTAAAAAGGTGGTTTACTTTGTTTTTAATGTCATTGTGACAATTCCTTGTAAAAGCCATACACAGATAGTGTAAAGCAGGGGCAAACAACTGTGTGGGGGCCACTGGCCAATTTTCTTCCCAGAAACCCTCTCCATGGACCACATACCCCACACCAAGCCCAAATAGCTCAGTTTTCTTCTCCAGCCACTCTCAAAAAAGGTGACAGAAAGAGATTCACCTTCATTTTCTGTCACCATTTGGAAATGAACTATACAGGAAAATGGAGGTATTTCCCCCACAGACCTTAGACTATATTATTCAATTATTCTAAAGTCTGCAGGGAAAATACCTCCATTTTCAAAGAGACCACAAGGGCCATTCAGTCCAGCCCTCTGCCATACAGGAATATAGAGTTAAAGCACTCCCAACAGATGACCATTCAGCCTCTGTTTAAAAACCTCCAAAGAAAGAGACTCCACTACATTCTGAGGCAATGTATTCCACCATCAAACTGCTCCTACCATCAGGAAGTTCTTCCTAATATTTAGATGAAATCTTTTTTCCCGTAAACTGAATCAGTTGCTCTGTGTCCTAATCTCTGGAGCAGCAGAAAACAAGCTGGCCTCATCTTCCGTATGACATCCCTACAAATGGTTAAACTTGGCTATCATGTCATCTCTTAACCTTCTATTCTCCA
Organism: Cyclura pinguis; assembly: GCA_030412105.1. Classification (NCBI taxonomy): domain Eukaryota; kingdom Metazoa; phylum Chordata; class Lepidosauria; order Squamata; family Iguanidae; genus Cyclura; species Cyclura pinguis. Next base: position 336,739,912 of record CM059600.1, read on the forward strand.
AGCTAAACATACTCAGCTCCCTAAGCAACTCCTCATCGGGCATGGTTTCCAGGCCTTTTACCATTTTGGTCACCCTCCTCTGGACATGTTCCAGCTTGTTAATATCCTTCTTGAACTGTGGTACCGGGCCTGGACACAGAATTTCAGATGACATCTGACCAAAGCGGAGTAGAGTCATACTGTTATTTCCCTTGACCTAGAGACTATACTCCTATTAATGCAGCCTAGCACTGGCTTCTCAAAATGGTGACAGGAAGTGAAGGCACATCTCTTCCTGTCACCAATTTGACGGTGGCTATGGAAGAAATCTGAGTTATTGAGTTAGTAGAGGGATTGGGGGGCTTTCTGGGACTGGTGGGGGCTTCAGGGGCCACACTTTGTTCATTGAGATGTAAAGCAACTCTCAATTGATTCTGAAGGTTCTACATGCCAAGATTTAACATATCCTAAGAAAATTAAGTGAAAAACCAATCATGACAAACTGACTGAAGAGAGGATATTTGTGGCTATATCCCCAAGGATAAGACACTTGTCACTTATTTTGCTAATCTGTAGCATGCTTCATCACAAAGACCGAAGGTGAGTAGCAGTATAGTGGGTTTTCTTTTGCGTAGGTAGGCAAAATTCCCCTGATAGTTGCAGAGAGCTGTGCTTCTTCACACTCTTAGCAAAATTAAACCAATGTTACCATTTACATAGTTATAACACGTAACCAGAGGGGTTTTTTCCCAGTTGTGTGAAACATAATGTTGTCCTAATTGAAGAACTATTTTTTTATCTCATCATAAAGAGCAATTGAACAAGAGGATTAGGGAAAACTCTTTGGAAAAAAAATCAGAGCCCTCGTTATTGCTTCTAGATGGACTAACAATTCAGATCTAATTGATCACAGCATTAATTATACATAATCTCTACATACTAGGGGAGTCTTGTGGGACATTTCTAATCAAATTAGAACTAATTCAAAGCAGTGTGGGATTACAGAATGTTTTGTCTCTATTTTAGAATGGAGAGTCAAGGGAGAGGTGATGGATGTTACATCTTGATCTAAGATCACAAAGTATAAAAATAGTCCTGTAGAACAGTAATTTAAAATGCAATTACTGTGGACAATATCAATTGACAAATTCTCCAGCTGAAGCCCTGCTGAAATTATTGGGAACCAGTACAATTGCTAATAGAAACCACATCTATACTTGATAAGGGCAAGAATCCTGTTGGTGTACAGACATCTGTGAGTTGCCATACACATGCAGTTGAATTCAGGCATACTCAGTTTATGGTTAGATAAAAGCAGTTCAACAAGTGTAATCATTTCACATGGAGCTAAATCTTATCGTTTGCCCCAGTTCAAGGAGGAACATTAAAGCCGTTGGAATAATCCACATGTTTACTCTCTGTTCAATAACTGATTCACTAGGTGTACCTTAGTCAAAACTAACCAACAGGATTCCAGACATGTAGTTGCATACTATAGGTTGGTATACAAGTATTTCTCAGTGCCTTCAAGTGTACCACTTTCCTTACTGGAATTACAGGAACAGCTATGGTTCATTCACAATTATACAATGGGACAACAAGAAAGTACACTGACAGATACACAGTTGGCTGCACAATGTTGGCATTTGGCAGAAGGGTGATAGAGAACAACCATCACATGGCTTCATGAGTATAGATCATACCACACAAGCATGATACAGGATCTCAGCCACAATCTCAAAATTTCGAGTCCTTTGCCCATAATGCCATGAAGTAGACCTCAGTGGAAAAAAGGTCTCCATTTGGTTGTGTTGCTAGAATACAATTTCCAAAATAATAAAATAAAATGAAGAAACACAAAGGAGTAAAGTTTGTGTGTCTGCACACATGGATACACACATGTGCCGATGCACTGTTTATTCAGCAACTGTAAAAGTTGAAAGAATGGATTCCCCCTGCAGGCCCTCTTTCAAACGTCAATAAGAAGAATAATATTACCCTCATGCTTATTGTCATTAATTGCCTTCAGGTCATCTTTGACTTATGGCAATCAGAAACCTCCAAGAATCCTAGTTACCAACAGCTTTGGTCAGATCTTGAAAAGTCAGGGGTCTGGTTTCCTTGATTGAGTCAATCCAACCATAAAGAGGTGGCCTTCTTTTCCTACTGCCCTCATATTTACTGTGCATGATTGTTTTTCCAGTAAGTCACATTGTCTCGTGATATGTCCAAAGTATGATAGCCTCAGTTCAGTAATCTTTGTTTTCAGTGGGTGTTTAGGCTTGACTTGGTGTAAAATCCATTCCTTTGTCTTTTTAGCAGTACTTGGCATCTGTAGAACTCTTTTTTCTTTAAATTTTATATTTATAATTTTATGTACGTTGTAACTTGTACTGTTTTAACTTTAGTTGCCTTGACTCCCATCGTCAGAAGAAAGGCAGGACACAAATAAGTAAAATAAATAAATAAACATACTGGCCAGTCATACACACACACACGCACACCTGGCAATTGCTGTTTCAGAACCATTTTCTCTGTGGATGCTCCTCCTTTTTCCTACCTGGACTAGTCACATGAATGACCCCAACCAATCATGTGGTGAATAAAAGTTGATACCATATTACATCAGCAGACTGATTTGTCTACCTGATGATATCACAGAAGGCAAATCTAGAGCGAGAAAAATCCTTTCTGTATTGACTATGAGGAAATGAATATTACTGAATAGAGAAGTAAGGTGAAAGAGCAAGCAGAACTCTGTAGCAAAGATCTGCCTTTTTCAATTCAGCTCTAATAACAGAACCATGTGAGTTGCCCAGAAGTATAAACAATATGGAAGAATAATCAGATGTATTTTGAAACATATGGAAGAAAAATCCCCTGCTCTCCATGTGTAGTGTCCTTTCATCCTACAAACCATAGAATCATAGAGTTAGAAGGGGCCACAAGGGACATCCTGTCCAATTTTCTACCATGTGAGAATACTCAGTTAAACCACTCCTGGAAAATGCCCATCCAACCTCTTTTAAAGACCTCCAAAGACAGAGAGTCCAACACTCTTCAAGGTAACTATTCCACTGTGAAACAGTTCTTGTGCTAAAAAAATTCTTCCTAAGGTTTAAATGGAATTTCTTGTAATTTGAATCCATTAGTTCATCTTCTAGTCTCTGGGGCATCAGAAAACTCACTCCATCTTTTACATAGCAATAGCATGTGTATTTCTATATCGCTTATCAGCTAAGTGCTCTCTAAGCAGTTTACAATGTGTTAGTTAATTGCCCCCAACAAGCTGGGTACTCATTTTACTGACTTGTGGAAGGATGGAAGTCAATCTGGAGCCTGGCAGGATTGAACTCACAACCTTGTGGCTGCAGTACCAGCATTTAATTACTGTGCCACCAGGGTCCCAGAGGCTACATGACATCCTTTCCAATATTTAAAGATAGCTACGATGTCAATTCTCAGTCTTCTCTTTTCCAAGCTACACATACCCAGCTGTCTAAATCATTCTTCATGAGGCTTGGTTTCCAGACTTTTAATCATCTTGGCTCTCCTTCTCAGCTTATCAATATCCATGAAATGTATCAAAAGAGCAAGTCCCCACAACAATTGAGCTATAGATACGATAAAGGAGCTAAGTAAGTTTCCAACGCTTCCTCTTTCTCATAACCTCATGTGTTAGGCATACAAGAAATTATGCTGTCAGTAGCATGGTAAGAACATCTGATGAATTCCATCTTTGCAAGTTCCTATATGAAGAGACCTAATTTACACATCTTGAACTAACTTGTGAGTCAGAGGTTAGCTTTCTACCAGATTCTCTACTCCTTCCAATGTTGCAACATTGCAGTATGAATATATGAAAAATATACATCTTAGAACCAAAATTTGTGAATGTTTTTCTAAAACAACAGATTCACACCAAAAAAAGAAAGAAGCAGAATTGTGGGCAAAAACTTTCAAAATTGGAACTGGACTGGAAAGAGAATAATTTGTCCACCATTTTAGCTATAAAAGTTTTCTTCACTGGAGACGGGAGAACAGGGGTGTATCTATGGTGGGGGAAGAAGGGCACATGCTTTGGGCACCAATGCCAGGGGGACACACACATCCAAAAAAAGCCATGCTGGAAAGAGGAGGAAGAGGAAGAGGAGGAGGTAGTCCCAGTAGGGGTGCAACTTCTACATTTGCCCTAGGTGCTGTTTACATGAGATATTCCTCTGGGGGAGAAGCTATAGCTCAGGAATGCAACACATGCTTTGTCCAGTTGTCAGGATTTCCCTTTAGAACTGGAAAAAACCTGGCCTAAAACCTGGGAGAGCTGTTACCAGTCAGTGTAGATACTACTAAGCCAGTGGCTTGATTTGGAATATAGTTGATGTGTATCCCCTTTAAAAGAACTCTGGATTCCTTAGGCTAATATTCACAACCAGAGAAGTCCTGATGCTTTCTTTACAATCCATACACATGAAAAAAACAACAACCCTGAATGCGTAAGGTTCCCAGTATTCTCACAGCTGGTGTTATTGAGCTTTTCAAGACTGGTCTCCCCTTTGACCTCTGCTAGCTGGAAAGTCTTTGAACATTGTGAGCAATGCAACTCGCTATATGCTTAGAATAATAGAACACTTTGGAAACTTCAATGAAGGTGGTTTATTGAGTCTAATTAAATCTTTTTTTCCCAAAGAATAGCAGACACTGGTCGTAGTTAGCTTTAATTTTGGTCTGACATTTACTTCCCAGCTAAGAAGTGGGAATTTGGGCTGGACAATTCATTTTAATTTTGGTGAAAAATATCATTTAAATGTCAGAAAACTGCATATTTAACATTTGCAGTAATTAAGCAGCTTTTATTTAATAATAAATCTCTCTGCTTTCATTTTATTTACACTCTTTCTACCCTGTCCTGGTTTGGCAACCTTCTATAGCTATTCAACTACAACTAATTGCTTCTTTACTTGAGCAAATACATTTTAATGCACTTTTCTGTCCAGTTAGCACGTATACCATTTAATTGATAGCAACTTGTTTCAAGATTTTTTTTTCTCAGTTGAAGGTCTCTCTCACATGATTTTTTGTTCACATGCTCAGAGAGATCACAGGTTAGTCTGATGCAAGTTATCTAAAAGCTCTGAGTAAACCAGTCTTGTAGCTCTAGAAAGCTATGTCTCTTTCTATATATACGGTTCTCCCTCCACATTCATGGGTTTGAGACTTGCGGATTTGATTATTCGCGGGTGGCTTGGCTTCCCCATTTCCCCCTGACATTCCCTAATGCAGGGAGAAGATCTCCTCCCCTGCCTTTCCCCCACCAGCTATGGCACCAGCAAGCTGGTGGGAGAGTGAAAGAGGGGGCATCTCCTCTGCCCAGCTCCCCTTCCAGGGAGCTGAGGGTTTCATTGTGCCAGGGGCAGGTGGCAGAGGGAAGTGGGGAGGGTGCACACCCCCTGCACGATTGCCCAAGGGGCAGATGGGGGAAGCATGGGGAGGGGAGAGCGATCTCACTCTTCCCGCTCTTCTCCAGCCCCCCACCAGTGCAATCCCGCTAAGGGCAGGTGGGAGAAGGATGTGGGGAGTGCGAATTCGCTCTCCTCTCTCTTTTCCAGCCCACTACCAATGCGATCCTGCTGAGGGTGGGTGAAAGAAGCATGCGGGGAGTGTGATCTCGCTCTCTCCACACTTTTCTGGCCCACCACCAGTGCGATCCTGCTGAAGGCGGGTAGCAGAAGCATGTGGGAAGCCACAGGTGTGATCCTCCCATGCTCTGCAGGAGGCCTGCAGGGGCGTGCAGGACTGTCAATCACCCATTCTCTGTAGGTCCTCGGGCCTCCACTTGCTGGCAGCAGCTGGCAGGAGTGTGCAGAGAGGGCGATCGCCCATTCTCTGCACACCCTTGGCCACCGCTGGTGCGATTGGGCTCATCATCTGCCTGCCTGCAGCTCCAGCATGATCGGCCCTGCAATGGGTGGGGGGGAGCGAAAGGGAAGAAAGTTTTTTTCTCCCCTTCCCATCTCCTGCCCATTGCCAGTGATGGCTGGCATTGCCACATGTGCAGAGAAGGAGAGGTGCTGCGGGGGAGTTATTCGTGGTTATTTCACTTTCACTGGGGCTCTCTGCACGTATCTCCAGTGAATGTGAAGGGCCTACTGTAAGTGGATTCATAGAATCATTGGCTGTTTCTGCCCTACACTCTTACAGTGCTATTATTCCACTTTCAACATCCTATGGAATTCTGGGGTTGGTAGTTTACTGAGGCCAAAGAGCTCTCTGGCTGAGAAGTCTCAATGCCCCTCCCTAAACTGCAAAGCCCAGGATTCCATAGGATGTTGAAAGTGGAATAATAGCACTATAACATGTGGTGAAGAAATGACCATAGAATCATAGAGTTGGTAGGGTTCCCTTTGGCCATCATATCCAACCCTGTCCTCAGTGCAGGAAATCATAGAATCATAGAAATGTAGAGTTGGAAGAGACCACACGGGCCATCCAGTCCAACCCCCTGCCATGCAGGAACACCCTCAAAGCACTCCCGACAGATGGCCATCCAGCCTCTGCTTAAAAACCTCCAAAGAAGGAGACTCCACCACACTCCGAGGCAGCAGATTCCACTGCCGGACAGCCCTGACTGTCAGGAAGTTCTTTCTCAGGTTCAGGTGGAATCTCCTTTCCTGCAGCTTGAATCCATTGCTCCTTGTTCTGGTCTCTGGAGCAGCAGAAAACAAGCCCTCTCCTTCCTCTACATGGCATCCCTTCAAATATTTAAACATGGCTATCATGTCCCCTCTTAACCTTCTCTTCTGCAGACTAAACATACTCAGCTCTCTAAGTCTATCCTCACAAGGCATGGCTTCCAGGCCTCTCACCATTTTGGTTGCCCTCCTCTGGACCTGCTCCAGCTACAATCCAGCTACAGTATTCCCAGCAAGTAGGTGTCTAACCGCTTTTTGGAGATGTCTATAAAGAAAGACCTCAACACCTCTCTAGGTAGTTTGTTCCATTGTTAAACAGGTCTTACTGTCAATAAGTTCCCTGTAATGTTCAATCAAAATCCATCTTCTTGTAACTTAACACCTTTAGACCTGGTCCTACACAATATGGCAGAAGAGAACAAATGTGCATCCACATCTTAGTGACAGCCCTTTAGCTATTTAAAGAGCGCAATCATGTTTTCTCTTCACCAGGCTGAAGTCTTTTCTTCACCAGGGTGAACATGGCCAATTTCCTCAATCTTTCTTCATATGTTTTGTACTCCATATATCCTATCCTCATTTCCCTTCCTTGAATCTGCTCCAGTTTATCTTTATCTTTCCTAAAAAGAGGTGCTTGGGACTGAACACAGTACTCCAGATTACTTCCCTTGTCTTGGAAACTACAGCTCTATTAATGCAGGCTAAAATATTATTTGCCTTCCTTGCTGCAGCATTACACTGCTGGATCATGTTCAATTTATGAACGTTATTCCAAGGTCCTTTTCACATGGACTGCTGTTAAGACAGCGGCCAACATGCAGCAGTTCTCCACGGTTTCAGACAGGGCTCTTTCCTAGCACTAGCCGGAGAGAATCTGGGATCTTCTACGTGCAGACCTTCTTCTCTCCCAGGGAGTTATGCTGTGGGATGTTCACTAGATGGTAAGAGTGCAAAAAGACAGGATCATGAAGAAGTGATCATTATATGATTCTCTATATGGGGTTACAGATGTTACAATTGTAATTTGTGTGATCATGGTAGTCCTTTCAAGCTCTGTGTGATGGAACCTGTTTATAGAAATGGGATGTACCATTTTCTGGCTGAGATCCTACATCTGATGGAATGGTACCAAACAGTGATTGCACAGTGGCTTTATTAGTAAATCGCAACAAGGTGAGACAAACTGTGCTATCAAATGTGTATCCACATCTACATGCACAATGCACATGTATAACTCCCCTTCTGCAACCTTGAACTGAATGCAGATGTTCCCCATTGGAAAACATCCAACAGCTGGCATGGAACTTACACAGTCACTCATTTATTCATTCAATTTATCTTTTTTAATTGCATTTTATTCTTTTACTAATTGTTTTAATAGTGTAAGTAGTTTAATTCTGTTTTAATATGCACTCTTTCCCCTGGTACAAGGGCTTGTGAAGATCGTGCAAAGCAGGGGTGGCTTGTGGCCCTGATTTGAATCCATTTTGAGTTTTCACCTGATCTTATAGGAGTTTCCTAAGTTGTTGAACTCTATCCCCAAACTAGGTTCAGCACCTTAGACAATGTATTCAAAATTCAGAGTAATGAATTCACCACTGACCCTGAAGCCCCCAGTCAATGCTGCTGTAGGGCCTCCACCAACAAAACAACACACACTAGAGTCTACAGCAGTCTGAGCAAATCATTACCAATATATTTTTCTTGAAGCCAGCCTGGGTGGATGTAACAGAAAGACAGCCCTCTCACATAGCACTCTTTTGTGGAACGCTTTCTCTTGGCTTGCTGCATTATTCCAAATCACTCTCAAAATGATGTCCATTTTTTTTAAATCCAGTGCTGGTGCCATAGTGTTCTCATTTTGCTGAGCACTCAGGTTCTGTGTCCATATGTTATGGCTTTAAGAGTCCATGTGTCAAAAGGCTTTTTAAGCAGAGTTGGCTTAATGATACCTATTAGTTAGGAAGTGTAGTTTAGTTTCATATTTTAATTAAGCCACTCTATACCTTCAGACACACGGTATGTAGCAGGACTCTGGTGGCCATATGGAAATACAGCAGGAAGATTCCAGCATGGTGCACAGCAAATGTATACCCATGTATGTGCTTGTCAGTGGAATACAGACTTCATTGGAAATAAATCCAGTGATTCTTCACGTGATATTTCATCTTCTTTGTTATCTCATGTGCATGCAATGGCAATAATACATTAGCAGTGCATGCAATGGAAATAATACAGAATCTAATTCCTGTTGGTATCATTCCCCATTGCACCATGGGTCAATAGTAGCCACACTGGCAAATACACAATTGGTTACTATGCAAAAAGGTGGAGAAGATGTACACTATGCAAGCACAATGTTGGATCTTGGCAGCGTCAAGAGTATGTGTCTGTGTGTATATGCCTTCAAGTTGCTGTTGATTTATGGTGACCCCATAAATTTCATAGGGTTTTCTTAGGCAAGGAATACTCAAAGGTGATTTTTCCAGTTCTTTCCTCTGAAATATAGTCCACAATACCTGATATGCATTGGAAATCTCCCATCCAAGGACTAACAAGGGCTGACTCTGCTTAGCTTCCAATATCAGACAGGACCTGGTGCCTTTAGTGTACTTAAGCCCTAGCATCAATAGTGCAGAGAAGATAAAACAGTCTGTTCTAAATAGAGACACTTGCACAATTCCCTTTTTGTGAATTTCTATATTAACTGTGCTTATCTGCCACACTATAGGCAAGGCATGGATTGGAACTCAGTTACTTTGATTTTTTGGAGAGGAGAAGGAAATCTGTTTGTTACCCCAGGCAGAAAAATGTCTTGGGTTAGCACTGTGAGAGGAGAACCCACAAACTGAGGGATGGTTATCAGGTGTTGTGTTGAAGGCAAAGTGCCAGTGGCATTTGGTGGTCCTCATGTTAGTGTGGTGGTGAATCCACTCTGAAACTTCAAAGGACTTGACAGGATCTAGTCAAATTCTGAACCTATTTTGGGAATAGAGTTCACTATCTTGAATAATTTATTTAAAGTTCAGACTAAGGCTTTTTCCATACCGGGCTATTAAAACGGTGTAGAGTGACCTCCAAAGGAGGTCTTCTGCACCGTAGAGTGGACTGGGGCGGACTACTTTTTGTAGTTCCATACCTCAGTCCACTCCGGAGCGACCAGAACTGGTCGCTCAGCGTGTTTTTAAAAACCACGGAGCGCGCAACCCCGTGCTGCTCCGTTGCCTGGCTCTGGAGCAGATTTGCAGGCGCGCAAGAGCATGCCTGCAGATCTGCCGGGGGCGGGCTTCCGGCTGGTGAGCTTCTCCGGTTGGTGGAGAGCCTCCACCAACCGGAAGCCGCCATTTAGGACACTGGAGGAGTGCGGAGCGACGAGCTCGCGCTGCTCCTTGTGGCGATGGACTCAGCTGGCCGGAAAACAAAGCCGGTAAGCTCTGTTTTCGGGCATTCCCCCCCCCCACATGCGGAAAGGGCCTGAAACAAAAAGCAGGTCTACCACTCACCAACTTGGAAGCTTCCAGCCATCACTAGAAAAGGCTCCTCTCCTTCTCTACCATGCAGCCTTTTTTATTTTAATTCAAGAGTTCCCATTGATGTGTGAACATGATTAACTAACACATCCTCCTCCATTATGTCTATTTTAACCTTATTATTCTTTTCTACTTGTTGAAGTTAAACCACATCTGCGCTGCAAATAGTGAAATGCATTTTAAAGAAAGGAAGGAAGGAAGGAAGGAAGACAGACAGACAGACAAGAAACAACCCTAGAAATCAATACCTGACAGAATGGAAGATCTCATCAGGACACACACATGTTTGGGAGACTTTCTGGAGTTTCTCATATGCATTAAAGGATGTAAGCATTCTCACATTTCTTTTTAAGCTTCATTTGTTCATTCAAAGAAATCTCTCTCTTTGCAACAGATGTTTCTAAATGCTTATATTTATTTTTTATGAAGGTTTTACAAGAATCAATTCCAGTTTATAAGTTTATTCCCCCTTTTCTCCCTTATACATGCTCACAGAGAGAGAGAGAGAGAGACTTTTTTTAAAAAAAACTTAAGGAAAGGAGAAGATTTGAAGATCTATTTCTGTCTTCCTGGTCTGGTGTTCCATTTTATGTTTTACTTACTGCTTTTAAAACAGTGGAATCTTTACAAGCAGAGCATGCATTCACAAATCACCACATTTTGTACCACAACATATGCAAAATCCTAAAACAGCTAGACACCAAGTGGATAGATTTACAAATCACTGGATGAAGGCAGATAAGTAAGCTATGTGAGCCTGTGCTAGAAGAAATCTCTTCTAGAGAAAGCAGTTCCTCAGGAGGTTGGTTAATTTTAGGGAGAGATATCAGAGGTGGCCTGCAAGAGGGAGAACCAATCTCATCTGTGATGCCATCCCAGAGACAATAGAATTCTACCACTAATTACACAAGAATTCTAAAGGGCCTTGGTCTGCGAAATAACTGAAAGGCCCAACAGAGAGTATTGGCAGCTCCTGTAAGAATGACTTAAATAATGAATCAGACTCAGGCATGGTTTTACAGAGTTCTGTGCCCTTCAAAGGTGCTTCACCATCTTGGCATTTACAGCCCAAATCCTGTTGGTGCACTGTACTGGTATAACTATGCTGGCATAGACAACAGGAACAGGAGGGAAGAGACCAAATGTACCAGTGTCATGAAAGAAATATGAAATGGAGAAAGAGGCTGCTCAAAGTGGTCATGGAATAGCTGAGATCCTACACTGTGCGTGTGCCGTGTAATGTTGCACTCACACAATTTCTCAGTGATTTCACTACACAACACTTCTACTGAATAATGACACTATGAAACCAGTTGTATAACTGCCAGCATACCTGCTTGTTGTCTTTTTGTAACAAGGGAATTGTAAAATGTCTGTTTTCACAATCCCAGAGAATCAAGTGGTTTGTCAAAGGCACTGACAAATGGTTGCATACCATGTGTCCCATTGCATGCAAAATGGTTACACTGGTGGAATTTACTTCCTCCAAATTCAACATGTCTGCCGAGCAATAGCCAAATAAGAACAACTCCACTTGTAAAGAAATGTACACGTGTGCATTGCACCGACAGGTTCCAGATTCTGTGTAATTTCCACTGAATAAACTCCTAATACTGAATAATTTCCCATGCATGATAGCCAACAGTGGCAGAATATTAACTGAAGAATCATTGGACTGATTTTCTGGATTCATTGTCACTAGTACACAATTCTTGACAAAATGCAACTTTTATTGTCATGCACTGATAGGATTCTGGTCTGAAAAGATCTTTCAGAAGTGACCTACTCTACTCTCTGCATCAAAGAAAAATTAATTATGCCTAAACCACCTTGAGCAGATGTTTAATCATGCTATTAATGATTTATTATTTTGATTTTTGTTTTGTTATCCTCTTGCTGTTACATGCACCCAAATATCCTTCTGCATGTGGCTGTACTTTTTTGGCAACGACATAAGGACATATTCAGTTTACAGTAACGTAAGCAAAGTTCTGCATGTCTAGGCTTCGCACATGTAGTTGCGTGATGATGTGTAACTACTCATCTGTGCCTTCAATCAATGTACAACTTCATTCATGGGGACTGCAGAAATGGCAGGCTTATTCACATGTGTGCAGCTGGTTGCACAATGTCAGTATTCAGCAGAAGGATGGTATAATGCAACCACCACTTAACTACGTAAGTGTAGATTTACATTATTCAAGCATGATGTAGGATCTTAGCTTTTATTGTATCTTCTTTTCTGCTTCCCATGCTGGAGGCTACAGAGTTGATTCACAGCCTCACTATTTTACTTCTTCAGAGGTCTGTCAGTCTAGAGGAGGAGGAGGAGGAGGAGGAAGAGGAAAGTTTCTCTCAGTACGAGTACCACTGTATAATGAACTTACTGTCCTTTCTTCCAGCTACGCCGCTGTGAGACAGATCTTCTCCTTTAGTCCCCCAACCTTGATCAACTCAACAAGGCATTCTGTACTACACTTGATTTAGCTCTGCTAGACTAAGCACATTATTAACTGGTTGCCTTTTATTTACAATACTATTGCTTGAAATATATACTACGCTCTATAATTGAATTTTTGGAATGCAGTAATTAAAAAAGTCAAAAGAGCAATAAACAGAAGCGTTAGTAAATAATTGCATCTGAGAATGAGCATAAATCATCCAGATTAAATGATTTTATATCATATTTGAACTCTTTAATTTTAATTTATGACTTCCAGACAATTTACAGCCACTGCTGACTACATTTTCTCCACCGTGCTTTGATTCCACAGGCCAGATAAATGAGTATTTAAGAATTCATGGAATGTGTTTTTTTTTTTCTTTTAACGTCAGGGGCAGAATAAAGGAGAGAAATCATCACAGACCAATAAACACTTCAAGCCCACTTAGGTAACAACCCAGTCTTAACTGGGACCATAGCTGATCATGTTTGCAAAATTGCAAAGCTCCACCAACACAGTTCTGTATGGCTCTCTTTTATTCCTATGGAAAGCAGCTTCAAAGCAGGATGACACACACTTGTAGTCATTTAGTAGTCACTGGAGGTGTGGCAGGATAACAGCATTGTCTTCTCCTAGCAGCTAGATGCTGCCTGAAAACCTCCCACTCTCCCCAGCCACAAAGTGGCTGTGGGAGCACAGATCACTTCCTGGAAGCCATCCTCTTCTGGGGGAGAGATGGATAAGGAAGTATTGAATATCTTTTTCCCAACATCCCAAAAATGACTTCCCAGCTTGGATCACTGTATATCTCTACTGCTATGCCCCCACTTTTTTTTCTCTTGATAGTGGCTGATTATTATTTTTTTTTTAGACTCGCCATCTCATTGGAGGCATTGGATGGTTGCCCATGACCATTCTACTGGACGTGCCACTTTACACAATGGCTTGGATCCAAACTTAGGCAGGCTCTTTGAAATAATAGAATCAGAATCATAGATTTCGAAGAGACCACAGGGGCCATCCTTTCCAACCCCCTGCTATACAGGAATATACATCAAAGCATTCCCAATAGATGGCCATCCAGCCTCTGCTTAAAAACCTCCAAAGGAAGAGACTCCACTACACTCCGAGGCAGCATATTCCACTGCCAAACAGCTCTCATCATAAGGAAGTTCTTCCTGAAGTTCAGGTGGAATCTCCTTTCCTGCAGCTTGAATTCATTGCTCCTTGTCCTAGTCTCTGCAGCAGCGGAAAACAAGCCCGCTCCCTCCTCCCTACACAACCTTCATCATTTTGGTCACCCTCCTCTGGACACGCTCCAGTGGAACTCAATCAGTGGGACTTAATTTGTTTGTGAATAACCAAGTATATTCTTCTACTAACCAGTGGGAAAATCCAAAGATGGTGAGAGTTATGTTCTTGGTACCTGAATGTGTGCTGGTGTTTCCTCTTTTTAGATCTCTTTTCACATGACACATGCAGTCGAGAGGAATAGTCAGTACCCATCACTGTGAACTTAGAAGCACTCCCTATGAAGTAAGCTTGATTGAAGTCAATGGGGATTATATCTGAGTAGACATCTATTGCCTAGCCCCTCCAGAAGCATTCACGAGACAGAGGACAAAAGATTTTTTTTTTCTGTCTCAACCTTTTTGACATTTCCTTCCCTGCATTCCACCTTCACTCTCACAAAGATTAAATTGTGTACAGGCTGACATTGTGAGAGCAGCACTCCCACCAAAAGTAAGGATGAAACCACAGCCTTACATGCTTCCACCCGGACATAAGTTGTACATAAGTCATTGGAGTTTACTTCTAAAAAAATTACTCCTATCAAGAATAAGATTGATTTTGGAGTCCTCCGCACTTCTTCCTGGGAGTAAATCCCACTTGAAATCAATACGGCTGACTTCTGAATAGACAGTCCTGTCAAAAATGAAGTTGGAACTGCAGCTTGAAACGCCTTCAGTGCAACAAATCCCACTGAAGTCAGCAAAACTGACTTCAGTGGGACTTGTTGGATTTGAAATTTTGTTGGTCTAAACAATGAAGTCAATCCAGTTGTAGTTTTAGGCAACAATATAAACAATAACTAGTGGCTTGAGAACTAGCGATCACATGCCTTCCAACATTTCATGGATGAAAACCGGGAAAGGTGACCAAGCAACATCACAGTGTAGTCAAGATGGTGGTATAGTCAAGAGGGGAGAGACACAAGTAAGGAGAGGCTGGAGTAATTTCTTTTTCTCAGGTCTGCTAGGAAGGGTAAGATACTGCCTCCTCCTAGCCTTTTCTGCTGTTGATGTAATTGAGTGCAAACTACCCCTGCACTTTGAACTCAGTTTGCACCAACTAAAGTAAGGTAGAACAAAGGGGGAAGTGAGAGGAGGAAAGAGAAACCAGGACAATTTAAAAGTAATTGGAAAAGTGGGACAAGAGACGATTAATGAGAGCTTTCCATGCCAAATCAGAATAATTGGAGGGTGAGTAATCATACACAATCACCTACCTCCAGTGAAACCAGATGAGCATTGTGATGCGTATGGATGTAGGTCATGATCCACTTCTTGCCAGTGAGGAAGATAGCTCTCTTATAGACAGACCTCCATCATGTGGTCTTCACAGGTCTTTCTCTGTGCATTAGGACATATCTTCTTTTTGTAGATCAAAAAAATTGGTTATGATAACTGTGGTAATTATGTATCTTTTAAAAACCTTGCAACTTTCTCCTACTCTATTCCTGCCATCTTTTAATTTCTGCATTGATTGAAATATATATTTGTTTGTTTGATAAATTGATACCCTGCCATTCTTCCAGGCTGGGATCCAAGGCAGCTTCCACTAATTTAAAACACGATTATGTTAAAATCTTGGGGTTTTTTTTACAAAAATTAAAAGTTAAAAAAGGAATTAGATAAGAGTACTACTTAAAAATGGTTAAAAACAGTTAAAACCACATTTAAAATATAATCATTAATAAAAATAATACAACACACCACTTCATACAAACTACTGCTACATGATTTAAATCTCAAAAGGCCAAACTAATTCAAAATGTCTTCACCTGCCAGTGGAAAGAGAACAGGGAAGGGGCCAGTCAGACCTCCCGTGGAAGAGAGTTTCCACAGCTTGGGAACAATTGCAGAGAAGGTTCACCAAATGTCCCTGTGAAGGTGATGGAACCAAAAGCAAGCCCTCCTCTGCTGATCCAAAAACTTGAGGTAGCTTGCAATCATTTTTCTGTTACTACTGCTACCAGAGTAGATGTTACTGCTGCTTTAGTTCCTGCTGTTCATATATGTTGTTGTTATATGCATTCAAGTCATTTCTAACTTATGATGACCCTAAGGAGAACCTATCATGAGATTTACTGTGGTGAGAGTGTTTGATGTGCCCAAGGTCACCCAGTGGGTTTTTCAGGGCCAAGCAGAGATTGAACCCTTGTCTCCTTGGTCATAGTCCAGTGCTCAAACCACTACACTATGCTGCCTCTTTTGTATACATTTAAGTCTCTTCTTTCCTCCAAGGATCTCAAGGCAGCATATGTGGCTCATCTCCGCCTTATTTTATCTTCAGAACAATTCTATGCAGTGGATAAAACTTGCTGAGAGCAGTTGGTCCAACAAAAATCAGAACTTGGTACTCTCATATCCCCATCCCATTCTCTCACTAGTACAGCACACTGTTAATATCTGTTGTGGTGGTGGCTGTTTTCCTGGTTCCTGAAAACTTGGGGCAGTAGTACATATGTTGTCTGTATTGCATATTAAATTCTTAAATCATTGCTATAGTACAGACATTTGCCAGCAGGATTCTGCCCTCCTCTCCTGTACTCTTGATTAGAAAATATAATGAATCACAGCCCACTTGAAAATCAAGGTACCAGGTGTAGTTAAATGAACACCTTGGTGGCACTGCTGAAGCTCACTTACTCATTCAAAAATTAATGATGGGAACAGGTCCTTTGCACTGATGACAAATAATTCAATGAATTGTTTTTGGGCCGGTTGTGGGTGTTGAGTTAAAGCCAAGTAAGCTGCTACCTTGAGAAAGCAGCACAGTTAAGAATGTAGAAAGTATGGTAAAGTGGCGACATATCTCATTAATCAGTCCAAAGAAGCATTAAATCAGCAGGCAAACCATCCATTGAAACAGCATTGTCCATCCCAAGAGATCAGCTGGCTTTACAAATGTTAATTTATGCTTGCATCACTCAGAGCAATAGGTATTATTATTCCCACACTGCAGATAAGGAATTGGAAGCACAGACAAATTAAGAATCCAGTCACCGGACCATTTATTCAAGAATTGTTTTGTTGAACTCTATGGGACTGCCCGTGAACAATGCCATGCTTGAGGACTTTTCTAAGGGCAGTCTAATGCCTACAGCTCTGAAAGAAGAAAACAAGGAAAAAGAAGGCATCTGTGGTTCCATTCCTGTATGGTATGTCTGCAGGCTCAAGTGATGATGTTGACATCCAGAAATAAAGATGTGCTAATATGGTCCCTCCTAAAAATTGGATTTTGCCAATTCCAGCATTCAGGGGAGGGTATGGATGAAATGAAGGTGGTTCTTCTCCTTGACTACAGCCCCGTCCTTCCTATTATTGTTGTTGTGTGCCTTCAAGTCATTTCTGACTTATGGTAACCTAAAGTGAACCTATCACATGATTTTCTGGGGCTAAGAGTGGGTTTCCATCGCTGATCAGGGAATCGAACCCTGGTCTCCAGGGTCATAGTCCAACAGTCAAACAAGTATACCACACTGGTTGCCCATTTGCTTGCCTCACCCTGTAGGCACACTCCTCACCATCTGCTAAAGTGAAACGAAGAAGTATGAGGACTTTCCTCTTCTACTGCTGCCTCAGAAGGTAGAACTAGGTCTAATGGTTTTAATTCACAGGGGGGTAGGTTTCAACTCAACATTACAAGGAACTTCTTGATAGTGACAGTGGTTCAGCAAAAAAACCAATTGCTAGAGAGATGGTGGGGTCTCCTTCTCTGGATGGCTTTCAAAAGAAGCTGGATAGCTACTTTCTGGAGAAACTGTAGCTAGAGATCCTGCATTGAGCAAGTGGTTGGACCTGATGGCCCATAGGGCCCCCTTCAAGTTCTGTGATTCTGTGATCAGAGATGATGGAAGAGCAGGCAGCCGTGTCAAGTAAAAAGTGCACCAGGACACACCAGACTCCAGGAGATGATAGTAATCCCCACCTGAGGAATGAACCCTGCAGGTGCCTGACAATGCCATGTTCTTGGCCTGCCCCTTCATAGAGCTAGGCGTAGCCTTTCAGACTACAATTCCCAGAATCATCCAACCAGTTGCCATGTTGTCTCTGGGATTCTGGGAGTTGTAGTCCAAAAAAGTAACATCCACTCAAGCTCTGCTAAGTTTCCTGAGGTCCAGAGCTTTGAAGCCAGTCTTCATTTTTATTGTCCTTCTCTCTCTGCCCCATCCTGCAAATCTCCAGAACAAAAGTTAAGAGTACTGTCTTATTTTCTGACATTGTTAGCTTGGCATTCATTAGCAATCTTTCCATGGCATTTAGGGGTTTGTTTAGTGATTTTTCACTTGATTTTCATTTGAACTGGATGTTACTTTCAGTAGTTTCCCATTGGGTGTGATTATGTTTTCCTCTTTTATGTAAACCTCCTTACACATGTTTGTTGGGTTTTTTTTTAATGTTTCTGGCATCAGGCTTTGAATTAAAGTTTCACTATCATGCCAAATTGCAGAGATGCACCTTCTCTATCTTTACAGGAAGAATAAAATGCTCATTTCCCTTATAACCAAAGCCCTGTGTAGAAGACAGATCCAGGATGTGTGAACATCTTGAGAAGAAGAACCTTCATGCCATTGTTGAACATTTCAAATACAGACCGGTACACACATAGGTCTTACTCCCTACCACTGGGAACCATGCAGTGTTTCCTATTATACCAAGATAGCTTCATGCACCTAGTGTGTATGTGTTCAGATATTCATCTGGATGTGCACAGGTTGGAGCAGGGTATACAATCAAAACCTTGTTTTCTGCATCCCAGTAATACGTATTCTCCATAACACAGGCCATTCTTAAAGAGAGTGGGAGTGTGCAGTGATTGGTAAATAGATTCAGCTCTCTGAAATACCCAGAAGCCTGAAGGAGCACTGTTTGCCCAAGAAGGCAAATCCATTGAGACTTGTTCATTTTGCAAAATGGAAGAAGAGGAGGTCAATTTAAAAAATAGACTTTGTGACAGCAGGAAAGCACACCCTCCAACTTTTCACAGATAAAATCTGGGACAAGTGTGGCCAAGCAAGATCAGAGTGATCATAGACAGCAAAACTTATTAATAAGGAAGGACTCGCAAGCCAGCAGAGGCTATAGCAATTTCCTTTAGCCTAAGTCTAGAGCAAGGTCAAGTTTCTGCCCCAGTTAATGGAGTGTAAACTACTTTTGCACTTTGAACTCAGTTTGCAGCAATTGGAGTAGGCTGGGGACAAAAAGAAAAGTATGGGGAGGAGAGAGAAACCAGGACATTTTAAGAGCAGTGGAAAATGTGAAACAACATTGGACTAATCAGGGCTGTCCCTGCCAAACTAAGGCCATTTCCATACCGGGCTTCTGAAACGGTGCAGAGCGACCTCTCACGGAGGTCTTCTACACCGTAGAGTGGACTAGCGTGGACTACTTTTTGTAGTTCCACACCAGAATCCCCTCAGGAGTGGCCAGAACTAGCCACGCTGCGTGTTTTTTAAAAACCTCTTTTTCGAGGTTTTTAAAAAGCACGGAGCATGCAGCCCCGCGCCGCTCCATCGCCCGGCTCCGAAGTGGATTTGCAGGCGCGCGCAAGTGCGTGCCTGCAGATCTGCCAGGGGTGGGCTTCTGGCTGGTGAGCTTCTCCGGTTGGTGGAGAGCCTCGACCAACCGGAAGCCGCCATTTGGGATGCTGGAGGACTGAGGAGCAGCAAGCTCGCGCTGCTCCACGTGACAACGGACTTACCCGGCTGCCGGTAAGCTCTGTTTTGCGGCGTTTTCGCCCGTTTCCCCCCCACACATGTGAAAAGAGCCTAAGACAATTGGAGGGTATTGGAACAGGAATTTTCATCTGACTAAGGCCCATTCCGCACAGGGTTATTAACTTGGGCCAATGTGTTTTGGTACGGAGCCGTTCTGCATGTGAGAGCAAACTAGGGTCATTTTATTTACCATCGTACCACACGTAATCCCGAGTTAATGTACCCCCATGTGGTGGGAAAGCGTGCTATTTGAAAACCAGAAAACAAAACCAAACAAATTTTTAAGATCTAGCAGATTCAGACTTTTGCAGTGGTGCAGATACGCACATTCACACCAATGCAAATTGGTGGGCAGCGGAGGGTGGGCTGTGGGTGTACTCAGCTTCTACAGCTCCCCACCACCACCAAAGGACAGGTGGGCACCATTTTTTGTTTTGTTCAGCAAACTTTAGAAAATGGAATAACCAGACAAAACACAGCACAGGCATGTTAAAAGGAGAGAGCTATTTTCTATTTTGCAAATGTTTTACTGTACTTGCAGGCATTAGACACACTGCCCTATAAGAGCACCCTATTTCGGACTATATTGTTTAGGAAAAAGTATTTTAGTACTTTGTTCCTGGTTCCTGTCCTATCTGCTTGGGCGGGGGAAACCTCCCTGCCCAGGCACAGAAAGAAGAGGCTGTGTGTGTGTGTGTGTGTGTGTGTGTGTGTGTGTGTGTAAGAAGCTCCTTCCTCCCATTCCTCTCCTCCTCACAAAGAAACTTTCCTGCTAAGGTTGGAAGGGGAGGGAGGGAGTGTGCATGCATGTGTGTGTGTAAGAAGGTCCTTCCTCCCATTCCTCTCTGGGGCAGGATCGTGTCGGCGGCAGGACGGAGATGAGCGGGGGAGCGAGATCTCTCTCCCAGCTTTGTACCAGCCCAAAAGAGAAAAAAGCCAATCACAGCCACTGGGGCGGGGTGAGGGGAGTGGTGGGAGTGGTCACTGCCAAAGTAGTGCAGATGCATGAACTTGCACTCCTCTGAATCAAATGGAAACATACCGAGGAGCTGTGCAGAAGCAAATGAGGGAAAGCCCGCATTATTTGGATCCAATAAGACATGGTAAGAAACAGCATGAAGCGCTTCATGTGCCTCGTGCGGTAAGGGCCTAAAATGGGGATACAGGAAGCTATCCTACAGACTTTTCTTTTTTTGGTACACGTAAAAAAGTCTTCTCTCTGACAGAAGAGGATAGAGGCTGAACATGCAAAAGGAACTGACAGCAGTAACCCTACGTGTATACAGTCAGTATAAACCAGAGCAGCTCCCTCTTGCCCTCTCTCTCTCCTCCTCTCTCTTACCTACTTACTTATAAGATGGAGTAAAAAGGTTGCACTAAGTTGGAAATGTGTTGAAGGCAAACAACAACAAGGGACCCTCACTAGTAGCTTGGAGGTTTCTGCAGATCGAGGTGTGCCCTGCTGCACTTCTCTTCAGCTTGCACTGCAGATGTATGCAATACAGAGAGAGGAATGGAGTACATTTACAGTGTGTTTGTTGATTTATTTAATCACACCATCAACATACTCCACTCCTCCCCCTGCACACATCCTTCTTCAGTACAAGCTAAAGAGAAGAGCAGCAGGGCACACCTCCATCTGCAGATACCTCCAAGCTACTAGTGAGGGTCCATTGTTGTTGTTATTTGCCTTCAAGTCATTTCCAGCACACCGCCACTCCTAGTGAACCCTTTTCTCCAACTTTCCAGTTGCTACTACTTTGGCCAGGGAGGGAGAAAAAAGGCAACCAGACATATATAGAGTGCTCACCAATGGCTGCTTTTCATCTTGGAGAGAAGTGACTAGCGGGGTGCCACAAAGTTCTGTCCTCGGCCCAGTGCTGTTCAATATCTTCATCAACAACTTGGATGAAGGAATAGAGGGCATGCTCATCAAATTTGCAGATGACACCAAATTGGGAGCGGTTGCTAATATGCCAGAGGACAGGATCAAAATTCAAAATGACCTGGACAGATTGGAGAGCTGGGCCAAAGCTAACAAAATGAAATTCAACAGAGAGAAGTGTAAGGTCCTACACTTAGGTAGAAAAAATGGAATATAGAAATATAGGATGGGGGACACGTGGCTGGATGGCAGTACATGTGAAAGGGATCTAGGAGTCTTAATAGACCACAAACTGAACATGAGTCAGCAGTGTGATGCGGCAGCCAAGAAAGCCAATGCAATTCTCGGCTGCATCAATAGGAGTATGGTGTCTAGATCGAGGGAGGTACTGGTACCACTCTACTCTGCTTTGGTTAGACCTCATCTTGAATACTGTGTCCAGTTCTGGCACCCCAATTCAAGAAGGACATGGTCAAGCTGGAGCAGATCCAGAGGAGGGCGACCAAAATGGTGAAGGGCCTGGAAGCCATGCCCTATGAGGATAGACTTAGAGAGCTGGGTATGTTTAGTCTGCAGAAGAGAAGGTTAAGAGGGGACATGATAGTCGTGTTTAAATATTTGAAGGGATGCCATGTAGAGTAAGGAGAGGGCTTGTTTTCTGCTGCTCCAGAGACCAGGACAAGGAGCAATGGATTCAAGGTGCAGGAAAGGAGATTCCACCTGAACCTCAGGAAGAACTTCCTGACAGTCAGGGCTGTCCGGCAGTGGAATCTGCTGCCTCGGAGTGTGGTGGAGTCTCCTTCTTTGGAGGTTTTTAAGCAGAGGCTGGATGGCCATCTGTCGGGAGTGCTTTGAGGGTGTTCCTGCATGGCAGGGGGTTGGACTGGATGGCCCGTGTGGTCTCTTCCAACTCTACATTTCTATGATTCTATGATTCTATGATATCTCCATCTTGCTGGGTCTTAGGGGCGGCTGAACTTGAGTTTTTCCTTCCTTCCTCATCGCCCCCCCCCCATCTCTTTTCCCCTGTGTGTTATAACTTGTTTTGACTGTAAATCTGACAGGAGGGACTGTCAAATTATTTGTAAGGCATTCGGGTTGTATTTGTAAAAGGATGAGGTGTAAATGCTGTCAACAAATACGGAAAACAAAAGAATGGCCTACAGTTTGGAAACACTCAATATACCTTCCAATCTCTAAGGAAGAGGCCACCAGGGACTGCAGTAACCATTGCATTGATTTCCCATGCAAGCAAAGTCATGCTTAATATTCAAAATCACCCTATCTCTTTAACTTATATGCTGAAAGCATCATATGTAAAGCAAGATTATATTCAGAGGAAGGAGGAGTGAAAATTGGAGGAGAAAACATCAGCAGTTTAAGATATGCAGTTGATACCATACTACTAGCAGAAAATAGCAAAGACTTAGAACAATTACTGAAGAAAGTCCAGGCAGAAAGTGCAAAGGCAGGTTTACAGCAGAACAGTAAGAAAACAAAAATAATGACCACAGATGATTGACATAACTTTAAAGCAGATGATGAAGACATTGAAATAGTTCAAGATTTTCCATGCATTGGGTCAATCATTAATCAGAATGAAGACTACAATTAAGAACCTAGAAGAAGACTTGGATGGGCAGCTATGAGGGAATTAAACAAGATTCTGAAGTGTCAGGGTATATAATTGAATACTAAAGTTAGAATTGTCCATGTTATTGTATTTCCAATTTATATGTGTGGTTTTGAAAACTGGACAGCGAAGAAAGCTGATAGGAAGAAAATCAACTCACTGTGGTGCTGGAGAAGAGTTCTATGAATACCCTGGACTGCTAAAAAGACAAATGAATGGGTCCTAGAGCAAAACAAACCTGGACTCTCCCTAGAAGCCAAGACAACTAACTGAGGCTGTCGTACTTTGGTCATATTATGAGAAGACATGACTTACTACAAAGGACAATAATTCTTGGTACGGTAGAAAGCAGTAGGAAAAGAGGAAGACTGCATTACGGATGGACAGACTCAATGAAGGAAGACACGTTCCTGAGTTTGCAAGATCTGAGCAGGGCAGTTGTGGATAGGATGACTTGGAGATCTGTCATTCATAGGGTTACCATAAGTCAGAGGCAATCATTAATAACAATAAATGCTTTAAATCAATCAATATTCAAACCATGAGAGTAGAGATTTTGGTGGGGTTCTACTTTGCACCCAGTTATATTCTTGGATTTAGTGTTAAATTGCAACTGCAGTCAGCATATAAGGATAAACAAATAACATCAGGAACAGCCACAAACAATGGAAAATGGTATTTCAGTGGGAAGTTCTTTTACTTCATGACCTCAGTATAAACATTTTAAATCTAAGAAATCCCAGGGCCTTTCTTTCTCTTTCTAGCAACGGCTTTATTTAAATTTGAAACAACAAAGGGTGGACTCCTTTTTTAGTTGTAAGGATTTGGGTCAGAAGTTGTCATCTGTTCTGCTAATCACTATGGAAGTCTCCCCAACTCCTTGCTTACTAACAGTTAACTCACTTTCAAGAAGAACACACACTTTTATAGTCACCTCAGTAACAAATAGCAATGCTCTGTTTTTCATTTTTATTCCTTACTTCCTTTACATATGCTTAGCTTTTTGTGAAAGAATGCATTCAAATGCTAAGGAATCCTGTGCTGTGATATTTATTTGAGAAAGTCACCTGTTTTTCATTATTGCATTCTCCGTTCTGTGCTTTGAGATTTGTTCACAAATTTAGCACTGTTCTTTGGGAGCTTACTTTTTCAACTAAGCTCAAACAGGAACACTTTCCAAATTCTAAGGTTCCCTTACACTAACTGTAAAAATATGTTTGAATATTCTATTGCAGCAGTAGCTATCCTTTTTGAAAATTTGGAGCCACATACTACAGTACTTTCTTTGATAGCCAGGGAAGCCAACAGGTAACTGACCAAATACCCATAACTGCAAATTTCAGTAGTAATCCCATAGGAGCAGCCAGAGCTTAGTAGTACAGTACATGTTTAACATACGAAGATCCTGTAGTGACTATGAGCTGCCATGTTGAGCTACAAGTGGACTTTGCGTATTGAACTTTGCGTATGCTTGTTCTTATTCTTCCTCTGAATTCCAGAGAACCCAAGGAGAACCCCATCATATCACATTCTTTTGGGACAAAGTTAAGATATAAATCAAATAATGAATGAACAAATTCTCATTAAATTATCAATTATTAATAAAGTTATTTTAAAAGGATAAGCCTTTGGGATGGTCTAATGGTTCTTTTGCTTGGATTCAATATAATTCTTCTATGGGTGGTAGGCCTTTTTCTATCCATAGAATACTTCTGAGCAAGATCTGATGGGTATAAGTTGGTAGGTGAACTTCAACAGTTTCCCCATAGGAACTCTGTGTAATTTGTGAAAACTTGTCCCAGAGATTTGGGGAAACTTATAGCACAGTAGAAGAAGTTATACTGGATGCTACAGATGAAGAAGGATTTAACAATGATTACCTCTCACACACATACAAGTTGGAGTATTCTGAGCAAAACTCTGTGTTGATGAGTTGCTCTTCCTGGTGGGAAAAGTAAAGAAAATGCTGGATTCAACCTTTCCTGCAGGAGAAAATTAATATTGTTGTGCCATATTCTCCCTGTATTGTCATGTTGGTGAAGTGTTCTGTGCAAAAATATTTATGTGTTTTTCTACACAAAACACCTAAATTTTGTGCAGAAAGTAATTTTTTCTGTGCAAAAAATCTGTGTTCGGTGCAGAAAAAGAAACTCACAGGTAACCAGGAACACATAGGTTTGTGAAAACATTAGGAGGGAACTGTAAAAAAAAAAAATCTTGCCCTGTTATTCTTCACCAAAAGGTTTCTTGACTGTTGAGAAAGCCTTTTTTTTCATCTGGGGAATGAATAAAAAAAGACAGGCTTTGCATTTCATTCTTACCCCATAAATGCATCTAAATGGATCTTCCTTCTGTATGGGAAGTCCTCTTGAGCTGTGGTTGCTCTGAGATTTAACCTTCTACTGTGAGAACACAGGTCCTACCAACCATCTTGGGCACCTTAAATGTTCTGATTGCAGGTGATGGGAAAAAGATTTCTGTCAAAGAGAGAGACTGCCAAATCAATGCTACATTTGGGCCACAGATACATATACACAGGTGTTTAATGTCCCATGTATAAAGTCCATTCTATATATGCTCGCCATGGGAAATGCCACTGTAATACCAGTTTCCCATAATTACCATGGGACTGAATCCTTTTGGTTAATATCAAGGAGAATAGACCCAATGAATCCATTGCTGGATTATGAGATAGGTAAATCTATTTGATTCAATGGATATACTCTAGCTGGGATTAACAACAGTATTTTAGCCCCCAAACGTAGAAGCACCATCAGCAATACAAAGTACGTAATTCTGTCCATGGTTTTATTTTTGCAAAGAGTTTGACTTTGCTCCACTAGCAGTAGTTTATAAAATAACAGTTAGCTCTAGGAAAAGTAATTGTCTGTGTCTCCTAAAACTGGGTTTATCTGTAAGAGTGAAATTCCTGTGTATTTAAAAGAAGCTTGTCTCCTGTTGATATAGCAGAAGATGCTAAGGATGCTTGGGTGTCCAAGCTAATTTGCTTTGCCTGGCTGCAATGCATAGCTTTATGACATCAAGGGTAGCCCACTGGGAATGAAAGTTATTGTGGGTTACTGGAAGGCCTGATCTTCATTTTGCCGCTCAAGCAGGATGCGGCCATTCAATTACTGTCTGAGGAGTGCAGAGGAGATTAGGTCTACCTGCTGTTGTGTTTACTTCATGGGCTGCCAGTGTGGGGCATGGACTGTCTTTAAGATTTGGTTTTAAGTTTCAAGGCCCTTAATAAATTGGGTTCCAGGGGGGAAAATCTTCTGCTTCTCACCCCCTGAAGGCACAAAGGATGAAGCAATGAGAACTGAAATCTGTGGGAGGAAATAAGGATTATTTGATGTGTGTTTGCCTCTTGCGGCTTCAGAATCACGGAAAAGTTTTAGCTCTTGGCCTCCAGAGATCAATACAACTCTGAAAGCAGTGTTAAAAGTAAGGCCCAAGATGCAGGGTCAAATGTATTTTCCCCAAATATGCACATTTTATTTCAGTGTGATTGATTATGGTCAATGGCCTAAATCCAGTGTCACACTGGCACTCAGCTACTAGTGTGATGGTACTTTCTTCCACTCCCTGCTGTGCTGCAGTTCTCTGTGCTACCCCAAAACCTGCTCTGGAAAGTTTCAAACAAAAATCAAAGCAGAAAAGACTTTGCTGAAGAATTAAGTATTTAATTATCTCCCTCCATCCCCTTCTCCCATATATGAAGACAAGCACTATATTTCCACTAAAATTGGAGTTGACTTTTTTTCCGGGGGGAGACTGTTTAACTTAAAGGCCCTTTCTGCTCAATATGAGCCAGCCCAGTGTTCCAGATCTGTATGTGAGGCCCTCTCCGAGGGCCTTACTAGGTGAGGTCAGATGAACAGTGAATAGAGGAAAGATCTTTTAAGTGGTGGTGCCCCATTTCTCAATGCCCTTTGCCTGATGGAGACACCAAAATGTTTATGGGATCACTTCAGCTGGAGCTTTGTGTTCAGAGTGATTTGGAGGAATTATATTCTATCACTGTTTTCAGAAAGAGATGGAAGAGTAAATTGTATTACTTACACTCATTAAATAGCTCAGTAGATTGATTTGAAACTTTACTATGTAAGAAAGAAGGGCTTGAGGGTGGCTGAAGCTGATTTTCACACAAAAGCAAGGGTTATCGATAGAAGTTTAAAGTTCCCTGGGTGACCTCTAACAGTTTGACAGGTACTGAACGTGTGGAGCTTTCCCCATTGATTTTGCTGAAGGTAGAATTGCTGTCCAATTTCTCTTTTTTAGTCCTTCTTTTGGGAAACCGTTTTTTCTGTTACATCACATCTAGGATGAAGGCGGACAAGTTCCCATTAAGCCCACTGAGACTGCATACATACTTTGTCTCCAATGCCAATTGATACTGTTCAGGGTAACTATACCTTCCTCCTTCCTTTTTGTAATAAGAGAAGTGAGCCCTTAGAGGGTTTGGGAAAGCTCCCAAAATGGGAAAAAATACATGTCACCCCACTGGGTGGGGGGAAGACAATGTGGATGCACAGTAAATTTGAGGAGGAAATGAAAAGAAAAATGAGCATATATAAAGCTTGAGAGGAAGGATGAATCACCAAGGAAGAATACAGATGTATAGCCCAAGCCTGCAGGGATAGTATAAGGATAGCTAAAGCTCAAAATGAGCTGAGACTGGCTAGGCAAGCAAGGAGCAACAAAAATGTGTTTGAAGCAAGAGAATGACAAAGGGAATGGTAGGACTACTTCTCAGCAAGGACAGTAAAATCCTAATGGATCACAGTGAAAAGGCAGAACTTCCTAATACCTATTTTGCTTCAGTTTGTTCCCCCAAAATAGGACTATGTGCTTCCATGCAGTGGCAGAAACCTTATCAAGGAATCTAGGTTGCAAATCAGGATTGATACGGAGTTAGCAGGAAGCACCTGGTTAAGCTAAATGAGTTCAGATCAGCAGGGCTAGATGAACTGCATCCCAGGGTGTTAAAGAAACTTGCTAACATACTCTCAGAACCACTCACCATCATTTTTGAGAAATTTGGGAGAATGTGGGAGGTGCCAGAGTTCTGGAGACACCCAAGCATTGTGCCTCTCTTCAAAATAGGCAAAAACAAAAAACAAACGAAAGACCAGTCAGCCTGACCTCAATACCAGGAAAAATATTAGAACGTATTACACAGGAGTCTGTTTGCAAGAATCATGATAAGAACACAGCTATTAGTAGAAACCAGCATGGCTTTGACAAGAACAAATCCTGCCAATCTTTTTTGATTGGGTCACTAGTTTACTAGATGGTGGGAATGTAGTGTATACCATTTATCTGGATTTCAGCAAAGGATTTGATAAAGTTACCTGATGATATTTTGATTAGCAAACTGACAAAATATTGAATAGATGGATCCATAATTGGTTGGAAAACATGCCCAAAGAGTTGTCATCAGTGACTTTACTTCAAATTGGAAGAAGGTCTCAAGTAGAATACCACAGTGTTCTATCCTCGGGCCAATGTTCTTCAATACTTTCATCAGTGATTTAAATGATGGGGTGGAGGGTATTCTTATCAGATTTGTAGATAGGAATTCAAAAGGACCTTGATAAACTAGAAAACTAGGTTGAAATTATTAAAATGAAATTAAAAAGAAAGAAATGCAAAATTCAACATTTAAACCACAAAAAACAAATGTACAGGTATAGGATGGGGGATACCTGGCTCAGCAGTACTACATATGAAAAGGACCTTGGGATTACTGTTTATCATAAGTTTAATAGTGTGATGTTGCAACAAAGAAAGCAAATACTATCTAAGCCTGCATTAATAGAAGCATCATTTCCAAGTCAAGGAAAGTAATAATCCTCCTATATTCTGTACTGGTTGGGCCTCATCAAGAGTACTGCATTCAGTTTGGGACAGCTCATTTAAGGAAGGACATAGACAAGCTAGAGTGAATTCAGAGAAAAGCAACAAGGATGGCAAGTGGTATGGAGAAGAAAAATATGAGGTAAGGTTGAAGGAGCTAGGCATGTTCAATTCATGAAGAGAAGACTAAGGGGTAACATGATTGTACTCTTTAAATATCTCAAGGGCTGCCAGAAAGGCCATTTCCACACTAGCCTGTTATAGCGCTATGATTCCACTTTCAACATCCTATGGAATCCTCGGGTTTGCAGGAGGGGTTGGCCAGCCCCTCCCAAAACTGCAAACCCCAGGATTCTATAGGATATTGAAAGTGGAATCATAGCGCTATAACAGGCTAGTGCAGAAATGGCCAAAGAGGAAGGTGCAGGGTAGAACTAGGTCTAGTGGTTTTAAGTTTACAGGAGGGTGGATTTCATTTGAATATTAGAAGGAATGTTTTGACAGTGAGAATGGCTCAGCAATGGAACAAGTTGCCTAGACAGACGGAGAGATCTTCTCTGGATATCTTCAAAAAAGTGCTGAAGAGTAACCTACTGGGGATGTTCTAGCTAGAGATCCTGTACTGAGCAGGGGGCTGGACCTAATGGTCCGTAGGGCCTCTTCCAGATGTATACTTCTAGGATTCTATGTACTGTGCTTGTAATTTTTATTTAAACTGCCCATGCTATCCTATAGGAGCTCACAAAATTCTCCCTGAGGCAAAGAAGAAACTACTTTGGTTACTTAAGATGAAAAAACTGAGTGAGAAAGAGGGGAAGTCATGCAAGGTTGGGGAATGGATATGAATTGCACTATGAATTCCACTTTAAACATATTTCGTATTCACCCTAAATATTTTAATCCTATTATTAATAGTATAGAATGACTGCATTCCTCCCGTAGAGAAAAGTCAAGAGGTGTACTAGCTATACTATTTAATTCCCATGGCAACATATTGCCAACTTTTGCCTCGCAACAGATGCATAACTTGTCAAGGGCAATGTGGAATGCAGCTAACCAGTTAGAGAAACAGTCTCCAAGGCTCACAATTCTATACATTGTGTATGCATGGACATGTTTGTTTGTTTAATTTATATCCCACTTATCTCTCAGATGGGACCCAAAGCAGATATGTTGCTTTTGTAAGCTGCTTTAAGGATTGTTGCACTAGAAAATCAGCCATGTCCTAGATATTTGATAAATTTTCCAATTCCACTGTTTAAATTTTTATGTCAAAACTTGACGTTAAATTTTACATTTTCAGGAACAACTTGGGATATCAAAGTTTAACGTTTAACTGTTTGGAGACACAGAGACAGAGACAGATATATTTCCAGGGGATATTTCCCAATTGGTGAGTGAACAGAGTTAGGAGCTAATTTAATAAATAATGTTGAAAGTCTGATACAGCCAAATGTTGACTGCTGCTACATGTCAGCTGTCAGATATTCTGATTGCTGCTGCATTCCCAGTCATCAGTGTCAGAAACTGAGTGCTACAACATGTTAGCTGTCAGATACTGTTGAATACTGACTACTGCTGAATAATAAGTGGATGCCAAATGTTGACACCGAATATCAGATATCCTCTCAAGACTCACCTGCACAGGAATTTTCCACATCAATATTCAGAGGAATGCAGGAGGTTGCGTTCATACCAGGTGAGAGCATTGGTCCATCTAGCATATTCTGACCAAGATTGTTTCCCAGGGTATCTGTCATATTTATTCCCCATCTAGTGAATTAACTAGGGAATGTTGGGACCTTAACCTGGAAGTTTCTGCATGGATAAAACACACTCTTTCATTAAACTATCATCTCTACCCCTATAACAGAAAACTCTGAGAGGATGATCTTGTGACTTTTTTAAAGAGAACATTCATTTATTGTTACATCTAGAACACTTCGCATTGTGGATTCTCAAGAAAGGGTTGGAGTTGACTGAATTGAATTATGCAGAAGTAGAAGTGACTCAGCTTCACTCTACACACTATCCCTGGAAAGGTTTGGGAACTCATTTAAGAGAAATTGTATAACCTGACCCCAAACCCTACGTGGGTGGTGGTGGTGGTGGTGAAACTGTGCAACTCTTCCTTCTCAACTCAGCAACTGACAGCAGTTGTTAAGGTCTACCACATTTTGCATTAATGTGGAGTGGGAATTTTTTTAAAAAAAAAATCTGCCACAGCATTAACTTAATTGGATTTTAATGGGGTATTTACCACTGTCAAGTGCACATTCTGCCATATGTACACTGATAAATGCCATGTTTTTTTAAAGAAAGCCAATGCAGAGTGCAAATGCAGGCTATGATTTCCATAACACAGATTATTAAACCCCTTACTATAACATGGAAAAAATCCAAAATGATGAAAATATTTACTGTTATTAGCCTTCTATCTATTCCATCTAACTGTTTGCTGCTATTTATCATTTATATCACACTTCAAATCTCCAGTGTGCTTTATAATTATCACTGCATTTATCCACCCAATGAACAGTGGGAAGTACTACATTTATCCACACAATGAATAGTGGAAAGCAGGCCATTATTATTCCCATGCAGAACTGCCAGCTAGCCAGGAATTTGCTGGAACAACCTTTAAAATGCAGTATATGGTCTGAAAACCATCATGCACTAGATTCCGGTGGGCTTCCAGGATCAAGATGGGTATTGCCAAAGCAGCCAAGAAGGACAAGAGGATAAGCAGCTTCAGTTCATCCAGGAACATAAAACTTGATACACGAGATCTCCTTCTCAGTGTTTGGAGATGGAAGTTCAGCCTTGCAAACCTCATTGTTACAAGAGCAAAAATCCTTATTGTCCTGGCCTCTAAGGTGTTGGTGTACCAATGTCAGAGAAGGGAAGAAAGAGGATGTTCTACAGTCAGATTGAGGAAAAAATGAAAGGAGAAGAAGAGCCACCCTGGATCAGGCCAAGACCTATCTAACCTCAGGACTAAACAGATGCCCAGGGGAAGCCCACTAGCAGGACTTGAATGCAATCATACTCTGCTGTTTGTATCTTCCACCAAATGACACAGAGAGGAATAGTCAGGTCTTTGATAACTTATACTTGCAGAAAACACTCAGAGTTAAAACAAACACATTTATTTGGAGCAAACAAGAAACACAGCAACTTTCCCAAAAGTTGGTGAAACTATCATATGTTGGAGCATTGCAGGTTTTATACCATAGCATTGCCATTTAAGCACACATTGCAATAATTGGTAAGAGTCATAAATATTACCTCATCCCACCAGAACTAGATTTTCACAGACCTTTCTGTTGTTTACATATCTTTCGTCCTGGGAGGCAGAACAGTTGCTGTCTCCTTATCTTTGCCATTTTTGCTAGGTAGACATTCACCCCACTTCTGATCTTCTTCCTCTTTGCCAGATGCAGCATGACACCAAACAATGCAGTGATCACCAGTTTGGCACCTTGATATGCTTTTGAGCCTACAACCAGATACATAGTTGCAAACAGCAATTGGCAGTTGAGACATTGTAGCTTTAGCAACCTATAGCTCCCCTTTCATCTATTAGCCTGTATTATGACAGATACTATTTTGTAGCCATCATCATTGTCATCATCATCATCATCGTTTTATTTGTTATCCACCTCTTCCCAAGGCTCAAGGCAGGGTACAGCATAACTAAAGATAAATCATGGTTAAAACACATTAAAACACAACCTGTTAAAAATACAAATATACCATAAGTAAAATATATCATAATTAAAAATACCATCCTCCCTCCACATTCACAGGTTTGACCTTTGCGAATTTGATTATTGATGAGGCATGTGCTTGCCTCCCTGCCCATTTTCCTCCTCCCAACCCTTGCATTCTTCACCCCAGGCTTGTGAGGCTTGTGTTTAAAATGGAGGGGTTTTTTTTCCTTTTGGGTGAACAAAGCCCCCCTTTCCCTGCTGAGGGCATGGCCTCTCTGTCATGTAGTTGCACATTCTGCTGTGTATTGGCTTCTGATTGGTCAGGTGCTCCTTTCACAAGATGGCCACTGGAAGTAATTAAAATTCCAGAGCTCCTCTCTTCTCTGTCTGCGGGGAAAGTACCAGTAAGCTTTTTAGGTTGCTTTTTTTTTTCTTCTCCTCAAGAACATCAAAGCCAGAGGCAAAGGAATGGAAGGGAGGAAGCTCAGGAAGGGAATGGAATAGGAATCATGGGAGGGGGAGTTATTTATGTTTTTTCCACTTTCACAAGGGTTCTGTGCCCCTAACCTTTGCAAATGTGGAGAAGCTACTGTACCATTAAAAATATACATAAAATGAAAGGCATAATTAAAAATGGACAGGATAGGCCTGCCCCATAACAGGAATAATGCCTCAAAGATGGTGGAGAAGCCACTGATACTCCCATTTTCCATGAATTTCTCCAGTCCCTTTCTAATTCTGTTTAAGCTGGTGACCATCACTACATCTTGAAACAGTAAATTCTTAAATTTCCCATCATTTAGCACCAGCAGATTCTAGTATCCCATCCACTTTCTCTTCAGTATACATAATTCTATACACCTCCCTCATGTCTCCCATTACTTTTTTTTAGAGGTCAAATTACTCCAAATGTTGCAGAAGATCTTGGATCTCCTGGATTTAAAGCTGTCCAGTTCTCCCGATGTACCTCAAGCCAATTAGCAGCAAACCTACACCAGTCTCAAAGCTGGTGTGTTTAATTACCTTCTCATTGCACCAGTCTAGTCTGGGAAAGGCAATGAAGTTCAATAAAGAAAATGAAGTGGGGAAGTAAAAATCTGATCTCTGAGCATCTCATGCCCCCATCCAAACCATTGCTATTCCTAGGGTGACACAACACCGGCTGGCAGAACACAGGAAAATGCAATTTGTGTAAATTCACTGTCCATCCCACCCTTGACTGCTCAACTTTCCAAAAAGAGTAAAATCTTAAAGTCAGTAACCTAAATGCAATTGGCAGTCCCAGATGGAAAATATCCTTTGTATCAGTGGTATTTACATAAGCGTTGATTTAATATTCAGCACTTGCTTCAGTAGGTCTACTCTAGTCGAGTAGAGTATCAGGGAAGCAGCACAATTCCCACCCCAGACTTAGGCCTAAGAAATTTATTATGACACAAGCTTTTCTGGCTTAGAGAAGTGGTTCTCAATGTTTGCTCTACCAGAAGTTCCGAATTTCAGCTCCCAAAAGTCCCAGTTGGTACTCAGCTATTGTAGGAACCAAAACACCAAACATCTGGAAGAACAAATTTGGAGAACCACTCAAATAAAGTAGATTAACTGGACTCCAGTCAATACCAAAACAGTTGGTCTTAGAGGTGCTGCAAGATTCTTCCTTGTTACATATGACATTGAAAATGGTGTAGGTTTGTTGTATATTACAATAAAATGATGTATGGGGAAAAAAAGAAAGAAAGGAAAGGAAAGGAAAGGAAAGGAAAGGAAAGGAAAGGAAAGGAAAGGAAAGAAAAGAAAAGAAAAGAAAAGAAGGACGAGGGGAAGGGAGGGAGGGAGGGAGGGAGGGAGGGAGGGAGGAAGGAAGGAAGGAAAAAGAAAAAGAAAAATCCATACGCCCTTCAGTGTGAATAGACTTTTTTTGCATGCTTTCACTGATGCAATCTGTATCTGTTTATATCTTGTGAGCAGTCTTGAATCATAGGGCTGGGTGAAAAGTGGGAAATGAATGAATCAATGAATCAATGAATATTCCATCTGCACAACATTCCAAATTGAATTTACTTGTCAAGGGTGGAGAATATCTCTTTCATCCCTCCTTACTGCTGGAGTTGCAAAATGTGTGACCTTACTGTTTATTTATTTGTACTAGGGTGGGAATTATTTAGCTGGTTAGTTAGGTTATCATTTATTGTCTATTTATATCAAGAGTGCTTCCATTTAACCAATTAAATACATACAATAAACACTGTATGTGTGTATGCGTGTGAAAGAGAGAGAGAGAGAGAGTATACCCATCCTTTTCCCAGATTCCACTCTGCTTTTGCCCCACCTTCTAGCTTCCTCTAGATTCTACCCCTGATCTAGCAAATTCTACCAAGGCAGTACTACTCAGGCTTCCCTTCTGACCTTGCCCAGGGATGAAGACAGAGATTTGCTGAGGGCCTGTGAGTTTATGACAGCAGGGGGACTTCAGTACAAGTCTTTCCAGGCCAGGCCTTCAATTGTAAAAGAACAGTGGCAATTTGCAAAGAGTAAACAAGAGGTTTTGAAGTGTACATTTGTTTGTTAGTTTATTATTTATTCAGTTTATATCCCACCTTTCTCCTTTTAAAATGCAGCTAGCAGCTGTGGCTGGTTTCAATTGGTAATTATCTCTAGTTAGAAAACTGAAGCTTAATCTTTTCAAGACTGTGGTTTTTCCAATGCCAAGTGCAGCTAGATTCTGGTTTACATCAGCTTATAAGCCTTCCTACCCTCCCACTGTCCCAAGACCAGGAAATGCTTGTGTTTTCCACTGCAGTTTTTTTTTCCATTGGAGATAGGGGATTGTCCACATTTTTCAGATAAACAGATTTTTGTACTCATTTTCTCCGTTGATCAAAGCATATGTTTATGTATATTTGTCAAATGTATGCATTTTTTCCTCAATTTTCCCCAAATGTACACATTTTTGTCAAATGCTTGTTCATTTTTGAATTGCATCACAAACTCAGGAGTGTAAATGTTTCTAAGTCCAAACTGCATCTCTATCCATTTCCACCTTTGAGATGTACCGATGGATAACCTTGCATTAAAATGTAAAGCCAATGAATTGTGGTCTCTGATTACAAGCAGAGAGGATGCATGAGATTTCAAGTTCTTGAGAACTAGGAAATCTTCTGCCAGTGTGAGCAGACACTGGGACAGATGGACCAATGGTCTGATACACTATAAGTTAATGTCATATGGTTTCTGCGGCCAGAGACCTGTTGTTGACTTTACCTGATGTAAACCCCAGTTTGCCGGCAAAAGTGGTTCAGAGCATTGCACAAGGAGGCATCTACTACCTCCTCTACTACCTCCTCACACAATAACCTTTTCCCCAGCTGGGTAGTGGTAACTGGATGGTTTCCTGGTACAACTCTGACCTCATCCACCTTGTGGACAGAGGGTGTGCCTACGGACCCTCCAGGTGCCACTGGGCATCTGGAGAAGGAATAGTAATGTTTGCTCTTGTTGGAGGTGGGAGCAGTGTTTCTTCTCCAGGTACACAGTGGCAGCTGGACAGCAAATGGGCACACCCCAGAGGTAGTCATTGGCCAGGGTTGAGCTGCATCAGGGAGCTGTCCAGCTGCCCTTGCACAGATGAAGAAGAAAGAGCAGACTTCATCCTCAAGCCACCAGAGTGCGTATGCTGGTCCAATGGGAGGCTTTGTTTACTTGTTCCACTCTTGTATTTTTATTTGGGGTTTGGGGTTTTATTTCCTGTGGTGGGGAGGGGCAGCTTGTCACATATGAAACAGCGTATCTTGGAGGATTACCCTTGATAAGCACTTGCTGTGGATATAAGCTATCAGTTCTGCCGTTTTGATCTCCCAGCATCCAATCTTTTCTGGCTTAAGAAAAAATGATGACAAATATCTTGAAAAGGGACAGAAGCTTTATTGTTGTTATTTGAGGATATCAGGATGTCAAAAAGCCATGGAATGGGCTGTAAAGCAACTCTGCTATTTGGAAACAAGTTTGGGCTATCCCCCTCCCCCCCATCCCTTTCCAACCTATGTATCAACTCCAGCTCAAAAATTTTGCACATTTTTTTGTTCAGAATAAAAGATGTTCTGTTGCACTGCTGATGTCGGCCACTCGAAGGAATCTGACAGTCGGCGTGGCTGCTCGTCTTGAGGCGTTTGAAACTGTCACTAGGGAAGAATGGCTGCCAGAGGCACATTTTAACTGGCTGGCACTGAGAGCAGTCAGGTGCAGGATCTATAAACATCTTTGGCAAAAAAGAGGAGAGAAGGAGAGACAGACAGACACAGAGAAAGAGGAATAAATATTCTTCTAATGCTAGATCGTGTAACTCTAATCATGTAACAGAAACAAGAACAAGGACTTCTGACAAGCGAGCAAACAAAAACGAAATGCTGAAGCAAAGCCAAAGGAGAAACAAAAGGTAGCATTTCTTCACAGAGGGAGTAATTAAACATTGGAATGTGCTGCCACAAGATGTGGTGATGATGGCCACTGGTTGAGTTGAGAGGTAGTTCTTCTGACAGCTGTTAGCAGGTTGCTGTGAGACATTGGGGGGTTTTTTGGAATTTTTTTTAAATTGCAATGCCCAGAATCCTCCAGACAGAATGAGATGCTTGGAACAATGGTCCAGAAAGTAACTTTTCCAAGCTCTGGCTATTGCTGCTGCCTACATGCTGTTGTTAGTCCTCACTAGAGAACATCTTAGGAATTAATTGGAATTATCCAAGTTTTGTCTCATCGTTCAACAATTGTTTCAATGGATTTAATCTAATTGGGACTCACCCACAACATTCTAGCCATTATGTTTTTATAGAATGTCTGGGCTCAGAGGCAGCATGCCACTAAATACCAGTTTATTCAGTGCATTTAACTGCTTACATCTTTGCATGGATATTTACATCCATTAACTTTTGATGACGAACTCAAACATAGTTGCCAGGATGTGGCTGTAGAGAAGAGTCGTTTCTCTGGTATCTTGCTTGTTGGTTCTCCAGAAGCATCTGGCTGGCCACTGCTAAGAAACAAGATGCTGTCTAGATGAACCTTTGGTTTGATCCAATATATCAGAGCTCGGGGAAGTTGCTTTTTGGACAGCAACTTCAAGAACCCCCCACTTGCCTTGATAACTGGGGGATTCTGGTGGTTATGTTTAAAAAAGAAAAGAGAAGAGAAGTTTTTGCAGCTTCTGGGACTTCAACACCACAGTGATGGGATTTCTCCAAAATAGATCATTTTTGCGCTCTCCCCCAATACAGTAAGCCTACAGTCTTCCTCAAGAATTATCCGTACATTTATCCATGTTGAAATGAACATGAATGCCTAAATCCAAATGTTATTCCCAACTAGAGTTAATCCATTAAATCAATGGAACTTGCATAAATGTTGACAAGTTCCCACTTACTCAGGTTAGTTGGAAATAACAATTGGATTTACGATGGAGAAGAAGAAGTATGACCACCTCCCTCCACCATCCAACTCACTCTTTTTCCAGGAAGTGAATCTTATTAAATTCAGTTCACACATGCATAGCTATTGCTTGACTGTAACAACAAAACAGGTATTACCATTCCATTCATTCTTCGTTTGAAAATGCAACACTACTCGGTCTCATTTCCTACAAAGAGAAAAGTAGTAAACGTGCTGAGAAATCAAATTATGTTCATTCTCACAGTGGAGGAATGTGAGCAGTGAGGTCCTTCAGACATCCGTATTAGGACCATTATTGGTACTTTTTAACTTGCCACGCATAATAATCTGGAGTTAGAGGTTTCGTGGCCAAGTTTGCTGGTGAAACCAAATTACTCAGGATGGCTAAAACAATAATGCATTGCATGGAAATATTTCTCCAAAGTGGGTAAGTGGGCTTCTTGCTGAAAATGTTAACCCAGGATGTGTTGTAAGAAAAAAAAAGGCAGATCCCATGTTGTACATAAATAGAAAATGAATTGATAATAAAACTGCCAAGATCATACTCCCCTTCTACAAATCTTTGGCATGACCACACTTGAAATATGGTGCTCACCATATCTGAATAGAGCTAGGAAACGTGCCAAAAAGGACAATCCAGAGGATTTGGAAACTCCTGTACGTGGAAGGATTACAATGATTAGAGATTATTAATCCAGCTGGGCAGTACCATTCTATATTGGTGGAATATATGCAGTAAGAGGCTATGCTGATGGTAGCACTGCTGCTGGGTTTGTAGTTGTGTGTGTTCAAGTCATTTCTGACTTATGGTAACACTAAGACAACCCTATCATGGGGTTTTCTTGGCAGAATTTGTTCAGTTTGCCCTTGGCTTCCTCTGAGGCTGAGAGGGTGTGACTTCCCAAGGTCACCCAGTGGGTTTCCATGGCCAAACGGGGATTCTAATCCTGGTCTCCAGAGCCATAGTCCAACTCTTAAAACACTACACCATGCCAGCTCACTGCTATTGCTAGGCTCTCCAATTACAACTTTTCTTTTTCTTATTTCCCTGAAAAAGATGGACTGGTGTTCATTTTGCCCAAGTATTCATGAGCAAAACAACTATAATATACTTTACAAAGATGCCTAGGATTATTTTTGTACTCTGCTTAACCCTGTGTGTGTGTTCATCTTCTGCTTAGACAATTACTCTATTTAGAGAGATCCACTGCTATCTATCACATTTCCCAAAAAAGATAAAGGGAAATAATTTTTTTCCTTCAATGTAAGGCTGAACTGTGGAATTTGCTATCATAAGATTCCAGGGTGGCTATGAGCTTGACTGACCTTAAGCGGAGATTTCACAAATTCATGAAGGAGGCAAAATATCAGTGGGTACAAGGGTGGCTACTAGGGATGGAAAGAAAATTTGAAAATATTTGAGAGCTCTTTGAAAAATATGTTTTCCAAGTGTTGAGGAACCCTAACAAGAAGAATATTGGACTGAAAAGAAACTTCACCATTCGGTACTTATTCTATTCCAAATGCATATATGATTATTGTGCACAAAAAAGATTTTTTTTCCCCTGGGCAAGAAACAGCAATATCTGTACAAGAGATAATATTGTTTCTGTACAAAAAAAAATCTCTTTCCTGTGCAGAAAATGCTTTAGTTTGGGACTCTTCTGTACAAGATTATTATGTGGCCGTTCTGCACACATAACAACATTTTCTGTGCATGAAATAAATACCATTTTAATGCAAAAAACACTGTGCACTAACTTTGCACAGAATATGTCCTGAATTGTGAATAATCTTTGAAAATTGCACAGTTTTTAAAGAGTTTTTCATAGTGAGGAGAAAACTGCTGAAATTAGTCAGTGCTTCCTGTAAGAGAAAAATTAGCAAAGAATTATATCACTAGTGCCTACAACTGATAATGGATATGTAGTCTCTCCAGCAAGGCTTGGAAGTTTAGAGTTGAAAATTAATTCAACAATATTGAACGCTCAGAGATTGGGAAATTAATTCATTACCATCAACACTAATAATTTAAATCATTTAATTAGTTAAGTTATTGTTCATTAACTCGTTGATTAAGCCATTAGGTTGGGCACAGCATGGGATTTACAGAGAATGGCAGAGATGTTGTTGTTGCTGATCTTAGGGGAGCACATTTCATTACTGGCTAGAAAGGGTTCTTTTTAAGTTGCCTTACTCCAACTTAGAATTTTCTCCCTATGAAAGCCCTGTTGGTTGGGCATTAGATTGAGACAGGTTAGTCCAAAGCATGGAATCTCATCTTATGCATCGTCAAATCAGTCTGTTACTCATCTGCATCTCTTGTTTATTTCCACTGTCACCACCTCAATGGGATTCCACCCCTTTGCTCCCTCTTCAGATGCCTTGTTTGTTAAAGGTTAATGAGGAGTGGTTTATTTCAGTTACAAGGCACCAATCCACTACAAGAGCAGCAATAAGTAGATAACTACAAAGACTGGCCAGTGAATCAAAGGCAGAAATTTTTGATCAGAAGGGCTACATATTGATCAACTGCTTATCATCTGTGGTTATTTCTGTTTTGTTAATGTTCAGTTGTAAACTTTCCTTTGCACTTTCTTCCTTCACTTTCCTCACTGGTCAAACCCAAGTTTCTTCCACTTTCTGCTAGTAGTATGGTGTCACCTGCCCCTCTTAAATTGTTTCTTCAGTTTTCTTCAGTTTCTCCAGTTTTCCTGTCTCGTTCCTCCAAGTATAATCCAGCTTTGTGTATTATACATTCAGTGTACAAGTTAAACAGATAGGGTGATAAAATGCAACCTTGCCTGACCTCTTGCCAATTGGAAACCATTCTATTTCTCCATATTTCTTTGTGATGGTAGCCTCTTGTCTTGAGTACAGGACATACAGTACACAGTCATATTTACTTTCTTGTTTGTTTATTCTTAGATTTCACTACATTTCTAAAATTGCCTTCTTTATCATAGTACACATGGATATCTACCTGAAACCATGTTTATTTTTATTTGTAGTATGTAAACATGCATATGATTGACTTAAATACCTTAAAGGCATCAGATCCTATCTTATCTTGGAAGATAAACAAGGCCAGCCCTTGGATGGGAGACGGCCAATATATATCGGGTGCTGTAGGCTATATTTTAGAAGACGGAACTGGAAAAATCACCCTATGAAATTCATGCGGTCACCATAAGTCAGCAGGAGACTTGAAGCCATGTACACGTGCAAATATGTGTATACATGTAAGAGCAATGGTAGGAGTGAATTTAATGGGTGATGAAAGAGGAAGGGAAACAATGAGGTTCATTTATGTATCAAACCATTTTTTTCTGGTGAAATGTTAATTCAAAAAAAGTAAATGCCTAAGTATGCTTGCTCTGTGTGTTAAGCTTCTGAGTTCCCAAAAGCAGCATGGCAGTTCCTGACTTCACTTGCTCCTGTAAATAAATTTTGCTAGATACCATTTGTACACATATGGGGTACTGGATGGCGGTCTTAATACAGCAGTTGCTGGGAAATGTGGTCCTTAGATGTTGAATCTACCTCTCAGCCTGCTGATAATACTTGAAGACTGCAATATTGCATTTCCAAGCGTAAAATATATCCTAGCGATGGTGCGGATACAAGATGGGCTTGAGTGCTTTTGCTGCCAGCAAAAAAGCTTTTGCCCGTGGTATAGATTTGAGGGACAACAAAATGATAACACAGATTTTCTTTTAGGATTATGGGTGTTTTGAGAGGTTATCTGTCAAAGCAACAGACTTTGTAGGCACATAAGCCGGTTTGCTCGAAGTGGGAACTGCATCTATCTGTTCATAAAGATTTGGCCAGAATTTTATCAAAAGAGGCTTTTATGCTTGATGCATGCCATGCAGAGCACTATTAAAAAGGAAAAAAGGAAAATTGATCCTATTGTTTCGGGTGCAATTAAGATTCCATTGTTATGAAGGATTTAACGGAAGAAGATTGTGGCAGGCTTTGTTAGCAAGCAGTTAAGACTAAAAATTAGTGATGGATCTGAACCAAACCTCTCCAAATGGCAGGGATGCTTCAGTCTTGAGCAGAGCTTGGGAAAGTTGCCTTTTTGCACTGCAACTCCCAGAATGTCATGGCAGTTTCCAAATGTAACTTTCTCAAGCTCTGGATTAGAGATGTAGGTATTAATGAGAAATTTGGTTCTCAAACATCCACCCTCCAGATGTTCTGGACTTCACGTCACAGTACACCTCACCATTGGCCAAGCTGATAAACACTTCTCCCGGAGTTAAAGTACAAAACACATGAAGGACCAGTGTTCGTAAACCACTGAACTAAAATGCATCACTCAGATTAAGCCACATACATAAATCTGCATGTATAGTGTCTCATGTGTCACATGCAGGTTGAGGAGATTCTGGGAGCTGTTATTGCCCTCCAAGTGTGAGTTCCTCTAGTCTAGTATTCAGATTCTATCACCACTGGCCTGCTTATGAGCAAGCTGGACTGTGTCCAGACAAGGGCCACCAAGATAATAAAAGATCTGGAAGTCACATTCTTATGAGGAATTATTAATGGGTTGGGTATCTTTAGCCTGGAGAAAAGAAGACTGAGAAGTAATATGCTAATCATCTTCAAATATCTGAACTGTCAGGTCCTCCACAGAATCTTGGAAGGTGACACGCCCCTCCATGCTACATCGCAATAAGTCCCTCATCCTTGAACAGAATTAAAGCTTCTTTTCAATGTCTTTGACCCAAAGGTGCTCCTATACACCTCCTTGGCCAATTTTGCAGCATTTTGGGCCACTGCTGGGCTCTTTG
The DNA here is from genome assembly GCA_030412105.1 of Cyclura pinguis. NCBI lineage: Eukaryota > Metazoa > Chordata > Lepidosauria > Squamata > Iguanidae > Cyclura > Cyclura pinguis. The sequence continues at coordinate 336,782,885 of CM059600.1, forward strand.
AGATTTAGGAGAGGTCTTTAAAAAAACAAAAACAAAACAGGAAGTCAACCAGAAGTAAATTTCTGCTTGACTTCCTGTTTCAAATAAAAGGCCTCTCCTGGGCCTAAAACGGCCTGGAGAAAATATTGGACCAATTTTTCAAAAGGACCTCAAAATGGGTTTGGGGAAGGATGCAAGTGACTCATGCTTTGCCCATTTTTGTGCCATGAAGGGAGAAGTGAATCTGCCAAGCCAAGAGCTGAATGATGGAAAGTGAAAACAGACAATTCTAAATCATTTTTCTCTTGTTGTCCTTTTGGAAGGTCACATGATGGTTTGTGTTCGGAACTATGGCAAGAGCAAGCATTGATTTTTCATAGTATCTCTCTAACCTGAGCCTACGGTTCTGGATGAAATGGTAAAAACTACTGGAACTTGATGGGCTTTGGTTCCCCAGCTTGCCAAATGTGGAACAGCCTGGCTTCAAAAACTACATGGCAATTTTGTAGTAGCAAAGACTCTATTGAAATCTGTCAGTAGAGTCTGCCAGTCCTCAGTTAGGCTGTCTCATGTTTTGTTTTGCACTTTCTGTATATTAATGCAAGGGCAAAGCTGTGGTCCTCTGTTTTCAAGCTTGCCATGCTAGCATATTTGACAATTATGGATGAGTATTAGCCATCTGTATGAGATGATGATACTGTAATGGCATCTTTTCAGTGGACTCGATCAACCCACAGTCATGTAAATTGTAACATTCAATTGGCTGGACTTTCAGTGCCCATGAACTTCATTCTGCCATGGTCAGCCCATTCTTCTGATGTTCCCTATATTGTTGAGAAGGACAAATCATGTACCCACTTTTTCCAAATATATATAAAAGTCAAAATGGCAGTTATCCGATGCTTAATTGACCAAAATGTCTATGTGGACCAAGCAGCCAAAGTCTGTACTAAAGCAAATGTTGATATTCAGAACACCAAATACCTTTTTAACAGCATTCTATGTAACCAGGATTTGAGTCTATAAAAATATCCTCTCAATCTCTCTCTCTCTCTCTCTCTCTCTCTCTCTCTCTCTGTTTCAGATCAAATTTGAATTTAAATCCAAGTTTGGTTTGTCTCCCTATATTGCTGTAACATAAACCAAGTTCTTTTTGTGGAATTAGAGTAGAAAGAGATGATAACTTACCTAGCATTTGGAAAGCACACTCAGTTGTGTTTAGGGTTGAATACTGCATTAATTAGAGTAATCTCTAACCAGGCATTCTTATGCCCACAGCCAGCTCCTAAATTTATGTCCTCCCCAAGTGATTTCAAGTTTGAGCTAGAAAGTTTGCAGACCTTTAAGGAATGGGTTCTAAAATTCAGGGCCATGTTCTTAGTGTATAGGGACAAGTGGAGATATGTAATCCAGCAAATAAGTGTGCACATTAATAAGTAAAGATTTCCTTACCTCGTAGAGTAGGCAGGTAAATCAGAGTTGGATAATTTCTGCACATTTCTTTACATCTCAGTATCCATTTCTTCCGTTTAAGTTCTATGATTCTTTGGATCAATGTGCACAACTCAATTGTGTGAACTACATTGTAACAAAAATCAGTTATACACTGACTACATGTAAAGTTAGAAGTACACTGTATCCTGCAGAACATGTGCTTTGGCACCTACTTAGCTACATTACAGAATCATAAAATCATACAGTTGGAAGAGACCACAAGGGCCAACCACTCCAGCCCCTTGCCACACAGGAATACACAAAAACTTCTGACAGATGACCATCCAGCTTCTTTTTTTAAAAAACTCCAAAGAGCAAGATTCTACCACACTCCAAGGCAGTGTATTCCACTGTTAAATTGCTGTTACTCTCAGGAAATTCTTCCTAATGTTTTGGTGGAATATCTTTTCCTGTAGTTTGAAGCCACTGCTCCATGTCCTAGCCTCTGGAGCAACAGAAAACAAGCTTACCCCATCTTCCATATGATGTCCTTTCAAATATTGAAGCATGACTATCATGTAACCCCTTAACTTTCTCTCTTCCAGGCTAAATATAGCCAGCTCCCTAAGCCTCTCCTCATAGGGCATGGTTTCTGTCTTCCTTGCTTCCTTGTCTGCCATTTTAGCAATCTATCTAAGAATTGTTCTTTTAGCCAAAGTTTTCTCTATAGCAGAGAATCGAAGCTGGTAGATTCCATATCAGTGGAACAGTAAATCCACGTCTATTTTTAGTCCAAGTTTCAAAGGAGCTATTCAAAGTGTAAAATTCTATGTGCAAAAGAGGTTCAGAATGATTATGACTCCATTTAAGTCCAGATTAAAACCCAGAATGAGTATACCATTTCACTGATATGAACATCACCACCAATTGACACTGATAATAGATGTCATTAAAGAAATAGCATTACCTATTGATGACAAAAGAAATAATGACATAATTGGTTGGTTGGGTTTCAATACTGTTTAGTTTAGCATAACCTGCTGGTAGGTTCCACACATCCTAAGGCCACCTCTCAGCAAATGCACTAAAATTTTCTTCCAGATTTTTAACAGCTTGTTTCATTGTACTTGGATGTTCAACACGCTTGGGGTCAAACAAATGTAATGTTAACCACACCACTGAATTCTATGACTAGAATGCCCCTCCTCTTCTTTCAAAGCCTATAACCGTCTACCCTTTATAATTTGCATAGTTCTTCTAGACTTTAATGTGGAATCCAAAGGTATTATGAATAGGTTATGGTATGCTGATGTAAATGAAGGGTCTCTCAGTATTTGGGGTGCTATCTCTGTTTATATCTGTAGCTATAGGCAGGGATCCTGTTAATTGCCAAGTTGTAAATTAAGCTTACAACTTTGTGAGTATGCCCTATTCACTTTTACAATAGTAATATTATTACCACAATCATAAACGTCCCTGAAACCCACCTTAAAATCCATCCAGCTGCACTGAGAAAGGAAGTTCTGCAGTGCTCACAAGTGAGCACTGAAGGATGATGCATGCAGCTATCTCCCATGAGCAATTGGGGGACCCCAGGGCCAACAGAGGGCCAGATGTGTCAGCACCCCACTTGCTGGTGGTGCAGAGCTCCCTCTTTCAGTGCAGCTGGCTGGATTTAAAGGTGGCTTTCAGATGTCTGATCAGGAAACAGATCACAGCCATGACATTGTGGCTACGTGTCTGGTGAAGGATCTAGGCCACAGTTGATTTTTTTTTAAAAAAAATACTGTATGCTAAATCATCAAGGCCTAAGGGAGAGGTGTTACTGCTATGGTTTTTTTGGGGGGGGGGGGCTGCAGACCTGGGGCTGTACTCAGTCCCCCAAGGCTACTTTTGTAGTTCTTGACACTTCTAGATTCCCTTTCTTTTTCTGACCAAATAGAAAAGGTAAATTGATTCTCTTGGAAGCTTCCAGGAGTGGCAATTCATATTTTAAATAGGTTGCAGCTGCCTCCACCAACAGCGTTTATTTTATTTTATTTTATTTTACCCCAAAAAGCTGTTTCTCAAAACTAGAAGTAGACTCATGGACCACCTATTCTGTTTAAATTTTGTAGTATATGGGGAACTGTATGTGGCCAAAGGGTAGAAAAATGGCCACATGACTCACCACAATTGCCCACCGGGGTTCTTTACTTCTTTACTGAAGCTATTGTAGATTATCTGTATGCTTCAAAATAGTCCCCAGGGAAGCCACAATCTGAAATTCCATGCCAAAACCTACTGATCATTCAGAATCATCATAACTCTGTATAAGAACAAACTTTGCTTTGCATGCAAAAGGCCCAAGATGCTTTTCCTGACCTCTCAATTCATCAGAAGCAAGATGATAGGAAATACCTTTTTTTTAAAATTTTGTCCTGATTGAAAACACTGAAGAGCTGCTACCATTCAAAGCAGACAGTACTGACCCAAGTGGAGAAATATTTTGACCACGTACAGAGCAGCTTCCCTTGTTCTTAAACCTTGCACTCAGTTATGAGCTATAGTTTCAAGTTTGCAATTAGATAAGAGAAACCCTTGAATTGCTTCAGCTATCAGGTGGTTGCAACATACCCTTCCAATCTGTGGCCAAGCTTAGAATTCTAAGAGATGCCAAATTTTAATGAGAGCGGATTGCCATGGGTGACAAAGATGCTTAAGCAATACCTTTGAAGACAAGACCCTTCAATCACAACTCTTTATGACACTCAGGCTGTCTCGTTGTTAAGTCTCTGTTGAAATGAAACTGTTCAAAGCCAAACTTTTCCTAGTTGCCAATCAAGTCTTATTATTGACTGACCCTATTAACAAGAATCCATTTGGGGGAAAATAATCTTGCCATAAAATGCTTGCAACGTATTTCTTCATCTCTTTCTTGTTACTTGCTCCACTGTAACTTTCAAAATACATTATTAACAAAGGTTGTATTTAAGATTTCTCTGTCTACTGCTTAACAACACCCAAATTAGCCTCGATGGAATTAACTGTAATTAAGGACATTGTGAAATATGGTTGGGGCAAACAGAATTACACTGTATTACTTTATTAATAATATTCTTTAACTACACTGTAAATTGCTATTAGGCCTGCATATTACTGCCTGGATATGGAAATAGTCTTTTGCTATGCTAATCTAACACAATTTTCTTTTAAATGTAAACAAATTATACTCTATTAATATGCTGTTCTACTTACATAGTTAATTATTGTAACAGTAAGGAATGAAATTGTTCTGCTTTTTCTATTTCTGATGGAAAAAGGGACACATAAATAGTTTAATAGCGAACTAATTATGCAAAAAAATTAGATGCCTAAAATGTGTTTGTAATTACATTAAAATGGTCTTCTGTTCAAATATTGGAAAGCCTGCTAATTGGAGGCTAGCTGGAAATTTAAATATTGTGAATCAATGATTTTAATACAGTACTTTGTTTGGTTGTGTTTCTGTTCATATTTGTCTTTGGAAATGAAGTGAATATTTAACGGTGTTTAATAAGAGGGGTTTTTGAATTTCATACCAATGAAGTTAGTAAGTGGCAGGCATGAATTTTAAACATCCACACTGCAGCATTATCCTTAATTTAGACTCGGGGTGTGTCAAACTGCTCAAAATTCTAGCAATGAAAACAAGAGTACAAATGGCTAAGAGAGTTAACTTAGAGAGAGGGAGACTACAGAGCAAATAAAAATGTGGTGAAAAATGCAATAGGACAAGTTAACAAGAGCTGATTGGCTTGCAAATTTCTAAGCTGCATTTAACGCACATGTGTTAGCACATCACCTACCCATTCTCAGAAGACTATAAAGAGATATCGTTTTGCACGCCACCCCTGTGGCTAGAAAAATTCCATAAAGCTCTAAAGCAGGGGTAAGAATCATGTGGACCTCCGGATGTTGTTGCCCTGCATGCTTCACACTTCTGCTCTAAAGGACAGCAATGGCGGTGTCAAGATATGTAGGACCTAGTTGGGAAGAGTGGCTATATGTCATATAGCAATATGACCAGAATCAGTCCTCTGTTTGAAGGTGGTACACTCCAAATCTGGTTTAAAGATAAAGAAGAGAGAGCATCTGGGGCAATGAAGATGCCCATAAATGATTAGCACAACAGCAGACCCACAGAAAATCTCCTCCCAGCCTTTACCACTTTTGTGGGATGTATTGCATACATTTCTCTTTAAACTATAGCCACTGCTCTTAATGTTGCTTTGATATATACACATTACCACATACAAAACCCATGCAAATCTGTGACCATGTGTGAGTAACTTCTCTCAGTGTGGGAGGAGATTCTTATTACTATCCATAGGAAGGTTTGCTTTTGGGGGTAAGGACACATATAGTCACGCTCTTCCAGTTTTATGTCTTGTTTATAACTCTCTTGTCACAGAATAGGGTAATGATAACGGCTGCCATCTTGGATGGCTGTAGAGCCAGCTTATGGGCATAGGCAAAATTATTATTATAGCTAGTTGCTGTAATGATTGATAGATGATAGATAGATAGATAGATAATAGGTAGACAGATGAATGATAGATAAGTCTCTGAAAGCTCTGAAAGCTTATGTTACCTACTTTTTTCCCTCAGTCTCAAAGGTGCTACAAGGTCTCTTTGCAGATAGACAGACAGACAGACAGACAGACAGACAGACAGACAGACAGATGGATGATAAATAAGTCTACAAAAGCTTATGTTACCTACTTCTTTCCCTCAGTCTCAAAGGTGCTACAAGATCCCTTTGCAGATAGATAGATGGATAGATAGATACTGATTATCATCTTGGTTGTTACTGCAGATTATACGTATATATTTGAACATGTTCTAGCATTTGTACATTATATTTACCACATACAAATATTTGGTAAGGAAAAAATGGATTAGACAAATTTCCTGTATCCCTGAATAACGTTGTGGTGGTGGGAGGCCGCAGGAGATAAATGTTAACCTTTCTGCCTTGCTTTGCTGACCTGTGACTATGCTATCTGGAGGATTTGGGGAGCCAAAGTCCAAAAAATGACATTACCACACTCTAGCTGGATATTTGGTCTACTCCTGCAGGGCTGTTTTTATACCTCTGTGTTCATGCTTCCTTTGGTTCACAAGAGTGAAATTTGCCTTATGGGATATCTGGTGTCTAGATCCACACCATAAACTGCTCACATTGAGCCCCTAAACATTAAAAAAAAAAAAAAGAGCTTCAGTGTGTGAGACACTCTGGTTAGGACAGCAGCGGAAAGAGAAGAGAGGGGAGGAAATTCATCAAGTCTGCCTCAGTCATCAAACAGGCTTGTTTTCTATTAAAGAGAGGTAGGGTTTTGTTCAAAGATACCAGGGGACAGTATGTAAATGGTGGCAAATCACAGAATGTAATGTGGACAGTCCACTCTTGTCAGGCATATAAAGTCCTGGACTGCATGTAAGCCTAGTGGTTATCACATTCTTCTGAACACATGCAACTGTTACTCTTCTCACCTGACAACTAACATACCTGAACTCCCACAAAGACTGTTTAGGGATGACTGTCTTGAGTCATAGTTGGCTCATGGATCAGCATGAGACATCTCCGTCTGAATGGCAGCACCCACATGTAACAACTTGGAAGGGAAATATGGAAACAGCTTGTGGTACAAAGCAAGGGATAGATTTCCAAATGGCTAATCTCCAGCCACCCACACAAGTTTTGTCTCTCTTTAGCACCTTTCTTGGTTGCTAAGTCTCACATCTAAAATGGAAAAAAAAAATAGGGAAAGAGAAGACTGCAGATTACATACCAAAATTATACTTAGGGGAGTTGAAATGACAAGATAAAAAATGATATCTCTTAGGGAAAGCAGCAAAACCAGTAATTTCTTTAAGGCCATGACGCAGGACATTGCAAGGCCAACAGCACCCTGAGACAAATGGGTGGAAGCAAATATTCCAGGGCCAGAAGCAGGAGGTCTGGTGCTAAGAAAGAGGATGAAAATTATGGAGTAGCAGGTTGGCAGGCCTACAATTACTTCATCAGATCATGGAAACAAGGAAGGCAGCCAGCATGTTAAGAGAAATTCTCAGCATCAAGAACAAAATAGTAAATTTCCATTTCTATTCATCTACTAGGAAAGGTCTCAGTTCGTAACATCTCAGGGATAGTTCATACTTTTTTAAAACCATTTTCGGCCATTCTCTAACTAGGACAATATAAGTGACAGACCCTATTTCTAGAAGCTGTTTTCCTACCCTGTGAAAGAAAGGATAACAGGATCAAAAACCCTTAAAAATGACCCAGGTTCATAGAGGAACAAGCAGTCCTTTAGACATTTTAGATACAAGAACCAGGGCAGCAAATGGGACTTTCTGCTGAATGGTATACCGTTCCAGTGTATCAGGTGCAATAACACCTGCATATATTAATTAGCAATGGCCAAGCCCCTTGAGAGTGGTCTTTCTTGGAACTTGCTACCTGAGATCCTTTCCTAGCATTTAAGCCATTTCCATACTACATTGTTATAGTGCTATTATTCCACTTTCAACATCCTGTGGAATTCTGGGGATTGTAGTTTAGAGAGGGGCATTTAGAATTCTCAGCCAGAGAGGTCTCTGGCCTCAGTAAACTACAAACCCCAGAATTCCACAGGATGTTGAAAGTGAAATAATAACACTATAACAATGTAGCGCAGAAATGGCCTAGGAATTCAGCCAAAGCATGCGCTCAACTGCTGAACTATGGAGACATCCTCTTTTTGTAAAGCGCCTGGCCACAGATGGTTAGAGAAGTAGTAAACTAAGTGCTAAATGGTTATAATTATGGGTGAAAAAATAAGGCTAGATGTTCAAGACCAACAGACTACATCTGTCCACTTTACACACAGGGCAGGCATTAGATTCTATTTTTCACTCTGTATGGAAGATCCTAGACAGAAGTCACAGAATACAATAACTCCATATACATCACTCCATGCCTTTTTATCTTAATCAGTTGCCAACATTTGTCGGGCTGCTGCTACAGCTGTTAAACAACTGGGGAGGGAAGGTAGCAACCAGTCTGTGGGAACTGCCTCTTGTTCTCATTTCCTTCTTTTCCCTCCATAACTGTTAAATGAGGTTGTTGTCCCATTGGAGTAAATCTTTAGAGGGGGTCCAGAGAGCTGGTGGTAGGGTCTAAGGGAGCAAAACTGGCTGCTGGACCTGTCAAATTAGCCATTCTTTAATCTAGATACAGAATTTATTGGTTTAATTGGCATGAAGACATAATAAAACATTCAGTGGTTTCGGACAAAATATTTTTTGGCATAATATACCATATTAGTACTGATCGCTACGTATGGATGTGAAAGCTAGACAATAAAGAAAAGTGATAGGGAAAAATGTAAGTCATTTGAAATGTAGTACCAGAGGAAAGCTCTGTGGATACCAAGGACCAGCAAAAAGCCAAATAAATGGGTCTGAAAGCATGTCAAGTCTGAACTCTTATTAGAAGCCAAAATGATTGAAATGAGGCCACCACACTTTGGGCATATCATGAGAAGACGTGGCTCATCAGAAAAGATAATAATGCTTGGGAACATGGATTGACAGATGGATTGATCTAATAAAAGAAGCCAGGGCCCTAAGTTTCCAGAAGCTGAGCAGGACAGGTTAAAACAGGGTCTTTAGGAAGTCTAATTCATTGAGTCATCATAAGTTAAAGCTGACTTGATGACACACTAAAAACAACGTTTTGCCCTGTGAGCATGACTTATGACAGGAAACCTGCAATGAGCAAACACTGGCCATTTCCATACTAGACTGTTATAGTACTGTTATTCCATTTTCAACATCCTACGGAATTCTGGGGTTTGCAGTTTTGGGAGGGGCCTCAAATAACGCCACAACAGTGCATCACCTTCAGCCATACTTAGCAATATTTATTTCAGCCATATTCACTTCTGCATAGGCTGATCAAGACACAAACAAGCCAGGATGCCTCAAGCCCCCACTTATCACACAGCTTTGAAAACATATGTGGGCCTAGACCCAGGAAGCACACCGGTGTGTAATTGCAGTCAGAGGGCAAAAAAGCAATTCCTTTGTTCTCACTACCAAGAGCAGTGAGGGGATTTAAGTAATAGTTCCATTCTCCCAGCCACTGACCAGGTATGAGGTTGTACCTGGCTGCATTTTGATTGCTCTTTTATATGTTGCAGAGAAGGAGCAGCCTCAGCCCCAAAAGTAAGGCAGCTCCTTCACTGGGGACTTGAGGGCAGCTGCAATACACCCCAGCATATCCCTACATCCAGTCATTGGTCAGGAGAACAAAATTGTACCTAGAAGTCCCTGACAGCTGTTGCGCATTGGAGGTGGCAACATTGCATGGGAAGATATGGGGTACTTCTTGACACAATATCATTCAAAGCACATACAACCAGTGTAAGTAAGGGTTATGCTATTGTATGTCATGAACAGAATCCTGGCCAATTAGTACAGCATACCTTCCAAAGAGCAAAAACTGACAACAGTTCCCCATAATGTATTCATGGGGCAGCGAATGTAGCTTTGCTGCTGAATCACCCCAACATAAACCCGTGTTTGAAAGCTCAATTGCCAAAGTCACCTAAACTTATTCCTTGACATTTTCAAAAAGAAATGCAGGGGGTTGGACTGGATGGCCTCTGTGGTCTCTTCCAACTCTATGATTCTATGAAATCTTCAGATATCTTTGCAGCCTTGTCTGTGTGTCTGACAGATGTCTATACAGCACTGGAAATCACACCGATGCTTAGAATATAAATATGATTGGTTCTTCAAGATTCCCATTGCACCATGTTTACCAAGGAACTGATTAAATCAAATATGATGCACCATTCTTTAGTGAGATGCCAGCCTTTTGTCTTTCATGGAGCACTGCCAAGCAAAATTTTAAAAGGCCATCTTGTTCCAGCTAACGGGAAAGGTCTGCAGTGCAGTAGAACATAACGATAACTCAACTGAAATCTCCTCCCTCGCGGCAAAATGTAACCATGTTAATGGTGCATGTACGGCTACCCATACGTTGAGAGGAGTGCTATGCAGAATGGAACTCCGGTGACTGGAAGAAAACAGCTTCCTCTCTTCTCCGATGCTGCTAACCGTGTCAGAAACTGTGGAATCATACCCTTACTAAACCACTTCATATTGTTTCCTAAACCCTTCTAAATGGTAGCTGCTTTATCCTACTAAAGGATTTGGGAGTAATCTACAGCCCTCCCCATCAGTATGATGCTCTGATGCTCTCTCTTCATTCCAACAGAAGCACAGCTATAACCATATCACTGATTTCAAAACACACAGAACTGCTACTAGAAGATTGTGATGCAGCGACAAATTCTGAAGTACAAGGCCCTCATCATGACAGCCCCAACAGCAACACATCCAAGATCAATCCCAAAATGTAGGAAGCCACGTCGATCTGTATAATTAAATTATTCTTAGCAGTTTGCATTTCTAATAGGAGCAAGTCTTTTGTAAAGGCAATGGGTTTTGCCCTCTCAACATCAAGATACACAAAATATTTCAACAGATGTTATCCAGTGGTTTGAGCATTGGAGTAAGACTCTGGAGACCAAGATTTGAATCCCTGCTCAGCCATGGAAACCCACTGGGTGACCTTGGGCAAGTCACACTCTCTCAGTCTCTGAGGGAGGCAAAGGCAAGCCCCCTTCTGAGCAAATCGTCATGGGAGGTTCACCTTAGGGTTGTCACATGTCAAAAATGACTTGAAGGCACACAACAACATAACAGATCTTATAGGAGTACATTGCTGCTGGGAAAAACCTGTTTTCCATCTAGCTACTATGAGGTTAATGCCCAAATTTAGCTGGAATGTGTGACTTCAGAAGGGTAGCATATGATGTCGTAGGCCATTTCCACACTACACAGTTATAGTGCTATTATTCCACTTTCAATATCCTATGGAATCCTGGGGTTTGCAGTTTAGGGAGAAGCCTCAAAGCCCCTTACTTCAGTTGTTGCGAACTGATTTCAAAGCACAGATGTAATTTGTTTGGCAGAGGTCCATGAAAGACAAAGGGCTGGCATCTCATTGAAGAACAGTGCACCACATTTGATTTAATCAGTTCCTTGGTAAACGTGGTACAATGGGAACCCTGAAGAATCGCCCATATTTATATTGCAAGCACTGCTGTGATTTCCAGTTAACTCAGCAAGGAGAAAGAGGAGGGAAGGCAGAATCTTGCCCTTCCCAGTAGGCTCAGGCAAAAACAAACTACTGTAGCCTCTGCTTCCTTGTGCCTTTTTCCTCATTAATAACTTTTACCATACTAATCACACTCTGATGTTGCTTGGCCACACATATCTCAGGTTTCGTCTGTGAAATGTTGGAAGGAATGCTTTTTGCCAGGTCAACATGTTTCCCTGAGCTGAGATTTCAGGGTCAAAACCTGAGATGGGGGGTGGCAGACTGGAGAATCCTCAGTGTAAAACTGCAAAATTGTGTGTGTGCGTGTGAGAGTGATATAATGAGGATTTCTTAAACCACCTACTCATTAGATATGATGTACAGCATATATGTGGCTAGAGACCCTGATCCTATGTAAGCTAATACAATTACTGTAATACTGAAACATACGTACTAATATTAGTGTGCCCAAAATGCTGAGCTTCAGATATATAGTCTTTTCTAAATATGGTAATCTGAAAGTAAAGTCCAACTCAGAAAGTGCCTAGTGTAACTGGCATTGCATCTCTTCATTCGCATTATTATCAATAATTCAGCAAAAAAATTCAATGCCACAGGAACATCTGAATCCCAGCTGCGTATGACCAAACCTTACTTTAGATGTTCCCCTACAGATGTGGAATTACGAATACAAGACTTTGGACGTTATCTCTCCTAAAACAGTGCCATCAACAGTGTCAACAAGTGACCCAGAGGTGTCACCTATGCTTTTGTAAAGCTGAAGGCTATCATAATTACTAGACTTCATTAAACACTTTTTATATAAAATAGATCTGAGGAAGAATCTAAATAAAAAGAAAAAAAACTCCCCCAGAAACCAGAGCATGCACAAATACTTGTGATCATTTGTGGGCTCATACTTATAAACTTTAGACTGGGGTCCATTCACACTATACAACTATAGCATTATGATTCCACTTTAACTGTCACTGTTCCCTCTCACAGAACCCTAGGAGGAAGAAGTATCTAGAATTCTCAGTCAGGCTTCAAATCCCAACTTTTCATGGAATGCAGTAATGGTAGTTAAAGTGCCCTTGTTCTCCCCAGTTTCACCCACAGATTCATCATCAAAACATGTTTTAGATCTTACTGCTTCCTAAAAGTTCCCATTTAGAGACAGTGTATGATAGCAGCTAGAGTACTGTACTGAGACTTGAGAAATCAATGTTTAGTTACCCACTGAATCATACACTTTCGCAGAATGACGTTGGTCTGGCTGCTCACTCTCAGCCTGAATTATTTCACATGGATATTCTGAAGATGAGGTGAGGAAGGGGACAACCTTGTACTCATCAGGGACAATGAAACATAAATGTAACTACGGGTATACCTCAGTAAACAAAGTAGATTTGTCCTAGGTATTACTTCTTTAACAAACAGTTTGGTATCTGGGGCAAAAATAACATGAAAGGGATGGGGATAGGCTCCTACAAGAGGAAGAGGACTTCAACATATTTTAGCAAACTTTTATTCAAAACTTATAGTATGCACATGGAAACAATCAGGCTAAGTAAGCCTTGAATAAGCAGACAAAAACATTTTCAACCTTCTAGAGACCGTTTGAAGCTTGATTCCAAAATGCGTCCAAGGATGACGTTTTCTTTCACCAGCTTCCACTTTCTTATGATTTCCATTTTGGTGGCTAAACTCATAGGCCTCCACTTTTTTAACATGTTTGTGGGGAGTGGTAAGCCAGCCTTACCTGTTTCCCTTTTTCTCTCTCCTCTGCTGTTCCTGCATGCTTAGTAAGGGATTGTGTTGGCAGGTGCTGGCTCCCTTGCCTATTGAAGGCTGGCACACATGGCTACAACAGGATCAGCTAAAGCAGAATCCTGCTCTTTTCCAGCTAAAGCTGTATTGCATTCATTGCTGCTGACATACTGCTGCAACCCAGGCCCTTTCCAGTGAATCAGTTTGTGACGTTTCTTAGCAGATTTTCTGGGCTTGAAACAAGGCGGACTTTCCCTCATTTCCTTCCTCACAGCTACTGCATATGTTCCATTCTGATTTGGAGGACTGCAAGTTCATGAATCCACACTGCCTCCACCGTGGTCACTCCCACTACTGCCCTCACCTCACCCCGTTGGCTGTGATTGGCCCTTTTTTTTTTTTTGCATAGTTTAGTACGTCATTGCGTATGTGCGTAAGTCCATACTACCCCCCTGGCCCCTCCCATGAGCCCTCCCCTGACCACCAATTCGCATTGGCGCAAATGTACGTGTCTGCACCACTGTGAAAGTATGAATTGGATTGATCTGGAAAATTGGAAAACCAATTTCTTCCGGTTTTCAAATAGAGCACTTTACCACCACGCGGGGGCGCATTTAGTTGGAATTACATGCGGAATGAAGGTAAATAAGCTGAACCTAGTCCGCTCCAAGGTGCAGAAGACCTCCATGGCAAGACGCATTGCCTGCCTTAATAACTGTGTGTGGAAAGGGCCCCAGTACCCAAAATCAGTGTTCCTTCAGTGCTTATTCTCAATGCCCATGCTTTTAAAAAAAAAAATCTAGACAGAAGGCAAGGAAGAAAAGGGGCTCTGGGAGGCATAAAAAGACTGCAAAAAGGAGCTTCTTTTCAGACATTTTGTTAACAGAAGTATGAGTGTAATAAAATAGATATTTCTGGAAGTTACTCATCCACCATCCCAAGCTTCTTTGAAAAACAATCACTGCAAAGGTCACGCCATTTGGTTTTTTATGACTGTTTATTGCAAAAACCCCACCAATGGCAAAAACCCCACCAATACCTTTCTGTGGTGATGGGATTATGTGCTCATGTGAGGGAAGAAGCTATGCTGATGGCCGTAGTGCTGCCGGTAGGGTCTCTTGTGTCTGATTGGCACATTTAGTCTAGCTCCTCAGCAAAAGCCTAACAGCTACAGGGCAGCAGCAATAGTGGGACACGACATGGGCAGAGGATCCCTCAATAAGAGCAGCATCATCACTAACACTCTCTGGTACCGTGCAGAATGAGGCATAGTAAACCCCTTTTGAATGCCTTTTACCATGAAAACCCTATGACGAGACAATTCAAAATGAGATAAGAACTAATGCTAGAAGATGAAACTCTCAGGTTAGATGGCACTCAGTGAGCTATTCGGATATAGCAGAAGACAACTTTGAGTAGCACTGTGGCTAATGATGCAACTGAACTCAAGCTGAAAGGAAATTCAGCTGTTGATGTGCTCAGAGATGAAAGAAAAGTCTGAACCTGCACAGCACGTATTATCGGAACATGGAATGTGAGAAGCATGAATCAAGAGAAGCTAAACATTACAAAGCAAGTCATGGAATATATAAGCATTGCAATACTTGAGATGAGCAAGCTAAAGTTGATAGAAATGGGACATTTTCAGTTAGATATTTACATAGTGTTTTATTCCAAAAATGAAAACCTAAGAAGAAATGGGATGGCATTAATAGTGAAGAGAGATGCAGCAAAAGCAGTCAAAGGATGTAATGCAAAGTCTGATCAAAGACTTCAGGGAACATCTATCAATATAGCCATAATCTAAGTTATGCTCCAACTACAGAGGCAGGAGAAGAAGAAAGTGAAGGATTCCTGCTGGAATCCAGAAGGAGATTGATCACACACCAAAACAGGGCTTGTTCTTAATCAGAGGTGATTAGAATGCAAAAGTGGGAAACAGAGCAGAGTCAAAGATTGTCAGGTAATTTGGCCTTGGATCTTGAAATGAAGCAGGAGAGCAACTGATTGAATTTTATGAGGCCAGGTTTGATCATTCCAGACACATTCTTCAAGCATCCAAAGAGACAAATTTATACATGGACATTACTAGATAGCCAATGTAGAAATCAAATAGACTACATAATTGGAAGCAAAAGACAGAGAAGCTCCATTCTCTCTGCAAAAGCAAGACTAGGAGCAGATTATGGCAAAGACCATGAACTGCTAATATCCAAAATCAGAGTAAAGCTAAAGAAGAATACTAAACCAACCATCATGCCAAAATACAACCTGAAGAACATCCCCTTAGAATTTAAAAATAATGTAAAAAATAGATTTGCACTATTAAGCCTAATTGATAAAGAGAAAGGAGACCTTTGGACTGAATCCAAGGACATTGCCAAGAGGAATTAAAAAAGACACTATCTGGAGCCAAAAAGAAACAGAAGCCTCAGTGGATGATAAATGAAACTCTTCAAGCAGTTAAGGACAGATGAGAAGCAAAAGTAAAAAGTGAGGGAAATAGAGTTAGAAACCTGAATGCAACTGTTCAGTAACTTGTGTACAGGGTCAAAGAGAACTATTATAACAGTTAAAGCAGAGAAATAGATGGTGACAACAAAAAGAACAAGAGACCTCTTCCACAAGAACTAAGAAATAAAAGAGAAAATTAAACCAAGAATGGGGATGCTCTATGACCTGCAGGGGAGCACACTACATGAACAAGTAGAAATAAAAAATGATAAAATAATACATTGAAGAACTATAGAAAAGATATAAAAGGATAACTGATTAATTCAAGAGAGAATCATTTGAAGATGAATGTCCAGTTTTAGAAAGTGAAATTGAAACTGCACTCAGAGTGCTTGAGACAAATAAATCAGCAGGAACAGATTGTCAAGGTCAGAGACCTGGGCAGCAAGCCAGCCCAGAGAAGGGAGTGTGAGAGCCAGCAAAGCCCAGCCAGAAGGAGACGAACAAGCACTTTACATGAGGGAGTTCATTTACCAGAGCATCAAGCAAAAGCCATAGTCAGAGTTCCAAAAGCCAAGGGTTAAAAGTCCAGAGATCAATTCAAGGTATCAGGTGCTGGGGGCAAGGAACAGGCAAGAAGAGGGCTTGAAAGAAGCTTGCCACAAGCAAAGGAAAGCTTCCAGGCAGGCAGTTATATAGCCCAAGGCACAGGTGTGGCTAGTCACTGCTTCTTGAACTTAATCAAGGAAACCTCCCTTTGCTCAGCTCTCTTGAGTCTCCACCTTGTTTGTGGGCTGATTGACTCAGGCTCCAAGCATCTTCAGAATCGGATCCCTGTTGCCCTAAAGGAGCAGGCAGAGGAACGTCCGAGCCTGCTTGGTCCATGGCAGCAGGGGAGCTCTTGAGCTGCAGGACTCGTCTCCAGCCAGAACCACAGGGACCAACAGCTGCTGCTCATCATCTCCACTCTGAGCAACAGGGACCAACAGCTGCTGCTTGTCATCAGCAGCTCTGACAGGGGCTTCAGTTATCACACAGATGGCATACCGACAGAGCTGCTTCAGTCTACAGAGTCTATTCTAATTCTAACTAAAATCTGTCAACAAATATGGGAAACAAAAGAATGGTCCCAGATTGGAAAAGCTCCGTATACATTCCAGTCCCCAACAAAGTAGGCACCAGGGGTTGCAGTAACCACAGGTCCATTACATTAATTTCCCATATAAGCAACTGATGCTCAACATTCTACAACAGGGACTTTTACTACATACAGAGCAAGAAATGCCAGATGTCCAAGCTGGGTTCAGGAATGGAAGAGGCACTAGAGGTCATATTATAACATATGCTGGACAATGGAGCATACCAAAGAATTTCAGAAGAAAATCAGCCTATGCCTTATAGTTTATGTTAATAGATTACAAGCTAGCAAAGCCTTTCATTGTGTAGACCATGAAAAACTATGGATCAGTTTTAAAGAAATGGGTAAAACAACATTTGATTGTAACCCATAACCTCTATTCAGGACAAGAGGCTACCATCAGGACAGAATATAGAGAAACAGAATGGTTTTCAAGTGGCAAAGGGGTCACGCAAGGCTGCATTTTATCAACCTATCTGCTTAACTTGTATTCTATTAACATATCATATGTAAAGAAGGATTAGATCTGGAGGAAGAAGACATGAAAATTGGAGGGAGGAACATCAACAATTTAAAATAGGCAGATGACACTATACTACTAGCAGAAAATTGGAATGATCACTGAAGAAAGTCAAAAAAGGAAGTGCAAAGGTAGGTTTAGAGCTAAACATTAAGAAAACAAAAATAATGACCACAGGTGATTTATATAACTTTAAGCAGATGATCAATATATTGAAACAGTTGAAGATTCTCCATGGCCATTTCCTCACTAGACTGTTACAGTGCTATTATTCCACTTTCAACATCCTATGGAGTCCTGGAGTTTGCAGTTTAAGGAAGGGCCTCAAAAGCCTCTCCTTAAACCGTAAATCCCGGGATTACATAGGATATTGAAAGTAGAATAATAGCACTATAACAGTCTAGTGTGGAAATGGCCCATATTTTAGCTCGCTTATTAATCAGAATGGAGGCTGCAATCAAGAAATCAGAAGAAGATTAGGGCTTGGAAGGGCAGCTATGGAGGAATCAGACAAGATCTTGAAGTATCCAGATATATCATAGAATACTAAAGTTTGGATTGCCCAAGCCTTTGTATTTCCAATTCCTATGCATGGTTATGAAAGCTGGATAGTGAAGAAGCTAATAGCAAGAACATCAACTCATTTGAAGTGTGATGCTGCAGAAGAATTCTACTGATACTGTGGACTGCTAAAAAGACAAATAAATGGATATTAAGAGCAAGTCAACCCTTCACTCTTCCTAGAAGCCATGGTCCTGAGTTTGCAAGACCTGAGGAGGGCTGTTGATGATAGGGTGACTTGGAGGTCTCATTCATAAGGTCAGTATAAGTCGAATTCAACTTGATGGCAGTTATCAACAACAATTGCTAGTATCCTATGTGTGCAAACTCATCCCTGGCACATACAGATCTTCTTGACACCATGTGGCTTTAGATCAGGAATAAACGACAGTTAGGGTTTGGGGGTATGAGGCTACACAAACAGCTCACAGGCTGCGCTTTGCCCACTGCTGTCCCAGATGCTACAGTAAGTTTTCTGATCCCAGTTCTTCTTTTAATTGACTTTTTACCTGTCCAGCGAGAGGCACCATTTTAAAATTGCAGAGAAAACAAGATTGACTATAAGGGAGAAATATCACATCTCAGAAAACTTTTCTTGCTGTCACTAATTCTGCCCAAGCATCATGCCAGGTGAAACATGAAATAAAAATAAACTCAAATAAGGTTAAATAAAAATAATAATAATCTGCCTAGTAAAAAGAGAGAGAGAGAAAGAGAAAGAGAAGAAGAGGAAGAGTAAATGGAAGTTTATGATTATGTTTCTAGAAATGATCTATAAAGAAAGTTTAGAATAGTTTAGCTGTATTTTTTTTCATCTATGCTATGAGCCACCTTAGGTTCCATACTAGGAGAGGGGTAGGATATAAAATAACTGTGGAACTCAATAAAGTATATGCTATCTGATTATATTAACTCCTTTAATTTGATTACTAAAGATAGTGAGAACATTGTTCTTTGTACCTGTTTCATGAATATGTTCATTTTAAATCTGTATTTGAAAGCCTATTTTTCTTCTTCTTGCAAAGCAGAGTTGCCCTCAGAATCGAAATAACAAAAACAATAAAAGAGCAAAAAAAAAAAACAGTGTCAAGAAGTCAAAAGCACATCAAAAAGTGAAAATAACATCCAAAAGCCAGAACAAACATTTCACATAATGCTGCTCTGAAACTAAGAATTTTTTAAATAATTTGATATAACTGTGTTCAATCCAACGTAATTATCAATATAAATTATCAGCCCCTTTTGCTCTGTCCCAGATGACAATCCTCGTGTTTTTGTGGCACAATCTAGCCAAAGAGAAGCACCTCTCACTGAAATGGCAAGCGATTACCGTTCTGATGCTTTGTCTGCTTTCCTGTGAGTAAGCTTCAGTGGACACAACAGGAGTTACTTCTGAGTGACCAAGCACAGGACTGTGAGACTCAGCATGTAGTGCGCTCTTCCGCTGAGCCCGATCAGAGCGAAAAGTGCTTCATCGTGGTTGATTTATGTCCTCAGTATTTGTTTTAACAATTTACTGTTTTGTTCATTGTGTCTCATTGAGATGTTATGAAGCGATGCATTTGCTGTAGTTTGGAATTATGTATAATGAATGGTTCAGTGCATGTATGTGTTTATGTATGTATGTATTTGGACAGATAGGTAGGTAGGTAGGTAGGTAGGTAGGTAGGTAGGTATTTCACCATGTCTTTTACTGTTCCTGAAAAATTGAAATGAAAGGAATAATGAGGGGAGGGAGAAAACAGAAGGAGAGGGAAGAAAAGAAGAGGGACAGGCTGAAAGAGAGAAGAGCCTCACAGCCCTTCCATTGCTTTGATCTTGCATGCCAAAAGCCAGCTCAGTGTTATGGCTGAGTAATAAATCCCTTTAAGATGTTATTTGACTTTGTAATGGAAATGTTGACAGACGTTTCACCACAGCCACCGAAGTGGGCAGTGTTATAATGCAGCACACAGTCAGATCCATAATTGCTCCTGACTGGCACGTCATCCGGAGTGTTTGTAGCCCTGGCCACTGGGCAGCGTTTGTTAATACATCTCCTTTCACCTGAAACAAATGGGGTCTAATTAGCTCAATCTGAAAAATCAGTGCTCACCAGTAATATGATTAATGGGCACTTTATATTCTGGAAAGATCAGACGGTTGGATTTGTGGATTTTTTTTTTCTTTTGAGGGGGAAAGATTTCTAAGGAAACAATAGCTTTACTCATTTATTTATTTATTATAGAGCCCTTTTTTCCATGCATATGTATTTGTATGCATGCATGCAGTGTGTAAACATGTGACCATAGGAGTATTATTTGGAAATTCTTTACATATCTGCCATCCTAGAATAACAAGCATTTGATTTACTTAGCAAATGTTCTAGGATGTAGTAAGGATATTTGGGATATTTTTAGCAAATATCTTCTCTTTAGCATAATCTGAGGCCAGCCACTGATAGACTTCTTTTAGCAAATTTGTTCATTTTTTCAAATGAAAGAGCCATTTGTAGATCTTAAGGAAACATTGTCCCATTCCACCCATCTCTGCATGTCAGCCAAGGTAACAACTCTGCAAATGTTTACATGTTAACTCACTGGTAATAATAGCCTCTGCTTCTGTCTGACGTTCTATGGACTGATTTGTAAGAGACACGAGAATTTCAGGCAAAGTCATGAATTCTTTTGTCTAGTGATAAGCAAGCATCTAAATAAAAGTAGAGTTGTTATCCTTGGCATGTGGAGATAGGTGGAAGGAAGTATTCCATAGGGATCTACAAATGACCTAAGAGTTTTACTTTTAAATTTGGCTTCCCAGGAGACCGAGATGGGAGAGGTTTAAACCATCCTTCCAGCTTTGTGCAGCCAAGCCTCCGTAATACAAAACAGATTGGTATGCTCATCCAGGCTCAGGCCCTGGGTTATTGTTCTTTTCCATTTACCAACAGAAATGTGACTAATGACAAAAATTAGTTAGTTGCTAATTACAAAAAAACAAGACCCCATATGGAACAGTGGCTTCAGAATTGGACTATGACTCTGGGAGATGAGAGTGCAAATCCCCATTCAGCAATGGAAGCCCACTGGAAACCTTGGGCAAGTCATGGTCTCTCAGCCTCAGAGGGATGCAATGGGAAACCGCTCTCTGAATAAGTCTTGCCAAGAAAAACCCATAATAGGGTTGCCTTAGGGTAAGTACAAACTGGAAACAACTTGAAGACACACAACAACAACAATTATTTAAAAGTATTCAGCATTAAAATATATTAATAAATGATAGATAGACAGACAGACAGACAGACAAGAAATATGCATGCAGAAATGCTGTGGTGTAGCAGACTGAGTGTGAGACTAGAACCCTGGAAGACCAGAGATCAAATCTCTGCTCAGCCAAGAAAACCCACTGGGTGTCCTTAGACAAGTCACACTCTCTCAGCCTCCGAGGAAGGCAATGGCAAACTTCCCCTAGATAAATCTTGCCAAGAGAATCCCATGATAAGGTTGTGTTAGGTTTGTTGTAAGTCAGAAACAACTTGAAGGCACACAACAAATAGTAATAGCTATCAATAATAGATATTAATATATTACATGCTATTTATGCAGGCTGGAAGAAGTTGACTGTCCTCGGTATTGCTTTTGTTTGGCTCGGGCTGTTGTTGGTTTAATAGAGAATACATATAACAAAGCTCATGCTCTTGAAGCACTCCCTGCTCCTCTCCCAAGCTTAGATCCTATAACTACAGAGACTAAAAACTACACTGAGGGTATGTTTTTGAACACTGGTAACTTTACCCTGAGAGTCAGCATGTTGTAGCAGTTTGAGTGTTGGCCTACCACCTTGGAGACCAGGGGTTGATTCCCTACCTGGCCCTGAAAACCCAGTAGGTGACCTTAGTTCCATCATACACTCTCAGGTCCAGAAACCCCTGTGATGGATTCACCTTAGGATCACCATACATTGGAAATGACCTGAAGGCACACACAACAAGAGTAGCAGCCTTACCCTCTCTCTGGCTTCAAGATGTGCTGTCCTGAAATTTCTTGTCTGTGCAGACAGGCTTTTATCCTCCGAATAAAGCGGAAACACAGCAATAGCTTTCCATTTCATGATTGCAAGTGTGTGTGTGTGTGTGCATGCCAGCATGTGCATGTTCAATCCTTGTTGGCCCAGTCTTCCCCTCTCGGCTCCCTTCTTTTCCCCAAAGAAATGAACTTCGGAATGCAAAAGTGTCAGGTGGACATTCTACAGCTGTTAAGGAACCATGTGTCAACTTTATTTACTAAAGTATATGATGATAATCATGGTCTCAAGCATGGGGGAGGCGAGAGCGCAAGCAGAATGGACATACATACTTAATGATTTTACTCTCCAGCATTGAGAATCAGTAAGAACAGTGTGTGTCGCTGGAGACTTGTCGAAGCAGCCCTGGCAAGCTGTCTGTGTGGAACCCAGCAATGACTGTATGTGGCAGTGTGCATTCAAAGTAAAAAATTAATTTACAAATGGGTTTCAAGGTACCCAGCAGATGGAGGCGCAGCAAAGTCCCAACCAGTCATCCTTTTCTTTTAACCCCTGAGCTGACAGTATACAGGCAAGCTACAGAAAGATAATTGCAGACTTCTGGATCTAATCTATCTATCTATCTTTCTTTCTTTCTTTCCCTTTTTTTTTAAAGAGTTGCATTGCTTTAAAAGTGAAACACCTGTAATTTTATGGCTTGCTAAGAAATACTTGTAACTGTGCATACAGGAGACAGATGTGCACCTGGGAACATGGAAACTGTTTCAGATTATATAAACAGACATGGAAAGAGGCCTGTCAAATTCTGCAGAAATCTGAGGAGGCAGACTATCCCAGGAACTGGAGAACTACATTGGTGACCAGAGCTTGAAAAAGTTATTCTTTTGGACTGCAGCTTCCAGAATCCCCCTGTTAGCATGGCCAAGCTTAGTTCCTGATCTCTTTTCCAAGTCTCTGGAACTTGGCAAACAGGAAAAAGAAAACAGTCAATTTGCATGGGTGTTTCATGGGGTGAGCTTGAGGAACAGAGCTGGAGTACTGTGGCACTGTCTGTATAGGACAACTGAGCACAAATGGTAAGGGAGTAGTTGCAGTGACCTGCAGCTACTGTGCCATGTTTGTTTTCTTACCAAAGGATATTGGGGGCTATTCCTGCAACAAGTGCAAGACGACAGGTTAAAAATCCAATGTGATTTTGGGCTGCGTCAACAGGAGTATCATGCCTAGGTCAAGGGAGATGATATTACCACTCTATGATGCTTTGGTTAGAGCCCACCTGGAATACTGAATCCAGTTCTGCGTACTGCACTTCAGGAAGGATATTGAGAAACTGGAATGTATCCAGAGGAGGGTGACCAAAATGGTAGAAGGCCTGGAAACCATGCCCTATGAGGAGCCGCTTAGAAAGCTGGAGATGTTTACCAAATGAAGAGAAGGTTAAAAGGCAACATGAAAGCTATATTTAATTATTTGAAGGGATGTCGTATGGAGGATGGAACAGGCCTGTTTTCTGCTTCTCCAGAGACTGGGGCATAGAGTAATGATTTCAAACTTCAGGAAAAGAGATTTCATCAAAAAAACTTGGGAAGATCTTCCTGATGGCAAAAGTAGTTCAACAGTGGAATGCACTGCCTTGGACTGTGGTGGAATCTCCTTCTTTGGAGGTTTTTAAACAGAGGTTGAATGGCCATATGTTAGGAATGCTTTGATGGTGCATTCCTGCATGGCAGGGGCTGGACTTTATGACCGTTGTTATCTCTTCCAACGCTATGTTCTATATAATTTGCCTCTTCCTCTTCTATTTGGCCTATTTCTTTGGAATAGGTTATACCCCTCCATTACTACATTCTAAACATGAGATGCATCCCACAAGGTTTCAGTAATGGGTATGTTCCAGACTGAGCATACCCAGCTTTCTAAGCAGTCTTCTCATAGGGCATAGTTTCCAGGCCTTCAAAAATTTTGGCTGTCCTCCTCTGGAATCATTCTAGCTTGTCAATATCCTTTCTGAACTGTGATACCCAGAACTGGACACAGTATTCCAGGTGGAGTCTGACCAAAGCGGAATAGAATGGTTTAAGGGTGTGTATATCTGTGAAGAGATCCATGCCTTAGACCATGGAAATCAGGTTGAGAGCATTTGGGTAAAAGTTAAAAGGGAGAAAAACAATGTTGTGTGGGTCTACTATGGCTCCCAAGCCAGACTGAAGGCTTGGATGATGCCTTCCTAAAACAAATGACCAAACATTCAAAAGAGAAAACTGTGGTAGTAATGAAAGTTGAACTTTACAAAGAATAGAAGGTTCAGCAAATTTCTCACTTGCTTTGAATACAATTTCATTGTCCAATGGGAAAGGAAAAAGAGGCATGAATATATTGGATTTGATTCTAACCATTAGGAGTGAACAGTTCAGCAGGATGTAAATATTAGAATGCTTGGATGGGAATGACCACGTTGTCCTGAAATCTGTCATACAGAGGAAGAGGGGAAGACAAACTTTTAGTCAGACATGTACTCCGGACTTTAAGAAAGCAGATTTCAGTAACCTTAGGGAAATCTTGATGAAATATCATTGTCAGAAATGCCAGGGGGAAGGAAGTGTCCAGATCAAGGAAACTAATACTTACCATTCTATTGCTTTGATCAAATCTCACTTTGAATATTGCATCCACTTCTGAGCACCAGTGTTCTAAAAATATTGACAAACTGGAACATGTCTAGAGAAGGGTGACCAAGATGGTTAAAGGTCTGGAAACCAAACCCTATGAGCAAGAGCATAGCTTAGAGAAAAGAAGAATGAGAGGTCATATGATAGCCTTCTTGAAATATCTGAAGGGAAACCATGTAGAAGATGGGGAAAACTTGCTTTCTGCTGCTCCAGAGACTAGAACACAAACCAATGGATTCAAATTACAATAAAAGAGATTCTACCTAAACAGCAAGAACTTCTTGATGAGTTATGCAAAGGGATACCTTTGAGGCTAACTTAGAGAAAGAAGGCTGTAGCTTAACCTTTCATAAACTGACTGCCTGACAATGAATTTGGCTGCCACAGATGGAGTAAACTGCCTTGGAAAGTGGTGAACTCTTTCTTTGGAAGTTTTAAGCAGATCTTGGATGGTCATTTCTCAGGGATGCTTCAGTTGTATACTCCTAAATGGCAAGAAGTTGAAATAGGTGGTTCTTGCAGCCCCTGCCATCTCCTGCTCCTGATCCCTCTGACTGCAAGATCAAAACATAGTTTGTACATACAAGCAAATTATATTTCAAAAATCACAGGTCAGCTTGTCTTCTCTACAGATGTTTTAATCAATTAAAGTAGAAATGTCTGATTCCCCAAGTATTCATTGTTCTTTTTATTTTCTAAAATACAGACCCAATCTATTCTTCGTAATGATAGTTGTAGAAGGATCCTTCCTCCTTCTCCCATGTCTATCTCAAGTCCTTCTGCCATAACTTTTCAATGGAATAGTTTGCCTCTCTATGTGCAAGTGCAAACCTCATAAGTGGGTTTCTTATCCCCCAATCCACTTCATCTGGTGTAGAAATAGACTGAAATATCCATCTACCCATGCCTTCCCAAGTGAAGCATGGAGCTGCATTTGGACTCTGAACCAGGTTAAGAAGATGTCACACATACCCAATTACTCTTGACCTAGAGGAACATCTTCTCAGCCCCTACTGTCAGCTTGGTTGCAACAGTAGTCTGATCAGATGGACGAGGTATATTTAAAACAGTAGCATATTTATAGAACTATTCAGCATTACATGAACCAGAGAGGAAATGTGGAGGAGTTAAAAGGCTGCTTAACAAAAGTTACAAGATATACAGAACAGAGTCTTCATAACCTTTCTTGATAGAAAACAATAATCTTTCCTATGCAAACAGAGGGAGAAAGTCAGTTATCAAATTGTTCTTTATCTTACTGATTTTTGACATAATTCTTATAGCTGAGCAAAGGCGCATAATGAAATGGCTTCAGCTCAGTTAAACTGGAGACACACACTTATGTGTGAAGGAAAAGTTTTTACCCCCAACACTGGTACCAAGCAACAAATAGCTATGAAACACCAATCTGCTATTTCAGATTTGGATTGGTTCTGTTTCTTCTTATATTGCTTTAATATAATCAATTCCTTATATTAGTTTATTGTCTCCAATAATTTCTGCATACTTGCTTCACATGCAGTTGGATCATCTCCTTTGTAATATCATAGTTCCATGGGTAAGTTCCAGAGTTCTATGGGTAACATCCATAGAACAATAATATTTTGGTGTTGGCCTTTGAGGTCATGTGGTTCATCTTGTTACCCCGATTTGTAGGGTCCCTTGGGGGACACCTCAATGTGCTCCACGTGATGGGGAGTGGAAACTAGCCAGACCACAAGCAAGAGCAATACGAGAGGCAGGGTAAGCTAGCGGGGTCTTTTTACCCAGTGTTTACGGGGTCAGGCCAAGCGAAAAACCACACCAAATTGCCTAATGACTGATTTTATTGAATGTAAGTCTCACGCACCAATGCACTCACCCACACACTCACCCAAGAGCTATTAAGAAATAAAAGAGATTAAATTGGACAGTGGAGTTTCGAAGGGGTGTTGTTGGGGAATACTGCACTTTGTCCTGAAGTCCTAGGTCAGGGAAGGCAGCGAAGAAGTGGGGCTCAGCACAGAGGGAGCTGAGGGGATTGCTCTACAAACAGAGCGATGGTTGGCTGGGGTGACCGGGAGCGATCCGAAGAAACACTCAAAGGCAGGGATTATTTATAGGGGAAAAAGTACCTGGAGGACTAATCCTTTCCCGGGGAAACAATGGGAGCTGCAGTGAGCACGTAGTTCCATATTGGTAATTTCCTTAGCATGATAGGATTTGTTGTGTGTTGCCAAAGTCTCCGGATCTTCAGCTGTGTTAAGGGTCCTCGCTTGATGAAATATTTGCTCAACTTGGGTGATGAAATATTTGCTCAACGCCTGTTAATCCCTTCAAGTCGGCATCTTGGGGCTGAGGATCCTTTGTATATTGTGAGTTTACACACCTCGAGGTCTCTTGGGGCTAGTGACGGGGTTTTTTTACTGGCCTGACCTGATTTTCAGTCTTTCGACCATGCCTGCCTACGTGATCCTTCGGGGGACCTCTACAGAATTATCTAATATTAAAAATTGTAGACCCTGGGATAGGGTTTCTGCCTCGGGATAACAATCTTTACATGACCTTTGAGGTCATGAATTGCAGGAACTACTGTCAGATGTTGGTCAGACTCTGGAGGCTGAGTGTCATCACTATGTTTATGAAACTCGGCTTCATCTTTTCCTTTTTCATTGATTTCCAGGAATGCTGTACATAAACTGTTTTCTGGATACAGTGAGGAATGTGAACAGTCTTAATTTTGACAAAAGGATGTACTGTTGATCAGCAGACAGCCTAATCCATGACTGTGAGTACAATCGTCTCTGTTTGCAGTGGCATTACATCTAATATATCAGATACACAGTTTGGGCACAGCCTTGGTTCCAGTACTGTTCCTGGAAAATGAAATGGCAGAGGTGGCCATCAATGCCTTTGGCCAGCTTCATGCAAGGGACAGCTGCACCCTTTCTTGGGAAAGGATCACCTCACTTCAATTATTCATGCCTTAATCACCTCTTGTTTACATTGTTGCAATATGCTATCTGTGAGGCTGCCTTTGAAATGTTGTCAGAAACTACAACTAATGCAAACCGTGGCAGCTAGACTGTTGTCAGGAGACAACTATGTGAAACATACTATGCTGACTTTAGATCAACTTTAGTGCCTTCCTGTTTATTTCTACTCCAATTTGAAGTAGTCATTTTGATTTTGTTGTTATGTGCCATCACGTATGGTGACCCTATGAATGAGAGATCTCCAGGAGATCCTGTTATTAACTATCTCATTCAGGTCTTGCTAATGGAGGGCCATGGCTTCCTTTATTAAGTCAATCTATTTGTAAGATATTCTTCCTCTTTTCCTAAAGCCTTCCGCTTTTCCAAGCATTATTGTCTTTTTCTGATTAGTTACATCTTCTCTTGATATGCCCAAAATACCATAGCCTCACTTTAGTATCATCAGCTTCTAGTGAGGATTCAGGCTTGATTTGCTCCCAGACCTATTTGTTTGCCTCTCTAGAAGTCCATGGTATCTGTAGACCTCTCCTCCCACACCATCTGTCAAATGAACTGTTTTTGGGGGGGTTTCCCACTGCCCGGCTTTCATATCCAAGCACAGAAACTGGGTGTTCCTGATTTTTGTACTCAGTAATGTATCTTGAGGCTTACAAAACCCTAAATAGCTCAGGGCAGTTCTCTGAAGGACCAATTATTTCTTAAGAAGCTGCACATAATAGATATTTAGTTATTTACAACTTTTGATGTGTAATTTTTTGGGATTTTTAGCTTCATAATTTTAAGTATTTTAGGTCATTAGTGATTTTAATTATGTTTTATTGTAAGATTGTTAGCTACTCCAAGCTCTTTCGGGAAAGGCAGGGTATGAATCAAATATAGAAATAAATAAATCATGCTTATCTTTGATTTTTAAAGACACGTTGGCTTAGACCTAATTGGTATTGCCTACTGGAGAAGAACCGTTGAATCAATAGGATTTACCTGCATTTTGTCTTACTATTTAACAATGGATTTGGTGGGTCTATTTTAATTGGAACCAGCAACTGGATTGGAGGCTTTACTTATTGAAAATATTTTTAGACTTGTTTTAAGAGTAAAAACTGTCCTCAGGCAGCTTTTAAGATCAAATTAATATAAGCATAAACATTAAAAATAAATAAAAGCTAGCAATAATAAAACAAACATCCAGTCCCCCCCCCGCCAGAAAAAAAAATCCAACAAATAGCTGAAGCTAAAAACTGACAGCATTCCAGTAAGGACATTTGAAGAAAAAGAGAAAAGAGAGAGCATATTTTATATGCATTGCATCATTTTTTTAAAATAATTTTTATTAAAATAGTTCCAAACATTAAATCACATGTGTCTCATTATTACATTGTTTACACAATTAATTTCATCTATCAAGATATACAGATTCCTACATACAGTTATTGCAATTATTGAGATTAAAATCTTATCAAATATTTGAATGTATAAAACCTCAATTCCCCTCCCTCCAAAATCCCTCCCCTCCTTTAATTTTTTTATGCCAAAATTAATCTTTCCTCCCTTCTTCGCTCTCACCCCATCCTCCCTTTTCATCCCCTTTTCCTCTACCTACTATCCTTTTATCTGCGCTTTCTTCAAGTCTAACCTGTTGTCCAGTGTTTCAACCGAACCTACAACTTATGTATTGTCCTTTTATTGTTGTGTGTCTAGATTATGTTGTTATATACTTAGAATTCTTGAAGCCAAAGACATTTCACTTGTCTAATTGTATATTGACTATTATTAATTATCTAATACACTTTCTCTAATGCACTCTTGTAAATCTTCAGTTCATCCCCCTCTTTGCTAAATCAAACTTGTCTTATTATCTATCCTATTACTGTAAATACCTTTATTTTACTTTTAAGCTGCATTATAAAATGCAGGAAACAAAGAGCTGGAAAAGAAAATGATATTCCAATATGCTTATTTATTCAGGAGATGTGACCAGTGGAGCAGGAAGGTTATTTTACAGTACGACATCGTGGTCTTATGTCCCTGCATCTCCCATACCTTATAGTGTATCTGCACTATACAAATGTAGCACTTTGAATTCACTTCGGCTGTCATGGCTCAATCCCATGAAATCCTGAGACTTGTAGTTTCCTGAGGTACTTAGAATTCTCTGCAAGAAAGCTCTAACACTGTATCTCAGGAGACTGTACTAGAGAATTTTTAGAACCTCACCAAACTACAAATCACAAAATTCCATAGGATGGAGCCATGGCAGTTAAAGGGGTATCAAACTGGTATAACTGTGCACTGTAGACAGAATATTTGATGGTTTTGTTTTATAACTTCATTATGAAACACGCAACTACCATGTCTCTACTACCTCCACCACACATCACCTTTCCATGCTTTGTTTATCTATATATTTGTCCATTTTATTTATATCCTACCTTTCTTCCAATAAAGAACCCAAGGTGACTCTCAACATAGTTGAAAGCAAAATGTAACTACAACCCAATCATAATAATGAAAAAAGAAACAACTAAAAAGCAATTAAATAAACTATCTATTAAAAATTGTTCTACTTTAGAGTGTGTCTTCATAGAGCTTTCAAGGTCAAACACGTTCAGAAGTGGTTTACCAGTGCTTTCTTTCACACGGTACCAAGCTGAGTAAGCTCATTGGAAAAGACAAGAAGGCTGGGAAACATTGAAGCCACTAGCAAAAAAGGAAGTCTTGGCTCTGGGTTTTCAAGACTTGAGCAGACTTGGGATATAATAGGTTCTCTTGAAAATGTCTCATTCATAGTGCCAACATAAGTCAAAACTGATTTGACAGCTCATAACAGCAATAGCAACAAATTAAAAATAGCACTAATTTTAAAAGATTTTGAAAGCATTTAAAGCACAGTAATGAGGATAGAAGTACAACACCCTGCCCAACTTAGAATATCCTTCCGCAGCAACCAGTTAATGGTCAAAAGCCTGTTTGATTGATTAGGAAGATGCTTGCCAGTTAGAGGATGGAGAGCAAAGAAGAGGCCAACCCAGTGCTGTGTGATGGAGCTCCACAGCCTGCTTCTGTGTTGCAAACTACTTCTACATTCCTGATATGTCATGAGCAAAGCCAACCTGATTAAAAAAAGTACTCTGAACAAGAACAGTTTCACATTTTACACTCTCTTCAAATCACAGCAAAATCGTAACTACAGAAATCACTGAACAAGTTTACTTGCAATAAGCACCATCTTGTAGAAAAGAATATCTTTTATAAAACAAGTATCTCTAACCATGTACATATCAAGTGCCTATCACTTAACTGTAAAATAGTTTTACTTCAAATCAAATGAGAAGAAGGAAAGAGTAGAGAAATCTCCAATGGTCCCCAACTTCTCCATGATTGCTAAGGAGTTGATCCTAGAACTGTCTGTTATGGCCCCAGTCACCTGCTGCTCACAGGAAGAAGGAGGGCCCACTGGGACTCCTAGACTTTGAGACTCTCATCTCCAGCCCCAAGGCCCAGCCCTAACTGCACCATCAGACACAAATCACATCAGTTTGCTTCCAAATTTGGACTAAACAAAATCTTCAACCATCCCAAATTTGCTCCATTTTCTGCATGACAAAAGACATGCTAGGGATGTATGGAATTATCCAAAGACTGAAAAGAGTGACAAGGAGAAATTATAGTTTTCCCTGCACATTTGCAGGTTTGACCTTCACGAATTTGATTATTCACAAGGCGCCCACTTGCCTTCCCCTATTCTTCCCTCCCATTCCCTGGCCTTTTGGTCAGGTATGCTGCCTTCTTTCTCTGTGCCCCAGCAAAAGGCAACAAATGGGAGAGGAAAAGGTTTGCGTTCATGCAAGCCTTTCCCTCTCCATTTTCCTGCCTGTCGCCCATGGGATGCACAGGCAATGGGTAGGCAAACAGAGGGGAGGAGTGTTTTTCCTTCCATTCACTTGCCTGTCACTCACATGGGCAGAAAGTCGGTGGGTATGCAGATGATGGACAGGCAAATGGATCAGGGGAAGTGTTTTCTCTTCCATTCACTCCCCCGTCATGTGCAGGTGATAGGCAGGAGAATGGCAGGGGAAACCCCAGGAGGGAATGGGAAGAGGAGTGCTCACTTGGATAGGGGGAGTTATTCATGATTTTTTTTCTACTTTCATGAGGGGTCAGCACCCCAAACCTTCACGAAAGTCAAGGGGCTACTGTATTCTCACTGTCGGATGAGACTCATTCCAACAAGTGTCATCCAACAAGGACAGTTCTCACTTGTCAGATGATCAGCTGGATGATAAAGCGGGATGAGAAAAGATGAAATAAAAATACACAAAGTTACAGATCATTGCCACATCTCATGTTAGTGAATTCCAGAAGTTAATTATGTGTGCCTCTGATATGGATGAAGTTACAAGAGGCAGCCCCTGGTGATATAATTAAGCATTATACATTAAGCATCAATGATAGTTACACAAAGTATGCCATTCTAACAAACAAACAAACAAACAAGATTAACAAGTGAGGAACTATACATACACATATACACTTTTCAAGGCAGCACTCTCATTCTGAGATTCCTCCCTCCCCTTGGCCTGAGAACTGAAGAAGGATCAGGGCCCAACATCTGGCACCTTAGTAGTCTTGGGCTACTGCCAACCAATAGTGTTTAAGTGATTCTAAGTTCTAGAAGAGAAGGGAAGGTGTCTCACTTATATCTATTTCTATTGCCTCTAGGCCATTCATACAACATAATTAAACACACAAAAAGTTTTGATGTGAACATTAAAAATATAATGAGGAAGCAAATCATTGGGCACAAAAAAATTCAGTTTTCTAAGAAACTTTAATACAAAGTAATGTCATGCTCATTCATGACTTGCAGACATATTCTTCAAAAGTATTATTTACACAGAACAGAGAGCTCATTTGATTGTTAACACAGAGAGATCTAGTAACTTTTCAATAGAGAAGGGTACAAGACAAGGGTGCCCCCTCTCCCCATTGCTGTTTGTATAGTCCTAGAGGTGCTACTCAGAGAAATTAGGCAAGACTGCAAGTGCGGTCTAAAGATTGGTAAGGAGTATTATCAATACAGTATTGATAATTGATAATTGATAATCAATACAGTATTATCAATACAGAGCATTTGCAGATGACATGGTTCTCTATCTAGAAAATCCCCTCCCTCAGATGATTAAACTAAATGAAACATTAAACAGATTCGGTGGTTTGGCAGGATTTAAAATTAACAAATTGAAAACTAAAATTCTTGTTAAAAATCTGAGACAGGAAGAAAAAAATTCCTTGGAAGCA
Organism: Cyclura pinguis; assembly: GCA_030412105.1. Lineage (NCBI taxonomy): Eukaryota > Metazoa > Chordata > Lepidosauria > Squamata > Iguanidae > Cyclura > Cyclura pinguis. The sequence continues at coordinate 336,815,862 of CM059600.1, forward strand.
CTATCCGGAGTAAAATGCACAGAAAAAGTAAAATATTTAGGAATTGTATTATCTAACAACATCAGTCAACTGTTCCATAATAATTACATGACAGCTTGGAAACAGATCCGCCAAGACATTATGACCTGGGAGAAGTTGAATTTATCCTTAATGGGAAGGATGGCTCTAATCAAGATGAACGTCCTTCCTAAACTACTTTTCTTATTTCAAATGCTTCCAATTGCTGCCCCTGAGAAATGGTTTAAAGAATGCATAAAAGACTTGACAAACTTTTTGTGGATGGGGAAAAAGCCAAGAATAAAAATGAAACCAATGACGGATTTGAGGAAAAATGGAGGATTTGTACTACCAAACATTAAAATTTACTAAGAAGCAAGTTGTCTAACATGGTTTAAAACATGGTTCAGTTTGGATAATCGAAAGCTCTCAACTCTGGAAGGTCACGAATTACACTTTGGATGGCATTCTTACTTATGGTATCAGAATGCTAATGTCCAGAAAGGATTTAACAACCATGTAATTCGAAGATCTCTCTATAAAATATGGATGAAACACCAAAGATGCCTATGTTCGAAGTTCCCACTCAGTCTATCACCCGCCGAAGCTCTTACAATCCAAGGCCTCGGAAGAGACACAGATTGGGTCACATACAAATAGTTAACTTACTCATCAGAAGGTGTAGTTCAACTAAAAAGCCGACAATGGCTACAACATGAAGGAATCATAATAAACTGGTTTCCATACCTCCAAATTCAAGAGAGGTTTAAAAAGGACTGAAAAGAAAAAGGAACTGAAGAGAATTTAACAAAGTTTGAAATAGAGATAAGGAAAGGAAACCAGCACCTGTTGTCAAAATTGTACCAACTATTGTTACAGTTTGATTTCGAGGAGGAAGTAATTCAGGATTACATGATTAAATGGGCAATTGATCCCCAGATAATCCTGTAATCTTGAATTACTTCCTCCTCGAGATCAAACTGTAACACTAATCTAGAGGACTAGGGGAATGCTTGGAAAAAGATCATAAAATTCACTAGATCTTATAGTTTACAAGAAAATGCCATGAAAATGATGTTTAGATGGTACCTCCCCCCAGTTAGACTTGCCAAGATGTTTAAGAATGTAAAAAATCAATGTTGGAAATGTCAGAAAGAGAAGGGCACTCTCTTTCACCAATGATGGGGATGTAATAGAGTACAAAAATACTAGTACAGTAGAGTCTCGATTATCCGACATAAACGGGCAGGCTGATAGTCGGATGACCGAAAATGTCGGATAATCCGGAGGGTCTAAGGGGGCCTGGCTGTGCCCGTCGCCTTCCCTGTTGCCATGCTTTGGACCTTGTTTTGGGACCTGGAGGTACTTGCCCTGCTCGCTGCCTGCACCGCCGCCGCGCTTGGGGCCGTGTTTTGAGGTGAGGCTTCACTCGCCCTTCTCTCCTTGCCCGTCACGGCCGCCATGTTTGGGGGCATGTCTGGGGGCGCGGAAATGCCTACAGCCACGCCCCCAAGCAGCCGCGACGTCGGATAATCCAGAATGTTGGATGACCGAAGGACGGATAATCGGGACTCTACTGTATATGGTAAGAGCAGTAATATAAAAAGTGGCACAGAAAAAGATCGAGTTGAATCCAAACCTCTTCTTGTTAGGAATACATGACCCAAACGTACTTTGGGAGGAGAGCACAAACAGGCTAATTTGGCACATGATTGTTACTGCAAGGATGGCATATGCCAGGTACTGGAGGAAAATCTCAATTCTATCCAAAGAAGAATGGATGGATACACTAATAGAAGTATCAGAGATGGACAAGCTTGCCTATCTTCTAGATAATGAAACAAGCCATAAGTTTCTTCGAACATGGCAGCCATTTCTAGATTATTTGCAAAAGATAACACAAATATAAAGTAGGAGCTAAGGGTGTTTAAAGTACTTAATTTTGTGTAAATTGTAAAATGAGTAAAACAAGAATAATAAATACCTTTGTGAGCAAACAGGAATTCTCGACAAAGGAAAAAAGAAAAAGAAAGTATGTATTTAGAAAAGTTCTGTGACGATGTTATAACTGTATATATGTTGCTAATGTAAGACTCCTCGGAAATAACGAAAGTTATTGATTTAACATGAGTGGATATGATGTAAGAGTGACTGCGAAGTAAGCATGAAGAGGGTCTCTTAGGACGAAGGTTAACTTTTAAGTAATAAGATAAGAGAGTAGTGTGATAACAAAGAAAATATCCAATCTGTAGCTTTTTCAGAGTAGGAAGTCGAGTTATTTTATGTAGTATGTTGTGCTGGATGTATTATATCATTGATTTTTTGTTTTTTGTAGATCATTGTGTTTGTGTGTGTACAAACTTGTTGTTTTGTGTAAAAGATTTGTCAATAATGTTACTGTTATGTGTTTGCAAAAAAAAAAAAAAAAGTATGGTAGATGTGTGAATTGTCCCTGCTCTTTTTGTCAAAACTGGCTGCTTAAAATTAGACATGAGTACTCTGTTTTGATTATTGTAATTGAGATTTGAAACAGAAGGTCTTCAAAACCAATCAAAATCAGTTTTTAAAAGAGCATGCTCCAGCCTTCAGTGATTACATACCCTTCACAACTATTCCAATTTGGCAGTGACAGTCCCAATTAATCTTCTGTCATCCCATTTTTTCAACTGCTTTTATATTGTCCCAGTTTCTTTCTCCTCCTTCCACTTTCCCCCTTTGTCTTTTGCTTATTTCAGTTGATGCAAACTGAGTTCAAAGTGCAAAAGCAGTGTGCACGCAACTTAGCAGGGTTCCTGCATGGCAGGGGGTTGGACTCAATGGCCATTGTGGTCTCTTCCAACTGTATGATTCTAGGACATGAGAGGAGTGGGCAGTACAGTATTTTCCTCCGTATCCAAGCAGAATACATTCCCAGATTTACCATGGATAACAATAAATATAGATAATAGTGATTTTTTTCCCCAATGAGATGAATGGCGTAGGCATCAAGATGAGAATCCAGCTTGGAGAGGAAGCCCAGAAACTGGACAGAATTCTAGAACCACAGGGCCTTTCTGCACTACCTTGTTCTAATGCTATTATTCTACTTTCAACATCCTGTGAAATTCTGGGGGTTGTTGTTTACTGAGGCCAAAGAGCTCTCTGGCTGAGAATTCTAAATGCCCCTCCCTAAACTGCAAACTCTAGGATTCCATACGATGTTGAAAGTGGAATAATAGCACTAGAACAATGCAGTGCAAAAAGGCCCTAAGAGAAAGAAGGCTTTGTGGCCATTATTTACAGAAACATAAAAATTAACAGCAATGTATGGTGAAAAGAGAGATGAGAACGAAATGTGTCAGACTGCATTTCAATATGGAAAAGTGAAATCGTGTACAACTGTCATGCAGATATGGGGGAAATATTGTATCTTGCCCTTTCTTCTAGATTCAGGGAAAAGCTGACTGGTCCAGCCTCTCGAAGCTTGTTTTCACTCCTGATTATAACTTTTGCTATCTTGACCACACTCTGCTGTTGCTTGGCCACAAGAGTCCTGATTTTCATCTGTGAAATGTTGTGAGGTAGGTCACTGCTTTGCTATCCTGCTTGTTTGTTTGTACTAACATTTATGTCATAATGAGGATTCTTGCTCAAGAGACTATGCACAGAAATGGACAGCATGCTAAAGGAAGTTCTGTAAGCAGTTGCATTTTTGCTGGGATTTGCTTTGAGAACTGGGATTGATTTGAGGCTTGGACCTCAAACTCCACGAGGTCCCAACTTCTGATCTGACGGATTGAGGGGGGAAAAACAGCTGGAACATTTGGAAAACAAAATCTCAATCACGGATCTGAAAGAGTGCATGTAATGATAAATGCAACAACAGCTGATGAATGGCAATCATTTTCCTACTGGGATCCCCACCTGGGTGGGGATCTTTTGCTGCTTCATTTCCTCCCAGGCATGCTGGAAAAGGTACACATGGTCAGTAAGCAAAGAGCATGAAGTGGGCCAGAATCTTTCTGAAAGCCTCTGTGAATTCTGAATGAGGGGAACAGGATGTGTGCTAATCCTCTCATAACTCATCAAGAATGCTTCCTCTAAGCCATTCCCAAGACACACAGCTTTTCCAGAAGGAGTTTATCTGTGGAGTTACATTTTTTCATGCTTGCTCTTGAAGTTTTTGTTTTTGGAAAAAAGATGAGGTTTGAAAGCGGGGGCACCCTCTCACACAAGGCAGTTATGAAACAGTCATTGTGACAGGGAGATAGTACTCTTGTGTGCTCTTGGCAGGAGGTTCTAGCATCATCCCAGTCCTTCCTTGGGCTACAGACAGAATGTAAAATACATGTAAACAAATAAACAAACATTTCTTTTATTGCTTGATTTCAAAAAAGCACTGGTGGGGCAACCAAAGCACCATTAATAGGCCTGAGGTTTTGCCTCAGCAGAAGACCCTAAACATCTATACATTTTGGACTTTGGAAGAATGTTGTATTGGGAGTAATGTTGAGGGCTCAGGGTTCTAAGATCTCAGGTCGTGGTTCTGAGTCTCAGGGCTGGTCCTTCTCTGGTTCTCAAGGCAAGCAGGGAAAGTTCACTGTGAGGACACTGCCTTGAAACGTATGTGAGTACATTGTCCTTTGTTACACTTGGGCTTTTTAAAAATTTGAATGGCATAGTCTAAACAACTGCGGCTAATGCTTAATATACAATGCTTAATGACTTCAACAGCATCTACATCCTGTAAGATTACCAAGGGCTGTACCTTGGTCTTACATTTTGATCCTGAAATCTCAGTGCATGTGATGGTACTAACCTGGCAACTTGTCTACATTATTGCTGGTCCTTCAAATGAAGCCTTGTGTATTGAGCTTGCCCATTATGATGAAGCAGGTGCCAAAATTCTGTGTCAGGCAGAGTGAATATGAGATATAGTTCAGTAGTAACATATTTTATACAAGTGACACCACCCCTGAACTTTAACCAAGATGGTGTCCCTGATAATTAGATAGCACCACAGTTGAGAAATCAAGCCAGGAAGCTTACAGACAATACAACTCAATGGACACTGTCTTGGAAGCATGTCCTTTCTCCTGGTGAGGACCATCCTGAGGTATGTAGGAATGTCTAGACAACTAGTTCCATCTTTTTGCTTCCATCACTACAAAGGCTAATATCAACCTTGTTTATGTGCTTGTGTTGTTGGAAATGCCTATGGGAACCAAAGGTAATGCATATATTCATTGTTCTTAGGATCAAATGTTTCCTTTTCAATCCCAAGTGTATTGCGTTACTTGTAATTTGACAGAAACTGAGGTCTGCTAGATAAAATGTTGGGTTACAAGACCTTTGCTTCAGGCTATGGTTCTGAGATGGGCTCCCAAGGTGCCCTTGCCTTAGAAGTCACCTCTGTGTTTGTGTGTATGTACCTTCAGGTCTTCTGTCTACTTATGGTGACCCCATGAATTTCATAGGGTTTTCTTAGGCAAGGGATACTTGAAGGTAGTTTGCCATTGCCTTCAACTGGAATATAGCCTACAGCCCCTGCTATTCCTTGATGGTCTCCTACCCATGTGCTAACCAGGCCTAACTGTGTTTAGCATCCAAGATCAGATGGGTTCTGGTGTCTTCAGGATATTAAGGCCAAAGTAGAAGTGATCGACATGCAGTATTGTGAATGAGGTGAAATATTCTAAATTGTACCACCTCAGAAATGGCAGGTGCATAAAACCCAATATTCCCCTGGGATTCAGAGATGTCTGCTTATATTAATTACATAACCAAAATTTCATGATCGTAGTAATCTTTACTATGCATTGCACTGCATTCAGACAAATTTCAAGGATCATGTAGATAGTCCTCATGTGGAGATACTGATACACACAACTGCTGCCTTCACACACTCCTTGCTAAGTTTAGCACGGCATTTGACAAGACTTCCCTTGAGACCCTTGTTGACAAGATGGTAAAATGTGGGCTGCATTATACTACTGTCAGATGAATTCAGAGCTGGTTGAGCAACTGTACTCCCTAAGCGTTCTGTATCCTCCAGGACAGAAATCTCAAGTGGAATGTTCCTAGTCCATGTGTTCTTCAGAATTTTAATAATGATTGTATTGAAAGGCTGCATATCAGATACACAGATAATATGAATTAAGAATGGGTAGCCAACACCAAAGAAGACTGGTTCAAATTTTAAATTTTAAGATTCGAGGTTGAAAATTTCATCAAGACATGATGGAATATTCTGCTAAAAGTAGCAATATGATATATAACAGAGATATACATCCATTTTCTTGTATTATATACAAAAATGGTCAGACACAAGTATGAGATGGGGAAGAACTGGATTGGCCAGTGCAATGGTTCATGTGAAAAGGAGCTAGGAGTCTTAGACCATTTCTGCCCTATAGTTATAGTGCTATTATTCCACTTTCAACATCCTGTGGAGATCTGGGGTTTGTATTTACTGAGGCCAAAGAGCTCTCTGGCTGAGAATTCTAAACGCCCCTCCCTAAACTACAAACCCCAGGATTCCCTAGGATGTTGAAAGTTGAATAATAGCACTTACAACAGTGTAGTGCAGAAATGGTCATAGTGAATGACAAGCTGAATATGAGCCAGCACTGCAATGCATCTGTTAACAAAGCAAATGTACTCTTGGAGTGCATATAAACAGAAGAATGAGGTCCAAGTAACAAGAAATAATAGTTCTGTTACAGTCTGGATGAGTCAATTTGGCGTACAACTCTGTGCCCATATTTTAAGAAGAATATTGACAAATTGGAGTGAAGTGTGATAACTGAAGCCCCTGTCAGAGCTGCTGCTGATGAGCAGCAGCTGTTGGTCCCTGTGGCTCTGGCTGGAGATGAGTCCTGCAGCTCAAGAGCTCCCCCTCCTGCCATGGACCAAGCAGGCACAGACGTCCCTCTGCCTGCTAATATAGAGCAACAGGGATCCGATTCTGTGCCTGCTCCTTTGGAGCAACAGGGATCCAATTCTGAAGAGGCTCTGGAGCCTGGTTCAATAAGCCCCCAATCAAGGCGGAGACTCAAGACTGCTGAGCAAAGGGAGGCTTCCTTGGCTAAGTTTAAGAAGCAGTGACCAGACACATCTGTGCCTGGAGCTATATAACTGTCTGCCTGGAAGCTTCCCTTTGCTTGTGGCAAACTTCTTACAAACCCTCCTCTTGCCTGTACCTTGCTCCCAGCACCTGGTTCCTGATACCTTGAATTGATCTCTGGATTCTTGACCCTTGGCTTTGGAACTCTGACTATGGCTTCGCTTGGCGCTCTGGTAAATGAACTTCCTTGAGTAAGTGCTTGCTTGTTTCCACCCTAGTAGACTTTGCTGGCTCTCCCACTCTCTTCTCCGGGCTGGCTCGCTGCCCAGGTCTCTGACCTTGACATGAACAGGATGGTAAGAGCTAAGAAACCAAGGCCCTTTTCACATGGCATTTACCATGCAAAAGGGCCCCTGGAGCATCGCACGATTGCAAGGAGCATTTCAGAGGATGTCCTTGCAATCATGTGATGCTGCTGGGGCCGGCAGGCGCCGATAGCGCACTATTTCATTTTTGGCTTGTAGCTATTTCATTTTTGGCTTGTAGCTGCATCACTCCAGGGTCCTTCGCGCACTTACCTTGTGTGCAGAGCTCCAGAGCCACGGCCCTCACGTTTCCTCCCCCAGTGCAGCCTGGGAAAATACCAAGCTGCGCTGTGGAAGGAAGAGGCAGAGCCCTCATGCTACTGGCCAGCTGGCCAGTTGGCCGGCCAGCAGCTCCTGTGGCGCCAAAGCAGCAGGGATGCAAGAGCCTCTCACAAGAGGCTGCTCGCGTGATCCCCACCCCCTGGCACCGGACAAAGGTAAAGTGCAGAAAGGGCCCAAGTCCTATGCTGTGTTTCAAAGAAGTGGATATGTTTAGCTTGGAGAAGAGAGGATTAAAGGGAGACATGTTGGTCACATTCAAGTATCTTAAAGATAATAATGCAGATGGTGGAACACTTGTATTCTATCACTTCAGAGAACAAGAACAATAAATGAAAATTGCAAGGAAGCAGGTTTTGGTTGCACATTAAGGAGAACTTCCTTACAATGAATGTTGTTTGATGCTGGAACAAAAGATTCCCCTTTACTAGAGATATTCAATCAGGGGTTGAATGGTTATCTCTCAAGGATGAGATAGCTGTATCCTATACAGCAGAGGTTGGACTGAATGATTTTAGAGGCACCCTCCATCTCTACAATTCAAAGACTCAGTACTGGGCCATGTGTCTGCCACAGCCTGTAACATGGGAACTGCTAAGCATCTGTACTATTAAAGGGAAGAATGAGCAACAGAGGATATTAAAATTGCATTCACAGCTGTATGCAACCCATGAGTTACACTGTAGCCAACATCCTCAGTGAGAACCAAGGGAATAGAAGGCACATATCTTGGCCAGTGAAGGAGATGGGCCTCTTGTCTCAGGCCAACCATACATCTCAACAATGAAAATGACCATCAGCTTGCATTGAATGGACTTTTCTTGGATGCTAAACTCTTTGCAAAACCTGGCTTGAAAATAAATTAAATCAGCATTGGCTTGCAAGCTTCTAAACATTTATCTTCCTTTCTCCTCCTTGCAATGTCTGCATAATTTAACTGAAAATATTTCCAAGGAGATTGGAATAGAGGGACAGAGTATGGGAATGAGGACTTCTGTTTTTCTCCCAGCTCTTTCACTACCTTCAGAGGTTTTATTCCTTAGCCTGACCTGTATTGTGTGAAGCTGTCTTTTCCAATGGAAATTCTAAACTCATTTTAAAATTCCAATTTATCTAATAATTTGATGCAGCTGCTAAAATGTTCTCTCCCTTTTGATCACTGTTATTAATGACGTGTCGTAACACATACGAGGCTTGCAATCAAAGCTACTATTTCTTACAAAGATCATTACGTACTCCCTTCATCCTCCTCTCCACCCCCCCTTCTTCCCCCTCCATTTCTGATGAAGCTCATATGTTGTTGTACTGGTTTTTTTTTTTCCAAAGTTCATCTTGGTGTTCAAATTTAAAAGAAATTAGGAAATGTGTAGGCAGCTCCTCTGGGGTAATTATAATCTTGATGTCTAACCCTTCACCTCCTCTCCCCTCCCTCTGTTGCTTCTCTTTTTGTCTAATTTTAGGAATCAGGGTAGACACTCTTACTTCACTCTGTACAACACCATTCAAAGAGGGAATGCTCCAGAGGAATGGGAAAGAAAAATCGCACCCACTCAGCAAAGGATTCAGGACACTACAGATAGTAAGCCTGCTGTTAAATATTCAGTGCTTCCCTCTTAATGAGACCATATATACGGTTTCTTTGGACAGGTGTTTCAAAAAGCTAGTCTTTCTTTTTAATCCAAAATCAGGTGGTGGCTGGGGTGAGAAGACTATCTGAGGATGAATTTTGATGGTTCCCTCTGTATATTCATAGGCCATTTCCACTAGACTGTTATAGCGCTGTGATTCCACTTTCAACATCCTATGGAATCCTGGGGTTTGCAGTTTAGGGAGGGGCTGGCCCCTCCCAAAACTGCAAACCACAGGATTCCATAGGATGTTGAAAGTGGAATCATAGCGCTATAACAGCCTAGTGCAGAAATGGCCATAGTGATACAATTCACATAGTGAAGCCTGTGAACAGAGCAATAGGAACTATACAAATGGTTACTTATGTTTTGTATGAGCCTCCTTAAAAAAGCTTGTGGCGGTATACAGAAGGTTACCCTACTTTTTCTTTGCCTCACACCTATGACATAGATTAGATAAAGGCCTGCATAGACAGATATTTTTTATACTATAGAACCAGTGCAGTGCAGGGTTTGAGTGTTGGACCAGGACTTTAGCAAAGCAAAAGCAATAACCAACCCTCTCTGATCAGACTTTGCAAAGCGAAGCCTATGATATAGTTGCCACAAGTCAACTTGAAGGCACACAACAACAACAAAACAACAACAACAACTCCTCTATTATCCTATGCAATTATAATACTTTAATTGCTAAGGTTCCATCCTATGGAATCCTTGGATCTGTAGATTCACGAGATATTTAGAATTCTCTTCCAGAGAGCTCTAAGTGCCTCCCCAAACTACAAATCCTAGGATTCCATAGGATGTTGCCATGGCAGTTGAAGCAAAGTCACAGAGCTCTAAATATTTAGTATAAAAGAGTCATTTAAAAACATGTGTCAGTTGCATATTAGTTCCTCCAGCCTTTTAGATCATGGAAATGGAATTCTCTACTGAAGCTCTCTGTGAGACAGCCATTCCAAAAGGCAGATGCTGAGGGCAGTTGAATGTCTGCAAGGGTTTGGAGGAGAGAGCTGGGTCCAAAACCTGCCCCTTACTCTCTAAATTAACCTACCATTCTGATATGAGGTGGGGCCTTTTGATCTGTTACTAGTGTTCCACTTAACTTCTGTATGTGCAGCTGAGGGCAGGAGGCAGGGAATGCCATCTTCTCCTTCAGCTCAGGTAGCAAAATGTCTTGGCTGTGTCTGAGTATTCCTCCCTCACAGAACAACTGTTTTTAGGTCAGGGATTATGTTGTGTTTTACCGAGGCACAGGAAATTACTGTACATTATGTCCTTAAAGACAACTCAGAACATGCAAAAATCCTAAAATGGGACACCTTTTCTCGTAGTCTCTATAGCAGACAACCAGAAATGAAAATTATTTGTTCGAGATAAAGATTTTACTGTGATTGTAAGGACTTGCCTAATATACAAATTTTGGTTGTATTTCCTCCAGGGACCTAACAGAGGCCCTTTCTGTACCCTACCTTGTCCCGTGTCTTCCAATTGCGATTCTGGCAGCACCTCTGCTGGGAAGGGAGCACAATGGGAATGCTCCCCTCTGCACTGGACCAGCTCCCTGTGGAAGAGAGCAAGAGGGACACAGCCGAGATCTTTCCCATGCTGCACTGGAGCAGGAAGCACCTCCATCATGCTTCCAGGCCTTCCGCAAGGCAGGTAATTACGGCTGGTGAGGGAAATGGCTGGTGAGGGCAGTTGAATGTCTGCAAGGGTTTGGTGACAGGAGCAGGACGGGACTGGGATGATGTCTTGTGGAAGTGTTGTCGCAGTCCCACTCCTCTCCTGTCCCCGTGCTGAGATGCAGATCTCTTGGATCTAAGGATCTAAAGGATCTAAGACTGAATCCACTTATCTTTAGTAATACTGCAGCAAGAGAAGTCCTAATGCATTTCCCCAACTGGGACATACTCAGTCAATTTATTAATATTAGCAGGAGCATTTTAAATTATGCTCGCATTTTTATTCCTTTGGGGCTCCTTAGATTGATTTTAATTTTCCCTCAGTCTTCATAGAATCATAGAATCTAAGAGTTAGAAGGGGTCACAAGGGCCATATAGTCTAATCCTCTGCCAGCAATACACAACTAAAGTACTTCAGAAACATCCCCATCCAATTTCTGTTTAAAGATGGAGAGCCCACCGCTCTCCACTGTTGAACTGCTCTTACAATTAAAGAAAAGTTCTCCCTAGTATTATTCGCCTGCACACACCCCAGATCTGATATTGTTTAATTAGCAAAATATGAGTTAATTGGCATAGATGTAAAATGGATCCTGATGTGACTGGAAGGTTACTCTGGGCAGAGGAAAATTACTGACTGAACATATGTGCTGTAAAGTAGGTCAGAAGATCCCCTCTCAGCATATCGAAAGTAATTGTCAGGTAGATTATCAAGCCACTCCAGAGATAAGAGGCTTAAGCTGAAGCTGTAACATCTCTGACTCCACACAATAGCAAAGGGAAGTTCCCACCAAAACACTGATTGTTTCAGCCCATCTTCCTTGTACTTAGATGTTTCCCTGCATTGTTCCTGTACCTGTCCATGATTACAGAACTATTACAACAGCCATTAAACCTTTGTCACCTAACATTAAGATCATTAACTCTGTCTGGACCCCTTTGTCCATGTGGCAACCTCCACTGTTTGCTCAGCTAGACAGCCATTCACACACATGCCCTCCAGATAGATTTTGGATATAAAAATCCTCTATTTTGAGCAGTTTGATGCGATATCTCACTTGCTGAATGCCATGCTGTTGCTTTGATTTCTGAGTGAATACTGTCCTTGGGCACAGGGCTAAGCCACATCTCTGCTTTATTTGCTGCTCTCTGGATTGATAATTATTGCCCATTTCTTAAAAACTACTCTATCCACAACTTTCCTCCCTTTTTCATTCGGTTAGCTCTTGTGCAAATGTGTGAGTGTTTGGATGTTTTAGTGTGTGCTCGAACTTTCAATAAAACTCATTTTAGCTTATTTTGGAATCTCTGGCTGGTTCTTTCCTGCAAGACCCTGCAAACATTGGCGGAAAGCTCTCATTAAGTTACCCCCCTCTCACAGGCCTCCTAATTTTGAGCTAATTGATTCCCCTCTGTCACATGGAGGTACTGGCACCATGAGTGGACCCCTGAGTTTTGGGGTAACACTGGTGTCTTAATCTGAAAAGAGCTAAGAAAAGACCTGGGGATGGGAGAAGGGGAGATCAGAATTACTTGGCCAAGGGACTCTTCACACTACAGAATTATAGCACTATTATTACACCTTAAGTGCCATGGTTCCATCTTATGGAATTCTGGAATTTGCAATTTAAGGAGGGAGCATTTAGAATTCTCAGCCAGAGCACTCACCAAACTACAAACCCCAGGATTCCATAGGACTGGATCATGGTTGTTATAGTGGAATAATAGCACTGTAATTATGTAGTAGGGCTATTAATAATGGCCCCAGGGCTTGCCAACTGCAACAGGGGTTGGGGAGAGGAGATGGAAAGTCTGATAGCTCTCCATATAGGCTTTTGTCATGTCCTTGCCCCAGGATCCAGACTTCCAGGATCCAGACAGATCCCTTCCCAGCAGCCACACCCCAGAAGCATGAAAAGGCAGTACTTATCACAGCCAGTGCAGGAAGTAAAAGGAAAGTGCAGGCCTTGGGCGTTGCTAATATGGGAAGGGCTTGTCTGGATCCTGGGAGTCTGGGTCCTGAGGCAAGGTCATGACAGCATGTTAGATTATTCCGCCGCAGCAAACCTTTTGCTGCCATTTAGAGAGCCACATCATATTCCTTGACATGAGGAATTCACTCAAAGAAGCCAGAATGCATATCCACATAACTAAATATTTGGAGGTGTGGGGGAGATTCCTTGGTATGGTGTCACAGCAGAAAAATCACTGCACATTTTCAAACTCAATATGCATTCTTTTGTCTAAGGGTGAATATCTGATTATTGGTATTAGAAGAGTGGAAATCATGCTGAAGCCAAGACCGGAAAGTTTGAAGAAGACAAAGTGAGAGGAGTTATGGAGGAGCTGAGGAAAAAAGTCACACATCACTTCTGTCACTAGCAAGATGATGTGAGAAGCAGCACACAAAGTATTTGTATTCTGTTTGTATGCTGAAATAAGACTAATTGTTCCCATAACTGTTGCTTATTTCCTGAGAAAGAGGTTCTGGGGCTGCAGTTAACCTGAAATCCATTCTGGAGTCTTAAAACTTCTTTACTCCAAATGCAGATCTCTGAGGGATTGCTTAGTATTACTTAGATGGGAAAGTTACCCCTTGTGTTCTGAATCATACCCTTGTATGATTTCACATTTACCAGTACTGATCATCCTGGTTGGAGTTAAAACCAGCCCTATTTCCACCAGAGAGATTCAGAAATTAAGACCTGGCTAGAGAGATGTCATATAGGTAGCAGCGTGATAACTAAAACAAACAGAATTATTTAAATATTATGGAGACATTTTGGATTCTGCATTTTTTAGCTGCCCCAAATAAAAGTGAGTTATATCTAAAGTGTTTAGTTTGCATTTTTGTTTCTTCGAATTATGAACTTCCTCATTTCTGGCATTATTCTTTCTTAAAATCACATTTGCTTTGTTATTCATTTGTTAACAACATTCTCTTTTTGTTACTCACTTTTGTTCTTAGTTCCATTCCTCCTGCAACCCCCCCTCCCCTTTTGCTTGTTCTTTAGCTTTTGCCTATGGGATGAAGCACATTTTGGAAGCTGATTCTTGGCAGCTACTATTTTATTTTCCCAGAATGTCCCAGAGCATTGAAAGGCATTTGTGGGGTGGGATGGCAGCTGTGAATGCCTAACAATGTTGCAACATGCAAGGCATTCTGGGAAAGGAAAATGGCTGCCAAAGGCAGGCAGCTGTGAAAACCAGCTCTACTCCCACTTAACAAGATAAGGCCCATCTGAATGATTGACAAATGGGTAGGGAGAAGATAATGAAAGCAAGCAGTATATGTTATGGATGGCAATAGTTTTGTAACAAATTAAAAGTTCATGCAAATTGAATTGATTAAGGCCCTATAGGCCTTCAGATCCAATCCCCTGCTCAATGCTGGATCTCCAGCTAGAGCATTTCCAGCAGGTAGCTGTTCAGATTCTTTTTGAAGACGTTCAGAGACCCCACCACCTCTCAAGGCAATTGGTTCTATTGTCAAACCACTCTCATTGTCAAGTTTAGAGTCCAGGTGATTTTAGGGTCTGAGTGATAATTACTGATCCGGAGAGCAGTGAGGAGAGCAGTGGTGTGGCTTAGGTCTGCACTTAAGGACAGTTCTCGTTCGGGAATCGGAGTGACACATGGCATTCAGCAAGGCAAGAGACTGCACTGAATCACTCAAAACTGACTGTTTTTATACCCAAAAACTACCCTGTGGCTATGGGTGTGAATAGCGCTCTCAGTCAAGCAGACAATGGGGGTTGCAACAAAGACAGTGGGGTCCAGACAGTGTTAATGGTCTTAGTGTTTAGGTGACAAAGAGGTAATGGCTGTCATAATAGCCCTGTACCGTGGAGAGGTTTGGGGGACAATATGTGAGGGAGCAGGATTGAAACAATCACTATTTGGTGAGAACTTCCCTTTTGACCATTGTATGCATAAGAGATATTCCAGTTTCAGTGTAAGCCTGTTATATTCGAAGTTGCTTGGTAATCTGCCTGACAATGACTTTGGCTACGCCTGGTGGGGTGTTGGCTGACCTGCCTTGCAATCATACGTGTTCAGTCAAGAATTTTCCTCTTCCCAGCTTGACCTTCCGGTGACCTCAGGTTCCATTTTATATCAATGCCACTTAATGTATTGCCAATTAAATAACATCTCTCCAATTAAACCACATCAATCTTAGGGAGTGTGCAAGTCTGTAACACCAGTTTCTTTAAAAAAAACCACACACAAACAGTTCCCATTTCCCCCTTGTCTTGGGGTGGAAGTTCACTTTTCTCTCTAGGACGGAGGGAAATAATAACCCCACAGAGGTTATTAGGAAACAGGTTTCAGTGTTGCTTACAGTGTACTCCATTGGAAACAGGTTCAGAAAGATAACACAAAAGAATATTTAGAAGTGCCCACTTTCTCTCATAACTATGAATGGAAAAAGACAGATGCCCCAGAGACACAGGGAGGGCAGGATGTCAAAAGCATGGATCTGTAGCTAGCAGCAAAGGGGCCAGGGATTTGGAGGTGCCAAGGACGACTTTCAACAGAAGGCAAAATTAAAAGCAAATGATTTATGAAAGAGCTTTCCAAACTGTGTGTCGTGACATATTAGTGTGTTGGCTGCAGTGTGTAGGTGTGTCATGCAAATGTAACAGGTGGAGGGGCTACCTCTCCTGCCACCGCAGTGACCTAGGCCTGGGTGGGGGGGCTGCCTCTCCCGCCATCACTGCCCTGGGCTGAGGAAGACCCTGGTGAGAGCGGTGGCAGTGAGCCAGGCACAGGTGGAGGGCCTGCCTCTCCCTCTGCCACCGCTGCCACCCCAGGCCAACGAAGACCCCGGAGAGGGCAGCAGCAGGAGGTCTGGGTGGAGGGGCTGCCTCCACTTACTGAATTACTTACTGAATCTTGTCCTTTACACTGAGCTCAGGCAAAAGCAAACTGCAGTGTACAAACCACCCGCATTCCTGAACAAAACATGTCATAAATGTGTGACCATGTATACATTTCTTTTTCTAGCCTTCAAGTTAAGATGTTATTGTAAAGACTGTCAGGAGAATCAGGTGGATCTAGATTACCTCTGTTCCTATTAATAAATCAAAGAAAAAAAAGAACCAATTCACAACGGAGGAGTTACAAGGTGTTCATTTCTTGAGTTGGAAACCTGTTGTGTCAGTTTTTCCATTAGAGCCAGGCACGACAACTTCTCATACCAACTGCCCAAAGTTAAATTGTGTAGGCCTTCTCATTTTTGAGCAATTATCATACAAACTATTAGAAAAAAAATGACTCTAGTTTTTTACTAATAAGGTTTTTTTAAATTATTTTATAAATAACAAGAGTATACCCAGTGCTGGTGGAAGTGTAATTTTTTTCCATTTCACTGAAAACCACCAACCAGAATCTTTGGACTTTTGGACATCACCACCACATGTGAAAGAAAATATCTACAGCATTATATTTTATCCAATACTTGTCAGATATTTGCTTCTTTATATAACTGAGTTTCAGCGGAGTACTATACCAATAATATATCATTTTGAAACATTGTCCACATATTTAAAATTAAATTCAATTTAACAGAAAGGCTTTCCATAATGAGGACCATAAATCACCTTCTATTACCAGACCTAGATCTTTTTCCCAACCAGTTTTGAACACATTATATTACCATAAGTATCAGCATGAAGTAGAGGTTTTAGTGTTGGACTACAACCCTGGAGACCATGATTCAATTCCCTTCTCAGCCATGAAAACCCACTGGGAGAACTTGGGAGTATCACATACTCTCAGCCCCAGAAAACCCCATGATAGGGTCACCTTAGGGTTACCATAAATTAGAAACAGCTAAAAGGCACACAACAACAACAAATTGTCAATCAAGACAAAGTGAATTTTTTTTATGTTGAACCAGCAGAACCAAAGCTGTTTTGAAATACTAGTGACTCAAGGGCCTTTCTGCACTACACTGTTCTAGTGCTATTATTCCACTTTCAACACCCTATGGAATCCTGGGATTTGCAGTTTAGGGAGGGGCATTTAGAATCCTCAGTCAGAGAGGTCTTTTGGCCTCAGTAAACTACAAATCCAGAATTCCACAGGACACTGAAAGTGGTATAATAGCACTAGAACAGTGTAGTACGGAAAGGCCCTATAGTTAATGAATGATTCATTATAAATTTTACCTTAGGGTAGGATATAAAATGTAAAATCTGGCGAATCTGAAACCATGAAGCAAAAAAATTACCCAGTTGTTTTATTTGTGCCCCTAACTTCTATTGTTATCCTATAAATAAATCTTGCAGACAATACAGGTTTTTGGTTACTCAGCTTTTTAAATCAAGATACTTTGTCTTCATGAAAAAATATAAAGGGTAGCATAAAAATTGTAATAATAGATCAAACATTTTTGCAACATTGATTTAAAAAAAACCAATTTTTAACACTTCAAGGTTTAGATGTAATAAGTATAAATGGTAGCTCTCTGACCCCATGTGGACCATCTATTTCTATTAAAAACCAAGATTTCACATTGATATCTAGAATTGATATGTAGAAAAAAATCTCACCATTTTTTTCAGCTGGAATGCTTCATAGTATGACTTTATACAAAGAATTCCTAGACCAAGTTCCTCTGTATTTTGAAATAATATTTTTCCTAAACCTGAAGTGTTTATGTCATGCTGATTACACTCTGATGTTACTTGTTCACATGTGTCTTGTTTTGCATCCTTGAAGTACTGAAGGGTGTGTGTATATGTGTGTGTCTATCTATACACACACACACACACACACACAGATGTTTTAAAGTGAGCCATCTAAATTACCTTAAAGTTGAAAAAAGATTCAGTTGCCAGTTCCTTTTGTTTTGTACATGGAATGGCATCGGGATGATGAGTAATTTATTATAGGCAGCAAGATATTTTGGGCCAGCCCTAGAAAAGAACATTGATGGAGGAGGTTTAAGTCCCAACCTTGGGGAAAAGGCACGATATAAATAAAGATGATGAAGATAATGATAACAACAACAACAATCCTTCCGCTGTATTAGAACCTCTTCCCAAGCTACTATTAGCACGGTAAAGGAAAACATACAGTTAGCTGTATATTTTCCTCTGCTGAGCAAATAGGAATTTGGAAGAGGAGTTTAGATTGTGAAACAGGCATGAAAGGAAAATGTTCTATTTCTTTATTTTATTTTTTAAAAAAACCTTCTCACAGCACCATCTCTTTGATTTGTAGTGCAGTAATGTGGGACTATCAAAGACTGCAGGAGATTCTGAATCTCAGCTCAGAACATCTTGTTTTTAAAAGTATATGTCACTTTGTTACCCACAGGCGTATTTTAACATAACTTGTTGCCATAGCTTGTTGACTGTACTTTTAAAAGTCCTGTGTTAAAATCACAACTGTTTTTAGCTGATTTTTTAAAAAAAAAAAAAAACACCAAAATGCACCCAAATCCACCAAAATAACCCATCTGAA
Organism: Cyclura pinguis; assembly: GCA_030412105.1. Taxonomy (NCBI): domain Eukaryota; kingdom Metazoa; phylum Chordata; class Lepidosauria; order Squamata; family Iguanidae; genus Cyclura; species Cyclura pinguis. Next base: position 336,834,334 of record CM059600.1, read on the forward strand.
AAGCAACATTTTAGGAATTAAAACAAACAAGTAAACCTTATTGGTTACAGTAGAATATTTTTAATGTGATTACCAGATGTTGTTGTTTAAATAGCATCTAAAAAGGAAGGAAGGAAGGAAGGAAGGAAGGAAGGAAGGAAGGAAGGAAAGGAAAAGCGAGCAACCAAGCCAGCCAGCCCTGAAAAATACCAAGTGGTATATTTTTTAAAAATCAGTTTGGTGTCTGGAAAAATAAGCCTATAATTTATCAAGCCGCTTTCATCTTTCTCTAAATCAGTGAAGTGGAGTCACCTCATTTCATTGCATTGAATGGGTGAGAAATTAAGAATTTGGCCTTCCCTCTCAATTTTTGCCCATGCAGCCTGAATCTAGACTGCCTGGTTTGAAAGCTGAGGCTAGCAGCTCTTAGCTGCTTCTGTCAGATAGTACCCTAAAGCTACCAAATCCTGGCTGATCTTGGAAGCTATGCAGGGTCAGTGCTGGTTAGCATTTGGATGGGAAACCAGCAATGACTACCAGGTGTTGTAGGCTACATTTGAGAGGAAAGAACTGGCAAAACCACCGCTGATGCACCTATTGAAATTGGGCAAAGAGATTGCTGGCCACAGTTGCTAAACAGCATTTCAAGAGCACCTCCCATGCTGTGAGTTTTCTCCTGCAAAGCGAGTGAAATCTCATCCTGAAGTGTTTGCATTCCCAATATGTTTTTAAAACATGTATCATATATAAGACACTCTGATGGCACAGCGAAATTTTGAGTATATGATTTATTCTTTATTCTTTATTTCTGCAAAGAGAAAGAAGGAAGGAAGGAAGGAAGGAAGGAAGGAAGGAAGGAAGGAAGGAAGGAAGAAGAAATGCTCAAGGCAGAGTGAAATAACTCCAGTCCCTGAGCAACCTCCTGGAAGAAGGACAGAATGCAAATACACATCATCAATGCAATCGCAATTTATGATCTGCAGCAAAAAGAGGTGCAACACATTCATAGGCTTTATTTCTAGTTTGTTGTTGTTTGTTGTTGCTGTTGCTATGTGCCTTCAAGTCATTTCTATCTTATGGCTACCCTAAGGCGACCCTATCATGGAGTTTTCTTGGCAGAATTTGCTTGGGGGGGGTGCCATTGCGTTCCTCTGAGGCTGAGAGAGTGTCACTTACTCAAGGGCACCCACGGGGTTGCCGTGGCTGAGAAGGGATCCAAACCCTGGTCTTGCAGTATCCTAGTCCAACACTCAGACCACTATATCACGCTGGGTCTCTCATTTCTAGTTACAGAATTATTAAGAATTTATTTTCAGGGATGTGGGGCGCTGCTGGTAACCAAACAAACATTACAGTAGGGGCTTGACTATTTATCCCAGACATACTTGTGCAGGGCAGGGAGTTATGAGCATCTAGTCATGTTGAGCTTCCAACTACAGTGTAAAATGGATGAGCCCAGATGCACATTTGTAAAACCCATAGCTGTGCGAAGACAAAGAGGCATGTAGAAGTTCAAAGACTATGCCCCCTTGCCCTCAGATCCCTGTACACACATTTTATTTTCTTCATACTCGAGTGGAGTTTCTTGAGCCCTTCTGTGAGGACCGAATGCAAAGCAATGTGCCCTAACATTTCCAGACTGTCTCACTATTATATATTTTGCAACAGAACAAAGGCAGAAAGCCCTGATGTGTCTACAGCTGGCTTTGCCTGCAGAAGACAGTTTGCAGGCGTGCGTTGCCCTCCAAAATGAAACAGCCATTTAAAAAAATATAATACAAGAGACCAATATATTTCCCACTCTTTTCTTTCTGTGTGTGTTTTTTTTTCTCTTTAACTGCTCTGCTGTACAGGCAAAACAGGTGCTGAAACATGAAACCCTACTGAGGGATTTCCTTTGCAAAACAGCTTGGCGTTCTAGCCGAGGCTTCAAGTTAGACATGCTTCCGAGGCGGAATGTTAAAATAAAAATGCATTATCGGAAAAGGATCTGTGCTCCTGGAATGTCACAAAAAGTATATGGGGACGGGGGAAAGGAGGACTAGAGAGGGGAAAAGGCATCCTGTCACTTTAAGAAAAAATAAACTAAAATATGAACTACCAAAAACCCTGCCATTTCCAGCCTGGGCTTGATTAATGATTTTTCTATCTAATAAAAGGTTCACAAACCATCTGTTTTTCTCCCTAATGCCTTGCCCAAAGGTTTTTCGTTCCTATTTCAGGCTCGGGGCCAACTGACATTCCAGTCTTTTTTTCCCAGCCTTGTAAACAAACCCTTCTCTCTTTTTAATCTTCCAGTGCTGTTTCCTACCCATCGTTATGCATATTCATTGCGAGTAAACATTTTTAGTGTCTACACTTAATCTCTTCCACTGGCAATTACTGTTCTGTGCTGTTTTGTAATGCAGAAGGGCCAATGCTTTCCCTTCTAATAACAGCTGGGTCGCAGATGGGGCCTGCAGTCATTGTAGAAAATAAAAATTTACAAGATGCCAGTGGAATTTATTTCAGTTTTATGGAGTCACAGGAGGAACCTTTCTGTTATCCGCCTTCAGTGAAATCTGCAGGCAAAAGGCATGCTTTTGACATTTAATCAAAGGGGGGTTCAGGTAGGGTCTGGAACAACACAAGGAAGAAAGCAGGTGGATCATATTAGGCAGTGCCATGGTTAATTTATTTAGAAGTGACTGGCTTAGAAGTGCGCAGCCAATATTTGACATCATGTATATATCTTGTTTAGCATCCTGATTCCAAATTGTTACCACTGTAGAGACACTGCGTTGCCGCCACAGACCAAACCAGGTGTGAGGCTGGGTAGCTGCTAAAAAGTACTGGTAGAAATGGAAATATAATACCAAAAAAAGCTGCCTTGCTCATCAAGACTGGTCCTTCGCTCACTCCATTTTACCTCGTAGCCTTTCAGCTTTGCTGAACCCCTGTAACGTTTCTCAGGCAGGGCTCAGGAATGTGTGGATTGGCTTTTGAATAAAGGTTTCAGCTTAGACAGAAATATTTTGTGATCTGAACATGATCTGATACCAGTGGAGGGGGGAGAGAAGGAAGGGAGGAAGGAAGGGAGGGAGGGAGGGAAAAGGAGGAAGGAAGAATAGAGATAGATAGATAGATAGATGATAGATAGATCATGATCTGATTGCATGCCCCAGCTAGAGTAAACTCATTGAACCAATGTGATCTTGGCCAATCAACAGTCGTGTAAGCTCCGTTGATTCAGTGGGTCTGCTCTAGGAACTGGACTAGCAATTAGATATGGGCTTGCCAGAGGGGCACTGTATTGTGGGTTCCTCAAGCCTGCAAGCAGCCCTGCCTTTAATTTTGTCCTATACTATACTGTCCTATATCTGTCAACTTATGATGACCTCATGAATTTCACAGGGTTTTCTCAGGCAAAGAATACTCAGAGATAATTTTGCTAGTTCCTTCCTCTGAAATATAGCCTGCAGCAGCTGATCTTCATTGGTGGTCTCCCATTCAAGTACTTACCAGAGCTGATCCTGCTTAGTTTCCAAGCTTAGACAGGCTATGGTGCCTTTAGTTATTTAGTTATTTATTTAGTTATTACCCCAGCTTGAATGATCTCCTGAAACCACTGGTGGTTTATGGCTTCTAGGGCCCTTTTTGCACCTTACCTTTCCCAGAGATATCCAATATGGGCCCCGGTGTCAGCCCTGCCAGGAAGGGAGCACAACAGGAGTGCTCCCTTTCACATTGGCTCCCTCCAGGATCCAGGAAGAGCAGTGGCATGGTGGCCCCACCTCTTCCTGCTGCAGTGCAGCCGGGTGCTGTCCCAGGCTGCACTGGGTCAGGAAGCACAGTCATTACACTTCCAGGGCCTCCATAGGGAAGGTAAGTGCAGGTGTGTGGCAGGATGGTGGCGCAATCACCAGTCATTGATGGGGAAAACCACCTGGGGATGGGAGAAGGATGGGACTGTGATGACATCATGCATAAGCGTTGTTGTGGTCCTGTCCTTGTCCCGTCCCTATGGCGGGTTGGGAGGGTGGAGCGGAAAGAGCCTACGTCAGCAGGGTGGTGAATCCACTCTAGATTTATGCCTGAACTTTAAAGAAGCTATCCAAAGTACTGAATCCTATCTCCTGAATCATTTCAGTATCTTGGTTAGCTTCTTTGATGTTGGGACTAAAACCTAGAAGAGATCCACTCCATCAACATGGAAACCACCAGCCAACATGACAGTCAACAACTACTAATGCTTGAAACTGCTGTATACCTGTGAAGGGGAAGTTATATTGCCTCCCTTTGGAGATATTAGCAGTTTGTGGATGAGTTAAGGTGGAGAAATTATTTAAAAAGAAACAATAAAAGGGGACAGTACTCAATGTTGGGGGAGGGAGCAATTATTCAGAGGAGAAAGCATAGACAAACCATTCCCAAAGTTTCAGAACCAATAGCCTTTTTTAATGGCTTATGGCTTTGGAATGCCTCCCCCCACTGGATTGTTTCAGTGTCCAGCTCAGTCAGTATATTTCTTGGGTATTTCAAATTGGCACTATCAATACCATCCCTGTTCTCCTGTATTTCCTTATGGATATTTCCCTACGTATTCCCTTTATGTTTTGAATTAAACCAGTGTTTTGATTTATTTATGGCTTAAAGAAAAAAAAGATGAGTAAGAAGAGACAAGACAGAGATATATAAAATTACTAGCATATATACCTGGCATTGCCCAGGATTTTATTTTCTCATAGGTAATACTTATTAGAAAGATTTGAGATCCTGTGTCTCTAATTCCCCAAACTGTCTTGTTCAATACCTGTAACTTTTCCCCATATTCCTCCATCCAATCTGTATTCAGAGTTATTAACTTACAGTGGTTGGGTTCCTGAGGTGATACACTGCCCTCTTCCTTGCTTCTAGGCCTCGTCTCCACAGCAACCAGCCTATTCAAGACAAACACAGTTGAATGACGCCCAAGAGCTCTCTGGCTAAGAATTCTAAAGGCCCCTCCCTAAACTGCAAACCCCGGAATTCCATAGAATCTTCTTAGGCAGCCAATCATATGAGGTCTTCTCACTTGACACAGACAAACAAACTTTGACTTTATATATTCATAGATGAATGAAGTAAAGAGATTAGATAGGGAACAGGATTTTTCCCTCTCTCTCCTCCTTCAGAATACCAGAGCCCAGAGGAATGCAGTGAAGGTAAATGGCGGAAAGTTCAGAACAAGTGAAAGGGAACTCCATCTTCACACCACATATGGTTAAACTATGGATTTTACTTCTACTACATGTTGTGATGGTGCTAATTTGGTCGGATTTAAAAGAGTGCTGGAGGAAAATGTTGGTCATCACCAGTTCCAAAGTAAAATTCAACTACCATTCCTTTCAGCTTCTGTCCATGCAATGGGAGGGGCTGCCCTTTTGTTCTTAGCCTTGGGCAGCCAAACGTTGTGGGACAGCTCTGTGGTAAGCAAGGTGCATGCATGAAAGCCCATCAGTCAAAACTGAATAGTTGCAAAGTTTCTGAAAAGGAAGTAAAAAGGGGGGAGGGGAGTCTGGCTGCCCTGGAAAGGAGTGTAATACCCTCTGCCCAAATTATGATGATACTTATCCTCTGTGGATGTGGCCAGCTGTACGGATGTACATAAGACAGTAAACTGAAGCATTAGAGACAGACAGTCACAGTAAATAAGAAACTCATTTTAAATCATTGGGATATATACAGAATTTTGTTTATAAGGCAATTTAATGAGAATTTAAAAGCTCAACAATTGCTTGGGAGGAAAAGTCTTCTCAATGAGGCATCCTAGAAAGAGAAGGTTATTGATTCCATTCAAAGTAATATGTTGTTAAGTGGTATTCTATTGACTCCACTGGCTTTTTCTTCATTTTAAAACCTTCTAAGCTATTTACAACTTCTCTGGTACTTCTTGCTTTTTCCCCAGTCTGTTGTGATGTCTTTTAAAAGAAAGAAGGAAGGAAAAAGAGAGAGAGAGAGAGGAAGAGTTTATTTTTATTGCTTAAGGGAATTAGGTCTGTCAGGAGACCTACATGGATGATTCAGTAAAAATAGAAGAAAAAGGAATAATTAGGAGTGGGGAAGTTTGTTTGTTTGTTTGTTTGTTTTTCCCTGCTTGATAAAGATCTGAATTAAGAGCCGAGAATTTTCACAGGAACAGTACAAAGTGAACAGCTTCAATATATATTCTAGATGGTTCCTTTTTAAAAAAATTCATTACCACTTACTATGTCCAAAATGTCTGGGTTCTCAGGGGATCACGTTACATGCTCAGGTGTACACTTAAACATGTAAAATGCCAAAGTAGGAAACATATACTCCCAAATTTGTATATCATACTGGATTCATTGCAGTTCCCAAGTGAATATACTTCTAAATGCCCAATTCTTATCCCCCCCCCCAAAAAAAAGACAGCTAAAGTGGAGGGGAACCCATAGAGAGGACAAGGAGGAGTTTTGATGTTGGGGTGGCACATGGCGGTGACTGGGAAATGTCAAGTAAGTTGAGGGCAGCTTTGAATTTGCTAGATACAAATCTCTCTTGCTCCCTCAAAAGACTTCAGAATGATCTGGGAAATTACTCTCTCCTGGGGATGAGCCTGTTCATTTCTCTTCCACTGGTTTGGGGGGCAGGATGGGGAATACATAATATTGCAGTTCCAGCAGACTTGTTTCCAAGAGAATGCTTCCTTACCATTCTGACTGGCAAAAGACATTTCATTCAGGAACCTGGAAAATTACTTTTTTAAAAAATAAAAAAGTATTTCTTATGTAATTGATTACAAAACCAAAAAGAGAGAAGTGATGTGTTGCAGCCTTTGTTTGTTAGTTGCGTTGCTCATTGTTTTTCCCTTACCTTTTGATCAAAATTCCATCTAAAAGCAGGTAAGAAAATGGCTTAATATTTTGGGGGGAAATCCCCTCAAAAGATCTCAAGAATGCATTTTATTCCCCTAGCAAAGTTGTTACCGTTCATCATGCTCTTTCTTTCTTTCTTTCTTTCTTTCTTTCTTTCTTTCTTTCTTTCTTTGCATTATATCCTTATTACTCTACAAAGAAATAACATGTTACAGGTAACATAACTCATTTCTGAACCACTCACTTCCTACCCAGCAATCTTACTCTGCCCAGCTGCTGCAATCCTCTACCTAGTTCCTTATAAATAAACCTTAGTTGCATGCTTAAATTTGCCTTTATGAAATGTGTGAAATATCCTTGCAGTTTAATACAAAAAAAGGGGGAGGCAGCAATCTCATGTGTAATTTGCAGAGAGCAAATGTATGGACACTTATGTGGAAGTGTCATGACTACAGAGTAAAAATGCACAAGATTGAGCTGTTAGATCCTACTGAACTTCTCTGAGTAAATACTTCTCTGATCAGGTTGCAGTGGCCCAAAATGAAAACTTTGGCATCTTCTAATGAGCAGTTTAAATTTTCCAAACTGCATTTGCCGTCTGGATTCTCTCTGCCAGCTTGCTTCATCTTGAACCTACTGGAAAGCTGCAAACAAACCACTGTGAAGTTTGCTAATCTTGGTGATGTGCTGTTTCCACTGCAAATATTAGTCAAGATTTGCAAGCGCTAATTCATAATTCATAGATGGGTTGGAGAGAACCTCCTGGGTTATCTGGTTTGTATACTTCTGCACTGCGGTTAGATCTTCACAGCTAATCCCTCTATATGACAGATATTGTTGATTGGAGGGGAAGGGGCTGCTTGGGGACTCTGCTTCTGCCACAGCAGTGAGAACTGGGGAGGAAGCAAATCCTAGTCACCTTTTGAATGGAGGGGGGAAAAGTTAAGCACTCGGGTAAAAATATGAAAGTCACAGTTTAAAAGAAAAGGAGAAGGAAAACATCCTCCTCATCAATAGATGCTGAAATGACCTGCCTGATTTCTGTCCTTTGAGATAAATGAACATTTATTTTCAACCACGTGACATTTCTGGCAGAGTCTTTCTGACAGGCATTTGCTCCACCAGGGGGCCTTTAATTTGGTATTTCTGCGTAGATTTTTAAAACAGAAAGAGAGAAAGAAGGATCAAGCAGAGGGGTTCTATAAACTTCTGTAGGCATTCCTTCAGACTGCCCTTTGTCCATAAAGTTCATCTGGACATCTGACCATCATTTCCTGAGGAAATGCCATTGCCAAATACTATTTACACAGAGAGACAAAGAGCCACAGACAGAAATACATAGTAAGAGGGAGAACAGGGGCGGGGTGTGCGTGGAATAAATATTCAAAACAGTGCATTTGCTTTCAGTGAACTGAACCAAAGTGAGCGAATAGAAGAAGGTCATTATGCTCCATTTTAAAAATTGCTACCAAGGCTTAGAATGTGTAAGGGTCACGATTTGGATATCGCATAACACCAAACCATGAGTGGAAGCCTGAGCTTAACACTTTGCAAATTATGGAGGGATCTTGAAGCACTGCTGAAACTAACAGCGAGAAAGAAGTTTGTAGCACAAACTTTCCCAGATTCAGTCTACTCCTTCAGTTTATTGCAACAGCACTGCAAGATTTCTCAGTTTTTTGATGCAGACTCACACTTTTTTAAAATAGAAACTCTGGATAAAGATGAGGAGAATGGATTCAAAATGAATTTTCTCTCTTGAATTCTTCAAATTTAGAAACATTAATCTTGTGAGAAGTTAGTACAGAAGTGCCACTTTTTCAGGGCGCCTTCCTTCAAGTCCTGGTAATCTCACCAGACAAGATTTTAATGAATGACGACGATGACGACGATGACGATGATGATGAGGATGTTGACAGTGGTGGAGCTTGGAGTGCATGGAGGGGGACGGGAGAGGCATGGCTATGGTTTGGGGATGGGGCTACAGCTCAGGGGGCACGGCTATGGTGTGAGGGTGGGGCTACAGTGTGTGGGGCGGGGCTACGGCACATGGGGCGGGGCTATGACAGACAGGGCGGGTTTATAGCGTGTGAGGGAAGGCAAGCAGGGAGCCAGGATGCCTCCAAAAAATTGCCGCTGGGGGGTGAACTGCCATTGCCCCCCCCCCGTCCCTACATGACTGGACGTTGATGATAATGGTGATGATGACTGGATGGTGATGATGATAGCTAGAATCAGAAATGTATCTTGGATGCACCAAAGCACCTTTGAGAGTCAAGAGTGGTTTCCAGTTTCCCCTTTCTGAATGTCTACTGGCCTTTCTGACCTTGACGCTGTTTGGGGAGGCCACTTCTTGAATCCTCCAAGAGAAGGAAGGACGAAAAGATTAGAATGTCTGTTTAAGGCCTGCCTGGAGTCCCAGGGCTGGGGAAAAGGGTTGAGGAGGGGGAGAAGGAAGACGTAAGGAAAAGGAAGATATAAAACATGATGAAAGAGAGGTCACAGGACCCCTTCTTATGCGTTCCCATTGCTCTCTATGCATGGAGTGTGACTTTGTAAAACCGCCTCTCACCATGCAAGTTTTCCACTGTGGAGTACACCCGCCAATACAGGAGGCTTTCCCTTTCAGAAAGTCAATCTCTGTATGAAGAGGGTGACGGAAATGCATGAAAAAGAAGTGGATTTAGTGTGGTCCCCATTAATACATAAATAAGAGTTTTAAACATCACCCAAAGGAGGAAATCCATCACCCAAAGAAAAGGATAGATGAGGACACTGATTTATATAAAGTGTACACTTGTTAATTTATATGTATAGCTGCAAGTTTAGGAATGATTGCTAGCAAGTAAACAGAAATACATTTTATCTCACTGTCATGGAGAAGACTATGACCAAGTATCCTATGTTGCCTGGACAACCTATGCAACAATTTGTTGAAGGGCAGTTCCAAGCCCTCTGATCTCCCTCTCTACCAAATTGGGCTTGGACTGGACAGAAAGAGAACATTTTGAACAGAGGACTGTCGTCTGTAAAAAATGGTACCAAACTGCCTTAAAAGGGGTTCTGCAGTGGAAAGAGGGGGACCATCAAGTGTGTGATATAACTTCAGATAACTGTCTGTTGTATTTACAGAAAACTTTTTCTGCTGTTAATATGTTATCTCTATCATCCTTGCAACTCTGCGAAGTAAAGCTGAATTTATCACCATATTACAGGTGAACATTGCAGAGTTGATTGTTTCCACACCTGGAACTTAAAATGATATGGCTTGCTACCTAATGAGTTCACAGGGGAAGATCCAGGCATCTGGCTCATAGTTCATGCCCTCAACCAATACAATTATATCAGTTTTCAAATATAAGTCTGTTTTTCACTCATTCTATTCTGTTCTGAAATCTCATAACCCAATGTGGTCTGTACTTTAATCTGTGAGATTCGTAAAAAACATATTTGGCAATTAAGCTTACCTGTTCTGGAGAAAAAGTCTGCTAGATCAAAGCCCCTCTCTAAACTTCAAACCCCAAGATTCCATAGGACGTTGAAAATGGAATAATAACACTATAACAGTCTAGTGCAGAAATGACCTAAGACTCTAGCTCATTTCTCAAAAAGTGTCCAGTTTCATGTTGTGCTGTTTTTCTTCCTGCGCAAGTTTCTCGAGGGGTTAAGAATACATTTCTCTTCCATTCCTAACTTGAACTGAAAGTAGCTGTTCCACATTAAAAAAAAAATCCGACTCTCTTTTCTAGTGAAACTTAACACATATGAATGATATCAATAAGCTTCTGGCCTTGATTTCTTAATAATATGTTACATCCACCTGTTCTGTATATTTTGTGATTGGATGCAAAGTCTGTAGATGTGACCGTGGCCATTTCTGCAAGGTGTCACAGTCCCACAATGGGGATGCGATGGCAGCGGTCCGTGGCTTGTGCTTTCGCACATCATTGTGGTCCCACAGTCATCGTATCCCCACACATCACGATCGTGGGATATTCGCTTAACAGAAAAAATTCCATTAAGCGCCTGCAATCACACTATGCCCCCTTTACCCCGCGGCCATGCAGAAGGGATGGAACTGTGATCATGTGCTTCCTTCCCCAGTGCAGCATGGGAAGAGGTTGACTGTGCTGTGGAAGGCAGGCATGTTGCTCATCCTCTCTTCTACAGGGAGCTGGCCAGGTGCAGAGGGGAGCATTCCTGTCACCTCCCTTCCCAGTGAAACCCGATCAGGTTCGGAATTAACCTACGTGATTGAGCTACTGCCTCAGATTGAATATATTTCTAGTTCTAATGGTACACTGTACCACAGATAAGATGTGCCACAGCTATCAATCTGTATAACTCTCCAGAGATAGTTATACAGATTGGTAGCTGTGGCCTCATCTCATTTGTGGGAACCTACATCTTTCTTGAGTTAGAAATCTACTCTGAGGCTCTGCACATGCCTCTCTGTGATGCCAGCTGGTGCAACTGGTGACATCTCTAAGAAAGGGAAAATATCCCAGCCATCCCATATACAAGAAGACGCCATGCAAACATGAAGAACTCTATCACAAACTGATATTTGCGTTGTATTCAAGCATAACTGGTTAAAGGTGCATTACTCCCATAAGAACAAGCCTGATTCCAAATTTATAGTTCCCTTTTTTTTTTTAAAACTAAAAATGCCTGTGATGCAGGCCTGCGTTAGGAGCCCTGCCAAGAAGCAGTGAATGGGCATTAGAGACTACCACACTACCATTCTCTTCTCCCGCTGCTTCTACTAGTTGGGGAGGCTGGTGTGCTGACCAGTGATAGGAAGCGTGCTGTCATCTGTGCAGCTGACCAGTCAGCTAGCAACATGGAGGTGCTGGAGACTTGGCAGATGGGAGTGGGGGCAACGAAGGTATAAAAGGCATGCCTTCAGCCATAGAAAGGTGGTGAGGCAGGAGAAAGCAGTTAGAGTGTAGAGGGGCCTAGGAAGACTGCTGCAGAAAAAGACAAAAGCAGAGGAATAAAGAAGAGTCATCAACTCACTCAGAACGTAAAGGTTATCTCAGGGACAGCGGGAGGAGATAAAGGAAAAAGCCTTCAGCAAGTATTCCTCTGTGGTTTGGCTCCTAACTTCATTTTCCCCAGCTTGGCCAGCTGCATTCTCCTGAGAAGTTATAGAAAGCTGTGGGAGATCCTTCTCTATACTGGCAGGGGCCTATCAGCCATATCTGGAAAGACCCTTTGGTCTTTTCAGGAAGAGCGTTGGTCCAACCAGCCCTGGAAAACAGCTAACGCCCCCATTCAGCTACTTCAGCTGTGCTGAGTGTTTCTCTTGTACTTGAATCTATACACACTTATCTTCCTCACTAGGCTTGACTACTAAGAGTGGAGAACAGGGTGTATGTGTGTCTGACTCTACTCAGACTTACCATTCATCGAGAAACTGATCCTTGTGCAACCTAAAGATTGCTTGTCCTGTAGAGGAAAAAGCTTAGCAGGCTTTATACCCATCCTGACCTTGTGAATGAACAAAGGGTGAGAAGGCTGGACATTTTAGCCCTCCACGTTCACTAGGGTTGGGGCACAGGACCCCAGCAAATGTGGAAAAATCACAAATATCAAAATATTTCTGTGTGCGTGTGCGTGTAAAGAGGACCGAGGCATGGTGGGAAGAATGGACACACAGAGTTCAAACTAGGTTAGGGAAAGGGGTAGGTCAGCATGGCAGCTCTATGCTTCATCTCTCTCACCCATCTCTTTCCTTGGGTGGGTGGGGACATCAGGAGAGATTTGTGGTTCTGAGAAAGCAGGCTGTGAGATATTCTTAGCTTGCCAGACAGCTGCTGGTGACGAGGAGGAGGAGAAGGACCAGAGGTGGGTTTTTAAATGGCTGTGTAACCTGATTGGAGCCTCTGAAAGTGTATGTGCCCCCCAAAAAAAGAAACACCTGAAGCAAGGAGGTGCAGGGGTTGGAGAAACTTGCAAATACCATATCTGAGAAAGTCAAACCTGAAAATGTGGAGGGCTGACTATATAATGATTTGGGACTAAAACACTTGTAGAGTTTAATTTTGAGTTGTGCCTCCTTGCTAAAGCATGGAGACAGAGGACCCTGACATCCTCCTCCCTATGGAATGGGGGGAAGCTGCCACAACAGCCTTGTAAACATAATCAGGTAAACCACCAATCCCGTGTATGTGGAGCATGAATTTCGGTATATTTCTGTAGCTAAATACAAAAAGGATAGTCTGCAACAAATAGCTTGTTATTACAGTTGAGTGGAATAACTAGAATTTTAGATCAAATGAGGGATGGTTCTCTCCCGCTTACCTATATTTTTCCGCCAATTAAATTCTGTACTAGGATCTGCCATACATTTGATTGCTGCAGTTGTACAGTAGCCAACAAAACTTGCAAGAAATAAATGCCCCTAAAGAATTCAAGGACTTGATGGATAATAATGACTGTGAAGGAAAAAGGGATGTGGCTGGCGGGTTGTGCAAGAGAGACAAGAACTCCACCTCTCACTGTAAAAGGGGAAGCTAGCTAAATCCGTAAACTAATTTAAATAGGGAGACTCTTTGAGATTCATTCCAGAAACATTCATTGCAGGCTAAAACACTGAAACATTTTTAGCTGCTTTTTATGGTGTGAGGAAATTAGAGCTTTAACAAATATTAAGGGCAAGTAACTACCTCTTATTCTCTTATTAGTAATTGTTGTGAAACTGGGGGTGGGGTGGGAGCTCTGAGGCTGTCTTTCTGCACCTGTTACTTGGTATTTGTGAAGCATTCTAACCACAATTTTCTCTGAGCTTGCTGGGTGATTTTTGCTTTCTATTGACTGCAGAGCCAGTACAGTTAAATAGATTGTTGGCATTTAATGGGAACAGCAAATTCTGTTCCAAGAAAGCAAAGTGAGGTCCTTATAAACTTAGCCTTAATGAACCAGATAGAGGAAATTACTTGTGAAAATGAGAAGGAACTAAAGACAAGACTATGTGAAAGGCTTATCTGAACATGAAAGCACAAGCGGTGACCCAAGAATCTGAAAAATGTAAGGGGACCTAATGATACCAGGTGTCTGTAGTATGCAACCACTGGGCCCAGTCTGGACTGAAACTCAGATCTCCATTTAGGTCTGCTGTCAGGAACTGAATTCACACACACAAATATAACAGTGCATAAACACTATTTATTAGGAGCATGATACATAGTACGGGACTTCAGTGAGTGAACTGGAGGCAATTAGCAAAAGTCAAAACATAAAGGGCAAAGAGTTTGCCATCCTGCCCGCAAGAGACCTTGGAATTCTGGTTTAGCCTGGTAGCGCTTATCACTACATTCCTAGCTTTGTTTATCTAACGGTCTCTGGTTCTCATATCTTGTTACAAGCAAGCTGCTACTTAACTCCTACTAAAATATGGAGAGCTAGCCGACATCCTGCCCATCCCGAAAAAAAAAAAGAACAAATATATATTATAGCAGTCAGGAAGAGGGAAAAGGGGAAGGTCATGGGAAGTGGAAAAGAGAGGGGAAGAGGGGAGACAACAGTTGAAACGCAAACATGAAATGCAGTAGTTAAAGGTGGTGTGTCAAAAGTGGCAATTCAGGATCCAGGAACAGCTGGTGGAGCAGTTGGTTTAATCTCCGAAGAAGAATTCGAAGGAGCTGGTTTCAGTAAACTGGAATGAAAAACAGGGTGAATAAGTTTGTAAGTGTCAGGCAAAGAAAGTTCAAAGGTGACATCATTAATGGCACGTTTGACTGGGAAAGGACCAAGGTATTTGGGAGAGAGTTTTTTTGGTGGGGCCATTGAAGGAAATGTTCTTGGAGGACAGGTAGACAAGATCCCAGGCTGGTACGTAGGATTGGGCTGCCATTTACAGTCAGCAAATCGTTTGTGAGAAGCTTTTGAAGCTTCAAGAGCAGAATGCACAGAGTCCCACGTAGAAGAGATTTTTGTTATCCAAGAGGTGAGTGAGGTAGGTTGTCTTGCAGGGAGGGTAGTGGGAAGTGCAGGAAAGGGTTTTGGGTTGATGCCAAAAACAACTTCAAAGAGAGTTTTGCCAGTTGAGGAGTGTAGAGCAGAGTTGAAAGCAAATTCAGCAAAAGGGAGAAGGAGTGCCCAGTTGTTTTGGTTGGAATTGATGAAGCAGCGTAAGTATTGTTCAAAAGTTTGATTTGTACATTCGCTTTGTTCATCAGTTTGGGGATGATAGGAGCTGCTTAGTTTTTGGGGAATGCTGAGGGATTTAAGGAGTGAAGTCCAGAATTTGGAAGTGAATATAGGTTCTCTGTCAGAAATGATTGTGGAACGTAATCCATGGAGCTTCAAGATGTTATTGATGAAGAGGTCGGCTAGTTTTTCAGTGGTAAGTACTTTTTTCAGTGGAATGAAATGAGATTGTTTGGAGAAATGATCATTGACAACCCAAATGGTGTGGAATCTGTGGGAGCTGGGTAGACCCAAAATGAAGTCCCATGAAATAGTATCCCAAGGTAAGGAGGGAGCAGAGAGAGGTTGGAGAAGTCCATGTGGTTCAGAGGAAGAGGATTTGCAGGTGTTGCAAACAGGGCAGTTTTTTATATAGTCTTGGACTTGTTTTGTGAGACGTGGCCAGTGGAAAAGTTTCCTGATGGAATGTAGAGTTTTCAGGAAGCCAAAGTGGCCAGCAGGTTTGGAATCATGGTATCTCTTCAAAACTTTGATCTGGCAAGGTGGTGGCACGTAGATTTTAGTTCCGATGAAAGCCAAATCTGTAGGCCAGGTGAATGAGTCTTTGTGTGTTTGCAGCCAGGTGTCCGTTTGGTAGGCAGATTTTAGAGAGTGTTGGAAGGTAGAATCAAGAAGTGTTGAAGCTGATTCTCAGGCTCATTGTTATGCTCTGGTAGTGACTTGTAATCCAAAATTGTTTGGGGAGAAGAGAGGTTTCTCCTTGGTAGGAGAAGAGAAGGAAGGCAGTTCGTGGCTGGCCAGTCTCAAGAGTGGGTCTGCCAAAGTGTTAGTTTTTCCAAGTTTGAAAATAATTTTGAACCTAAATCGCTGGAAAAATTCAGCCCAGCGTGCTTGTTTAGGGGTTAGTTTTTTGGCAGTTTTTAAAGTTTCTAGATTGTGGTGGTCAGTCCAGACTTGAAAAGGGAGTTTAGCTCCTTCGAGGAAGTGTCGCCATAAGGTGAGTGCGAAATGGATGGCCATGGCTTCTTTTTCCCAAATTGGCCAGTTACGTTGTCTGGTGGAGAATTTTTTGGAGATGAAGGTGCTTGGTTTAAGGTGGCTGTTTGCATCGTGTTGGAGAAGAACAGCTCCCATGGCGAAGTCTGAGGCATTGGTTTGAATTATGAATTCTTTGGTAGTATCGGGGAATAATAGAAGCGGTTCAGATGTAAATTTTTGTTTGAGGGTATCAAATGCTGTCTGGCAGTTTTCAGTCCAGAGGATGTGGTTGCATCGGTTATTTTTGCTATCAGTTGTTTTTTTCAAGAGGTCGGTAAGACGGAGAGCAATTGTGGCAAACCCGTCTATGAAGTTATGATAGAAGTTTGCAAAGTCAAGCAATTGTTGGAGTTGCTTTTTTGTTTTGAGGGTAGGCCAGTTTAAAATAGTGTCAATTTTGGTGGAGTTCATGTTTAGGGTGTTGTGACAGACACGGTACCCTAAGTAGTCAAAAGTCTGAGTGTGAAATTCGCATTTTGAGAGTTTAATGACAAGTTCATTGTCTATGAGTCTTTGTAACACAGTACGTACGAGTTTGGTGTGTTGTTCAAGAGTTTCTGAGTAGATCAAATGTCATCCACATAAACAACAACACCTTCGTAGAGGAGGTATTGTAATACAGAATTGAGAAACATTTGGAAGGCTGCAGGACCAGCTTGTAATCCAAAAGGGAGAACAGTTCATTGGTAGATTCCAAGGGGGGTTGAGAAAGTAGTCAACCACTCACTTTCAGGGTCCATGTGTATTCTGTGGAAAGCTTCCTTAAGGTCTAATTTGGTAAAGAATTTACCTTTAAGATATCCTTAGTTAAAGGAATCGGATACGCACTGAGCCTCTAGTTCTTGGTTGTTCATACGGTATATCTGGGGTTTGGGAATTTTAGCTCCATCTATCAATCTGAGTTTGCAATTAAAGTCTCTGTGTGGGGGCAGTTAATCAGCTTCATGGTCCTCAAAAGCTTTCTGCAGGTCTCGGTATTCCAATGGGATTTTCTGCAGGTCCTCGGGACTCAAAGCAAGTGCCAAGACAGGGGAATTTGGTACGGGCACTAGATTTACATCATGATTATGCTTGAGTAAGCCTTGGGTCCAGTTAATTTGGGGATTGTGTTTTTTTAGTCAGTCGTACCCAAGAACTACTTGAAACCCGATTTTGGTGGGTACTAGGAAATGTAATTTGCCCTGTAAGTTTCCCACCTGAACAGAGATGGGTTTTGCCCTTTCCCGTACAGGGACCCCTGCCATGGGTGAGCCATCCATTTGAGATAACTTGATGGCCTTTTTTAGGGGTTCAAATTTTACTGCAAGTTCTTTAGCCACAGTGAGGTTCAATAAACTAGCTGAATCAACTAAGGCCCTGTACATTCGTAATTTTACATCACTTCCCTGTAAGATTACTGTAACATATATATGACGAGTTGTGATTGTACTTACATTCGCAGACTGGTTGGGATCCCAATCCTCGCTATCCGAGTTGGACGTGGTCAGTGGGCTGTCCTCATCATCGCAAGTTCCAGCAGCGGTTCTGCTGGCGGGACATTTGATTGGCGGCTTGGGGGTGTCAGCTTTGTGGGAGATAGGTCAGGTGGTAGGGGTGCCCAACTTTTCTTCAGTGGGTTTCTTCAATCCCTGGCATTCGCTGGCGATGTGGCCTTTTTTCCCACATTGGAAACAGGTGCCCTCTTTAAGTCGTTTTTTCTTTTCCTTGCTGCTCAGGAAAGTGGGTTTTCGGGGTGCGAGGGTTCGGTGACCACTTTCTTGTGCTTGTCTTTGTCAGGCAAGCTGGACACTCTCCATGATGCTTTCCACTTCTCTGGCTAGTTTCATCCATCCCAGGAGACTGGCAGGATCCCCTTGGGTCAAGCAGCGATCTAAGATGGTGGGGCTCAATCCATCTTGGAAAAATTGCTTGAGGATGTCATCTCTCCATTCTGAAACCTTAGTAGCTAGCTTTCTGAATTCTCAGGTGTATTCGTCGACAGTTCCTTTTCCTTCATGCAGTTTTCTCAGTTGGTATCTGGCTTGATCTTGAAAGAAAGGATCCTCAAACTTTTCTCTAAGTCGATGCATGAACAGCTGCAGGTTGGCTGTTTCTTCAGTTCGTGAGTTGAACAAGCTGGCAACCCACTCCGCTGCCTCTCCTTTGAGGTGGTGGCTCAGGTATCTGATTCTGGCAGCATCATCAGGGAAACTGTTCCCATAGTAGATAATATAATTAGAGGCTATGTTGAGAAAGTATGTCAGGATGGCTCTATCGCCATCATAAGTGGTTTTCAACTCTCGAAAAGGCCAGGGCCCCACTTGCAGTGCTGGTATCCCGGGAGGTGCAGGTGCCGCAGCCGCCGGAGAAGCTGCTGCTGCAGAAACCTGGGGTGGCAAACGTCCAACTTGAGGCACCAGGAGCCTCCAGTCGTGCAGCTGAGGTCTCAGTTTAGAAATTTCCTCCCGCTGCTTTTCCACTTCTTCTTCTCTGGCTAAAAGTTGTTCCATCAAGCTGGTCTTGGCAATCGATGTGTCCCATCTTGTAGCCCAGTGACGCTGGCGCTAAGCAGTTTCCGGTCTCTCTCCCGAGGCCCAGGTTTGGCCTCCGGTCGGGGTGGATGGAGGTATTGAAGGCCATGTCTTGGGTCTTGCATCAGGAGGCCGGCTGGAGACCGTCTTGTCTCTTTTGGTGATTTCCTCACCTGGAACTTCGACAACTCCGCCAGATGCTCCTCTTTCTTCATGCTCTTCTCCAGTTTTTTGATACATATTGTTAATATTTTTTACAGGAGTTCACTCACTCTGTCAGGAACTGAATTCACACACACAAATATAACAGTGCATAAACACTATTTATTAGGACCGTGATACATAGTACAGGACTTCAGTGGGTGAACTGGAGGCAATTGGCAAAAGTCAAAACATAAAAGGCAAAGAGTTTCCCATCCCGCCCACAAGAGACCTTGGAGTTCTGGTTTAGCCTGGTAGCGCTTATCACTACATTCCTAGCTTTGTTTATCTAACGGTCTCTGGTTCTCATACCTTGTTACAAGCAAGCTGCTACTTAACTCCTACTACATGTTCCATAACTAAAATATGGAGGGCTACCCGACACACTTCATCACACAGAAGTCTAAAGCTCTTCTGCAGGGGTTTCTAATGCCCATTCCCTCTGCATTCAAATTATCAGCAGGTGATCAGTAGGGAAGTATACATAGAAATCCACAAGTCATACATGTAAAATTTACCAGTTTTAGCTCAGGCCCTTACCACACTATGCCTCAATAACACATTGTTCCATTTCAATCCCAGCATTGCCATTTCTGTGATAGTA
Source organism: Cyclura pinguis (assembly GCA_030412105.1). NCBI lineage: Eukaryota > Metazoa > Chordata > Lepidosauria > Squamata > Iguanidae > Cyclura > Cyclura pinguis. The sequence goes on from CM059600.1 coordinate 336,853,677, forward strand.
CTGCAGTATCGCAGTACCACATGCTTTCAACTTCAGCGGATGAGTAGTATTATTGCCATCGATGTTCCTTCCACATTGCAGCATCATTGGTGAGCCTGGTATACAAGCTGTAATCTAATGAGAACCAAAGAGGGCAGTACTAGTACTCCCAGTGAATTGGATACTACACTTCCAGGTATGCAGGCTGAGATCTCCTTAGCTTCCAGTATGCTTTATGTTCACAATTTAACACAACAGAGCATCACATGTTCAAACATCTGCTCTACACATGCCAAAAGGATCCTTTACCAGTTAGATGCTCAGGTTTTGGCTGCACCTTCTGGGTAGGTTAGGGCAAAGGGCTTTGGAAAGCTTCTCATTATATCCGAGGGCATGTTAATCAGATGGAATAGTCACCATCAGTTAGATTGTCCTATTGTGCTAAATGGTCTTTATATGGAGGGCAGCCTTTGCTATAACACTGTCAAACGTCTTTGATGCAAAGACGGTTCTACAAATCTCTCACTTTTGTTCTGCAATATTCTTTCTTGTCATCTGATTCCTGCTTTCTTTCTTCCACACAGCTTCCCATTGACTTGCTGGGTTTGCCTAGGACGTGACATTGGATAGTTATTAAAAGGGAAGCAGCAGCTACCCCATCTAAATGTGCGTTTATAGGGAATATAAGACAGCCATGTGTAATAAGGGTTTTGAAATTGACCATACTGTCGTAAACCTGCTGGAAGAGTTACAGGAGCTGTTTGACAGGTGGATTAGCTCTCTTGGCTTTGGCTCCAGCATCCTCATCTCAGTCAATGGTGCAAATGTACTTTATGCCATAAAAGATAAGGGTTATATGCATATAGAGTACCTGTATTATGGTTGGCACACTCTTTATGGTTGTTTGTCACGGACCTCTTGCCTATTTAAAGTGACATTGAAAATGTGAAAAAAAGAGGTTGCATATAAAATATGAAGCTACTTCAGGCAGTTTGTCAAATGCTATGGAGGTTAAAAAAGAAAAGAATCTTGAGCTCAGCATCAATGAGTCTACAATTTAGCTACTACTGCTCTTAATCCTTTATACAGCAAAAAGTCTTCACTCTGTTTGTTTTATTGTCAGCACAGTGCATGTCTACTGAGACATAGTTCCCACTAAAATCAGTGGGACTCCATCCAGGCAAATGGAATACAGAACTGTAGCTTGCATTCACTCACACAGTAGTTCTGCAAAAGAGATTATAACTGGCCCTTTTTAAAAAATATTAAGAGTACAGAGGCTGCAATTGCTTATATGTTTGTTTAAAATGTGTATCCAACAGAAGCCTTTAATCCAGGAGAGGCTTCAGTCAGTGTGACAGGGAGGGGGCAATTCTTAGCCATTCCATAACTCTACCCTCCTCTTTCAACACTACTGTAATGCTGTTAGGCAATGATTAAATGCAGTGAAAAGAGAGAACAGCCAACAATAACATGTCCATGGCTGATGCTCTCCTAGTTGGAGCTTTGAAAGCAGATGGTTTTCAAGGATGTCACTATTGTCTTTGGATAGATCAGAGTCCAGGGCTAACCACAATCTTGTCTTGTTTGTCTACAGTACTAGAGAGAGAATGTGGTGGTGTAGTGGTTTGAGTGCTGAACTAGGACTCTAGGAGAGTCGAGTTTGAATCCTTCCTCAGCCCAGAAACCCACTGGGTGACCCTGGGCAAATCATACTCTTTCAGCCTTAGAGGAAGGCAGTGGCAAACTTCCCCTGAATAAACTTTGCCAAGAAAATCCTATTATACGATAGCCATAAGTCACAGTTGACTAGAAGGCACACACAGCAGCTATGGTGCTGTGTTCCCTACAACATTCTGAAGAAGAGTTTGTGGCAACATAAAGCATATTTGCCTGTTATTGCTGTTTTTTATCCTCCATGAAAAAATAGTGCCTCAACCACTGGACCTTCCTGCCAAGAAAATTTGGACACAGTAAGGTTCTTTGTAGTTCAGCACTACTTAACTGGGAGCGGGGGTCTTTTGTGCACAGAAAATGTTGCTTTCTGTGGAGGAAATTTGTTTTTGCACACAAAAGATTTTCTTCGCAAAGGAAGGAAGGAAGGAAAGAAGGAAAGTTCCTTCCATAGAAAATTATTCTGTGCAGGCAACTTGCTTTTTTGCCCAGAAAACTCTGTTTTTTTTAAAAAAAAAATTAACAGAAAATCCCTTTTTATGCTCAGGAAAGTTGCTTTTGCATAGAAAAAAAATATTTTCTGTCCAAGAAACTTACTTCCTGTATTTGTTTTCTTGCTTCCTGCAACAGAATGTTAAAAATTATCTATTAAATGCCCTCATAAAGAGGAAGGCCTTCACTACACTCTGCAAGCCAGTAAGGAAGTGAGATCAATTTCCCTCAGAAGGACCTTCTTTGTAGTGATATCTAAAGTTCAGGATTTCCTGCCTGAGAAGATCCATTTGGCCTCCTCTCTGACTGGAAGACCATTACTTACTCACATAAATATTATTCACTGAAACAGGATGAGAAAACATGGTGAAAAGGTACTAAAGAGAAGTGTTAATGGAGGGGGGCACAAGATGCCATAGAAGGGGTGACATATGTCACCCATGGGCCATCAATTTGTATTACATCCAAAAAAAAACCCTAAGAAAAGCAGTTTCTGCAGCTTCTGTTTCTCATCGATAAAGAAACTTTGAAAGGAAAGATTTTGAATGGAAAATTAGCTGGTCTGCCAGATGATCTGCATAATGAGTAAATGATTTACATAACATATAAATGAGGCTGCCTAGATTTCTAAGGACAAGAATGTGACAACCCAATGCCTATGTGATCACTCCTAGTAGTGATCCTATTCAGGCCCTGGATATTCTTTTTCGTTTTGTTTAATAGCTACTCTACCTCACTGGTGGGTGTGGGTGTGGGTATGGGTGTGGATGTGGCCACATAGGTGGAGTGCTGTCTCTCCTGTGCCCCCCCCCTTTTTAGGGCATTGTTTTAAAATTGTTCATTTTTGGGCATTGCTGTTAGAACTGAGATGTTGACTGTGGAAGATTTGAGCTGGATGTTCTTATAACCCACTTAGTGTCATCAAAAAATATATAATAGATGTACCCAGTGAGGTACACTGCTTAAATGAGAACCAAGAGAAATAAATATGCTCCTAAAATATCCTTCTGGAACTAGTGTTATTAAGCAAAATTATGACGATAGGGCAGTAATCACTGCAAATGTTTCAAGCAGCACTTGATCTTTTTAAGGTAAGCTTGTTCTTTTTGTGTGATAGCCCATTAGTGTCCCTTATGCAATGCCACTGGGGAGTACAAAACTGTAAGACCACTAGCTGCATAGCTATCCGGAGAGGAGTGCTACGTATTTCACTGGAAGAATAAAGAGGTAAACCTTGACCTCATTATGGAAGAAAAAGGGCTGCCGCCAGAAATAACACCCTATGTGTAATTCCTTCTCCTTCTGCATAACTTACTGCATGATGTAGCTTCTACTCGTCTGTACCATAGGGTGCCACTAGTTCGGAGACAATGCATAGCATAATACCACATGAAAGTTGGAGACTTCAACAAAGGAATGGCATTTTTCACAACAGTTCCAAGTCTTCTGTAATATCTAATTCTGGCCTATGTAGGCACCTTTGCTGTATATGGAAGGCAGCATTTCAACATGTACCACCACCATATTGTTACTGCCCTGGCTAGCCCGAGCTTTGGGGGATATAAAAAGATATCTTTTGATATCGATAATTCCGCTTCACATACCCATTCCCTTCCACGTGCTTGCGAGGCCCCCGGACAAGCACACATACAGGCTCGGCCGATAATCGGCGTAATATTCCAAAACAATACAGGCAGGCCAGAAATAGCCGACTCACAGCTTTAGGAGACCTCAAGGCAAGTACCTTCATTAGGTATGCACGCAGCTTTCAAAAGATCCTCTGCCCCGCGCTGACAGCTTGATGATCTGACTATACAACCCTCAAGCACTCCGCGTTTGCATACCAGCTATCCTATTGACAATTTGGCTATAACTCAATCATTCAAATTCTGACCTTTCGGAGGCTTTGTCTACAGCTCCAAATCTATTATTTTCCCCAAGTCCGACCTAGCCTGCGGTCACAATTCTCCTTATAAAAACCCCTGACTTTGAGCGCTTCCTTGGATCGCTCTTGGCTTCCATCCCGCCTTGCTGTTGCTTTGTCCAGCAAGCCTTCCCCTCAGCTCCACGTGCTGAGATCCACGCTCCCCAACTTCTCCGCTTCCAACCGGGCTTCAGGACAGGTGAAGTATCACCCAAACCAGCAACTCCTCTAAAAACTCTCCTATCTCACTCCCACGTTTATTTCTTTAGTTATCTTGTGTGAGTGTGCCGCATACACCGTTTTGATTGTGTTTTTAATAAAACCACATTTGTTATTTCAACTTCTGTGTGCTCCTTGACTCGGCCTGACCCCATAGACATAGGGTTCAAGATCCTGCTAAGTTACCCTGCCTCTCGTAACGCTACAGCAGTGCTCAGAGCTAATCTTCCCCACCCATTGTTGAATACATTTTGGTGTCCCTCACAGGACCCCCTGTAAACAGGGTAAGAATACGAATTTGCTGTTTCTTCAGTATTATATTAACTAATAACTACTGAACTCCTGGTCTGTTCGGGTAGTGTCACCATCACCATTTCCTGATTGCCATATTTTTCATCTCATAACACGCAAGGTATATGTCCAACCATTGTGCTATGCTGAGAATATATATTGGATGCACTCTGTACTGCTTATGTGCTGTCAGCCACTATATATAACACAACTTCAACTCATGTGCTTAGAAGGTTATATTTCTGCTTCTGACACCATAGTACCAACTGATGACCCCACCTTCTGGCTGTCTTTTGACTGTCATAAATTCTTCATTGTGTCTGACTGCTTGATTTTCATGTCAAAAAGCTTGTCTCTACAAAGTGACAATAACTGCATGTTTTACTAAACTATCCTTTCCTAATCTTTCTGTCTTGGATGCAACATGGGTGAGGGGTGGTGAGTGAGTGAGTGAGGCTAACACCATCAGGAGACTGGACTCTATCAAGAGTCTGTTAAGAGTTGTTACCTTAAAAGGTGAGGGACCTTGCGGTCCACCAGCGGTGCTAGCATCTCTTTAGGATTTGGGGGATTAGTAGCTCAAATCAGGCCTGTGAGAGTAGGGTATACCTATGTATACCAGAAATGAATGTAGTTAAAAGTTAAACAGAGTATTTTATTATAAATTAATAGACACACACAAGAAATCAAGCGATCTCACAATTCATACAAAGCTATTGAAGGGAACGTTGAGAAAGGTTGGATAGAGAGAGGTTTGGGTCATATTTGGGTAAAAAGGGTGGTATTTACCAGTCCTGAAACAGAAGTTCAATGTGGAGTGGCTCAAACAAGCATCTGAGGGTAGCACGGAGGAATAGGAGTCTGGGGGACCATGTGCAGCCTGACAGCCAACATGCTACAAATTGTAGAGGTTGGAGCTGGGGTTTATGTACTCGATTTTCTACCCTGAATGCGGATGCCTGGACAAAGCAATAATGGCTTTCCCATGAAGCTGACAAAGGAGTCCAGGAGAAGCTGATTTTCTTAACATTAGGTGATGAAACATTGGTGGGAGTCATGACAATCTCTTAATGTGTGGATGGGCAGGAGGTCTGGGAAGGACTTCCTGTAGGGTAGGATCACAGTAGGTCACCAATGGCTTCCCCTGAGCAATTTCATCTTCCATTGTCTTTGTTGCCTGCATTTTTTTTAAATAATAATTTTATTCAGTTTCAACATATAAACAAACTTATATCATTGTTAATATTCTTGACATATTTCTGACAAACGTTCCACTCCTTACTAGATTTCAATTATTACATACATATTTTTACTGTACCACACTAACTAATGATCATATTACGTGATAGTTCCTGCGATAAATTCTCATTACAAAATGTATCGTATAATTCATCTGATTTCATCTTCTTCATACATATTTAGAACTTGTACTGAACATTGTACTCTGATAGTACCCTTCAATAACCAACCACTATATTCCATTCCCTTTGAATTTCGTCATCTGTTTTACCCTTCAATCTCTGAGAGACTATGTCTGCATTTTTATTCTCAATTAAAGTTGCCCACCATTGATCAATTGTAGGATTGCCTGCATTTTTGAAAGGATTATCACATGCCCGCTTGTGCCGGACTTTCCCACCTAATCCTCTCTGAACTTATGGCCTGGCTATGCTGAGGTCATCCTGACCTGGCAACATGCTTACAATCAATGGACTCTCAAAAGATGCTTTTAGCCATAAATATATCTAATTTATGAAAAATAGCACACCCCTCCAAGTGGGGGTGTTGAGTGTGGTAACAAAGTCTAGATTCCTAGTAGCATCACTCAAGTAGGGATGGAAAGAATATTTTAAAATATTTAGTAAATGGTCAAATACCATAATTTTTGAGTGTTTATAAACTCTGGCCATTTCCGCACGAGGGAATTAAAACAGTGCAGTGCGTCCTCTCACGGAGGTTGTCTGCATCTTGGAGCGGACTAGGTCCGGACTACTTACCTCAGATCTGCACCTCAGTCTGCTCCAAAATGCCCCCAACTGGTCCTCCAGCACGCTTTTTCAAGAATGGTAGAAAATTGTTCTTTAATTTTTCGGAGCGTGCCATTGCATACCTGCTCCCTTGTGCAGATTTGCAGGCTCGCACCAATGCAAGCCTGCGATCTGCGGAGGGTGGGCTTTAGGCGTGGCAAGCTTCATGGGTGGTCGGGACCCATGAACAACTGGAAGCCGCCATTTTGGAAGCCGAAGCAGTGCGGATCTAAGACCTCGCACTGCTCCAATTCACCCTGGACGAGATGAGGAGCCCTGTGGAAGGGCTTAAGGGACGGTCCGCGTTGGTCCATGTCCAGAAGATCCGGTAGGTACCGGCATGGAGCGATTCCCTTGCCTCATGTGGAAATGGCCTCGGACAAGAAGAATCCTGGACTGATGAGAATTTTTGCAGCTGAGGACTAATTCTGCTCAAAATCTGCATGTGGTTGTTTGCAGAGGAAACAGCATTTAATGCACAGATAATAATACCTCCAGGCAGAAATTGCTACTTCATGCACAGAAAATACTGTAACTGGGAATTTATTCTGTGCAAAATTTGCATGTGGTTGTTTTGCATAGAAAACATTTTCTGTGCAAGAAATAGCATTTCTTTTTGTGCACGATTGCTCTGCAGAAATATTATATTCTATGCAGAAAATGCTTCCTGTGCAAAACGGCCATGTGCAAATCCTATGCAAAATAAGTCCTGAGGTGTAAGTGGGCTTCAAACACCATGGTTTCCAAAGCCTTTCTCACAGTGGAGAGAGACAGTAAAAGTTACTCATTGCTTCCTTTGAGAAGAAACTTTAGAATGACATGCCTATACTCAATGCAGAATGTTTAAAGCAGAGACACTGGACTAAGATGTATCCTTCTTCTTCTGGAAGTAATGACTGCATCAGCAGAAGAGAACTGATAGTTGAGGACAGTGCATAACCTCTGGAAGGGCAGCTGTTGTGCAGCAGCAGCAGCAGTGAGAGGTAACATCTTTTAAAAATAGTAGCAGTAGCATTTTAGTTAATTTTGCATAGAAGGAAAAAGCAATTCTAAATGTCTTTCATTTTGAAAACCCTGTGGTGAAACAATCTCTGGACAAATCCAAAAAGGGTTTTCACTACCCTGAGAAAAACTCTTAATAGAATGCATACAGCACCACAGTATGGTCAACTGTGACAAGAGAAAGAATGGGGAAATGTGCATGGGAGAGAGGTAGAAGAAAGTTGGAGGAGGAAAGGGGATCAAACAGAATCTTGTGACCAGTTTCCTAACCATGGCTGAGAGACTGGGAACACTGGGTTGGCACCAAAGCAGAGAGATACTGAAAGAGAGAGAGACAGAGAGAGAGAGAGAGAGAGAGAAAGAAAGAAAGAAAGAAAGAAAGAAAGAAAGAAAGAAAGAAAGTCAGTCAAATGTTTTTTCTGAGCAAATGTTTGAGCCAAAATCTATGGTTTACCTTCAAATCCATCACATGGTATAATTTAGGCCAGGTGGTGATCCTTCAAATACTATGGGACTCCAGTTCCTATAATCTGAAGTCAGTATCTACATTGGCAGGTGCTGAAGTTTAGCAACATCTGGAGGGCTACCACTTCCTCACTCTAATTTAAAAATATGATTTCCTAAACCTTATAATATAGAAGCACATGATAGAGCCACCAGAAGAGCCATTGTGAAGACTGAAAGTAGGCAAATAATGTGAAGCAGTGGCTCACCACATTTGTGAGGCTTCAGGATACAAAACCCTTGTGAAAGTGGAAAAAACACCAATAATTCCCCCCCCCAAAGATCCCCCTCAAATGCCCCTCTGGAGCTCCCTCCTCCCATTCCTTTGCCTGTTGCTGCTGAGTTCCCAAGGGGAGGAAAAACGACAAGGTAAAGGGCTTACCAGTACTTTCTCCTCAGAGAAAGAAGAGTGAAGTTCTGGTGTTCTAGATACTTCCATTCACCATCTTGAGAAGGAGGGGTAGAAGCAAAGAGAGCACTTGACCAATCAGCAGCCATTACACAGCAAAATGGGCAGCCATGACAGAGAGGACACACCTCCAGCAGTGAGGAAGGAGTGCTTTGCTCACCCAGAAGGAAAAAATGTCCATTTTAAACACAAGCCTCACAAGCCTAGAGTGAGGAATGCAAGGAAATGGGGGGGGGGGGGAGTGAGGAAAATGGGAGGGGGAGGGTAAGCATATACCTTGCAAATATTCATATTCACAAAGGTCAAACCAGCAAATGTGGAGGCAGGACTGTAAATACTTCCAGAAAAATAGCCAACTGCTCACTTGGTCATTATGACTAAAAATGGTTTTGGGATATTTGAAGTTCCTGTCTAGACGTAAAAGAATAGGCAAATCCTCCATATAGAGAAACCTGAATAGTTATCTAAGAGAATTGAACTGCAAAAAGCAAGTACATTAAAAGAATTATCTCACTAATTGGCTTAGAAACATCTGATTCGCCCTCCCTTTTACATTCCTGTGCCCATGAAAAATATCACCTCCTCATGGCTTTTACTTTTGAACAACAAACTCTTTGGTCGTCCCACTGTGAGTTGGTATCCAGTCTTTTCCTGGACCAATCATCTCACGACCAAAAAGATTCTGACTTCCAGTTCATACCATCAACTCCTTCATATCCAAAAATGTATGACAAAATGTGTTATGTCATAGAACTTTGTCCCATCTCACTTGTTTCCATTGTACTGACTTCAGTTGAGCTTAATTCTGGCTTGACTTTGAAGTTTGATTATATGTGGGACTGGGGGGAATGAACAGTTACGTAATGAAGGCATACAACTCCATGAAACAAAAAACAGAAGGGCCATATGCCACATAGCCTAGAAAAATCTAGAATCAAATTACAGTCTTTGAATTATTTACAACATTTCATCTTGCCAAATCTAAGCAAGCACTCCGCTTGCATTGGCTCGATTTTAATAGCTTTAACTGTTTATTGTAAACCCAAGTGTACAATAGCTCTTTCATAAAACATTTACCTGGGTCTTTTTCACATTAATTAATATTACAAGGATATTATGAATGCTTCCTTATTCTGCATCTAGATGTATGTTTCAAAAGGCTTCTGGCTGCTACACTCAAGAGTAGTTCTAAACAAGACATTTCCTCCTCCCAGGCGATGTATTCCAGTGGTTGTTGAATAAATAAATAGTAGTAAATATAAAGTACTGTTGTTGTTTTTGTATTGCTGTTTCCCACAACATCTTACAATGGAGAAAAGGAAACAAGGAACTGCTTTGCTTTGCACAAGGCCAAGTTTATCCACATTTCACATTGATAATAAAGGACTCATAGTTGTGAACACTTATTCAAAGAGAGAATTGAATTTGCTGGCTATACATAACAAGGTGGTAACCAAGAGATGAGAGCAGGCAGCAAGATGATTTCTCCAACAATTTATCTTTTGAATCTATTGGAAATCTAAATGATTTGCTTTCTTGTATTTACATCTAATTTTATTAAGAAAGAAACAGTAGAGTATATAATGCAAAATTATTGCAACTCAGACATATACAGTACTAAATCCGTCAGATTTGGGGACAAGAGGATGGTGATAAAATATGTTAGCCATATTTCATCCTATTTTCTTCATACTAACTGTGGAATTCTGGGATTTGTAGTTTACTGAGGTCAAAGACCCCTCTGGCTGAGAATTCTAAATGCCCCTCCCTAAACTTCTAATCCCAGAATTCCATTGGATGTTGAAGGTAGAATAATAGCACTATAACAGTGTAATGCAGAAAAGCCCTAAGACTTGTAAGGGCAGTTATGAAGGAACTAGACAAGATCCTGAAGTGTAAATGTATATAACAGAATATCAAATCCAAGGCTATCAGTGCCATATTATTTCAAATGTCTATGTATGAATGTGAAAGTCAAGAAAGTGAGGAAAGCTACTGATACAATGGATTGCCAAAATGACAACTGAATGGGTTTGAGAGTCAATCACGGCTGAACGCTCACCAGAAGCCAAACTGACTAAACCGGGGCTATAGTACTTGGGAAATGTCATGAGTCACTAAGAATGGTTGGTAAAGCAGTAGGACAAAAAGGAAGAATACGTTACAGGTGGATTGAGTCAGTCAAGGAAGCCAAGGCCTTTAGCTCTGAAGAAATGGGCAGAGTTGTTAACAAAAGTGTCTCTTGGAGTCTCTCATTCATAAAGTTATCATAAAATGAAGAAAACTTGATGACATTCAATAATAGCATTTTAAATAAATGAGAAATAAACATATAGAGAAGATGGAGAAAAATTGGGGGCATTCAGAGAGTAGAATACGCCCACAGAGAAGAGAGACAGAGAAATTTCCTTTAAAATTAAAGCAGAGTAACAAAGTCCTTGTTATTTTTTTCCTTTTGCCTCCATAGACTGATCCTTCCTCTTTTCATTTCTATTCTCAGATATTTATGTACGTCACTTGGTTTCTAAATACTTGATTCATGGATAAACATACAAACTGCCATCACTGAAATGTGTTGTTTCTGAGTGGGCGTGAGATAAATCTGAAAGTTCCATCAGTGGATTTAAATCCATGATTTCTCAATTTGGTGACTAAGGGTGAAGGACTCATTCTGTTTCCAGCCCATGTCAATTTCGCATGTGTCCGCTCAGACCACTGAAGCAATGGTATTTACATATATGTTAACTAAGGAATCAACAACTTAATTCAATGGCGCCTCTTCATTGGAAACTAAATGGAATTAGGGCAATGTTTTCAAATGTTGAAGAGGCACACACACAAAGAAACCCACAGTCTTAGCAATGTTTCTGTGCTGCCTGGATGGGAGTTATATGACCTCTTGGGGAAACAAAATAATGGAGTATATTTATAAAAGAAGAATATACAACATGTGTAAAAGAAGAGCCACAGTAATCATTGCCTGTCCACAGAATAGCTCTTACAATTCTAAATATATTATAGCATAGATCCCATGTAGGTAGCTGTGTATCAGGCCTATGAAGCCAACATATAAGACTTCACCACTGGTGTGGACAACATGTCCTCCACTCTGTTAAGTCACAGATTGCCAGGCCAGTGGTGGCTTCCATGTTAGTGAGATGGTGAACCTAGTCCAGACTTTAGGCTAAACTTTAAATCCTAGTCTAAAGTAACCTCAAAATGAGTTCATCACTCTCAATAGCTCTTTTAAAGTTCAGACTTTGATTGAAACGATGTCAATTCTTATGCCTAATTAAAGAGAATTAAAGAGAAGACTGTAGATAAAATTGAGAAAGACTGGAATATGGTGAATCTTATTTGAAGAATGAATGGGATGAATTAATTGGTGACCACAAGTTTAAAGAAATGAAGATAAATTTGAGATATAAAAATTATGGGGCAAAAAGGATGATAATGCTATATACTAGACTACCCATAAATATAAAATAAATATAAGTAATATCAAAACCAATTCTTTATATAAGAAACTCTTCAACATATATGAGATAAGGTCAGTGTTTTAAATATTGAAAAATAGATATGAAGTTCATGGATTGTTTTTATACCAAGACCAGTTAGGAGGAAGTTGATGTATGTGGAATGTAATGAATTGCGAATGAATGAATGTTATGCGTTGACTTTTTTTATTTTTAACAATAAAAAAGTGGAGGAAAAGGTTCAGACTGAGACTTGGAGCACTCTACAGACATGGAAGCCAAATCTCAGACTGAAGATACGTACATATATAAATACACATGCTCTCATAGTTTGTCATTATTGTTTATGCTTCTTGAGTGCCTTTTTCTTAGAAAGACTCAAGGTAAACTGGGACAGTTCTCTTCAGGTTATCAGGGGGACTGGCAAACTGTTTTTCTAAATAACATGCCAGGGACAAGTACCATATTTATGTCCATTGGGTAAAACAATTTCTTTCTTTCCTGGAAACTTTCCATGTTCTGTCAGCCAATGGCTTGTGGGCTGAAATCAGTGCAGAGACCACCACTTTGAGTAGCTCTGTCTTAGAATACAACCTGTTCTACCTTCTTCATACTAGTTCTCACTGCTGTTTAATATTCCTTTCCCTCTTTGAGCTTGATAAATGTGCATTTGTGCGTAGGTGATTTTTTTTCCACCTCTCTAGTCACTCTAGCAAGCGAGACCTCCCGTTGAGGTAATGGAAAGAATCCACAGCTTATCTCTGAGCAGCAAAGCACCAAACAAAACAACCTAATGAGTGCCATTGTTCTGAAGACTCTCCGGGTACCCCCAATCCTATTCAGATATGATTGTTTATAAAACATGTGATAAAAAATAATAATGCTTTCAATCAAAATGGAATGTCACAGTGTTACTTGCTTTTACAATAGCTGGGATGCATGAGATTTTCATCCCTTGATATTTTTTTAAATTACTTGTCAAGACTTTTCCAACAAGCCAAATATGTTTTATATTAACAGATGTGAGTAATGCTGAGAAAGGACAACATCACAAATGGAGGTTGGTCAAACACCGTCATGTGTAACTCCCTCTATTTTCACTGTTTAGGCTGCAATGGTAGGAGCGCCACTGAAGTGGTGTTGAAATGGCACTACCCATATTCAAGAAGGAGGTATCAGGTGTCTAGACAAAATCCAAGTAATTGCACAAGTACAAAAAAAAATAGAAGAAAAACCTAAAGACTTGAGGACCCCCTAAAAGGCCCAATAATCATACTTGGTGGTCATGAAATGCTCTCTGGTGGGGCCAGAACAGAAAGCTAGGCAGGAGGGAAAGAGAATGGAGTATGCAGAAAGACAGCATGGTGATAAAAGAGTACCTCATACTACAAAATCTTTGTTCCTGGTCCATTTCTTCTCAGTAAATTTCATTTAATCTTTGCTCTTGCTGAATTGGTGTGGCAAAGTCCTGAAAGCAAGGATAAGAGAAGGTACTTTGAAGACAAGATAAATCCAAGTTTCTGTTGGTGAGTGTTTTGATCCACAATGGCTTCTTAAAAATGTGAAGAAAATCATCATTTGATGATGTGCTGTGAATGTGAATGTGTGTACATGTATTTTTCTGGGTTCTGTGGGGCCAAATATAATGAGTATTGCAAACACAATCACAATTTAAGTCCAAAGAAATTATTTTTACAGTAATACAACAAATTTTAGACTAATCCACTGTCCCATGTATCCAATGAGGTATTCTACTGCATGACTTGACTGTAGGATTCTTCTACCTATACTGTTCAGCAGTATTGCAACCTTGGGTGGAAATATTAAGCCCTGAACAAAAGATACAAAATAAGTACAAATGCATAACAGAAATTCCACTTGAAGGACCTTATCCTTTTGTTACCTCCTAAATTTTTGCTGTGTGCCTAAAAGTCATTTCTGGCTCGTGGTGTTCCTAAGGCAAACTGATCACGGGGTTTTCTTGGCAAAACTTGTTCAGAAGGAATTTGCCTTTGTTTTCCTCTGAGGCTGAGAGAATGAGATTTGCCCCAGGTCACTCAATGGTTTTCCATGGCCAAATGGATTCAAACCCTGGTCTCCAGGCTCGTAGTCCAGGGGTCAAGCCACTATACCACACAGACCATCCTAAATACTTAATTGAAAATCCTGTTTAATTGAAAATTCAAGGTCATCCTTCTTCCTGCATTTGCAGCTCTTCTTCCTTCCAGCTCTCCCTCTCTTACTGAGCTGAACTAGTAAGCATAGCCCCCACTTCAGGGTTTCCCCACTCACTGGGCCAAACTAGTTATTCATTGGGATTGTATAAAAGCAGAGGCACATAGCTCTGTAAAACAGTGGCATCACACTCTGTTACAGTGGCATCACACATTTGCCATAAATTATTGGATATGAAGCAGTTGATGGTGTGACTTGGAAGCTGGAATCTTTGGGGCCATGAGATTATTGGTCCAGGAAAAGAATGGATACCAATTCACAGTGGGATGACTAAAGAGCTTGGCGTTCAAAGGTAAAAGCCATGAGGAGGTAATATTTTTCATGGGCACAGGAATGTAAAAGGGAGGGCAAATCAGATATTTCTAAACCAATTAGTGAGATAATTCTTTTAATGTACTTGCTTTTTGCAGTTCCTCTCTCTTAGATAACTATTCAGCTTTCTTTGTACGGAGGATTTGCCTATTCTTTTAAGTCTAGACAGGAACTTCAAATATCCCAAAGCCATCTTTAGTCATAATGACCAAGTGAGCAGTTGGCTATTTTTCTGGAAGTATATACAGCCCTTCCACATTTGCTGGTTTGATCTTTGTGAATTTGAGTATTTGCAAGGCACATACTTACCTTCCCCCTCCCATTTTCCTCCCCCCATTCCCTTGCATTCCTCTCTCCAGGCTTGTGAGGCTTGTGTTTAAAAGAGACATTTTTTTCCCCTTTGGGTGAGCAAAGCCCCTGCCCTGCTGGAAGCATGTCCTCTCTGCCATGTGGCTGCACATTCTGCTGTGCAGTGGCTGCCGATCGGTCAGGTGCTCTCTTTGCTCCTACCCCTCCCCTCCAGGAGGAATCTCCTTTCTTAAGATGGCAACCGGAAGTATCTAGAATGCCAGAACTGAGTGCTGTGCTGTTCTCTATCCGACGCGAAAATACCAGTAAGCCCTTTGCCCTTTCTTTTTTCTTACTCTCCAGAAGCACTGGGGCCAGAATCAAGGGAATAGGAGGGGGATCACAAGGGGGAGTTATTGGTGATTTTTTCCACAGGATTCTGCGTCCTGAACCCTCATGAATGCGGAGGGGCCACTGTAATGAACCATGTATACCTTGCCAAAGAGAGTCCTCTGGCATAAGAAATAAACCAGGTTCAGCATTTACTACTATAGCAGCAGAACTGAGGTCCACATTAAAAAGGAGAGAGTTAGAAAATGGTAGTGCTAAATATACATGAAGGCTACCCTATGTAGCAACAAGATAGCAAGTGAAATCATATTAAGGGACTAATCATTCATGTGAAGTGTACTTGAGAACTCCCATTTCAGCAAAGAGTGGCAAGTCTTATCCATGTGACATGAATGGTATTTGTTTGGAATTAATTTGTTTTGAGTAATTGTTTAGCGTGACCATGTGCTACTCCCTTAATTTCTCTTGCCATGGTATATGCATCTAACTGCCATCTGAGAATCTGAAGCATTGTTTGTTTCAATCCTTTTTTGCAATATCAGCCACAATTGTTTCCTAAAAAGAAAAAAAATACAAAGGTCAATAGTACTCTGTTTGTAGTAAACAACTTATAGTTATCCATTTGCATAAGGGTTTTGGTTTTTTTAACAGTCTTTAAGAAATATGATTTTTAAAAGCACGATTGCCTTGAAAGCTTAATATTTTGTTTTCTTAATTGCAAAAATCATTTCATTTCATAGTTTGCATTTTTTTTAAAAAAATCTAGTCTTGCCTTTTTCTCTCTTTCCACAAATACCCACATACCCACATCAAAATAAATGCAATACTAGGATTAGCTTGCATTTGCCCTCTTTTTCATAAGAACACCACTATTTGCAGGGCTGTCAGAGGACCGTCCTCCATTTTTCACCGCCTCCTTTGACACTGCCTACAACAGTCCTAAGCAGTCGACTGAGCAGCTGGTCCGGAACCCTCTTGGTCTTACCACAAAAGAAGAGATGTAATATATTTCAATTGAAATTCTATATATTTGCATCTATGCATTTGAATTATCATGTGTTAGTTTTGTGCAAATCTTTAATTTCTTTCATGGACACAGAAAACAATTATGGTTATGAAAAAAACCCTTTTCTGAATTACTTGCTTATTAGCATCTTAACATTTCCTCTCTAAACCATTGATTGTTGGTTTTTTAAAAGACATATCAGTATCTAGTGGAGTAAGGAAGTGCTATGCAACTGAGGAACAAAGCAATGGCTGATGTGGCCATTTATTATGGAGAAAGAAAGTACTGCAGAAGTGTGTAATTTCTTTCAGTAAGAAGAATTAGGCCAGCTAAGTATTCTAAATACTTAAACAATAATAATAATAATTTCCTGACAATCCTGCCTTTTTTTTCTTCTTGTAATTTAGGTTTCATTATCATGGCTGTTTGTCCTTCTGAACTTCCTCTTGAGTCCTGCATGATTAGGGCCTGACAGCTGGTTGTTCCTTTTTGTTTACTTCCTTGAAGCCAGCACTGAAATTGGATTTTACAACGTGTTCCTTGGTGGACATTTGTACTTGTGAATTGAGTTGTACATGTAGGTTACCTACTGGTTGTTCTTCACAGAAAGGAGACTGCTGTCAGGATAAGAATAACTATAGCACCATTCCACCATCTTAAGTCCAGAAGCTCCCTTGCAGTATTGATGGTTACAACTTGGAAAAGTCGCTTTTATGGATTACAATTCCTAGAAACACCAACCCAGCAACTTTTTTTTTTTTAATTTAGGCATTTATACCTGGCTGAAAAGGCTCACAGAGTGGTTTGCTGTTCTTGTTAACCACTATCAAATCACCTTTGACTTATGGAGACTCAACAAATGAAAGAATGAAACGTCTCCAAGTCATCCTGTTATCAACAGCCCTGCTCAGGTCTTGCAGACTCAGATCCCTGGTTTCCTTGAGTCTTTCCATCTGTAGTGTGGTCTTCCTCTTTTCTTGCCACTTTCTACCTTGCCAAGTATTATTGTCCTTTCTAGTGAGACATGTCTTTTCATGACATGTTCATGGAAACCCACTGTGTGACCTTGGAGGCATCCCACACTTTCAACCCCCAGAAAACTCTGCGATAGGGTCACATTAGGGTTGCCATAAGTTGGAAATGACTTAAAGGCACACAACAACAATTTAGGAGGGGACAAAAGCGTAAGTTCCTTACAGCAAAAATTTTTACATGGGCAGGGAACTTTCAGAGAAGTGAGTTAAGCTAAGCAATACCAGGAGGAAGATCTTGAAAAATTATCTGGAACTATGAGTGTGTATAAGAAAGACAAGACTTGGGCCCTTTTCACACCTTACCTTGATAGCACGACAAACTAGAGCGCTCACGATATTGCCAATATCGCAAGAGGCCCAGTAGAGAGCCCCTTGCAGTCTGCACATGGTAGGGCATTCACGAGAGAGCGTCAGTCCCCGCCCAGTGCCTTGTCTGAATGTCGGCATCCTGGGCCACGCCCAGGTCCCGCCCTGTCCCCACTCCACCACCCCGATTGGTCGGTGGTTTTTCTTTTTTTCTTTTTATTGTTTCGTAGACTATCGTGCTAACGTTAGCACGATAGATCCTGCCAACAGGCTGTTTCGTACTATGTTGGTAACGTGCTAACGTGCTAACGATAGCGCCAGGTTTTTTTTTAAAAAAAAATACAGTCAGCCGGATCCCGGGGGCTGCTGTCGTCTCGAGTGTGAGTGGTGATGCAGCCCCGGGGTGGCCTCTCATGGCGACGTGTCATGCAGTGTTCCCTGCTGCGATGGGGGCAGTGGCTGGCCCGCTGCTGGGCAGAGCATCCCCTGGGAGTTGCTGCGTGAGGGACAGGCAGCAGGGACTGCCCACACCCCGCCCACTCCCACGTCCTTCCTGGAAGCACACCGAACGACGGGTCCACAAGCCCTCTGGTCGCACGACCGATGCGTGAAAGGGAGGTTATTTTCTCCTTTCAGGCAAAAATAAGAAAACGCGCTATCAGCACTATCCGTGGCCGTGATAGCACCTAGTTTGCCAGAATGTGATGTGGTACGGCGGCTCGTGAAGGAGGGAGGGATCGTGCCTAATACGCTTTAAAAACGCCATGCAAAAAGGGCCATGGTGTTGATCTGTGTCAGTAGGATGGGTGGGTAGACCAAGAGCAAAATACTAGATTTTCAATCACTTAAGAACAGTAACTCAACTATATATTAAACCAGATGTTTAAATGTGCTTTCAGTTTCTGTTTGAAGGTGAAGTAGACTGTCTACGGGGTATTTTGAGGCCTAAATTCAAATTAGTCCCAAGTAGAATTGTTGCTGTGCACTTTCAAGTCATTTCTGACTTATGGTGACCCTAAGGAGAACCTATCACAGGATATCTGGGGCTGACAGTGTCTGATGTGTCCAAGGTCACCCAGTAGGTTTTCATAGCCTAGCAGGGAATTGATCCCTGCACTGAAGCTATAGCCCAATGATCAAACCAGTACACCGTGCTGGTTCTCCCCAGCTAGAGTAGACCCAGTAAATCAAAGGGAACTTGGTAAGGCAACATTTATGTTAAGCTTCACTGTTTTTATACTCCTATTCCAGATGGCACTAATAGTTTATTTAGGCCACCACCAAGGAAACCTTCACTCTCTTTGCAATTTCCTTTCCCCTTCCTCTTTCTTCCTTTTTCACATACATCTCCTCTTCCTCACATTGCAATCCCTTTCCTTGTACCAGTATTTTCCCCATTGCTATTTTGTGTTTTCATGCCCTATAATTCTCTTCATCCAGATAGCTTTAGAAAGCCAACTCATTTCAAGAAAGGGAAACACCATCCCCAACGCCATCTTCCCAAAAGAGTTTTTAAATTTGGTGCTGATGCTAGTTTCATCTGGAAAAGGGGAAATCAATTATTCTTTCCTCCCTCAGCAGTTCATTTTCTTTGTCATTGTCTCCCCAGTGCAGGAGTGGGTGAAATGTTCCTAAGCTGATGTTCCTAAATTGCAGATCTCATGATTCCTCACCATAGACTCTGCTCTGTTAGGGCTGGTGGAAGCTTCATCTCAACTGTCTTAAAAATAGTACAAAAGCTATACCTTAGGAGCATTAGTCAGTAGAAGCAATGCAATTCTGAATACAGAGTCTGTTAAATTTTTGTCAGTTTCATTTGTGAAGCCCATCTGTTGACCCAAGAGCAAGAACAAACCTAGAGATCTTGCATTATTATAAATTAAATCAAATGTCAGATGGAAATTTTTCATAGTTTACATGAGAGTCTGCTACATGTGATTGGCTAATATGTTATGTGCTACAGCACTTTATAATTGATTGTGTAGATGAGTATTTATGAAGTCCACAGTTTTGGTAGGATAGTTCATTTCATTTTCAATGTTTATCAAGACAAAATGAAGAAAGCAAAGTGAAGCAAACCAAAGCAAATAACCAGGAAATGAAACAAAGTAACAAAACAAAGATGAAATGAATTAAAAGCAACTCGGCTGTTACAAATCAAGAAGTCCTCTAAGGGACTAAATATGAACAGGAGTTTTTATTGATCTTTCATGTTTGCTAGATTTATTCGTGAACTCCAAAAGTCCCACTAAGTTTCAAGCCAAACATCAAGGAGCTACATGTTGACAAGGAGAATAGCATATGTATGGACAAGAGAAGAGATAATGACTCACTTCATCATCTAAGGTTCCACGTGCTGCAAAGCCTCCAGCTGACTGTGGCAGTTGCCAGATCCAATGCCATCTACAGTTAATTATGGAGAGACCCACTGAAACCCAACATGTTCTACTTTTCTAACTTTATAGCTTGTTTACTTACTCCTCTGCTGGCATCATCAGGGACCCTGTTAGTCTTGGAACAAGGGGTCCGTGTAGTCTCAGGTAACAATTGGATCCTCTGAATCATGCTTCAGATTGCATGTAGTCCAAGATGATAGTCACTGATCCTCATATGTATATAACCCAGCTTTCGCTATATTGTTCATCCTTGATTTTTGCTTTTTTGGCAAAGAATCACAGAGCAAAGAAACCCAGGAACTGCCTTATATATATACAGAATCAAAGCAGGCAATAAGAGGAAGGTTTATTTCTTACAATTAATTCACCCATTTTGCACTCCATGTTGGATTTGCTCAAAGATACAAGCTTCAATAATTAGACTTGTGAAATAAACCTGTTTTTACATTTCACTGATGAATCACAAAGCAAAGCATGGTAAATGCAAGATTCATAAGTGAGGGAAGACGCATTCTACAATAAGTAGATGTATTTCATCACTTAAGGGGAACACCTCTGAAAAAAATGTAATAAAACATATTGCGTAGTTTGACCTAAGATCCCTGTTTTGTAATCTAACGACTGCGCTATATGTGTAGCCTTGGACATTTCTCATCCAAGGTGATGGGACATAGGTAGAAAGGAGGAACCACAGTATTTGGATATTTCATGCATACAGAGTATGAGTAGCAAGTCCAAGGAAATAAGGCTGGGAAGACAATCTCCATGCTCTCCTTTTATCCAGCTAAAATATTTATATTGCCTCTATCCAATATGAAAAAAAGAATCAGTTTGGGGGATCAAAAATGGGCTTTGTATAGGCTTTGATTAAAACTCTTCCTCAACTGCATATGTGGTGTGTATGTGCATGTGTGTTTAATCCAGCCCAAGATTATTTGTTTGAAACTGGTGAACAGAAGGAAAAGACAAGCTCAGAGGAATAAATTTTATGCCAAACATCAATCAATTCTAGCATCAGGAGCCTATTTATTATACTGTGGGGGTTCTGGACAGTTGCACACCACACTGAGAGGACCAATCCATGACATTATCTATTGAACAATTGAAGTTTTTTGCAAATAATTAAAGTTCTGTTTGAAAATGACGGTTTTTCCCCCCCTCAAAGCCTCCCCCATCCATCCTCACATCATTGATATTGGAGTGTGTAAATAATGGCTAGTTAGCACAGAGAGCCTGCAGGCAACTTTCCATTGAACTTAACACTGTGCCTATCTGTTCTCACTACCTGCTTGGCTGCCCATCTGGACACATATGTGTTTTGTTTTCATACATACTTTACACAGTCTGCAGCAACTTGGGTGAAGCTCACCCAAATTATAGCTCAGAGCTGAAAAAACAGAGGAAGTTTTCCCTCTGATCCAACAGTTTTAATTGTCTTCTGCTGTTGATACTGGCTTTAGGATTAAATGAGCGCAATCTCTTAATTGGGGTGGACAACAAGGGGGCTGCTGGTCTAAAGGCTAATTTTCAGCCAATGGGAGGCAAAATGGGCAACCAAAAATTGCTTAAATAAAGCAAAAAAAGTCTGCTTTTATTTTTGTTTTGCTTTAGTGGTTAACAGTGATTGGGTGTTTCTGTACCTTTTCTAAAGTGTGAACTGCTCCTCCTTTCACCTTTGTTTGTTTCAGGAAAAGGCTGGTAGGATGTAACTGGAGGAGTCAGGGGCCACAAACACTTGACGGGCTTACTTTGTCACACCTGTCCTTAATGGAAGTGATAAATGCTTAGACAAGCCTGTGGAATTCCCTTCCATTGGAGGCCCACCAGAGCCCAGCCTTGAGCATCTTTGAGAGAAGAAGGAGCAACAGTTAAGTATTATCATCTTTGTTAGGGAAAAACCATTAAGACCAGTTATACAGAACCCAAATCCCTTTGTGGCATAAATACCACTACATATACAGTTGCCCCTTCTTAGAGGCTGTGCAAATTTGGCATCCTATTCAAGGTTCTGGAAGTCCAGTGATATCAGGGTGCAAGAGTGATACCACTGTGCAAAGCTGAGGAGTGCTGCCCAAGATGTTTCACAAATGCAGTCCTTAGTGGGGTTTGGGGAGATGGATTGACTATTCTGTGTGCCATCTATTGCTCAGTTGCTTGTACAATAGTACAATCTGTTGGAAAATTCCAGCATTCTCCTTCCCCCCAGCCCCCGTCTTGTTCTATGGCAAGTGGGGCATTGAGTTTCTTTTTTCTTTGCATGTCAAAGCCTTCTGCCTTCTCACCTAAAACCTCGCTCTTGCACTTTGTGTTATTTAAATGCATGGCTATGGTATCCAGGTGACCAGACCATGTGACCCAGGATAGAACCTGGGGTCATTGGCCTTATTTAAAATACCACACTTCTCAGACCTTTCTCTTTTGTTCTCTTTGCCATTTTTGCTTCTACTTCTTTCCTTCTGACCATGCTTCACCTCTCCAACAGGAAGATGGTGAGTTAACAATGAAGCTACTATCTTACCTAATCTTTTTGTTAGCTAGTTATGATTTAGGCTGTCCAATGCATATGTAATTGTAAAATTCATTAGTAAACTTTTACAAGTTTATAACCTGGAACTGCCTGTTGTGTTTTGCTTTCTAAGTCAGTCTTTGTTCAGGGAAACGACACAGAGATTGAGACATGCTTATTCTGCTACTCTGCTAAAAGAAGGCTGATTCCTAACAGTTTTAGCTTTCATAGAATTTCCCCCAAAAGGGCTAACACCCTGAGAAACTCTAACTCCAGACACAATCCAGTAATACAGTGCAGATATGCTTCCATAATTTTATGCTATACCACTGAATAGGATCTCAACCTTGAGGTGCAATACGGCAGTTTTGAAACAGATGTCTTGATTCATTGGAGGCATCAAGCATTTTTGCAATAAGATTCTTATGATAATTTTATTCCTGCTCCCAAATAAGTGAACATGTTTGTGGATAAGTGAACATGCTATGGATTAGCTGACCAGCTTCTTGTTGAGCAGTTGAATGCTCACATTTGATTGAATAGATTCTCTGAAATCACTGCACATTTTAGTAATGGTTGTTTTTTGTTGCTATGCAGTCTTCAAAGGGACAATTGTGTTAAGAGACTAGAATGAAAACAAAATATCTTGTGGCACTTTAAAAACTAGCATATTTATTGTAGCAAATGCTTTCACAGATTAGAGTCCACTTCATCAGATGGATGGACTCTAATCCAAAAAAAAAAAAAAAAAATGCTGAAATAACAGCACAAATCCATTCAGAAGTCCTATTCTCCTTCTACTTAGTTTTATTCCCAGATAGGTTTGTATAGGACTCCAGTCTAATGCTGCAATCCTAGAAATACTTATTTGTTTGAAAGTCTCATTACGCTCAATAGAACTTACTTCTCACCTAGGCATGTACCTGAATTGCACTCTAAATATATTAGCCTGTAAAGTGCCACAAGATTTTAAAATTGCTTTATAGTGAAACAAATATTGAATTGTACACTGTCCAAGTTATATATGACATTGAATCTATAATTTTCTTGTTGTTGTATTGTATTATTGTATTTCAGTATAACAATATTCTTGTTATGTATTTCAACAAACTTTTTATTCAAAACTAACAATATGCATACATGAAATGAAAGAACCAGGTTAGGTAAGCCTTGCATAACTAAACAAAAAGACTTGGAACATAGTAAGAGATCACTTCAAGGCTTCTCCTAAAATGTATCTAGAGATGACTTTTTCTTTCACTAGTCTCCACTTTTCTTATGGTTTCTATTTTGGTGACTAAAGTTA
Source organism: Cyclura pinguis (assembly GCA_030412105.1). Lineage (NCBI taxonomy): Eukaryota > Metazoa > Chordata > Lepidosauria > Squamata > Iguanidae > Cyclura > Cyclura pinguis. Next base: position 336,877,414 of record CM059600.1, read on the forward strand.
GATCTTTAGTTTTTTTAACGGCTGGCAAGAGCCAGTGAAGCAGGCTTACCTGGTTTCCCTTTTTCTCTCTGTTATGGCCAGTAAGGTATTTGGGAAGGACCTGCAGTTTACCTTGCCTTTTGTAGACAGGCTTATACAACTAAAGTAGTACTGAATAAAGAAGCTCAAGCTCAAGCTTTATTGCACTGTTTACAACAGACAAGCTGCTTCGATGAAAATAAATGAAGCTAGACAGAAGATAAGGAGGAAAAGGAAGTCTGAGTGGTCATAAACAGGAGATTCTTTGTCAGAGGCTTTATTAACTGAAGTATACTGACATTCAGGCTTTTTTATAGCTACAAGCATAAATGCTGGTTCACAGTTTTTATCAGTGTTACAACTGGAATCAAACATCATTCTTCTCTGAATTCTCACCTACTGCTTACTCTGTCCTTCCTTCAGGCACTCCAACCACAACACCAATCAGTTCCAAACTAAATCTAAGTCAAACATAACAGAACTGTCAAACATCTACTTTTATTGCTCCTTTGCAACATTCCAAGGGGTATGATTGGTTGATTTCACAGTTCGAGCAAGCCTCTGGGCTCTGCTGTCTGTCACATCAACTTAACTCTGTTCTCAATCCTGTGTTAACTTCATATATATACCAGATTCATGACCACAAACCCAAACCATCCACATTGTTTCAGCTAACCAGCTTCAGCTTGCAGATACTAACACTCCTATTCCTCCAGTCAGCTTCAGCTTTCTCTCTCCCAACTTATATAATAACAATGGAACTTACTTATTAGTGATATCTGCCACCTACTGACTGAAGATGGTATATCAGGCTTCAAATCAAATATATACATTTAAGTTAAAATTAAATAATCAAAAACCAAATAACCCAACAGTGTACATCTGTAGCTTTCCCTGAGTATGCCTGCCAAGATGCAAGTATTTATGTCTTGGAGTCGAGATTCTGCAACACAGACAGACAAGGACATGTACAGCCTCTATTATTGATTGTTGTCATAGCTATTGATTTGCATTAATAGTTACAGGCTGTCTTTTGACTATAATGGGCTTACTCTTCCACAGGTGCCAACCCTCCCTCCCTGCAGCCCTTCCTCAAACAGCCCCAAAAGCTATTGCAGAGGGCTAGAAAACCCTCCAGGACTTGTCTTTGGCAGCTGTAAATGGCTGTAGAAAGAAAGAGAAGGGGCTAAAAATCCTGATGCAGCCATGAGCATCATACTGGATTGAGACAATACACATTTAGCGAAAGTTCATTAGAAAAAGAAACAATTCAAGACTGTAGATTACTGTGAGATGGGCCTGGCAAAGTTTCCCAGGCAGGTATTTCCTGAGAATAAGTTGCAATCACTTAAAAAAAAAAGCCTAGATTTATAGTAGACCAAAAGATAATCTAGACAATTCTACAGTGATGTAGCTAGTAATTTATGTATTTAAATTGTTGTTGTTGTTGTTGTTAATCTCACATGGATTTCTTTTTGTTTTCATTCAGTGGAATTATTATGAATTTGGATCCTGGGGTGGGGGGCTTCAAATCTTTATCCCTTTCCCATAGTTCAAATATGAATTTTATTTCCCCAGGGTGATCCATTTGCTTTAATCACTTCGGGGAAATCCTGACTACAGGCCAATAGGCCAGTCTTGACAGGTGATATTGTAAGGGGCAAGTGATTAATACCCTCTTATGCCCCACATCACCCCAGGTCCTAATTTATACCATGTCTCCTGCGCTTACTCTGTAGTGGGCAATATTAGTGGGTTCACAGTCAGGAAATGAAGGAAAAAGTGAAACCAGAAGTGTCCAAAAATCCAAATAATGGGTATTTCTTTGATAGTAAATGGAACTATAACATCAGTGAGTTTCAAGTGTGTTCCATGGAACTCCAGGGTTCATTGCAAGTTATCAAGAATTAATGAGTGTGAAGATCTATTGTGGTGAATAAAGATCCCTGAAAGAAAACTTGAACGCTATTAGCAATCTTTCAAGAATGCACGGCTGCAATCCAGGAAGTGTTGGATGTGTCCTGAGGAACAATCTAAATTCACTTAGGCCAAATGTGGAAGCCATGGACGTTGACTGTGTTCCTTAGAACACAGTGTGTAATGTGTAAGCATTCCTCATAAGAACATCACCCACATGAAAAGTGATTCCCCAGAGGCAGAAATTTTGGGAGAAAAAAAAATCACCCAGATTTCCACTCAGCTTTACAAACTGCCCTTCATTCCAGTCTCCATCTTCAAATTCTCTAAGGTCTTGTTCATTGAAGAATCAAACTTCCTCCTTGTCGTTCTTTTGCTATTCATTTTGACATTGCTGATCAGCCAAGCGCACATAAGGGAACAGAAGCAAACACGAAATTTGGTAGACTTTCCTCACATCCAAGAAAAACTGTCTCATTGTTCATAATACTTTATTGAGACAAATTGTTACTGAGAGGCTTGGCTTGTGGTACAAGTTTCGCTTTTCATCAGAGAGTTGTCTGCATTCTCTTTAGCTGACTTTATGTCACATTTTCTTATTATTACACTTCCTTGGCTTTAAGTCATGTAGCTGGAAAGTGGAAATTGGCCCTTTCCTTAGCAAAAAAACAAATGTTGATGTTGCTTCCTAATTTCTGTAACAGCACCTAGATATTATGATGAGTGCCTTGGAAATACATGTGATAATAATTGTAATCAAGCATGTGTTTCTAGGCAAGCACTGCAGGAATATTTTATGAATTCAAAAAATAAACATATGTTTTCAGAGATCTTCTAATATTCAATTTTTATTGAGTTATTCAAAATGTTAGCCAGTCCTGAGTATGTCTTTACTTAATTAAAAGGCAAAGCTATCTTAAAGCCACTGAAAGAAGTGATCAGGAGTTTGGGGGCTGAATTTCATTGCAGTGCTAATGATACTCTGAATTGTTCCTCAACTCAAAATCCTGTCAAAATCCTGAATTGCTACCTGGGTGAAGTTGGGGACTGGATATGGGTTAAGAAACTGCAGCTCAGTCCTAAAAACACAGTGATCCTGTTAGACATGGTCATGTGGTTTTGAAACCTGTACTAGATTGGCTTGCACTTTTTTGTACAATCATCTGCATAGCTTAGGGAATTTCTTGTATCTCTTCCATTTCTGAATGGTCAAGTGATATTGGTGTCCAGGGATGCCTTTGTCCACGGAAAGGCAGCTCTGATTATAGTGACTCATACTTTAATCCCATTGCATTTAGATCACTATATTTAAGATTCCCATTCAAATGTGTTTAGAAATTACAGCTGTTTCAAAGTGCATTGGCTATATTGCTATCTGGCCACTAAATCTTGGATTTACTAAAGTTCTGAATGATTTCCAGAGGCAGGCCCACATAAAGTGCATTACAATAAGAAAAAGGTGTGACCAAGGCATGTGTTGCCATGGTCAGATCAGGAATCCCCAGGTACGGGTGCACTGGTTTAACTCTGCAGATGCACCTTGAACATTGCTAAAACCTGGGAATCCAGGCTCATATCTGAGTCCAGGAACACACCCAAGCTGTGAACTTGAGTTTTCAGAGAAAGCATATCCCCACCCAGCATTAGTTGAAGATTTCTTCCCTGCTATGCCTTTCAATTGCTTGAGAATTAAGTCTCTCTTGTCTGGATTAAGCTACAGTTTGTTCACCTGCATCCATTACTGACATTACAAACTGGTCAGACGCCAAAATGACTTCCTTGGAGTTAGGTGGAAAGGAGAGATAAAAATGGCTCTGTACCCAAAACTCCAGACAATCTCTCAACAACAACAACAGATCTGTATCAACACAGCATCCATGTCAGAGTACCTCTGAACAACTGTTGTCTGCAAAGTGTCATGCAAATTCTTCACAACAGACTATTGAATGATCTGCATTCTGTTCCTGTGTACCAGAGGGTAATGGGGCTTTTGACCACTTGAAACAGCTCCACTGGACAAACTCCACTGGATACTTTCACAGCAGACCACTGCATGTCTACCTGCCTGTCTCAGATCTTTTCTGCTGCTGCCAAAAAGTCCTCTGCTGGGCAGAGCTAGGAGAGATAAACCACCACCTCCCCTGGTTTCATCCATTCATGTCTCCCTGCTATGAATGAGATGGGTGTGTTCACTCAGGTGCAAGTCCTGCATTGTGTTTCCATTCACCTACATGACATTCAACAGCAGCATTTTTGATTCAGGGGGCCTGTCACAGGAGAATGTAATGATGAACTGGGGAACAATTTGGTGGTCACCAAGACCCTGTGGTTTCCCCCTTCTCTCATGATACAACTATCTCCCCACTCTGTATCTCCTCCTGTCTGTTACACTGTGTTCAAGGGAGTATCTTCTTTGTTGTTGTCCTTTTATAATTCTGATTTCCCTGAAAAACCTTGTGCCTGAACTTGCCATGGAGGATGTCAGATTGGCACATGTGTTGTGATGTCATAAGGTTTATTATGTAATCTCTGGCTCTTTGGAATCATACAGCATGGAAAGAGACAAATGTAGCAGCTAGGATGGCATGGCTCCAAAATGGTACTGCAGCAGCCAGGGACTATATAGGGGCACAGTTACCAGCTTCAAAGAATGGAACTCTCCTCTCTGCTTCTTTTGTATCTTGCATCCTTTTTCTCAGAAACTACACTGAGTAACAATGAACCATTCTGATTTTACACCAGCTGAGAAGCTGGCTCCATAATTTCCAACAGGTATGGGACATTTACAGCTAGTAATTAAGTCCTGAAAAGATGGGTTTTTCTGCATAATGGAAAACACTAACAGCTTCTTAACTGTGGCAAAGTGGAAAAAAATATTCTGTTCTGGTGAGTGCTGTAGAAGAGCATAAAAGAGGGATGCTGTAGTTCTTCGTCATTGTGGCTGCTGTATTGGCAGGGAGGGCTCTGAATGAGCAGAACTATCTGGAGTGCTGAGCTAAGAAGTATAACTTTGCCAGCAAATTTTTGGGTGGGGGTACATTCTGAGAGGGGCTCCCTGGATGGACTGTTGGGGAGATAAGCAGCTATTTTGTTTCCTATTGTGCTGCACTATTGATTTTATAAGTCATCAATGTATATTGCATGCCTGCACCATTACCAGGCCCAAGCAGGAGGTGTGCACAGTGATCTGACTGCATAAGCCAGTTGTCCCATGCTGTGCCCTATGGGAAGCCACTGATTCTTACACTTGGAGCGGGGACAATGCAACTTAATCAGACTGACAGGAAGCAGGCAGCAATTACAGTGTGCAGCTACATCTGCTGGGTTCCACTTCACTGAAGGAAGAGTTATCTCAATTTTAATGTACATCCCTTTTTTCATGTTTCATTTAACCTCTGCTGTATTATTAAACACATCAAAATATAATGACAGTCATTAAAAAGAGGGCATCTTTTTTGCATGGTTTGAACTCTACCCTCCAGATCTTGCAGCGTTAAGAGGATTTGTTTTAACTTTCTCTTTGGTGCTGTTGCTTTGTACACAGCAAGAGAGGAAAAGGTATGCAGGCTATATATAGACAGGCACTGGAGGATGAATGAAGATGAACATACCAGAATAATAAGACAAAGTCTGCCATGCTCCTAGACATATGGACCAAAAGAAACAACAGTAAAATAAGTGTGTGATCTAGTGAAAAATCAACAGTCAAATGGATAAAAAAAAAATTGTATCCATGTCAGACTGGATTTGAGGTATTGTCTGTTTCTTCTAGTGAGCTTACACTCCCTTCCGTTATCTGTGAGCATGTCCTGCTTATGCCCTTTGGTCCCTTCCAACTCAGCTATTGATGAATAGAAACTGCTTGCTTGAGTAGAAGAATAGAGAAAAATAAGTCGGGCAGCTGTGCTTCTTATCTTATCAAGAGCTTAGGTATGCGGCTTGGCAATACATGGAATATAGGGAGTTTGGGAGTCAATGGGACCAAGGGAGAATACTCCCTGGTACAGGGATACTTCATTTTGAAACTGTAATACATCATTTCGAAACTTAAACTTTTGTAACCTGTACTTTTTCATATATGGTAATCATTTCCTGTACTTGTTTTGTAGAAAGTATAAAAGTATGCTGAAACCTAACACGGGGTTCTCAGTCTTTTTGGAAGTTGATTGCACTGAGATCCCTGCACAGTAAAATAAACTCTTGTTTTCTGATCTGCTGGTCTCGATTCTCTGGTTCACCACAACATTTTCTGGTGCATTGGCCGGGAAATCGAGGGGCTTTTGCCCACTTTGGCGGACGCCAGGGCGTCGGGACTGTCGCCCCCTTCCTGATACAACCCGGGGCGCCCTCGACTTTTTTGTCGGAAGGATTGGTTCGGAGTGGGGCGACGGCTCTGGCGGCGGCGCTCCAGCCAAGGAACCCGAGGTCAGAGCAGAAAACAGGATCCTCCCATGACTGTTGGTGAGTGACCTCCCCGCAAACTTGGGGGGAAGAGGGGCCTGATCAACCCCTTTCAGCTTTGCCCTAGTACCCCACTGTTGTTGTGGGTGGAGCCGCAGAGCTTTTGGGTGTGGTATTGAAGGTGGGAGGTTGTGTGTTGGTGTGAATGTGTGAAAGGACGGTTGTGTGACACCGCAGTTTCCAAGTCATACCATTGAGTTTCCGGGTGCTTGGGTCGGCGTGGTTGAGTGCTGTCTCTCCCCCTTTGTGTCAATCCATGGGACCCCCTACCCACGGGTCACATCCCCTTTTCCTTGTGTGTGTTGTCTGCTTTGGGAGGAAATGGGAGGGGGGCAGAGCTGACAAACCCCTTTAGGCTGTATGTCGAAAAATTTTAAGAAAGGATTTAGTGGGGATTATGGAAATCCCCGAATGACGCCTGAACGGTTGAGAACCTTATGTGAAGTAGAATGGCCATCCTTTAAGGTGAGGTGGCCCCCGGAGGGGAGCCTGGAACCCTCACGAATCAGGGCAGTGTATTCAGTGGTGGTCGGCGAGCCTGGCCACCCCCATCAATATCCATACATAGATTCATGGGACACAGTGGTCACTCAAAACCCCTCTTGGTTGTGAAAATGTCAGGAGCAAATTAGTAGGACTATGGTAGTGATGCAGGATCGAACCAGACGGAAGTTTGGAAAAAGACAAATATTGGCGGAATCGGTTCCAGAGGAATGTAGCGCTCCTCCTCCCCCATATGTGCCGCCGCCGCCAGCTCCGCTGCTGCCGCAGCCAGCTCAGCAGCCAGCTCCGCTGCCGCAGCAGCCAGCTCAGCAGCCATCAGCCATACCCCCACAGCAGCCAGTTTTGCTGCCACAAGCCCAACCGTTACAACTGGACCTCCCGGAGCAGGAGGGAGCCATGGCCGGGGGATTGACAGGACCTAGCCCAGTTGCCCAGGAGATGGTGGAATCTCCCAGAGCCTATGATCTTAGAACAGGGCCGAAAGAGAAAGCCAAGGTTAAAAAAGTCCAAGCATCAGAAGGAGATGGATGAATCTGATGATACAGACGAGGAAAGTGAGGACGTGGTCGCACCATTGCGACAAGTAACTCAGCTGGTGGCAGCCTCCAATGAAGAAGGAGGATACCGGCGAGTACAGAGTTACCAGTACACCCCTTTTACCTCATCGGATTTATTGAACTGGAAGACCCACTATGGGTCATATACCAAAAAGCCCCAAGAGATGGTAGAGCGGTGTACCAGCATTATGGCTACTCATCTCCCCACCTGGCAGGATTGCCAACAGTTGTTGTTGACTTTATTTACTACCGAAGAGAGGAGGTGAATATTGGAGGAAGTGGAGAAGGTAGCAGTGGCAAGAGTGGGCCCAGAAGAGCAAGATGTAAATGCCTGGGTGCGGGAGTGAGTCCCCACTGTGGATCCACAGTGGGATCCTAATGATAACCAACAAAGGGACAGATTAGCAGAATATCGGGCAATACTGTTGACTGGAATGAGGAGAGGCGTGAAGAAGTCTATCAATATGGCCAAAGTACAGGAAGTGACACAAGGACCTACTGAGGCCCCAGGGGAATATTTAGAAAGGTTGTTGAAAGCCTACCGGCAGTACACCCCCATAGATCCGGACGCTGCCGAGAACCTCTGAATGGTGACTGCGGCGTTTGTGACAGGAAGCTACCCTGATATTCGGAAGAAGTTACAAAAACAAGAAGGGTTTGAAGGAATGAATCTCAGTCAATTGGTGAGCATTGCCCAGAAGGTGTACATAAATAGGAAGCAGGAAGAAAAGAGGGAGCGAGATAGGAGAATGCACAAGAAAGCGGAATTGTTGGCCACGGCACTAACGGCAAAGGAAGGATATCGGAAAGGTGGAAGAGGAAGGGGAAGAAGTGGAATTCCATTGGGACACAATGAATGTGCCCTCTGCCGACAGGTGGGGCATTGGAAAAATGAATGCCCTAGACGGAGGGGATTAGCAAACAGAGGGAGAGGAATGGACCAAGGAAGAGGAAGAGGGGCAAATAGAGGAAGAGGAAGAGGAAGAGGAAGAGTGGCGAATGGAAGATATGAGCCAGAGGTGGATGAAGGATTCGAGGACTTGATTGGGCTGGCTGAAATGGAACATTATGATTAGGACAGATCGGGCCTCCTTGCTCTCGGCCCCGGGTAGCCTATGGTCACAGCACAAATTGGGGGCCGAGCCATCCCAATGATGGTGGATACGGGCGCTGCCTGTTCCATATTAAATTCAGCAGTAGCTCCAAAAACTGAAAATGCCATAAGAATTGTGGGAGCCACCGGAAGAACAGAGAAACACCCACTTTTGGAGAAAAGAATTGTGGATTTAGGGAGACACCAAGTTACTCACCAGTTTTTATATTTACCAAACTGCCCTGTACCTCTATTGGGTCGAGATCTGTTGGCTAAATTGAGAGCCCAGATTTCCATGGAAGAGGATGGGGTGATGGAAGTAAATTTTAGAGGACCAAAAAGCATCTCAGTAACCTATCCAATGGAAGAAGAATGGCGAATGTATCAGATTATGGTTTGTCAGGAATAACCCACTACTTTTGGACCCCCAGGAGTATGGGCTGAAGATAATCCACCTGGGCTAGCCCGATTTGTGGCCCCCATAATAGTGGAATTGAAGCCGAATGCCATTCCCATTCGTGTAAAGCAGTATGACTTGCCCAGGGAAGCGCTGGAAGGGATTCAGAAACATCTGGATCAGTTGAAGAAATACAACATAATTGGGGAATACCACTCTCCATGGAACACCCCGTTACTCCCTGTGTTGAAGCCTGGAACGAAAGAATATCGCCCAGTTCAAGATTTAAGGATGGTGAATGAGGCTACAGTGACCCTACACCCAGTGGTGCGAAACCCTTATGTTCTAATGGGATTAGTTCCATCTACAGCTACTCACTTTACAGTGTTGGATCTTAAGGATGCTTTCTTCTGTATTCGGGTGGCCCCACAAAGCCAAGAAATATTTGCCTTCCAGATGGAAGATGTTGTTATGGGCCAGAAAACTCAGTATGCTTGGACTCGCTTGCCACAGGGTTGGAAGAACTCGCCCACAATTTTTGGGACATCCCTAAGTCAAGACTTGAGAAGATTCAGATCTGAGCCTGAGAGACGAGTTTTGCTGCAATACGTAGATGATCTGCTGTTGGCAGCCAACAGTGAGGAAGAGTGTAAAGAGGCTACAGTGGAGTTGCTCCAGCTTTTGTGGGAAGCAGGCTACAAAGTATCTAGGAAGAAGGCCCAGCTGTGCCAGACAGAGGTGCAATAGCTGGGATTCCAAGTGACTCAGGGAAAGCGAGCGCTGGGTCGAGAAAGGAAGGAGGCTGTGTGTGCCCTACCTGAGCCCCGGAATCGGAAGATGGTGCAAGAATTCTTAGGTGCAGCTGGGTTTTGTAGAATTTGGATTCCTAATTTTGCAGTAATGAGTAAACCCTTATATGAAGCTACCAAAGGTCCGGAGAATTCTGAATTTACGTGGGGAACAGAACAAAAGAAGGCCTGGGAGCAGATAAAGAAGGCATTGATGGAAGCTCCAGCGCTGGGCCTGCCTGATGTGACAAAGACATTCACTCTATATGTTGATGAAAAAGGAGGAATAGCAGTAGGAGTATTGACGCAGATGTTGGGATCTTGGCATCGCCCTGTGGCATACCTCTCTAAACAGTTAGATCCTGTTGCCAGAGGATGGCCTGGGTGCTTAAGGGCAATAGCGGCAACCGCCTTGTTGGTAAAAGAAGCAGACAAATTAACCCTAGGCCAGAATCTGACAGTGAAAGTCCCACACTCTGTATTGGCTCTGATGGAGTACAAAGGCAATTATTGGTTCACAAATAGCCAAATGTCCAAGTATCAAGGAATGTTATATGAGAATCCTAGAGTAAAGTTGGAAACATGCACTACTTTGAATCCCGCAACGTTGCTCCCTGTAGAATCTGAGGTCACACATCATGATTGTCTTCAAACCATGGATGAAGTGTACTCAAGCAGACCAGACTTAGGGGACACCCCGTGGCCCCATCCTGATGTTACTTACTATACAGATGGAAGCAGCTTTGTACGAGAAGGAAAGCGAAAGGCCAGATATGCAGTGGTCACAGCGGATAAGATAATAGAGGCCAGAGCGTTACCCGTTGGTACTTCAGCTCAGAAGGCGGAACTTATCGCCCTTATTAGAGATTTGGAATTAGCTGAGGGACTCGCCGTGAATATATACACAGATTCAAAGTCTGCTTTTACTACCCTACATGCGCATGGGGCACTGTACAAAGAAAAAGGATTAATCAACTCTTCAGGACAAGAGATCAAGTACGGAAGAGAAATAGAGCACCTATTAGAAGCTGTATGGGCTCCTCGTAAGGTCGCTGTAATCCACTGTAGAAGACACCAGAAAGGATACGATCCAGTGGTTCGTGGGAACCGAAAGGCAGCTGCAGCTGCAAAGGAGGCTGCAGAGAGGGAACTGGAAAATGAGATGGAAGATTTGCCCCAAAAGTTGGTAACACCACTTTTCCAAGTGTCATTGAGTGACCAGACCCCTAGGTACACCCAACAAGAAAATGAGAGAGCTGAAAAAGACCTGAGGGCTAAATTGGACAAAGACGGCTGGTGGGTCTTGTCAGACGGAAGGAGGTACATACCTCAATCTATGGGATGGTCAGTTGTGCAGAAGGCGCACGAAGCTACACACTTGGGAAAAATGGCGTTAGCTCAGCTATTGGAGAAAGATGTGTTCATAGACAGAATGGGCCAGTACACCACGCTAGCATCGTCGCGGTGTCAAACTTGTGCTCGGAATAACCCGCGCCAAGAACCAAGATTGGAGGGGGGAGTACAGCATCAAGGATCTACTCCTTTCGAATCTCTAGTGGTGGATTTTACAGAAATGCCACGGACGGGACAGTATCGGTACATGCTGGTAATGGTATGTACTCACACTGGATGCGTTGAAGCATATCCTACCAGAACTGAGAAGGCAAAAGAGGTAGTACGAGCCTTGCTTCGGGACATCATACCGAGGTATGGACTGCCCCTCCACACTGGATCTGACAACGGCCCAGCTTTTGTGCATGGTGTAATCAAGAATCTTGCAGAGACCCTAGGAATCACCTGGAAGCTACATTGTGCATATAGACCCCAAAGTTCTGGGAAAGTGGAGAGAATGAATAGAACATTGAAGACTCAGCTTGTGAAGTTGTGCCAGGAAACAAAACTCAAGTGGTCAGATGCGCTCCCTATAGCACTTCTGAGGATAAGATGCACCCCCCATCGGACAACTGGGCTAACTCCATTCGAAATGCTATACGGAAGACCCCCGGCCATCCTAAAAGGACTAAGAGGGGATGTTCGGGAGTTGGGAAGTCTGGCCCTCCAAGAAGAGGTGCAGGCACTAGGGAAGGCTCTAGAGAAGGTTAAAGCCCACGCTTTAGAGGTTAGACAAGTTCCGTTCCTCACGAAAGCACATCCCCTTCAACTTGGGGATGAGGTGTGGGTTAAAGATTGGAAAGGAGAGCCCCTATCACCAGGGTGGAGGGGGCCATACCAGGTGTTGTTAGTTACCCCCACAGCAGTAAAGGTAGCGGGATTAAAACCCTGGATACACTATACTAGGGTGAAATGAGCATTTACTGATTGGCTGTGATCTCATCACAAGAAAACCCCCTGAGATTGAAATTGTCCCGACGGAGAGAGGGGAGAAAAGATTCGGACTAGACTCTGCTGTGGTCATACCAGGGAATTGACCATTCTATGCACAGTCAGATCCGCAACAGGTGAATGAAAGATCTAGGCTAGACCCTACTGCTGCCACATGTCTGGAGGCTGGTAGCTCTACGTACGGTCAGACCTAGCAACTGCAGAGGAAGGAAGACCGGGACTAGGCCTTGCTATAGTCACTCCGGAGGCTGACTATTCTACGCACGGCCAGATCCCCTACAGAGGATGATGATGAGCAATGAGTGTTAGTGAACTAGTAATAATAGTAGTGTGTGTACTCTTTGGAATTTTAGCTCTGGTGTATTTCTTGTATATGTATAGAAGGTACTGATGTGGGATAAGTAGGTTTGGACCTCTGTTTGACTCCGAAGATGAAGTGGATAATGGTGATAGGAGTGTGGGGCATGATGTGTGGAATAATTAAGGCCAATTAGTTTAAGCAACACGCGGCACATATGTTCCAACAACATGGACCCAATGTCACTCTGATTTATGAACATCCGCAGACAGTGGCAGATTTTGGTTTTATGCCCTCCCTCATTAATGAACCGGGGGTGGCTGTAGGAGCCCTGCAGTCAGCATTAAAGGGAAATCCCAATATGTTTGCCAAAGTTGATGGTAGCCTAAACAAAACTCTGTTTAGGCAGCTAAAATTTTATACCTATTCCCCCGGAATGTGTTTTTGTTGTTACCATAGTGGAAACTGGAATTCTAAGTGGAAAGGATATATACAGCATTCTTCATTTTATGCTAAATTGGGAAATTATTCGGCCTGTAGTAATAGATTTTATTTGTATGGCTCATATAACAAATCCTATCAACCCCAGACAGATTTAAATGACACCAGTTTTGGAGATTTGTATCCAGAATATCCTATGTTTACTCCTAATTATATAGAATCTGGCAGTATATGTTCCGGACTGATGGCTCGGGATCCAAATTTGTGGTTTTATTTTAATGGATGGGCCACCAATTATCACCCAGGGACTTATCAGTGTATGGGAATTGGGTATATGACGATACCTGTTCAAGTTTCTTTCCAGGAAGACCAAAATGGGCTGTTAGAAGAAGAAGGAACCTGGTGGGACCACTGGGTAGTCAATGTGAAGATTTGGTCATTGTAGGAGGGAAGTTGGCTAAGACTGAGGCCAGTAGAGTAGGAGGTGGACTAATAATGGGGGTCCTTTGGGATCCTATCCAGGAATCATAGCTCAAGAAAATCGTAAAAGTATACTAGGATTGACTTGTAGATTGGAGAAAACTATAAATGCAACTGGGAGGTTGATACGAGCCCTTCAACAAGAAATTGAAGAGCTCAATCAGTTACTGTTACAACATCGGATGGCCTTGGATAACCTACTAGCCAGAAAAGGAGGGTTTTGTTCTATAGTCAAGGGAGGATGCAAAGTCACCTTCCATGATTTGAATAAGACTATAGAAGATGAGATATTACATTTACAAGGGCTAATACAAAACAATGACAGTGGCATTGGTGATCCTTGGGATTGGTTGACTTCATGGTTACCCAATTTTGGCTGGCTGAAAACTTTGTTTTTAGGTATCATAGTTTTGATTGTAGGAGGGTTTCTAATGATGATATGTATTTCCTGTGCTATAAAATGTATGTGGGCTTCTCTCTCTGAAGTTATGGAGGGAAAGGCAGCTCATTTTGCTGTTACGGCTCAAAAGCAGGCTTAAGCAAATTATGCTCAAATTGCAATAGAAATAGAATTTGGCAGAAAAGGGGGGAATGATGAAGGGGTTAAATAGAAACTGCTTGCTTGAGTAGAAAAATAGAGATAAATAAGTCGGGCAGCTGCGCTTCTTATCTTATCAAGAGCTTAGGTATGCGGCTTGGCAATACATGGAATATAGGGAGTTTGGGAGTCAATGGGACCAAGGGAGAATACTCCCTGGTACAGGGATACTTCATTTTGAAACTGTAATACATCATGTCGAAACTTAAACTTTTGTAACCTGTACTTTTTCATATATGGTAATCATTTCCTGTACTTGTTTTGTAGAAAGTATAAAAGTATGCTGAAACCTAACACAGGGTTCTCAGTCTTTTTGGAAGTTGATTGCACTGAGATCCCTGCGCAGTAAAATAAACTCTTGTTTTCTGATCTGCTGGTCTCGATTCTCTGGCTCACCACACACTATCAAAACACAAATCAATAAAAAAAATAGGTCCCTTTTATCAGTGACAGAGAATGCGTTAAGAACCATCATGGTGTAGTGGTTTGAGCTTTGTACTATGACCGTGCAGACAAGGCCATGGGTGACCTTTGGCATTTCACACACTCTCAGCCCCCAAAAATAAACTGTGATAGGTCTGCCTTAGGGTCGCAATAAGTCAGAAACAACTTGAAAGCATACAAAAGCAACAAGGGAAAGTGTTACTCTCCACATGTTGTTCAATCTTCAACTCCCACCAGTCTCAGCCAGCATTGTCAGGGATTAGAGATTATGGCAGTTAGTGCCTGTAACAATTCTCCTTGTAACTGTGTCTTCTCCGTCCAATCTTACAGTGATATATCTATGGCTGAGAAGGATATCATACATATCTATTGGACAATTGGCGCACTTGTAGCTATTTCAGGATTTTACTAGTTACAGTTGGATCCCAGCACTTCGTAATTGTCCTGATATCCCTACATTTGATTTCAAGCAGGAATTTCAAATTCCAAAATGTCAGTAACAAATTTTGCACGTGTACCCACACAGAGGCTTTTTCAAAGTAAATAACCCACCATTTCCACTGCTACGGCAAATATAGAATTTCTCTTTGTGTGTAATAAAGATGCAAGTGTAAACATATACACACATACACACAATTTACCTTTTTGATGGGGGAATTTTTTTAAAAAAAAATCAAAATGGTATGTTTTTTCAGTTAAGCCATTTCCACACTATATAGTTATAGTGCTATTATTCCACTTTCAGCATCCTGTGGAATTCTGGGGTTTGTAGTTTACTGAGGCCAAAGAGCTCTCTGGCTGAGAAGTCTAAATGCCCCTCCCTAAACTGCAACCCCCTGGATTCCAAAGTATGTTGAAAGTAGAATAATAGCACTATAACAGCATAGTGCGGAAATGGCCTTAGAAAAAGACTGGAAAGGGAGTAGAATCCTCTTTTTATCCTTCACCTGGCTTGCAAAATTAATGAAATCAACTTTAGGATAAACAAAGGATTCTAATCTTTTGAATTCACCATCCATAAACCTGAACTTCAAAATCCACAAAAGTGAATTCTGTAAGTATTGCTAGATTTTTAAATGCAACAGTAACATGCAAGGCCTTTCACCTGTACTTTTAATGATTCTAAAAGAGGTGATTTCAGCAGGTGTTGCTTCTTACCTGTTGTTAACAAGCATTATTCACTGAAACTATTTCTTCTACACAACCATTATATGTATAGGAGCCACTCCAGTTTTCACCCTGGCAACCCTAATTCACAACCCATCTGTGAGTGCATGCATTCAAACATGAGGAGCAACCACAAGTCTTCTCCTTCAGGTAGGCTTACCCAAAAACAGTGATATGGCCTCTAGGCCTCATATTGTGCTGCCACCAGGTAAGCCTGCTTTATACTCTCTAACTGTTCCATTTCAGCAGCAACAGTCCATCCCACTTTTTAAGCTGCTTGACCCAGTTTCAATCTCCTTCTCCCACCATCCCCCCCTTTTTTTTTACCTTAGGTGCTGCAAATTGAGTTCAAAGTGCAAAGGTAGTTAGCATTCAGTTAACAGGAATAAGGAGGAGAGGTGGAGGTAGAATGTTCCCCTTACAGGTAGACTCAGGCAAAAGCAAATTACTGCAGTCTCTCCTAGCTTGGGTGTTCCTCCTCATTAATAACTTTTGCCGTCTTGACCACACTCTGCTGTTAATTGGTCTCACATGTCCCAGTTTTCATATGTGAAATGTTGGAAGGCATGCTGCTGGTGGGTGGGGTGATGGTGGCGCAGGCACCTGTATTGGTACTGCTGCCTGAGCCAAAGTGACAGCAGGCATATGGGGGAGTCCAGGCAAGATGTTAGCTCTAGTGGACCCTCATAGGTTTCATGGGTCCTGGCAAAAGCCCAGAACTGCTATCTTTAAATATCCAAAGAATCTTGTTACCCCAAAATGTAGGTGACTTGGGTGTCCACCCATGATCCCAGTACCTCCGTGCAAAGATGGAGAATATTAGCTCAAATGTGGAGGCCTGTGAGAGGGGGTAACCTAGAGAGAACTTTCCACCAATGTTTACAGGGTCTTCACAGGAAAAAAACAGTCAGAGATTCAAAAGTAAGTTCAAATGTGTTTTCTTGAGGGAATTGATTGGACACACACAAGATCCAAACAGTCATGTACTCGTAGAAAGCTAACTGAAGGAAAAAGGGAGGAAAGGTTTTGGATAGCAAGATTGTCATAAGTAATATTCACCAGTCTCAGAGAGCAGCGAAGAAGCAGCTATGTGGCTTAGACTCACATCTAAAGACAGTACATGATTGGGAATCGGAGTGGCAGCATGACTACCAGCAAGTGATGTACTGAGTCTAACATGCTAAAACGGGGGGGGGGGGGGGTATACACATTTTTTCTCTGGAGGACAAGGCTGTGAATGGCTCTACTCTACACTTAGGCAGCAAAAAAATGAAATGCCCAGATACAGGACCAGTGACATCTGGTTTGACCATCATACATGTGAATGGGATCTAGGAGTAGACTACAAGCTGAACACGAGTCAACAGTGCAATGTAGCAGCTAGAAAAGCCAATGTGATTGTAGGCTGTATCAACAGGCGTACAGTGTTTAGATCAAGGGAAGTAATAGTACCATCTATTCTGCTTTGGTCAGATCTCACCTGGAATACTAGACCCAATTCTGGGCACCACAATTCAAGAAGGATATTGACAAGTTGGAACATGTCCAGAAGGGGTGAGCAAAATGATAGAAGGCCTGGAAGCCATGCCCTATGAGGAGCAGCTTAGGGAGCTGGGTATGTTTAGCCTGGAGAAGAGAAGGTTAAGAGGTGAGCTGACAGTCATGTTTAAATATTTGAAGGAATGTCATATGGAAGATGGAGCAAACTTCTTTTCTGCTGCTTTGGAGATGAGGACACAGAGCAATGGCTTCAAACTACTTCAAACTTTTCCTGTAAAGATATTCCACCAAAATATTAGGATGAACTTCCTGACAGGAAATGCTGTTTGACTATAGAATACACTGCTTTGGAGTGTAGTCCTTCTTTGGATGATTTTAAACGAGCTGGATGACTATCTGTTGGGGGAGCTTTGATTGTGTATTCCTGCATGGCAGGCAGTTGGACTGGATGGTCCTTGTGGTCTTTTCCAACGCTATTATTCTATGACTCTAACCAGAAGCATAGCCCATTTCTGTTCCTTCTACATGAATTACATGTTGGAAATATTTTTTAGTTTGACTACTCCAGGGATCAGGAGCATCTTAGTGATATTGTGTGGAGAAATCAGTCTGTGATGTCCACCAAGCTACTTTCTGCTACAAAATTGCGGAGCTAGTCCCCTCCCCTTCCTCTTAGTTTGCAGAGGTAAACTACATTGGGATTGAACACAATGAAGATGTGTCCTTGAATGGCTTCATAGTCTTAAAATGCTTGTGTGCATTTACCGCTAATTTTGCTAAGAGACAGAGATACAATCTTCATGGAATCCAAGATGCCACACCTATAGTGTATGGAAAGTCCAGAGTTAGTCATATAAGGATCAAGTTGTATGTAACAGAGAGGCCATTTCTGCACTACACTGTTATAGTGCTATTATTCCACTTTCAACGTCCTATGGAGTCTTGGGGTTTGTAGTTCAGGGAGGGGCATTTAGAATTCTCAGCCAGAGAGCTCTTTGGCCTCAGTGAACTACAAACCCCAGAATTCCACATGATGTTGAAAGTGGAATAATAGCACTGTAACAGTGTAGGGCGGAAAGGCCCAGAGTGTTTTTTTCTCCCATAGGCCCTAGCTTATTTAATTCATTATGTAAAAAACATTTGTTCTGGATTTAATTTTTTGAAAAAGAAATGAAGTTTCAAGCCACCATAGATATAAAGTTCAAAAAATAAACATTTGTTTAATGTAAATAAAAATGTGAAATCAGTGCAACCTTGTGTCTGAAATCAAACAGTCCAGCCTTGAAAGCAAAGGAGATGTCTGACAAAAGGGGGCTATCAACATGAAAATATTGTTTAATCTACCAAGCATATCTCAGGCAAATGCAGCAAAGTGAGTTGTTATTTGCCAAATAAATACTCAGGTTCAAAGGACTGTTCTAAATCAAGTGCTGCATGTTAATTGAGATAAATCTGGAACACTTTCTATCAAGCTTCTGTAATGATCTTCGTTAAATCCTGAATACTGGGATAAACTGGTTATGAAAAGGAAACAGCATCAGATCATTTGGAGGTGTGCTATTTAAGAAATTGTCTGCCAACTAACACAAAAAGGTGGCCTCAGGCCCAAAATGGCAAGATGCAACATCAAAAAGAGAGGAACAGTAGAAGTAGCAGAATAAAAGCAGGAATAGGCGATCAAACTGAAGAGGGAATAGGCTTGTTTATAAGATCAGAGAAGATAAAATTTCACAGAGGAGCAACTTATAACCATTCAGTCTTACATACGTGAACATAATCAAATGGTAAATCCAAGGGTGCCATGAAGTTAGAGGAGGAGGAAGCTTGAGATGGCTAGCACCACTGTTGAACATTACTCTCACAGAAAACAAGGAAGATGCCCAGACACGATTATTTAGCTATTAAATCTGTTCAGTGAATAAATACGTCTTTCATAACACATAGTGCCTCCAATTTTAACTTCTTTAATAAACTAGTTTTAAGAACTCACCTCTTTTCTCTCCTCTCCCCTTGAACTTCTGCTTTGATGCTTTTGTCTTATTTTGAAGTCAACAGCTATTTCCTGTAGAATAGAATAGGCTATTGTTCGTTTGTTCAAAACTCTGGTTATAGTCATAGGAACAAAGGATGAACAACAAACACACAGAGTAAAGTCAAGGGAAATACAAAGTGATCATAAAAAATTAACCACGTCCACTATGAAGATCTTTTTCTGGACATTTGTAGCTGTCAGTGCAAAGTAGGCCCAGCTGTTCCATTCCATTTGTCTTGCTACTGGATAGCTGAAGTTCAGTTTCCTGCAGATTTGAGGCCAAGCTACATGCCATGCTATTCTGGCTCTTTTTTTCCCAAAGTGTGCTTAAGCTGACCACTTTTATTTGGAAGGAGTGCTAGCCATCTGGGCTCCCAATACAAAACTTGTCCCCAATCCAGAACAAGGTCCCATGTTGTTTGTTTGTTTTAAAAAACCCGAATATTGTCCTTTACCCCAGCAGTTATTTGCCCTTGAAGGTGCTGATTGCAGTAACAAATGAATGATAGCAGGGTTCACAGGCGGATGAGACATTCCAGGTAAAGAAAGTTAGCCAGGGCTTTGCAGTGGTTCTCTCTGGCATCACAGTTGATATTTTGCAAGAAGAAGGACCTTTTGCCACCACAAACAGCCATTTTAAAGGCTCAAGAAAGAGGAGACTTGCCACTGGTGAATATTGTCTTTATGCCCAAAACAGGAGGGAAAAAATCTTCGGTTTAAAGCTAAAATTTATACTTGGAGTTGGACCCTCCAAAGTAATGAAATTCTGGCCACAGTTCACACCTCCCTTCATGCTAACTCAGAACATGGGCATGTTTGATGGATCCTTCTTGTACCTTCATTTCCTCCACAGGGAAGTAGCAGTCTAGCCTCACTAGCCACTCTCTCCTTAATGCATCACTAGCACTTTGGAAGAACAGGAATGAGACATGGGTTTTGACAGTGTCAATGCAACCCCTGTTTATTATTCCTTTGTAGGGGAGAAGCCCTAAAAGAAGGCTTGTTCTTACTAGCTGAATTCAGAAAGGGAGGAAGAGCTTGAATTAGAGAGGTGCCTCAACTTTCTATGCAGTTGTTTTCATTTCAACCATCACCTCTCCACTTTTTGCTTGCTGCTTTACTGCCTTTGGTGGCAGGATTAGTTTCTTTCCTGCCTCCCTACCACCACTGAGAGACAGGTGGCTATATATGGAGCAAGGAGGTGATAACAGGCAGACAGTATTGCAAAGCAGGGAGTTTTATAGGCAGACAGCTTTGCAAAAAAGACAAAAAACAACACAAATGGTGGCTTGGAAAAACCTGGTGGCTTACTAAATCCATTCTGGACAAGAGACTGGTAACTGCTCTGGGAGGATTGGTGTTGATCTCATCTGAGCACAGCAATAATTACAATGAGAGCTTAGTAATTTAGAACTGCAGCAAGAAGGTTGTAGAGGCTTTTTTTTTTAAAAAAGGAAGGAATTTAGGCGACAGAGAGAGTAAGACACCCTATAACTGTTGGGAGTGGCAACCTTTGCATGCTTAATTAACTGGCTAGTTTGTTTGCATGTTTATTGTAGGCATAGAGAGATAGCCTAGAGAAAACTTCCTGTTTGTTTTGGTCAACACCTCTTCCTCCAGCAGGTACACATTCTTTGGTCTTAAAAAGGTTCTTTTAAAATTTACTCCTTCCTTTTGTCTTCACCTTTTGTCCTGAAAGCATGCCCTGAGATCTCCTAACAGGGATTATTTTCAGCAAGCATGTGAGTGCTTAATTTTCTTCCTACCTTCTTCAAGAATTGAACCTGTGTAGACTATGCACAAGATTTTGTGAGTAAATTCTTTTATATTTTTAACCAAATTGTTTTTTGTGTTTATTTTGAGCTAGGTTAAGTGTGTTTGGGGTGGAGTGATAGAAGTGAGACTGGTAATCTGTTCAACTTCCGTTTTTGTGCAATTACTAAAATACTCTGCGGATTGAGAGTCTCATTACCAAAAATCTCTCAATTCCCCAACAATAACACCTCTGGAATGGAGAGAAGAGATGAAAGGACTGGACTCTCCTACACTGAGTAGCATCATCCACATCATAAGCAAGATGACCACATGATGTGCTGCACAACACTTTAAAGTCACATTTTTGTAGGCATATGGCAAGCTAGAAAAGGAAAGCAATATACCCCCAAAGTCATATAGTTCATAAAACACCTTTTGGATCTAAGAAATGAAGATGATTAGTGCAGTAATAAAAGCTACTACATTGTGATACATTTGGCCAGTCTTGACAGGCTCTAAGCTGGATGCACCTTAAAAACTAACTGATGGGAGGCAACATGTCCTACCAGAGATGTGCAATGGGATGCTTTTTGATTAGAACTCTCATTAGTCCTGGCCACCAGGGAAGATGGGAATTCCAGATGAACAACATCTGGAAAGCCACATGATCCCTAGCTCTGTTATAAACTATGCATGTATGAACACAAACAAACTTTGCACAATCCCATAAATCAATCAAATGATATGCTCATTCTGTTCAACATATGCATGAACCTTGGCAAGGTTATTCCATTTGACCAGAGAATAAGTGAGTCTCCCATCAACTCAAAATATTAGGTCTTGGGTTAGGATTGCTAGGTGTCCCCTGTTATAAGGGATGTCCCTTATTAAAGGTCCAAACAGCTAGTCCCTTATAGTGGTGGCAGGAAGATGCCCCTTATTTTAAAGGATGTCCCCTATTTGCGGTCTAGAATGCTTTTCTTTTTATATAGATTGAATAAGATGCCAAGAAACACACATGTTTGGGTGTGGTTCCTTCACATTGACAGAAATATGTGCATCATATAATTTATGAATGTGGATGGTATGTTAATTTAATCGAGAAAAACATGCTTAGGTTGTCTGAAATCAGTACTTTCACTTTAGACATTTAGACAGAATGCAGACTTGTTCATAGCTGCATTCCAGCTGTCAACCCTGCATGTCATGTCATAAATTCCGACTGTCCCTTACTGTTGTTTTGAACACCTAGCAACACTATTATGGGATTATCAGTGAAATTATCAGCAGAGCAAACAAGAGTGAAGTACTTTTTCACTTGTCAGATAACAAAATTATGGAGTTCATTGCCATGCTTATAGCAATAGCCACTTCCTTTTGTGACTTTCCAACACTTACACAAATCCACAGAGGACATACCATATAGTACAATACATTCTGTACAGAATTGTCCTGTACTGAATACCAGGATGCTGGCATTATTGTTTGGTCTGGAACCCTCCCACCCCCACCCTATCCTCCTGGCTTCAGCTTCCACCACACCTTAACATTGCTGCATAATGCTCTTCTCTCACAACTGGGGAGAGGCAGTAGAGAAGATCTGTTATTTTCATGCTAGCTACAGGATTTGGGGAGTTGTTAATCCAAAAAATAACTTTTCTAAGCTCTCCTTTACTCCTTATTTGTAGATTTCCTGGATATATCTGTCTGACAGAAACAGAATGAGGGACTAGATGAATCCTTGACCTAAATGAGGTGGCCTCTTCATAGATTCAGATGGCTCTAGCTATGAGAACTATCTCTATCAAGTAAGATTTTTATTGGAGATTCATTGCTGCACTTGCATTTCATTTGCTTTGATTTTCTCTTTGCTTTCTATTCTCTAAATTAAATAACTGCTGCTTCATTTAAGATAATTTGACCTTATTGACTATTACTTAAGAGCTCTGCTTCACAAGTCATCCCTGGAAAGAGAAAGAACCAACTGTTGCAGCACAAGGCTTATTTTGTCAGTCAGGACTGAGTAACAGAGAGAGCAGAATGCCTGAGATGAGATCTTTGAATAGTCACCTAAACAGCTGGTGCAAACATCTAGGTCATCACAAGCTAAGAACAAATCCAGTATGGCCCAGTCCTAAGCATACCTACTGAAAAGTCTTGCCGTGGCAACATCCAAGGGGCTGTAGCAGAGCTTGGAGTGTGTAGAGGGGGAAGGGTTATGGCACGAGGGGCATGGCCACTATGCACAGGGGCATGGCTGCAGGGCATGGGGGTGTGGCTGTGGGGTGTGGGGGTGTGTCCAGGGCTCACGGGAGCATGGCCATAGGCCGGGACGCCCCGGAAACATTGCCGCTCAGGGTGAATCATCCCCCCGTCCCCTACACGACTGCCAAGGGGCAAGCAATGTGTGGGACAGCTTTGACCTTTGCTAGCTCTCAGAGCTTGGAAAATCTACTCTTTTAAATGACAGGATCCCTCACGCTGGCTCTCTGAGGATTCTGGGAGTTAAAGTCCAATGAAATAACTTACTAGGCAAAAAAACACTGTTGTCTGAAAAGCAAGGAGGGATTTTCCAAGCTCTGTTAACTTTACAGCTTTGGCAGCATCAGAATTTCTGATACAATGGGTCTTGCAAGTAGCCACCAGGTAGGTATGTGACTTTCCACATTTTCTTCTTTTATAATAGTAGAGGTTCTCTACTGTCTCAGCAAGTGAGTCGTACAGTCTCCCAACTCTGCAAGTTGATAATGCAAAAGTGATTAACAAGGATCTTGTAGTTGAAAGAAGCAAGGCTCACACTGCTCTGTGAGATTTGCTATGTAGAGGGAAAGCCACAATTTGGCAGGGACGGTGGGCTCTTTACTTCCTCATACTGCAGCACTGATCCAGAGTACAGATCTTCAGTTTCCCACCCCTGCCATCCTGTCCTTCACATCTTTCTGCTTTTCCTAACATCTCAGTGGAGAATCAGGCACAGACTCCCCACTGGTTCCACTTTCAGTTTCAGTGAGGGACTGGATGAGGAGGAAGAGAATTTTTCTTCCATAGCCCTGTCCATTACTGAGGCCGTGGCCAGTGACTGAATAAGAGGTACAGCTTGGTGGGAATGCTCTAAATTCTCAGAAACAACAAAGGGCATTTCCGCCCTACGCTATTATAGTGCTATTATTCCCCTTTCAACATCCTGTGGAATCCTGGGGTTTGCAGTTTAGGGAGGGGCCTTTAGAATTCTCATCCAGAGAGCTCTTTGGCCTCAGTAAACTACACACCCCAGAATTCCAGAGGATGTTAAAAGTGGAATAATAGCACTATAAAAGTGTAGTGCAGAAATGGCTAAACTCAACCTTCTTAAGGCAGGTAGTAAATCCTTTGCCCTATCCCCTGCAAGGAGCTGCAGTGTCCAAAAATAGGGGCAGGGAAATTTAACTTGGACTTGGGTTATCTGGTGGTCCTGGCCTTGCCTTGAACATCCATTCTTATGTGCAGTGGAGACAGTTAGAATACCTCCAAGACACCTGTTATTAACAGGCCTGCTTGCATACTCAGTTCTATGGCTTCCTTGATTGAATTGATTCCTCTGTAGTGTTGCTTTCTTTTTCTTTTTTTCCTGCTATCTTTACTTTTATCAAGCACTCTCATATTTTCCAGTGAGTCATGTCATCTTATCATTTGTCCAAATAATCTCAGTTTGATTATTTAGGTCCTCCCTATACAACTTTATTTAATTTATCAAAGAAGCTAAGGAAGGTCAGGCCTGTTTAGTACTTGGATGGGCGCACCAGGTGGTGTAGGCCATATTTCAGAGAAAGGCAATGGCAAATCACCTCTCAGGTATTCCTTCCTTAAGAACAACTTATGAAGTTCATGGAGTCACCACAAGTCAACAGGTAACTTGAAGGCATATACACCTCCACACACACACGCAAGCCCAAAGCTATGTAATAATTTATGTAACAAGCAGAACATAATAGTGTGGCTCCAGGCGTCTGTAGTTCTTGTTGGCATTGCTCATGCAGGAGGAGGGAAAGGCAACTGCTGTAGTAATCAAAGAGACTGAGGCCATTTCCACACTAGACTGTTATAGCGCTATTATTCCACTTTCAACATCCTATGGCATCCTGGGGTTTGCAGTTTAGGGAGGGGCCAGGCGGCCCCTCCCTAAACTGCAAACCCCAGGATGCCATAGGATGTTGAAAGTGGAATAATAGTGCTAGAACAGTCTAGTGCGGAAAATGCATGAAATCCCAGAGATGCTGAGAGCCAGTGCTGCTGAAAGATACATGTAGGCCATAGGACACATTAAGCAATTAGTTACACCTTTGTTTCTGCAGACTTTGTCAAAAAACTAGCATTAGAATGATATGGGCAGGGAGGAGTAGCACTTGCAAAACATGCTGTAATTATTATAATAATCATCATGATTTTATCTTCCTCATATTGATTTTTGCTTTCTGAAATCACGATATTTCCTCCCCCCCCAAGTATATCTTTCTTAACTAACTATATTCTACTTATCTCTTAGAGCTAAAAGCATTACACATTATCTTCCTCCATCCTGCCATGCTATTTTAACTCTAAGAACAACCTCGTGAAATAGATTAGGCTGCAAAAGTACGATTGGCTCAATATGGTCACATGAATGTTATGTTATAGGGAAGCTGAGTGTTCAACATACAGTGAATCTGAAAGAAAGCTGTCATTTTGAGCCGGTCTGATAACGGCATTTAGATTTTAGAATACTGTATGATATAATTATTATGTTCATTGCTAATCATGCTATGTGCATGTGTATACACACACAGAGCATGTTGTAATTATTGATTTATGTTCTCCCCCTCTCCCCCATGCTTTCCTAAATTCAGTACATACATTCTAGGGGTTCTCTTCTTAAAATAGTAATTTTGTGTGTTCTTTCTCATTAACAACTTTTGTACTCTTGTTGCCTGACTACACCTTTCTGACCATACTCTGATGTTGTTTGGTCACATCTGTCTTGCTTTTCATCTGTGAAATGTTTCAGGAGATGGGTATTGCTACAGATTGGGAATTTAACTCTGGAAGAAGGCACCATCTAATAGATGGTCTAAGGCTATAAATGTTCCTTGACCAGTGCCTGCTCTCAAGCTGGGGAACTCCCTCCCAAGAGTGGTTAGGCTTCCCCCCACCACATCATTCTGTGTCTGGCAAGTGAAGCCATTTTTAATTTTATTTGGTCAACTGGGTTATTGCAGAAGGGACCTTAAACCCAGACAGGTGCTGTCTTTTGTTCTGCTTTCCTTTTTAAAAAATTTTCAAAAGTTGTTCAATATATCTGTCTCTCATCTTTTTAACTAGTACTATTTTATTGATATCATTTTAGCCACCTTGAGTCTCATTTACTGGGAGAAAGGTTACATATTCAGTCATGTACAAGTGAAATAAGCGTAAAGCGAAAAACAAAAATATCTGAAGAGTCAAAAGCTCAAACATGTGCATTCATCCATATATTAAATCACCTAACAAATAATATTAGTACTGTATTAATGAATTGTACATCAAGCCACAAACATAGACAATTTTAAAAGGGATTTAAACAAGTTCACAGAGCACCATCAATGTCCACCAGTTATGACAGCTACCAATGTATTACATTTCATATCAGAGATAGTATGGCTCTTTCAGAGCTTGGACTGCATTTCTGAGAATCTCTGTCACTATGTCATATCCTCCAATATTTCGCAGATGAAAGCTTGAGCACATGCGGCTGTGCAACATCAGACCATGGTCAAGATGGCAAAAATTATTAATGATGAAGAAAGAGAAATTAGGAAAGACTGCAGCAGCTTGCTTCTGCCTGAGCCTACTGGGAGAGGCAAGGTTATGTGCCCTCTTCTCCTTACTCCTTGCTTAGGTAATTTAGTGCAAACTACTTTTGCACTTTGAACTCAGTTTGCAGCAATAAGCTGAGCTCAAGAGGGAGAAAGTGGAAGGGTGACAGAGAAACTGGGACATTTTAAAAACAACTGAAAAGTGGGATGACAGAGGATTAATTGTGACACTCACTGCTAAATCAAGACAGTTGAGGTGTATGCCATGTCTACGGGTCATACCTGCTGGGGGACTCTGGGAGTTGTAGTCCAATAAAAGGAACTTTTGCAAGCTCTGGCCCCATGTACCATTTGGTGGGGAACACAGCCATGAAAAGTGCTGTTGTGTTCAATTTTTGTTGGCCACTGTGTAAACAGGAGGGCCTTTGGCCTGAGCCAGCAGGGCCTACCTTCCTTTTTTTTTTTTTTTAATAAAATGGATAATTCTTCTAGTCAGTTTTTTTCCTTGTATTTTTAAAATTTGCCTGAACAGTGGACAAAGCTTTCAGATCAGGAATGACTCAGGACCTTAATTCTGCTAGTGAAATACAGGTTATTAAAAATGTAGGCCACGTTTTGGCTTTATATGGACTGAACACCTTAGCAGAGAGCCTTGATAATGTAAGTGTGTATGTGTGTATACACACTACCTCACTAGTGATTAACGTCTAGGAGCTTACATCTCTTAGCAGCTCTTAATCTCTGCCATGCGAATCGTTCTGCAGTATCTTTTTACTCTCTGCAATTTGTAATAGTTTCATGCAGTGACAATTGCACTTAATCACGCCATAGGATGAAGTTAGGCCGCATTCTTGTTAAATGTAAAGAAGGGAGGGAGAAAGAAAGAAAGTATCAAAAAGATAGAACTGGATTCTGCAAATGTCATTAACTGTTTGAGTTTTGTGACCCACATCTCTGTGGGGACAAATATCTAGACCAGAAAGGGGGCATTATTTTCCCTTAGAACCACTAACGAAATACCATTGCACCAGTAGACTCCTGCCAGATAAATGGATGACATTGGACCTGTGTTGTTACTGATCACATCTATCACTGAATAGGGTATTTAAAGAGATGCTTGAACTCAGGCCGTTTCTGCGCTACAGTCTTATAGCGCGAAGATTCCACTTTCAACATCCTATGGAATGCTGGGGTTTGCAGTTTAGGGCGGGGCCGGCCGGGGCCCTTTCCGCACCTTGCCGTCTTCCAGAGCTGGGGTGCGGAGATCGCGCGAGCAGCCTCCAGCGAGAGGCTCTTGCATCCAGGATCCTTCAGCTCCGCACGAGCTGCCTGCTCGCGCGAGAGCCCTGCCTCTTCCTTCCGCAGCACAGCGTGGGAGTTTCCCAGGCTGCTCTGGGGCAGGAAGCGCAACCGGCACGGCTCTGGAGGCTCCGCACACCAGGTAAGTGCGCGCGGGGCCCAGGAGCAATGCGCGATCACACACCATTTTCGGCTTCTAGCTGAAAAGGAAAAGGTGTGCAATCGGCGCCTGCTGGCCCCTGGAGAATCACACAATTGTGAGTGTGTCACGCGGATCACTCCTCACAATCGCGCAATGCTCCAGGCCCTCTTTCGCATGGCAAATACTGTGTGAAAAGGGCCTGGGTTAGGATTATGCGCAAACCTTTTCTGCCAGCAGAACCATCTTTGCCAATTTGTCTGAGAGATATGCTGACAGAGCAAACTGTCGGCAGAATTGTTCTGGTGGCTTAAATCTCCTGAAGCGCCAATAAGAAAAAAAGAAGAAGAAGAAAAGAACAAAGGTTAGAGAGAGCAAGGTGCCAAATTACTGCAAATCCATTCTTCCTCTAGCCTGTCGATACAGCCTCAAGGCCAGCACAAAGTTAGGCCAGGTGCAGGAAGTCCTATGAAGTTCTCAGCAAACCCAAGTTGAAAAGGGTTTGGATTTAGCATACTTCTTTTAGCCTAGTTCACATTGTGTTTTTAGTCATACAGACTGCTCACGTGATTTCAGCTTTGAAACCTTGTGTGAAGGTTTCCAGAGATGGACTCACCTGAGTCCCCTCACATGTTAAAAGAATATGACAGGGCTGTGTGTGATGTACAGTGGCCCATACAGGTAGTCTAACAAAAAACAGAAGAACCAACCAGCTGTTACTGCCTCAATCTGGTACTGTGAAAAGAAACAACCACTGGCAGCCACAACCAAAAACATTGTTCTGTTATTATGTGGTTTCAAGTAATTTCTGACTTATAGAGACCCTGAGGTTAACCTATCACAGAGTTTTTGTGACAAGAATTGTTCAGCAGGGGCTGGGGGCCGGTCTTTGGCCATTTCCGCACTAGACTGTTATAGCACTATTATAGCTGATCGGCCCCTCCCTAAACTGCAAAGCCCAGGATTCCATAGGCTGTTGAAAGTGGAATAATAACACTATAACAGTCTAGTGCGGAAATGGCCTTAGTATTCTTCTGAGGCTCAGAGAGTGTGACTTGCCCAAGGTCACCTAATGGGTTTCCATGGCTGAGCAGGGACTTGAACCCTGCTCTCCAGAGTTGTAGTCCATTGCTCAAACCACTACATTATGCTGGATCTCTGGTCTCTTTCATGGTATGAAGTTATAGCACTATGGCCATTTCCAGACTGGGCTTCTGTAATGGTGCAGAGTGACCTCTCACGGAGGTCTTATACACCGTAGAGTGGACTGGCATGGACTACTTTTTGTAGTTCCACACCAGAATCCACTCAGGAGCGACCGGAACTAGCCGCGCTGCGTGTTTTTTAAAAACCTCTTTTTCGAGGTTTTTAAAAAGCACGGAGCGCGCAGCCCCGTGCCGCTCCGTCGCCCGGCTCCGACGCGGATTTGCAGGCGCGTGCAAGTGCGTACCTGCAGATCTGCCGGGGGCGGGCTTCCGGCTGGCGAGCTTCTCCGGTTGGTGGAGAGCCTCCACCAACCGGAAGCCGCCATTTGGGATGCCGGAGGACTGTGGAGCAGCGAGCTCGTGCTGCTCCGCGTGGCGACGGACTTACCCGGCTTCAGGTAAGCTCCGTTTTTGGGCGTTTTCACCCATTCCCCCCCACACACATGTGGAAAGGGCCTATGATTCCAGTTTGACTGCCATGGCCCCATCTTGTAAAACGCTGGAATTTGTAATGTAGAATTCTCAGCCAGAGAGCTTTAGTCCTTCATCAAATTACAGATCTCAGGATTCTGTAAAATGCAGCCATGAGGATTAAAAAGGAACCAAAGTGCCATAATTGTATATTGTGAAACCGACTCTAATCATGGTACTTTTCAGCCCCACATAAACATACTCTACTTAGGGGTAGGGCTGACACACCTACTGACAATTCTGTTTTTGGTTATAGAAAACACTTGTCTCTTCAAGTCATATTATTTAATAAAACCTCCTGGAACTCAGAGCAATATATGCCTTTTAAAGAAACATAATATAATCTAGCCAAATACAGTGAGGATTGTTCTGGCCTCTGAGGAGACAATGCAGGCTTGGGAAGCTCCCTGTAGTTTCTGTCTCTACTTGGCTACCAGCACTGAGACCTTCTGAACAAACCTCTTAAAAAAATAGTGAAGATGGTAGCTACAGCCAGCCGACTTTGCACTTTCTAACACTACACTCTCCAAATGTTCCAGTTTGTCAGGGACAGACACAGATAATCTTTTGCTGTGCCACATTCTCAACTGCCTTTAAAATTTCCCAGTTTCCCCGTCCTCCTCCCGCTTTCCTACTTTGTCCTTGACTTACTTTCAATTGCTGCAAAGTGAATTCAAAGTGCAAAAGTGGTTTGCACTCAACTCAGTGGGAGATGAGAGGAAGTGCAGTCTTGCCTTTCTTCAACTCAGTACCTAAATTTCAGAGTTGCTTAGCTGAACATGGTAGGTTTGTATGTTCTTCCTCATTAATAACTTTTGCCCTCTTATCATCCAACTTAGTTTTTGACCACACCTCTGATGTGGCTCAGCCACACGTCTCAAATTTCATCAGTGAAATGTTGGGGGGTATGCAACACTGGACTGTAATGTCTTTTTAAGAAGTGAAATGAGGGCTAGTTTCAGATGTGATGAACTTTTCGAGGCACCTCTGTCATATGAACCTACCCAGCTATTAAAACTGGCCTTTTCCAAGTCCCTGTCAGGTGACTGGTGACCACAGACAGTGCCTTTTGATTTGTAGCACCTCATTTATGGAACATCGTTTCTAGCAAGATTTTCTGTTGTCATCTTTAATATCCCTGTCACCTGACAATATCCCTGCCCAAACATTTTGACTTTCCCCACTATGCTAGGTGGTACCGTCAGAAAGTTCTTCGTCTGCTGACCCTCAGCAAGCAGCAAATGATGGCTAGCGTTGAAGACCTGCCAAGATTCAAGTGTAGCTGTGGCAGAGTGGGAGGAAGAAACAGAAGGGAAAATGGAAGGAAGTAAAAGCTGTAAAGATAAAAGAACACATGAATAAAGGAACAATTTGTTTGTACCCCACGCTTCTTAATCCGCTCCAGAAATAAGATATAAAGCTAGGCCTCTCTCCCATACCTGCATGAGGGATGGTTAGCAGAGACATGAGTAAGACCCTCTCTAAGGAAGGAAGCAGTGAGAAGAACAAAGAGAAAGAAAAGTAGTCTCATCTTGCTTTTGCCCTATGTTATACTTCAGCAATGTGAAGACCTGGAGGAACTGAGCAACTGGATGGACAGTAGTAACTTTGGAAAGAAGGAGATGAAGATACACAAGTTTCACTTGGATGCCCAAGGAAAGCTTACTGATTTGGAGTTTACCTGGGATTTACTTCAACTTCTTCCATATAAACCTTGTTATTTAAACTGTTCTGCTCCATGTCTTCCATGAAGTGAATGTTGATCAGAGACAGGGTGCTTTCATATGTAGCACCACATCAGTGGAACTCCCTTTCCTGGTCAGATTTCTATTGTGATCCTTATTTTCCCTGTTAGCTAAAAATGTATATTATTTGCTGAAATATTTAATACTGTGTTTATTTTATTATGGTTTTTTTTTAAGTTTAGATGATGGATGCAATGCTGCTTTCTAATGTGAATAACTGCTCTGCTTGCATGTCTAATTGTTTATTGTTTTTATTGATTTATATTGATTACATTTTATTGATTGTAATCTCTTTGGAAGCCCTGATGGCTGAACAACAGAGTAGTAAACAGCAAAACTAAAAGAAATAATATGTGTAAGTCAAATCAGGATATAATTTGTATTTCCTGGCATGTCTTGGGACATAGAAAAGAACAGATGAAAGCATCCCTAAATTCATCTGAATTAATTTTCTTGACCAGTGGTTAATTAGCATTTCCACATGGGAGGAGGGATCAGGACAAAGGACTTGTGTTCATAAGCTTGGTTTCTGAGCAGTCTGTAGCTCTGGCATTTCATTTTCTTTAAACAAATCTAGTACTGATAATGAAATGCTAACTCAATAAAGGAAGCCGTGGTCTTGAGTTTGCGACACCTGAGTATGGCTGGTAATGATGAGGTCTCTTTGAAGTCTCTCATTTGTAGGGCCACCATAAGTCAAAGCCGACTTTCATGGCACATAAGAACACAAAAGCACAAGTATTGGTGATGCAATATAATCCTGAGCATATTGTCACTGAAAGAAGCACCACTGAGTTCAGTAAGACACATGTCCAAGCAATTGTTTAGAAGACTGCAACTTTACAGAGGGGGTTGCGAGGCAAGGGAAGATACTGAGACACAAACGAGGAAATGCTGAAGCAGTAACTTTCCCCCAGCCGGAATCTTTAATTAATCAGTTGCTATTTTTTGTACATTTGTTGGACACACCACAATAAAATAGCTACCAAATTACCATTCAGCTTCAAATGATGTATACTCATCTATAACCTTAGTAGTTTGCCTGGTATACTTCAAGAATGCCAGTGCGTCCTCTGGTAATTCTATATCAACAACTTTTCCCAAATTCATCTAGTTTCTGGTTTATATTAATGAACTGTCACAGTTCCCATTGTTTTCCCAGGGTCTTGCAGCTGCATTCTTTCCCAGGTGCTTGGCAAATTAAAAAGACAGTGGTTTGGGGTTTCAGCCTGATATAAAATCACTCCTTCAGCAGATTGTTGGGAAGTTACTCATAGGAGAGGACATGCCGTTACTTTAACATTCTCTTGTCCTGCTCAGGCAATTGCTGTTCCTTGACTTCACCCTTCTGGTTTTTTTTCCTGTGTGTTTCCACCTCTACCTCTTGCTGACAAAGGAAAATACTAGACTGCATTTTGTATGTACTTTGAAAATAGCAGTTCAACAGCCATACACACTAAAAGTATGTGCAGCAGCTGCAACTCGATTTTTCTTCTCCTTTCTACAGGGGTAAAGCAGGAGTAATTCAATTGAAATCAAAACAACAGAGAGTTTTGTGGCATCTTAAAGACTAACAAAATGGATTATAGAAGCAATTATCATGTTCTGGAGTTTGGTCTATTAGGTACATGAAGTATTGTCCTCACTTGGTATGTAAGGACACAAGAACGGTAAATACCAGGTCAGGACTAGTGAGGACCTGAGATATCAGGGCCAGAATCTAAGTTCTAGAAATGATCCCATGTGGTATCAGAGGATGCTGGTCCTGGTGATGTTATAAGGGTAACATACAAGGGGCAGCTCTTGGTGATGTAATGAAGTGGTGCACACAGTGGCCCAGCGTATGTCATTCAGACAAAAAACACAGTCCAACAAATAAGAAAATACATATACAGAACACACATCTTTCAAGACAGTGCTCTTACTCTGAGATTCTTCCCCTTTGCCCTGAGAACTGGCTATGTCAGGCCTTGAGATCTGGTAACCCTGCTAAGCACTGAAGTTAGCAAGTGATGCTGTCATGGACCCGGAGCCCTTCTCCCACTCAGTGCTGACTTCTGCCCTTGAATGGGAGATGGAAACTCCCCTGGCTTCCTTAATTAAATGCCGCCACCACCCACTGAATTAAAAATCCCTGCCTTAGTAGCACAGTGGGATGCCACAAAAGACCCAACAATCTTTGAGCTTAGAGATTCCCTTCCTCCCCCACACCCGCTCTGGAAGAGAGGAATCCTATCTACGCTTGTTGCCGACAAGCACGTGGAAATAGAGAGAGCAGGGAGTTCTTTAACAGAAAGCATTTATTCTAAGAACAGGCAATGTAAATAACAGAATATATCACTATACATGGGAGCTCCTTTCCCTAGGTTCACTTAGTAGGTACAAAGTTACAGATAGTTACATCATATCCACCAGAACTTTCAAAAGTATAGAAATCCGAACGCAACTATCTAAGAAACATCCTAACTACTCATATCACTGGTCAGATGCTGAGATGGTGTGTAGAGGCAGAGCCGGGAGGCGAGGCCGAGCTGGGCCTACCTGCAACCAGTGATATGCCCCCTCCGGTTGATATCTTTGTTCTTTTTCTTTTCTTTTCTTTTCTTTTTTTTTTTTGCCTTGTGGTCCCCTAAGGCTTTTTAAAACTTCTTGACCAAAGCATCTTGAAGATTCTCACCTTTATCCCCATGATTGGGCAACTATCTCTTGTGACCTGTGATGTCCTCTGTGATGCTGACCCCCAATAAAATGTAACATAACCCAGCATCTCATTAACCCTTTGTATGCCTGCAGGGAGAACTGTCTCCCTTCAGCTCTGTTACCTGGATAACAGGAACCCGCATTATCACAGATTCAAAGCATGAAATAAAGTTGTTGACAATTATAGTAAACTCAAGATGTATATACAATCATTACAATATTTGGGAGGCATGAAAACATAAGCCACCATGGCATGTGTACATTTGGTGGCTGCTCCCATGTTGTGGAACTCTCTCCCATAGGTGGCCAGGCTGGTCCCTGCTCAGCTCTTGTTCAGCCAGCAGGTAAAGACCTTTTCATTTAGACAAGTTTTTGTCTATTGACTAGTTATCTCAGAAGAGTCTTTTAATGGTAATGGTGGTATACTTTTATGCTTAATATTATGTTTTAAATGCTTTTACCCTGTGTTAAATTAGTCATGTTTTTAATAGGATTGGATATTTTATGAAAGGATTTTTTATTATTATAATCATTGTTTCTCACTACACTTTGTTTTAATCTATGCTATTAGGCACTTTACATCCCGTCTTGGGAGAAATGCAGGAAACAGATATAGTTAGCAAGCAAACAAGCAAATAAATAAATATTTGTATCCATTTATTTTTCTTCATAGAAACAGGCCTGTTTGTGCTACATGAAATGTAGAAGGGAATTGCTGAAAGATGAGAGCATATGCCGCATTGGAAGATAACCAGGTAGATGAACTCATTTCAAATATGATATTGGATTTTTTGAAACTATAATACAAAGAAAGGAGGAAAGGAAAGAAAAATGGAAGGAAAAAGATCAGGGCAAGTATACAGGATATGAGCATGGACTAGGCATACACATTTATATAAGCTGACCATATGTCCAAAAATACATTTTCTTGGAGTTGATGCCTGTAAAATACACATCAATGAACAGTCAAAGCAAAAAGCTTTAGGTCAATTAACCCATGATGTTGTGCCTGCCACTGTCCTGGAATAGTGTTGCCTGAGTAAATACGGTGACAGAGTTAGCATCTGGGCTTGTTGCAAGGTCTTACCTTTGTGTTAGCCTCCGTTATGTGGCTTGTTTTAGGAACAAAACAAAACAAAAAACATTGGAGTCAAGATTCTCTGTGAAAGTTCCCATGTTATATCTCTCAAGAGTTGTTGAGATAGAGTGCACCTTGTCTTTGAACCTGACACAGGCTTTCAGTTCATTCTGAAGAAATGAAATATGCACATTTTCAAAATGTGTACCATTAAAAATATACTATGCTTCACTCAAAAGAAAACCATGTACAGAAATATGTCTCCCAACAGACAGGGGGAGATGCAGCTGAGAAAAACATAACGAGATTGAAAATTACCCACTTCCTTAGCCTATCGTTGCTGGTCAAGAATAGTATGTGTAAACACGTCCCTGTCTCTGCACAAGACCTGTAAGAAAGGGGTGTCATTGTTCAGTATGGAACGTACAACACTGTAGTGGATTTAACTGTGAGATTATAGAGGAGTTGAAATGCTATTCTGTCACACACAAAAAAAATCAGGAAAGGACACTTTAAGTGTAGTGAACAGCTTTTAAAAACATAAGGACTGTAGCTCAGTGGTAGAACATATGCTTTGCAGGCGGAAGCTTTAAAATTCAATCTGTGGCATCTCCAAGTAAGGCTGGGAAAGATCCTGTCTGGAACAGTGGAGCAGAGCTGGCCATCAATGTTGACAATATCATATCCTCCAACAATACACAGAACGAACCCAGAACCCGAGTGGCCAAGGAGCATCAGCACATGATCAAGATGGCAAACTCTATTGATGAGGAAGAACTTTCAAGCTAGGAGAGGCTGTAGCCATTTCACGTTGCCTGAGCTTACTGGGAAGGGCAAGATTCTGCTTCCTCCTCTCCTCTACTTGCTGCTGAATTAATTGAGTACAGACTACTTTTGCACTTTTGAG
Source organism: Cyclura pinguis (assembly GCA_030412105.1). Lineage (NCBI taxonomy): Eukaryota > Metazoa > Chordata > Lepidosauria > Squamata > Iguanidae > Cyclura > Cyclura pinguis. The sequence goes on from CM059600.1 coordinate 336,913,558, forward strand.
TTCTGTTTGCAGCAACTGAAGTATGCGGAGGACAAAGAGGGAAAGTGGAAGGAGGAAAGAGAAACTGGGACATTTCAAAACGCAGCTGAAAAAGTGGGATGACAGAAGGTTAATCAAGGTGTTCCTTGCCAGGTCAGGACAGTTGAAGGGTATGCTATATTAAGGTAGAAGGACCAATTGTCTGAGGGAGCTTTGTATCTTTACTAACACAAGCTTTAAGCGGTAATATCTGATTTGCGTTGCGCAGAAAAAGATACACTGGAGAAGCAGGAATCCGTCAGAACTTGGTAGTAATGTGCTCTCTGTAATAAGTTGTTTTGTTACTTTTAGCAGTAACAAGATGAAAAGGTGTCACCCTTTTTGCCTGTTTTAACAGCCAGAAATTAATTCACTCCCTTTCTGGGTAACATAATGAGGTCTCTTTGAAAAATTATCATGCTGTGCTCTGGATTCATCTAGCCCAGGGGTGGATAAAATGTAGTCTGTGGGATGCATAAGCCCCTTGGCTTCAATATTGTGGCCCCACCTGTCCCACAAACCACCAACCCACTTCCCCTCACAAAAAAATTGTAAATACAATTCAGCTTGATTTTGGTGCAATTTTTGCCCTCAAATGATGCAGAAAGTCCCCCTGACATGTGAATCCACAAGTGCCCCCAAACCCCATACTACTCCCAAATACTTAGATTTTCCTATGAGTTCGCTCTCAAAATGATGATGGGAAGTGACAAAATGTTAGTTCCTCTTGCATTTTGAGTGGCACTGCAGAGGAAAATGGCAGTATTTGGGCTTGCAATGGCTGTGTCACCCATGAAGAGGGCCTGGGGACAATCTGGGCCCTGGCCTCAGGAGTTTGCCCGCCTTAAGCCAACCCAATCAAAGTTATAGTTTGGAAATCCCCAAAATTTGACTTCCAAATCCCCAAAATGTGACTTAGTAGAAGAAAAGAGTTCTCATCTCCTGCAAACACTCAGTTACGGTTACTTTCTTTTATTTTAGTTACAAATATTTATGTCCCTTCCACAACACAATCAAACTCTTCAACTCAATTGCCCACCCCAAACTACTCCAGCTTATGTGCAAAATGTAACTAGTTTCCAGAATAATTCATTACAAGCAACAAGTTACTTCCAAACTCTGGCTTTAAGTACAGCCCCAGCAGCAAACTGTGTATGCTGTCCAAGAGACAGCCTAGAAAAGTACAGGCACACTCATCACCAGAATTGGATCACCATCTGACAATCTGGCTGCAGCAGCTCCAAAACGTAAACTGTGTGGAATTTATAGTCTGCATCAGTGGAGGGATTACCCACAGGGATGAAATCATGGATCTCCAAGGCACACATAGGGCACTTTTTATAGTAGGAACCCTTACAATGGCAGCCTCCATAAAAACATTAAAATACAGTTATCAGTCAACAACACATTAGTGGAGTCAGCATAGCATACAAGTTACCCACCATAAAACTAATGTTTAGACAGTTTGCAGCTGGGATGTACGTCAAAATCCTACAGTCCAATAAGACAATGAAGCCACAGCTTATTTCCCTCTCCTTTTCCTGCTCTTTTCTGCATCATCCATCCTTCTTCTTTACCTGTTGTGGATCATAGCTATGACTACAATGTTACTTTAACTGCCTTGGATTCAGCTTATAGAATCTTGAGATTTGCAATTTAGGAAGGGATATTTAAAATTCTCAGCCAGACAGTTCTAGAGCCTCACTAAACCCCGGGATTCTATAGGATCTTGTCATGGCAGTTAAAGTAGAATCCTAGAACTAAAATTGTATAGTGTGAGAGGGTCCAGGGATCCACAAGGTGACAATGAAAATTGCAGCTCTGCCCCCCATCTACATCAGGGCCACAAGCAAAAGCTAAAGGCCTAACCTGTCAGGAGTGAATCACAGTCACAAACCTTTGCAGGAAAGCATGGTTTATTGGTACTGTACTGCACTGCACTAACTTCAGTGCTCAGACTGAAAGAACAGGATAGAAGAAAGCAGTTTAGTCCCAGACTCTCCCACACATTCTTCACAGTCTGAAGGTTTCTTATCTCTCTACAGATGTTTCCCAGACCTTGGTGCCAGCCTAGAATCTTCTACCTTTCCTATATTATAACTACTCTAAATCCCATACTAGTGGCGGGCGCTACTAGCTGCCTCCTGCTTTAGTGTTCCAATTTGAATGAGATTGCCCATGCTCTTAATGTGGCTAGCATCTAAGGTATCAGCACATTTTCCTACCCAGGCATCCAAAAACGCCGGAAGCAGTGCTGCAGTAAAGATAGCAGAGGGGATCAATGCCTCTTTTGGGTTCTCAAAGGGCAGACTAAGCTCTCACCTTTTGCCACTGCACCCAGAGAAGGGGATGGCTCCTTTTTTTCGTAAGAGTTAAGATGCACTTCTTACATTGACCCGTGAATAAACTGACCCAAGGTTTTGGGATCAATTTTTTTTTACTAAAACTTTTAGACTTGTATGTGAGTACATACAGTAACTTACCTCTTCCATAGTGCAAACACCAAGGGGAAATCTCTAGCTTTGTGAGTGCATCATTGGATCAAAGCTATGAAGGCTAAATAGGTTTTCCATGCTGGAACCCACAAAGCCAAATTTATGCTCCATGATGCAATGGGAAATTAAGTTGTGTTGTTATGTGCATTCAAGTTGACTTTGATGTCTAGTGGCTCCATCATAGTGTTTGCTTGGGAAGAGTTATTCAACGGAAGTTTGCCATGCCTTTCTTTAAGGCTGAAAGAGTGTGACTTTCCTAAGGTTACCCATTGGGTTTCTATAGCTGAGTAGGGATTCAAATCCTAGTCTCTCAGAGTCCTAGCCTATCATTCAAACCGCTACACCATTCTAGCTCTTGGGAAATTAAATAGCTACTGCTTTTGCCAACGCGATTCTTGGTTGCATCAATAGGAGTATGGTGTCTAGATCAAGGGAGGTAATGGTACCACTCTATTCTGCTTTGGTTAGACGTCATTTGGAATACTGTGTCCAGTTCTGGGCACCTCAATTCAAGAAGGATATCGACAAGCTAGAGTGTGTCCAAAGGAGAGCGACCAAAATGGTGAAGGGTCTGGAAGCCATGCCCTATGAGGAGCAGCTTAGGGAGCTGGGGACGTTTAGTCTGCAGAAGAGAAGGTTAAGAGGGGACATGATAGCCATGTTTAAATATTTGAAGAGATATCATGTCGAGGAGGGAGCTTCTCCAGAAACTAGGACCAGGAGCAATGGATTCAAGCTGCAGGAAAGGAGATTCCACCTGAAACTCAGGCTTCCTGGTCGTCAGAGCTGTTTGGCAGTGGAATATGCTGCCAGAGTGTGGTGGAGTCTCCTTCTTTGGAGATTTTTAAGCAGAGGCTGAATGGCCATCTGTTGGGAGTGCTTTGATGTGTGTTCCTGCATGACAGGGGGTTGGACTGGATGGCCCCTGTGGTCTCTTCCAACTCTATTATTCTGTCCTGTCTTCATCCTGTTGGTGCAACATGGTCCAAGTTCCCTTGAATATGACACAATGGTGAGTGGGATAGTCAACTGGATTGATTGGAGAGGCAATGGAATGGATAGAAGAAACCACACCTTCTTTCTCTTCTGCTGCATTGACCTGGTAACTCTATTTAGAAGTAAGCATTAACATCAGGCAAAGTATTCTTGAGGTTAAACGTTTAGCCTCCTCATCCCATATTCTTTTTGTCCCATCTTTTCGGGTGGGGTGGGGCATAGGAGGTGGCAGCCAGCCCTGATTCTGGAGACTTCAACACATTACAGTGATTTCTTTGGAACAGAGGGAAAGAAACGTGTTGTTCCTTTTAAGCTTCAAACAGTACTATATAACTCTTGTTTGAGAGTGGCAGAATTCCTGAACTGTGAGGAGATTATGGATTCTGTTATGGATCCCCACTAGTTTAAAATATGCTTGCTTTAGGAATATACTACTAATAATATATGCACACTTATTAACTGCAGCCTTATGAACTCTGACTTTGAACCATGTGTGTGTGGATGTGCATTCAGGTTGCCTGTTGACTTATGGCAAACTCATGAATTCCATTGAATTTTTTTTTAGGCAAAGACTATCAGAGGTGGTTTTGCTATTTCCTTCCACTGAAATATAACCTCCTGCCTAGCTAAACATATGAAAATGCACAGAACTATCCTATGAATCTTCAGTCAGAGGTAATTCCATTACGTTCAAGATGTTACCTCCATGTAAGTGAGCATACGAGTTAAAACTTTGAGTCCAGAATCCAGGTAAGCTTTTGTAGGATCAAGCTGCACATTAAATATATTTCTTTGAGTTTATGCTTCTGCCCTTTGGTGCTTTTTGGAATCTACTGTCTCCTTTCGTCCTTTTAAGCCTTTCCTGGCTTCTCAGAGGACTCAATTAAAACACCTTCAGTCTCATCCAGAAAGGCTCTGCTGTTCCTCTGTTGCGAAGACAGGGATGTCAGCAACGATTTCACGCGTTACTGTTTCCGTACCAATCTTAAAACCTCTTATGCTTTACCTTTATATGAAGAAGGGGTGAAAAAAGAATGCCCATCCATATAGCACACACATGCATTATTTGTTTTAATACAAAAAAATGTTGAGTTAGCAAAATTCATATATTAAGATTCAGTTTTTAAAAATCACACAAAAGATTTATAGTGTCATTGGAAATGTTCTGTGAGATACTGTCTGTACAGCACAGAAGGCACTTATGGATTTTGAAAGTACTGTTTCACATTATAGTGGGGTGAAGAGGCTGTGGCCCTCAAGACATTATTTGACTGTAATTCCCCTAATCCCTAAACAGGATAGTTATCTCTAAATGGTCAGAAAAAGAATCGTATTTCAACAATATCCACAAGGATTATGCCATAGCTTAGTGCTTGGGGCCCCAGTTCCCTGGGGCCCCCAACCAAGTGATGTAGAATGGTAGCAAGGAAATTTAAAGTAATAGTTGTATGTCCAAATAGACAACCAGTACTAGCTTTTGGACACCCAGTGGAGACAAATGGACACATTTAATTTAATCAGTGAGCCTCATTATTCCCACTCCTATTTTAATGCTTTCTTCACTTCACTGCAAACCAAAAATAAATATGTGCAATCCTTGATCAGTTGTGTTTTTAAAACAATTTTTCTAAGCTTTGGTAAGAGTTTTAGGGATTTTTCTTCTTTTTAATTCAGGTGGAATTTTCTGGGTGGTAGGCAGAATTTAAAAACTGCTAGGATATAGATGCCTGCAAATGTTGCAAGTCTGTATTCATTCCTTGTTGTTTTTTTTTTTAAATCACTTTCATCCCAATCTGAATGTCAGGAATGAATGTATGCTTCCACTTATGAACCATTTGAGTGAGCAAATGCACACCCACTAACGTTGTCTTAAAAATGCCCTAATCTAGGCAAGCTGTAGGTATTACGAAAAAAATGGCATATTTTATGTCCTTTTTTGATTGCTTTCAACATGTTTCAAACATCAGGATTGTATGCAGCTGGGAAGCTTCTATTCATAATCTTCTGAATGAGAGAATAGATTTTCATAGCAATTTCTTTTAAAATGGCCTGGATTGTAGGGCAGGAAGGAACTGGAGGTGGGTCCCCATGATACATGCCAAGGGATGCCCCCTCCCAGTCCAAACATATTTAGGCGCCTGGCAGGGATACAGTTCCTCATCTTTGTATATCTTTTTACAGCTCAGTTAAATGTCTTTGACTTCTCATTAGTTCATTGTACTAAAAACAGTGGAAGAAATGCATTGACACATCAAACTCTGTTCCACCCACTTTCCTTCTTCATTAATACTCAACACAGTATTATTAGAGAGAAAGAAGAAGAAAAAAACCCATCAACCAGCTGCCCCCATACTGGGGGAGGGTAAAATATGAATAAAACCTGAAAACTTATTGATATTATTTGAAATGTGGTACCAGAGGAGAGTTCTGTAGATAACCTGGGTTGCTAAAAGCCAAATAAATGAGTTCTAAAGCAAATGAAACCTGAACTATCACTAGAAACCAAGATGACTAAACTGAGACTGTCATACTTGGGAAATATATCATGAGATGACATGACTCACTAGAAAAGACAATAATGCTTGGCAATATGGAAAACAGTAAGAAAAAAGGAAGTCCCCATTACATATGAATAGATTCAATCAAGGAGACCATGGCCTTGAGTTTGTAAGACCTAAGCAGGGCTGTTGATGACAGGGTGACTTGGAGCTCTGTTATTCATAGGGTCGCAACTGTTATGCAGTGGTTCCACTCATTCCTGGAGTGATGAACTCAGAAAAGTGGTGCTGGGGGGCTCTTGTTTGACACCTTGGCCATTGGCCTGTGAGGTGCCTCAGAGTTCTTTTTTTGCCCATCATGCTATTTAACATCTATATAAAACTGCTGGGGGATGTTATCCAGAATTTTGGGGTTCAGTGTCACCCATATGCTGATGACACCCAATTCTACTTTTGCTTTCCACCTGATTCCAAGGAAGCTGTCTCTGAACCAATGTCTGTTGTTTGAAGCTTAATCCAGACAAGACAGAGGCTCTCCTGGTTAGTCAAAAGACAGATCAGGGAACAGGGACTCTGTCTTTGCTGGATGGGGTTACACCCCCCTTGATATCTCAGGGTTGCAGCTTGGGTGTTCTCCTAGACTACTCTGAGCATAGTTGCCCAGGTTTCAGCAGTGGCCAGGAGCACATTGCTCCAGCTCTGCTCATTCTTTGAAATGTCAGATCTGGCTACAGAGACACACACCTTGATTACATCCTGTAACACACTCTAAGTGGAGCTGTCTTTGGAAACTGTTTGGAAACACAGCAGGTTCAAAATGCAGCAGCCAGAATGCTGACTGTGGCCAGTTATAGGGAGAAATGGCCCAAGCTTTGGGCTTGAAACAGATTGTCACGTGACCAGTATGAAGGAGAGATGGAAGCATTGTTCAAAGTTGTAATGTTCCCAGATGAATGTGTTATGTTACTGAACCAAGAGCAGCAAGTCAGTCAATAAAAAAACATACAAGTCACAAGTTGAGTCAGTGTGTCATTTATTGCCAAGTAGAGTTCAAGTCAAGTCAAGTCAATGAAGTGACTTAGGTCCAGCTTGAGCCTGAGTCAATTGATTCAAGTCTACATCACTGCCTGCTGGAAGTACTGTGCTCAGGGAAAGGGTATAACCATTGGCATATCAGGAAGGGGAAAGTTTTAAAAGCTAAATAAAGAAATATTTCCAGTCTAGGCTAGAAACAAGTCCTAGACAAAGGAAGGGAGAAAAAGTGGATCATAAACACTATTCTTAACAGGCAAAGAAGACAAGATTAGGAACAGGAATTCAGGACAAGCAGTAGCGCTTAGAGAAAAACTCACTGAAGGAGCAGAGAAAACATAAGTGAATAAAGTATTAAAGCTGTCAACAGGGCAGGTTCATAGACGTCATTGTAAGGCATATTTAGGTTCTTCTTTTGACCAGGGAAAGATGTTCATATGGTTAAAAAAATGCAAGGCATGTGGCACATCAATACAGCTGTGTGCTTTTCTTTACATTTAAAGAAGTTTGCAGTCTGGAGTGATTCACTTGGAATGATGCACAGGTGGAACCAGTCTGGTATGCTGTAGCTCTCTAGAAAACTCTGCAAAAAAAGATTGGGCTAGGGGAGGACATAGCTTTCTGGAGTTACATATACAGGTCTTGCTGTTCATGGGTACATGTAAAAATTCTTTCCACCTCTCTACCATGGTCCCAATGCAACAGACTTTGCAGGTCCCCCTGAAATTTAGCTTTTCCTAACACTTCAACAATTGGCCAGGACTTTTGGACCAATAGATATGCCAGGACAGCCAAGAGAAACAGTGTATAATACATATAGATAACAAGAGCTCTTTCATGCTTCAGCTTCTGGAAAACTTGTTTGTCTGTACCCTTTCAGAACACACTTCAGGATTTTCTAGTAGTTTGAAGTGGCCAGCTTAGTACAAGGCATGTTTTGTTGTTCTTGTTATATATATTTCAATCCCACTTCTTCCCCAATCTGGGATGAAAGGTGGCTTAATAAAGTTAAAGTTATTGTAGGTTAGCAGCACTGTTAGAGTGCTGTTTCATTTAAACATAAAAAGCACTGGCTGATTTGGTGTTTCATGGGGTGGTATAAAGTTCAAAACATCTGTTTCTTTGATTTAATTTATACAAGGCAGGCATATGTGTGGGTGCCTTCTATGGAGGGTGAGGTGGATGTCAAGGTTGCTAGAAGTCAGAAGCAAACAGTTTCCGTAGGTCTGAGGACTGCATCTGCCTTCTGGATAGGGTTACCAGATTGGATCCAGGGTAGGGCTGGTATAATTTTAAGGCTTACCAGATCAAATATCATAAAATTTCATCAAGTCAGACAGTACTTGTCCTCTCACACATTCCAAACTCCAACTTTCAACCACAGCTGTCTCATCCCAACATGGCTCTTGCCCACTAGTGGAGACTGGGAGCGGAGTGTTTGGAGGTCACAAAAATTGAGCTGGATGCTCCTCCTTGCCCTGTTTTCTCCACTACTGAAGCAAGAGATGTGTTGGGAGGAGATGGTTGCAGCTGAAAACTCTAGCTTGGAAGGTGAGCCAGGAAAGGTACCTTCATCCAGCTCAGTGGAGCTTTTTGATACTTTGTCCTGCTTGAAGTTCCATTAAGAAATACAATTACAGTAGCCCTATTCCAGATCCAATCTAGAAACACTCCCCTTGGACCTCAAAGAGCCCCCTACAACCAAGTCACAAATTCCATGGCCCATTTTGGGTCTGGAGGGGCCTTTTCTCAGAATTAGAAGAAAAAAAAATCTGAAACAGTTTTGAAAAGGGGCCTCCAGGGGTCTCCAGAAAGATATTATGCCCCTCACTAAGTTTTGTGACCAGTGTTTGTTTGTTTTTTTTAATTTTATATAATACATATATTACATACAATATACAATAAACAAACATATACTATACTTAATATACTAACATATATTACATGTAATACACAATGCTTCACCATTAATAATATAATGTGCTTTGTAACCAATGTTTTTGAGATGAGTGATGGAATGAGGTTGGGAAGCCGCAGGGGGGGCCCTATGAGGTTGCTGCATGTGGCCCGTGGCCTGTGCTTTGCCTGCCCCCCGCCACAGGTGGGACAATCTTTTCAATTCATTTCAGCCAGCAACTCATACCACAAAAATGGGAAACTAGGGCACTTAAACTTTGAAAACATGCCTGAAAAGTGGAGAGAGAGTGGCTAGCATCCTGTTAGGGTTCCTGCACCTCTCCTAACGCCCAAAGCTTCCCTCCCAAATTACTGAACAGCCTCTGAATTAATGCCAAAGGTTGGCTATGTATATCTTTCCCTTTCATTTTTTATTTAATCCTTTCAACAAAATTTAGTTTGCTTTGACTGGTGGTATAGATGTGGCCATACAGAGCATCCAGGCATTGTAGTGAACCCTCTAAACCTGTGTGGATGCCTTCACTTCTACTGGACCTGGGAGATGGAGGTGGAGGAGGAAAAGGGAAAAGAGAATAGAGCATATATGCAACTCTACTAACTACCTACTAAATACACTAACTACTTACTACTAGCTTTGCACATACATACATATATATGTATATATATATGGACATTCCATCTCAGATCTTAGAATAACAGTCCTTGAACAAAAGAAATAAAAAAAAATCAAAGGGAGATTGGAAACAGAAGCAACAGAATTGAAATGTATCTGCAGACTCCAGTCCATCATCAGTGGGTTGGACAGAGACAATGGTTTCATAGAAATCATACAGTTGGAAAGACCACAAGGGCCATCAATTCCAACCTCCTGCCATGCAGGAATACACACTCAAAGCATTCTCAACAGATAGCCATCCAGCTCTGTTTAGGAACCTCCAAAGAGGAAGACTCCGCCACACTCTGAGGCAGCATATTCCACTGTTGAACTGCTGTTACCATCAGAAAGTTCTTCCTAATGTTTAGATGGAGTCTCTCTTCTTGAAGTTTGAAGCTATTTATCTGTGTTCTAGTCTCTGGAGCAGCAGAAAACAGGCTTGCTCCATCCTCCATATGACATCCCTTCAAATATTTAAACATGGCTATCATGTCACCTCTTAACCTTCTTTTCTCCAGACTGAATGTACCCAGCTCCCTAAGCCTCTCGTCATAGGACATCGTTTCCAGTCCTTCTAGCATTTTGGTCACCCTCCTCTGGACACGTTCCAGCTTTTCAATATCCTTCCTGAACTGTGGTGCCCAGAACTGGACACAGTATTCCAGGTGGGTTCTGACCAAAGCAGAAGAGAGTGGTACTATACGCTTACTGATGTAGCCCAGAATCACACTGGCTTTCTTAACTGTCCCATCACACTGCTAGTTCATGTCCAGCTTGTGATTTACTTAGGCCATTTCTGCACTACACTGTTACAGTGCTATTCCACTTTCAACATCCTATGCTGTTTAGGGAGGGGCATTTAGAATTCTTAGCCAGAGAACTCTTTGACCTCAGTAAACTACAAATCCCAGAATTCCACAGGATGTTGAAAGTGGAATAGTAGCACTATAACAATATAGTGCAGAAATGGCCTAAGACTCCTAAATCCTTTTCACATGTACTGTGGTCAAGCCAGGTGTTACCCACCTTACATCTGTGCATTTCCTTTTTTTTCTGCCCAGGTGTAGTACCTTACACTTCTCCCTGTTGAAATTCATTTTGCTAGTTTTGACCCATCTCTCTAATCTGTTAAGATCATTTTGAATTCTGATCCTGTTCTCTGGGGTGTTAGCTACTCCTCCTAATTTGGTGTCATCTGCAAATTTGATAAGAATGCCCACAATTCCAAATCACTGATAAAGATATTGAATAGCACTGGGCCTGAGAGAGAACTTTTTGGCATCCTGCTGGTCACTTCTTTCCAGGATGAAGAGGAGCCATTGGTGAACACCCTTTGGGTTTGGTCAGTCAACCAAGTACAAATTCACCTAACAGTAGTCTTATCTAGCTAGGATTTTACTAGCTTGTTTGCAAGAGTATCATGGGGGACCTTATCAAAAGCCTTACTGAAGTCAAGATACGCTATATCCACAGTATTCCCTTCATCTATCAATGTAGTAACTCTATCAAAAGCAGAGAAAAGATTAGTCTGGCAATAGATTAGTCTATTGTTTCTTGGTACACTATACTTACTATAGCACGAGTTACCGTCCTAGCCCCATGAGGCTCTCTTGCCTATTTTATCACAATTCCTTTCTGGTTCCCAGTCAGCAGCACGCTACATTCTAGGAACTCTCTCCACCATTCATATGGGTATCTATTTATCTTGGCTTTAGGTAATATCTTTCCTCCCAACTTTGTGCCCCAATGACCATAGTTTAAACTGAACTTGTTGCCTCATCACCATACTCATAAGTTTTGCATTTCTGAATTGCACTATTCACACACACACCAGCACATGGGTATAAATATCTTTCCATAAGCATGTTGCACCATGTATCTGATGAAGTAGAATCAGTTTGTGAAAGCTTCTGCTGTGTTTTTCTTTTTCTCAGTTAAGAAGTTATAGTAGCTCTTTGCATACTAACTGCTTTGCCCTTTTGTGCATGCGTAATTCAGACTACAGAGAGACACGTTGCTCAGCTCAGGAAACCAGGAAACCATGAGCATGCAGTGGTATACAGGGGAAAGCAAACAGTAGGATTGGGGGGGGGGTATTTATTTACTTATTTTGTTTGTTTGTTTGTTTGTTTTACTTTGGGTCAGACTGTGGGGAGGTAGGTACAGTAGGTCACAGAGGAAGTATTTCATTCCAACATCCCACTGGTATTCCAAATATGACCACACTAATGGTCTCATCTTTATCACTGAATAATTGTGACTTGAAGTTATGGCCTCCACATCTCAAAGAGAATATTGCAGAATTTGAAAAGGTAGAGAAAGGTTAACTAAAGTGATCATCAAGTTTGGAACACTATCACTATAAAGCATTTGAGGGTTCTTAATCTGAGGGTGGGAAGACATCTGAGAAACATGTCTGAGTTGTATAGACAAATAGTGAAAACAAAATATGGTCCAGGAGCTGAAAGAGAGATTTTTCTCCCCCTTACGTATGAGAATTTGGGAATCATTAGGTGAAATTGAATGTTACAACTGGCAAGTACTTGACAGCTCTTTAATCTGAACACCTGACTTCCGGACATTGAAGTGGCAGATGTTGCCTATATAGACAAGATGACAAACTTGTATAATTTGGGAGCTTCCTGTAACTGAGTACTTCTCCATACAGAAAACATTTCCTCTGTATAGAAAAACTATAGGATAACGTACTCTTTTCATTGATCATCTACAGACTTAAGTGATTATAGTACAAGCATAGGTTTATTATTCTTTCACCTATTGTTCATCAGAGCAACTCTTGTGTGGTAGACTCTATAATAATGGCCAAGTTATACCCATCTTGCAAAATACTGTGCCCATCTTCCCCTAGATATGGATGGAAACAATGCAGTTCTAAGGTTTGTGCCTGTGTCTATAATAAAACGGTCTGTATGTTGCAGTACTGTTTTTGCCCCAGTAGGCAAGTACTGTGGGTTTTTCTGTTCCCGGAAATGACGTTACCTTTCAAACCACTTCACACTCTCTCAACTGCTGCAATCTGTAGCCTTATCAGATGAAAATTTTCAAATGTGCAAGCAGCTTCCAATGAAAACATTGTGAAGCAGACATATGGAAAACTCTCTTAAAAGCTATTGAAAGCTATTCAGGGATCACAGTAAGGTTGCTCAGTCAGGAACAGTACAGACTTGTTTGTCTGCCATGATGGCAATCATGGACTTGTCCCAATTAATGTCTGTCCCCATGAATGATGTAGGGCCATCCTTCTCTGATGTGGGGGACCAGCAATCATTATTTTTTTCTCATATGCCAGGAACAGGCACTGTATCTGTGCCCAATAATTACAACTCTTTCTTTCTTTCTTTCCTGGAGACCTGCCAGGGATTGGCAGCCAATGGCTTGGGGACCAGCAAAAGTCCAGGGACCACCACTTTGAGAAGCACTGCTGATTTCCTATTCCATGGGCAAAGTATGTACTCTAAAGGTGGAAGAGCTATGTGTGGCTTCACTGTCATTCTCGAATCATCTTTAGACTGACTTGGAGAAGCAACAAACTAGCTTAAATGATTTGTTCCAACACATGAGGACCCAGATGGTTTCATGAGTGTACCTGATGAGTTCTGTCTACCTTATCATTTGATTATATTTTCAAATCCCTGGAAATGGCCTATCAGGTTGATGCTGTTGCTCCTATGGTTTTCTCCCTCTTGGTAAGAAAGGTTAACTTCCTAGTTTAGGAAGGAGCCTCAGAACACCAGAAGGACTGTCTCTGAAACAACACTTCAGTCAAATTGGAAGGATTAGAGTTCACTGAAAGACCTATATGATGAAGGCAATAAAGATATTGCACTTCTCTTCCTCCATCATGTTCATACAGATGGTATACCAGTGGTGCCTCTTGTACTATGTAGATTTGTCTTAACTAGGATGCTAGAGATGGGAGTCAGAAGTATCAGAAACACACTGTAATCAATTTGTTTTATTCTTTGCAGATAAAATGCTTGGTTGAGCCTTGATTTGGACTCCAGTGCTAGGGCAAGTAAAGCCAGTGTGATGCAGTGCTTTCAAGTGTTGGACTAGAACTCTAACAGACCAGAGTTTGAATCCTGACTAAGCCATGGAAACCCACTGGGTGACCTTGGCAAGTCACACTCCTCTCAGCCTCAGAGGAAGGCCTTCCAAACAACTCTTGTTAATTATAGGGTTGCTATAAATTGAGCTGACTCGAAGGCATATAACAACAACAATTGGGACAGTTAAAATTGACATAATCTTGGCAACTGCTTGAATTTTTTTCACTCTCTGTTCCTCAGAAGGTGGATATTGTGTCTGAATGCTGAGGTCTGCCAATTGACTGCTTAACCTTTGTCAATCCTGGCCAATTAAATAAGTCAGGGCAGACCTTGTCTAATGGCTAAGAAAAGTGATCAATAACTCCTTGCAAGAGAGGCATATTTTTACTTGATTAAAGAAGGAAATAAATCATCATCAACCTAGCAGATTTGGGAAGCTATAGGCCAGTCTTAAATACACTATTCTTGACCAAGGTGATATGGAGGGTGGTGGCCTTGCCTTTGGATGAAACTTATTATTTGGACCCATTTCGGTTGGACTTCTGGGTGGGATGAGGGAACCGGCTGATTTCATTATGAATGAACAATACTGGGAACTGGAATCAGGGGAAGATGTTTGTATCTTTCAGTGGATTTTAATACTATCAACCTGGTGGGGCTGGGCCTTGGGAGCAGTGGTTCTTGTCCTTCTTGCCAGGTCATACCCTTAGGAAGTACTGGGAGCTAGTCTTTTAGCACCATGGCCATTGGCCTATTGGATCCCCCACTGTACCTGAAACTACTAGGGAAAGTAATCTGGAAGTGAGATGCAATCCACATACTGGTGACACTTAGCTCATCTGCTTGTTGCTATTGATTGGAAGGAAGTGGGTCATACCCTTGAATATGGTTTGAGCTCAGTAATAGGCTGGATGCATGTGAACAAGCTAAATACAGAAAAGACAGTAGTGGTGTTGGTCAGTAAAATGCCTGGCTCAGGCTTGGGATTCAACCTATTTTGGAAGGGGACACATATTCCCTAAATGATCATACCTGGGAAATGCTCCTTGAGTCTGTGCTGACCTTGGCTCTTCAGATGGTGAGAGTGGAGAGAAGCGTATTGGCACAATTACATTTAGGGCACCTGCTGTAACTGTTTCTGAATTGGTCTCATCTGATTACACCTATCCATGGCCTGGTTACATCATACTTTGACTTCTGTAAGGCAGTCAGATGGGGTGGGGAGTTACCGTTGAAAAGTTTCAGCAGTTTTCAGCTAATGCAAAACACAACTAGCTAACTGCTACACAGTATCATGGCCATATAATTCCAGTATGAACAGATCAGCAGAGGTTGTCCACTGTTCTCCTGGCACATTACAGAGTGTTGGTTTTAACTTTTAAAGCTATAGAAATCTAAAGGCCTGTCTTTTCAAGGAACTGTTTGCCTTACTATAAATCTGCCTGGTTATTAAGATTACCAAGAGAGATGGTTTTGAAGTAAACCCCTTTCACAAATTCCCTTTAGCTCTCCCCAGAAAGGGTTTTCTTCTGCAGTACTGTAAAAATCTGAACTAAACTCTCCCTGTATTCAAGTAGAGGATTGAGGCACACTTTTTAAACTTGTCCTTTTAAATCGCTTGTACAGTTTTTAATGTTTTTGTTATTTCATTATGCGTCCATATAGTTTTTATTTTGGAAATCTGAATTCTTCATGTATTACCTTGATGGGTTTGGAAAATTTTTTTCAAATAAATAAAAAAAATAATCAATCAGTTTGTGATCTTTGATGTGATGGCTGTTTTCACATACTCAAATCAATATTTATTTCTGTAACAAGTGGAAGGATATGTATGTGTTGACACAGCCAGGGTCATACTCACATAGAGAAAGAGGTTGTGATCTCAGTATAATCAAGGAATACCAATAAACTGACAAAGTTAAGTGACAAGACTAATTTGGAATTTAAATTTGGCCAATGTGATAAGAACACATTTTTTGTGTTCTGATATTCCTCCAGATATCACAATAGTGGGAGGGCATCCAAGCTCCTCATTAGGCAAAAGTGTGAGTGCTGGCCAGATGGTTGGCCTTGGTCTTTGAATAGTCAAGAGGCTCAGCCTTGTGATTTATTGTGGGTTCAATCAGGTCTGCATTTACAATAGATTAGTCTGTTGTTGTTTGGTCAGCAATGGCTGCATGTTCATGCTGCTCTTATTTTACAAAATCCAGATGCATCCATAAATCTCCAGGTGAAGTGGTGGAAGCACCAGAAGTAGAAACAGCAGTGGCCAAAGGCAGACGAACAGATTGCCTTGTCGTTCTTTGAACTGCCTCATTGGTCATTTGAATACATCCTGCCAAATTTGATATAGCATTTCCCATTATGTCATTAGCAAGAACAGATATTTTGAATCAAGAATCCAGAAAGTAGCCAAAACATACTTCCTGGAATAAGGAATTAATTTTGCTAGGTAAGTCTCCAAACATCTTTCCATTGTAAAAGAGAATTCTTTGGGGACCGTTTCCAATGTAATGGAAGATTTCCATTAAGTCCACTCCAAATTATAAACTCTAGTATTTGCCATATATGATTTAGCACTTAACTTCCTGTGTCAGTGTAAAAGGCTTCAATAATATTTGCTTGCTTCCCATTAGAGAACATTTTTCTTCTTGTTGCAAGATATCATCTGCCAAATTTTTATTGAAAACATATAATACATAAAATGTACTTTCACCCTAGTAGTAATAATAAGCAGCAGGTAAGATTATAAGCCTGGGTCTTCACTATACTCCTTTGAACTGTAGATGAGAAGTCTCACCAGATTCATTATTCCTCCATATAAAAAATAAAATTAAAAAAAAAATCCCAGCAAACACAAAAGCATATCAGGGAGAAAGTTTCTAGACTGACCTCCTTGTCCTGTTTTCTATGTATAGGGTATGCTTCTTGTATTATTTGATTAGGTTCAAATGAAATTACAAATTTAAATTTGATGTTTCAGATTTTAATTTGGTGGTCCTGTTTAGAACAACATTCTCCAGCAGGAAGTTTACTAAGAGTCTTAATGCAAGAATGGGCAAAAAATGGTCCCTAAGACTGTTTTTAAATTGTTGATTCATCCAAAATCCCCAAACTGTCCTCCTTCTCACCTCCTCCCCAAAAAAATAAAAGAAAAGAAAAAGGAAAGGAAAGGAAAGGAAATTACAGTAGAGCTTTTAGAAAGATTGATACAATTGCAGAATTAACAGCAGGAGGAATGTAGCAGGATGGGGTCATGCTCCAAATCCTACCATGCAGAACAATGAATACAGTGCCTTACATTCAGATTAACAGAAGTGCAAAACTACCCATATTCTGGGCCCAACCTACATGGAAGATGAAATACTGATCGCAGAATCCTCTTTCATGTAAAAGTTCTATGCCATTGCCTTTTGTGGCTAAACAAGTAAGTGGCCACGAAATTCCTCCATAAAATGAATTCCATTGTTCAGAATTTATTCTCATAAAAATTTTCTTGGGATGCTTTAATAGTTCTGGACCAATTGTTCAGAAGATAATCTGAAACATTGTTTCAGAATGCCTGTCTTCCAACTTATTAAAAATTCTGCTCAGTGGTCCAAGTAATTCTGGGAAATATTATGGGAGAAGGGTTAGAAATTTATAGCATTTTCAAATGTAATAAAAAAAATAGTTCCAAATGTTTTATTAGTTTTAGAAAAGCTTTTTGCATTTCAGCTTAAAGTTACTTGACAAAAGGAACTCTTAATACTGATACCATATGAATCACGGGAAGTAGAAGAATATGAAAATAATTCCTTAAAATTTTCAACAATGATTTTAAAAGTCGCTACTTTTTTTTAAAGTCATTGTTAAATGCCAGTGATGCTATTTTTGAATAATGGGTCTTGTTACTTCTATTCATTGCTGGCCATTTTTCAAAAAATAATTGTTAACTTTATGAAAAGTAATGGTTCAATGAATTCAAATTTCATTTTCTCAACTTTTCAACACTAGTGATTTTTTTCAGTGATTTAACATTACGACATTTCTGAGCTCTGAAATTATGATAAGTAAGCTACAAGTTGACTTGTTTATAGGTGATATTATTACAGTGGCTTTATAAAAAGCAGTTCAAACTACACAATTTATATTTTTTTGGTTGGAGGTTACTAGTGTATGTTTTACTAGTACTAATAATTCATATTTCATGGGGCAGAACCTCTTATTTAAATCATTCATTGTGCCAATCAAGTATTATGAAGAATGCAAATGTACTGTACTTATATTTTAGAGGAGGAAATTATATGGTCCTTTGTATTTTGTTGGACTGTAACTCCCAACATTCTTCACTGATGGCAGTGCTGACAAGAGCTGCAGGGATTGCAAAGTCGTACAACATCTGGAGATCTCTATAGAGGAAGGTGTGGTAATCTCATTTCCATTACTATAACTGGTTGCTATTACTAATGAACAAGTCATTTTCAGCCAGGTATCTGCCATGTTTTTTGGACTACGGTTTGCATAATCTCTCTGTGTTAGCCATGTTGACTGAGACTGATGAATGCCAGGGAGCAGAATTAAGTACTTCCCTTTGTTTAAGGACATAAAGGACTGTTATTGGTCTGTTGGGGAATACTAGATGTGACCGCCTTTCTGCTCTTTGCTAATGCTTTCACTGAAAATTTACAAAAGCACGATACTTTTCAGGTCAAATTATAACAGCCTTTCCCAAGCTGTTGCACTGCAGATGCTTTTTTTTTTTTTAAGAAGTACTTCTTCACATGGAATTTGCTGTCATGGAATTCGTTGTCACAAGATGTGCTGATGGCCTCCTAGCTTAGATGGATTTAACACAGGATTAAATAAATTCATGAAGATGATAGGCCTGTCAATGGCTGCTAGTCAAGATGGCTATATTCATCCTCCAAATTTGGAAGCAGTGACTAACAGACTCAGTGCCTCTATTTAGAATTATTGCTTCAAAGTCATATGATGGGCCATTAGAGGAACCCAGATGCTGGTTGGGACGAGGTAGAACATCATTCTGATCCAGTGATGTTCTTATGTATTTACAGACGGGGAAAGCAGCAGAGGCAACTTTTGATGATCCAAGAATTTGTGTCATTTCCATTGAGGTGAAGGTTCCCTGAGATCCCACAGTTTGCCATTACACCAGTGGCAGCCAGTGCCTTCCATGTCAGGAGGGTCAGTAATTCTGCTCCAGGTTTTAATTTGAAAAGTTGTTATCCAAAGTGCTGAACCTATGTTGGCGACAGGACTCAATTATCTTTTTATGACACAACTTATATTATGAGATTTTTAAAAAATGAGAAGGCAGAATCCTACATTGCACAAATGGATTTCATTGCACAAGAAGACTTTCCTCACCTCTTCTCCCCCCACAATTCTTTGTGTTTTTCCCAAAATCAGTGCTGGAGAATTCCCAGATCCTTGGCAGATTTTGAAGGCACATGGGTAGCACAGGGAAGAAAATTCCCCCTGTCCAGAACAGCCTTGATGGTAATTGCTCCATCATCAGGAGAGGATAACTGGATACCACACCAGATTTTACAAACACTACAGTGTTGTAAAACAGTACAAATAGTTAATGTTGAAAATTGGAGATAAGAGAGACATAGGTTTCCAAAACTTAAAGCTGTCTTCCAATACAGAGTCTGAGTCAGGATGAAAGTTAGACTCATCTACAAACAAGCAGTGTTTTTTTCTATTTTATTACCTGCAAAAGGGATCGGGGTACATTCTCCAAGATGCAGGATATTTGAAGACCAATCTTGTAGATTTTACAGATTGATCTGCAGGATTCTTCCATATGTAGAAATCAAGAAAAACAAGTGGATATTTACTTCAAGAATGTGTGATAGTGGCCACTTCCTCAGATGGCTTTTAAAAGAATTACCATATGTGTATGCTGTTTTTAAAAGTTACAAATGAAAGAGAGAAATTTCTGGGTAATAGAGGCACTGAGCAATGGAATGTTATGGAAGGCTAACTTTCATGGCCCACTTAGAGGCTTTCTAGAAATATTTCTTAGACTGGTTTTGCATACATACTAGTGGAATAGTATTATGCAAAACTAGTGGACTAAACAGACATTTCAGTCTAATCCAATAACGTATATTCAATACAAAAGGCATATTCTAGATACTTTTTCTAGCAGGACCTGAAAATAGGTCTTGGGTCTGAATCTGATGAGTGATTTCTTTGTACTGCTGCTACCAAGATAGTATATGTGTAAGTAAGTAAAGCAGGGAGGAAGCATTTCAGTGATGAGTCAGCCTACATTGTTGAGTGGCAACACTGTGTGAGAGCAGTTAGAAAGCCTGGACAGAAATAGAAGTTTAGTGTCCTGGAGATTTTACATAAAGAAATTATTAACACCATAGGCATGGAATTGTGAAATGTCCTTTATATCCATTTATAGAAGTATCATTTGTCTTCAGCTATGGAGTTATTATGACAATAATGTGGCCTAGTGGTTGTGCTTGCTCTCTCTTTCCCTTTTTCTTGCCATATGTCAAAGGCTATATTGCATGGTTCTTAATGGAGACCAAATGCCCACTGTAGGGAGAGGGGCATGGTGGGCTATGACTGTTGCTTTCATGCCCAATTTGTAGGCTTCCTGGACTCAGCTGCTAGTCCAATGAGAGTATACTCATGAATCAATGAGTTTTACATAAGTGTTGACTTAGCACTCAGCAATTGGTTCATTAAGTCTGCTCTAGTTGTGACAGAGGAACTGGATTTAGGCCCTGATTAGATACTAAGAGGAAAATAGATAAAGTTTTGGTCTGTTGCAAAATTCTTTATATTCTTATATGCCACCCAAGCACACACTCTTTACTTGCTTCCAGATATACTGAAATCATTTCACTACCCGTTTATTCCTTTGAGGAAATATAAAGCACTGAATTAGAGCACAAAAGCCCTTTTCACACCTTAACTTTTTGCGGCGCTGGGGTGCAGGGATTGCGCGAGCAGCCTCTTGTGAGAGGCCCTTGCGTCCCTGCTGCTTCAGCTCCGCAGCCGCTGCCTGCTAGCAAGCAAGCAGTATGAGGGCTCCTCCTCTTCCTTCCGCAGTGCAGCCTGGGATTTTCCCAGGCTGCGCTGGGGCAGGAAGCGCGAGTGCCACGGCTCTGGAGGCGCTGCACACACGGTAAGTGCATGCGGGGTCCTGGAGCAATGCGCGACCACGCACCATTTTCGGCTAGAAGCCGAAAATGAAATAGTGCGTGATCGGCGCCTGCCAGCCCCGGCAGCATTGCACAATTGCGAGGACATCATGTGGACGGCTCCTTGCAATTGCGCTGTGCTCCAGAGGTCCTTTTGCATGGCGAATGCCATGCGAAAAGGGCCAAAGTTGTAGTGGAGGCAAAATTAAACTTTTGACACTGGATATAACAGCTGCCACCAACAGGGACTGTTGGGGGATATGCTGTGTGACTCTGTGTGCAAAGTGCAAGAACCACACTGTACCCCTATCTCCAAAAGTCTCTGGAATATATTGATTTCTTCGCCCCAGATAGCCTATCAGTCATAATGACAGACATTTCACTAACAGTCATGCTTTCTAGTCTTCTGTCTATAAATGAACCTCAATTCATGGTAACTATTAAATAATTAAATGACATTGTTGGAAAAAGCGTGCCATTCAATCTTGCATACTTGTTTAAAAAAAAATCTTGCATCGATGTATGAGCTGAGAACTTAATAGCTATCTTGATACTTTCTAAGCCAGCTTTTTGTAGACTTTCCACTTGGCCTTTTGACACTCTGAAACTATTTGTCCTGTAAAATCTGTGAGGTTATCCATTATGACTACTGGAATAGTGGCTTCCGTCTCATATTTCTCTTTTACACAGTCTATGATGACTTCAACTGGGCAGATGAATAGAGAGGATTCTTTCATGAATGCTGGGTGGCCCGTCTCACATAGTCACAAACAGAAGCTATTTTTTTTATTTTAAAAAAAAGATACTGGCCCTGCATTGTAACCGTGTCATCTTCAGTTAACTGGCATTCAAGGATTTTATGTTGTTTTTAAACCACCCAGTCATACAACAGCTGCCTGATTTTCCTCAGTTAGAAGCAATGAATAGTTTTCTCATATTTGCAGCATAACTCACAAGTATAGCATGGATCAGTAATAGCAGCCAAATCTGGCATATTTTTGTATTTAAAAAAATCAAACTGTAATCTGGCTGTTATCCAAGGAGGTGCCAAACACATAATGCGATGTCATAGGCCAAGTTCTAATGGAGTGTGCAACCAGGTCTCTGCAGCCCTGTGGGGATTTTGTACTTGTGAAACTTCTCTTGTAACAAATGGCAGATCACTTCTGAAGTAAATTTCAAAAACAGTTTGTGATATCAGGCAGAGATCAGATGTTGAATGCAAAAATATGAAAAATAGGTATTAGAGTCTGTTTTCCTTTTATTTCCTAAAAATATCAATGCAACCATTTGCAATGATTAAAAAACAACCTTACTTAACATGCAATGTCATTTGAATTATTTTGACATACTGTGGGCAGTATAACTATTGTTCAAATTTATTACTTTCTTTTTAAGTGTAGTAATTTGAAAATATGCTTTCGAAAAGATCTTTAGTGAACAGTAATGTAAGTTAATCATGGGAAATACTGGGAAAAAAATCCACAGTTCCATTAATGTAATAGTATATTAAACATTAAAGCTTCATTGAAACAGAGCTAATGTATCTTCTGAGAGCATCAAATGGCATCAAGGAAATTAAAGTTAACAATGAGTTCTATATGTAATTTATGGGAATGATGGATATCAAGGCAATGTTCAACCTTTTTTTTTCAAATGTAGCAATAGAAATTTTTAGGAAATTTTTTTTTTAAATAAAAAATCCAAAGATCTCCCTAGAGATATGCAAGCCACAGAGCACTTAGAACATTCTTTGGATTCCAGGCGTGTTTCCCAGGGCTAAAATGCCAGTTGTTACTGGGACTAAGAGCATGGCTTGGGGGACAGCAGCATTAACCACTTGCCCCACTCAGTTGGAATCATCTCATCACACCCCTGTGCCCAGAACCGGTGCCAATGGAAGTTTTCTTCTGATTTCTTATTTATCTATTTGTTTATTTTTAAATAAAAAGAACAAAAAATAAAGTAGGTATATAAAAAAAATTAAATTTACATATGCTGGATTATTGATTACTAATGAAAATTGATTTTCTTTACAATAACAAATGATAGTAACTAGTGATATAGATATTGTACTATTATGTTCATCTCACACCAATGTTATTTACACCTCAGTCTAACAAGGTACAATGCATTTTGATGCAATAGGTATCTTATAAAACTTCCTACCTTCTCTTACTTGGATAATAATACATAGTTTACTTAAACTTCTTAAATGTTCTCATCAGTTCTGGGCACCTCAGTTCAAAAAGGATATTGACAAGCTGGAGCGTGTCCAGAGGAGGGTGACCAAAATGGTGAAGGGTCTGGAAGCCATGCCCTATGAGGAGCAGCTTAGGGAGTTGGGTATGTTTAGTCTGCAGAAGAGAAGGTTATGAGGGGACATGATAGCCATGTTTAAATATTTGAAGGGATGTCATGTCGAGGAGGGAACGGGCTTGTTTTCTGCTGCTCCAGAGACCAGGACAAGGAGCAATGGATTCAAGCTGCAGGAAAGGAGATTCCACCTGAACCTCAGGAAGAACTTCATGATGGTCAGAGCTGTCCGGCAGTGGAATATGCTGCCTCGGAGTGTGGTGGAGTCTCTTTCTTTGGAGGTTTTTAAGCAGAGGCTGGATGGCCATCTGTTGAGAATGCTTTGATGGGTGTTCCTGCATGGCAGGGGGTTGGACTCGATGGCCCCTGGGGTCTTTTCCAACTCTATTATTCTATGATTCTATGATCAAAGTTCTTCCTTTTTCTATCTGTTGCACATGTAATCTTAGCATTCACTAATTACCTGTCAGCCCATAATGTTTGCCTTTATGCTCATTTAAGCTTCACTTAGCATAGAGTTTTACATTTACTTTCATGTGGAGTTACCTATGTCTGATCCAGATTCAATCAATCTATGAAGTTTATATTTCCTCATTTTTTTACCCAGAAATCTTATTAATGGGCCCCATTCTTCCTTAACTTTCCCAGCAGATTTTTCTTTGATTCTAATTATTAAACTACCTAATGCTTTCATTTCTATTATTTCACATAACCCACTCATAGAAGAGTTTCTTTACCTTTCCATAATTTTGCAAATCTGATTCTCACTTCTGTAACCATATACAAAAGAATTCTCCAATAGTTTCTTGAAAAATTAACCTCTAGTTCTTGTGTCATATTTAACAATTATAATTGGGCAAATTGGAAACATATTGGAAAATGTCTGATATACTGTTATGTATTCTAATCCAATATGTCTTTGTTATTCAGCATGACCACCACATGTGGGAAAACATCCTTGTCTATTCCTGAAATTTCCAGCATTTCCCAGTTTCCATTTTATACACTTTATTTTTTTCGGGTGTTGAGTACCATCTATGGAAGATATTTAAGTATTTTTTTTTTCAGATTTTGTGATAAAGTAAATTTTTGCATTTGTTTCCATCATAATTCCCAATGGTCAATCTGAAATTTTTCTTTAAAATTTTGTGACCATTTGATCATTGTTTCTTTATTTGTTTCTTCTTCTCGAGTCTCACAGCAATAGTATCTTGTAGATTTTAGATGTTAAATGTTTGAGATGTTCAAACAAAAGTTTCTCTAAATCTTTCTTTTCAATCCTGGTCTTGAATCCTTCTAGTCTTAAGTCCATTCTGAACCTTTCAGTTAATGGTTTATAAGGGAACCACTGACATTTTCCTTCAGCTTCAATTTCTTCTCTTGTCTTCATTCTAATAATTTCCTGGGGGTATGGGAACTAATATATCTTCATATTTCAACCATTTTTCTTTCATGTCTTTCCATTTCCCAAAGAAGACATCATGGGGTGACACTCAGAGGTGAATTTTTCTATATGCTGATTTCTTATATTTCATCCAGATTCTCAATAAGGCTTTTCAAATAAAGTGATTTTGGAAGTCCTTATCAATTTTGGCCTTCCCTTACCAAATTTAAGCATGCTAGCCGAACTTTAAATCTGATTCTTCTAATGTGAATATTCTTTTGTTGCATAAAGTAATCCAGTCAGCTAGCCATGTCATTCTGCTAGCATAAAAATAAGTTACGAGGTCTGAGATCCTCCTCTCGCTTTCAAATCTGTTAAAATTTTCCAGTTTATTCTGTTTTCTACCCCCCCATACGAACTTTGATGCTTCTTTTTGTCATTTTTGAAATGGTTTATCATTTACAATTATTGGTAAATTTTGGAATAAAGGTTCATCTGAGGTAAGACATGCACTTTAACAGTGGACAATCTTCCTAATAATGAGAAGTGTAATTTTGAGCATCTTTCCTAATCTTTCTTTCCATGTTGTTTGATAATTATTATCAAAAAATTCAGTATTCTGTTTTGAGAGCCAGATTCCAAGTTATTTTCCAAGTTATTCCAAGTTATTCCATGCTCATTGCTAGAGGTGGTAATGATTATTCTCGACTAAAAACTAAAAAGCCAGCCCTATCTTATCTAGGGCTATTGTTTGGGAACAAAAGGAAGGAAGGAAGGAAGGAAGGAAGGAAGGAAGGATACCTTCTGTTGGTTTCTTTAGGCCTGATCCACCATAGGCTTCACAGGTAGGCACACTATCATGCACCTTTTCCTAATAGAGGAATTGGCTTGGTTCAGGTGAATGAAGGTGAAATTAAACTGCTTTTAATTTTTAAAGTAGCTTGTAGACATGAATGAATGTCCTTTTTCACTTCTAGTTAAGCATGCCCAGTCCTGCCCTCCATTAAATATTATAGTAGTTTTTCCCCCACACACAAGTTGCTGAATGGTTACATTTGGGATTTTGACCCTATTTCTATCTTTTTCTTTTGCTTCTTGTCTACTGTTAACTGTTCAAAGAGTTTCATCTGTTATCCAGTGAAGCTCTTCTTTCCTTTTGACTGCAGATAATGTCTTTTTTGCATTCTTTTCTGATCACGTCCCTGGCTTTTGTTCAGAGTTCTTCTGTCTCTTAGTCTATTAGCCTTAACCCCGCAAATCTATTTTTATACAGCCTTTAAATTCTACAGGGATTTTCTTCAGGTTGCATTTTGGCATGATGATTGATTTAGTGTTCTTATTTTTACTCTAATTTTTGATATTAGCAGTTCATGGTCTATGCCACAACTGCTCCTAGTCTTGTTTTTTTTGCAGAGAGAATGGAGCTTCTCCATCTTCTGCTTCCAATTATGTCATCTATCTGATTTCCATATTGGTCATCATCTCTCTTATACTGGTGTTTGAAATGTGATGACCAGAATTGGTTTCCTAGAAAGTTAGTGTTCTGGTCTATTTTCTAGAATATGATTGTCTTGCAGGAAAGGATGAAAGAAGGCAATTTCTATGTTACTGTTGCAGTTTTGGATTTTATTACCTATCTTATTAATTTATACACAGTATGTATCCTTTAACAGATGGGAGAGATATAACAAGTGACACCTACCAATTCACCAGACACACACAGCTTTAGATGAATCTGATCCAAGAAGCCACAAAAATTCCACAGGAACTATCTCTTTGTGCACTTCCAGACATGGTTTCCAGGATATCTGGCATCTGAGGCCATGTCTTAGAATACAGAATTTAGCCTTGGTTCATCATTCTCATTTTTGATTCTGCAACTGGTGAATTTGGCAGGCATGCCTACATGGTATGCTGATGTTAACACTCTGCAGTGGGTGTAAAAGGTTGCAGCTACTATGAGAATTTTAGGGAAAAAGTGGGAAGGGGACAGGAAGGCTATCATATGGATATTAACCCCCTGCCCCAAAAAATACAGCTACAACTCCCACCAAATCCCAAGGTTTTTGGCAGATCTGGAGGAGCCCTCTGTTGCATATTTGTCTCTTGAAGACTGCTTTCCTGTGTATTCTGCATATGTTATAAACTGGATTGATTCCATCTATTATAGAGAAATGTTGCCTGAGAGAGCTGTAAAATACAGTATGAAAAAAAATTAATAATATGTAGAAACATATTTTTTAAAAAAGAAAAAAAGGAAATATATAATAAGCTTTGAGACTTTCTTAAACAATATGCAACAAATATGATTTCAGCCCATTTGGAATCCTAATTTTCACTGAAAACAAAACAAATTTCTCATGCTTATAGCACCAAGCTATGCAAGATGGGATCAGATCTCTCAATGGATCTTTAAATATTAAAACAGCTGCGGGAGCAATTGGATCAAAACAGTGGCACCAAAGGAAGAAGGGTTAACCCTTCCTCCTGTGCCATTTTCTTACAGTAATTGTCCCACTCTCCAACTGGGGCATTTTTAAGACACTTTTATTAGAAGCGTACTTTCTCACTCAAATGGTTCATGAGTGGAAGCTTGCATTCATTCCTGTGGTAAAAGTGATTTAAAAGAAATAACAGGGAATGAATGCAACCTTGCAAATACATTTATACATGCTACTACTTAACCTGAATACATAATGGTAAATACATAAATTAAAAATAAAACTGAAAGTAAACATACACACTCCAAACTCTTAAAACTCAGGATAAAAATTAGAACTGGTTCAAACTCAACTGTTTTTTAGAATGCAAAAAATACACTTGAAGATTATTCGACTCTTCCGCTTATGATAACTTAAGGCAGAGCTTTCCAAACTTTTCATGTTAGTGACATGCTTTTTAGACATGTGTCATTTTGCGACACAGTAATTCAGTTTTACTAGCAAACCTGAGGTTAAACTAACCCCTTATAAGAGATACAGACACATATATAAATTGTAATAACAAAATGTATGGGGACACAACATATCTCATGAAAACCTTTCATACATTTTTAAAAATACACGATTTATAAATAATAACATACCTTTCCAAGATTGTAGGTGACACACCTACATACTTCAGGTGACACACTAACATGTCACGGCACACCGTTTGGAAAGCCCTGACTTAAAGTGTTAAACCTCTGCGTACTACACAAAGATTAAATGCACTGAATTCTCTAATGCCAGCGCTTTAAGATTGCATTCAAATTGTTCAAGGATTAAAGAGGTGTGAAAAGAAAACATTTCTTAATTTAGTTTTACTGTACATTTTATAGAAAAAGAGCAATGCTTTACTTTACTGCAAAGGAGTTTTTCTTCCCACGTGCCACCTGACATTTTTTACAAAAGCAAAAACTTTGCAATTGAAGCTGAACTTCCTCCTCCTCCTCCTCTCTACCTCTGTCTCTTTCTTTACCACCTAGCCACCCACTCACACATTGTAGTTTTCTCCTTTAGAAAAAGGTGAGGCCATGCCTTCCTTAGCCAACCGCTCCCCAAAAAGCATTTCTTTCAAGACTGGGGTAGTTTATTTCCCTGGAATTGGCATGGTTTATTTTCCTCCTACCAAAGAGAGCCCTACCATTAGGCAAAGTGAGGTGACTGCTTCAGGCAAGAGGTGTGAGGTGTCATGAAAGAGTGTAAATTGTCTGCTATTTAGTTTGTTTTCATTTCATTTTTACTGGTAGAGATGCAGAGTGCTGCTCCGGAGATTTTCTGCCTCCAGTGCCAAAATAACTTGGCCGGCTTTGGATACTATGTGCCTTAGCACCATTAGTTAGTTGATACTCTTTTACACTCTGCCCCAGACAGCAAAATGTCTTGATCTGGTCATGCCTCTCACTGAGAGCAATGGGAGGTGTAAAAAGTTTAAAGGAAGAGGAAAACGTGCCCATGCCCTGCTGCTTCTTAAGCCAAAAGACAGGACATAAGATAATCAGCGTTCTTCTCTTAGGTTCCCCTCCTTTCCACATAATATTTCTCTTCCCATTTTACTCTTGCAAAAACTAAATTATCAAACCACCTTCTTATTATTTTTCCCCATTTCCAGATGCTGGTACTTCAGGAAATATTAAAGGTCTCTTGATGAAATTTTTAGAAGTGATTACTTTATTGCACATTTTGCACTCCTAGTCAAACTGTCATCACCACCTATAGTTTTCTATAATGACCTACATATGTCCATATACATAGGGAAGAGAAAATGGAGGATGCTATCTCCACTCCAGTTTCACTCTGATGAGAAGGGGGTTTTGGTTTTGGTTTATTTTTTTAAGCTGACAAACTGCAGAAGCCAAACGTAAAACACATGGAAACACTATCAGTAGAGAAGAAATGTGATGCAGAAGGATTTTCAGGGAATGATAACATTTAATCTGTACTGGAGCAAAGGGACCTGTTCTTAGAAGGTATGATAAGCCTATCTTCTCCCTCATTTTCCCCTCTTCTATCATTCTTACCCACCTCATTCAGCAGAAAATAACTACAGTAGATGCTGAATATCCTTCTGTTGGATAGCCCTGATGGCAAAACGTCAAAGTGCTGGCAATGAAGCTGTAATGTATCATATTTACCATAAAAAATAAACTAACAGCAACATCCCTAATAGACCAAGTTATTAGGTGAGATAGAAGAAACAACTTGTCAGAGTCTTCTAAGAGAAGCATTTTGACAGAATCTCTCCATAAATTAGTTTTGGTTGATGAAGTTAAGCAAAATTCTGTTCCATCCCTCTTGGGCACGTGTGTCAAACACGGGGCCCATGGGCAAATCCAGCCCACCTGGCCATTTTATGAGGCCCTCACACCTCCCCTGCAGGGCGGCACTCCCCCCGCCTGGCCAGCCCAATCCCCACATTGTGGGCTCCTGTCCGTGGTATTCTGAAGAGGGGCTCAGCAACCAGCATTCACAATCTACTTCTACTTCTGACTGCTCTTCTGTCCAATTTTCACTGTCAGAGCGTTGCCGCAGGTTACCATAGCAATGCTCCACACAGCTTGCAAGAGTTGGACAGAGGAGCTGTCAGAAGTAGAAGTAGATCACAAATGCTGACTGCTGGATCCCTCGTCAGAATGTTGGCAGCCAGGGGTCCATAATGTGAGGATTGGGCTCACCAGGTACAGGGAGGGGCAGGGAGCAGAAAGAACCACAGAGAGGAGGGAGCAGAAAAAGGCAGGGGGGAAGGGGAGCAGAAATCTTACAGGAATCTTATGGTATCTTACAGATACAACTGGCCCTTTAAGGGCAAACATAATGCTGATGCGGCCCAAGATGAAATTGAGTTTGACACCCCCGCTCTTGGGTATTTTCCAAACATAGTGCTTTCCCCACTAATGTGCCACAGAAGCATGTATCCATAGTACAAAGTAAAATGCTAGCATTTCATTTTTACATTACTATCAGACACACAGTTTCATCAGGAAGTGGGAGAGCAAGCAGGGTTTTATATGTATCAGGAATGGAATGGAGAGTTGTGGAAAGAAGCTTTATTCCCTTACAAAATGCTAATTTGCAGAATAATTTTTCCCAAGTCATTTGAAGCAGATTCATCAATATAGTTCCTGTAATATCAGCTACATGCTGTTCTTAAAACTCTTATTTCAGTATCTGTATAGTACATATCAAATGGTTGAATGATCAAGACATGATTTGACATGGAGGTCTAAAGAGGTATGACAGGGAAAAGCCTCAGAGAAAAAGAGTTTTGATAATTAAAGCTAGAAACGATCAAAGTTTTAGCCAAAGGTGGAAGTGACGGATTTTTGCAACATTGTACAATGAGAAGCAACATTTTAATTTTATTTGTAGTGTACATTTTCACAAAGATACCCTCAAAAGTAGCTTTTCAAATCAAATAACCAAACAGAGCCAATAAAATAGTATGGAACAAAATTTAAATAAAGCTAAAGCAATAAAGGCTGCAAAACTAGGAGATTAGCAGTGAAGTCTTATATATGCCTATTAGAAAGTAAAACCCATTGAGTTCAATGGAGATTATTCCCAGGTAATAAATATCCTAAAGTCACCAGATCCTGTCTGATCTTGGAAGCTAAGCAGGGTCAACTCTGGATAGTATTTGGATGGGAGACTGTCAGGTGCTGCAGGTTATATTTCAAAAGAAGGAACTCGCAAAACCACCTCTGAGTATGCCTTTCCTATGAAAACCCTATGAAACTCATGGGGTTGCCATAAGTCAACAGGTGACTTGAAGGCATGTGCATGTACACACACATCCACAGATACAAGACTGCAGTGCTAGAGACGAGGTAAAACACAGAATTTATCTCTTACAGTGCAATCCTATGCGTATTTGTTCAGAAGTAAATACCCTGAGAACAGTGAGACTTACTCCTCAATACATATGATTAGGACTGAAGCCATAAGTACCATTATAAATACATTAGGCCTGCATTTAATGTGAGTTCGTTTTATGCAGTTTCAATTATACACTGGCTTCCAGAGCTGTTTGCAGAACCTGGTGCGCCTGGGTGCTGCTACCTCATGCTGGTCTCACAGCACTGCTCACGGTGTCTGGTGCTCCTAAATGCTGCTACCTCATGCTGATGAAGTGCTCTTGCTATTGAAATTGATGGTACTGATGAAGTTTCCTCTTCTGCCACATCAGAAGGTCAGTACTGATTGTTTTTGGCTGCCGCAATGCCTTCCTCATTCATTTCAGATAAAAAACAAAGGGTCCACTCTATATGAGAAAATTGCAGAATGTGCTGGAAACGGGAATGGATCTCTCACATTATACACAGGCCAACTGTATGTCAGATTTTACTTTTCTTGCTACCTACGTGTCACCAAGTCAACATGTCTACAAAAAAATTAGACAGCTTGGACACTAACGTAGAAAGCAGTCTCTCTCCCTGGTAATCACAAATTTGGTCTCACAAGATAGGTGCATAGAGAAGGGGCTCCAGTGAGTCTCTTATTTTACAGACAGGTTCATTCAGGAGAAGGAGGTCCTAAGACCCCTCAGCCCCTGGCTGGAAAGATCAAAACTAGTGGTATTTATTTAACACACACACACACACACACACACACACGTGTGTGTGTGTGTGTGTGTATACCTACACATACACATATAATACCAAAAATATCAGCAGTTTAAAAGTCATCAGAGTATTAAAAAAAACCCTAAAACTTAGATTGGAACAAGAAGTTTTTAAGAGTTCATTTAAGAAGTAAATTGGGGCCATATACTTCCCATGTGAGAGCACTCCAGAGATACAGCCTCTCCAATGATAAGATGTCCTCTCTGGACGTGCTAACCCCCCTTCAAGCTCATAATGCTTTCCAGCCTGTACACAACATCCATGGTAATTAAGGCTGTTTTGAGCTACAGATCCCAACCCAAATTGAAATGCAACATGTGAAATCCTGCTGGTGTGTTAAGCATCCATAAGATCCTCTACAGAAGCAGCTGAATATTTTCATCTGATGTGTGATGTACTCCTTGAATACAAAGTTGGGGAATGGGAATTGTGCATGCAGCTGCAGATATATGCATGCATGGATGGAGATGCATGGGCACTGAGTTGTGCGTTCTGTGTGCATTTAGTTGCACAACATAAGGGTTGTGTAGCACTATCAAGGTAAAATTCCACATGCAGAGATTTATGATACTCAACCTCAATGTAAGATCTCAGTCACCGCGTGGGTTTGTAATGGACACACATAAAAACCAACATTGCCAAATCCCTACAAATCTGTGCCAAATAGCCATAGGCCTCAATGTTTGCTCCTTACCCCAAATGAGAAATTGATATTCTTAAAATTAGGTCTCAAAATATATGCCTTCTTCTATTGGTCAAAACTCTTCCTAATTGGGTTGCCAGAAGGAAGACTAGAAAGGGTCTCTGTACCCTTAATGATTGTATACAAAAGATATTTTCAGTAGGTGTTGCTTGTTTCCTGGTTGTGTGACAAACAGTACTTGCTATTCTACATAATCTACAGGAGTCCTCTTCAGTTTTCAGTCTGGCTACAATACTTTCTAAGTAGAGTTTCAGCCTGGAGTGCTCAAATGTGGTGGCAAAATTATACTCTAAGGGAAGACAATAATGCCACTCCCACTGCAACTTTTCTGTAATTAGAAATTGTTTCTGTGCAGCTCAGAAAGCATCTCAATTAACACTTCTGTTGATAGTAAATTCACCAGTTTTGAAGAAGAAGAAAATAGGATAGACAAAATTTTGATGAAAAATTAAACAAAATCAATCTCAAAACTCTACAAAATACTGTTAGAAAAAGTAATGGAACAGGAACAGATTAAAGAAACTACACTAAAATGGGCACAAAGCATTGGACACAGCATAGAATTAGAAAAGTGGGAAAAGGCATGAAGCAGAGATACAAAATTTACTGTAAGTATGAATCTGAGAGAAAAATTTTACAAGATGGTGTACCAGTGGTATATGGCTCCACAGAGACTTATGAAGGTAACATATAAGAGAAACGGCCTATGCTGGAAATGTGGGAGCACTAAAGGAACCCATTTTTGTGTGTGGTGGTCATACCAAACAGCCAAGAAATATTGGAAAAAAATTCATGATATAATTACAAAGATCTTACACATAAAATTTGCAATGACCCCGGAAATGTATTTATTAAATATAATCAGAAATCAGAAAGAGATGGGAGTAAAGAAAAAGATAACATTATACTTAATAACAACTGCAAGAATCTATTACGCACAATGCTGGAAGGAAAAATTACAGCCATCAGTGGACGATTGGAAGATAAAAATCATGGACATCATTGAAATGGAGAAGTTATCAAGCCAGATGAAAGGGAACTCAATCTAACAGTTCTAAAGAGAACAGGGACCAATCAAAGAATGGATAAAAAGCAATTAATAACTATAAGGTTAAATAGAGATGAAGCTAGGACTTAAAGTAATTTTTATATTAAGGCTGGGATTAAGCATAGGAAATAAGGTTGAATTTTTATATTTATATTTGTGTTATGTAGGCTAAATATAGGTATAAGAAATACGAAAACAAAAAAGATATTCCATAGAACGTAGGTTTGGATAGATGTATTTAAAAAAACACAGTATTGAATTTGAGGAAAACACTCAATAAATATTGTTGCATAGTGGAAAGGGCTGGGGAAATATAGGGTACAGTAGGGAGAACTAAGTAAGGGAAATATAAAATGTACATATAAGTAGGGGGGTTGGGTAGGGTGGAGGGAATATAAAACGTAAAGTGTGCATATAAATATTGTGATGTATATGTATCATTTATTTTCTGTAAAAAAAAAAGGTCTTTTTATGTATTGGATGAAAATTTGGTATAAAAATTATAAATAAAAAAATGCAGGCAGCTGTATTGATTTGTATCAGCAAATCAGATCAAGCAGTTATTTTCCATGCCCACTAGCTGCATCTAGCTGCCTGCATGCCTTCTGTAAAAGATAATAGATCATACTTGCCCATGCTTGATCAGCAAACCCCAAACATACTTTGCCTTGGAACAAGGACAGCATGGAACCATACATTGTTACTGGGAAAAGCCATGACGCCCACCCATCCATCCATACTGCACGGGTTGCAACTAAGCTCAGAAGAAGAAGGTGGATTAGGCAGACAAAAGTATCAAATCTACTACTCAGCATGTCCTAGTGCTTTTATTGGGCAACCTTTGGCTCCACGATAGTATAGGCAACATGTTCCAAACTCCTGTCCCCACAAGCATTCTCAAGGATGCTTTGGGTATCATTTGAAATGCCCAAACTATATTTAAAGGCAATTTCACATAATGCACATTTCTCTAGCTTAGTCCCAATAGATTTGAGCATGTGTGTATCTAAAGCAAAGTCTGCTTTCTGCAGAAAGAGATACAGGCTGATAAGCCAACTATGCCTTTAACTGTTTTAATGTTTTGTGATTTTGTTCTGCTGCATATTACCTTCTCATCACAGAAATATGAGACAGAAATGTAACAAACAAACAGTATGAACCAGAGATGCCTGCTGGTGTTCCTCTCTCAGCAAAACTACTTCTAAAAGCAACCACAAGCAGGGAAACTGATACTTAAGGGGCAGTACAACTCATACAACTTGATCCTTAACATGCCTTGGCCACAAACTGAATATGTAGAGAAAGGAAAGGGCAGCATAAAAGACAAAGCCAAGGATTTGTGCCAGTCGCCGTGGTGGATGGTGATGACGTTGACAGTAACCGAAGCGAGGGAAGCTTGTTGGTGGCTGAGTGGGAGATGAGTTGAATCTTCAGTCCAAGTGGCATACAAATATTTAAGAACTATTGGCCAGAATATTGGATGGGCAGGACCAGATGGAGAGGGAAATATCTGTTAAGAGAGTTACAAAAATTGGAAATGAAATTGTGAGGAGCAGGAGGTAGCAACAGAAGAAAAGGGGCTGCACTGGTAGAAAGTTAAGGATGGAGCAGATAGTAGAAAACTAATAGGAGCAGAATCTTGAGACAGAAAGGAAAAGAACGGGTAGACTGAAAAAGGGTGGATAGTCCTGGAGTGTCAGAAGTGTACTGTAGGGTCCTTGACCCTCACATCACCATTTTAATGAAATCGGAAGTAGATTATGGTCAGTTTTGATCCTCATTTCCCCCTTTTTCTGTTTTTCAAGTTGGGGCAGGGCAAAGTGTTAAGTAAACTCCAAATCGGATGTTCCTAGAAACAGTTTGGGGTTTTTTGGTGAACTTTTGGTGTGTGTTGGGGACAACGCTATGAGGATATAAAGGCAAAACCTCACAAAGTCACATAAAGCTTATGGTCCATTGAATTCCCATCTCTGCTGTAGAAGGAAAAAATCAGTGCACATCTATGCATCTTTATTCACAGGTAGGGCGTACTTCCAGGTAAATGTGTATAGAACAGTTGTCTAAAAGAGTGGAGTTGAAATGTATATGAAATATAGGTATGAGGACATGACAAAAGAGTAGGTACAACTTTACTGTTCATTGAGGAAATATAGATATGATATAAATGAAATGTAAATGAAATCTAGGTCTGATGAAATAACAAAAGAGTAGGTAGAACTTTTTTAAAAAACATTTATAACTTAACTTTCTGACAAAAAAATGGCATTATTTAAGGCCATATCTAAGAATCAAGTAAAAGCAAGTAATTTGGAGTACTCATCTTGGAGACTGGATTGGTATTTTTCTCCTCCTCCTGAAGAACTTAATGAGAAGGACCCTTTCTTCAGGACACAAAAGATAAGGAACATGCTGACTTCTTATTAAGAAATTTTGCTGGTGTCATGTGCCATCTTCCATAAGTAAAAGGAGGTAGTACTAGTGCTGGCACCAGAATTTTTTTTTGGGGGGGGGGCACACAGAAAAGTGAAAATACATGTCCAGATAGACAATCTGCATCCCATATCAGTGGCAAGCTATAGTGTTAATTTAAACTGCAAAACAAACTGAGGAGCTGCCAAAAAGGGCAGCAGAATTCATGAAGCTCATAGCTGCATTTTGCCTGTTTCTGACCTTCTCACATGTTAACACATGAATGCATATGTATGTGTGAAAAGTGCCCTTCTTTCAAGTAATAATAGGAGTCCAGAAATGGAGAGGGGTAGGTGGCAAGATCCTTGTTTGGGAGGAGTGCTTAATAAGGCACTCCGTTCCCTGCTCTGGAGGAACTCTAGCATAGTATATAGCTATTTGGGTTCCTCAGGCAGAAAATCCTGCTGTTTGCTGGAAAAACACATGCAACAATAAATAAATAAGGTAACTAACAATTTCCTGCCTTTTTATTATATGTACTATCAGTTGCCTGAATTTCATACTTTTCGCATACAGTTGCAGGGCTGTTTTCTGCTTGTAAGTGCACAAAGCAACAGTGGATTATGACCTGGAGACCATAGAGGCTACAGCCATAGAAAGCCACTGGGTGACCTTAGGCACATTACATACTTTTAGTCCCAGAAAACCCCATGATAAGTTTGCCTTAGGGTGGTCATAAGTCAGAAATGATTTGAAGGCACACAACAACTGTGCTTCACTCTTTTTAAAGATCTTGGAGAATATTTTAAACTTTTTTTTTTTTTTTTTGCAGATCTCTTCAATGGGCAATGTGCTAGTAGGGTCACAATGTTGTAACCTCTTACAGCTCTACCTCTGTAGCTTCCTGCATAAAGAGGCCTACATGACAGGGTTAAAGGTATTTCATTTTCTTTCCTAATTCTACTGGAAACTTTTTGCCCTACTTAGTATTGCCATTAGCGACCATCCTTGACAAAACTAATTTGGGGGTAGCATACATAAAATTAAATGATGTCAGACTGTGTGCGGGAGTGGGGTGTAGTTTTAAGCAATATGTGGGTGATACATTATTAATTGATTCACTGATTCTGTGCTGCATAATTAAAGGAAGACCTGGCAATCATGGGCAGGTGTGCAATTGTGCACACTATCCTCAGAAGTAGATACTGTTCATATAGGAAAAAGAGTTAAAGAAAGATACAGAAATGCAAGCAACTCTTTAAAGATGAAGATAAAATCCTAAATCTTTGATGTTTGCGAGATTGCAAGAAAAAAAATGTTATAAGCAAAGGGCATCAATGCTTGTATAAAGTGATTAGAGAGAGGAGTCTAGATAATATCTGGCCTTTGTTTTCACTTCTCTGTGTCTTTCTTTGGTCTATGTACTCGAGCCTTTTGCGTCCTTCTTACCTCCAGAGGTCACTTCTCACTTCTTTTAAGAAGTTAATTGCTTTCTTTGTTCATTTTGTCCAGGAAGGAGCATCCATGGGGTTCCAACCCCAATAATGCCAGCTTACATTCACACATGACATCCAGCTTCTAGGGTCTCTTCTAACAAAGTTTAGGTCAAGTTCTTTGGTCTATTTCCTTTCCTATCTTAAGATGAATTTCCTGAGACCATAAATGTTTTTTTTTTAACAAGAGCATCCTGAGTAATTACTCCTGTTCCTACCATAACCTCATATTGTGTTATCCCTGCTGCACTCTGCTTAATACAGAAACCAAGTATTCCTACATGCAGCTCATGCTTTTTATTCTCAGAATGCTAATGGCTGAGAGTCTGTATTTATTTATGCTGCAGGAGGAGTGACCAACAAGAACTCTGAAACACTGTTACATCACATTATTTTTACCATGATTGTCAGGGTAGATACGTAGGAGTGGTGGAGAAAGTGAAGATTGCACTTTCCTTTCGACCCTGTTTTGTAGCCCCAGAGATCTTTAAAGCCCCCAGACCCATTTTTTAAAAATTGTGGATATTTTTTCACCTGCAAACAAGCCCGAAGTGATAAGCTTTCCACAACAATCTCCAATAATCCCAAAATACATTTAGCTCCTGTCCCCCCACAAAAAAAAAATTGACTGAAAATAAAACCAAAAATGACATGCTATATCTGGTTGTGTTGAGAGTGTTGGTGCAGCCTCTAGAGGGAAATGGCCCCCACCCCTTCACTGTTTCCCACTCCTCATATGTAGATCCTTTTTGAGCAACTTTTCTTTCTTCTGTCAAGGGCCACATTCCCCTGAAGGTAAACTGAAAGTCTGCATGCCAGCAGGGCAAGTATTGAAATCCAAAGTGGATGGGCCCAGAACCAAAAGTGGGTTAGTTTACTCTATTTCGGTATCCTTTTCTACCACTCTTTTCTTGTTCTCTCACATTTTCTGCCATTCCTTTTAATTTTTCCCTCTCCACCATGTCTTCTAGGTTGGAATCTGACCTGATTACTTGCAGAGGGATCTTGAAATTAGACCAACTATGTGCGGCTTGTAGTTCAACCTGGTCTTCAAGCAGTTCTTAAAGGGATAGGAGGTAAAGGAACTGAGGCAGGGGGGAGCTAGCCATCTCAAAATACATAAATTTATACTGAACTCCAGTGATTAATTTCAGTGGTTCTGCTTCTCAGTGGACTAGCATAAGATTTGTGGGATGGCGGATGGCCAATAATTATGGCCCCTTGTTCTTAGCCCACATACAGTTTGATGATATAAATCCAATATGCTCCCACAAGAGGAAAGGACGAAAGAAGTTTCTGGTAATCTTAGGGCTGGCTTCATCAGTCTTTCCTTTCCATAGTAATCTCTTTACCTTCCTTTGTCTTTTTTGTTATCTGTATGCATATCCTCTCATTCTACCTTTCTCTATTTTCCAAGTCTTCTGTTTCTACTTTCCATGCTTTTTGAGGAATTCTGGGAGTTGTAGGTCCAAAAGTAACTGTTCCAAATTCTATTTCCCAACAGAAATTTACACTGAATGACTGCAGCTAGTTTTCCTGTCCTGAAAACATCAAGGGAGATAACTTGGAGGAGCGTACAGCACCACCTACAGTTAAAGGTGGCCTCCGCATGCCCTCAGCTCACACACATTTTAAGGCTATTCCTTTACTCTCCACCAGTTATCTCCAGTCCCCAACCTAGTGCCCTTCAAATTAGTGGACTGCAGCTCTTATCATCCCTTTGATCATGCTAGTTGGTGATGAAGGAAATGTAGACCAATGCGTCTGGAGGACATCAGGAACTGAATAATGCTGTACAGTGTTACGGCTAAAACGATGGAAAGGCAAGTCAACCTGGAGAGTGTTATCAGTTTCTATTGCTGTACCTTTAATTTATCTAGACCTGAAGCAAATGCCAGGTGATGTTGTACAGGACCTTGCCTGTTGAGTTCTGCACTTTATAAGTGCAGCAGCAAGGTTTGTTGGAAAAGCTAGAAGCTCTATGTTCTAATATAGTCTTCATTGCTTCACAGTTTACTTGCATTACCCCTTCATTATTAGCATTTGGGACAGCATAAGACAAATATTTTTAAATTCTCTTTTAATTTAAATGGTTTCTAAAGTGTGCAGTTTTCTTTAAAAACAAAACAAAACATTTTTTTTATTGTTTTAGTGCATAGTAGATTGCCTGGAAGCCTTTTTCTATTTTTTTTCTATTTATTTATTTTATTCTATTTTGAGATGGAAAAGTTATTAATAAATTTCATTGCTAACTAGCTTTAAATATGCTCTAGAAGATGAAGAGACTCAGTAGAAATGTTTATATTGTTTCCCTTTAATAGAGTATGTTCACACTATTTGATGAATTTCATTTCGGTCTCCCATCAAATCCTAAAGGGATTTATCATACGGAACTGAGAGAGGTAGGGGTTGCTTTTGTGAAAACTCAGGTCTGAAATTCCCTCTTGTAGATGCAGTGAGTTATTCAGCTCAATGATCTATAAATAAACAGGTTCACTTGACTGCAGCCTTTGACAGAAACCTAGCAAAAATGTGACCTGTTCAGTGGCTTTTATTCACCTTTGAAGCAAAACTACAGTACAAGAGGCAGAATGTAGCCAATGTATCTATCTATATTGCTGAATGCTGATACCAATTTAACTATCCAATTGAATCCTGGGGTTTATAGTTTGGCGAGGACTTAGAATTACGTACTGGAGAAGGCAATACAGTACTCTAGCAGATCATTCTAAGAAGCTTACCAAATCAGAAAAATTCTATAGGATAAAGACATGACAATTACAGCGGCATGAAACTACTGTAACTGTGCAGCAGTTACATACCTTCCAACATTTCACAGATAAAAACCAGGACGTGTGTGGCCAAGCAACATCAGATGGCAAAACTGATTAATGAGGAAGAAAACTCTAGTTAGGAGAGGCAGTTTGCTTTTGCCTGAGCCTATAGTGAGGACAGGATTCCACTCTTCCTTCTCTCCCTGGTGAGTTAATTGAGTATACACTATATTTGCATGTTAGACACCAGCCCTTTCTGCAGCTTCTTGCAGTGGCAATCCTGGCAGTGGCTCTGCTGGGAAAGGAGCGCAACGGCAGCCCTGTGGAAGGGAATGCAATGGACGTGCTGATTCCTTCCACAGCACAGCTGGGTACTTTTCCAGGCTGCACCACGACAGGTGAGATGGTGGCGTGATTGCATATCATTGATGGGGAAAACCCATCAATGATTTAACCTGTGATTGCGCCTGGGGACAGGAGAAAGATGGGACTAGAATGATGTCATGCAGAAGTGTTGTTGCGGTCCCTTATTTCTCCCATCCCCGTGGTGGGTTGGGAGGCTGGCACGGAAAGGGCCTCTGTTTACAGCAGTTGAAGTAAGCTGAGGACAAAGGGAGAAAGTGGGACAAGGAGAGAGACACTGGGACCTTACAAAAGCAAGTGAAAAAGTAGGACCACAGAGAATAAAGATTGTCCCAGCCAAATTGGAACAATTGTCGTGTATGTAAGAATGGCCTGCAGATGAGCAAGAAGACAGTTAATTAAGGAAGGCTTTTAGAAAGTCCAAATATACATGGTTAAGTAACTTCTCCCTGAATTGGATGTCCACGTATCAAAATACAGTCAAAGATGCCCCTACAGCCTAATTACAAAACTCAATTTCTTCACTTTTGTTGCATTCAAAACAGCATTTTAAAAAATAAAGTAAACAAAATTAAAGCTGCAAACTTGCATATGCAACAACTTTGCTATATATCTGTGTCAGTCAAATTATTTTACAAGTACACTGTGATCTGGATTTACATGCTCCTATCCTGGCATTTAGCTAGCAAGATGATATTCTGGATGGGATCACCCATTCTCACTGACTTGTTACTGGTCACTAAGTGTTGAAAGGACAGCAGTTATTTAACCTTTTGTAATTTTAACTACATTGTATTGTTTTAATTTGTAAGCCTCCATGAGTACTGGTTTTTGGGAAAAGAGGAGGTACAAATAAGCTGGAGGAGAGGGACTGAATTTTTATTTTTTGTGGTTAGAAGTGGGAATGAAAGCTTAGGAGATTTCTGCCTCCTTTGCCGATAGAACTTGGCTGGCTATGTGCCTTAGCTTCAGTGATTAGTGGGCACCACTTTATACTCTACAGTGGGTAACATATATCTTGGGATAGCCTTGTTCTCTGTGTTATACAAATTAACTTGGATAGAAATAGAAGACTAGCATAAAATAATTTCCTCCTGACATGCTAGATCTTTTTAAAAACTTTTGTGTGGAGGATATATTCAAAAACATCTATAATAGCATATTATATATATGGTTTAGGGCTGAAAGAGGCAGCTTCTGTCCCTTTAATGGTTGTAGAGAAGAGGGAATTTCAGCAAGAGTTGCTTATTATCTGGTTGTGTGAATACCTGCTGAAATTCCCTCTTCCCTACTACAATTATAGGTATGAGAACCCTCTCCAGTTTTAATTCTGGCAACCCTATTTAACATGGTATGAGCAAAGCTTGTAAAGCTACTACTTTGAGTTCCTAGTTGGCTGGGGTATTCTGGCATTTGTAGTCAAAAAGTAACTTTTAAGGAGCCCTGGTGGCATAGTGGTTAAATGCTGGCACTGCAGCCACAAGGTTGTGAGTTTGATCCTGCCAGGCTCCAGGTTGACTCAGCCTTCCATCCTTCCTTAGGTCGGTAAAATGAGTACCCAGCTTGTTGGGGGCCATTAGCTAACACACTGTAAACTGGTTAGAGAGCACTTAGCTGATAAGTGGTATAAAAATACAAATGCTATTGCTGTTTTCTAAATTTTGCCTATAGGTTACAGAAAATGAGTGAAATAGCCAGTAAAATTTGTTGAAGGTATGATGTTGTTTGAGCAGATTTTGAGACATATGTGGGTCATTTATAAAATCAGTAAGAATCAATACTCTCGGTCTAGGGTAATGCAGAACATAGAAAAATTATGGGATATAAATTGCCCCTGAACCATCATCATCATCATCGTTTATTGATTAGTCAACTGACCATATCAACAATAAAAATATAATACAGAATACAAAAATACAAATACAGAAATTACATACACAAATGGACTCAACCCATATAAAATTACTAAAATAATTAAAACATATAAACTTAAACTTAATAAATAGTGAGTTTAATATAAGAGGTAAAGTACATGATAAAAAAGATAAAATGACGAGTATAAAAATTCAGTCATAACATTTAAATAAACTCATCACCATGACAGGGGACCCCATTTTGTGTGATAAAAAGATCTCTCAGGTAGGCAGCTTTTGTAATAAATTTTACAATCCTGCGGACTGAGTGTGAATTCTCTCCAGAAAGAAAATAGGTCAATTTAACAGTTGGATCCCAATTGGTCGTTCTAACCAGAAGTGGTTGTAAGTATTGGGATCTCACTTTGGTATATATACAGCAGTCAAACAGGATGTGCGCAATATCCTCTATGGCTGATGCACCACAGATACATGTTCTTTCGTGGTATGGAATTTTTCGAAACCGTCCTATTCTTACCATAGAATTAAGTTGTTCAAATCTAGCTCTGGTGAAAGCTATTCTCTGTCTCTGTGTTAGGTTCAGCCTAAGATACTTTTCTAGACCAAATATAGTTTTATT
The DNA here is from genome assembly GCA_030412105.1 of Cyclura pinguis. Classification (NCBI taxonomy): domain Eukaryota; kingdom Metazoa; phylum Chordata; class Lepidosauria; order Squamata; family Iguanidae; genus Cyclura; species Cyclura pinguis. The sequence continues at coordinate 336,956,496 of CM059600.1, forward strand.
TTTGGCTAACCAATTTAGAGACTTAGAACCGGCCAGCAGAGCTATGTCTGTTTGGGCACTGATGTCCAAAATTCTTTGTTTTAATATTTCCTGTGCTGAGTGTCCACAAGATAATAAATAAGACGAGGAAAAGCCAAGCTGGCGCATTAGTTGGAACAGTTGGCATATCCAGGAATTTGAACGCTGGAGATCCAACTGTTCATCTAAGCAAAGTTTAGGGAGTCTTCCTGGGTCCATTTTGAGGATCCTTAGCCAGTAATTAAAAACTTGTATCAAAACCTGGCACTGAATAGAATGTGCCCCTAATTCTGCTCTCACTGCTTGAGCCGGAGTGTTCTTATCTGTTCCTAGTATCCTCCTTAAGAAGCCGCTCCGTGCCTGCTCCAAAAGTGGTACTTTCATTTGACCCCACAATTCTGCCCCGTAGGACAGAATAGGCATGATTTTAGCCTTATAAACTTTTAGAATAGGGGATATACTGGAGGGGTGGTTATAGTTTATCAATTTATAGAGTATATTAGAGTTGACCATAGCTCTCTGTTTGTTTCTTCTAAAATGATTTGTCCATTTCCCTGTGTTTGAAAAGGACAACCTTAGATATAAATAGGAGCTGACTTGTTCAATTGGGACTCCTTCCAGGAACCAATTGTATTTTTTGGACCTTTTCCCGAATACCACCACCTTAGATTTATCTTTGTTAATGGCTAAGTCATTATGGAAAGAGTAATTAGCTAGGTTCTGTAAAAGCCGTCTCAAACCAACCTGCGAACGGGTGATCAGAACCATGTCATCGGCATAGAGGAGGACATTGAGAAATGTGTTGCCTATCTTGGGTGTATGGGCCGTTGCTGAAGAAAGGAAATCTGGGATGTCATTAACATATAAGTTAAATAAAGTTGGAGCTAAAATACATCCCTGTCTAACTCCTTTATGCACATTAACTTTCTTGGTCTGCGCCCCATTGGCTCCAGTACGCACTTTGAGACAAGTATCTGTATGGAGGGCCTTGAGCAAATAAAGGACTCTCGGCTCCATATTCAAATCTGCCAATTTGCTCCAAAGAATATCCCTGTTAATTGTATCAAACGCTGCTCTGAGATATATAAACGCTGTGAAGAGTTGTTTTCCTTCAGACATATACTTTGTAATAAGGTGGTGTAAAATAAAACAATTATCCATTGTGGATCTTCCTGATCTAAAACCTGCTTGTTCTTCCACTAAGAAGTTTTTATCAACAATCCAATCCTCAATTTTGCCTAACAGATGTTTTGTATACATTTTGGCCACAATGTCAATAAGGCTTATAGGTCTGTAGTTTTTAGGGTCTCCTTTGTCACCTTTTTTATATATGGGCACAATGATGGAAAGTTTCCATCCAGATGGAAAATGGCCTGTGTTGTCAATAAAGGTGAACAGACCGGCCAGGATAGGCGCCCACCAATCCACATATGTCTTAAACATTTCTGGAGGAAGTAAATCTTCACCTGGAGCTTTATTTGATTTCAGGGACTGTATAATATTTGTAGTTTCAGCCACTGTAACTGGAGACCACTGGGGGAACTCTGCTAAAAGTAAGTGATTATTTGTTAGATTGTCTGTGAGTCCTTGATTGGGATCTTGGAAAAGTCTTGAGAAAAAGTCCTCCCAAACTAAGGCTGGGATGGGGACATCTGAAGAAAATCTTCGTTCTTTCAACAGCCCGTTTACTGTGTTCCAAAAGAAGGCTGTATTCGGTCCCATGGCAGATAATTCCAGATCCGCCCATACCTTGACTGTATAATTAGCCTTCTTTTGTGACAGAAGCTTCTTATAGTCGCGTCTAAGAGCTAGCATCCTTGAGTGATTAGCTAAAGAAAGGTGGTATTGGGTCTGACGCATGACAGATCTTACGCGTTTCCTGGCCCTAACACAGTCATAATCGAACCAGGTAGATCTTGTAATCTGGGGCTTGCTGTGTGGAGACTCATCAATTAGAAACTTCCTTAATTGGGAACAGAGATTAGTAAAACCAAGAAAGGGTTCATCTCTATCTACACTGCCTAACATTATTGTTCTATATTCTGGCATATTCTGCACAGAGGTCAGAAACTTGGCAATTGACTTGGTATCAACTTTGCTCCATTTGAGCCTCCTATCATGATCGACTTCCAGATTAGCCAACAGGTTTTCTACCCCAGGACTGCTAGGTCTGAGGTCTGAATAACCTTGAAAAGTAACAGTAACAGGTTGGTGATCACTGTCCTCCCTCACATACACTTTAATAGCCCCTGAACCAAATAGTGATATTACTTTTATTTATTTATTCAGTTTATACCCTGCTGTTCTCCCACCAAGAGACCCAAGGGAGCTTACAAAATTTGAAATACAGGAAGCCCCCATGTTTTGGTGCCCTGTCCTCTGATGATACACTCTTTTTGACACTTCCAAACTGAGGACAAGTTCCATTAATTCAATGGGATTTCTGCTCTTTCATCAGTTCTTGCAAGAAGCGTACAGGTGGTTAGTAATAATTGAGTCTCTGTAAGTTCTTCGTGTTTCCTGTACTATAGTACAGGGATTCAACTTTTCAACCAATACCATTTTCTGACAGTGCTCTCAACCCCAACCTGTCAGATAAGTAGGAGAAGCCTGTAGAAGTTGACTAAAATGTTATGTTACAAAGTTTTTTAAAAAAATTGAAACAACAACACTTTTTAAAGCAGAACATTTAAAAACATAACAGGCTAAAAACACGCCATACAATCAACACAATTCCACCATAGTTTTAAAAAATCAGTCAAAAGCCTGCCTAAATAAAGTCTTAACCTGCCAATGGGAAGAGAGCAGGGGGCCAAGGCTAACCAGGTCTCCTATTGAGGGGAGTGCCATAGCCTGGGAGTAAAATTATTGGATAATTTTAATGATCAAATAGCATCAAAGGATGTTTGTAAATATGTTAATTTCAGTCCTATATTAAGAATAAGATATAAAAACAAGCAGGAAGAGCCAGCTTTTTTTTTAAAAAAATGGGAAAATAAAATTTCCCAAACTAACTAAATACGTAACATTTTATGTTATTAAGATACTGTAGGAAATATAAGCTATAATAAACATTGACTGTTTATAGTAAGGGGATAAATTTATCCTTTTTTATTTTTGAAAACCTGTTGGAATTATAACAATATAAATAAGGAAGTCTTAGGGATAGTATGTGTGATAACTGAAGCCCCTGTCAGAGCTGCTGATGACGAGCAGCAGCTGCTGGTCCCTGTGGCTCTGGCTGGAGATGAGTCCTGCAGCTCAGGAGCTCCCCCTGCTGCCAGGGACCAAGCAGGCTCGGAAGTTCCTCTGCCTGCTCCTCTAGGGCAACAGGGATCCGATTCTGAAGATGCTTTGGAGCCTGCGTCAATCAGCCCACAAACAAGGCGGAGACTCAAGAGAGCTGAGCAAAGGGAGGCTTCCTTGATTTAAGTCCAAGAAGCGGTGACTAGCCACACCTGTGTCTTTGGCTACATAACTGCCTGCCTGGAAGCTTTCCTTTGCTTGTGGCAAACTTCTTTCAAGCCCTCCCCTTGCCTGTTCCTTGCTTCCAGCACCTGGCTCCTGATACCTTGGATTGGTCTCCTGGCTCCTGACCCCTGGATTTTGGACTCTGACTATGGCTTTTGCTTGTCGCTCAGGTAAATGGACTGCCTATGAGTAATTGCTTGCTTTGACTCCTCCTGGCGGGACTCTGCTATCTCTCCCTCTCCCTTCTCTGGGCTGGCTCGCTGCCTGGGTCTCTGACCTTGACAGTCTGACATAGATAATGATCTCTACCTAATTTGGCTATTAGTTTTGACTTACTTGATTTGAATGGAATCTAGTGTTTCTGCGTGTATGGTGTGCATGTGAATGTGTGTGTATATATATGTGTATCTATCTTATAATTTTTAATGTTATCTTCACTCTGTTTTACACTTTTAAAAAAAGAACAATAATACACACAATCTGCACCCTGAAGCAGTATGATTCACTGATAATATTTCAGGATTTTATTGCACCATTCTGCTGCATGTGTAGACTGGACCTGAAAAGCTGTATATCTGTCCAAGAGGGAATGTCTTGGTTCTACCAGTCTGAAGGAAATTATGCAGATGAAAGGAAGGGGCCAGCAGGGAAAAGGAAGAAAGTCATACCAAACTTACTTAGAGGCAGCCATACTGATGATCAAACCAACATTTCAAAAACATGATTAGAGAAATACATTTATTAACACCCATCCAGCAAGGAACTGTGTCTAAGGTTTGATAGCTGTTCATAAGGCAAAACGTTGCAAAAGACAGTGGGAAGGATTAAAGAAGGAGGAGAGAAAAAAACACTAACAAAACCAGACTTGATCTGAAGGCCTCCCTGTCCCTGTCCCATCTTGAGTTGTGATGGAGAAGAAGTCAACAAACATTCAAACGTGTCTGTATCAGATGGTGTAGTGGTACTGGGCTGTTGAGGTGTGTGCGAAGAACAAAGTCATGGGGGGAGTTTTGACCCTCTGTTACTGTGAGTAGAAAGTCAAGGACTAAACTCAAGTACTGTCCTCATCCAGTTCAATGCACAACAGGTCCTTGGCTGGTGGGGAGTGAGGAAAAAACTAAGCAGTCTGTACATTACCAGGTCTGGAAACCATTTTAGATATTATGCTAGGATTTGAAAAAAAGCCAATAAAAGACAAATTGGCTAGAAGCTAGCTGCTTCTTTGAATCCTCAAAGAAGAAAGGCAGGATATAAGCATAATCTTATATGAAGTGGACTAGAAGAAAACGCCAAAAAAAGAAAATCACCACTTTGGGTCCTAGGTAGTACAGGAAGCTCTGCTGGGGTATTACATATTTTAACAAAAAAGCAAAGGTGCAGCATGATTTGCCCCTTCACATGAGAGTCTGTTCTCTGTCTGTTCTCTGTAATAGAGCACACAAAGCCATTCCTCAGTGTTTGGACCTCTTTCTTTTGCTATCCCACAATCAAGCCCAGAAAAGTTCTCAAGACAGCTTATTAATAGTAAAACTGTAGTAAAACTGTACAGTTTTTTTTAAAAAAACACACAATTAAATAAGTAATCACAAATACTATAAATAATCATTGGCCATTTCTGCACTAGCCTGTTATAGTTTGCAACCCCAGGATTCCATAGGGTGTTGAAAGTGGAATGATAGCACTATAACAGGCTAGTGCAGAAATGGCCATCAAAAGTCTTCTTTAACACCAGGGCAGCAAACATGGCAATATGAAACAGTACTATCCCCAGCTTGTTCTGAAGTTAAAAAGTTCAGGAGAGGGAATGCAAGGATGAGTTGTGAGTAGTATTATTTCTGTTATCATGTTTGTTGTATGAATCTCAACATTTTTTCTCTGTCTCACTTCATTATTAATTCAGTTACCTAGTGTGTAGGTTTTCCTCAGCCCAAGTGCTATTTCATAAGTTTAATAGTGAAAAATGGATGAAGGGAAACTTTATACCAATGAAGCAATTTTTTTCATTTTGTGTGTGTGTGTTATTTTACAAAGAGAAGCAGTTATATTGCTTAAATTTAAGGCCCTGTAAATTTCGCTGTCCCTTATTTATGCCTTTACTAACTTGGTTTTATCTACTACTGCTGCCATTTTATTGTTTTTATTGATTAATTATATTATTTTTATATGCCTTGTTAACCACCATGGAAGCTTTGTGTGCTGGGGGTGCAGGATACAAACAGAATGAATTAAAGAACAAATTTACTCAAGAGTAACCTAGCAAAGCCATTTCCTCCTGTTGATTTCCCTTGGGATAACTAAGAAAAACAAGTAATACTCCTTAAAATTTTCCTCAGAATGATGAAGAAAAGCCATTCTTTCCCAGAATTCTCCTCAGCATGAGCAAGAGAAACCGTTATTCCTCACTCTTTTGTTCCCCTCAGAAGAATGCCACTAGTCTGACAACTGTGAATATTCCCAGGGCTGTGGAGAAAGATTCGGTTACATCTTTTAAACATAAGTTGTTTGCATACTGTACAGTGTACTATTTTTACCTGCAAAGAGGTTGGAGGAACAAAAAAATAGACTTTATTCTGAAAAGTCTTTAGAGCCCTCCTGTTGCACTAGCTTCTTGGTGACAAGCCCCTAAATTACAAGCCATGAAATTGTGGATTTGTTTTCAAGGCAAATCCTCAAACTACTAACTTAACAGGAAGGTAGTATCCCCAAATTACTATATATATTCCATATATATAAAGAGCTGAATTTTGCTGGAAGATAAATCTCACAAAAGGTCTTTAAAAGGACAAAAAGAATGTACTTTAACAAGGGTATGGAGGGCAATAACTCTTCTTGCCGTCCTCTCTTTTACATACGATTACTCCTCAGGACCACCAGTCTTTCTAGTTATTGGATACAACAACCTTCTAGTTATTTGGAAACAAAGTGTCCAAAAATATGCTTTTCCTACAATTCCGTACATAGCCACCATGAGAAAGCCTCTGAGCAGCCTTTGAAATAAGCAGTCACCCACCCACCCAATGCTGAAATTGCATCTCTTGGACAAAGGAGCGAAGAGGGGGTGCTGAGGGTCAGGTAATAATTTCTTACGCACCTACAATAAGCAAAGCAAAGACAGAGAAAGGGAACGGGGGATACATATTCAGCAAAGGGCTGGACTGTATACAGTTGGTTGAAGATTGATGTAGAGAAGGAAGGAAGTTAGGGGCAAATGTATCTGAGGTAACTGGCATGTCAGAACCACTGAAATGACAGCTTGCCGTTGTTGGTGGTGGTGTGTGCCTTCAAGATGTTTCTGATTTATGGCAACCCTAAGGCAAACCTATCACAGGGTTTTCTGGGGCTGAGAGTATGTGACGCATCCAAGCTCACTGAGTGCATTTCTATGGCCAAGGACGGAATCAAACTTTGGTCTCCAGAGTCGTAGTCCGACGCTCAGACCACCAAATGTCACAGAACGTGGTATATTTTCCAAGTATGTGTATAGTGTTTATTCAGAATCTGATCAGTGAATTACAACTATTTTGATGGACTTCCTGACAAGAAGGGGGGTTCGGGAATGGAACAAATCGCTGAGAGAGCTGGGGAAGCCTCTTCTGGATGTCTTCAAAAGGACACTGGACAGCTACCTCCCGGGGAAGCTTTAGCAGGGGGTCAGACTGGATGCCCCACAAGACCTCTTCCAATTCTAGGGCCATTTCCACACTACACTGTTATAGTGCTATTATTCCACTCTCAACACCCTATGGAATCCTGAAGTTTGCAGTTTAGGGAGGGGCCTTTAGAATTCCCAGCCAGAGAGCTCTTTGGCCTCAGGAAACCGCAAACCCCAGAAATCCACAGGATGTCCGAAGCAGAGGAACAGCCCTGTAACCGTGTAGGGCAGAAAGGGCCTTGGATTCTATGCCTTAAAAGCATATTCTACAAATGATTGCTAAGGCTGCGGCTGCAATTCCGGACAGCCACCCAGTGCCATTTCGGGAGAGGGACGCCTTCCCTCCCGCAGGAGGAGGAGGAGGAGGCTCCTTCGGGACGGCTCCAGCTTTGACCCAAGCATGAAGAACCGCTCTGCCAAGGAAGTACCCCCGGCACAATCCTGAACATTTCCCACAGAACGGCACGGCCGGAGACCACACAGCTCGGCCTGGAGAGCCACCACCAGGCGTTCTGGAGCGCCTTTTGGGGAACCAGAAAGGAAGAGCCGGGGAAGCGCTCTCTGCGGGAAGCCGCCCTGCTGCCTCTCCCGCGCGGGGGCGTTCCCGCGTGCGCGCACGAGCGGGGAAGCGGCGCTTGAGCTTCTCCCTCACTTTTTGGGGGTGGGGGGGGCCGCCACCCGACTCCTCGTCTGCAAACTTGACTTCCTCCATCTTGGGTCGACTGTCTAGGCCGGCTGTTTACCTCTCTATGCTCGCTCGCTCGCTCCCTCCGCCCCTCTTTGTCGTCATTCCCCGTAGCAGCCGACGCGGCAGGAGCGGGCAACGTGCGGGAGCGGCGGCGGCGGCGTTTTTCTCTTTATAAAAGCACCACTGCATTCCCCGGATGTGAATGGATTACAATGTATCTTTCAGGGAAACGCGTTACTACCGAGTTCTCCGTGGGGGAGTCAATGGTGATGATGATGGTGTGGATGATGATGAGCAGGAGGCGAGAGCTGTAAAGTTGGAACAAGTTTAAGACTTTTTTTGTTTTTTGGTTGTTGTTAAACAAGCAAGCAAGCAAACAAACAGAGGCGAGGGGAGGGGGCTCTCTCTCGTACTGCCCCCGAGATTTTTGAGAATAGTTTCTTAGCAGCCATGTGTGTATAACGAAAGACACGAGGGAAAGTTAACTGGATCTTCCTTTTGTTATTGTTCTTTTTTAAAAAAAAATTATTTGGCAGCCTTTTAATTTTGTTTTATTTTGGGAGGGAAGACTTTTGAGGCAACTGCCTAATGTCGGATGATCAAAAGCAAAGCCAAACCCCTTATCCGGTGTAAAGTTGTTTTAGATTTGTGGAGTATTTTCTGGATCAAGACTGAGTACGAATTAAAAGTGCTTCTATTTTTTTTTTCTTCCTGAGAGTCAAACATACGTGAGATAATAAAGCACCTTTGCAGAAGATTTCTCTTTTCTTCCCCTAAAAATATCTTTCCTTGGAATATTGTGAACATATTTGTGGCCATTTAAGGTAAAGTTACAATTTCCTCTTGGAGTGACTTTTTTTTTTCCTTTTAAGAAATATTTAAATGTTCCTCCCGGTGTATTTTTAACTTGATACAACTTGGGCAATGTGAATGGAGCTGAACTGTGTTTGCAATAGTATTCACACACTTAGAGCGCATAAAGAGAGTAAATTCACGTGCATGGACGGAAAAAAAAAATAGATAACCGTACAAGTACTAAGTAATGAATTTAATTTCTCTCACGAGTGGGCGCGGGGTAGGGGGGAGCTCAGTCTGGTTTTCTTGCCGGGTTGGGGGGGGGGCGGAGGCGGCTCGGAAGGGGAATTATTTGAGGCCTTGTAGTAGCAACATTTAAAAATTAAAAGTCGAACGTACCCGAGAGAAAGGTGGAGGTGGGACGACGAGGAGAGGGGAGGAGGCTGGCAGAGACTGGAGAAAACTTGCTTGTGTGAAAAGCCAGTTGAACGTTCAGTTTCGGAAGTTTGCAGCAATGCTTTCTGCGTAGGCAAATGGCTCGTAAAGCCTAGTATTAAGAAGCAGAAAACGAGCCCCAGCGACGGGTCAGACAGTAGACACGCACAGAACACACAACTGTCCTAAACAATGAGGCGGCGGCGGCAGGGCGGGGGGGGGGCCGGAGCAGACTATTTTTTCGCCCTGGCAAACTCCGCATCACGTGCATTTGCAGCGGAGGAGAAAGTTGCTCGCCTCCCCTGCGTCTGTGTGTCGGCGCGCGGGGCGGGGAGGGAATTGCGGAAGAATTTATTTTATATAATAAATCTCAAAAAGTGCTGGGGGACTGACTGGGGACGTGGAGGGAGGCGGGAGGACGGCAGGAAAGACACAGGCAACTAACGTGTAGGTTTCTCAGCGACATGATCAGGGGCATGGAAGAAAACGAGGTGCCCATTTGCTTTCCTTGCCTATTATAAATATACATAACAGGGATATATTTCCTTAAGGGAGAGGCATTCTGCGTGCGCGCGCGCGGGTGTGTGTGTGTGTAGTGTGTGTGTGTGTGTAGTGTGGTGGGGAGGAACCGGGGGAAATCCTCTGGAAAGCCAAGCCAGCATCAGGGTAGCGTGGCGGCTTGTGTTGCCACTCCTGAGTTCCTTTCTCCCCCCCTCCCCTCCCTCCGCTGAACTTGCAGTCCGGCTTATTTGGGCTTGTCGGTGTGCGTGCGCTGGGGGGTGGCGGTGTAGTGGTTTGTGTCCCCCCCCTCCACCTCCCCCCCTCCTCCTCTTCGCCTCGCTTTCCCCCAAGGCTGAACCAGAGTTCGGTTTCGGAACCAGGGCTCCCTCCCCGCCGCCGCTTCTCCCCGCGCCCCTTCTCGCGCCCCCCTCTCGCTCGGGGAGAGCTTTCGCGCGGCGCCAGCGGGGTCTCCCTCACCTTCTCCCTTCTCTGTCGCTCCGGCGCTGCCTTTCTCTTCGGCGCGCGGTATGTGCGCTTGGTGGATGCGGTGATTTCGAGCAATGAAACCCAGAGCTCGGGGCTGTGGTCGGAAAGGGAGCCCCTTCTCTCCTCTGTCGGCCGGTAGGTACCGGAGGTGCCCCCCCCCCCGCGTCTTTAAATCTCTCTTCTCTTTAGACTGGAGTTAGTTACGGCTGGGGCTGGTGGAAGGAGCCCCGACGAGACCCGGCGGTGGCTTCGTTTAAAACACGCGGCGCGTGGGCTCCGACTTGGGGCGAGGGCTGCCGTGGTCCCCGTTTTCCTACCCCTTCGCCTCCTTTTAATTGTTGGCGCAAAAGAAGCGGCGGACTTCGTTGCAAACGGGGCCTGAAATGCCCTTTGGTATCCGTTAGTTACTTTCAAGTCTGCCGGTTATCTTTCAGAAATCGGATGCTTAATTGTCAAGGGTTAACTCTTTTTCTTTCTCCCCCCCCCTCAAAAAAAAACCAAACACACAGATTTAACAGATTTATTAGGATAGGTGTCTAGGCTGGCTGTTAAAGGCGGGTTCCTGCCCCCACCCGTCTCCTGCTGCCCCCTCCTCCTGTGCACCGGCCGAGCGTCTCTTGCTCCCGTCCGCTCTAAAGACTTTCTTGTCGCCTGTAGATAAAATAATCTGAATGCGCTCCCTTGCAGGGAGGGAGGGGAAAGGTGCAAAATAAAGAAAAAGAAAGTTAGAGCGGATGGCTGTAGTTTCTACTCGGGGTTTCTCGTTCAGTGCTGGTTGAACCTCCTGTTGCATAAACGATGCTCTGAACGGCGCGGTTCCTCGTCTCTCTCTCTCTCTCTCTCTCTCTCTCGCTCCCTCTCTCCTGGATTTGGGGTTAGAGTGCCTGCCTAGCAGAGTTTTCCAGCGGTCTGTTGGAACTACAGTGTCGCCTTTCCTGTCCGCTTCCTCGTCGTTGTTGCCTCTCCATCTCTTGCCCCCCTCCCCGAACTCCATCCTCAACCTCTTCCCCCCCTCCCCTAGTCTCATTAAAAAAAAAAAAAAAAAATCCGATTGTTGTTTCCTGTAAGGCTCGGGACTGGGTTTCTGATTGCGGTTATTTCCATGTTTCTAGGTTTGTGTGATTTTGCTAAAATGCATCACCAACAGCGAATGGCTGCCTTAGGGACGGACAAAGAACTCAGTGATTTACTGGATTTCAGTGCGGTAAGAAACAACGGTGGAAATTAACAACGGCTGTTAAAAAAAAAAAAGGCAAAAAAGTCTGTTAAACTAAACCAAACCAAAACAAAACCTGTGAGCTTAAATACGTTGAATAATTTTTAATCAGCAGCTAGACCCATGGTAAATATGCACTCTTTATTACTATTATTACTTATCAATTAAAATATTGCTAAATTATCTGAAAGAAAATGGAATATTATCTGGAATTAGTTGGATGTGTTCTTATCATTTGACACCCTCCCTTCAAAATAAACTCTCACATCCTCTGTAATAATTCTGGATGTTTATCATCATTCTTGGTGAATAATAATTATTTAACAATGTACATTTAATTCTAAAAGTACGGCTTGCATGCCAGCTGACTGATGGTGAATCAGTGACTTATAGTGTGGTCTTAGTTCTTCCCTTGTTTCGTGTTTTGGCACATGGAAGGTGAAAGGAAATCCAGAACTAGTTCAGTTTCAAGTTTTCATTGAAATCTCAGAGTGCTCTGTTTTATCAACGAAGGAGTTGAAACTTTTCCTGTGGACCCCCTCCCTCTTCCATTGATGGCTAGTACTGTGTGAATGTGTGTGCTTTTTCTTTTTAAGTTTAAAAAAAAATCTTTAGGCTTTATCTAGCTATTTCAGTTCTAAGGCCAAATATTAATCAGGTCCTGGGCATTACTCCCTGGAGCTCTATTTCCCCCCACTTGCATCCACTCCTGCTTTTCTCTTTCTCTCTCTCTCCATCCCTGCTTTTCTCTCTTCCTCCTAATCTTCCCTATTCCTCCCTTCCTATATGTCAGAAGCCTTCATTTATTTATTCATAAAGGGGGGTCACCAAGATAAGTTAATTTGGTGTAGGACACATTTGTGTCTTTAAACAGTTTCAGTGCTGGTGAGGGGGGAGGGTAACAAAATCCGGCTTGTATGTGTGGGCAATCTCAGTTTGCTGTTGTCCTCAAGACTTTCCTTTCGAGAAATGGCTCTGGGAAGTTTGGCTAGGAACTATAGCCTGAGGCAGCTCTGTAGCCCCCAGCTTCCTAGCTGCGCCTATTCCATTTGTTCCTTTGCTTTCTGTAGTCTCTGACTCAGGGAAGGTGCGTATTTCCACTAGGCACGTCGAAGAAGATGGAAACCAATTAGGGTTGAAATAAATGCTGGAGAGTGCGAGAAAGAGAGAGGGGGGAAGAGAGAAAGCAAGAGAGAGAGAGAGAGAGAGAGAGAGAGAGAGTGTCTTGCTTCAGATTGCTCTCACGTTAAGAGCCGAGATGAAAATTTAGGGCAGGTGGAACTTTGCATTAATATTGTTTGGGTTCACATGTGACAGACAAATCCTAAAACAGGATGGAAATGGATATAGCTACGTTTATGACCAAGGTCCCAGTCACAAACTTTTCTTTTTACCTTTGTCAGTATAAATGTTTCTGAAGGGGTTTTTCCCCCCTCCTGCTACTATGGTTGGGGTTCTGAGGTCCCTCCCCCCACAAATCTTACGTTGTTTGGAGAGTGAGTGAAACTAACATTAAGGGGGAAAAAGAGATGGGATATAGACTGTAGAGGTTATTGTACCTTTATGAAAAGCTAAGATGGAAGATATTTCAAATTTAAACAAGCCATTGTACATTTTGTATATGGTTGGATGAAATTTGAGCTACCAGTGAGCATAGGGGGAAAAGCCTGTTTACCAACAATAATGCCTCTTTGTTTTCTTTTAGATGTTTTCACCTCCCGTGAGCAGTGGAAAAAATGGACCAACTTCTTTGGCAAGTGGACATTTTACTGGCTCAAGTATGTACAGTTTCTGTTTGGCATGCAGTTAAGTGTCCTTAGGTATCTACCCCCCCCCCGCAACAGTGTGAATGTGTTTTGTTGGTGTAACTCTGCTTTGGATTGAAGACTTCCATTAAGATTGCAACAGAAATATTGTTAATATGCTCACACGCTTAATATAGTACACTTATTTAAGAACGTTTCTTGTGAACAATTATTTTACAGGGATTGATTTTAAGCACATTGAAGATTTGGATATTTGAAAATTCTGAAACACATTTCCCAATTTTTATGTAAGGAATGATACCCAGCTTGCTTCTGATGGTGCTATGCCCATTAAGACAAACTCGTTTTAAAGTTCTGTTTGAATACACAACCTCATTTTTTAAATGTCCTAATTCTGTTCCATGAACTTACGTTTATTGATATGTTATACTAGATCTTGTGTGGATAGTAATTATGAACAACAACAACAAAAGTTGTTTAGAAATGAATATGCTACTTTGACATCTTTAATGCTTGTTATACCTTTTGGGGGAAATGTGCGTGTTGAATTAATGGATATGTTTATTTGTTTCCTGTGTACGTGACAAAGAATATCATGCTTTGCATTCAGCAGAGCTAGAAATTTCTTCTGTGACTAAAAGTAAGGATATGGTTACTGATGCAGAAATCTCTGTATATAATAGTTAAAAGTCAGTTATAGACAGTGCTCATATATTGAAAATAAATATGTTTTTTTCCGGGGCTGACAAGGAGAAATGCACATTTAGTCTTTCCTCTCCAGTAATTTCATTTCATAGTGTTATCCAATAGTGTTTTATGTAATTCTTTGTATGTGCCTCAGCTATATCTATAATAGCTGCAGTGTTTTCTGCATTTTGAGAACTGTAAATAAGTATTCTTTGTCCAAAGTTCAATATGAAGAACATTTCCAAAATTTTGACAGCCGTTAGAAGTCCACTACAGCACCAAGTCTAGGGTGCTGACCTGCTTCTATTAAAGTCAGTAGCAAAATTCTCATTCTTACTAGTAGATTGCAAGTAGAGTCAGTGATTGCAAGGATTAAAATAAGGTCTTCAGCTCTCAGTATATTTTTGACTACATAAAGGTTTTCTTCCCCAAAATATGTATATAAATGATTTTCAGTGGCTGATACACTGATAATTAAATTGTGGTTAGTTTGTGTCTTTTAATGCATTATTAACCATGCTCTTATTATCAGAATTTTAGAATAAGGATGTCTTATAGAAAAGATGCTCTCAGTATAATAATTTAAGATTTCATTGATGAGGATTGATGGACCTTGAACCCTAAGTACATTATCTTGTATGTAAGACGCATCCTGTTCTATGGAATTTCACAAGTTCCAAGGTTTACCATCTGTGGATTTATCATATTGTAATATTTTATTCACAGTAGCTAACTTCAGAGGTAGTATAGCATTCTGTTTTTTTCCCCCATTCTAAAAGCACTGGCAAATATTTGTGCCGGAATCAAATTCTTAGTTATATACATGCAGTGCTATAGCTAACTATTGTTATAGCAGGTATTAGCAAGTTCCTCATCTTAACAGACATTCCACAGTTTGTCTCTTTTGAGACCAGTTCATGAGGTAGTTTTAAAAGAATGAAGAAACAATCTGAAAATCTAAATAATAGTAAAACTAAAAATCATATGTGCTTTTCTATTGGTATGAAAATGTTGTATGCAAATAATTGAAAATAAAGAAGAAAAAGCCTCAAACCTTGCAACAAGGCACTGAAATTAGGCTTTGGAGACTAAAACAATTCCTCTTTTTACAAGTTATCCTGAGACCACTGTCCTAAGTGTGCCTTCTTGTATGTAAATTCACTTAGGAGTAGTGGACTTATTTCCCATTATATGGTACATATGGTACACTTTTGTCAACCTTGGACAAGACTGAGATGAGGAGGAAGACCAGTATTCTATCCTACTTAATTAAATAAAAAGTGTGGTCAGGATAATGATGTAGTGTAGGTGCAGAGGATTGTAAGGTAAAATAGTATGCTTTATGTTAGCTAGGAGGTGGCTTTTTTGTGAATAGATGACAGCCTTTAAAATTGAACATGCAGTAGTTAGAGAAGGGTGTAGGATCCAATATGTTATTTTAAAAAAGGTCCTTGATGTTAAAAGAACATGTGACATGAAGGTATACTTAACGGTTCTTAGTGTGTTTTCTAGCAAACGAGCTGCCACGTAGACTACCTTACAGTTATAGCTGTGTTGTTATGATGAATAAATATGGTGATAGGTGTTTATAATACAAAGTGCTTGAGAATCACCATCCGGTTAGCATTTTAACAAAAGGAAACTCAGCATTATTCTAGCTTATTGGCCTAGCTTTGCCTACTGACTTGGCTAATAAATTATGTCCAGTAAGTTGAGATTCAGATGCAATTTGCTGTCTCCATTGGGACAGAGGCATTATAAAGCTTTGTCTGGAGAACTTAGGCATTTGTTCACGTCTCCTTTAAAACTGGTACATGTGTAATGGAAGTGTTAGCTTTTACTCATGTATTTGGTTTGAATTTTTCATTATGAAACAATAGATCCCAAATAAAATAAACTGTATGTGCATGGGTGTGTTTTAATCTGCTCATTTAATGTACTGCTTTCTGGTGTGATTTGTTATGTGTGAATGAAAAGAAAGCGGGCCTGTATTTCCTTTAATCTTTAATTTTTACCAGTGTGGCCTCTTACTACCTCAAGAACTTGTGAGGCTGCAAGGGAAAAAGGAATGTAACCTGAGCCACAGGCCTGACATTCCCAGGGTGCATTTTTTCACATGAAAGGCTTTTGTCAACGCTGTAAAGGACCAGCAGTTTTTGTTTGATGTTTGCAGGTGTTCAGCAGAGAGCACTAAAACAATCCAGCCATGATGGTTCAGAGGCCTTATGACCTCAACAGGGAGAATCGGGGAGGACATAAATAATACTTAAGGAAACTTCTCCAGGCTCAGCCTGAATTTTGAGGATATGGTTTTGTATCTTCTTCATCAGCATCTTCAAGATATTGGAGTCAAGTTCCACAGCATTTAGGGACACGCTAGCTACTTAGCGTAGCCAAATATATTTGTCCTTTGTCCTGCTTTGTCCACTTTTGGATTTCTTACTCTCATTTCCAGAAGTGCTTACTGTGACATTCATTTCTGAGAATGTCTCAGTTACACACCATATGAATGAAATATATGGACACAGTAATAAGACCAGCAATTCCTATAAAGCCAAGCTTTTCAAAATACAGCACTGAGTGTTTTCAAAAAAATGCCTCAATAGCTCCCAGAAAAGTGTGGGTTCTTTCTCAGCCTCTTCCCAAATGCCAGGCTACGTCCTGTCTGTCAGCTGACCCAGTCAGTAAAGCATAGGGGAAGGATGTCCAGTTTTTGTTGATTAGTGCTGAGGGTCCTTGGGGTGAGGCTTTCCTAGGACCCCGGCGTAACTGGCTCTTTATGCTTTGCAGCTGATCTGTTTGCCCCTGGAGCTGCAGGCTTTGGCACCTGAATTCACTGTTTAATCTGGGTGGAGGCTCAGACATTCATCTTCTGGTTTAAGAAGGACAGTTGTGAAACAGATTGAGAATTTGTGCTACAAAGTAAAAATTCTTGGGCCTTGTTCTCACAAACAACAGCAGTGGTGATCACCTGTACGTTGACCGTACTACTGCAGGCGGGCTCTCATGGGTCAGCGTTCCTCTATAAATTCCTGGACATGAAGTTAGATGTTAACAGACAAGACTTCTAGCCTAACTTTCTGTGGGACACAATTTTTTATCAAAAAATAAAATAAAATAAATAAAATAAAATACCTCCTGCATGGTAGGGGGTTGGACTGGATGGCCCGTGTGGTCTCTTCCAACTCTACATTTCTATGATTCTATGAAAATGCAATACAAGAGGAACAGTCAGTCCTGTGGGGCCGTGACTGACTTTATATATTATGGGATAGATATAGTTTACTTTCAGATGCCTTTAAAATGTTGCTTGCTTCTGTTTGGATGGATATTTTTCACTGTAATTTGGTAAATTAATTCCTTTTATATTTTTCTGTTGATAGACATGTAGCTCATAAAGTGTTACCTTCTACAATAGACAAAATTCCTTTGGTAGTGTAACAGTAAAAATTCTGAAGTGAAATTAAATATTAGACCGCACTATAACGTTTATTTATTTCGGTTTTTGTCCTGCTCAGTTCCAGATTGTCTGGGTGAGCTACTTTAAATTTAAAACATCTATGACAAAAAACAATTGTAAAATTTCCTAATGATTTCCCACTTTTTCCTGCCTGTTCCTTCCCATGCTAATTTTTAGAACTGTGTCCATGTTCGCAGTGCGGATGCAGTGCTTCTGCATATCTTTTCTCTTAATACTGGATGGAATTATGTGTGTATAAAAAACCTTAGTCTTAGATCTTTGTCTTTGGAACTAGTCAATTTGACAACAACAGAAGGAATGGCTGTTTACAGCTAAGAAACAGGAGAAGATAGAAGTCAAGTTATTTTGCTGTGTCTAGTAATAAACGGTGTTGGATTTTGGTGTATAGATGCATTTGATAGAATGTTCAGAATAAGCAAGAAGATACTAAAACATTGGCAGTGCAATCCTATGTGTGGATACTCAGAAGTAAGACCCATTTAGTTCATTGAGGCTTACTGCAAGGTGTGAGGGTATAGGATTACATACAGCCTGAATGCTTTCATTGAGGTGAAAGGTGTATAAGAAGAGGAATAATATGAACATGGGCTTAACCTGAATGGTAGACCATGTTTATCGTATTGGCACATTATATTCCACTATCTCATTGTAGTGTTGCACCAAAAATGCACTTAGTACCTACACTGAAAATCCATGAATCATTTAAGCTGTCACTCTTCAGTGGCAGATGGCACTTATATTTTTTAATAGTTTTCTCTTTGTTTTGTCTTTTGCAAATCATTAGGGATTTAAGGCACGCAAATACACAAGAGCAGCTACTTCGATGTTTGCCATTGCTTACATTGTAGTTATGATTGAAAAGAGAAAAAAAATGCTTGTTCCCATCTACAAGTTTTTTCAGCTATATTTGTTATCAGAAAATTAATCACGCTCCCCACTTAATCAGTTATTGGCTGGTGTGAGAAGGTTCAGAAAGTGGTATTTGGGTGAGATATTGAACTATATACAGTGTTGCTCATAACTGTGAAATATATAGGGAGCAACTGGGTATCTGTAACTGCAAAGAAAGATGCACAGTTTTTCCAAATTAAAATGTTTTGATTTTAGCAAAATCTGTTGAAATATAAACTTTTATTTTTTTCTAAATTAACATTTTACTGCTGTGTGGAAAAAAAAATACAAGTTCTTTGTTTTTCTTGCAAATGAAACCTAGGCTGAGCTCCTGATTTCTGATAGCAGAGGTTTTCATAAAACCTGTTTTATGAGATAATTCGTAATGAATTACAAGATATTTAATACCTTACTGGTTATAGTGTAGATGATCAAATAAGAAAGTACAGTGTTTACGTTTATAAATTAGACTTAATGCAGTAAGGAATAATAATATTTAATTTTTGTACAGTGCTTTAGAGTATTCACTGAGTTATGCACAGATTATATCAGTATTATTAGAGTGCTATTTAGGGCTGTGTCATACTATTGTTTTGAAACATACATATTGGCTGCAGTAGGCCCTGTTTTGAATGGAGTTGTTTGAGGATTATGTCCTGATGGAGTGCATTATCTTAACCATGGTTTTGTCATTTCCTGAGAAGTACTCCTGGCCAAGGTCTACCAAACCTGAATGCTATGATGCAGGAGGAAAGAAATAGGTCATAAGAAGTAGTCTTGGCAAGCAGGATTTGAAAAGAGGCATTAAGTGCTATGTTTTTTCCTTAAGTGAAGATGCAAAACCAAAATATTTTGTGTGCTTTCAGCTTCTGCGTAAGTTATGTTTTTATCCTTTGTTGAATTACTGCTTGAGTAGGTCTAGTCTGAGTTCTAGGCATTGACTTAGTATCGAGGGGGACTGCATCCTGTCTTCACCATAATGGGGAAATTGAAGGTAGCTATCAGTTACGAAATCAATTTAACGTGGTGTAAATGCACAAAGCATCTATGTTTCTTCATATTCTACTTTAAAAATCTGATGGGAAATTGTGGCATACCTTAAGTTTGTTTAGATTAAATGTTTGTGTATAGCACTGCAAACATTCTGAGATCAAATCCATGTTTTTTGAAAAAAGTGAAGAAATGATTAAAGTTAAAGATTGTCTAATTCATTTTGGCATGAGCTTGTGTGGCCTTGTTGTTGTTGTGTGCGTTCAAATCATTTCTGATTAATGGTGACCCTAAGACAAATGTATCATGGGTTTTTGGGAGGGCTGAGGTCACCCAGTGAGTTTCCATCATGACCAAGCGGGGAATTGAACCCTGGTCTACAGGTTTGATAGTCCAGTGCTCAAACCACTTCACCACTCTGGCTGTGCTCTACCAGAATGCCAAAAGAGGAGTGGAGAGGTGGTAGATTCAAGATTTGCTAATTTTTTTAAGTGCACTACCTATGAAAAAGGCCATGTGCTTACAACACATTTTGCCATTTAACTTGAATTACTTATATCTAAGTCCATTAAATCTGATTGAACAGAATGGTGCTACATTACCCCAAATCTTACTGCTTTTGCATTACTGGCTTGTGAGTCACTCTGATATGTACTTTTAATTTTATATATTCAAAGAGGGCCAAACTGACCTGTTTAAGCCACTTGTAAATTCGTTTGTTTTGCATATACTAATTCATATGATTGATCTGATTTGTGTGCGTATCATGAAATCAGAGTATGCCATACGTGCCTGCCCACCTGGTCCATATTTTCTGCCTCCAAGGCCAGCAGACATCCCTGTGGGGCTGATACTTGAATGGCATACATACGTGAAATATATACTGTGCTGTCAGGTTCTGTGGTTCGTTCTCGGATTTTAACTGAAGTGTGGATAGTGTTTCTCAGTGTTGTGTACTTTGGATTACACACATGTATAGCCTGTTCAAACATCGTGCCTTATCCTCCATCCATCAGTCACACTCAACTCGAGATATTTGTGCATGGACATAACCTCTCTCCCCTTCGCCACCCCATGGAAGTGATTTGAGGGACTGAATAGAATGAACTAAGTTAATATTGTTGGTTCCAAGTTAGGCCTTCATACACATGCACAGAGTCAGTTCGTACAATCCTGAGAGTGCTGTGAATTAACCTCTTTTAACATTTGCCAAAAATCAGCAAGTTGTCTTTTACTGTAATAGTGAGTTAATCAGTTAAATAACAGATGAACTACTGTATATGATGAAATGAAGTAATGAAAGTTTATGCTGTTAATTATTTGATTCCCTCCTAAATGCACAGAATCACAAAGAAGTAAAAGACTTTCATAAACAGTTTTGTTTTAAGCTTAATCTTTAATCTTTTATTATAAACATAGTCGTTTTGTAAGCATTGCAGATCAAACATTTACTCCTAATGGTAAACTGCATTTTATATCAGGAAGTTTGTGACTTAACAGAGCCTACAAAGGAGCACAGTCCTGGTGGCCCTAGGCCTGTGGTTTTCAGTGTTTGATATTATGATGCTATTTAGATCCATTCCCAGAAGGCAAGATAACAGATCTGCAATTGCTTAATCAGGAACAGTGTGTATGTTTGCAGTGGTCTGCATTTTAAAGATCATTTACCAAACTGTTCTTGTGTAAATGTTTGTCAATGTGTTCGACATAGTAAGAGGTGTAACAGAGAAAGGGGTAAATTAAAATTGTGAAGAAAATGTGAGCTCAGATCTATGGAAGATCTGTTTGTTTAGGTATTTTCAAAACCATTGGTTCCCACCTTTGAGAAATTTATTGAACACAGTGTCTAAAACTCACATGGAATAAATACTCAGGATGCTTAGGGTATTTATTCATGATGAATTTCAACATGATGATCACTTCCAAGTGCAGCAAACAGGGACGTTATATACTTACCACATTTCTTAATGGAGGTCGTATTTTGGGTGGTCTTTAGGAGGAAGATACTGTTGAATTAAATGGTTAGTACATTTATTAGAGAGGATAAATATGTTCAGAATCGGTTAATATAGATATTCATTGTCTTCCTCTCTGCTGTTCAACTTTTGTGCTGTGCAGATGTTGTGCTATATAGTTCTATTGAACGTCGTATAACTTACTTCTGAGTAAACATACATGGCATTGTCTTGAAAATGCCTAGCCCTAATTGTAGAGTTGTAAAAGAATGCAATCAAGAATCAGTTGAAGTTGCGTTGTTGTTTAATCAGGCTAGAAAGAAGTAAATTTGATTTAAAAAAAAATCTTAAAGTAATGTCTGCACTAATACTCACGGTTAGCTGTCAGAAATATAATCTCCAAAGGTTATTAATCTCCATGTATTCTAAGGAAAACATCATATTTTTAATACCTTTTCATTTGCCATTAGTTTGTTGATTGCTGAGAAGTAAAGCTTTGACTAGTTGTACTACTCTCAGAGAAGAGAAAAACAAAGACCTTTTGTTTGTTTGTTTGTTTTGAAAGCTGGAGTTTCTGATTATGAAACTCAGAGGGAAATATGTATCTGTACCATTCGTTTGAGGATTGTTATGCCTTAATGAGAGGGGTAATAATTTCAGTAAGGCAACTTTTACTTGTGTGTTCATGCTTAGACACAGCCTGTGTATTGCAGTGAATGTCATTGTGATCACCCATGTACATAAAACCTTCATAACATTTTGGTATCGGTACAAGAGTGGAAGAAGGCATTAAAAATAATGCAGCAATACACAGAACTGGTGTATTTTTCTTTTCTTTTCTTTCTTTTTTTAATGCCTTTCTCCCTTCTCCTTGCCACTGCTAATCCTTCTGCGACTTGCATAAAAATTCTTTCATTTGGGAACTATTGTCTGTGGTACAATCTTCAAAATGTTGTTGTAGAAGACAGAACAACAATAACAAAATCAAGCATATTTAAGACTCTGCTTTAAAATTTCAAGGCACTTTCAGCAAAGACTGTCCCACCCCTAAATCTCTATAGTTAAATGCTTTAAAGTTAAGAGCGTTTGGAAAAAATACATTTTTTTTTAATATAGAGGATTTCTTTCATAGTGCTTAGGGTACACAGATTTTGAGTTCCTCTGTTAGAATCTTTGCTTGATAACACCAAAGCCAACTGCAATGCAAACTTGAGCAATGTCGGTTAGTAAAGTTTGCACAGATTTTGTATAGGAGCATCTACTTTTAAAACTTGTTGGGAACTCTATGGAAATTTTGTTTTTACAGATCATCAGGGGAACCTGTATGTGACAGGTTGTATCTAGGCTTTGTTAACTGTCACTTTCTTCATCCCTTCTATTTGCCTTGGTTTTCTTGCTGTGTTTTCTTTCCCTTTCTCTTTACTCTCAAAAGATTGTGCTGCTTTGCTAAGCAGTCTAAAAAGAATAAAGAGAGTGCTTTCCCTTCTACCCTGTTTGAGTTGGGTAGAAAATTTATATGGTACCCAGTTTACTTTTAAAAAGTTACTCTTACATTTGTTCAAGAATACCAAATGTTCCAGAATAAGAATGTAGTCGAATGTTGCATATTTACCACTTAAGGGAAAGAGTGTGTAGAAAAAGTGTACATATATGTGTGTATATGTACATGTAGTATTGCAAAAATATCTAATGAAAGTGACGTATTTGGAATTGTTTGGTTCCTCTTGGCTTAAGCCATGAAATCCTAATTGATGTATTCCTGCATCACTGAAGAGCCTCCTAGTTTTTAACCCCTGGGGAGTGGCAAGGCACCCTCTGTTTAATTGATGCTTTTGGTTTTAAAAAGAGATAATGTCTTCCTATCATTATTTTGCCTTTCTGAGCCCGTTGTTTCTTGCACGGAATGGCCTTCCATGTGAGACTAGTACTGAGAATAATTTGTTATGAAAATGTGGGTAGACCAGTTGTAAAGTAGCCTGCCTGAACACATAGCACCTAAAACGAAGAGAGCTGTGGTTTATAAAACCTTCCTTTGCTGCTCACCTGGAGCCAATCCTTACTTGTATCAGGGCCCAAGAGAGTAGTCACTTAGGTCATTTCTGCACTAGACTCTTACTGCTATTATTCCACTTTCAATATCCTGTGGAATCCTGGGATTTGCAGTTTAGGGAGGGGCATTTGGAATTCTCTGCCAGAGAGTTCTTTGGCCTCAGTAAACTACAAACACCAGAATTCCACAGGATGTTGAAAGTGGAATAGTAGCACTGTAACAGTGTAGTGTGGAAAGGCCCGTAGTTAATGAATGGTTCATTATAAAATTTATCTTAGGGTAGGATATAAAATGTAAAACCTGGCAAATCTGAAACCATGAAGCAAAAACTTTACCTGATTGTTTTATTGCGTCCCTAACTTCCATTGTTGTCCTGTAATAAATCTTGCAGGTTCTTATTACCTCTCTCCAGATCTGACCTGTTTATGCAGTACTGGTGTTGATATCTGCTAGTTGGGATCTTCCCAGTTAGCGAAGGTGGGACTTAACTTATATATATGGTCAAAACCATAATTATATCAGACATAGGAAATATATGACGGTACTGTATCGTGAGGGAGATATCCAAACTGATTACCCATGGACAACAAGGTAGTCAGTATGCACAAATGTCAAATGTGAGTAATAGCTCCATGTGGCCAGTGAGCATTTGAGGTTAGGATTAGTGGTTCAACCTTGTGCAACCTCCTTGTGCATGTCCCATGGGTCTGTGAGTCATTTTAACTTTCTTTGTGATATACAATAAAGGGATGATGTGAAGAGACAAATTGTTCTTATAAAGTGCTATGCGTGTCTTTTTTTTTAATTAATAATAAATCCTAATGTAAATTGTATTTTGAAACCGTTTACGCAGGTGGCACATCTGAGGAAAACTTGATAAGAGGATCTGCTTTCTCAGATAATTTTATTGGCTGTCTAGGAACATTGGAACATGAGTGTGTGTGAGCTACAAGGAGTTCTGTTACAGTATCTGTTTTTACAACGTGAATCGGCAAAAACACAGTTAATAGAGGAATGCTATTTGCAGAACTTGAACTTTTATTTGGCTATAGCCTAGTTGCATCCTGAGCATTCAAAATTCACCGTTCTTTACCTTTCAGCTATTAAGTGGCAACACCGTCTCCCCTCATATTCGCTGTTCAGTTTGTAGGCCGTGTGGATTTGAGAAGTGAGGGATGGAGGTGAGGTGGATGGAAAGATGGGGAGGAAGCATTTGCAAACCAGTGATGAGATTTTAAGCTGGGACGTGAGCAAGTGAGTGAGATAAAAAGAGGAGGTGGGAATGTTTGAAATGATAAGATTTTAAGCTGAGACGGGAGTGAACAAGGTGGATGGAAGGAGCTCATGGAAATATTTGCAAGGGATGAGATATTAAGATGGGACTGAATTGAGGTGGATGGAAGAAGGGGAGAGAGCATTTGCAAGCCAGGGGTGAGATTTTAAGCTGGGACAGGAGCAAGTGAGGTGGGTGGAAGAAAGGGGAAGACAGCATTTGTACAATGTTTGACTGCTGCAGCAAGCTGTGGCTTGTATGTGCCAAGGTGTGGCAAGCATTATTAGCTGTTTAAAATGTTGGGGGGCGTCTCTCCACTTTTCGGAGGGGGGCTCCAGAGATTGGGAGATATACTTTGCCGACCTCTGTTGTGAATACTTACCCTTATGTTTTTCAGTGGTAAGAGCCACCATTTATGCTTATAATTAAAATATATTCATTAAAAATTGTGGCAAATTAAATAAATATCTTGGCTACCAGTAATGTTTTTTAAGATCTGTACCTAACACTATTTTCCCCATAAGTCTTGTTATTTTTAAAGCACAGTTTTCTATAACACAAACTTTTTAAGGAACACAGCTATTGCGCTGTAGCAGAATTTAGTGTTATACAATATATAAGCCCAGCATATAGTCCAGATTGCACACACATGGTGTTTTGAAAACCAATGGTATTAAAATGCATAGAATAAATTTCAAGTCTTATATTTGTAAAACTGTTGTAGCATTAAAATAAGAGAGCCTCAGTTTTGTGGTGCACATGTACATGCATATGCACCCAAACATTGAAATGGCACTTATGTTCATGAATTGTGCAATATAAATAGTTTGGGTTTTGCACATCTGTGTTGAACTCCTGATCAGGAATAAAGGACTCATTGTGTTCACATTCTGAGAAAATAGGCAGCATGTAAATCAAATAAATAATAACAGTAATAACAGATAGCTTTGAGAAAGGCACCAGCCAAGTTTGGGTGATTGTTCATCATGACCTACTATATTTTTCTACTTTGTTGATAGTAACCTAGAGTTTTATGTTTGGGGTATAACATGGAAATCCAGTTTAAAGCAAACCAAGATCCTTATACTGAAGCCAGCATGCTACTTGATGGGGAGCAAAAGGGAGGAGCATGCTGTGCTATTCAGGTTTGCAAGACATAAACCATAGTTTATGAAGCTGTGGGTTATGGTCTGAACAATATTGGTATGAAGACAGCCAAACAAATGGATGGGAAGGGGAGTACATGTCATTAGGATGAATAACAAAATTGGCAGAATATTCTGTTGCAGTCTAAGTGGTTCCTGAGTCAAACCAGTTGGTATCTGTGGAAAAGGTATTAACTTTTAAAATATATTGAATCAGCTGTTTACAAGGATACTAGTATCTCTAAATTCTCACCTGTGTTTTTGTGTGTAGATTACAATAAACATTAATCACAATCCAGCAGGGAGGTAAGTAGTTAAGCCTCTTTCCCCACTTTCACTGCACCTGCTGGCCCTATAGCTCCCAGTGTTGTCACATTTGGCATGTTTGGGAAGGGGCTGAATAGTTAGGAGAGGGAAAATGCAGTTTTTTCTTTACCATTTTCTACAATTGTTCATCAGAAGTCTAGCAACAATGAGAGAGCCATTATGTGTCTAATAAACTCTCTCTCTCTCTCCCTGTGTTTGTGTGTAGTTTTGGAAGCTTCCATCTTACGATAGCATATAGCCCAGATTCTATTCTTACAGCACCTTTTAAATTCAGCTGACCTACAACATAAATAACTTAAAAATTGTTTTATTAAAAATATGAACGCTTGATCAAATATCAAGGCTGTAATTTAATCTCGGGGGTTCTGGTGCTGTTCGTAAACAATTTGAGTCTTTTTGCACTTTACAACATCAGCCAAAAGCCTGATTGAATTATGTCCTTGTATTGTTGGAGCACCTGCTGTTGCTTCTAGACTTTAGAATCTGTCACCGAATCCATCGCTGGTCTTTATTCTGAGAAGTTTGTAATTTGGCTCAGTGCTTTTGTATGAGGCAAAAGCATTTGCTTTCATTTGTAATGACATATTTTCAATATTCAACTATATCTGAAATACCCCCACGTATATTTCAGTAACGTACGTAGTAGAAGTTGTAACACTTTCTTGCTGAATGCTGAAATTTTATTTCTTTCTGTCTGATACAAGGATGGAAGCAACATACAAAAGCGTTCATATTGTTTTTCTACTGTTCTAAGTCTTTGCGATTATTTGTTTCACATCTTACTCGTTGAAAAAATTGAGTAGTTACCATTCCAAATCAACAGTTTTGCAAGAAAAGTCCAGCAGAGTTTGTGATATTCTTACTGTGTGCCGTCAGGTTGTTCCTGGCTTAACAGCAAGCCTATCACGGGACTTTCTTAGCAAGGTTTGTTCAATGGCGGTCTGCCAGTGCCTTCTTCTGAGAGTGTGGCTTGCCCAAGATCAACCAGTGGATTTTCGTGGCCTATCAGGGATTAGATCCCTAGTCTCTCAGAATCCAATCTAACACTGAAATCACTACACCATGCACTGTGCATAATGTAAATTATATTGACTGTGTAAAATGGAACGTACCTTATCTAAAGTTGTGTTGCTTGCAACATAGCTCCTGTTGTTGAATGGACCAATATATCTTCTCCAATGTACTGTCCTGGGCTGTAACTGTTTTGTTGCATTCAGAGGAGTCTGTTGTAAGTCAAACCAAAGACCTTGTACCAGTAAAACCAGTACAGACCTCTATTATATAGCACTACTAGTATCAAAGCAAGTCAATGCTGGAAGCTCAGTTCTTGTCATATGTGAGTGTCCCTCTGTACTTAAGTGATTGTTACTGCTACTTTGGTACAGAAGGTGTGGCCAAATTTCAGCTTTGGAGAAAAAGAAGCAGAAAAATGGGGTCTTTGGAGCTGTTTTAAAAAAGTAAAAAAAATGGTTTAGGACAGTTCTGATGCTGTTTTCATATTTGTTATGGGATGGGAGTGAAGTAATTGAAATTACTGAGACAGTAAAATGTAAGTGTGATAGAATTAGAATGAGTAAGTTGATCATGTTGGTGATATACCTCTGTGTGTGTGTGTGTGTGTGTGTGTGCGCCTTCAAGTAGTCTGTTGACTTAGGATGACCCATGAGTTTCATAGGGTTTTCTTAGGCAAGGAATATTCAGAGATGGTTTTGCCATTTCCTTTCTCTGAAATATAGTCTACAGCCCTTGGTATTCGTTAGTGGTCTCCCATCCAAGTACTAACCAGGGCTAACTCTGCTTAGTTTCCAAGATCATGTAGGCTCTGATGCCTTTATGGTATTTAGACCATGATACACTTTTACAAAATAAAATTAAGGAAGTTTGTTCATGTTCACTGAAGTTAGATCTGTTTCAGTGGTTATAATTTTTCTTTCTCATATTTAAATCAGAATTGTAGGCATATATAAATAGTGGTGATTTGCTGCTTATAGCTACTGGAGTCATTTTCTAGGCTGTATAAGGGACAAACTGTAATGGTTCAGCACTAAGAAAATTCGGAACTATGCTGCACAAATAGCAATACCCAGCAATGAATTTATTTATTTATTTATTTGCAGACTTCCCAAAACCCCTTTGAAGCACCGTATGGCGTAGTGAAGGAATTCATGTCCTATTGTATATCTATTGGTGTTATTGATTTGAATGTATGAATTGAAATGCTCCTTGAACAGTTATGCTCCTTTAGGTAGTAAATTCAAGTTTCATGTAATAAAATGTGGAGTTCTTGACAGAAGGGCTCAGGATTTAGACTGAAATAGGTTTAGCATGGTGGATACTTTGGGGATTTTTACAAAGTAGTCTATTCTTTAGTATTTGCCATTGACTATTTAGTATGCAAATTGGTTTTCTCACTTCCTTTCAGCTCTGATTAAAATAATTACTGAAATCAATAATGAAGAATAGATGTCTTTGGCACTTTTAAGCACTGGGCTGAATCCAGGACTGGCTCTGCTATTAGGCAGAGTGAGGCAGCTGCTTCAGGCAGTAGATTTGGAATGTCATGATAGGGCAGCAAGTTGTTAGCTATGTTTGTTTATTATTATTATTATATATTTCCAGGTAGGAAAGTGGAGTGGTGCTCCTGAGATTTCTTTTCTATTATGAGAACAACTTGGTCTGCTTTGAGTACTGTGCATCTTTTCTTAGGTGAAATGGTATGGCACAATTTGCTGTTCTAGATCTCTTCTTTTGTAGCAAGAGACTAGAAAGGATGTGACATAGTGAAAACAATCTCTTGTGTCGGTTAAAGGGACAAAAAAATGATGGAAAACCTCATACCTCCGTGGCAGATGAATGGTGGGATTTAAACTGCTCTGAGAGCATTGCTAAATAATGCCCTATAAATATTCTATACAATAAATAAACACTGCTTGTTTTAGAAACATCTATGCCAGCAAGAGCTAATAGTAGAACCAAAATGCTATTGAGAGAGAAAATACAATACAAATTTTTCTTCAACAAAGCATGCGGATAGATTTATTTATTTATTTATTTGTTATTTCTATTAATATCCTTTCCCTTATAAAAATTCCAGGCTAGGTATCTACAACATTAAAACAGCCAGTAATTACAAGTAACCAATAACAGAGTGTGTGTGTGTGTGCGTGTGCCCACATCCGTCTTTATTGAAAGATTTTAAAATTTTCATGTAAATGTCAGAGGGGGACAAGTAGGTCTTAATCTGGTGCCAAAATGATAGTATTTATTCAGAAATATTAATTACTTCTGTACGTTTAAAATAAATTCGTATTTAAAAGGTCTGGGCTCAATTGGGGGTTGAACATGTTTTCGTATGAAACTGCTTTATATTGAGTTAGAGTATTGGCCATTCCATTCACTATTGTCTTCTCTTAACTGACAATAGCACTTCTCCATGTTCTCCAGGCGGAATCTTTCTCATCAGCTGTTACCTTATCATTTTAACTCATAGTGTCAGGGATTGAACTGAAATATATGTGTCTTGTCCCAACCCAATGTCAGTTCAACATGCCTGTGTTGTGTATACTTGTCAATACTGTTAATTCAAAAGGAATTTAAGAAAAAAAAATAAGCTGTCCAAGGAGGCTGTGGAACTGCTTTCATGGAACATTTTAATGAAAGATTGGACAAGCATGTTTGCTCAGAGGTAAGACTCATTCAAATTGTCTGTCAGCTCTCTGGTTCTGTCATGCTCCCCACCAAAGGACTCCAGGCAATAAACAAGTATGGCACAGAGCAACCTGGTAACATATTAGCAAAATTCTTCTCTAACTGTCATTTCAGACTTTTCCATCCAGTGGATATGTTACAGCTGTCTCATGAGATACTGCATGTATTCTCCTTTTGGTTTATGTGGGCAATGTAATTAACCATATAAAAAATTAAGCTGTCTTTGCAAACATGGTAAGCATAATGTTTTTCTACCTTGCTGCTAGGATCTACACAGATGTAGTGAAATAAAGAAGGGAGAGATTAGTTAGAAGTTATCTTCTCAGTACCTTTTGCATCATGGGATAGTTGTTACCTGATGCTTAACTTTTCCTTCTGGTTGTGGTTTGATAAACTTCCACAGTTGGGCTGAAAAAATACATAGAGTCACCAGCCTGAAATCTTACTGTGTTAGGTTCGTGGTTTGTCCAAAGCGCATCTTTTTCAGTTCCAAACCATATTCGTCAGCCTATGTTCTTTCTTAAGATAACAAGATTTCGCTCTTGTATGACAAGTATGGAAATGGAAAAAAAGTTGAGTATGGAATGAGCTGGTCCACTGCCATACATATAGCTATGTAACAAACATTTGTGCTTTCATCTCGTTCCCTCTGTATTTAGTAGCCGAGTCTTTCTACTCTCCAAGTATCTTTCAAATGCCCGTTCTCTAAATGTGTATGTTCTCATTTCCCCAAACTAAAGACTAGCATTGGCTTGACAGTCAATTAACGGATCATTTATAATAAACCAAATATTCCATGAATCTTAACTGTTTTAAGTGACAGCTTACCTTTCTAATTTCAGCGTGTTATTATTTCTTAGTGCAGGCTGCTTTGCTCCCAACTCTGCAAGAGTATAGCTGTCCTGGTTCTATTGGCCACCTGCTATTACTGTAGGCACCTCTGAAAAGAACACAGAACACAAGCAGTCTTGATTAGCAAAGGTCAAGGTGTACAACTTTTCTGAAAAAGGATGCTTTTGGAGAACCCCAAGGCAAATTTTGCCACATCATGTTTGTATGTATATGTGTTTGTATGTACATCTTTTGTGTGAGCCTATTAGGTGCCATAATATAACAACATAAACCTCAGCAGACATGTCTCTTAAAACCTTATGTTTTCACAAATATGCAAAAGCCAAATGGTCTATTCTAAAATACAGTTGGATCTGAATTTAAGAGCATGCAACTGCACTACCAGAAGCAGATGTCCTTTCTACCTTCTGACCATAGCAGCTCCTCTAGACCTCTGAAAATGTGATACAGGGGATCAGGCAGCCCTTTTGAGTAGACTATGGTACAGAGGGAAAGAGAGGATCACTGGAAGTTAGAATCATAGAGTTGGAAGAGACTGCAGGGCCATCTAGTCCAACCCCCTGCCATGCAAGAACACACATCAAAGCACTCCCAACAGATGGCCAACCAGCCTCTGTTTAAAAACCTCCAAAGAAGGAAACTCCGCCACACTCTGAGGCAGCGTATTCCACTGCCAAACAGCTCTCACCATCAGGAAGTTCTTCTTGAGGTTCAAGTGGAATCTCTTTTCCTGCAGCTTGAATCCATTGCTCCTTGTCCTAGTCTCTGGAGCAGCGGAAAACAAGCCCACTCCCTCCTCAACATGACATCCCTTCAAATACTTTAACATGGCTATCATGTCCCTTCTTAGTTGGAATATTGAGAATATGCTTGCATGTAAGAAAGCTACCTTAGACTGTGTTAAACCAATGGTTTATGTAGGCCAGTACTATCCCATCTTACTGGCAGTGGGGTTCTGCAGATCTCAGGCATTTCGTGGTAGTCTCTTGGTCTAATATTAACCTTGCCCAACCCTGCTTAATTTCTGAAATCAGACAAAGTTGACTGTGTTCAGTGGTGTACGTATAATAGGCTTCTTTTGGTTTTTAGGTGGTACATGTACTTGGTTTTTGGAAGGCAAATATCCTTTTGTTTATATGAAAGTTAATGATGATAGGCACTCTTAATTCTCTGTATAAAATTTGCATGTGGATGCTGGAGGGGTTGCTGGAGAGAAGTCTTATTTCTTTCTGCCCAGCTACTTAAAGAAAAATCCAACTCACACTGCTTCCCTTTGGCACTAGCTTCAAGATAAAGTAGTTAGTCATAATCTGATTTCCTAACTATTGAAAATTCAGTTAATTTTTATGTTTTCCCATAGTGTTATTTGTGATAAGGATTTGAGATGAATTGCGTATTTGCCTTCTTTAGTCGTATTTTAAATTCATTCTCAGTCCCAGCAATGTAGAGGTTACCTGGGGAACTCACTGTTTTCCTCCAACAAAGCAACCTGTGAATTACACACTGGCCAGAGACAGATTTGAGGTTTCAGGGATCTCTTTCATATTCTCAAATGTATTTGTTCTGTTTTTATTGCTTTTCTTGTTCTCATTGAGCCTAGGACCACTGGTCTAGTACCTGAACAGCTTAAATTGGTAGTCTACGTACTTTTCATTACATGTCTTCTAAAGACAACAAGTTGACTGCTGACTTTAAAATTCTATAGATGTTGTTTAAGCCACTTTGGCTGATGAAAGGACTTCAGTTCTGAAAAGTGTCAGGTTTCTTGACTTTTTTGCTTGCCTAACAAAGGTATAATTTTTTAGAATATTTGCTTCCGAAATAGCTTTGTACGGTATAACAGATTTTCAGGTAAATACATTTAAGACTGAGATGTGTGAGTGTAATCTGCATTTCTTTGAAGTAATGGCAACATTTTTTTCTCCTAGTTATAGTTATGAGTGATTGATGAAAATATGATACCTCCTATATTTTAGAGCAGGGTGGGCAACTGGGGATGGCCGGGGGGGGGGCACATTATTCCTGTAGAAGACCTTGGAGGGCTACAGTACGCCCACAAAAAATAATAAAAAATTGACCCCAAATGCCTCTAGGGAATATGGGCACATTTTCACCATGTTTTGGGTTTCAAAAAGAGGCTACTCCTGAACCTAAATGGGCCTGGTGGACCCAGAAAATTTGGTGGGAATGCACCTCCAGTTGGAGCATTTTGGGGCAAAAAAGGTTTTTTGACAGATTTTGCAGATGTTGTTTTTGTTATACCTGGAGGGGCACAGCAGGGCTCCAGATATGGTGAAAATGCCCTCCACATCCCATAGAGAGCATTCTGAAGTAAAAAAAGGGGGGGGGCAATTATTATTATTTTTTTACCCCAAGTGGGCTTGGGGGCCACAAAAAAGGCTCCAGGGCCCACATGTGGTCTGCAGGCAATACTTTGTTCACTACTGTTTTAGGTGGAGTAATGTGTAGTCAGAATGTTGAGTAAAGTAAACATTTTAAAATAGAATGTGCTGACGCTAAGGGAAATTCTGCCAATAGGATACACTTATTCCTTGTTGAATAGTTTTAAATTAATAGTTAGAGTGAAGTTTTGTTCTTTTCACATTGTTGTAGTTTTTGGCCTGTCAGTGTTTGCTTGTATTTTGTCCATAAAAGATTGGGAACATAAAGCATGAATGTATTTACTGGTAAATGCTTTCTTGAGCTTTGTTTCTTCCCGCTCCATTCTTTGTATAGATTTACTTACCCTGGAAATCTTCTCTTTAATGTTAATGGAAGATTTGTGTTCCCAAAATGAAATATTTTGTAAACATCATTGTATCAGGGAATTAAATTTACAATCCAGCTCATTAACTAATAGGCATTGTCTATTCCTTTTTCATAATGTCCTCATTTATATTCCAGTTTATTTCTTTTATCTCTGTCCTTAAAACTGGATCAGCTAATTGGCGCTAGTGGCAGCTTAGTGGTGACAGTGCTTCAGGTTCATGCTCATGTCAAGATTTGATTAAGCAGTTTGGTCAATGTGAGATAGCGATGCTGTCCTTTGTATCTCCATCTATGATTGAAATGTACAAGATCTTGAAAATGTGCCTGACATCTAATTAGGAAGTTAGCATAGCAGAATTACCAATTACCATTAAGTAAACATTCAGTTTGGAACATATTTGACTGCTCTGTAGCTTTTAATACCTTCTCTTAAGTTGTATGTAGATACACCTTAAAAACTCCTAAGGTTATTATCACTGTGACCATGAGTATTAAAACATGTTAGCACTAGAAATATTGGCAAGGATGAAATACCAGTAAATAAAAAATTTATTATGGTCAAAAACCAGCACATGAACATCATTCTGCATCATGCTTAATAGATTCCTCTGTATTACCCAGGTGTAAGAGAACTATGGCAGATGTTAGAAGGTCCACAAAATCTTTATTTGTGACTTGGTAATCTTGGATATGAGATAAGAAGGATAAAATTCATCCAATTTATCTGCGATCCTTTTGAAGAAGAAAGTAGTAAATGCTTTTCTGAATTTGGGAAATTATTAAGTTAATAATTCTATTATACAAATACCTCATTGCTCACAAAGGTATATTTTGTAGCAAGATTTAAATAATATTGTAATTCTGTATCCTAGATTCCTTGTTTGTTGATTTCATTGGCAGAGCAGTTAACTGCTTTATAAAAACTCAGACAGTTGTAGTTTTCAACTAACCATCTTTTCCACGGCAAAGTATCTGTTAGAGTCAATGGTGCCAATCTTATAGGGTAAGAAAATAAGCTTTAATTAGAAATTCAGCATATAAGTCTTAGCAAAGGCTGTGATAAAAATCAAGCCCATATGAAAGCACATTAGAAACAATACAAAACAACAAATATACTTCTTAAGAACTTGATTTGTTCAATTTCAAATATCCCCAAACTTACAGCATGGTCCAAAACTACAAGTGCCCCAAACAGAACTTGGACCATACGGCATTTGGATTATGAGAGAAACAGTAAAAGATTTTCTTACAAAATACTTCCTATAAATATGTTTTTGCATCTCCATTCTTCTTTAGGAAAGAGGAATAGTTGACAGAAAATTAGGGTAGAAGTAGATATCTATCAGTGATCCAGAGATAGATTGCAGTGGCTTGTTGTGCATTAACAGAAGTTCGGACTCCTGGCTGTTCAACAATAGCTTCCCTGACCCTCAGTTGGGCTGCTAAAAAGGAAAACACAACCATACACATACACACATGAAAAAACAACAACTACGAGCACAGTTTTGATATTTAAAAAAATAGTACTGTTTCTTTATTCTTTAAGTATATGCTCTGTGACAGATTTGCTAAGCATTTTGAGGAGAAAGTAATTCATATTTGCTCAGAACTTGACACCTTGCTTATTGCAGGGTCTGGAGAAGTGTCTAGTGTTCTGTCTGGTCTATACTCTTGGTATCAGTTTTAGTTGCTGGGGGCTGGTGATGTAGATAAGACACTTGAATCACTTTGGCCCATTACATATAAGCTTGAGCATGTTGGCTGATAAAATCTGACAGAGGTGGATTGGGGGGTGGTAGATACCTCACTGTGTCAGGGTGTGTGTGTGTGCCTGCTTCCTTGAAGGAGATTGCAGTGCACCCAATTCTGAAGAGGACTTCCTGGGACCCAGAGGTATTGCCCCATATTGCCCCATTGCTAATGTCTCCCTTTTGGATAAGGTGCTTGAACATGGGTACCATTGAATGTTCTTGAAGAAAACAGATTATTTAGACTTGTTTCAGTCTGGTTTCAGGCCAAGGCCCAGCAACAAAATTGCCTTAGTCTCCCTGACATATGACTGTTCTTTATGAGTTACAGGAGGAGTGCTACTCTGTTGATTTTCCTGGATATTTTAGTGGCTTTTGATACCATTGACCATAGGATCTTACTGGATGAGCCCTGTTGGATGAGAGTAGGAAGCACTGTGGGGCCAGTACCAGAGAGAATCATTGGTGGATTCCTGTTAGCCCTCATGCCAGTGTTC
Source organism: Cyclura pinguis (assembly GCA_030412105.1). NCBI lineage: Eukaryota > Metazoa > Chordata > Lepidosauria > Squamata > Iguanidae > Cyclura > Cyclura pinguis. The sequence goes on from CM059600.1 coordinate 336,991,897, forward strand.
CTGCTTGTCTCCCATGCTCTTCAGAATCCATATGAAGTGTCTGAGGAAGGTCATAAGGAAATTTAGTGTGGGGTCTAAATTCAAGGTGCTGGTAATGACATTTGTATAGCCCCAAGCAGCTTGGGACTGTTTTGCCTCCTTTTGAGATATCAGTGGGGCACGAGTGTTTGGGGAGGGGCTCCGCTCCAGCTGTTCTCACTGAACAATCACCTCCGCTAAATAAGGCAGGCAGCAAACACACTGGTGGCACTGGGAGAAATATCTGTCACTCACTCTGTGTTAAAGGCAACCTAAAACAGTCTGGAGACTCTGCCTTGTTTCCTGGAAACATGGAGCTGGGTGGGTCTTGACTACTCTTATGTACGTCTCTGTCCATCTTGGTTTTCTCAGCTGTGAGTCAGTTCCTTGGCTTCTTGACTTATGGACTGCTGATACCCATGCAGCTTCTCTTCTCTTCCAAGTGAATTATGACAAAGATCTCGATATTTGAAGGAGCGCACTACATAGAAAGGCCTGACCAATAACTGGGGTCTGTTGAAGGGGCCTTCCTTGTCCCATTAGTCAGAGCAGTATTCTCTGGGAGGATGTGGGAAAGTGCTCTGGCAGTTATGGAATAACCTTCCGTTGGAGGCCCAGTTGGCACCAGTGTTCCTGACATTCAAATGAACAGGGTTGTTCACTAAAGTCTTCAGGGCATAATTGGTTTTATACAAACTTTCACATGTACAGGGTTTCAGATCATTTTTAGTTATTTTGAACAGTTTTAATCTGACCTTTTAACTTGTTATCTTGTTTAATATATTTTAGACTTTCAAAATATTTTTATTGCTTGTACTTTTTTAAAATAGATTATTTTTTTTCTTGTACACCACTCCGAGATCGTTAGATTGAGGGCAGTTTATAAATATTTTAATTTTTTTTTTAATGAATAAAATGATATTTTCTCCCAATTGACTCCAGTTGGTGGGTTTCAAAGAAAAAAAATAGAGGCTACATTTTTTTATATCTGTCTTCCTTTAAGTTAAGAAAGACGAATGGTTTCTGGAGCAATTATTTTAAATATCTGGGTACCCTTCACAGCAATTCTGAGTGGAGAGGAGATTGTTGTCTTCTCTGTGTGGTAGGTATAAGGTTACAGTTGCTTCAGTGTAATGTTTGAATTGGGAGGTAAATATACGGAGTTAATATAGTGTATATTTCCCCCCAGCGTATGATGCATGCTAATCATATCTTGATAAAACAATGGCTAATGGGGGTATCCAAGAGGGTAGGGGTTCTATCTACCCTGTCAGTCCCTTGTAACTTGGTAATTACCAGGCTGGAGTTTTCCTGCCCTTAGTACTTCGAGTTTAGAGCTTTTGTTTAGTTACTTTTGTTTAAAAAAAGAAGAAGAAGAAAGCAGTAGGTGATAGTTATATGATTCCACCCTTAGTTGGTCAACAACTGGTTGCTTTTAATCCATGAAACTGTTATTCATGAGCTGTGGCTTGTTCTTGGCTTAAGACTTTGGCTTGTCAAGGAAGACACAAACTAGATTGCCAGGTTTAGATGACACAATAACCAAACCACAAGTGTCATTTTACACTGGGGGTGACCTAAAGATTTCTGGCTTACAGTATCTGAATGCTGGTACTGAGTGAAGTCATCATGTGACTTTTCAGTGAGCCACCAGATAAGGAAATTTTGTCCAAACCAATTTTTTCTCCTCTTTGGTCTTCACTGTTTCAGTTGCAGGTAGAGAAGTCAAGGAGTTGAGGAAATGGTACTGAGGTAAATTTTGACATTGAAGGAATTCATGGCTTCATAAATCAAAATCTTTTCAGATAACTGAAAGCACTAAGCAACAGAGCATTTTGGGGACATATATTGGGGAGATAGGGCTCAGAAGCCTTGTTTTCTTCATAAAAACATGTGGTAATACTGGAATGCAAAATATATATACATATTTTTGGTAGCATAGATCATTCTGAAGAGTTTGTATGCAGACAAATTTTTTCAGCTCTTCTCTGATTTATATGCTGTAATGGCTGTAATGGCAGATCTGAGCCTAATTGCCCAGATTTTAGTATGGCTGGGTATAGATAGCTAGGTAGCTAGATAAAAAAGTAAAAGGGGTAAAATGGAAAATCAAACCTAGTTTTTTTGTATGCATGAAGGATTCTGATTTAGTTGAGTGCAAAGGAGAAATTAGTACAAAGAAGAGAGAGGGAAAATATTTTAAACATTTAGGCCCAAAGGCCATGAAATATAAGGGATATAGTTGTGCATGACACATACGCATTCGAGATAAAGTTGGAGTAATCCATGCCCAAGTTGCAGCCATTTACTCAGTTTGGACATCACAAGAAATCAGGATTCTAAAGAATTTTGCCTTATTGAGATAAAGCAAACAGGCTGTTGTACACTTCCTGATTTTGCTGCTCCCACTAGCAAGCAAAACTAACAACCACAGACGTAGATCTATAATTTGATTATCATATTGTATGAACTGGGAATTCTGGATTTTCTCTATAAACAAGCCAGAATCATAAGCTTTGGTTGCTGCTGCTGCTGTTGTTGCTGGCTTTTCTCACTGGATATCTGGGAAAAGATAAATCAGAACACCTGGTTCAGACATTTATATTATTGATGGACAGAGGTTCTGATTTGCTTTGCTTCTCCTGCTAGTAGGAGAAGCTGAGATGGAGTCATTAAGCTATGGCCATCAGCATGCTTGTCTGATTTTTGGTAAGCCATGGTTCTTAGAAATCTTGGTTTATCGTGATGTTGGAATTGGTCAACTTCATACTGTTCTGCAGTTTTTTCATGTTATTCTGTTTCTGTGAGGTGGTTTTCCGACTTATTTTCCTATAACTAATTTTAGAGAACTCAGAAGGTGGTATGTCAATCAAAGGTTTTAAAGTCAGTTAAGATTAGAGTTTTAGCCAGTTAATATGGTTAAAAATCCAACCATATAGAATCACAATTTGCCTTCCAAGGTCATTTTGGGATGGATACCACAGAACCACAGAATGACAAAACTTATTCTATCAGCAGAACTGAAAGGGAGGGGAGTGATTTCTTCCTTCCCTTACAGCATTCTCTACATCCCCTAAAAGATTGAGAAGAACTCCAGAACAAATATTTGAATGGTATGGAGGTCTGCAAGTTCAGTGAGGAAAAATAAGTTGGAAACAAATCTTCTTATGCTTGAGGGTGTCTTTTAAAGTGACTTTGGACATAATAATTTTTTAAAAATCAGCCACATATAGATTATTCTACTTAGTTCTTCACAACTTTGAAATTTTCAATTTTTTTAAACACAAACTGCCATCATACAATTGAGGAATCCACTTTGCACCCCCAGTGAGATATCCTATCAGTTTCTTCCTTAGTGAATTAGAGATTTACGAACCAACCGTACAAGAGCTTTGTCAGGTAGAAAAAGTACCAGCACAACTTGGGCTGGAACTGGAAATGCGCGTAACTAGCAGTAGCTGGTAAAGTTCAGACTGTACATAAATATACAGTGGAAAAAGTAGTCTACACACATTCACTGCTGCTCTTACTGGCTAAAAATAAAAGCTCTGCTTGGAGAAGATAGTAACAACAGGAACAGTTAGAGTATCTTCATTTTGTACAAAGTGTAGAATATCCTCGCCTCTGAGAAGAAAAGATTGCTGCTGCTTCCCCCCCTTACCCAAATTTGCAAATCTGCCACTTGGAGGACATCACCCATTTTATCTTCCATTGTAAAAATTAGAAGTGTGCATTTCAGGGTTGCTCATTTGCTTGAAGCCTCCTTCAAAATCACATTCAAAAATTTGTCTTATTCATTTCCTCATCATGCACATGGTTATGCTACATTCACCTACAGTGAAGGCACAGTAGCAGAGAGAGGATGAATGAATATGGATGAATCGTTGAACACTTGGAATTCTGTAAGTGATTTGTACAGCTTCTCATATTCAGCATGACACTCACAAATGGGACACAGTTAAGCCAGAGTCTGATTTTTTCTTTGGATCAAGTGTACTTTATGTTCTTTTCCTTCTGTTGTAATCTAGTCTGCCTCTTAATAGTGGGACTTTTTCTCCAACTTCAGTGGTAAATTGATAAGGCTGTTTGTTTCTTCCTGTCCTCTGATCAGCTTTTCACAGTAGGTTTTGAAGAATTCAGTGAGAAATATATTGCCTAGAAAGACTAGATTTAATAAGAGAAAACAGTGTTGTAGATCGGCCAAAAGATCCTTTAGCAGTTTAGGATTTCTAGATCAACCCTCTTGGTTTGAGCTTTTCTTTCTTTTTTTCTCCCCAGTCTAAGTACATTGTTTGGAAATTGGCCAGGATCCAAACAAAATGCACCTGCCCAAAGCAGCCCCTTGCCACATGGCAAACAACTTTTGGAATGGAAAAGACTTCAAAAGTTTTTTTTTTTTAATGGCATGGTGCTGAACTGTTCAAAAAATTCCATTAAGCATGTCCACACCCTAAAGCATATCTTTAGATCCTAGCCATTGGGTTTTATTGTTGTGTATTTTCAAAATTATGTCCTTACAATTATGATGTAGACTTTCCTTTACAGAGAAGATCAGATTTTTGTAGAAAAGAATAGAAGTACAAATCATGTTTTCCCTCAGTTGTGAAAGATTTTGAAAGATGGGATCTTCATCTGCTTCATGTTAACTAGTAATGGTAACCCACTATTTATTTTTCTAACTTAAGAGCATTTGTATTTCCTTGCCCTCCTCTTTGGTTAATAAACAGATTTTTAAAAGAATATATTCATATACACAACATTATCCTGATTCAGCTTTAAGCATCTGTGGTTATAAGTGCACTTCATTTCACATAATTAAGTTATTTAGTCATTTGCACATTAGCAACGTACTACATACTCCACTTTTACAGGGACTTATTTTAATTACACCGACAGTTCAGTTCTGCTCCATTATAGCCATAGATCAAGCTGAATAATAACAGTTTTAAAAGCCATATACTAAAAGAGATTATTGATCATTAAAGTCAAATTAAGGTAACATTTCTGATGGCCACAGACAGAACACTATCCAGCAATTAACTTTATTTCAGCCATGCAGAAATTGTACTTCTTCGAATTGTATGAGGTTTGCTTAGGAACTGTTCTTCCAAGATTGTAACATTGGCCTTGAAGTGATTTGTAGTATTGCCATACTCTTCAGGTGCAAACAGTCATGTGAAATGATAGCACTATTTTTAAAGACAGTACCTTTTCCAGTAAAGCTACTTATGGTGGATTTAAACATTCAGAGACTTCCTGTTCTCCCATGGAAGGAGATTCTCTTGATGAGACTTTTTTATGCAACCCAATGAAAAGTTTTTGTTTGAATTATTTTTGAGTTGTGGTTCTCAGACTGCAAGGGGACTGTGTTTGGAAGGAGTATCTGGAAAAGTGGCATAGAGTTCCAGGGAACATGGGATTTTGAGCTGGCTGGTATTTACTGTGGAGCTCAGAAAGATCAGATGTACATGGTTTTAGGGGTTCTGCTATTCTTCTGTTTCAAGTGTGGAACGCTACCTTAGTTCATAGATTGTAGGAAAAGACAGAAGCCTCCGCGTATTCGCTAGTAGAAAGTTGGTGCTGGAATTGTTTTATTTATTTAAACAATAATTGTTTAATTTATGTTTAATTTATGGTTTAATTAATTAATTAATTGTTGTCTAACCAATAGTTTAATTTATTTTGTTTAATTTAATTAAACAATTATTGTTTTATTTAACACTTACAAATACCAAACAGTGTATGGATATTAATAGACGTGCTATGTTTTTCCTGAGAGGTATGCAAGTTCATCCTTCCAAGTGGTCCTTGGTCTCCTTGCTGCTCTGCAGAGGACAGAGTGTGCCTCCTGTGAACTCTTCATTCCCAGGATAAGAGAAGCAGATTATAGCATGTGTTTAGAAAGCCTTGATTTTAAAATGATAAGGAAACTTGGTTTAGAGGAACTGAACAAGTGTGTAGTTTACATGTGAGGGGTATACATTGATTGCATCATATTTTCGCAGCAAACAGTCATTGTGATATCTATTAAAAAAACATAATCAGATATATCAGAATTCCATTGTTCCTGTCATTTATTTAGACTGACAAAATATTTTATTTTGTTCTACAATTCTAAAGGGAATTTGTTATTTGAGCCAATGACTGTAATAGAGCAAAAGCAGATATACACTGGGAAAAGTATGATATATGGATTTTTATATCCACATGGTCTGTAGATGCCATTTCAGTGTCATAGTACCATTTTTAAGTTTGAAATTGAAAAGGTATCTCAATTTAGCAGCTGTGATCACCAAAGAAAAAATCCATGAGATACTCTGACTGTTCATGAAATGTATTTGGTATCCTTAAAAATATTTGTATGCAGGTTCTAAGAACATCTAGTGTTGCACTGCAATGTTACATTACAGCAAATATTGCATCACTTTTCATTTGAGTATTTTACACAGGGCAACTTGACCTTAACTCCGGAGTTTGTTTGTTTCTTTGTTTAATTTATATCTTGCCTTTCCTCTGGCACAGGAGCCGAAGCTGGCTTCAACAATATAAAACAAAGTAAATGCAAAAATCTTATTTCACAATATTTAAAAACGGTTAAATAAACAATTCTTTTTAGAAGTACATGGTTAATAAAATTTCAAGCACATTTAAACTATAATAAAAAAATAAAAGCACAGCACAGCACATTGAAAACATCCTTCTGCCACATGATTTAACAACCAAAGGCCTACCTAAATAAAGAGAGCAAAAAGGGGGCTGACTGACCCACTTATGGAAGTGAGCTCTGTACCCTGGGAGGAGCCACTCAGAAGCTGTCTCCCATATGCCCACCAAGCTTTTGATGATGATGATGGGACCAACAGATTTTAGTATCCTTTTCAAATTTTAGGTTTGACAAACTAATAAGTAAAACATTGTATTTTCTTGCAGTGCTTGTTGTAATATACTGTATTTGCTGGCATATAAGACACACTTTTTTCCCCTTAAAAATGCCTTCTGAAAATGGTATTTTTGAAAATGGCATCTTATACGCCCACAAATACGGTAACACTAAATACATAGGGAAGGGAGAGGGACTAAAGGAGTTCTCCCTGCCCAGGCAAAGCAGGAAAGGAGAGGATAGAGGCCTCGTGCAGTACGCTTTTCGTTCCGCTCCTTTCCTCTGCATTTTGACTCTACTGGGAAGCGAAACAGGAAGGGAGGAAGTGGGGGAAGCCTGGCGCAGCACTACTTTCATTCTCCTCCTTTCCTGTGCGTTTTGCCTCAGCAGGGAACTAAAAAAAATTTTTTCCAGAAAAATGCCCGTTGAAAAGTGGGGTGAGTCCTATATGCCAGTTCTTCTAATATGCTGGCAAATACAATTATAAAACAGTATTTTACAATGCTATTTTTCCCCCTGCATTAAAAGAATCCAATACCTTTTCTGTTACACAAAGAGGCCAGGGGGTACACTCAGTAAAACAGCATATTTGTTTTGAAATGTTAGGTAGCAAATACATATGCAAAAAACTGTACCCATTTAAACAGCTTCAGTGCTCTGTGGTATCAATGTGGAGTGACTCGGCGTTCAGGTGAAGTGACAGCGTCTCTTGGCACACTCTTTTGTGCACAGTCATCTGAAAATACCAATGTAATGTCCACATCACCAAACTGATAATCTAGTACTGGATTTGTGTCAAAAATAGATCTGTTGGCACATCCTACAGAACAGCTGGATGGAGATGTCAGTTTCAGAATGTAATCGGGTGCTATAGTGATGGCTAAGTGGATTTGGTTTTACCAGAATTCTGGGCTATCAATCACACTGACTCAGATTTCCTACACCATTACAGAGATTCCAAATAAAAGTGGTGTTGGTGTAATAAAATATAGAGACATGGTTCATTTTGTTTCCTTCTCCTCCTTAAAAAACTCTTTATGAAAACATGATGGTGCATTGATGTGAGCCAGAATCAGCCCCAGTGTACTCAATCCACTACACTGTATGTGGGGCTGCCCTTGAAACATGTTTGGGAGCTGCAGCTGGTGCAAAATGTAGCAGCCGGACTCATGTCAGGTTGCATTTTAGAGACCATATAACAACGGTCTTTCAAGAACTACACTGGCTTCCAGTTTGCTTGCAAGCTCAATTCAGGGTGTTTGTGTTGACCTAGACAGCCTCAAAGGACTTGGGGCCAGGATGTCTGAAAGTCTGTATGAGCCTGCCAGAAGTTTGAGATCTTCAGAGGAGGCCCTGTTACATGTCCCAACACCTCATGAAGATAGGTTCATGGATACATGGAAGGGGATTTTCTCTGGAGCAGTGCCTCAACTGTGGAACTCCCTAAGGCAGTTATGCTGGGCCCATTCCTTTTAAGCTTCTGGTGGACAGCCAAGGCAGTGCTCTTCCATATGACGTTCAGTGTTTGAAATGGCTGTTTTAACTGTTTTAAGACTGGATTCTAGGATTGTTTTTAGACTGCTTTTGGGAGTTTTTAAAGAGTATCTTAATGTGTCTTAAAAATGTTTTTCTCTTTGTATTGTTTTAATTGTTTTTTATTTGTTCATTGCCATGGGAGCCCTTGTGGGTTTTGAAGCAATGCAGGAAATATTTTAAATAAATAAATAAATTCTTCTTGTCATCCAGAACCTCTTTTGAATAAAAATCAAGGAAACTAAATGTTAATTATCATGACAACAAATTCAAATTACATTGAATTTGGACACTTCTTATCGAAATGCTGAATGTTTCTATGTGGTGACAATGCTGTAAGGGGTCTCTATCATTTGGAAGGCAGTGAATTACTGTAGTTGCATGAAAAATGGCCAATAGCATTGTGGAGATCTAGTGTGAAGACTGCCACATGCTTGGGGCAGTTCACGTGGTAAGCTTCTTTCAAAGGCTATGGCTGCTGGGTTGAGCTGCTGCTATTATAGACACCTTTGTATTATAGCTATAATGTTTAGGTTAGCCTTCTGCACAAACCCCTGAATCAAACGGGGTACCAAGAACTTTTATCTCCTTCAGTACTACCTATCACATTGACAGGATATTTCAGTATAAGAGATGAAACCATATGATGAAAACATATGATGACCCATGAGTAACTTTATGTACCTGTTGTTTTCCTTTCTTAAAGGGGTAGGCAGCTCAGTTATCAGAAATGGCTTTCTCTACTCTTCAAGCTTTCTTAAATATATCTGTGAAACCGAAATAATGTCCATATAAATAAATATCCTTTTATTGTAAACTAGTGTATTTACCCAGCATTGCCCAGGATTTTATTTTCCTCTTAAGAACTCAGCAAACTGTCTTCTCCAGTGCCTGTAACTTTTCCCCATATTTCCCAATGCAATCTGTATTGTTATTTATATACAGAGGTTGGGTTCCTGAGGGAATACACTGTCTTCCTCCTTGCTGCTAGGTCCTGTCTCCATGGCAACCGGCCTATTCCAGTAACTGTAACTTTTCCCCATATTCCCCAATCCAATTCAGAGTTATTAACATACAGAGGTTGGGTTCCTGAGGGAATACACTGCCCTCCTCCTTACTGCTAGGCCTCATCTCCATAGCAACCGGTCTATTCAAGACAGTCATAGTTGACTGAGACCCAAGAGCTATCTGGCTGAGAATTTTAAAGGCCCCTCCCTGAACTGTCAACCTCAGGATTCCTAGAATCTTCACTGCCAGCCAATCGTATGAGGTCTTCTTGCCTCGCACTGCCAATCATATGCAGTCTTTGACTGCTTGACACAGACAAACAGACAAACTCAGAGACAAACTTTGACTTTTATATAGTAGATAAGGTATGTACTGGGCATTCTGTTGAGAAGACTTTTCCTTATAAGTATTGCCCTATATGCTGGCAAGAAGATGAAAAGATAGGAGTTTATCTGTATAAACAGTGATGTTTTATAATTAGTGATTAAAAAGGAAGAGAAAGGTAGACAATTAAATGCAAATCTCCTCTGTAAATGATCAGAAATTATACATAGGATTAAAAGCAATACTGAGAGTGCTAGTGATAGATATAGTAGTTAAACCTGTGTGTTTCACTTCTAGCTTCTTCCGTATTAACCTCCTTTTGAAGCATGAATATAGAAAGGAACATTTTTAACTAGGCTTCCTTATCACAGGACTTGTGATCTAAAGAGAAGTATCACTGATGGAAAAACCAGAAGCTTAATAGATATATTTGGTCTCATGCACAGTCCGTTAATTTACTCAAATTAAATATTATCTTTAAATATTGAAAGGTTAAGTGTACACCGATAATGGATTTAGACAGCCATTATGCTGTAATTGCTCTCTAATTCAGTTAGTGAAAGACGTTATTGATATAACTTACTGAAAAGGGACAGAATGCACCATGGATTTTTTTTTTTCATCACAAGCATTCATCACAAACATATAAAGAGGGAATATCAAATTCCACTTTCAGTTTACACTGTAGAACATTTGTCATAAGTTCTCTAGATTCACGTGGATGTAATGGGACAAGAAATGTGTCCTCGATTTTGTAGCTGGTCAACATTATAGATCTCATAAGTGATTGTGAAGAAAGGATCCAAAATGTTCTAAAAACTATCAGAGCTAAACCAATGCATGTTAAATTCAGGCAGCTCCTGCACTTTTCAGAGAACCTGCACTTTTCAGGCTTTTCTTTTGTGGAATCATAAAAGACACATATAGCACAATTCAGTGCATATTTACTGAGAAGTAAGTATCACTGTGTTTATTTGGGCTACTCTTCTAGTAACTGTGCTTAACAACGCAGCCTAAGAAAAATATGTATCTGTAGCTATTTTTGTGCATTCATAATTCAGCCTTACCTGTTTGTCTAACTTTTGGTCATTGCAAACATTGTACAGCGTAAAAAAACAATTTACAAAACTGTAGGAATTTATAAGCATAAAGATAATATATTCTCTTTATGGTTTTGTTAGTTTATAGTGACATATTCATTTTGTTCTCTTAGTAAATACAATTTCTTCAGGTCATCCTAAAGAGTAGTAAGCTGGGTAAACTGGGTCAAAAATGTAGCTTTTGAGGTTTGTTATAGAATACTACAAAATGTAAAGATGAAAACTTTCTCTTTCCTCAATCCACAGCTACTTGCACAGGTATTGATTGCTTAAAGTACTGTTTCCCAAGACAGGGATCCATGGGAACTCTAGTGTTAGTAGATCTGTTTGTTCAGTCTTGCTCAAAATGTGAGCAACTAAATGTGGATTCCACCTCTGGAGAAAGAAATCAGAGCAGTAGCTGTGCCCATTTCATACAACATGATAACCTTACCACAAAACTTCACTTCGTTGTTGATTTAGCTATTTGTTTTGCAAGCAGGAGTAAAATGGCCCCTCCATGTTCATGAGGGTTTGGGATGCGGAACCCTGACAAAAGTAGAAAGAATGCAAATATTTCTCCCCTGTGATCCCCCTCCCATTCTCCTCTTGAGCTCCTCCCTCCCATTCCTTTGCCCCTGGTGCTCCTGGGGGAAATAAAAAGACAAGGTAAAGGGCTTACCAGTACTTTCTTTCAGAAGGAGAGGAGAAGAGCGGAGTGCTGAGTTCTGGATTTCTAGCTACTTCTGGTTGCCATCTTGAGAAAAGAGTTTCCTTCCACAGGGGAGGGGTAGAAGCAAAGAAAGTACCTGATCAGTCAGTGGCCATCACACAGCAGAACATGCAGCCATGTGGCAGAGAGGACACACCTTCAGCAGTTGGGGTGTGTGTGTTGCTCACCCAAAAGGGAAAAAAATCCATTTTAAACAAAAACTTTGGAGCCTGGGGTGAGAATGCAAGGGAAGGGAAGGGGGAGAATGTGGGGAGGGGAGGCAAGCACGTACTTTGTGAATAATCAAATTTGTGAAGGTCAAACCTGTGACTAGAGGGAGGACTGTAGTTGAGCAGTGTGTATCAGCATGTTACTTATGTACAACAAACCAGGGTTCCTGCAGAGCTGTATCTCATTATGTTGTGGTAATGTACACTTTGTGCTAAGGAGAGTTGTATGGGATTGTTAAGCTATCCAGTATAAGATGGAACTGCTAGACTAATTAGTCTTGGATGTAAAAGCAACTGGCGGTCTTCCTAAGATTTTGGTGCTATACCTACTTACGTAGAAACTGCTTTTGAGTACATGCTAAGTTATTGTTAGCTTGCCCATTTTCTGAAAAGCACTCGTTTGAAATACGCTTATGTCTCCTTTTGTTTTTGTTTTGTTTCTGTGTAAAATCCAAGTAAATTATATACTGAAATGCATTTACCATGTTTAGTTTTTACTCATCATCATGCTAAGAGATCTCTTTTTGAGCAGCCGAATTTCTGTGAGTGGACTAGTTAACCAGCATCCAACTGATAACTGTTATATTATTTCTCTTTGCTTGTGAAGCTCTTACTGTAACGTGAAGGTCACCTACTAAGCAACTGGCAGCATTCTGACAGTCAAACCTTAGCTTAATAAGTCAAGAGATATACTCTCAATCTCTTTGCTTCTGCTTTGGTTCTTCCTTTTTATGAGTAGAGAAACAAGCCAAAAAGCTGCAGTCAACCATAGCTTCCTTGTGTATCCAGAGTGAGAACTATGACTAATGGCTTTAAAACAGTCCAGCTTACAGAAGCTGACTTTAAGCCTTGGCTTCACATTCTGGCTTGTTTGGAAGCCATTAACCAGATTTTCAAGTTTGGATGTAAAGGAAAGGTGAGCAAATTGTGGCTCTATCAATTAGTTCTTAATTGTGGAAACAATGAAGAGAAATGAAGGGGCTGCATGACTGCATGCAACTTGTACCTGTTTCAGTTTATTAAGCTGAGATTTCATTATACAAATATGTCCTTAGATGAATTTACAGGATAAGGGGAGATGAACAGCAACAGAAATGTATGGGTCACTGGAATAAATGCAATGAAATCAGCATACCACCCAGAACACACCTCATCCCAGGGCTGATTAATAGTTATATGGGTAGCATGAGGGGATACCAGGGATCTCCAGCTAAGGCTGGGATTAACTCTACATTGAACATGTAGAGAGCTGCTGCCAGTACTGAGTATTGTCAAGCAGTGTGAGGCGGGGTCTTGTATTAATATGAATTGATAATATGAATTTTTTTTTTTTTTTGCCAGTTCCTTATCACTTAGCAAGTAACTTCTTGCTGGCTTTCACCTTGAGTTTCTAGCTGTCTGTCCCAACATTTGTTGTACTATCTGTAGATACAAAATATGAGAATGTGAAAAGACAGTTTATGGTGTGGCTCAGTACTGGAAGAGGTGTCCACAGCTGCTGTATAATGGCATTCCTAGAAATACTGAGTCCTGACTTTTTAATGAGAATGCTGGTGATTTTAGGTTATAGAGCTAGAGGTTCAAGAAGGGAGTAGGAAATTTCAGTGCCAGATATTGATGCTCAGTATACTGTGCAGTTGTGAATCCTTCTTCATTGTAATCAACACTTCACATCAGATACATATGAAATAAAAATTGGAAAGAATATGAACTGTTCCTTTACTTGGTTTTTACTCCCTAGCATCTCCTTAGTTTAAATAGACTATAACTTCTCTCAGGTACTCTATTTTGAAAGAGGCCACTATTGGAGGGTTGGAAGTCCCCCCCCCCGACATTCCCCCTTGAGAATGTATATTGCCATTAAAGTGCCACATGCTTCATTACAAATATTAGCCACAAACAAGAGAAGGATAATAACTGTGAAGTTTTCTGCTCTAGTTTAGGTGTGTGGTGATTGCTTTACTTGCCTACTGTTTGTCGTTCATTTCAGATTTAAATATCTAATGACTCTCATCAAACAACATTTAAACTTTCTATGAAATCCTGCAAATGTTCCTTTAGATCACATTATAAGGAACAATGGAAGAAATGAGCTTGAATGGGAAGGCTGCATTACAGACACGGGGGGTTCTGCAGCTGTTTGTGATGACAGTGGAACACTTCAATTGAACTGCAGCCTTGTATTCAGCACCATTGTGCCCATTGAGCTATGTATAAAAACAGTCTAAATGGTCCAGCGCATTTCTTTTTCCACAGTATTTTCAACCTAGTCACTGCTGTGTGTCTCGGTAGAAAATAATGTGTGTGCTGGAAGTTAATGAGCAATGTGTTGGACACTGAGAGCACCAGATGTTGGTTTAGGGTTGAAATGTGAACAAACTTAATTCAACAAAGGCCTATTTATCTTCTAAAATCCTGATCACGTGATAATAAGTCCTGCAGCAATTCAGATAACCAAAGCTAACCTAAGAAAAAGTGAAGAAGGCTCTGTGTATCCTTGATGGGATATAAAATGTAGGATTTGGGTTGTTCCTGTTTTGTATTTGTAGACATCCTATGTAAGCCTCAGAGTAAATTGAAATGATGATTGTAATACTGATTTGATAGCAAACATGAGAATCACATGATGACAACAGTTTATAATAATCTAATGCAGCACTGATTATGTCCTCCACCCATTGCTGATATTTGGTGTCTCTTTATGAATGGAGCAGTACTGGCAATATTGTTACTTTCTCTTGTTCTCAAGAACATTGTCCTTGAATTAGTAATTTGTATTTTGACCTTGTGGTTCTATCAGATTCTGGAAGATTATAATGCTGTCGTTAAATGAAATGTGTTCTAAAGATTGCTTTGTTTTGTATTGCTTTGTTTTCAGGCAAGACATGCAGACAGCCTAGGGCATTGCTATTGTTCTTGCTTTAATACGAAAGGTTGGGTATTTCAGTCTCACTCTGACAGAGTGGCAGTCTATTTGTGTGCTGTTATTTTCTAGATCGTATGAATTTCAGTATTAGGATATTAGGTCAGAGTTCTCAATAGTCATGCTTTTGCTTTCTGTGATAGACTTTGGCTTGTGATGCAACTTTTGTTGTTGTTTAAGAAGGTGTTGTTACCTATTTCAGTATATGACATAATACGTCTTTCTCAAAGCAAGTTGACTTTTTTTTTTTTTTGAAATTATGAAAGATGGCTTTATATAGATGTAGCTGTGGATAAGAGCCAAGTAAAGGCAAAGAAAACCAAAATAATGATAGGAAATCTTTTGGTAATGTTTGCCCTCACCTGGTCATTTACCTTAGCATGCTCGTAATACTTGGCATGGTCGTATTTAAAGTACGCCTACATTTCAGTGTTTTATCTTAAGATATGTTGACATTTCAGTGGTTTAGGTGTCTCTTTGACATCTTTCAGATACAACAACAACAACAGCAATCATTTATTTATAATGCCCTTTTCACCAAAGGATGGAACATTGAATCAAGGACAAAGACAATAAAATATAACACTACAACAATACGTGGAATGAAATCCCCAACACCCCACCATTCACTATCCATCTCAGCTCTCATTTAGATTTAGCAGACCCATCTTTAATTTCAGTTTAAATAAATATTAAAATACTTGAATATTATGCTTCTGTTGGTATCTCTAGGTGGCACAAGGAATATTTTCATCATGTTTTCAGCCCCCTTGGACCATTTTATGCCCAGCAGAAGCCTTTTTTTAACAACGTAAATTGAGCAGAAGTCACTTCGTGTTCACTTCCTGTTTTTAAAAGGGCCCTCTTGGGCCTAAAATGAGTGGAGGGCCTCCAGATGTGACAAATTATTCCTCTCATGCCCCCTGGAAAACATTTGGAGGCGTTTTGAAATTTCTTTGACCCATGATGGGCCCTGGGGGTTACATGTGGCCCGTGGGGCTCGTCTTGCCCAACTTGCTATAGAGCTTTGTGATATTTATGGAGGATTTTCCATTTAATGGCCTGGACTTTCAGTGAAGTGAATTATTTTGTAACCAAGACCCAGTGCATGTTTCTGGTGAGATGCATGTAATTTTCAATGGTTCTGGAAGAAAAAGGAAAATAGGAAATGATGTGACTTCTCTTGTGCAACAAATTGAATGCAATTGGTTACCTTGAAATGGGCTGTAGATCATAACGGTTTGTAATATAATACATTTTATTACAGCTTATGCTATACCACAATAATCATTGCTGGTTTTGGTGTAGAACAGTGGTTCTTAACCTGGAGTCCTTGGGCCCCTGCGAGGAGGGGGCTGCAATGTCCTCACATGGAATCTGCAAAGGCTTGAAGAAATGTTATCCATTTTTACAGTTAAAATAGAATGAGTGAAAGAAGGAAGGAAGGAAGAGAAGACAGATAGTCATACATTGATCTCAAAGAGCAGGAGTCTTTTGCTGGTGGTGAACATCATTTGTACAAATTTTCATTACAATATCTCAAACCGCTCAAAAGTTATGAAATTGTTTGATAGCAAAAATATATATATTCAGCACTAGCAACTTCTGCACACAGTGAGAACCTGCAAGTGAATAACACTGAGCGGTGAGAGAAAGCGTGTGATATTTCTTGGTACCACACACAAAGCCAGAAGCCACTTTGAGTTAAGTCTTGGTCTGCAGACTTAATCTGCAGCAACAAAAAATATTTAAAAGGGATCTGTGGTAAAGAAAGTGTTAAGGACCACTGTTGTAGCAGATTACTAACACAACCCCCACCCCTGGAAATTTTTCTGAGGATGTTTTGTTTCCATACTCCACTGTTCTTTGGTTAAGTGATATCCTTACCATTGCCATGTATGGTTTTTGGCTTCTTATATTATTTCATAGACATAGTGTCAAACCAGCTTCAGGTGTTAACATTGTGCCAGTGCAGTGTGTTTTCATCTTTCACATTTCAACTGCCCCTTTGCCTCAGTAATTAAAATTTGATGGTACTAAAAGAAGTCAGCTTTACTATGTATTACGTATTCCAGAGTTTTTTATTATCTTGGGAGCTTTTAAGAAGGAGGCAAATCTCTCCACTGTAGATATTGATCATGAACATGGAGAAAATGGAAATGAGCTAAGGAGTGATAGGAGTAGCCTCACATGCAGTGGGCCTTGGTATTGACTGGGGTTTTGCTCCAAGACCCCCACCCCCACCCCTCCAGTGGATACTGAAGTCCTGTTGTATACAGTGGTGTTGTAAAATGGCATCCCTTATATAAAATGGTGAAAAACTCAAAACAAGTGCTGGAGAGAACCTAAGAATTTGTAAAATGGTCAGAGGCTACTGCAGGGTACGCCTACGCATCAGTGTAGTGCTCGGTGCATGACAAACGATTTACTTTTTGGAATCTTTTTTCCTTGAATATTTTCAGATTGTTGGTTGAATTTGTGGATGCAAAACTCATGGATACAGAGGGCCATCTGTATCTTTTGTATTCATGTTACATCTTCAGGAATACAGTACCTGAACAGAGCCAGTTGAATGCCTTTGGAAGAGTGTTTCAGTATTGGTCTGTCCTGCTCTTCCATCTTTGATGTTGGAGCTCTACTTGGGTACACAAATCAATAAAACAGTACTAGAATCCAGGTAGTCCTATACACATAGGACAACTGCAGTCTCGTGTGCACTTACGTCAAAGTGAATCCTGCTGAATTTAGGAAACATATTTGGGGTAGCAGTGTTGGTCATACAGCAAAATACAAGAAAACTCCAAATCCACAAAAGAGTGATGCTTTTATTGGCCAGCCAAGTTACAGAAAATGCATTTTGTTGAATTTAGTGGAACAGATTTGTATGTCTGTATGGGTCTTCAAGTCACCTGTTCATTTATGGCAATCTCATGAATTTCTTAGGATTCTTCTAGGCAAGGAATACTCAAGAGTGTACTCAACAGTTCCTTTTTCTGACATACAGCCTACAGTGTGTGGCATTGATTGGCAGTCTTCCATCCAAGTACTGATCAGGACTGACCCTGCTTAGCTTCCAATGTCAGACAGGATCTGGTGCCTTCAGTGTATATAGAGTCTAATGGGACATACTTAGACTAGTGTTAAATGTTTCATATTTCCTTGAAGAGGATTTTAGATTTCAATGAAATTTATCCTAACTACATTTTAAACTTAGAGTGTTACAAACTGAAGGACTGAAATAGATAGCTTGAATACTGCTGAAAATTATTCTTAGGGGTTTTTTGGGGGAGGGAGCGGGAAAATGTTTCTAATTCCCTCCCCCCTGCTGGGCCAACATGGATGAGGATTCTGATCCTTGTAAAAGTGACAGGTCAGCTAGTAACTAATTTTATTGTAGTAAAATGCAGGCAGTCTTAATGTGCCAGGGACTCACAGCTGTCTGGAGTAAGAACAGAACTTTTGGTAAATGTTTCTCTTTAGGAGTTGGAACACAATCCTCCTTGCAGCCCACACAAGAAAAGATTTGTGGTTCCTTTTCTATTCTCCTATTCTCCTTCCCCCAACTTCACAAACTGTGATTGATGGAAACACTTGCTAGGAGCGTTTTCTTGACATTCTTATTTTTAAAAAAGCTGAAACATGAAATGTTATGATAGTGTTATGTCTATTTTTGAATGTAAGGCTGTTAATGTGGAGCTGAATATCAATGTGAGTTTAAATGGTGAGATTAAAAGACTGCATTTCTTTGCTAACTTATTTTTTTTTTCTTACTTGATTTTTTGGCCTTTTGTGCACAATTATAGGATATGCTTCTTAAACTCATGAGTTAGGATGACATTATTTGCATGTTGCCAGGGTTTTATGAAAATTTAACTTTTTAAAAAACTCTTGTTCTCAGATCCATTTCTAATTTACAGAGAAGGAATAGAAAGGGGTTTAATTTTTGTTGCTTTCAGTTTTGTGGTCTAAAAGTTATCTTATGGATGGAAGAACATATTTTCCTAGTATCTCTGCGTTTAGTTTTGTGGGACTGATACTGCTCGTAATGGCAAGGTATATTTTCCTTCTAAATATAGTCCTTGACAAAAAAGATGCCGTGTAACTATGAAAGCATCCTTCGCAGAATAGTGCTTGGGAAAATTAATTAGATAATGATCCAAAGCAAATGCGTTAGATTTTTATTGTGGTGTGTTAGAAATTTTATACAGGGAAATGAATTAACAAGAAATATGTTTCCATGTTTCATGGTTTTGTTGCTTATCCATCATATTGGCTCTCCTGGGATAGCCTTTTCAACATGTATGTCAACAAGGAAAAAAGTTGAGACGAAGTTACCATTAAGTTGCTCGTCTTGATCCTTGAACAGACATAAATGGAGAAGTAAAGATGGAATGGTTACATTCATTTGTTGTAATCATATGTGAGCCTGGTGAGTTGCAAGGTAATAAATAAATGCCTTGAATAACAGATAAATAAATAATGTGGTGCATGTGGTTGTGGCCAATAGACTTTGATAAATTATAGCCAGGGGTAGCTGTCAAAACTTTTAAAGGATTTCTATAACCATCTACAAAGTACGATCAACATTTTTGTTATGCATAATCAATTCATATTTGAATTCTCAATAAAAGAAGCTATGAAATAATACTTTCAGAAAAGAGAAGTAACTTTTCAAAATCTACTTTTCAAAATATTTCGGTGTTTTTTCTCTACTGATTTCACTGTAGTTATAGTTGTTGTCTTCTGGATATTCTAAATGATTTTGATAAGTTCGCATTAAACTTGCGTTCCAAATATAAAACCATTAGAATGCCGAAATGAATAAAGTACACATTGGTTTGGTTTGGTTTGCTTAGTAACTGATGCAAATGACACAGGATCAGATCATATTTCTTACAGCCTCTTTGGCCAATCTGATGCTTGTTTACCCAGAAGTAACATCCGTTCTGTTTAATGGAGCATAGTCGCAGGTAAGTATGCATGGGATTACAGTCAGAATCAGTTGTTTTGTAACGATTCGGAAAGCTAAAGGATATAATGTAAGAGGACAGTATGTGTGTATGAGAAAGAACTCAGCCCTCACAATATACCTTAGAATAGCTGTCTTTACAGCTGTAGGATTGCTCCTGTGTGCTTACTGCTCCCCACAGTGGTGTTGAAGTATGTATATTGGATCAATATTGTTTTGTTACATTCTTCTCATGCTTTCACTACATCTGCAGCAAACTTACATCAGCTCTTCTGGCTCCATCTTTGGTCATTTATATGGATGCCAAGCACTGTAAAAATGGATTCTGTTCCCAAGGGGGTGAATTTGCTCTGATTTCCATAAGCTACATGGAGACTGAGTAGATTTTTGAAAGTAGTTTGTGGGATGGCATTTGGTCTGTTATTCATTGGAAAAAAGACCAAAATCCTTTGGGGTCTAGTGCAGTCTTTTTGGAATATAGCTAAAGTGGCTCTCTGGATGGCCATGAATTACTGAGAAATTCAGGTTTTAGGGCTAGCCTGTCTCAGGACGGGACTATGTGTATTTACTTGGAAGCAAATCCCTTGTTCAGTAGAACTTACTCCAAAGGAATGGTGAAAAGGATTGTCATCTTCGTGATTTGAGCATGTTGGATGCAGAATTCAGATCTGTTAATTTTGCAGAAGTGTTGCGGCAGCATATATATCCACTTTGCTACTCATGAAAAGTATTTTTGGAATAACTGACTCACACTCTTGTGTATTTTGGTATTTGTACTATACAAAGCAGATATAGTTTCTTTTTATTTTATTCTGGCACCCCGGTGTGAAAAATAGCATAGTTCATTCTTAGGGTGCAGCAAAGTTGTTATAGTCACACCTGGGCTGAATAATCATCAGTCATATTGATTGGTCATTTTCTGAAATGAGCAATGCTGCCAGTGAAAGAAACTTTGCAGCTGCTACTGACCTGGGGGTGGGGAATAGTTTACCGGTTGAACAAGATGTACTCATTTTGGATGAGGGATTTTCTCTGCATACATGGAAATAACGTGCCTTGTATCCTTAGAATCTCTGTTTCTGTTGTACAATGCACTTTCTTTTACTACAGAAACTGGTTTTGTGTTTTTGTTTTTCTCCCACGAGGAGGAGAATGTTGGCAAAGCTGTTTGAAGATACCTGAGGTTTTTTTCTTAATTGGTTCCACCCACTGACTGACTCCCAGATGAGCCAAGAGCACTTTAACCCTCTTTTCACCAGAGCCTGAACAGCAACAGATGTTTTGGAACGTCCCTTCCTTCCCTTTAGCTATCAGGGCTGCTCATTCCAGTTTTCCAGTACCTTGACTTGCACCGAGCTACCGAGACGCACAATAAGGGCAGAGCTCTGATAAAGCCTCTGTTTCTGCCCTTGCTGTCTTCGCTGTAGGAAAGCCATTTTCTGCTTGGTTTACTTTCCGAGGTGCATCATAGTTGTAAGCAGGAGTGGGGATTTGACATTGGAAGTAAAGTTGTCACGCTTGGTAACTACTTTGGGAGCCTGAAGCAACTCAAGTTGTTTCTCCTGAGTTTTGTTGGCTTATGTTCACAGATATGAGACAAGTTATTTTCTATAGAAATTTTCTATTTCTATTCTATCATATGGAATGAGCCCCCAATAAGTCTAGAAAGTAGTAATTTTTTTCATAGAACTAGCAGACACATAGTTCATACATCAAAGCTGCATAGTCTTCGCTATTTCCATTGTTATCCACCTTTCATTATTTCACATATAGTGTCAACCATCTGCCAAAAGAGCTAAGCCTTAATTAATGCGCAAGGCCTGGTATGTTCACTTAACTGATCTTTGTGAGTATGTTTGTACACTACAGCGATATAGCCGTTAACATGAAAAGGATTCCTGCTGATTTATAATAAAGTTTTCCTCTTAATCTTGTTGCAGGTGCATTAATTGGTATGTACTAAATACTTGAAGAGGTACACCTAAGAGAAGGCTAATATTTCATATCATTTCATTGTTATTAATGTATATTTCCTGTTAACAGCTATCTGTGCGCCTTGCCCTAGAGAGCATTGGTAATCGAAAGAAGAGCGTGTAGAACAAAGTCACGTATGTGTGGAAGATTTGTTTGAGGCTGTTGTCTCAGTACTACTGCTAATGAGGCAATATGCTGTCTAGTATATACAGATAAAAATAAGTCTCTGCTCACCCCTGTAGTGAATTTGCTGGGTGGCCTCTTTCTCAGCTTCACTTCTTCTTTGTCAAGTATGGTAATAATAAAACTAACCTACCTTACCAGTTAGTTGTAAGAGATGGAAATTACTCTTTATAAACACTCTATGGCAAAGAATGGATGTACCCTTCAGATGTTGTTGGATTGTGGCTTGCAGCAGCCCTAATCAGCATAGCTAATGGTGAGGAATCCTGGTAGCTCCACTCCCAACAAGTTCTTAAGGGCTGTATGTTTCTCACCTCAGCTCTGTGGTGTAGCAATAATAATTAGAATTTTTATTTGTAAGTGCGCCTACATTTGACTTACACGATGCGTGACGTATCAGTCTACCCAAACACAGTCTACCTAAACCAGCAAACATAGCAAACTTTCTTGAACAGTAGATGGATCTAAGGGAGACTGATTGATATTGGTATTCCAGTCTTTCTTGAAGGAAGTAATATTTGTGTGTATGTACCTTCAAGTCACCTGTTGACTTACGGTGACCTCATGAATTTCAAAGGGTTTTATCGGGCAAGCAGTAGAAGCAGTTTTGCCACTTCCTTCCTCTGAAATATAGCTGAGAGCACCTGTTGTTCGGTTGTGGTCTCCTATCCAAATACTAATCAGGGCTGACCCTGCTTCAGATGGGATCTGGTGACTTTAGGATATTTAGGCAGATTCGTAATAGTACATTACTTTCTCAATAGCTATGTGATAACTGTAGGTGAGACTGAGATATGGTGACAGACCCAAGGTCACTCTGTTTGTTTCACAGCTGTGTAGAGACCTGAAGCTGCATTTTCCTCATTCAGGGCAAATAATTCTTCCACTAAATGTTGAAGACAAAGGAGAGAGGAGGGACATGCTTTTCTTTAATTTCATTGCCTGTAGAGATTTTCTGTGTTTTGGAGTCATATACGACTTTTCAGTAGTAATAATTCATAGTGAAATCAGAAAGAAACAACCTTTCTACGTTAGGCTTATGACTAGAAATATATGAAGGCAGGCAAACGGGCCTCAGCTTAATCATATAACAAAATCAATTTTCTGTTTTTCCCTCCTGCCTGATTTTTTTTTTTTTTTGGCATGTTAAACTTAAGGAAGCTTCTAAATCACTGCCGAGTTCAATAGAGACCATGTTTCAGTTTATTATGTCTTTCTTAAATCTTTTTATTTGCTTTTACAGTGTTTCATATCATCAAAACTATTCTCCCAGAATTTGTGTCACTGAGGGATATTAAAGGAAGGAGGTTTTTTTCTGTTTTCTCACTCTGTTGCCTCACAGGTTGTTTTGGCTTGAATTTGACTCAGAAACTTAACAGCAGTCTATGAGATGTATAGTAGTAACAGAAAATACTGTGCAGAATTGTAGTTTTTCAAGTGAAGGAGATGATATGTGGATGTAATTTGAAGTATATCCCTAAAACTGATCTGAATACTGTTTTTTGACAACACTGTGTTTTATCCATAGAATGGATTGTTTTAAAACAAGAGCTTGGGTGACTTTGTTTAATACAAAAGTTTTCAGAGCTATACCTCCTCAAATATTATCCCAAGGAGCCATTGTTTTAAAAATGAGGAATAAAGTGAATGTGCCTTCATTTGTTTTTACACTGATATAATATAGAAGTAATATAAAAATGAAAATATATTCATTTTTAACCTTTTCTTTTGTTTGCTCTTCCTATAATTCCATTCGCAATGCCATGAGTGTATAGTAGGATTTCCTGAAAATTGTGTTGCATTTAGTAGTGGTGGCTATTAACATAAACAGCTTTAAAAGGGTAGTTAGACCAGCTCTTGGAGTACACTGGGCTTGATGTAGTCTGTGTTAGAGGCAGCAGTCTCTAAATACCATTTACTGGGGAATATGAGTAGGAAGGTGTCATCGCCCTCAAGGCTTGCTCGTGGACTTCCTAAAGCCTTCCTGTAGACTCCAGCAGAATTGAATGATGGACTTTGATGCAGTATAAGTGTTACTTTTTTAATTTTTTAGCAGGAAATATATATAGGAGAAGATAGTTAAGAGCCTTTATTGAAAACAAACTTACAGGATGTCACTGCTCTCAGGGCCAAAAAAAAAAGGACCACACACCTAAACTTCAGTTGTTCCTTTATGTGCTATGGCCTAGCTCTAGGATTATGAAATAGAGGAAAAGATCTGTGTTTTTTGCTTTCAAACTCACATTGTGAAGAACGTGCTCAGCATGTTGCAATTTAATTTGCTTGGATCTGTTCTAATTTGGATGATATAATTCACAGAAACCCAGTGACAACGGATGCTTTTCAGTTTGTACAGCCTGAGGATGTGGATAGGATTCTTGGAGATGTGAAAGACATAACATGTATGTTAGATCCTTGCTGTTTTAAAAGCTGGGGAGTGAAAACTGGCCAAGTGGGTAGAAGAAATGGTCAGTGTCTTGCTAAAAGAAGGCAGAGTTTGATCATGCATAAAGGAGAAAATTACATGATCACCACTGAAATAGGTCTCCATGAATCTCACAGTGTTGGATAGCTATCATTTTCCAACGTTGAATTTTTGTATAAGGTACAGGAGTGTGTGATGGTCTCCCAGTTCCAGGGATTTCTGGGTATATCTATTTCAATCCGGTTTCAGACCAGGCCAGTGACTACCCTGTATCTTGGTGGTTGACTCATGCTGGGAATTGGACAGGGGGATGTGTTTTTGTTGGTTTTGTTTATATCTCTTAGCAGCTTTTGATACCTGTTGCCTATGATATTCTTCCGGGTCACTTTGTTGGGATGAGTCTTGGAGGCACTGCTTTACAGTGGCTTTTTTCTTTCCTGGAGATTGAATGCAGAAGATGGTGCTAGGAGGCTCCTGTCTGATTCCTTAACTTGTGAAGTCCCTCTGGGGCTAAGTTCTCTGCCCCATGTTATTTAACATACACATGAAAATGGCTAGGAGAAGTTGGTGGCAGTTTTGGGGTCTGATGCCATTAGCATGTGGATGACAGTTCTATTACTCCTTTCCACCTCAGTCTAAGAGAACTGTTTTGGTTCTTACCTGGTGATGATGACAAACAAAATGAAACTTGATCCAGACAAAAGAGAGATACTCGTAGTCCATCTCAGGGCAGATCAGGAATAGAAATTCACTTTGTGGTGGACTGAGTTACACTTCCCCAAAGAAACAGGTCTGCTACTTGGGTGTACTCATGGATTCACCCCTTAGCCCCAAAGCTCACATTTCAGTAGTGGCCAGAAGTGCATTTGCACAGCTAAGGCTTTTGTGTCAAATGCACCTGTTCTTGCAGTCTTTGGATATGGCCATGTTGACATATGTCTTAGTTACAACCCATTCAGATTATTTGAAGAAATCCATTATTGTAACAGTTCCACTGGCTGTTGATCCATTTCCAGGCACAGTTCAGAATTATGACCTATAGAGCCCTATACAAGTCAGGTTATTTGAAGGACCGTATTCTCCCATATGAACTTACTATGTTTTGAGATCTTCTGGGGAATCCTCCCTCTCTGTCCCCTCATTCTCCTGGGTACATTTGGCAGGAGCACAGGAGACAGCATTCTTGATGGATGCTTCTGTCTCTGGAACTCCCTTTCTGGAGAGGTTAGACTAGTGCCCTCCTTTTAGTCTTTCTATACAGACATGAAGACTTCATTTGTTTTGGTTTGTTTCAGCAGGTCTTTGAGAACATGATAGCACAGGGGGAAAGGACCTTCCATAATATACCATATTTCCTACATTTATTATTTTTCTTTTCCTAATGGTCATACTTTGTTTTTAATTCTGTTGACGTTTTAACTATATTAACTTCTGCATTATCGTAGCTGTGTCTGTTTTAACTTTTCTAAGCTGCTTTTTACTGAGAAAAAGATGGGATAAAAATAAACTAGCAAATTTTATGTTTGTTTTAATTGCATTTATATATTGTTTTACCTTTATTTTAGTTCTTCTGCTTATTTTCTTCAGTTGTCTGTAGCTTTGGTGATTCCCATCAAAATAACATGACATTCGTAAGCATTATTCCGTTACCCTTGTACGTCTTGCCTGCCATATTTCAGATAGACTGTTTAAAGGGTTCCTATTTTAGGAGCAATTAAAGGACAGAAGTGTAAGCAAGAAAGGTAGTTTCTAGCTTTATTTGTGGGTTACATTAATTCTACCATAGCTATGACTGACCTTGTAGCACATTGTAGGGAAAGCTGGCAGAAAGATAGACCAGATGACCTAACTAGGTCTTTGAGCTACTAATTATTTTGCGTAACTGTAACATAAAAAATATATTTTCTGCTTATCTTGCTCTTTTACTTGTTTGCTATCATTTTTCATTGTATCCAGATGTAAAATATTATTCAACGAAAAATGCTTGAGATTGTGCTATCTGCACCAGGTGTCTCCATTTTTTTTATAACATCTTGGTAGTTTGTTTCTTCTGTGTGTGTGTGTTGGTTTTTAAAAAATAAACCCCTTTCAGTTTCTAGTGCTGACACTTGTAGAATGCTTTTAGCTGATAATTTGTTTTAACTCCATACCTACTAATTGGACCAAGACGTAACTTTGTATCTTTATCTCTAGCCTATTTCTCATTTTATTTCTGTTTCAATTAGTGTATATGCCTTTAGCTAGAGACTGTGATTGTTTTTGTTATCTGTTACAAGATTTGCCTTCAAGAGAAATACATTTTATGGCCTTTCTTGTCAGATGCTCAAGTAGTTTTCTTCCGTTTTACAATGAATGAGAAGAAAAGGAAACTAATTTGCCTTGGGTTGGTCCTTGCCATGTTATGCCATTTTCCCTTTTATTAGAGACTTGGAAGAAATTTACCTGTGCTTATATTTTGAGTATAAGAAAAAAAAATGCTTAAATTTTCATCATGTGTCTTGTTTAAAATTGAAGAAGAATAAGCATGGAAATTTAAGTAACTGGAGATGCCAAAAGTGTTACTTAAGGCCACCGTAATGCAAAGCCGTTTGACAGAAGTGATCACAGCATTGTAATGCCTTCTAGGCTTGATCCCTTTAATCCCACTTTGTAAAACCTCTCTTCCTTCCCTCCCCCAATCATATATCCCAGTAGACCTGCATCTGACATTGTTTATATAAATCCCCAATCTGAAAAATGTTCAGCTTGTCCAATCCTCACTGTGATTGTAAGGAAAAGTCATTGGTCTGTGAGTGGACCCAGTATATGTACTGCCCTTGGCTCCTCATTACTTTACTATGACTGCCTCTGTTTGAAAGGTATATAATATATGTGGATATGTACGTCTGTGTGGCCATCCATAAATGTGTGTGCGTGTGCGTGTGTGTGATGAGTGGTATCCATTTTATTGCATCTTATAATGAAATAGCTTTTGACAGCAGAATGTAGGTTGGGTGGTTTCCTTTTGACTTTGCAGTTCCTTTCGCACCTGGAAATCTGTTCTACAGGGTTCTAACCTATCTGGGGGTATAGGGGCTGCACCAGGTGGAAGATGAAGGGGGGGGGGAGAAAAAAATGCTATTACATGATAGAAGCTGCTTGTATGGCCTTGGAATTCAACAACACTGTTTGTGGGACAGGACTTCAAGCAGTTACTCAACCTCTGTATAGGTAGATGTGGATCTCAGGTAATGAAAGAAAATGATCATTTAATTTTAAGATGACCTGTCAGATCCCCAGGAGTGAGAGTGTGTTTTGAGAGACCCTCCAGTGCAGAAAAAGGGAAGGAGGTGAAAAGTCATGCAAAAGTGGGAACGAAAGTCTACTTGTGGAACATTGATTTAACCCAATGCTCTTTGCCTAAAAAGAGCACGTAATTAAAGGTGTTTTATATCTCCTCAAAGAATTTTAGAACTAATGAGCAAAACGTTACTTTGGGCTAAACAATGAGTTAAAAATATAACAATTTTACCATTTGGGGCCTTGCTTTTTAAAGTAATGCATTCGTTATTGGAAGAAAGGTAGAATAATAAATTAATAAATAATGGTTGTGTGTAGTGTCATTATTCCAGAATTATAATGGTGCAAGTAATGTTATTAGTTGCCATGTGCTACCTCACAAGCTTTGTTCATGTTTGTTTGTTTGTTTCTGTATAAAATTTACATTTATATTTCTTCAGGTTAATTATTTTTAACTAAAATTGTTTCCAGGGTAGTTCACAATATATATACATATACAAACATATATATGAGAGACAATATAGTAAAACAAATAGCAAAGAAATGCCTTGTGGGACAATCTTACACATGTCTGTTCAGAAGAAAATTCTGCTGACTTCAGTGGATCTTAACTCCCAAATAGGTGAGAACCTAAGATTTGTAGCAAAATGATAGTCTGGGAAAATAAAAGGAGCTTTTCTGGGATCTTGAAGTAATTTGGCTGCTGGGGAATTTCATTGAAGAAAGTGCTCAGTTACACTGAAATGACGTACTCAGAAATACACCTTTTGAGACATGTACTTCACCTGAGTTCATGTCTTGCTTCTGGTAGACATTATTGCTTCTTCCCTCATTGCTAGACCCAGATGTACTTGATCTATTTCATAGACTTTAAAATGGTCATTGATTCATTTCATAGACTTCAAAATGGACATTGATGCTCATAGTGCAGGTTACTAAGCTGTATAAAAAAAACATTTTTAATCCTTCTGTCAGAACTTCTGATATGTGACAACAGGCCATTGATTTTTTCCAGACACACAAGCAGGATGAGATACAAGCCACCTGCATATCAACATTATGGGATGTGGTAGGAGGTATTTCGTGCTGAATTTTCACACAATAAGGAATGTGTTCTGCTGTGAACACATGAGAAGAGCATTCAGTGGAAGGAGTTCCATATACAAATGAGGGTCTGTCTCAGTCAGATGACCATAAATGTGAAAGTATAGCTTCACTGTGTTTATTTTTAACTTAAACATCCATGTGAATGTATTAATCCATAGTCCATATTAGGATGTAACAATGAGAAGTGCTATTTTTTGTTGTTGTTTTATTACGTTATCTTTTGTTCTGATAGTCAGCTTTCTTTATGAAATGGAGACACAACTTGGAGAAAAACTCCTTAATAACAATGTCCTAAATACCCGCACAATGGAATGGAGGTCACAGTGATAACTGGTTTGAGTTTTGCTCTTAAACATAGAGATTTACAAAGGAGTGAGTGGATGGGGTGAGGTTTCTTTCTTTTGACAACCTTCTGTATACAATTACTTCAGCTTTAATTTTTTCCCAATATAGTGATTTATGCTTTGCTAATTTTATTATAATCACATTAAACAGCATTTTTTCCATAGTCATTTGTAACTGTATAATATTAAATAAGATTTTTTAGGCGGATTTTGAGCCTCTTTCCTCACTTCCCAGAGTTAATCAAATCAAGAACAACAGACCAAAATTCTGAACCAGTAGTGTGTGTGTTGTCTTCCTCCTCTACATCGTGTTTTTACACTCTTTCTCCATGTATTTCCTGGGGTACTTATTAGAGTTCCTCCAAACTTCCATGATCTGGGTGCTTGGCTATTCATTTTATAGTCCAGTATATATTTTGAATATACTGGACTACAGCTTCATCTCTTTTTCTTCTGATAGACAAGAGTTCTAGTCATATTCCATATCTTCCAGGGTGCATTCTTTTGTGAATTTTGACACCAGTCAAAGGCTGTTTGTTTGTTTGCTTGTTATATTTATATAACAATTATTTATATGTTATATTTATATGTTATTTATATGTTATGTTATATTTATATGTTATGTTATATTTATATGCTGCCTTTCTCCCAGAAGCCCCTGGTGGCTTCCAAAAGGTTAAAAACATTAAAAACAATTAAAAACATTAAAAGACATATAAAATTATGAAAACATTTAATATCTTTTTTAAAAAAATCTTGGTAAATTTAAAATCTCACCTACTTACATACTAAAAACCTTCTTAATAAGAATGTTTTTGCCTGCTGACAAAAGGAGAGCAAGGAGGGGGCCAGCAATGATTTAGGTAACACTTTTTCGAACAACATCCAACATAAAATGTAGTGCCAAACATTTTTTTGTATTTGGTTTTTAACCCTCATATTTGGATTCGCGTTATTTTCTTAGATATTCATTTTGTGCGGAGTCACTATTTCCAAGTTAGAAACTTTTGACCTTTTCAACAAAGATGAACAAATGTGATCAAACGAAACAACTGTACCAAAATTGGGCTGTTCAGTTTTAACCAAATGTGTTTCTGCAAGTTGGGAATAGCTCTGACAACATTTCTCTGTCCCCCTGCAACCCATCCCCCAAAGTATTTTTCAGTTGAGCACGCACGCCTCTGCACTTCCTGGCTCTGGCCAGAACCAGAAGTGAAAGTGCTGAAATGCCAGGAGACAGTTTGTTCGTGTGAGATTTCCCACTCGCTTTTCCAGACCCAAGATTGCCATCTGAACAATTTGGATAAACATTTGAACTCAGTGAATATTTGAACCACAGCTTTTGGTCTAGGCTGGAAATTTGTTCAGTGCCACAGGCCATGTTGTAAACCTATTGCGAGGTGGCAACGAAGTGGCATAACCCGTCTACTTTTAATAATAAGGAATGTTAGTATGGGTGGCACCAATGGACAAGACCTCTACCCATGTAGGATCACAGGTTTATATTCGTATTAACAGTTGCTTCATTTTAAGCAACCTTTCGTTTGCTCAGTTAATGTCTCATTTTTGCATGCGTGAAGTTAAAATAAGGAGAGAGAGTAGCATCACTCAAGATGCAAAAGATAGATGGATAGAGCCGCTGCAGATTTGAAAAATCCACCCAGTTCAGCAGACATGACCTCTAGGAAGTGGTGGGAGAGGGCAGAATTGTCCCTTGATGGTAGCTTCACCTATCACATGACTTTCCATATTCTATTTGCTTTTACAGGTTTAATGCTATGACTACAGTTTGCAAAGCTATAGCTAAGTGTCTTCCTCTCAGGAAAGTTAGTTTTACACTTAAATGTTTGGTTATCATAAGCATTAAGAATTCTTCTCCCTCTCCCTACACACACATTTTGGCTGCACACAACTGCATAGTTTGCCTAAAAGCTAAGACCAGTGTTCCAATCTTTTGTTTTCCTCAAAGGAACATAATCCTTATTTTTACATAGTTAGCAATCCAGTGCCAGAAGGTTGCAAAGTCCATTACTCCATGCTGATGGCTGTTTCTTTGGGAGCTACACAGCTTTTAAATACAGAAGTTGGCACTGCACTCCTTTATTTGTGTTAGTTCTCACTTCTTCTTAACAAATTAGAAGCAAATAATATATGCCTTTTTAAAATAGAGTCCAGGTCTTTATAGGAGCAGTCCATGACTTATTTTAGTTAGTGACGTTGCTTTGATTTCAGCCAGAGTAAGCTGGTTCAATGAACATCATCTCTGCAGCCAAAGGAGTATTCTAAAGTAAATTTTATTTGCTTAACTGTGTCAGTGCTCCATATTGTGGCATAAAATGCTTATTGTAGAAGGGAAGTAGGAATTCTCTTTGTGTTGTTGTTTTTTGTTTCTATATTTAATTTATTGTCCTTTTAATTAATTATTTGCACTAGTCAGAGGGCGTATAAAAGCTCATTATAGTGTCCAGATAATAAAATGTAAAACAGATAAGATTTTACAGAAGTTCTCAGAAGTGTCCAGGCTTGAATATATGTTGAAGTCATTATATGGCTATATGTGAGTCCTTGTAGCAGTAGCACAGTGTTGTGTGCCCAGACTTTCAACAGCTTTCTGTCGTACCAACAGAGTATTAGCACTCGCCATTAAAGATCTTCTAGTCTGAAATGCCACTGACTGAATTCCCGTTCATTGAGCTGCTTTTCCAAAGGTTTGGTTTTGAGTAAATCCAAGTAATTCCATAGTTAAAACCTGGCTAATGATTGCTTTCTGTCTGTATTGCTTTGTGAGGCTTCCTGTGTACCTAGAGGTGGTTTGTCATTGCTTTCTTCTGAAATATAGTATACAGCACCTGGTATTCTTTGACAGACTCTCATCCAAGTACTAACCAGAGTTGACTTTGGGAATTCCAAGATCAGACAGTATCTGGTGCTTTCAGTGTATTTAGGCAATGATGTTCCATATTACCATTAAAAGTTGATCTTCTAAATCATGATGGAATGCATATTCCTAAGGATACTTCTAAGATTTGTGAAGGTCAAATTATTTAGGCCTTTAGATAGAATATAACAGTAGTCAGTTCTCCCTATAGGTCTGAAAAAGGGGTCGTGGGTTATATACACTACTGGCACTCTATAAGCAAAAGGAATCTCTGTTCACAGAATGAGAGTTGCATTCAAAGAATGCAAATCCTTTTCATAACAGGATTCACAATGTAAGTGTAGCTTTGGCCTTGTGTTCCTCAAAGTGTAATATAATTTTCAGTGCTGTTTAATTGAAATACAGCATGGAAAAGTTTTTAGAAAACTTTCAAGCCCAGTTTATAATAATATGCAGATAGGCTGTTCAAGGTACTGTATTTGCTGGTGTATTAGACTCACAAGTGTATAAGACAGATTTTCAGACGGTATTCTTTAGGAAAACTTTTTTTAGTACTCTGCCAAGGCAAAAGGGAAAGAAAAGACATCTGTGTGCGTGCGTGCGTGAGAGAGAGAGAGAGAAAGGAGCTCTTTTCTCCCCCATTCCTGTTGTTTTTGCCTGGTTGGGGAGATGACTTCTCCCCAGCTAGACGCTTGCTCGAGTACTCTTTTCACCCACTTTGCTTTTCTCTGTATTTAGGCCTGGCAGGAGTTACCATACTTGCCAGTGTATAAGATGTACTCCATTTTCAGAAGGAATTTTTTTGGGAAAAAAGTGCTTCTTATGTGCTGGCCAATATGGTAGTTTTTGAGAGATAGCCATGTTAATCTGTTGCTGCAAACAACATAAAGAGTTGTGATGTACAAAAGAGTAAAAAGCGTATTACGATGTAAACTTGCATGGATTAGTATCCATTTCGTGAGAAATCAGGATAAAAATAATAGCTCATTTGGACGTCCAAAATGTTTGTATCGAGTTCCAGCTACAGTTGCATCTGTCTAACTGATAACAGACATACAATGTTAACAAAGCCTCTGATGAAGACACTCCTTTTTATAATAAACCACAAATATGTTTCCTTTTTATAAAATCTTTCTATACTCTTCCAGCCCCCTTTCTGCTATCTTCTCTTTCTAGCTAGGAGCTTTTTAGCAGTGTCAACATTGGGAGGGTAGTAAAGGAGGATAAGAGGAGCACAGAATTTCAGTGAGGGGTTGCAGAAACATGTCTACAGTAAACAATGTAATAAAACTTGAACTGAGAAAGAATGGGATTCTGCTGTATGTGATTGGATTATAGATGCTTGTACCTACATAGAACAGGCAAAGTAAATAGCAGTTGCCTCAGTAATGTCTTACTGGATGTGTATGAATTACAAAACAGGAAAAAATGGGGAAAGCAGATAAGTTTGCATCTCTGGCTCCCCCAGTATGTTAGAAAAGCACAGATCTATAAGTTTGCCCACCAAAATGGAAATTGAAAGAAAACTAGGGGCTGGTGAAAGGAAAACAAACAAACTCTGGATGCATTTTAGAAGAAGCTTTCAAGTGGTCTCTAGAAGTTCCAAAATGTTTTTGTTTACGTATGCAAGGCTTATGCAATGACGTAGTTGTTTCAGTTCAAATATGCATATTAATTTTTGATGAAAAGTCTGCTGAAACGTGTAGAATTTTTCCTCCTTGTTTATGGTATAGGAACCTGTCTCTGTTCTTTTCATGTCTCTACTGCCTCTGGTAACAAATTTTCTGTTAAAAAAG
The DNA here is from genome assembly GCA_030412105.1 of Cyclura pinguis. Taxonomy (NCBI): domain Eukaryota; kingdom Metazoa; phylum Chordata; class Lepidosauria; order Squamata; family Iguanidae; genus Cyclura; species Cyclura pinguis. The sequence goes on from CM059600.1 coordinate 337,025,559, forward strand.
TATAGTATAGCTGATCTTTAACTTGCCACTTCAGAACATGCAGATATTATTGATTTTTGATCATTATATGTTGTTGTTGTGTGTCTTCAAGTTGTTTCTTATTTATACCCACCCTAAGGCAAACCTGTCATGGGCTTTTCTTGGCAAGGTTTGTTCAGAAGGGGTTTGCCTTTGGCTCCCTCTGAGGCTGAGAGAGAGTGACTTGTCCAGTGGGTTCCTGATCATTATGTCCCCCACCAAAATTGTGAAAAATGAAAGACCAATTTCTTTGTGGATTTTATTTTATGCACAGTAGATTTTCAGAATTGGTAAGATAAACACACAATATATGCCCCCAAATATTTTTTTCCCTTGAAATTCCCTTTAGGAAAAAAACACCTGTATCTTACTAGTTAGGTGTTGACTTTTCAGAAAACTTGCTGGCCTTATTCAACTGTTAATAATAACTGTCTTAGTTTGTTAGACTTGGAAGTAAAATGGGAGTAAAGAGATTTCCAAAATGATGGATTCCATGTTTCATATGATCTCATTTTATATTCATTCATCAGTAGGCATCCTGCTTGCATACTTTGTAAAGAAGTTTATTTTTTAAAAAGTAATAACTTAATCATAAAACATTTTTATTTAATTTTATTTTATTTTACTTCTTTCCTCACTTTCTAACAAAGGGCCCAAAGTGGTTTACAAAAAATTATCATGAAAACCTTGCTGATTATAAAAGTTAGGAAAAATTAAATGCTTTTAGAAAACACTCATAATTCAAAACAGTATAACATCATTTTAAAGACATAACAATAATGGCAAAAATGCACCCCTACATTAAAAAGCCTTTTGCATGACCAGTTAATCATCAGATGTCTGATTAAATAAAAAGTTCTTTACCTGCCAGTAAAAGGAGAGCAGAAGGAGGACCAGGCTGGTTTCCCATGGGAGAGAATTCCATAGCTTGGGGGCAGTCACTGAGAAGACTCTTTCTCATGTTCTCACCATATTGTATTTAATTGGGATCGCTATCTCCAGCAGCGTTTAACAATAATATAAATGTCAATGTATTTTGGAATATATCATTTCACAATTTTTCATGAAGCTAATTAAAATCCCCTTTCTACATCATTGCTGCAGCATGTGGTCACTGCAGAATTTTCAAAATGGAAGCAAAATATCTAAGAAAATAAGCAGGAATATTTATTTATTTACAAGAAGCCAAGATGTGCACAGGTATTGTTTAAAAGCATTGGGGCCATAGTATGGATACATCATAACATGTTGCAGTTTCAGTGGCTGGAAAGGATTTGAATGGAAGCTTTTAATCTCTTCACCATGTTTGATATTTGGGTTGCATTGCCCTCCCCACCTTTGTTGGCTAATGTAAGTGAGCCACCCATAAAGTTCTCACAACAGATTACTGAGCGTTCCTGAACTTTGAGAATCATAGTGCTAATAACCGGGCAGAAGAGTTGACTTTTAGAGACAGTTTACGTTGAATTTTGTTTTTCTCAATTTTTAAAGTGTTTTTCTCAGGAGTGTTATCCTTTATGTATTAAAACATAGAACTCTCTAGAGATTAGCAGTGTATATTTTCAAGACTGATGAATCTAAAGTATTGGCATGAACTCTCCTAATTCTGTGTGTGAATTAAATTTCATTAATGACATTTATATCTGTTGGATAAAAGTTTATAGTGGGTTTGTAGCAATTTCAGATTCATAATCAGACTTCTGTGTTAACAGTTGCTGTCTCTTGTTCAAAGTAACATTAGCCTTATCATGTTGCTGGGAGATATATTTCTTTGTTTTTCCAATTTATTTACATGATATAACTTTGTGAAATTTATATATTGCATGTATACAGTAAAGAAAATAAGTTTTGATGGTACATCTCTGAATGCTGCTCACTTGCAGGGCATTATAAAGGCAACCTGCTCTTTTAATGAGATGATAAAGGTACTGATATTTTTTTACGTGGTGTCCTTTCCTAGTACTAATCAAGAACTAGATGGAGGCTCCAATTATTAAGTAGCTTCCATCCAAAATGAAGCTTGCTCCAGCTTTAGGAACGTTTATACTAATTAAACTGCAGAGTTAGCATCTGGTGTTTCCTGCATTAAAAATATAATGTGGGAGCATCGCAAAAGAGTGTATATGTGTCTGGGAAAACTTGTTGGGCCGCTTTTCACAAAATTTGTGTTCTAGTGTTTGAAGATGCATACATAGTTGTGTAACATCTTAAATGACATGTTTGCAGTAGGAAGCACTGTGATCTAACTCATATTTTTTAGAACAATAGTAATATAGATCTCCCTCCACATCTGCAGCTATGACCTTCACAAATTTGATTATTCTTGAGGTGCACTGCTTCCCAGCTGGGACAAATGATAAAGGAATGGGAGGTGGGAGTGTAGGGGGGTAAGATACATGTGAAAAGGAGATGGGAGGGAAGAGCACAGGGAGAGAAAACACACATTTTCTCATGGGGGGGGCGTAGGGGGATGATATTTGGAGCTTGTCAACTTTTGCAAGGTTCCTGAACCCTGAACCTTTGCAGAAGTGGAGGGTCCACTGTATTACTCTTAATCTCACTAGAATGAATTCCATGGATTGTCCAAAGCAAGTCTACATGTATAATTGTCTCAATCGTTCTGCTCTACTTGGGACCACCAGTAACATTCATACCACTATATAACAAATCAGAGACTAAACTGAGGGCTTGTTAATGTATTGTAATGAGTAATTTAAGTGCAGACATGCCTCTTTTAGTGAAACCTCTGACAAAGAAGCTCCTTTTTTACAAGTCAGCCTCCCCTTTTCCTTTCTGTTTGTTGCTGGGCTTTTTTACAGCAGCATTGGCACTTAGAGAAACATAGACTTTCATTGTTGGGTTGCAGCAGTTTGTCTCCAGTTAAACAATGCAATAAAGCTAAAGCTGGGAAAGGATGAGATTCTACTCTAGCTGATCGTGCTGTAGATGTGCATGCCTGCCTGCGATGGACAGGGTAAATGCAGTGGACAGGGAGGCCTTGCTAGAAGAGCAAAAAATAGAGCAAAGTGGAAAACAGATCAGCCTGCTTCTTTCCCAGTATGTTGAAAAAAACCCAAAGATCCAGAAGATTGGCCTCTGAAATGGAAATCACAGGAAAGAAAAAGAAGTTATCCCTGGATGTATTTTGGAGGAAGTTTCAAGTGGTCTGAAGAAGATTCAAAATGTTTTTATTTATTTATGAAAACCTGACCTGACCTGACCTGGTTGCTTCATTTTGTGTGTACATATTGTTAATTTTGGATACAAAATTTATTGAAACATTGAACTGCTCTTCTTTTTTGTGGTATAAGACCCTATCCTTGTTCTTTCCATGCTGTTTTAGCCTCTGGTACCAATTTTTCTGTTAAAGAAGTATTACTCAGGAAAACACCTTCTTTGTTAATTGACCTATTCCTGTATATATATAAAAAGATTGAATGGTCTTTTTTCTTATAGTTCTGGTTTTTATAATGTTGGGCTGGTTTAAATAAAATTCATGTCAAAAATTTCATCCAAAGAATTGCACTCCTGATGTAAATCCATCTGAAAAGATTGTGTGATAGACAGTGGAACTGATTCATCACTGGGTGACTTCACAGTTCTTTTAGTCATATTATAGAAGAAAGTATAAAAGATCTTAAGGTTTAGAGAGAAATTTGGCACAGAGAACATTTAGCAACAAGATGGAATGATTCCAAATCCCTCTATCAGAGAGACTACAGGGAAGATGATTTGTACCCTTCCTTTCCAAAACTGAAAACTGACTGGCATTATAACAAAGAGATAAAATGGGAATGAAAAGGCACTTGTAGTGTTGGCTTTGTGTTTAAATACCAAAACATTTTTAAGCTTAAGAAATAGCTAATTGCCTAAAAGCTGAATGAAATGACGGGATACTTAAACCTTTGGAAATATATACATGGTCAGCTGGTCACATCACAGGCCATAAGTGACTTAAAACTGAAAACAAGTTTTCATATTTGTAAATTTAGTTTCAGTCCATAGGTGTATTCTTATTATCAATGTTATAGAGAACACTGACATTTGCTGAAGAACAATTCCCACAGATACAGAAGTAGGAAGAGCAAGAAAAAAGAGGATTCTTCAAATCAGTTTCATGCAGTTGGCTAACTGAAAGAGTCAGCTAATAAAAGCCAGCTAATAGTTTCTGTGTATATAGTTTTGTGCTTAAGCATTTTGTCTTCCTGGATTGAAGTCTTGGTGGTGCATCATTGAAAGTTGGCTGGTTGGCTTTTTCTTCCTCACAATTTTTAATGCATTGACACCCCCCCTACAACAGATTATATTTATGATCATATTGGAACATGTAGCTTTTTTGAGTCCCATTCCTAGAAGTTTGTTAGGTGAGATAGGACTAATCTAAGAATATATGAACTTCCACTGATTCTGAACCCCTGTATTAGAATGAGAGAAAGGGGGCTCTCCCAAGTAGTAATAAGCACAGGTTTAAAAGACAGTATATATTTATGCTTGAATTCAGTAACCAGCATAAACTAGTAGATGATTTGTTATGTATCTTAATTTTGTTTCTCACAGTGTTGACTCATCAGCATCATTACTCTTTGAGGGGTACAAACTGTGCTGATGTGTTTCTATACTTAGCTATGCAGTGCTGCCCTCTATCTCTTAATGCAGGTTATATCATATTTTTCCAGCAAGGCTACATAAAGAAAACATCTTTGGCAATACCTAGTAGCTGCAATTTTGATTTCCTCTCCACGTCCACAGAAATACAATAGGGTACAAGAATCTTTTTATAATATTCATCTTCAAGTTAAGCCATACCCCAACATTGTATGTGTGCACAAGTTCTACAGACTCCTTCTTGCTTTTTTCAAAGTGGAAGACAAAGTAAAGGGATGGGACACCAGTAGTTAGGTTAAACTACAGGCACATTTATTAGCATAAAATCAGATCTCCCAAGAGGGAAGGGGAGGACAGATACCCTAAATCACAGAGCATGCATCTAGCCTTCCACAGACAGTAGGTAGGCCACTCTGGTTCAGGGGAAGAATGATCCATTGACCCCTGAGTCCCAGGAGTTGAGATGTTGTGAGGCCTTCTCATATCACTCCCTCCTTGGTATTGAAACTCTCAGCAGATGATACGACTTGGTGCCAAGGGCAGTCTTTATCAAATCCCATGGGATCCCATAGCTCCAGAAATCCAGCCCATATGATTTGCAAGTCACGCCCTACTCAGATTAACCTGCACATTCTTGCCAGCCAAATATGACCAAATTAACAGTATCAACCGTCTGTCTAGACAAATGAGGAATCCAGTAGTGTGGTTGATCTTGTTAAGTTAGTTTGGTCATATGTTATTTAGAACCCCTTTAAATGATCTATGGTAGCATGGTTCTGTTTAGTTATAACTACCAAAAATCATTCAGCTGAGTCAAAAAAAATATAAAACTTCATTAAAATAATAAATAGAATAAAGTACTGGTTTTCATATGTATGTCCAAGCTCAAACAGATCTTCAGAATGCATTTAATCAGTGTCTTATATCTTTACATCAGCATAAAGGCACAGATCTCTCACATACAGGCAGTTGGTTATCCTTTTGCTCAAAAGCTCAATTCCCAAATCTAAGTCGCACTTTCTGACCAGATTCAAAAGTGGGTTGATTTCTCTTCTACCCCTCTCTCTAGGCTTTCTCTGAGAAAACACATACTCTCAGTCCATCCTCCTTGGTTGACTGAGAACCTCTCTAGCTGAAGGACTGACTTTTAGCCCTTCCTCCCTGAAGACTGACAAAAGTTGGTGTGCCTTTTATATAGAACTTCTCCTGTCAAGCCCCAGCCCCCACCTTCACACTAATGGGCTGGGTTTATCTCTTGAGTGGCTATTCTGATTGCTTGGCAACCTGTTGCTGGGGCTTCCCTACCACTCAGGATAGCTACTTCCACAGACACTGCCAGAGATTCCAGGTAGGCTTCATAATTAGAAGGATTTGAACTGCAGTCTGCCTGTTCTAGGTCCATGACTCTTAACAATTATAGTATTTATTGTTATTTGCAAATTCAGGTTAGCTTTGACTTCTAGTGATCCTATGAATCAGAGGCCTCCAGAAGCCCGAGTCATCTTGGCGCTAACTTTCTGTGAGGGTGAGATCGTGTGCTCCTGTGAGGCAAGAGGCTATGGTATTGATGAGACTGTTGCTGGTAGGGTCTCCCAAGCCGGTTTAGTTTTTTTTTGTTTTTTTGAGGAGCCTGACTAAATGTGCCAAACAGCTGCTGAGAAGTGGCAGTGGGGATGGGGGGAGATAGGCAGGCGGGATGATACTGGCACAGGATCTCTCAGAGACAATGGCAGTGGTACCGCGCAGAAGAAGGCAGTGGTAACCTGCTTCTGCAGCTTTTTACCTGGAAACCTGATGATAAAATAATCCAAAATGAAACAGTTGCACTATACCACCTCTCTTAAATCAGTGCTTACTATAGAAATAATTCCAAGGTTGAAACATAATGGTGGAGTCGATCAGGTAAAGAAGCAATGCCACAACTAATGTAATATACTAGTAATGTTAGTAGTAATTTATTAAGGCATATCATAGGCCATTCATATACAAAGTAAATAAATACAGATCAAAATGCAGCAATATAAAAATACAATGTAAAATAACTAATAATGGATAGTTTGCATTTTAATTTTTGAAAAAGACTGCCCGGATTTGGAGAAATGGAGTATGACAACTGATTATCATCAGGTCCAGGCATTACATCTTCTCTCTCCTTACATACAAACCAAACTCTGGCACACCAAAGCTGTGGCAAGGGGAAGTGCCCTTCTGGATCTCTAATCCAGATCCTGATTTCTGCCTCATTGGCACATTTTTGATTACTGGCCTGCTCTTGGCCCCATAGCATTATCCATCTTGTATGCATGTGACTGTTAGATTTTGATGCTTTTGACTAAATTTCTGTAAATTTTCTTTTAGTTTTGGGAAAATGCCACAGGTTGATTTTATTTTATAGTTACTGGCTTCAGCATTTTTGTAACCCTCCTCCTTGTAGATGAGCTACTGGCCTCCAAAGGAGGGTTTCAGTTTGGAGATTGTTTTTGCTTGTTATTTGCTTGACATATCCCATGCTTCTTGTTCTTGTTTCATGCTGTGTTCCAGAGCATGAGAGTTAATCTGCAGTATATTAACATATGGATCATGATCTGATCCCTTTCCAACTTATGAAATAGTGTTGACTTTTAAAATATTGACCATGGTAGTAAATACCTCTAGGTGTACAAGTTTTGAGAAAAGTTAGTGGACAGATAGGTGATTCTATTTTTGTTGTTGTTGTTCTTGGAAAACTAGAAAACCTTCAGAGTTACACTAATTCCTTTGTATTCCAATTTTCCAAAAGCTAATGGTTTGAAAATTGTGCTCAAAGTTTTGTTTACTTGTTTTAGACAGTATTTCAAGATGGCATTTTGGGGACAAAGCCTTTCCTAAAGTGTCTTACCCAACGGAAATAATATTAAAAAGAAACAAACAACCTAATACAATTATTACATAAATATTACTACATTCAAATCTCCTACTCCATATATCTCAGAATTCAGATGTTTAAGAAATGTTTTTATTAATATGTATGTAACAGAAGATCTCAAATTGTCATTGTACAAGTGCTCTGCCAGACTATTCTCCACTATTTCATGGAGCTGCAAGGGCCAAACTGTCCTTTAAGTTAAAATGCTGATTTGTGTTTTGTAACGGGCAAACTAAGAGTTTCCTTCTAGAGTTATAGGGTTTATAGACTGAAATAAAATTTGTGGTTTATTCTTTTGTTTCAGAGCCTTAAGGCAAACTGTTTATCTTCTGAGATTTTGCATGTGTGGAATTTTGTGCAAAATCTGGCATACAATCACAACACCAAATACACTGCTTCCTACGAGACCCGCATACATATTTGATGCTTATTTCTCCAAACTTGGCAGAAAACATCCTTTTGTCTTCCATGTGAATATGGCTTCTTTCCAAGACAAGGCAATAGGGATAATAAATAAGGTTGTATAGCAAAAGGCCACAGAAACCTTAGCAGCAGCAACTCAGCAGTCATACCTTTTGTTTCACCAGCTTTCTTTGTTATTATTGTTTGTTACTGTTACCGTCGATAATGCTGCGCAGAATGCAGAAAGGCCCTATCAGCTACCTTTTAGAAGTTAAATTATACTTTTGCAGTCTTTGGTGTAGTGAAAGAATTTTAATTTGTTGCCATAGAATACTGTACTTTTTTCAAAGGATAAATATTACTGGTTTAATGAAGCCTGGCAACTTAAGATGATGCTTCTGTACATTTTTGGAGATATGGAATTTCTACAACGTGAAGGTGGGGGCAGAATCTTTCAAAGGAAGAATTCAGTATGGTGAATTAGTATGCCTGCTAGTTTCGGGTTGCAAATAATGAACTGATCAATCTTGGAGAGTTAGATTTAAACTGACCGACTATTATTTTCCCCAGTCAGTTGGATTAAAGTGGTTGAAATCCACATGATACATTTAATAATCTCTGGATTCACCTGCCAGGGTACCCAAAAGTGTTAACCTCAGCATTATTCAAAATCCATCTGTTTTCTCATTCTATTGCATGAGGTAGTATAAACACCAAGAGGGTTCTTTTGTGTTTAAACCACTTCGTGAACTGTTCTAGTTTGAAAAGTGAGTCATAAAAATCACTAAATAATGAAAAATAAATAAAAGTAGGTTAGCCAGTATGTCTATTCTTTATTGATACTTACAGTGGTTATGATTTTTAGCAAATAAAATAACATGGAAAATGAATAACATTTTTATGTTTCTGCTCCAGTTTTGTCTCAGTTTTGTCTCAGGAATACTTAGATACTTAATGGACATTAAGAAAGAGAGCAATTGAATGTTTTAGCCTTTTTTCTTTAGAAGTTCTTTTACTTGCGTATTTGTAACAGCTACTACAGTTGCTCCTATTTCAGAGAAACTTCAAAGAATTCTGTCCATGTGATTTGCTTCAGCAACAGCATTAAAGACATTGTAGTATCATAGACAGAGTCTACCCCTTGGGTAGTACATTACCTGTGATAGTTGCTAGACACATTATACCAGCAGTGCACATGGGCAGAACATTAGATATTTTTGTACAGACACATGCCCACTATATTCCTTCAAATTTATGTAATTGATACCTATTCTAATTTTTTTTCTAGAAATTATTTCCTCTCTTTCTGCCCAGAGCAGGACTCCAAGCAGTTCATAGTAATATAGAATACAAAGGCAAAATGAAATATTAAAAAAGAATTATCAAATAATAACAACAACAACAACAACAGTAACAACAACAACAATAAATTTTTATTAATGGCTCAGTTTAAAACTGTTTAAAACAGTTAAAACTACAATACCACATATCCACAGAAAATGAACTTATGGTGTTATAAATAGTTTAATTACATTTTAACAATAATGTTTTGCATGATTTATCTATATTAAGTTTATTTTAATTTCTGTTAAGCTGCCATAAATAAATAAATAAGTAAGTGTCTTAGGTAAATAAAAATACAGGATTGATTTGATAATAAACCAGTATTAAACTTAGCAACCAGTGAAATGCCAAAAACATGCCTGCATAAAAAGTTTTTGCCTGTTGGCAGAAGGGGTTAAGGAGGGAGGCCAGTCTAACTTCCCTTGGTAGTGGGGTTCCACAGCCGGGGAGCAACTAGGGAGAAAGCTATCTCGACGTTCCCACTAGATGTGAACTCTGGGAATGGTAGAACTGAGAAAATAGAATCCCCAGCCTAGTTTTAAAGAATAAGATCCTTCATGCCATATTTTAAACTGGGCAAGGAATTCTCAGTGAATTCTCAGTGATACCTTAAAGGCTTCCTTTTATGAAATGTTGTAAAAATTTGTTTTATGTATCCACCCATAAAACAATATGATTAAACAGACTGGAATATGGAGAGAGGAGAAAAATGTCCTTGAGTCATGCACTTATCTTGAGAAAAATAGTTACTCGGTGTCTCCAGTTTTCTGTCTGTTGTTGTGTGTCTTCAAGTTGTTTCTGAATTATGGTGACCCTAAGAAGAAGCCTGTCGTGGGGTTTTCTGTCATTTATGTGGGGATAATAAGAAAAATAACATGAAGAGCACTTTACGCAAAGGAATGACAGAGACAGTTGAACCACTAAAGAGAGCAATGCAATTCAGACACAATGAGAGCTTCTGAATCTTGGACTCAGAAATGATGAAACAATCCAAAAAGCCAATGTTGTATAGTGGTTTGAGTGCTGGACTACAACTCTACAGGCTACTGTTCAAATCACTGCTTGGCCATGGAAACCAATGAGGTGACCTTGTGCAAGTCACATTCTTTCAGACTTAGAGAGGCCAAATCTTCCTGAAGAAATCTTGCCAAGTAAACATGGTACAGTCACCTTAGAATTGTCATAAGTCATAAATGACTTGAGGGCATACAACCATGTTGGCTTCATGTGCTGCTTGTGGATTCCCTGAAGGATTTGAATTAGCTGCAGTTGAAAGCGATAAATTAGGATAGATGGATTCTGAGTCTGATTCAGGAAGGCTGTTATGTGATATTTTATGTGTCTCTCAACCTATCTGTAAAGTTCAGTGATATCTGAGGGAGAAATATCATAATCCCTGTTTACAAGTGGGGAGCTGCAGCAAATGATCCAAAGCCATGGCCATAGCCAAGTTAGGATCTGACCCCTCAGGTGCAGTGCATGTTAACTTGGGAGTTAGAACTGTTGAAATAAAAATGTAAGATTACTATCGAACATGTTTCCCTTTTGTCGTGGGACAATTTCTGCCATAATTACTGTGACAGATATCTGTGAAAATGCTTTGAGGGAGTATTGCTGATGGAACATCATGCCAACAATCTAAGTTTCTCTTTCTGGGATCAGTGCCATCTAGTTCCATTGCTGGCACCATTTCATAATGTTTTTGTATCTGAATTTCATCCTGGGAATCAGGGCAGAAATCATCCCATGTCAGGGGCAAGGAAACTGTAAATGGACCCAGCATTCTTTCCATTGGAGTGCAGCAAATTTCTCTATGACAAAGTTACTTGTAACTGTATATTGCCTCGCGTTGTTAATGATTTTATACATTTTATTTCTTTAAAAAACTATGAGACTGAAACAGCATCTTTATAATCTGATTACTGTCTTGCATCCTAGGATTTTTTTTGTTGTCGAATAAAAAAACTAGTATATTTGCTGAAGAAAATTGAGATATTTGATTCATTTCGCATATTCAGCACTGTTTGTTTATCATAATGTTTTTGAACATGAAATATTGGAATGAAATTTGATGCATGTATTTAGGACTACTTTTCAGGCTTGGCTGCTACCTGTTTTCAAATGTGGGGAAGAACAACAAAATATATGGAAGTACATCTCCTCCAAACATTACAGTGATTGTATATAACTGAAGAAGAAGAAGAAGATAAATATAAGCAGAAAAGCAGGTGATAAAATAAATGCATAATCAAACAGAAGGAGGATTTCTTGTCTTCTCTGAGTAGCTGGATAGCCCAGAGAACTATCAAAAGGTGACAGAGAAAGAAAAGAGGCAGAAAGGAAGAACAGTAGGGTCAAAAAGAAATTTCTTTGCCTTTGACATTGTCAATGAAAATAGCATTTTTGCAACTCTGAGTATGTGGTGCAAAAAAAAAAAAAAATGAGCACCTGACCTTGGGCATTCACACCTTTGCAGGCTGTTTCTAAAACTGTGCACAAAATAATGTACGTATTTTGAAATGCAAAAACTTTTAAAAATATACAGAAACATACTTTAGCCAATGGGGGAAGTAGGAGTAAACTCCAAAAATTACTGAAATAAGTGCAGAATCAAGAAAAAACAAATAGAATAATTTTGTGAATTGCAGCACAGGAAGAAAGATGGAACCTCACAGCTCAATATAGATCAATGATGGAAGAAAATGAATCTGGGAATCAGAGAAACTCAGTGAAATCAAGACCAAGAGATTTTCACATCCCTTCAGCGGAGTGTGCTAGCTGAAGGCTACTATCCTTTTCCCGATCAGTGGTTTTTTTGTTTTTTTGTTTCTGTTAGCCTAAGGGCTAACGTAGGCCTGCTTCATGGGAGTTGGAGAATCTGTACAGGAGATGCAGCACATGGAAAGATTTACATCATCACTCCCCAGCAGAATCTCCCTCACTGTCCCAATGCTACTGTGTAAAGTGGACCTTTTTCCCCTGCGCATTCTAGCTGTGCAGAGGGAGGACAAGACTCTTTTCCTAAGCGATGGGCTTCTTGTATATATCTTTCTCCAATTAGGCAAGGAAACACTTGATTCCATTGCATGCTACTTATTCTTAGGTAGTTATTAGATAAAGCAACTGTTGGAAGTTAGGAAATGTATTTTCCCACTGGGACTGTGTGAGGTTTCACTCCCCCACGTATACGTCTTATTTGTGTGCGTACACATGCATGCGCCTCTTGCCTACCAGTGAAATAGCTGGCTAGGAACAGTCTCACCATATTTTGGCCCTTGCTGGACCCCCCCACCCCACCCCACTGGAAGCCTCTTGGAAAAAGGCCTCTCCTGGGTCTATAACAGCCTAAGGAAGCAAAACATGCAATTAAATACTACCCCTTAAGTTGTGGAGGCTCAGGCCACCATAAAAACAGCCACGAGGCTGGACTTTCCCCACCAGTTTGTACATGTGTTCTTTTTCTCTCAGTGAGAGAGACACTTGAAGGGAACTTGCATCTCACTTGCTGTGTGTTGGATGAGTTCCCACCACCAACACCACCTCTTTTTTCAGATGTAACTTTTAGTTCAGTCTCCTCCCCTTCTTTTCAAGATGTAACCTCAAAAAATATGTTTTGCATATAAGGGTACATACTTTTTGGTTCACAGGGAGATAGATCAGGGATGCAAACAGACCCTGATGTATGAAGACAAGTACTCTTGAGCAGGAGGGCCTACTGCTTTTTCATAGTGGTAGTGCAGGGATAATAAAGCTGCAGATCAGTTAAAGCTGTTGTTTTTTCCTTTTGTCCTTTTTTTTGGGTTTTCAAATTTTGTGAATGAAGAAATAGCTGCCTTTGCCAGAATCCTTATGTTGTTACTCATGTGACCTTTGTTGCCATAAAAATTGTTGTGATAGCTGGGCATGAAGAATTCCTTAACAGCTGCTTTTTGTCTGCAAGCGGCTCAAATGATAACTGTCGCACTCCAGTCTGAAGGCTGATTTTCATTTCAACCTGATATAGTTTCTTGGTCTCTTAAGGAACTATATTATATTGTATATTAAGGAACTATATTATATTTTTTGTTGATATGGAATTGTAATAATGTGAGGTACTTTACACAGTTTTGAATAATCTGCCTGCTACATAGTTTTTAGAAATAATTTTGGGAGAAATCATTACACAAACTTTTTGTCACAAATATTTTATTTAGCAATCTAAAAGAAAATATTTTGTAGTTCATGTTTTTTAAAAAATTATGGTGTGAAAAAGCCTTTGGGGGGTGGGAACCCTGTTTTTAAACACCCTCCCCATGTCTTCACATCTCTATTCAGAACTCTTGCAAATATATGAAAATTTGGAAGTGAAGAACTTCAGAATTCCTAATAAAATATTTCATATAAGCAGTCTCTGGGTTGGTCTGTGATGATCAAAAGATTTACGTGGATTACTTTCTGGCTAATTAACTCAGTGTAAATAACAGTTTTAGTTTTTCTTCATACAAATGCTATTTTAAGTTACATCACACTTTGTAATTTAAGAGTGGGGAGACTGATATTGCCCAGCTCGTGAATATCATTTTCAGAAGTTTCCTAAGAAATTTCCCTCAGCTAGAATAACTTCGAATGAAATGTTGGAAATCACACTGGATTTCTAAAGTTTGTTTCTGTAGAAATTAAAGAAATGATTTTTGATTTTTCACTAAAGAAATTGTTACTACAGTAGAACTCACCTGGTTGTGGAATAATATGATTTCTTGAAATAAGGTTAATGAAATGAAAATGTGGTTGGATTTTGTTGACTCCTTTCTTGCCTGTTTGGTTGTATTTGTTTCTGTTCTTTCCATTTATATTATTAAAATTCCATGCTTTCTTTTAAAATGTCTTCATACTTTAATATCTTGAATGCTGATCCTTAAAATCAACAAATTGCATTAAGTACATTAGTACCATATATAAAGGCATATCCTGTCTGATCTTGGAAGCTACCAGTGCTAGCCCAAATTAGTACTTGAATGGGAGACTTCCAGTGAACAGTAGGTGCTGTAGGCCCTCTGTGTATGTGGAGGTTCTGTTCCAGGAACCTCTGCGTAAAAGAAAAAACATGAATGATTGTATCCCATAATACCTAATGGCAGCAATGTGCATGGATGCTTCAGTGCATCTGCGTGCATGTCATTGCTATTTTAGCTATAGGAGATAATACGAGTGTGTTCATTTAAAATCACATATCCAGAGACACTGTGGGTAAGGATGGCCCATTGTATTTCCGAAGAAGGAACAAACAGGTCATTTCTGAGTATTCCTTGCCTGAGAAAACCCTATGAAATTCATGGGGTTGCCATAAGCTGACAGGTGACTTGAAAGCACATAAACACAGACACACAATGTATTACTGATGAGATAGAGGTCTCTGTAGTCGATATGTGTTGAACACAGATCCTTGAATACAAAATAATGGGAGGAAAAAAGAAGGGGCCATTTACAAGGTTATAGGCTGATGTTTGTACATATAGTATTCTGCATATCATTGTAGTTCTTTAGACACTTACAGGGCTTCCTTGATCAGCTGTGGGTGACCCTTATTCACTTTCACTTTAATGTTCAGTTATAGGAGGTGACCAAATGAGCAGAATCAGTTTGTTTGGACTAGTAGCAAGAGCTAACAGATCTGTCTGGTGTGCTGTGAGTATATCTGAGAACAGAGATCTTCCTGACGTAATGAGATTTATTGATAGGTGCATAGAGTTTCTTGGCAGTTTCTTTAATGTAGAAGTTTTAAATGGCTGCTTTCTTCCAACGTGTATTGACGAAGACAGCAGCGCTAGAGATTGTAGATGACAAAATATCCTGGTTACAATCAGTCATAGGGCTAAGAGAGTTCATATTTTTGTTTCATTATGATTTCTAATTTCCTGTTTTGATCCCCCTTGCCATAATACAGTTAACATAATTCTACTGATCCCTGGTTATGGTTTGTACAGATGTCTTAGGTGAAATATGCCTTGAATTTATACTAACTGGAGATCACTGTATGGAAAAGTAGTACTGGTTACAGGCAAAGTATCCTCTCCTTATGCCTGCGTGTTGCTCATTCAGCATTTTCAACCAACAAATGAGTGGGATAAAATATCTACAAAAAAGGTAAAAAAAAGGCAAGAAAAGAGTTGGCTTGTTCAGGCATCAACAGGATATTATTAGTCCCAACAACTGACGACAGTTTGAGAGCCTGATGCGTAAAGGAAGGAAGTTTACAAACATCGCACAGAGAGCCATGTTGAGCAGTTGAAGGAAATGAGGCACATCCTGCTGCTATTGTGCTTGTAGCAGCGAGACTCCCAAGGGACTACACCAGCCCATCTTGAGACCTCAGTCTGGCAATGAGTTACTTGACTCATATTTTATTTTGGTTGTTTTTGGTACTTGTCGTGTATTGTTCCAATTGAGCCGTAGCTTATAAATAAACTGCTTTGCTTGCCCACCCCGAGTAGATGATTGATGGACTGCTGACAAATATATGAGGGGAAGTACCTACTGTTCAAGTCATTGCGTTTCCACAGTGAATAATACCAAGATAGTAAACACCGTATTGTTTATTCTAGAACAGTTGTATAGGCTCCTGTACAGGGCATCTTAGAATGGAATACCAGCCCACTAAGAATACACGAGTGTGAGGTGGGATGGATATTGGAAGGGTAATGCACAGGAGCCAGAGCCAGAGATGGAAGGCAAGGGGCTAATGAGATACTGGATGGGCACAATATACAGGGTGGAGATGGATTTCTGTCTTTTCACAGAGAAGAGTGATGTGAGGGTGTGTTGGAGAGCTAAAGTGTATTGCCAAAATTATGCAGTATTATCTTCAGAGGTCAAGCTCTTTCAGAGATTTTAACATTTGTAATTTTGTTCTGTTGCAAACATAATTTGATTCTCTTCCCCATTTAAATCTGTTTCAGCAACAGCAAAAGGATACATACTAAAAATGGTTCATAGGTGGCATACGTGCCCAACTAAAATGCACAAAATAAATAGAGATATTTCAGAAAGCTGCTGGAGAGGGTGTGGAGGTTATACATTCACTGGAACATATGTGGTTACAATGTCCTAAGGTGAACATTTTTTGGAAGGAAACTATAGAGTGGTTGAGTTTAATGTCTAACCAGACCATCCAGTTGAGAGATACACTACTATTATTCTCCATCCTTGATGGTGACAATGAGAACGTTTTGCATATAAATTTCTCTCGATTATTATTGGGAGCTGGTTGGCTGGAAATGGCATGATTTTGGAAAACTTTGAAAGGTCTCTTATTAAAGTGTTGACTGGATAGAGTCTCGTCTATAGCTTTATCTGAAAAATTAACTTACTGTCTATGATTGGCCAGAGGAGAGTTAAAGGAAGATGGTTTCATAGAAATCTGGTCACCATTTCTCTTCTGCAATAAGCATATAACTTCAACTCATGGACCACCAATAAATCAGTTTCAGTTCTAGAATAGTACTATTTGACACAGTGATTCATATTTGAAAAAGAGATGCATAAGTTGTACCTGGACTTGATGGAAGCATGTTAAGTGGAAGATGTGTAAGAGTGTATTAACTTAATTAATGGGGACTGTATTTATGTTTGTAAGAGTACTTAAAATCTAAATAAAAAGTAATTTAAAAAGAAATGCTGTAAATTGTTCTATGCTTGAACTCATGTAACTCTTACCTGAGATGAGTGATGAGTGATAAGGTTAATAAATTGTGTCTGAATCATCATCGTCATCATCATCATCATCATCATCTTCATCATCTGTAATTTTAGAGAAGAAAACTTCTTAAAGTGTTTTGTATATATTTCATTTTATTTATCCCCAATTCTATTTTAAATAATGATACATATCAGGCATTTAAAAAAATCATATGTACATAATCCCTAATTTTGTGTAGACATATCATACATGCTACAGAAACGCGAGACCTCATTCTTTTTCTGTGCATGGGGCTCCACCCCCCATTCAGTTTTTGACCAGGCCTGGAGAAGGAAGGCACATACACATTTCTTTTTTTAAACTTTTATCAGAGTTCTGTGTATATAGTGTTTTTGGAAAAGTAGCATTTGAAGCATTTAAATGTTATTGGTAACTAGAGAAAGTGTTTATACATTTATTCCTCCACCTTCGCTACGGTTAGGGGTACAGGACCCCTGTGAAAGTGAAAAAACTGTGAATAACTCTAGGCCCTCACAAATCTATTTAACACACAAAAACACACCATGGATTCCTTTGAGGCATCACAAGGCAGAAGTGGGTGGCTGGTGGGGCTTCCTGCCACCTCCCCTGCTGCCCCACACCATTTTAAATAGGGACTTACAAGCCCCAATTGCAATTTCTCAGTCTCATGAGGCTTGCAGTCCCTATTAAAAATGGCCTAGGGAGGCAGCAGAGGTGACAGCAAATAATCCGTGAATAATCAGATCCACAAAAGTGAAACCTGCAAATGTGGAGGGCTGGCTGCATATAGAATGATCAATAGTCTGCATTAGGAAAGGTGGAAAGTACCTTTTTAAAAAAACACTTCTGTTGTTTTATTGTCTCTAATTAAGTTTTAGTATCTTGTAGTTTGTATTTAACATTTAGGATGGCTTTCAGTTGTGTTCTGTTTCATTTCTTTGTTGTCTGGCCTACATACCTATTTGTTGTTGTAATTTGTACATTTTTTTTACTTCTAATAAAATTTCTTAAGAAAAACAACAGCAATGTTTTCTTGATAACTAGGAATTAACCAGAGTATACAAGGTGGTGGTGAAGTGCAAGACAGTGTTCATTCCCTGCTGCTGATGCATGGGAACTGACTCATGATACTGTAAGATGAGTGCCAGTTGAGAGCACTAACATGAAATAATGTAGTGAAACTATAATATTCTGGGATAATGGGCTGCCTTTAAATAAACAGCACACCTTAGAACAAGGGACAGCTGTTAAGTTTTAGCTGGAAAAAGATTTCTTAAAAACAATCTCTACCCAATATTGTTTTATTCCGCCTTTTTCCATTTTATATAACAGATGGCAGTTTGGCAGTTTCCTCTTTCTTTAGCATAATGTAAACTAAGAGTAGATTCCTCAGACCATAACATCATGTATCATGTCAGTCCCTACTTAGGGAAGAATAAAATATGTATGAAACTTTCTGATTGTTTTAAAACGCATATCTGTTGTGATGGGGAGAATGGGGACACAACATCTTGACTTTCTTGTATTAAGTTGTAGTTACCAGGGAGGACTTTTCTCTTTGTTTGGAGAATCAGAACTAATAGGTATTGATTTTTAGTTAACAAATTTTCCACTCCCACTTCCTGCCCCTAATACATTCAGGATAGCATGTGCCTAAAATCTTGTAAGTGAATGTGGCAAACAGCTGGCTTTCATCTACATCAGGGCGGCGGAGGGGGAGACCTCTAGTTTGTGGGCAGACGCAGATCTCCAGGCCCTACAATCTAGATCTCTGGACTTTCATCAGAGCACACTGTTCTCCAGGCCCATGCTGGGTTACTGATATTACCCAGTACAGCTCTCATATTGTTATTCTGACAAGGAGGGATGGATTAATAGAGAATAATTTAGCTAACTCAAAGAGGGAGAAACCTTAACATAATTCCCATACAATATAAATTAATGGCTTGTTTGTGACAGAGAGAAGGTGAAAGCAAAAGTCTTCTGATAACAGTGATACTACCTGACAAAGTAACTCCCTCAGCATTAAAGTCTGTAGTTGAGATTTCATTTGTACAGATTAGCAGTCATCTTCTATTTCTGTCTGGCATCTTTCATTAATTATCAAAGTGATTTGCTAAATCTAAGATTCTTGGTCGCTTTACAAATCATTGTAACTAACACCCTTCATCACCTAGGATCATGGTGGCAGCTTATAGTCAGATCTCAGAATTTTGGTGGTGTCTCTCAAAGTTTGAAACGTGAAATATTTGCCAATAGAACTTTCGCCAGATACCAAGAAGCACTGAGAGTTAGATTTTGTGTGATGTATTATGGTAGGGATGGAAAGGATTGCTAAAATAATGGCTTCTCTATCAGTGTCTGTATTTTCTCTGTTTGAATAAACAATTGTGTTCAGAACTTGTTTTGCACACCTGTTATTCTCAGAACAGAAATAAAAGCATTTTTGTCACTTGATTTCAATTCACTGGAATCGACAATAATGTTTTTTCTGTTACTAATCTAACTGAACCAAGGCACAATCCTAAATCATAAAGAAATGTTTAAATGCTGCATTAAAATATTGGTACGGTGATCCCTCCAATTTTGTGAGGGTTTGTGGCACAAAACCCTCATGAAAGTGGAAAAGCCACAAATAACTCCCCCCCAATCCTCCTCCCACACTCCTCCGGGGCTCCCCATTCCCTTGCCTTTTGCGCTAGGGCCAGAGGCAAGGGAATGGGGGCAGTTCTGGAGGGGAGAAGGAAGGCTTCCCCCCCATTCTCTTACTTTTTTGTCTCAGTGCAAATTCTCAGCCCTGGGGCTGGGGGCAAGGGAATGGAAGGGGGAGCTCTGGAGGGAGAAGGAAGGCTTGTGTGAGCCATCCCCCCATTTTGTTCCCTTTTGTCTCGATGTGGGTTCTCAGCCCTGAGGCAAAAGGCAAGGAAATGGGGGGGGGGCTCTGGAGGGGAGAAGGAAAACTCACGTGAGCCTTCCCCCCGCATTTCCTTGCCTTTTGTCTGGGTGCTTGCCTTCCTTCTCTGTGCCCGGCAAACGCAAGGGAATGGGAGAAGGAGAATGGGAGTGGAAGGCACATGCATGCCTTGTGAATAATCAAATTTGTGAAGGTCAAACCTGTAAATGTGGAGGGAGGACCATAATACCAACATTATAATGTGTAGTGGTTTAGTTTGTTTTAGATTTGGGTGGGGTTTTTTTATATATTTTGGGGGGAAGGATGAGGTCCCAACTTTGTAGTGGCTAATTCACCTCAGCTCTGTTGCTAGAGGTGGTTTAGAAAGGAAAGATCTAGTATAATATCAGATTTTTGTCTAGGAAGTGGACTCTAGAGCTAAACCTATTATTAAAGATCTCTCAGTTCTTCTGATGATTATAGAAAGAAGATTGAATAAATTTTTCAGAAATGCAAACACACATTGTTTTTATTTGCTATTATAGCAACTTTGATTTATGGCAACCCTACAAATGAGAAATCTCCAAGATGCTTGGTCATCAGCTGCCTTGCTTGGGTCTAGTCATTAGGTGTCGTTCAGTGTCTTCCATTTTACTGAGCGTTATTGTCTTTTTCACTGAGTTCCATAATATGTCCTAAGTAGGAGAGCCTCAGTTTAGTCATATTCACTTTAGTGAATGCTCGTGAATGGTTTGTTCTAGATCTCTTTCACTTGTTCTTTTAGCAGTCTGTGGTACATGTTGAACCCTACTCTAGCACCACACTTCAGATGAGTTGATCTTCTTCCTGTAAACTTTCTTCACTTTCAAGTTTTCACAACTATACATAGAAATCAGAACTACTATGACATGGATGAGTCTGACTTTAGTATTTAATGATCTGTCTTTGTACTTGAGGATCTTATCTCTTTCCTTCAAAGCTGCCTTTCCAAGTCTTAATTGTCTTTTGGTTTCTTGACTTACAGCCTCCATTTTGATGAATGATTAAGCCAAGGTTCATCTCTGTTGACCTGTATTCACAACATCTCTGGCCCTGGCTTAAACACTCTGTGTGTGTCTATCTGTAAGAATAAGAATGTAATCCTAACTTCCACATACCAGTTTAAACAAAAGGAAGACCCAACTGGCTAACTACTTGGCTATCTACTACCTATGGTTGAACCAGATTAGTTACCACCACCAAGCTGTCTTAAAAATATGTGGCTTCAGAGAAGACATCCTGTTCAGATCACTAAAGGAGCGTCTTAAAACTTTTAGCCAGAATGAATTAATGATACTTCTGAGTCCATTCTGTAAAGATTTCTAGTTTATACTTGATAATTGGTTGATCATTGGTCTGTCATATTTCTTGGGAGCAAGCTGCTCTACTCCAATCCTACCCCTTTAACCTGCAGTACTCCTACAGTAGGTTGATATTTGGTTCACTTTACAAGTAACTGTGAATAATAGCAAAGGAAACGGTTTCTAAGCTGTGTTACAGTGAAAGCTTATTCTTTAAAATACTGTAAACATTTAGAATAGTATAAGGACATTGAAAATGGAGAGTTTGTTCTTGTGATGTTATAGTTTACTACTGGGAAAGAAATTCTACTTCATCTCTAAAGTATACATTACGTATCTGTGGAAACATTCTATTTATTTTCTGTCGTGCTGTGTTTATCCTGGATGTTTAATAAGGGAAATTACTTGAATGGAACCTTATCTGGAGAAGAACGGAAGGGACAGTTTTTGAGTATCTAGAAAACCTACTGGGTTCCAGATTTATCCATATGTTAAGTAAAGCTATTTAAATCAATGACAGTGCTGTTAGCCAGTGCTGTTCTATAGCAGGGATGTACAGCCTTTTTCAGTTGAATCAGGTATTTTAACTAAACATTGAGAAAGAAGGAGAGTCAAAGTCTGTAAATTTGCTGAATGTACATTTGTTTGTAAATTTGCCACATATTTCTCCCTCCCTGTTAATTTAAAATTCTTGTTTATTTAAAAAAATGCAAGGATTATATTATTAAATTCCCGTTTTATAAAAATGAATGAGTTGTGTTTGGAAGTTAAATCACACTTCTTTTTTCCCTCTTTTCTGCGACAGATAACAGATCTACTGACACTTTCCTTTACTACTTAATCGATTAGACTGTGCAGGAGATCTCTCTCTAAGGTGCAATGGTCTTTCTTACTATCCACAAAGGCTCTTTTCCCCTTGTCTCCTGAAATAAGATGCAGCTGACATCAGTCTCTTTGCCTTTTTATGATATGGGGATGTGGTGGTATCAAAGCAGTCAGGATGAAAGTACAAAAGCTTCCTGTTTCCAGCTGTTTTCCTCCGCAAAGGTTTTTTTTTCTTCCAAAGATGATGCTTCCTTTCAAGGGGTTTTTAATCTGCAAACTGTTTCCTCTGTTTATTTTACTACAGTAAAATGTTTTCCCTTTAGGTCATATCTGTCTCTTTTAAAAAACAACCTGCCCTTTATAGAGAGGGGTTTTTTTTTGAGCACTCAGAAATACAAACTTGCATTTATAAAGAATCTTTACTGAAGTATGAAGACCAATAAATGTTTTGCCAATAGTATTGCCATATAGTGATTTTTAAAGCATAATATATCATTGTGGTTTGAAGATTTCCTTGTATTTTATTTCTAAACTATGGTGAGGTTAATGTCTGAATAGATGCATAAAAGTATTAGGAATTTAAAAATAAATAAAGCTCCTATATATATTTAAGATGAGACTGTGTTGTAGTAAAAACTGAGAGATCTTTGTATTCCATACTTATTTGGCTTGCTTTTGACTTATGGGATATGTAGAGCATAGGCAAACTCTTAGTATCTTAGTATCCTCTATTTCTGTCATGCTTCCATTTGGCTAATAAATCTTTTCAAACAGTTGATGATCTTGCATGACCTGTCCCTCATTGTTCTGCACAAGGTGGAACGAAGCTAGGTGTATAAATTTTTTTTGCTATTGAATTATCCCATTTTTTTTAAAAAAAATTTTGTTTTACCCATTTATATTCATTTCCTGAGAGTGTTGCATTAAGTATTAGTTCTGGACTTGTTTATTCTTCACCTTTAAAATGGGCATTGTTTCCAAGCATATTCCCACCCTCATAATATGACCTTAATGTGCAGGCATTCATCGAGCAAAGGAAAGCTGAGTTAAGGCAAACAATAGAAACAGGGGAGTCGACAATCTTATGGTAAGGCATTTGCTGTAGTGTTTCCATTAAAGGAAAATGGAGGGATGGGTGTCTCAGCCATAAGATCATCAGAAATGTAAGTGCTAGATAGAGATTATATAGAGATTAAAAGTGCGTTGAACAAAAATGAAAAAAGGAAATTGAAGAAAGAACGTGTATAAGGAAACAGAGGGAGAGTAAATAAAATTTTATACTAAGTAGAGTTACATGCCTTAAGATCTGCTGGGGAAGGCTTTCTCTCAGTCCCAGTACTGTCCCAGGCTTGCTGGGTGAGGACATGCGAAAGCCCCTTCTCAGTGGCTGCTTCTACCCTGTGGAACTCTCTTCCACAGGAGGCTAGGCTGTTCCCCTCTCTGCTGTCCTTTCACCAGCAGACAAAAACATTTCTTTTCAAGCAGACTTTAAATGGGTGAGCTGGGGTGCTTTTATTTATTAAACTATTTTTTTTTAAAAAAAGTAAGTTCTTTATGTTTTTGTTGTCTTTAATTGTTTCAAATATTTTAATTTTTTGTTAACTTTCTTGGAAGCTGCATTGGGTCCCATTTTGGGAGAACAGGCAGTATGTATATCTATATATCTATATCTATATCTGTATCTACACACACACACACACACAATAAATAGATAGCTAATCATACATTGAGATGTATATCTATATATCTATATCTATATCTATATCTACACACACACACACACACACACACACACACACAATAAATAGATAGATAATCATACATTGAGATGATAAGACAGCCCAGCCCAGCAGCTAATGTATTGTTTCAGGATATCTAATAATGAAAATTAACAAAGAATTTCAGACACCTGAAAAATAAGAGATGTGAGAGGGAATATGAATGAGCCAGATATTTGAGCCAGAACCTGGCCGACTTACTGAAAATGTGGCTAAATTTGGAAGGGAGAACTCAAGTCTTGTGCAGCAGGCTAGGAAATAGTGATGAATAAATTCTCAGGGAAACACACAACAGGAAAGAAGCAAAACTGTATTGGAACATTAAAACCATGTTTGTAAAAGCTTTTGCAAAAGTTGCTGTTTTTGAAAAAAGTAGAATTTGTTACTGGTCATTATGGGTTCTGGCATGCATTGTATGAATACTTGTTCCAAATGCAAATTCAGCAGCAACACTGGTCAAAACCTACAGCTCATATAGGTTTGCACATAAATTAACGTTTGATATCATTATTTGCTATAAAGCCAGCTGCAAGATAGATGCTGTACAGATGTGTATCTTTTGGTATGAATATGCGAGCTAGCATGGTATAGTGTTGGATTTGACTCCCCGTGGTCATGGAAATGTACTGGCTGACCTCATGCAAGTCATACTTTCTCAGCCTCAGAGGAATGCAATCACAAACCTCCTCTGGGCAAATCTTCCCAAGAAAGCCCATGATAGATTTGTCTCCATAAGCTGGAAATGACATGAAGACACACAGCAACAAATGCTATCTGTAACTAATTTTATTGTTTTCATATTCTATGTGCATATGGAATTTAGTTTTCATACAGAATTAAAAAATGATGTACCTCTGTTTTAATGCATGTCTAGATAGGAAGAAGTTTTCTAGAGGAAGAGGGAGAGCTGTCCAACTACATCATCAGTATCTAAATGTATAACATATCTGAAAGGGTACAGAAAATTGAGTGCATAAAGAATTCCTGGGAGGGAGTGATCTTTGCAGAAGAGATGCATTCTATGAAATCTCTAGTAACAAATTCAAACAATGCACAGTGTAATTATGAAATGGTCTTGTTCACTTTGATAACAAGGGAATCATTTGTGTGTAACAGTATACCAGGCAAAACGAATATTTTGTTCTTGAGTTTTCTAAAAACTATTGTTAGTTGTAGGCTCATGAACAATAACAAACATGATGTTTTAACAGTTGCTGTCCTGACAAATAATGGTCCATCTTTCTCCATCTGTTTTAATGTTAGGAGATTACTATAATTTACCTATGTGAACACATGCAGGTTAGCTGACAGCATCATTCATTAAATGACTGCTTTATTTTAACTTTAATTGGTTCATAATCTGAATGCATTACAGTAAAATTTGTCTATATATGTTCCAGATTGAAGACTATGAGGTTGAACCTGGGTGCCTTCTGTGTACATAGAGTATCATCTGCTGTCAATTTATATTTTTACGCTGTTATTGTAGCCATAATCTGGGCAAGCCAACCCTTAAATTGGTATTTGTTCCTTTCTAGGAATCTTTCAGATGAGGTAGACTTTTAAGTTTCACAGTTGGAAGGGTGAAATCTTTCCCCCATGTGCATGAGTGACCACTGTAGGACATTAGAGATGGATTCATGCTCTGCTCTGGCATACTTTCAAAGGCAATTTATTGATATACTTTCTTAGCCTCTGGTTCTGAGTAGTATTGAGATTTCTAGCAGATGTATATCTCTGTTTTGCAGTCTCGTCTCTTGTTTTCCACTTTGAGTTTATCTTGAAAATGATAAGGGGGGTGGTAATGGTTAAGTTAATGTCTGAATATTTTATTAAATTTAGTTTTATTATGGCTATGCAAATATCAAGTCATTTGAAATATTTTTAGGAAGTGTTTTTCTTACAGACAGACAGACAGACAGAGACAGACAGACAGACAGACAGAGACAGACATATACATATACATACATACATACATATATATATATATATATATATATATATATATATAAAAATAAACAACAACAACCCAGGAGTCAATTTTATACTGGGCATAACCAATTTTAATATAAAAATGTTTTTTGAATCATGATGAAACCAGCAGCATATGGGTGAGTACCACCTCATTTCCTTTGTGCTTTAAAGCAGTTTTTAAGCATATGCTTGGGATGGAAATGGTGTCCCAAATGTCAAGATATGTTGAAGGATCTAGGGATGTTTCTGGATGACTGTCTTGTGTTTACTGCTTATTGGTTTCATTGTGGGTGAAGGTCTGTTGTGGTTTGTAAACATGTTTCTGGAGATCTATAAAAATTACTGTATTCAGAAAAGTAACAGTTGTCACAGTTGAATGGCTTAGTAAGTAACAAGGGGGCCGTAAACAGAACATACTGCCAGTGAACTTGTGCAGAGTCCCATTATCATAGTCTTTTCATTGCCTGCCTGCTTGCCTGTGATTGTCTCATTTGAAAATAAAATTTAAAAGTAACGATGTAGCAATCTAAACTTTTTTTTAAGTTTCAGATTCTGTCAGCCTAATTAGCAATGCTACCAGTAAGAATCTCCAGGTTGCCAGAACTGGAAAGGAATTTGAATTTCTAGCCCAACATTATTTGAACTAGATTGGGATAGGTCATGGTGCTTATGAAATACTCTGAAAATTAGAGGTGCAATCCAACTAAAGTAAAAGTTACAAACTTATTGCTTTTTATTTGAAGATTTATGAAGAAAACAGCTCATTATCCCACATTGTAACAAATTTGGTATATAGTAAGAATGTATAGGTTGATGTGTTATATAGAAACAAATGACTCTGGTTATGATTCTACCAGATAGTTCTTTGTGATGCAGAAATGAGCAGCATATATTCTCTCCATCCGGCAAATTTCCTTTGGAAGTCTAAATAAATTTCTATTGTAGGACTTGTCCAATATTTCTAGTTTTCCTTTTAATGTCTTAAACATTTCTTACATACTAATACTTAATGCTAACTTAAGTTGGTACTTATATAAAGCAATTCTCACAATGTAAATCACAATCTTTCACTGTTTTTCTATAAAGAACTATAGATACAATCCAAAGTATAACAGTATGAGCTCTAGCAGAATATCATGGCAAATAATAGTGATGTAAAGGGTACAGATCATAAGCAGGGAAAGAATAAAAATTCAATCACATCTGATTAACCCAGCTTACAGGTATTTCTGTGTATTTTTAGTTTATACTTTTTTTAAAGGTAAATACAACCTTCCCAAAATCAATACAGTTGGCCCTCCATATATGTGGATTCTGTATTCATGGATTTAACCAACTATAGCTTGAAAATATTCCCACCCACCAACTCCAAAAAAGCCAAAAAGCAAACTTTGATTTTGCTGGTTTTTATAAGGAAGACCATTTAACTACATCAATGTACATAATAGGACTTGGAGCAACCATGAATTTTGGTATCCACGGGGAGTCCTGGAACCAAACCCTAATGGATACTGAGAATACACCATACATTGCTTTCTTTGAGTGCAGTAGAGAGTAGACTTCTGTTCTTAGCTAAAATAATTTGAAAATTTTGTTGCTTGTTTGATTTATGATTCATTATGTTATTGATATAATTTATATCTCTTTCTACTTTTGGTTTAATTTATAGGACTTGCTTCATTAAACGTTCTTTTTAAAGTTTTTCCTTCTTTTTTCCAAAGGGATCATCTTAATTTGAAATTTAGAATGCCATGGGAAAGAACAAATCCTAGATATTAATTTCATAATTAGTAGTATGAGCCAATTTGCTAATGTATTACAGATTTAGGATACAGTCCTATGCTTGTTTACCCAGGAATAAGTTCCACTGAATTCAGTGGGAATTATTTGGAGACCTAAATACCTTCAAGACACCAGATCTTTTCTGATTTGGAATCTAAGCAGACTCAGTCCTGGTTAATACTTGGATGGAGGACCGCCAACAAATACCAGGTGCTGTGGGCTATATTTCAGAGGAAGGAAGTGGGAATACAACTTCTGAGTATTCCTTGCCTAAGAAAACACTGCAAAATTCTTGGGGACGCCATAAGGCAACAGGAGACTTGAAGGTACATACACACAAACATGTAGAGGTCAGCACTAAAAGGCTTGGGCTAAAAAGCTTCGATCCTAATTAATGTTGTTAACTGGAGTGTCACATCAGCAGTGCCCCAAACATTCTGAAGAATGTGATTTTGTAAGTCTAGTATTATATAGTGTTGTTTGCAACACTTTTGATGAGACCTGTTTAGAGGCCTCGGCAATGCAATGAGAGAGTAAAGGGGGGAGGTCTTTGACGGAACCTGGGGGGGGTTGGCAACAGAGGCACCCTAGCAACCCGGAGGGTTCAGATGGATTGGCTGGTGCAAATGGAACCCCAGGATAGCCAGAGGGAGGGGCTCTATGGGGTAGTGAGTAACAGAAATCTAATTGAAAACAGAGAGTTGATATTTATAACAGGAGGTTGAGATGGAGAACGGAGTTGAGAGATGATGGAGAGAGTTGAGTGTGGATGTTGAGAAGGGGATGTGTTTGGATTTGAGAGAGGGAGAGAGAAGTGTTGTGCTGGTTTATGAATCCTTGCTTAACAAATATCTGTTACCTTGACAGTGTGTTAAATAAAGATTTGTTTATATTTAAAAAAAAACAAATAAAAAAGAATGTGATTTGAGTTTTGTCCATTGAAATAAATGAGTTACTTACACAAAATATCTTTACACGTCATGGTACAGGGAGCCAGCATGGTGTGGTGTTTGAGTATTGGACTAGAACTCCAGGAGATCAGGGTTTGAATCCACATTTGGCTATGGGGACGTTGGGGAAGTCACACTTTCTCAGCTTAGAAGAACACAGTGGCAACCCTACTATGAACAAATTGTTTGTTTCAGGGCCTCTATAAGCCGGAATGACTTGAAGGCTTATGCCATGCCATACAGATTTCTATAAGAATGTAAAAACAGTTCAGACTCTGAGAAATCTGTAGCACAAAAACAATGTTTGGGAACAGCATCCTGGTACAGTTCATTTTTAAAGCCCTACGTGAAGCCCTGCATAGTTCGGTTGGAAGCAAGTTCCATATTTAGTGTTTATTTATCATTCAGGATTCATTCAATAGCTTGTTACTAGCAGTTGAATCTTGGCCTAAATCTGAAAGCCTGCACTAGCAGCTTGGAAAGGCATTGAGAGGAAAAGAAGTAAATCTTGTCTGTATCGTAAGATATTGCAAAATGAAAAGTATTAATTATGAAATGACAAGATGATGATTAGCTACATTCATTTCTGCTTAACAAACTATGATGTAAAGATTGGTGCTAACATAAGCTGGTTTTTCTGTAACATGTAAAGGAAAGGTATCATGACAGGCTTTTAAGGGCCGTACAGACTGAGTCCATGAACTGCTATAGAGGAGTCCTTTCATAACCTGGCACATTACCACTAGTTGGTCTTGTGCAGATAAAATTTGTTACCATATTGTAAGCCTAAAGACGGTTGGCCAAGCTCACTGCAACTCTTGTGCCATCTTTATTTGAGTTACTGGTCCAGTTGTTTACTCTGTTCCTCAGAACATTGGGAGCTGAAACATCCATATGATTTGGCTTGGCGTTTGAGAATGATTGTACTGTGGGTGGCCTCATTCCAAGCAGAAAACTGTTTTGATATGCTAAAACCACATAGAAATTCCACAGGTATTCCATACAACTCGTGATACGTCAACCTCTGTATAGGTTAGAAGTCCAGCTTAATCAGAAAATGGGATACATTGTCCATTACAATATTATCGTAGATTCCTATCCATGGCTCTTCTTTTCTGCTTGCATTCTAAGGATGGCAGAATGGAAGGGAAGATCGCTCAGATCTGTCCAACTTAATTCTTCTTACTTGATAACTGGCCTCCATTGCCATAACTGCGCTCTATTACTGCTGTGGTGATCTCATTTCTCTCTTCATTGGTCACCTTTTTTGTTTGCTCCAAAACAAATATCAGCATTTTCAAGGTTGTCCAGGCAAATTCCACCTCTGCCATGAGAATTGAAATGGTGGCAAGTTCTACCTTTTTGTTGTAACATAAAGGAAGTTGGTGATGAATTAATTTGTAAAGTTTCTGTAAGTTGTACTGTTGCATCACATATCTGTTAACACAAACTTTTTGAAATATATATCGCATAATGTCTTCTAAGTTTAATGATACAGGCATTATATTTTTTTTAATCAAAACATCCAATTTTCTTAACAAGCAGCTCTAATGTAGCACTTTGGTTTATAGCTTGGGCAAAATGTGTGACATTTATTTCTCCTGTCTAATGCCCAAGTCAAAACTGCATTGCAAGTAATTTGTAGCATCATTGAAGACCAATATTACTTTATCTTGTGCAAATATTAAATGATGGAAGCTGCATAGCACATATAATGTTCTACTTTTTATTACATCTATTTTATTCTCCCAAGTACATGTTCAGTTGATAAATGTATATGCATATATTATTTATCCGCTCTTGTAAAGAGGATGCATAATTGCCTATTAAATATGTTAATTGCATAAATATATCTTGCTCAATCTCATTTTCTTTTCTGTTTATAAAATAAATGTTTTAGTTAAATTGGGCAACATGCTGGTAAGTGAAAATAGTAATAGTAGCTTTAAGTTTTGTAAACACCTTAGAATGGGAGAAAACACTTGCTTGAAATCAGTATGACTTTCACAACAGGGGAGAATTTTAAAAGTCCTCTGCAGATTAGAAATACTCTAAAAATTCTCTGCTGCAGAAAGCACCTGCCAGTCTTCCCTTGAGTTTGTGGTCAGAAGGATTCTGAGCTAATTGGGCAAGTTAATGGGTGAAAAATTCTAAAATTATAGGATAAGGGCAGTCCACATACACCAAATGCATCTTTGCTTTGCTTTGCAGAATATGTGTCCTCTAGCAAAGACATTGATTATCAGGAAGTAAAAGAGAGAATAGCTCTTAGTTATGGACTTGGGCGGGGAAAAAAGTGGATTTCCTACCTGATCTGAGAACCATGCATGTTGAAAAGCAACTTAGGAAGAAAATGAAATAAATTAGTAAATAAAAAGATGATAAAAGAAGAGGAAGTCCCACAACTAGAGTCTGTTCAAAGAGAAACAAAATAGAGGTTCCAGCTATTGGGAGAGACAGTGGAGCTGTGCTTGTGGCAGGTGCTCTCTGTACTTTCTCAAGCTCTTATTTGCAAACAAAAAGGGTAGAAAGCAAAATGCTTGTGAAATGAAATTTAAAGTGAAGATCTTTAGAATGCCATATAATATTCTGAATATATGGCTTACTACTTCCACTGTAGATACAGGTGGGGGTGGGTGGGTGAGTGAGAGATAGCATTTCCAAAAACCTATTGGTTAGTCTTAAAGTTATTTGAAAAAAGAGTTGAGCGATAGCACAGGCAAGTGGTTATGTATTTTTTTTTTTAATTACCAGAATTTTGGCACAATATTCATAAGATTTATCCAACACTTGAACTTCCTTTCCCTGTTTGGCAGCTTCAACCAGAGCTCATTCCTCCAAATGTCAGGCATATATTTTCATTTACATCTGTGTATTTTAGGGCTGAGAGCAGGAATTTCAAAGAGCTGCATTTCTACTCACCATTTCCCCTGTATTTTATTTGTGTTAAAGTAAAAAGTAATGGCATAAGGTTTCTACATGTAAACACAAAATGGAGTCAAAGAATTCTTAGCAGTAATAGGGCTACTACCCTTCCAAACACAGGAAGCCAGTTTTTTGGCTGTTTTCATTAAGTGCATTCCTTCTGTCAGAAGGCATGTTTGTAATGGTACATCTTATTCCTGCTTTCTGCTTGTGGCAGTGCTTCCTAAACTTCTTAACCCTCCTTTCTAAATTTACTCTGCTGATCCTTCCAAACCAACAGCAGCCATCTGTTCTACAGTTCATAGAATCATAGATCTGGAAGAGACCACAAGGGCCATCTAGTCCAACCTCCTACCATGCAGGAGTACACCATCAAAGCATTCCTGACAGATGGCCATCCAGCTTCTGTTTAAAAACCTCCAAAGAAGGAGACTCTATGACATTCCGATGTAGCATATTCCACTGTTGGACTGCTCTTACCGTTAGGAAATTCTTCCTAATGTTTACATGGAATCTTTTCCTGAAATTTGAAGCCATTTCTCTGTGTCCTAGTCTTTGGAGCAGCAGAAAACAGGCTTGCTTCATCTCTTCCATATGATATTTCTTCAAATATTTAAACATAGTTATTACGTCATCTCTTAATCTTCTCTTCTCCAGGCTAAACATAACCAGCTCCTGAAGCATCTCCTCACATTATGTGATTTCCAGACCGTCTACCATTTTTGTTTCCCTCCTCTGGACATGTTCCATCTTGTCAGTATCCTTCCTGAATTATGACTCAATTCACCATGAAATTTTTTTTTCATGTTATTGTGTGCATACAGTTTGCTGCTACTTTTTGTAAGACTCTATGGATTGGAGCACTAATCCATGACTGGTATTGGAGTATACAATATACTATTCTCTGCAAACACATGCAGAGAATAGTAACTGAAGGAAAACATTAGCTCTCTTAATGTAAGACTGAATGATGGTTGCAGTAGAAGAGCATTCAGCCTCCACAAATCCAGTGTTGATCCATGAGGGTCATTTCCTTGAAGATCATTCATAACGGTTATACAATGCTGGTAGAAGGAAGGCTCATTTATCTCCAGGTCCCGTTTCTCCCTTGTAACTTTGTGCTTCTGCAGATGTTATGTATTACCTATATTCTGGATAATATAGACCCTAACTTCCAAACCAAAAAGTACATAAAGCACCAGCAGCGCTACATGATCATCTACATATACTTCTTTATATAATGTTTTTCACCAAGATTCATGCTCTGAGGTCACATGATGCACACACCTTGCTGAAGCTATGCGAGTCCAGAACTGATCAATGCCTGTATCAGGGGCTAGGTGGGAATGCTGTTTGTAGCACCTTGAGTCCCATGAAGGAAAAATTTGAAAGTGGAATGTAGTAAATAAAGTTCAGTGTTATGAATGCCTCAAATCACTGCATTTATTAGTATATTATTTCTCTTACACTTTGGTTTTTCTTTGCTGCTTCTTGAATGGTGCAAATCCTCACATGGCTTCCTTTTTCCCCCCTTCTGTCTTTGGGCTGTGAATTAATAAACATGGGGTTGCCCCAAAACTTGAAAATACTTTCCTATGATGAGAAAGGCTTTGTCCAGGGTTAGAAGGCTTTTTGTAAACTGGAAGAAACCGGTTTAAAGGCTATCCCAAGCTGTTGAGATGCCACAGTTTATTTACATTTGTATGTAGAGTCTGATAAGCTAATACTTTGCCTTGTCTACCAAAATTCAAGCATTGCCTTTTATTTCAGCTCTAGCATGTAGCTGCTAATTTGGCCTTTATCTCCTCCCTTCTATTCTCTATTCTCTCTTTCTCTGTTACCAATACTCTATACTGTTACTTTTCTTTATTATTTGTTCACTTTATGCATTGAGAAATTAGGGTGGGTTTTTTTAATTTAAAGGCTTAGCACAGAAAACTAGTATCTATATATTATAAATGAAATAAGTGTTAGGCTTTTGCTAGAGAGTCCTGTGTTCAAATTCGTGTTCATCCATAACATTTACTGGGTTAGGCTTTGACTCTCAGTTCAGACGCAAAACAAGTCATAGCTTGATGTTACATGCATAAGGCTTGGACTTGTGCATTCCTTCCACTTTTTATGTGCTCTAGTACTCAGTTTCAACTTTTGCAGCAGAATTTCTCGTTACATTCAAATGTGACAGACTGTGATTTGTGCAAACTGTAGTTTTATGAAAAATACAAGATTGGAAATTACAAAAAGCATGTAGTGTAATGCAGTGACAACAAGCACATCCTACCTGGAGGAGAAAGAGATCCTTCCCTGTAAAGCTGCTCAGATTCTAGACCTCCTTTCTGGCTATGACATCAGTATTCCTTCTACCAGTGCACATTGTTCCGGGAGACTGTGCTTCCTCTAGCTGAGGAACTTCTAAATACATTCAGGCTTTCCATATTTCTGGGTTTAACTTTCTCCAACTCCTCCCCCGCAGCTCAAGTGATTCTTTTTATAGAATCAGAGAGTTGAAAGAGACCACAGCAGCCATCAAGTCCAACTCCCTGCCGTTCATGAACGCACACTCAAAGCACTCCCAGAAAATGGCCTGTTTAAAAATCTCCAAAGAAAGTGACCTCACCACACTCCAAGGCAGCATATTCCACTGTCAAATGGCTCTTACTGTCAGGAAGTTCTTCCTGATGTTTAGGTGAAATCTCTTTTCCTGTAGTTTGAATCCATTGCTTCATGTCTTAGTCTCTGGAGCAGCAGAAACCAAGCTTCTTCCATCTTCAACATAACATCTATTTTCCTACAGAATATTCTCAGCAGCTCCAATCAGACTGTGCAGCCCTTTAAAAAGCTTCCTCTAGTCCTCCTCCTCTTCTACCAGCTGTTGTCTGGCCAGCTAATGATGGCTCATAGCTCAGTTTCTGAGCACCATGAACCCTCTCCTGATCTACAGATGTGTGTGAGAAAGGAAGTATAGGATAACCATGCAAACTCACTCTCTTTTCTTTTTTTTGACCTGGTTTGGACCCTGAGTCCCTATCCCCTCCATGCCTTGGCCCTTTTCACAGACACACACACACATACACATTTTGGAATATGCAGGGGTCCTGCACTCCTAAACCTAGTGAATGTGTTCAGGTAATGAGGGGGCATCTCTGAGGTTTCAATGATATGGGTCTGGGGAGGGTATCTCTTGGCTACTGTTGCCATATTAGTCTATGAGGCAGCTCTGCTGTACAGATGTTTTTATTTATAACTCCCACCAGTCTTTGCCAGTATGGCTGGTAGTTAGTGACAACAAGGCTTGTAATCTAAAAATGTTGGGGAAAGGAGTGCTCAATTGGGAAAGGGTGTTATAGTGTGTCATAGAAGGTTCTGTTGCATAACTGCAGATCATAATGCAGTGGGAGAGGGTATGTAGCCCTTGAAAACAGTATTGCCATCATAGGTCCTCTCTATGAAACTTGTCTATGTACAGTCAAAATCACAGTTGAATAGCATTTACAATTGCAGCAGTGTGGTTAGACGCCAGAACAGCATAGAATAATAGTATCAGATAGCGCTTAACTGTGGAGTTATTGACACATAGAGGAAAAAATATTTGAGGAACAAGTGGTTTTTGTCTTTTATCAGAATTAAGGTTTCACGCATAAGGAGCTGAACTTCTAGCAAATGTAGAAAGTAGGTTTCACAGTTGGAGTAGGTGACAGTGCTGTTTTTCCTTCTGAATTTCTTTCATTTTTTAAAACCCTTACTGTGTAATTCTCTTGGACCTGGGCTTCATAGATTTTGTCTTTGAGCACATCTCCTTATTAAGATCAATATTTTATTGGACAAAACAATTGAGACCGTTTATACAGCTCTTCACTGACTAGATTTGGATATGCAAGAAAATTTAAATAACATTCATTCTCAAAGGTTGCTATCAGTACCAGGTCTACAGATTTCTCAGTTCAGTAGAATACTTCAGACTGACGAGGAACTCACAGTGCATGTGACATTTAAAAATTTTTTAAAGTTGCACCATATAGAGATTATGAGAAGTCTTTGCCCTGGAAATAAGCAAATTAAGATGTTCTTCCAATTGCATATGTTTCAGAGACTGCTTTTGGTGTCTAATGTAGTTGCTGCCCTTTCTTTTAATTCTAGGGTAACCTAAACACAATTTTTTGTCATGACCAGCTCTCCCAATCATTAGACTGAAGCCAAGGGCAGAAGATACTAGGGGGTGGGCCAGCAATGTTAAAATCCTGTCTGTTCCCCTAGAACAGACTTTTCCAAACTTTTCATGTTGGTGACACACTTTTTAGGCATGCATCATTTCACAACATAGTAATTCAGTAAGTGGAAGCAGCCCCTCCACCCGAGCCTGGCCCACTGCTGCTGCCCTTGTTGGGGTCTTCCTCGGCCTGGGGTGGTGGCAGCGGTGGAGGCAGAGACAGCCCCTTCACCCAAGCCTGGCCTGCTGCCGCAGCAGGAGAGGCAGCCCCTCCACCTATTATGTTCACATGACACACCTACGCGCTGCAGCTGACTCACTAATGTGTTGCAACACGCAGTTTAGAAAGCTGTGACCTGGAGCATTTCCCAGTCTGGCTTATCCATCTTCTTCCACCGGTGCTATGGTGCAGCCACATTTGCTCATTACTCACTTGAACTCTCTGTCTTACCTACTTGACACAAATAGCATTGCTTGGAAACGCTTCTAATGGATGAGCAACCAGAGAAGTAGACAGTCTAGGCCACGCATTTCAGCAGGCACTATACACGTGCTTGTTCATATGACACATACATCTTGGTCACTGCAACATTCACGTGAGTGGGCACTAGCAGCTGGATTGGTGGATGAGTAGCCACAAGTAATTAAAAGACTCTGCTGTGTACCCTTTACCCCATAAATTAGCCTTGCTTCCCTTAGGTGTGATGACAGATGGTCTTATATTGCCAGTGGGAAGGTAGTATTTAGTGATGAGACCAGTATGCTTCTCTATGTGGAAGTTGTCTTCAGGCAGCAAAATATTTTGGGCTGAACCTGTTTGGAACTAACTCACAATGGATGCAGATCTTAGTTGCTGGTTTTACTTTTAATCTTTTTTTTAAAAAAGTCCTCTTTAATTCTTTCCATGCAGTTCTGTAATTAATCTTCCTTTTTTCAAATTCCTTCTGGTTTGGTCTGCAGAATTGTTTTTCGTTTGCTATTTGCTCTTTTAAGAACTGGAACGTGGTTGCATATCTAACTCAAGTTTTGTTTTGTTTACACTTGTACATTTGTACATTTGTGGTTAATCTTCCAGCTTCCAAGAAATATCAATGTTGGGAATTAACCATTGATATCTAACTAAAGACAAAGAAAGGCTTACTCCTAGTGTGGTTCATAAAATTTGGGTAAATGAAGCATGATAATATCTAATTTTTGTAATAACTCAGTTAAATGTTTATGTGGTAATAATTATCATATAACTAAGAATCCAATGCATAGGCTTGTCTACATAAATGTAGCAGGTGTCTTCTGCTCAAGCTTTGCTCCAGAGACTTGTGTAAGAACACTGAACTGAAGTGAAACTACATTCCGCTTATATATATAGAAGCATTTTCATAGATCCTGTGTATGATTTCATAGTGTGAATCCTGGGAAAATTTTGCGGTGTTGTTTGCAGAAAAGCTCTAGTTACTGAAGTGAGCTTCTTTCTGTGACTCTGACATAAGTTACATAATTTTTTGAAAGCCAGTTCTGGCTGGGTGACATAAATGACATGTATAGTGGATATAATACAAGAGAGATTCAGGATAGTGCAAAAGTATATTAGCAACGAAAAAAAGAAGATGGGAGAACAGCATACATTTTCTGGTAGTCAATTAGGATGGGAATGATGATGCTTTGCGCTTCCCATCCTTATATACTATATGGTAGTACATGTATATGCCATTAGCAATGGAGACAGATTTCCATTCAGATATCACCATGGTTTATTGATGGTTAAAACTCTGGGAATAGCATTTTGCCATACTTAGAAACAGGGTTGGTTTTTATCCCCAGACTATTTCTGTATTTGCAGTTTCAGATGCTCTCAGCATTCCTCTGTTCGGCATTACTTTGGTGAGAATGATATGTGTATTGAGCACTTTATATGTTTAAACTCTTATTTGGCTTTTTGAATACAGAGTTAGCAAATTAAATTCAGATGCCAATTCTTTCATTTGTTTTAATGGCATTTTCATGATCAATGCTGACACTGAATGTGATACTAAAATTCATTATAGTTACTTATTCTATAAAATAAACTGCATAATGTATGTGAACAACAGCATTAACCTGGTTATTCCTTCCACATCCTATGGGAACCCCCACTCTCCCCCTGGATTGCAGTGATGTATTGAGGTTGAGCTGCCAACTCTTAATGAGATTACTAATGTGGCGTAACTGTGTAGCAAATTATTAAATGCTATTCCATATGATTATTCTGTTTATTTTAGTAATTTGAGATTTTCCTTCATTATAAATCAGACTGCACTGAGATTATTGTTATTAACTCAAAGTTAAGTGAAGGCCAGCACTGAAACATGCAGTCATATCAAGGGGAAAAAAGTGGCAGAAAATACAGATTTTTATACTAAAGAACAGTGAAGAATGAGGTGATTTGATAAGTGCCTTTTCCCTTTGGTTTTTAAGAACAGAACCTATTTTCTGCATGTTTTTTTATTTATTCAATTTTATGAGTGCATTCTGTTTAGCTTTTTGTTGCATTTAAAAGATGCAACTTTCTGTTGTGCTGGTAACTAATTTTGAGGAAATTAAAAATATCAACTTCAGAAGTTCATTGCCTAGCTTTAATTACTTGAGCACAGTTCTTCCAAATATTTCATGGCCTGCTAAGCCAAATATCATGGCATTATTGCTATGCTGGCAAGAATTTGGCATGTTCGGCTAAAATAATGATCAGGACCACCTGCTCAGAGTGCTTGAATTGAATCAGATGAGGAAGGCTTTGCTTAACTTTGTTGGAACTGATGTGCCTCAGATTCATTTTGTCTTCCCCAGGTATCGTCTGTGTAGCTTTTATAATTGATTATTTATATGCTGTATGGGACAGCTTTGAGGTCCCACAGGAAGACCCTCATAAGGATTTTGCCCACCCTTTCTCATTTTATGTTTGGAAGACATGAAATGATTCTTGTTGTGTTTACTTTTTGTTCTTGTGAGCCTATTCTTCATAAATGAAATGCTTGGACTTAGCTTCAGCTCTCAGCAGCAGTGTGACAGTACTTACTCCTAGTCCTAAACTGGTACCTATGTACAAATACAGATTGTCCCTTTTCTAGAATGCAGAATACAATTGGAAAATGGCACAAAGTGATTCTATAGAAGTATTTAGCATCCTGGCAGATGGAACAAAGATACCTGGATCTGTGATACCATTTAGGTATCCCTCATATTTCAGTTCATTGTTAATCAGGCTCTTAATACCTATATTTTGTCCTGTACATTGTCATTATACACTGACTGACTGAATGCTGAAGTTAAAATATGGCTTTCAGTCTAGACTTTGATGCCTAACAGTTTTATCCAAACTTATAGAGGTACATGGTTTTAAATTTGTTTTAAGTTATTCAAATTGTTTAATATCCTTTTAGACTTCAAATATTTTTACTTAAAATATTTTAAATTGTTCTAAATTGCTTTAAATTGATTATATTATCTTGAGATACAGTGATATAAGATAGGACATAAATATTATAATAAATAAAATTCTTTTCAGTAACTATAAGTTTCTTTCCCTTTGGTAAATTCTTCATTCCGTTTGCTTTCCATAGGTCTGAGATTCTGTTCATGAAAGGTGCTTCTGTACAAATATGGAGGATCCTCCTTTCCCCAGACTTCACAGCGAACCCCATTCGATGGGAGTAAGCTTAGTAAATACCCTCAAGGCAGCAGATCCCTTTTGATTTGGAAGCTAAGTAGGCCAGTGCTGGGTAGTACTTGGATAAGAGACTACCAATTAATACCAGCTGCTGTAGGCTATGTTTTAGAGGAAGGGAGTGGCAAAAATCTCTGAGTACAGTTGGCCCTCCACATTTACTAGGGTTAGGGGCTCAAGACCCTTGCCAAAGTGAAAAAAAATCACAAATATCAAAATGTATGTGTGTTTGTGGGAAGGGGGACCAAGGCATGGCAGGGAGAGTGGGCACCCGGGATCCAAACCAGGTTGGGGGAAGAAGAGGGAAAGGGGGTGGGTCAAAATAGTGGCCTTGTACTTCCTCTCTCACACCCATCTCCTTCCTGGGGTGTGTGCAGGGAGGCATTGGGAGAGGGTTTGTGGTACTAAGAAATCAATCTGAGAGCCATTCTTAGCTGGCCAGGCAGCACCTTGTGGAGGAGAAAGGGAACAAAGGGTGGCTTTTTAAAGGGCTATGTGGCCTGATTGGAACTGATGAGAAGGAGACTTCCCCTGAAAAAAGAAACATCTGAGTTGGGGGGGCAGTGGTTGAGAAACTCACAAATAATCAAATCCCTGAAAGTTACACCAGCAAATGTGGAGGATGAACTATATTTCCTGCCAAAGAAAACCCTATGAAATTCATGGAGGTGCCATAAGTTGACAGGTGACTTGAAGGCATATACAGAAAGAGATAGTAACTGTTGTAGGAGGAAGTGTATGTGGAAATCTGTTTCCACCAAGTGAGTTGCCCTTGCCTAAATCCTAAGGCAACCTCTGGGGTTTCATTTAGTGCAATTATATTGTTATGATTTGAGTTTTATGGGAAAGAAGAAGATGGAAAAAGAAGAAAGAAATAGAAAGGTAGAAAAAGGGAAAGAGGTAGAGAAGGGTTCTGCTGCCTTCCTAGCTTGACAGTGCCATCCTCCCTCCACATTCTCAGATTTGACCTTTGCAAATTTGATTATTCGTGGGGCACACATGCCTCCTCCCATTCTCCTTTTCCCATTCCCTTGCCTTTTCCCGGGCATGTAGAAGGAAGGCAAACATGTGGGCAAAAGGCAGGGGAATGTGGGGAGGAAGACATGCATGTGCCTTCTTCCCTCCGGAGCTCTCCCTCCCATTCCCCAGCCTCTGGCCCTGGTGCTGAGAATTCATGCCGAGGTACAAGGCAAGGGAACAGGTGGGGGGAAGGCACATGCAAGCCTTTCTTCTCACCTCTAGAGCTCCACCTCTGTTCCCTTGCCTCTGGCCTCAGTACTGAGAACTTGCGCTGAGGCAAAAGGCAAGGGAACAGGGGAGGCGCCTTCCTTTTCCCCTCCAGAGCTCCCCGCCCTCATTCTCTTGCCTCTGGTCCCAGTGCACAAAAGGCTAGGGAATGAGAGTGGAGGGCTCCAGAAGGGAATGGGAGGGGGATTAATTACAGGAGGGAGTTGTTTGCGGTTTTTCCACCTTTGCAAGGGTTCTTGAAGGATCTTTGATTTCAC
This sequence comes from Cyclura pinguis, assembly GCA_030412105.1. Taxonomy (NCBI): domain Eukaryota; kingdom Metazoa; phylum Chordata; class Lepidosauria; order Squamata; family Iguanidae; genus Cyclura; species Cyclura pinguis. The sequence goes on from CM059600.1 coordinate 337,066,405, forward strand.
TTTGCAACTACTACTTTTTGCAAATTTTAACTTAAGCAGCACAACATCAGAAATATACTACAAAATGTACAATCATGTCATTGGGTCCCTTTTACTTTCATAATTATGTTGGATCCCTCAAGAGTTACGGTTGGTGTCTAAAAACTTCTTTGCTTTTCATATTTATGTCTTTTTCTTGGATGATGTGTGGAGTTGGTATTCATTGTAACCTGTATAACAAGATGACTAATACGAAACTGAAAGTTATATACAGACGTTTGAAGTTACTTATGTCTATATGTCAGGTGTGGAGATGGAATGGTCATGTACTTTTCTATAAATTAATCAGTCTTCAGGGAAGGAGATTACAATGGCAGAAAAGCCAAGTCTGTTAGCACAATAACACAGGATATCATGTTTAATTAGTATCTTGTCCTGAAGTCTTTCCAGGCCAGTATGCCTCTGAAAGCTCATTCACACATGCACATTCATTTGTCAGTGATTTTAGCATTGGGTTAAGACATCCATAGATGCCATACTTTTCAGAAGAGGCAATCTTGGCTGACAGTTGCTAAGTGATAAGAATAATGAGGGGTGCAACCTTAAGCTAACCTATTTCCGAGTAAACATGTTTAAGACTGAGCTGCACCAAATCTAAATTAATGTATGAACCAATCTGGGAACTATCCAGAATTTGTAAAGTCGAAAGCTTTCATGGCCAGAATCCACAGGTTGTTGTGGGTTTTCTGGGCTTTGAGGCCGTGTTCTATTAGTATTTTCTCCTGACGTTTCGCCTGCATCTGTGGCTGGCATCTTCAGAGGTTCTAGTGGCATGGAAGTGAGACATAATATATATACTTGTGTAGTCCCTGGGTGGGAGGAAGCAATTTGCATATGTTACAGTTGGCCTGTGTGATGGCCTGTTGTTAAATGGGATATCCCCCAAGGTTGTGTTGTTAGTCAGGGGATATGCATAACAGTGCATTAACTACATTAGCTATCTATTGTATTGTTTCTTGTAGAGGGACCTCCAGAGTCTGGGTGTTGTTCATTGGCATATTTTGAGTCTTGATTTTAGTGTTCTTCAGTACTGGTAGCCAAATTTTGTTTATTTTCCAAGTTTCTTCTTTTCTGTTGAAATTGTCCATGTGTTTATGCATTTCAATGACCTGTCTGTGTAGTCTGACATAATAGTTGTCAGAACAGTCCAGAATTTCTGTGCTTTCAAAAAGCATTCTGTGTCCAGGTTGGTTTATAACATGTTCTGCTGCTCCTGATTTTTCTGGCTGGATGGGTCAGTCTTTCATGTTCTTTAATTCATGTTTGGATGTTGCATTTTGTTGTCCCTATGCAGACCTGCCCACAACTGCAAGGTATGCTATAAACTTCAGCAGAAGTTGGTCGGTCAAGAAAATTCAACAAAGGACAGTAGGGATCCTCTAACTTCTGCTGGAGATAGTTACTCAGAAAGTAAACAAAATTTGACTACCAGTACTGAAGAACACTAAAATCAAGACTCAAAATATGCCAATGAACACCACCTAGACTATGGAGGTTCCTCTACAAGAAACAATACAATGGGTTGCTAATGTACTTAACACACTGTTATGTATATCCCCTGACTAACAACATAACCCTGGGGGATATCTCATTTAACAATAGGCCATCACACAGGCCAACTGCAACATATGCAAATTGCTTCCTCCCACCCGGGGACTATACAAGTATATATACTCTGTCTCACTTCTGTGCCACCAGATCCTCTGAAGATGCCAGCCACAGATGAAGGCGAAACGTCAGGAGAAAATACTAATAGAACACGGCCTCAAAGCTGAGAAAACCCACAACAACCTATCCAGAATTTACCTATACTGTGTTTAAGCTGTGTCAGACATGTTTTTCTTTTTTATGGTGAATATTCAGCTAGCTATCCTTAACAAAGGGTAAGGAATCATGCAGCCCTGCGGATGTTACTTAACAGACACCTTAACCCTACCTGGACCTCTTTCCACTTGCAATAAAATAATTCACACGCCCTCAAAAAATTTAGAAAAGCTTCTCTTAAGAACATATTTCCCCTTCTCCAATTAACTGTTGTATTCTGAATCATTTAACACTTAAAAGATTCCACCCTGCAAAACAAGGAATCAGACAGCTTGCATCTGAAACCATTTTACTATTTTAAAACTCAAAATTAGTAACCCTCTTGTCAACAGCTAGCTGTCTGCTGATAGCTTTCAGACTTGCAAGCTTCCAACTGTTTGAAATCCTGCACAACATGCAGTGCACAGCCATATCCTCACACATCTCTGCTCATCCAAATTTTTCCTACCTACATTTCACAGCGGATCAACTGTATTTCCAGTCCACTTCATTCCCCTTTAGTGTTGGCATCTTCCCCAGAGCAGTTCACATGATGGTAATAAAAGCAACAGAATCAATCCTCTACAGAGAAGGTATCTTGGTGGCATTCCAAATGGAAGACTGGCCTCCTCAAGGAGCGAGAAACCGCACACGGGACATGTACTCTTCTGGAGCCTTTCAAATGGAAACAAGCTTACTCACTCACAGATGATTAGTCACCTGGGAGCCCTGATGAACATTGAGATAGAAAGCATATTTCCCTTTGGTGGAAGGAATGATCATACCCAAGAACATGGTCCAGTGGATATGAACAATTTAAAAAAGATGAGCCTCTCAAGTATTTAATTTCATAATAGGAAAATGATGTTTTGGATGAACTGTTGATTGTAGAATTTAACCAGAAATGCCTTGTCCCCAATTAAGAGGAGATGATAAAAAGTTCTGGAATATGTCTGGGATGCTCATCCTCTGGAAAAAAGAATCCATACCTGCTTTTAAGACAATTATTTTTGAAAAAACAGGGACATGTTTTTAATAAAGCAACAGCTGAAGGACCAGCACCATTGGCTGTACATACTGAATCACTCCCTTGTGACCCAAGATACCATAGGCAATAAGCTTTATAATCCCTCTCCTCCCTGTGTGAACAGTGACAGAGACTTTTGGCTATTTCCCTTTTCCTCATATGGACTTTCCCAGTTGCCTGAATCTTGGCTTATGATAGGAATGAGCAGCTGAGGTAAATAAAAGAGAATTCTCGGTGAACACAGTCAACTACTTTTCACATGGGGAATATGATAAAATTTGAATGTTTTTTCAAACATGATAACAATGTGTGCTACATTGTTGACTGTGGTGGCCTTTTTCAAAATTGGGAGAATGCATTTTTAGAGGAACTTTTGAATACTTTGGTACCAAGGGCACACCGTAAGCCCCTAACCAATCATCATCGTCGTCGTCGTCGTCGTCGTCGTCGTCGTCGTCATCATCACCATCCATGAGCCATTTCTGCTGCTGTGAGTCCATTTGAGGAAAGGCAGGGTTTAAATGCAATCAAGTAAGCAGCTGAGAAAGCAGCCAAATGGTAGAACACCTTTGCTATGTTGTGAGATAGTTGGTTTCATCTTCTCTAGATCATCCTTTCTTGTTCATATTGAGGGAAGAGGTAGTGGGGTTAAAGAAGACTTTTCATTTTATTATGGTTTGTATAATAAGATAAGTATGATTGAGATTAAGGACTGAGGAATCCAGATGGATATTCCTTAGAAGTGGATTGATGCTGTGGAAGCTGAAACAAATCACTTGAAGGAGAGGCTGTGTTGTTTCTGGCTTTTTACGTTGAAAAACGTTGAGTAACCGAGGAAATGGTAGAGGTTTGTAAAATTATGCATTCCATAGAGAAAGTCCTCAATATTTGCATGATAAAAAAAATCTGTATTCAAAATTTGCCAAAATTTAGACAAGATTTACTTTCTTCAATTTTCTTTACATCCATATGAACTCATGTTTACTCATTCATGTTTACAACTAGAGAGGACAATGAAAGAACATGAACATTCCCAAACTAGTAGGTTATTGGGTACTCAACCTGGCACAATTCATGCCCCACAAGAACGTCAACTAGTGTTTGTGTGTGAGAGATGAATTTGTGTAATATATATAGAATAGCAAATCTGAGAATAGACACTATACAGCTGAATGAGTACATCTTATGGAGAGAAAAAAATGTTCTGTTCTTAACCAGTGAATGTTTTGACTGAATTTCAGGTTTAAAAAAACCCAAAACATTATGCATTAAAGTAGATTTTTATTTCACACACACTGCCAACACAACTGAATATTGTTTCCTTAAAATGCATCCAAGCCTTGCTGACACTAAATGATTATGCTACCAGTGATAAAGAGAACTCAGAAGTAATACATGTTATAGTGAAAGCAGATCTTCTGAAATAGTAGGTAATTCTGGTTTCTGTCACTCCACTTGCATTCAGGATATATGTGGTTGCACAGTGTGTAACCGTTGTCATAATAGAGATGGTCTAGGTTAGGTATTATGCACAATTTGTCTGCCTTAACTTCAGAAGTTTGGATTACTTTCTAAGTTTTACTCAGCAGTACTGCTGTACTTCATTAGTACTGGAAAATAACTCAGATCAGTTCTGTCCTGCTGAATTGATTCATGTTATACTCATTACATAAGTTACACTCTGCCATGTAAACCACCACCGTCTGTATATGCTGATCCCAAATGAGCTCTAGAGCTTTTTTGCTGTATGTGCAATTTCTACATGTGGATTGACCTTTTGACCCCAGAGAATAATATGCATGCATACACATGGACATACAAGATACGTATTAATGATTTTCCCCATCCATACCTAACTCCTGAATACGTCAGTGATATAAGCCCCCTCGCCCCCAAACTCTAAAATTACATTGGGAAGTTTGGATCCTTAAATATACTGCACTTTGTAGGCACTTTTGTCATGTTAGCAGTGGGATTTTCACTGTCTTTCCTCCTGTGTACTTTAACCAGGCCTATCAGATTCTGCTCCAGAAGCTCTGTAGGGATAAATACATGCGTACACCTTACTGTTGTATCTTCAAAAGTGTTTCTCTTCCGTTTTGCCTTTCCTCTGGTTTATTTTAAATTGAACTTTTTATCCACCATTTTCTTTCTTCCTTTTATTTTCCTACCACTTATTTTACCTCCCCTGGTAAATTTAATCAAGAACACAGAGTTTATATATGTCTCCCCAAAAAACCCAAATTTATCTTGGAAAGTTTTGTGATTAAGTTTTTAAAAGGATTTTGTAAAAAAGGTTATAAGCAAGATCTTTAGCAAAGTTAGATTTGTCTGATATACTTGTAATTTGTGTGCAGAAACATTTCATCAGTTAGAAAAAGGAGTCCTTCCACTTCAATAATATCCCATCAGTCAGCTTTAGAAATCATTTAAGAACAGTATTTATGTCATCATATTTTTCTATAGTGATGTATTATTTTTGGGCTATAGATTAGATGAATAATTAACAATTTTAAAACAATAGGAATAACATGTTCCTCTGTGATGAAGGAATTAGATAATCTTGCATATTTGCTTAAGGGGGTCTGTATCTTGAGACTTTTATAGGGTAATATTAAAGCCCTGAGATGTCTTATTATGCCAATACCCAGAAGATTGCTTTAATGAGAAGTAAAGGGCCTTTTTCCAATTACAAGAGAATAACTGTATTAAGTTTCTGTGTTATGTCAACCTGCTTTGATTTGATTACTGCAAAAGAAATGGATTTATCTGTCAGTGTTACTTAATTAAGCCTTCTCATTGATGCTTTGCAGGCTAATATAGTGTGGTTTGCACATTTAAGTCTAAATACAAGGAAAATTGGCTGAAAGCTTAGACACAACCTATGAAGATAACGTACAGGAGTGATTGCTTGCCATTTTTCAGATCACTGGGTAAAACCTTAATATGCTGGAAGGACATGAATGGTGTAAAGCTGAAATTAAAATACCTTTATGGCAAGGAAATTTCAGTGATGTTGGAAGAATTTTTTTTTTTTTGGCTCTATAGTCCTCTGGATTTCCTGGCAGGTCGGATAGAGATATTGAGGTGTTGTTGTTGTGTGCCTCCAAGTTGTTTCTGACTTATGGAGACCCTGAGGTGAACTTACCATAGGGATTTCTGGGGGCTGAGTGTGCGTAATGCTCCCAAAGTCACCAAGTGGATTTCCATGGCCAAGCCGGGAATTGCACTGTGGTCTCCAGGATCATAATCCAGTGCTCAGACCACTACACCACAGTGGTTCTCAATGGTATATGGACAAGTCGTTCCGAAACCTTTTGTAGGAATGTATTCATTTGTTCTATTGCTAATTATTCATAACAGCTTATCCAAGGCAAGGTGAATTTGAAATGGCCAATTAGAAATGTTATAAAAATGTGTGTGTGTGTTCTTAAAAAAAAAAAAGCTATTTTCTGAATCTTATTTTTGACAAGTTTCAAAATGGAAATGGTTTACCTCATAGTTGTCACAGGATCCCTAAAAATGCATAGACTCCCAGATGCAGGAGTGGGGTCAGCAAGTGTGACCTACATAGCAGGTCCTTTTCTTTGTGCTGGCACAAAAGTAAGTCTGGAAAATGGGATTGCAGTGCTGATATAGCCAAAATGAGCCAGTTCTCAGGGTAACATTATTGGTCTGCCAACCACAAGGAGTACTTTTAAAGGAGTAACTTTTAAAAAGCCAATTCTACATTGTGTCATGTGCTTTTTGTCTTTTGTATGAAGATTTCAGTTTTTAGCATCCTAAGCTAATAGTTTCAATTCTATGCTCAGCTTTAGTCAGTTTTATGGAAAAGGAAATCATCAGTGCTTGCCTTTTGTCACCTGCATCATTCAGATACAAATTCCTCCCACCATGGAATGGGAAGAGTGCCGCCCGAAGCAGGTCATGCTCTTTGTTGCAGGCATGGTTGGCTCTGTGGTGAATACGTTATGAAGAACAAGGATGGGCAGAAAGTAATTGGTTGCAAATGACAGACTGCTCGTCAGTTTCTGCTCCCCAACAGACCAACCAATACTTTCTGTGGTAGTCGGGAGTCTTGAATCAGAACTTTAAGCTAAGTCTGAATGCAGCCTTACATTCTTCAGGAAAGTTGTACAGGTTCACTGAAGACCAGTTAATTAAATCTCATCTTGCATACGCATTTTTGCTTTGAAAATGTAACATACGTAAGCAGATCATGGGGAATCTTAGTGTGGGTGGAACGGAGATCAAAGAATGCTGAGTTTATCCCTGCCCTATTACAGATATATCAAATGATAAAATGTAAAAAAAAAGCTTAAGTTTCAAACTACATGTTAATTCAGTGGCATAGTTAGCAGTTTTATATCTTTTTGTCTTAAAAAATAAATGTGGAGAAAGGTGATCCATACTGGAACCATAATAATTACTTGGAACTGCTCCTCATATTGTCTCTATCTCAATTCCCCCCTCACAGTCCTGCATTTTTCATTGCTAAAAACACACTTGGAACTAATGCAGATCACAAGCAGAAGTTGCAGAGTTAAAGCTTCACTGTTCCCCCCTCCTGCATGCTAGGGTCCCGATTCAGATGAGAGTTTCAATGTTTACTTTTTCCAACCCCTATTTTGCAGCTTCCCAAAAGCCAAATAAGATCCTCGAACCTGTTGAAACCCTTTCCAAGAAACACTGGCAAAAAAAGGTTGATGCCAGACTGCTTAAACTACCACAAAACATTGCAGTTTGGGTAGATTCAGCCCCATCTCATCCTCACCACCCAACCAACCAATGCAAAAGAAAAAAAACCCCCACAAACGAAAACCGACCAAACAGCAAATTTTCAACTGAATCTGGAAGAGATATCATATTACAACAATGGCCTGTTAGAAGATTGAAAGGAGAAAATTGGTCCCAGCCTCTAGCAACTTTGCCCACTTTGTACTAAAGTGTAGATAAATCACTTTTTTTGCACATTCCTTCAGATGCCTCCACAGCTGTTTGGTCAGTGTGCTTCTAGGGCACAAATTGTATTTGGTTCATAGGCAGTCTAGAAATTGTCAAGTCACTTAGTCGTTTTCACATGCATCCCCACTCACTGAGCAGTAACAATTTAAACGTTTCGCCTAGGCTCGGATGGCTATATCCGATTTCCAGGTGGTTTTCTCACTCTGTGATAGAGTAACGCAATTGTAGCACATTGCCAACAAGCAATAGAATGTCAGAGTTATACTTAAAGCATGTAGCTGATATACTCGGCTCATCAGAAGTATTTTTTTTTTTTGTGGGGTAATAGCAAGAAACTAAAGATGTATTCAGCATGAATTACACAGACATTAGGTGAATAACATGCATTTTTTAATTAGTTGTCATCTACTAATATATAAAAGTCAAAGTTTGTTTGTTTGACTGTGTCAGGCGAGAAGACGTCATATGATTGGCTGTGTCAGGCGAAGACCTCATATGATTGGCTGCCTGTGAAGATTCTGTGGAATCCTGGGGTTTGCAATTTAGGGATTTTAGAATTCTCAGCCAGAGAGCTCTTGGGCCTGGCCAGTTGCTATGGAGGGGAGGCCTAGCAGCAAGGAGGAAGGCAGTGTATTCCCTCAGGAACCCAACCTGTGGATGTTAATAACTCTGAATACAGATTGGATTGAGGAATATAGGGAAAAATTACAGGTACTGGATAAGACAGTTTGGGGAATTAGAGACACAGGATCTCAAATCTTTATAAGAAGTATTACTTATGAGAAAATAAAATCCCAGGCAAGGCCAGGTGTATACGCTAGTATGTTCTAAATACATTTCATGGTACTGTATGAATTTCTAATGCTTATTATAGTCAGCATACTGTCATACATAATTTTATACCTGACATTGTTCATGCATGCATTCTTTCCCCTTTATAAGAGTAACACTGAGTTGTGACCTGCGTGTGTGAATGGATTAATACAACTGAAAATTAATCAGTTGCATTTTTTCGTTATTTGACATAATCTCAGATTCCAGGCTTTTCATTAGCAACAGTTCAAACACTTTACAATATATCATCAACTGTTGAGACCCATTGACTTTGAATGACCATATGCATTAAATTCAAGCATGTTTGTTTAAGTGTCTTGTTGATCACACTGTTCGACAGTAATCTGAAGTATGTTTGCTAATAAATTTGTATACAATTAGCAAATCTGTGTCTTGGGAGACTAAAGTGCAAATGTATATTTGAGTGATTCAGATACAGAAAAGGAAAAATGGAAACGTGGAAGGAAAAATGGAAATCTGGAACTTAGTTCACACCCATCATTACTGGGAGGGTATGTTCTTAGTTTCATATGTATTTTTAGAGAAATACTAATTGAGGTATTACTGCTTAATGAATATTGTCAGTATAGTTTTGCTTTAAAAAGAAGAAGAAACTAGTTTGTGCTTTGTGTCTTTGGAATTCACATATTAGTTATTCACAAATATCTTTAGTAGTCATTGTCAGCAATATCTGAAGATGGCTCAACTGTTAATTTCTGTAATCCTTTCAAACATTTTAATTTTTTTAAAGATTTTGTTTTTTAAACATTTCTGTTGGTAAAATATTTACTTATTTATTTAATTTATATATATGAGTCCCAGCTCACTAGGGCCCCAAGGGGTTGCACAACAGGTAGAAACATTTAAAATAATACAGAGATTAAAACTTTAAAAACAAATTTAAAAAATATTATATAAGAACTTTTTGAAACATTCAAAAGTAGTCCTAGAAATAATATAAAAACAAGAAATTAAAGCAGAAATTTAATGATATTTAACCAATGATAGTGCAGTATTACACTGTTTCAGCTGCTGAGTGGAAGCCTAAAACAAATGGAACCAGCCTAACTTCTTCTGGCAGAGAGTTTCACAGTTAGGCTGCTATGGAGAAAAACCTTTCATAGGTACACCAACCTAGCCTTATAAGGTGTTGGAACACAAAATAAAGCCTCTGTTAAAGACCTCTAATTTCAGGCAGGCTCATATAGGAGGATGTAGGATTTCTGATATCCTGGCCCCAATCCAGTTAGGGCTTTGAGGGGCACAATGTTCAATAATAATAATAAAAAAAGTCCAGAACCATTGCCCGCAAGTCCCAAATTATCCAGAAGTGATACTGAGTGTTGCAAAGAGGTCCAGCGGGACCAACATGGACGCATTCCCCTTGTTTAGCTCTTTATTCAGGTCATCCACCTAGGTGACCAAGGTTATTTATATCTAATAACTAGGCATGAGCTCAGATTGGAATGGATCCAGGTAATCTGTTTCATCTGAGAACGTTGGAATTGAGCTGCCACCACTTGCTGCCACACCTTACTTAAGAAGGGGAAATAAGAAGCTGGTCAATAATTTTCTATGGATGTGGCGCCCACCAAAGTTTTCCTCAATGGAGGTCTTACAGTTGCTTCTTTTAGTGAGTTTGGAATATAGCCCTATTGCAGGGAAGCATTTACAACCTCCACCAGCTAATTGTCCAGCCCTCTTTTGGCAGTTCTAATGAGTCAGGATGTACGTGTCTCAGACAGACAAGTGGCTGGCCTCGTATCTCCAATTAACTTGTCCACATCATGGTATTCTGCAGTAATTTTCATTAGAAATCCCATATTTTGAGTGTTATAACTGAAGTCATGAATAGTCACAGAAGGCTGAAAGTTTACACACCATGCAAATGCCTAGTTTACGTTAACGTGCTATTTTTGAGGAGGGGAGGAGAATTTGAGTGGGGAAAAGCAGAACACACACACACACACACACAAAAATGGAAATGTGAACAAGATGTTGGAATTATGCAGGCCTCCAGATGTTTTTGGAGTGTAATTCCTAGTAGCTCTAGTCATGTTGACTAAACTCATGAAGAATGCTAGGAGTTGCAGTTTACCAGCACCTGGGGGGCCCTTTAATTTCCACTCCTCACTTAAAGCTTGTTGTATATCGTACTTTTTAAGCTTCAATCATACAAAGGAGGATGGATGTAAAAAGAGGAAAGGACTCATGAATCTGTAATAGGCTTTGGACCTTTCTGCACCAGACTGTTATAGTGCTACCATTCCACTTTCAACATCCTGTGGAATTCTGGGGTTTGTAGTTTGTTGAGACCAAAGAACTCTCTGGCTGAGAATTCTGAATGCCCCTCCCTAAACTGCAAACCCCAGGATTCCACAGGATGTTGAAAGTGGAATAATAGCACTATAACGGTGTAGTACGGAAGGACCCTTAATGGCAGCAGATGTAACTTGTTATGAAACCTACATCATTCCTACTTCTGAGTAACATTTAAATATACAGGGGTGCTAACCCTGACCATCCTCAAATCTTACACTCAGATCTATATGCATTTCCCTTAAGCTGTTAATTGATCTTCACTCAGCATATGAGCGGAGATTTTAAATTGGAATAGAGACCATGAAGCTAAAACCTGCTGTAAACTCTATTGAAAAGCCATTCAGAGTTTCATGTGTGATTTGGATTTGCCTTGAATCAGAATCCAAAAGAGTTAATAATCACTTACATAACACCCATGATTTTTAAAAGCTCTGTCTAATTAACTGAAAGCAATGGTTGATCTGATCTGTCATTTAAGTGGTACACTTTTTTTAAAAAGAACATAATTAAATATTTACCTGAAATGTCTTGTGTTATTAGCACTTCAGTGTTTCATTGAAATACCAGGAATTGTGATTTAGAGAAATATAACATTAAGAAACATGTTAACATACAAAGAGAAAAATAGATTGAGCGGGAGGCAAACCATTTCTTTACCCATCCAGCTAGGCTGGAGATAGGTAATACAGATGTGTAAGCTTCCTAATTGCTCTTGCAGACCCAGTTCAAATTCTGCATATAATTTAAGTGCTTTCCTTTGTTAATCTTTTATACATGCCTTTTTGTACAGATTAAATCTGTTGTTTGAAGTAATAGAATTAATAATCCATAATAAATGTGATGGCAGATAATACTCTGGTTTCCCTTTATAATAAATTAATGGCGTGCTCTCACCTGGAATGTTGTCCAAAGAGGATATGCAGTTTTAGTAATATGGAAGAATACAGTTAACAGTCAATATGCTTAGTGTTTCTAAAAGAATCTTGCATGTGTGTGTGTTGGCACATATATGTTTCATGGTATCTGCATGAGGAGGTTTGATAGCAAAATATGCTGTCCGAATTCAAAAAAGTACTATCTGTTCCAGCAAGCCTACCCAGTATATTTTTAATTATGATATATTTGCATTTTAAATGGTTTTATGTCTTTTCAGCGCATTATAATCACAATGTGTTTTTAATTTTATCTTAATTTTTGTTTTTTTGTTTTTTTTAATATAATTTTTATTCAAATTTACATTATACATTAAAATCTCATTACATCACATTAAACTCATACACCCCACATTGCGCACACATTCAATTTTATGTTTTCGACCCAAAATGATATGCATTTATATTGTTGTATTCTTCCATTCTATCATAAAAACATCCTTCTTACTTACTTACTTACTTACTACTCTCATCCTTCTTCAATTCATTTTTGTTGTACCCTGCCTCAACTCTGAGGGAGAGATGGGCAACAACAAATAATAATAATAATCACCCAAAATAATATCATTATATTAATAATAATAATAATAATAATAATAATAATAATAATAATAATAATTTGGGTGATAAAACCAGGGATCCCCAAGAAACATAGCTTATTCATTATATGCATGCATCAACCCATGTTGCCCCAGTTGCTCTTGCTTGCATTGAAAGTAACTGAACAAACCTGGGAGTGAATTATATTTCATGTAGGACGTTGGTTTCCAGTCTTTGCTCATCCACATGATTTGGACTTCAACTCCCATTTTGGCTAATGCTCAGCACTTCTGGGAGATAAAATGCAGAACATTTGCAGCATCAGAAATAGAGAAGCACAGATTTATAGTCCAAAGAGAAGTGCTTTTCTTTTCTCTTTTGTTTGTCTCTCAACAAATCCATGAAAAAGTCCAGGGTTTGCTTTATCTCCATTTTCTGGAACAAACCAGAAAAAAGAAAATGACTACATTTGGACAGCATGATAAACAAGTCACAGAGCAAATTTCTATGCTTTATTAGCCACTCCCGCTGCCGGTGGCTGGCATGACAAGCCAGGGGTTGCACATTTTCTTGGCTTGTTGTATTATCCCAGCCAGGCAGTTGTATAGCAACCTCAGTCCTCAGGCAATGTCTGGAAGAGAAGGGGCCTGCGCACCTTTACTAACAAGCACTAATACTTAATTCACGGCAGAAGAGCTTAGGGACAGCTAGGGCAGGGCTGGTGGCGCATGGAATACGAACGGTGGGTATTTATTAAGGGGAAAGGGGTATCATAGTCACATAGTATCTTAGTTAATCTACTATATAAAAGTCAATGTTTGTCTGTGCATTTGTCTGTTTGTCTGCATCAGGCGGGTGAAGGCCTCATACGATTGGCTGAGTGAGGTGAGAAGACCTCATATGATTGGCTGGCTGTGAAGATTCTGTGGAATCCCGGGGTTGGCAGTTTAGGGAGGGGCCTTTAGAATTCTCAGCCAGAGCGCTCTTGGGCCTCAGGCTGGTTGCTATGGAGATGAGGCCTACCGTCAATAAGGATGACAGAAAACATTTGGGAGGTATATGTGAGAAAAATAAAAGTCCCAGGCACAACATAGTTACAAGGTCTTCTCGATGTAAAGTCGAAGGCTTTCACGGCTGGAATCCGTAGGTTGTTGTGGGTTTTCCGGACTCTGAGGCCGTGATCTATTAGTATTTGCTCCTGACGTTTCACCTGCATCTGTGGCTGGCGTCTCCTCTGAAGATGCCAGCCGTAGATGCAGGCAAAACGTCAGGAGCAAATGCTAATAGAACACAGCCTCAAAGCCCGGAAAACCAACAACAGCCTAAGGTCTTCTCGCCTCACACAGTAGATTGTATGGGTTCCATACGTGAGGAATCTTAAAGTTGAAATTCAAAGCAAAAAATGCTTCCAGAAAAAAAACATAAAGCCATTGCACAAATTCAACAGAAAGCAAAAAAATCAAAAGCCAGTACATCAACATCGCAAGAGAACACAGATTAGATTGGGGATGATGGGGAAAAGTTACAGGTATTGCAATAGGCCTGTTGCTATGGAGATGATGCCAAGCAGCAAGGAGGAGGACAGTGTATTCCCGCGGGAACCTAACCTCTGTATGTTAACAACTACGAATACAGATTGGATTGGGGAATATGAGGATAAGTTACAGGTACAGGAGTAGGCTGTTTGCTGTGGAGACAAGGCAGGACAGTGTACTCCCTCAGGAACCCAAACTGTGTATGTAAATAACTCTGAATACAGATTGCATTGGGAAATATGGAACAAAGTTAGAGGAAATGGAGAAGACAAAAGCCTCGGGCAACACTGGGTAAATACGCTGGTTCTTTATACATTTTTCTTGAAACAACCACAGTGTGAGGAACAATTGCATCCAGTAACCATTTATCTAGAACTGTTCCCAATATTCCATGGGATTCAAAAGATATACATTATATTTTCTAGTCAGGACCTTTCCCTATCTTCCTGTGGATTATCTGAATCCCCTTGAATAAAAGCTAATGCTAAAACCAGTAGATGCAGCATGATTCTAGGTGTGTGCAGAACTCATATAAGAATATAAGTGTTTTATCCCCAGTACTACCTTCTGTTCATACAGAGACAGTTAATTGTAAATAGATTAAATAGCCTGTTAGGTGGTGTCAATGTATTGATGAGAGTCAGTGTCATGATGCAAAGCCAGTGTTAGATAAAATCTTATCCGGTGTAAATTAGATATAAGGTTTATAATCTGGATAAAGTAAATTCTGTTGTGACATATGTTATGGAAAATAGATACATAAAATAGTAAGGCCATTTCTACACTACACTGTTAGAGTGCTATTATTCCACTTTCAACCTCCTGTGGAATCCTGGGGTTTGCAGTTTGGGGGGGGGCACTTAGGATTCTCAGCCAGAGAACTCTTTTGCCTCAGCAAACTACAAACCCCAGAATTCCATAGGAAGTTGAAAGTGGAATAACAGCACTGTAACATTTTAATGCAGAAATGGCCTGAGTAAAGAAATTCATTCACTCAGTTTTTGTTCCTCTTTTCCCCCAGAATTCAGGACTCAAGGCAACTTGCGTTTTTTACATCTCTACATTAGTTGCTCTTTGCTAAAAGGCATGATTACACTAATCATAGATCTAGTTCATCTTGATTAATTTAATGTCATAAAATTATTTTAAATTTGTTGCTCTGTTTACGTCACTACAATGTATCTTAGAAGCTCTTTCTCTCTCTTTGCTTACTGTTAAAATGTGTGTGTGTTTCTTAATATCACTATAAACTGGTATCACTTAATATCATTAGAAATCAGCAGAACTTTGTGGTTATACTTAAATTTAAACTTGTTCTTAATTGCTTTGCTGGACTGCTGCCTAAGTGAAGTAGTCACAAGAGAGTTCCAACACATTTTTAATGAGCAGTCAACCAAGCTTACTCCAGCAAGCGTCAATATGCCACAAAGCACATAATGGATTCTGTATTATGATTCTGTAGTCCACAGAGTGCAGGGACTTTTGTTTCTACTCTTGGGCCTTGACACAGCTTCAGAATGGCAGTAACCTACCCTGAGGCACGTGGTAGTCTTTGACTACCCATGAGGAACACCTAACTTCCGTTTGGGGCACTCTGCTTGCCATTCTCGGGTAGCCTAAGACAGTTAGAGATCATTGAAATCACAATTAAAATTACTCACATGAAAAAAATCTCTCTTTCTCTTAATCTCAATCTCAATCTCTCAGTCTCAGTCTCAATCTCTCTCTCTCTTTTCCCTTTAATTTAGGGATTGCTGTAAGAGAAAGAGAAAAATTCTGTCTTGTAAACTTCTCCTAAAGGTTTATTGGTTTAACATGAGGAATGTTAACTCTTTACAAATTTTGTTCTTGAAGGAAGCAGCAAATAAAGTAATTTTAGTGACTTTCTTCCCACTCGAGAGAAAATGCTCAAAATCGCATAGTTTTTGAAGACTGTAGACTTCAAGACTTGTTTTGCTCAAAGTTCACACAAGGTATTTTTAAATAATACCTCATTTTCTGCGTACTAAGTGACATTTCTTCACAAAAATACCTTCTACACGGTAAATGGTTATTCCTGTACAGGAAATATTATTGTTTGGGATTATGTTGTTGTTTTGTACCTTCAAATTATTTCCATCTTGTGAAGACCCTCTGGCAAACCTATTGCAGAATTGTTTTGGCAAGCTTTGGGAGTTTGCCTTTGCATTTCTCTGAAGGAGAATGTGACTTGCTCAGAGTCGCTCAGTGGGTTTCCATGGCCAAGTGGAGAGTGGAACCTTGGTCTCTAGAGTTATAGTCCAGTGTGCAAACTGGACTGTCCCCACACTGCCTCCTAGTTAGGGGTTTACTATGTCCAAAATTCTCACATGTTTTTCTGTATAGTAGACAGAGTTTTCTGATCAGGAAAATGATTTTTCTGCAAAGAATATACTATTTTCTGTGCAAAAAACCTTACGTAATCCAGTGCTCAAACCGTTATACCATACTGCCTCTTAGTTGGGGGTTACTATGTCCAAACCTCTCACATGTTTTCTTGTATAGTAAACAGCATTTTCTGTTCAGGAGTGTGATTTTCTGCAAAGAAAATACTGTTTCCCATGCAAAACGATCCACATGCAAATGTTAGAGTAAGTATCAAACGTTTTTGATTGTAATCTTTTTAATATGTAAACCACCATGAGTTCCAGTCTTGGAGAAAATGTAGGATATAAATAAAGCTAACAACAACAACTTTGAAGATCCT
This sequence comes from Cyclura pinguis, assembly GCA_030412105.1. Taxonomy (NCBI): domain Eukaryota; kingdom Metazoa; phylum Chordata; class Lepidosauria; order Squamata; family Iguanidae; genus Cyclura; species Cyclura pinguis. The sequence continues at coordinate 337,083,127 of CM059600.1, forward strand.
TATCAGTCTGGGATTCTCCCCATCACAATTTCCCAACACTCAAGAAACACATTTTTTAAAATCGTCGTTTGAATAATGTTGAAGATCCTTATTTTCCCTATACAACATGAGGGCATAAATGCTAAACATAGATAGATTATAAATAAATTAGAAACCTCCCATGGAAAAATAAGTCCATGAAGCACACCTTATTGGTGAAACAAAGTTTCTACATGTAATTCCTTTGTTATCAAAGAAAAAAAAACATGGTTTATGCGACAGTGATTAAAAATTCTTGTAACCGTTTTCATCAGAAAGGTCTTAATAACAATTTGGGATGTATTATTAATTAAGCCATGCAACACCTCTGAGAGGTGGATGTTGCACCTTGTACATCAGAAAAAGATGTCTTGGACAGAATCATAAATCTGAAATTAAACAGAATGAGGGACATGGCACAAAGTTCTGTCCTTCTTTGTTTATGCTGCATGTTGCATGCATGGCAAAAATAAATCAAATTTCTTCAAAACTCATATTGTTAACATTTTTAAATATTTTTTTTAACAGTTAGCAATTAAACAGCAATAATTTTGTGCCAATGTGCGTAATGCTCTGCAGATGCTAGATTTCAAGAGTTAGTAAACTTAAATATGGAAATCTGCTGGAGATTTGCTAAAATGTTTCAGTGCCATGTATAATGCTATTCAGTAACTTAGGAGTAGGAATATCCTAAACCAGAAATGGAAAACCTGCACCTGGCATGTATCCTTCAGCCAAATGTTATGCAGCCTGTGGTGTGATACTCATTTGTACCTTCCTGTCAATATCTGTGTCAGATTAGGGCCCAAAAGTACAACTGTATCTCTGTCTTTCCTAACTTTCTCTCCATTTTTCACTTAAGCTCTGGTGATATTCTACAATTGTGCATTTTTTTAAATTAAGTATGTATTATCTGGAATAAGGTAAAGGATTGTTATGTACTTTATGTATTCGGTAGATGAAGGTAAGAGGCCTGTTGGGAAGGCTGCAAGCAGGGAATGTTAGAGGTGAATGGTGATGATTGGCTGGGAGTTTCAAACAGATTTAAACTTGTTTGTGTAAGGGATAGTTAGGGCAGTTAGAGCAGAAAGTTAGAACTGTTAAGGCAGATATTGCATATTGAGTTTATAGCATATTAGCGTATATACCCGGCGTTGCCCGGGATTTTATTTTCTCATAGGTAATACTTGTTAGATTTGAGATCCTGTGTCTCTAATTCCCCAAACTGTCTCGTCCAGTGCCTGTAACATTTCCCCATGTATTCATAGTTATTAACATACAGGGGTTGGGTTCCTGAGGGAATGTACTGTCCTCTTCCTTGCTGCCAGGCCTCATCTCCATAGCAACCGGCCAGTTCCAGATAGACACAGTTGGCAGAGGCTGAAGAGCTCTCTGGCTGAGAATTCTAAAGACCCCTCCTTAAACTGCCAACCCCAGGATTCCATGGAATCTTCTTGGGCAGACAAACATATGAGGTCTTCGCCTGACACAGACAGACAAACTTTGACTTTTATATATTAGATCAGATCTAACGTTTTCTAATTAAATCTAACTTGTATGTATTAGAATAGGATTTGAGGGCAGTGTGTGTAGTACCTGTGAATTAGATAGAGTTGTGGATAGAGAGAGTTAAGTAAGGAGTTGTGTGACATGTGATAATGGTAGGCTACTTAGGACAAGTAAATAAGTGATAGTAATCATTAAGACTCTCATGTAACCACAAGCTTCTGAAAAATAAGTAATTGTGAATAATTCTATTAAATTCTGTTTAATAAATTATTGAGTTAACAATCATACATATGCAGCTTGGTTTGCTGTGCTATTTTAGGCAAGTGATATTTGATTATAACTCTAGGCACTTGGGTATCTGCTGCAGTACTGAAAATCCAACTATTTGTAAGTGAGTTGACTGGTGGTGGGGTTGTAGTGAAGAAATCTCACACAGAGTATCCCAAAGGTGGTTGTCAGAGATAGTAGCCACACATTAAGCTGGGTGTTCACAGGCAGTGGGAGTAGCTTAGAAGAGGGTTATCACAAAGTGGTCATAGCAGATGGACCAAATAAGAAGAGGGGATACCTTCACAACACCCAGCTAGGGAGTAGCAATGAGGCTGCCTCCTTTTCTCTGGCAGCCATAAAAAATTCAGTCGTAGCACAGGCAATAGTTTTCCCGAGAAATCTTTTCCCTTTCTGGTTGGTTGTTCTGTCTTTGGGAGTCAGGAGATGCCATCATCTCCCTGCAGCTGTACACTTTTAGGACAAGGATAAACAGAAGGAAGGAAGAATGAAAGAGGACTGATTCTCCTCCCATCTTTGTATTATATCCTGGGTCATGCGTAATGATTTAGAGAGAGATACCACATCAGCAAGAGCAGAAGAAGCAGAATCCCTGATGTGTATCAACCTCAGAGGAGTCTTAGAAGTCTTGATTGGGGTGAATAACAGAAAACAGAAATCCAAACTGATTGATAGGTAGGTATGAATTATTGAATGAGTAGAGACAGAGGTTTCAGAGAAAGAAGGTGAAAGATGGAATGGGATGTGTGGATGAATGTTTGTGTGAGAAGAGGACAGAGAATAGCATTTGCAGAGTATTCCTGGCTTCTGAGAGAAAAAGATGGTCCTACCTACTCTTGGTTTGGCACTGCCCACCACTGTTATACAGCTTCCAATAAATTAACCCTGAAGGAATTCACACTCATCATTAAAAATGTTGCCCATCTCTCTGCTAACCATTAGGTTGCATCCTTTGGGATAGATAGTTCTTGTCTAGATAAAGGCAAGGATTGGATTTAGTGAAACAGGTTTGGCCTTTCCTACAACAGTCATCCAGAAACTTTTCCAAGGGGGTTGCCCCACAAACAGAGAAAGATTACAAGGGCCACTGTCAGCCTTTTTGAGGATCCAGCTTTATCAGAGTTTGTCTCTTCTCCATCTGCTTTCTCTCATCCGTTCCAAGGCTGTAGTATGGAATGGAGAGGAATCAGAGCAACTTCATCTGAGAGACGATCTTTGTGGGGCTGGAGGGGGCCTCGCTTTCTTTGACCTGCTTCCATTCCATCTGGTTGTGATAAGAAGAAAATGGTATCTGTATGTATCAGATAGCGATAAGAGTTAGTACCTGAGCATTCTTCTTTCCACTTTTTCCTCCCCATTCCCTTTTCCTTTTTGTCATGCCTGTTTACACTGTAAGATTTAGAGCAAAAACTGTCTTGTTTTTATTGTTCTGTAAGCCACTCTGGGAGAGTGGATGAAGAGTGAAGTATAAAATGCTTTAAATTAACAAATAAATAAACAAACAGTAGACTTAGCAAAGTGGGAGGTCCGCGCAAAGACAGTGGGGAATCAGGTGTTATGAGAACATTGGAGGTTGTAGAAAGAGTGAAGCAAAGCAATGTAAGTCTAGACAGAGATGAGATGAGAGTTGGGATTCAGAGACCAAATGGGATAGGTCCAGTTTTTAATTAATGTTAGAGGCTTCGTAAGGGTATGTTTTAGCACCAAAAATGCAGCTTCATCTGAGTTGCCCTTGCCTTTAGCAACAGAAGCTTCTTGAGTTAAAGGAGCCTGGTTAGCTTTGATAACTATTAACTGGGCTGTGGGTCCACTGAGGCTTCCATGGAAGTACTAGAATTAGGGAGGTTTTGCTGCGGCTACACTATGCTGCAAACCATTGGGACAGAGGAAGATAATGCAACCTCTTTGGGTTGGAGGGCTGCTTGGAAAACCAATCTCTCTTGTGCCAATGTTTCTAGAATAGTAGAAATGTCAAATACTGGCTCAGGGAAGTCCTGTCCAGCCCTCTGAATCAATGGCTTTGTCTTCTTGAAGATGTGAAATCAGATACCATCCATTTGGGTGAAACAGTTTGAATGATGTCTGTCAAGCCAGTTTAAGAATGAAGACTATAACAGTACTGTAAAGTATTTGAACATTAATCTGTGACAGAAAAGGGCAAAATGTGACAGTAGGACTGCATGCAGCTCCCCAAGGCTGTTTTTACAGCTTTCAACACATCAAGATTCTTCAAACCTTTTTTAACATTTTAAAAAAATCAAACCAGAAGTGAACTTTTGGCTACTTTGGGTTTTGTTTCATTTGTCCAGTTTTTGGCAATCATTGGATTTTGTGATTGATTCTAACTGTGGGCCCAGCTGTACTCCCTGATGTGTTACACCTCACCTCAGTTGTAGCCGACAGAAGCAAATATATTACTGGTCCTTGGCACATGGGAAAAAAGACCTGCAGGTTCCTAACATCAGATAGCTTAAGATGGACTCTCCTAAACAATAGCAGTGATAACTATCCTGTGAGTGCATGGCTCCACTGAAATTTATGTTCGTTGAAGTCCCGGTGTAATACTCTGTTGAAACATTTTAGCAACCACCTGAGTATTGTGTGTGTGTGTGTGTCAGGAGCACTGCCCAAATCCATTTGTAAAAACAGATTATGAAAAATATTCACTATAAAAATGAAAAATAAAACAAAAAATATATCTAGGAGTACTTGTTCATCAGCTTCTTGATTTGTTTTACAGTGTTCCATTTTATCCTTGAATGTATATGTTTCTGTGCATCATTTTGAATTCAACTTTAGTCAGTGACTTCTAGTCACTCCTTAAAGACTCCTGAAAGACTGAGTGACTGGAATAATTTTTATGTGCAAACCTCCGGTTCCTGAGGGTCCAGTTCATTTCTGCTGTGAATTTAAATGAGTTAATTTAAGTGGTTGGGTCAGAAGCCACTATCATTGTAGTAGCCCTGTGCCTGGTTCTTAATTAAAGGCAACAGGAGATTAATTTGAAACATTAATTTAAAAGTGCCTTTACAAAAGGAAAGAATTATTGCAATAAAGCCTAAAGAACTTTTTTGTCCCTAGATGTAGAAGACAGAACTAGCTCAGGGTCCTGGGGGAATGGAGGACATCCTAGTCCATCCAGGGTAAGTATATCTAATCTCTTTTTCCCCTCACCAGACTTCCTGTGTATGTAAATTTAAAATCTAAATGTGAATTTTACACCTGATTGCATAGGAAAATGTACATGCAAATTTAGTTGCAGAGCAACCTATTCCCAGAATTGCATTTTTAGATCCTTATCTGATTCCGTGGTTGAATTTGACACCTGCTTTCTTCCTGCTAACAGGTAGTCGGAAACTTCATTAAATGTTTTGCTTTGCTTGTTGCTATCAGCCTTTGATCCATTACCTTAAATTATCTCTGGCCTGTAAGCTGTGCTTTTGGTTTCTGTTGACTTTTCGTTAGCTGTAGATGGCATTCTGGATGTTTTTACAGGCACGAAATAGGGAATATGACTTTTGGGCATCTTGCATATTAGGAGATATGTCAGCTCTGTACTTTGGTGTAGCTTTGCTAGTGTTCTCATTAACTGTGTTCTTTAAAAATGTTATTAAGCATAAACAGAAATATATAAAACATGTGATTGTAGAATACAAAGAAATAAGCAAATCAAAAATACCTATGAAAAGTATGTTTCTGCATTACACAAATTTATTCCTATATATTTAGACTAAAAGGATCCAAGTGGGAATAGTAATTTCCTATTCTACTTGTTTTTAGTGTCATACATATGTAACTCATCCATTTGACAGTTTTTGCTATAAGCCATAACTTAATAACCTACATGTGTGGTACAAATTTAGAGGCATTTCCTGCTGATTCTGCTGCAGCAAGAGAGGTCAGAGCAGAGCAGCTTTTAATTTGCTACTGGGAAGTTGTGGCTGTAGTTGGAAGATCTAACCAGTTTTTATGAGTTTTGCTTTAATACTGTTTTGATGCGAGCTCCCTTGTTCATCTTATTGTAAGATGGATCCATGCATTTATTTCTGCATTGAAACAGAAAAACATAAGAAGAACACTACTGAAATAAACCAAACATTTATCTAGTCTAGCATATTGTTCCTTCCATGGTCAGCTTATATGTGTGGGGAAACCTGCAAGTAGGACATAAGTGTAACTGTGACACTAGCTCCTGCTCTGCAGCAACTGGTATTGAAAGACATACTGCCTTTTATAATGGAGGTAATGTAGACATCATGTTGAGCAACCACTGATAGTGTTTGTTGTGATGTGCCTTCAAGTTGTTTCTGATTTATGGCAATCTTAATACAAAACTATTGTGGTGTTTTTTTGGCAAGGATGGTACAGAGGAGATTTTGCCTTTCCCTTCCTTCCTTTGCCCAAGGTCATCCAGCTGATTTCCTTGGCCGAGTGGAGAATCAAGCCCTGGTCTACAGAGTCATAGTCAATGCTAAAACCAGTACATCACACTGGCTCTGCACTGGTAGCATCTTCCTACATGAAATTTTCTAACTACCTTTTAAAGCCCTCCAACTTGGTGGCAATAACTACATCTTCTGGTGACCAAATTTCATTAATATCATTAGTGTGCATCCCTTTACACTTTGTAACATTGGAATGCATTTACAATTTTGATGCCCTTTATCCAATTGGAAACATTCCTTTTGAATATCTTTACTGTAATTTTTGGTTATCTCTTCTCCATGATTTGGTGTGATCAGCAAAAATGGGCATCTCACTGTTCACACCTAACTTCATATAATTAAGAAACAAAATAAGTCACTGATTCTAACGTACACCTTGAAGACTCTATTCTTTACAACCCACCTTTTGCAAAACTGTCCATTAATTCCAACTCTTTGCTTTCTCTTTAATCAGTTACCAGTCAATAAAAGGACCTGCCTTCTGATCTAATAACAGCTAAATTTGTAGGAATCTCGTGTGTTAGGCTTTTATCAAAAGCGTTTTGAATGTAATGTAAACTCTCCTCAATGGGAGCCAAGTACTCTGTTTGAATGGACAGGCGCATTTGGGAAGCAAAAGGTCTGTTTAAAAAAATCCCTTGTAGCCTGACCTTTAGCAGTTTCAGTTAGGAACAGGTGAATGTGAACATTATGGTGTGCAAAGGTGTTATTTTTTATTCTTCAGAAGTAGCCTTTTTAATGTTTCTCCTCGTTTGCACTGATAATTAGCTGCATTGATAATTAGCTACATTACCTGAGAAGACTCAGACCTTTCTTATTGCTGATAGCTGAGATATTAAATCCAGCTGTGAGGTCTTTTGTATATAGAATATGCAGTCTGAGATACTGCTCACTCAGTTCATTTACTGAATAAAATTTGAATCTTCTGTGCTTTTAGACAAAAGTATGGCTCAAACCATAACATCCAGTTAAGAATAAAGAGTTAAAACATTAAAAATAGATTAAAAATACATCAGTGAAAAGCAACAACAGCCCTCTTCAACAGTAGTTGAATTTGAATGCTTGTTGGAACAAAAAGATCTTTGACTTCTTTGGCCTTAGCATCTCTTGGCTTTAAATCCAGAGCTTATAAACTGCCACAAAGAAAGCTCTTCCTTGTATATCAACATACTTCTCAGAAAGGTTTGGCCAAGAGAAGCCTATCTCCCTGTGTACAAAAATCTTAATACGCAGGCAGCCTAGTGAGCAAACTGCATGCTCTCTTAACAATAAGAGAGCATGCATTCTTTTAAGTCCACATCAGGTAAATCATATAGTGCTTTACAGATCCTAACCAGCTCCTTGAACTATCGCTTGGAAGCAGACTGGTAGATACTGAAGCAGTTTTAACAAGAAGGCCACATGCTTCTTCTAACTAGCCCTGGTCAACCATCTGGTTGGACTAGTGGAAGTTTCTGGATATTTTTGAAAGACAGCAGCACAAAGAGTATGTTAAAAATATGATTTAGCTAGAATTAGCAAGAACAATCACAGTTTACTCACTAGCCTTAATTGCACAGATGTAGACATGGCCAAAGCTTTGAACAAACTGCAAGTAACATAGTTCCTTACAGGGACTTGTTGGGCTGGAAGCTTGAGGGTACAATGAATGTACATTCCAAAAGTAAGACAACTTGGAAGATAGTTACTACATTGTTATAACAAGTAACAGATAGAAGAACTTTATGGTGTTTGGGACTCTCACGTCATCTGCACCTGTGGAATGGAGTCTCAAAATCTTCTAGAACTGAACAATGCTTGTTGGAGGCCTCTGTCTCTCTTTCAAAAAAAATTATGATTACCACCAACCCTCACAGTCATCACTCACTGGAGTTTATTCGATCATGGAATCTTGCACCTAATTGACCTGTTTGGAGTACAATGGCCCTGAAGGTTTCCTCAAGGTTAGCAAGTAGTGTGGAGGAAAAATTCCACATTGACTATGTCTCCTTTGAAAGAAAGGAGAAAGCCATGAAGTTGAAACTTGTAACTATTGCTAAGCTCTCACTCTTTAGGCTCAAAGAAACAGAGTATTGAGACTTAAGACACTTCAGTGGAAACATATGAATAAGGTTGTTGACCTTCACTGCTCAAAACATGCTGCTTTTTTATAATTTTGGTGGATATTTCTTGCAGTTACCTTCATCAACATTCAGCCTGTCTTTTCACTCTGCATCCTCACGCTTGGCTGCTGATGTCATTTTGTCATCTTCAGGGCTGTTGGTTCTGAAAAATCTGGTCCTGACTTCTTCTGGAACCATTACCTCAAAATACTTCCCCCGTCTATCCTGCACACGTCAGATTCTGCACAGAAGGTTCTCTACATGCTGCTTAGTGTTTGAAGGTTCAAGTGACTACTGAGAAGGCTACAGAAAACTGTAAAACATCAGTTTCTGTTAGGAGGAAAATCAAGGAAAAAAATCACAAGTGCAAGGATTGAAATTAACTCCAGGATTTTCCATTGGAATTAATAGCAGCCAACCCATGGGAGTCTTTCTTGATGCATAAACAGCTATCCAAAAAAACTTTTATAACACTGAGGCTGTCTGCAATGTAATCTTCAATCCAGTAGACCTTGGACTACACTGTACATATTTTAAGATGAGTGTGGCTCAGTCTTCAGTTTCTGCACAGTGGTATTTCTAAAGGATCTAACCTACAGCTGAAATTGCCTCAGTTACCCATTATGTCCATCATGGTGGAACCTTGAAATGGATCGTTGGACCTCTCCTTCAGGCAGGCTGGAGTTCTACACATCTCAGAATACAGAAACCTGATGGATCCCTCACCTGATGAAATTCAGTTCCCACTCAGAAGAGAATATTAAAAACAGCAGTCTTTTCATTCTCATGTCAGAAGGCCATGTTCTCTAGTTTCAACACCCAGGCCTTCAATTTTGAGAGAGATTTCACTGAGTTTAATGCACCCTCAATGGCTTGTGAGAAATTGCCAAAAGAAATGCTTCATGGAGGTTCTGAGGTCGTATTACCACTTTGTGCCAACATCACTGTGACTATTACTGTAACCAGGAGACATATTCATATCCCGCTCATGGATATGATTGAAATCACCCTTCATAATGTTACTTGATCTTATCTCTGTCTCTGAGACACTGATAGTTTGAGGAACACTGTAGATTCCCACTATCTACAGTCTCTACTCCATCATCTGCATTGCTCAATCTCTTCCCTTTGTACTGAGCAAACAGCCAGTAATCTCAACAGCAGTACTCACTACTCCACAACAGCGGCTATATATTCAGGCACTGTCCACTTGTAAGCCTATACAGTGGCAAATCAGACTACTGTATTGATAACCAAGCACCCTTGGGCTTTGACAAAGGCACACAAACTGAACTAGCCACAAATAGATGAAGCAGTAATCCTGGAGAAGAGTGAGTGGTTGAACTTGAGCAAAGGGGATTATAACTCAGAATCATCATAATCTTTCAGAGAGCTCTTTCGCTTCAACAGATCCCAACATAGAGAATCAGAACCATCTGTCAGTTTCTTGTAGTGTTTAAAATTACACAGAATATATGATTAGGATTGCTAAAGCCATCGATCTGGAGCTGAATTGCTCAGATCACTAGTCACTGATTCCATTTTCAGAGTGCTTTAGTCTCAGAGAACCTCACTCATCGCAGTACCATTACTGCCTTCATGGTTGCATGTTGCTTGTCAGTCGTTGAAGACCCTGTTATAGTCCCATCTATCCATAGTAAAACTGAGAACTTATATAATTTTTGAGTACAGTTCAGGGGACCTGTGTCATTCTGTTCAGATATCCTCAATGTAATTGATCATGTACTCAATGTATAGTTGAAGCCACTTAAAATAAAATGTGTAAAGTACCATTTTAGACCATCAGGGAAAGGGGGAATGAGGTTGGATGGAGTGGCTGGGAAAACTAATGCCATTCCCTCAGGATTGCCAGCTCTCAAGCTTGTATGGAAGCATACCAGCAACTCCTTTGGTAGAAAGTGGTAGTGCTCATAGACCATTTGTTTAAGGATGCTCACTGCTTGTGGGCTAAGAGATGAACATAGTACATCACCCCGCAGATTACAGCATGAAAGCTGTTACAGAAGTGCTTTTCAAAGAAGTAGCTACTGTATTTGCTGATGTGTAAAATGCGCCAGCATACAAGATGCATCCTGTTTATACATCGGCAAATATTATTTGCCGATGTATAAGACACACTGGTGTATAAGATGCACCCCATTTTCAAACAGCATTTTTTGGGGAAAAAAGTGAGTCTCGTGTGCCAGCAAATAGGGTATGTTAGTCTCTTGTAGAATAAATAGGAAGAGGGGGAAAAAAGGAATGTGGCATTGCTTTTTTTTTAGGATGAGCTTTCATGAATACAAACCCACTTCTTCAGTGGCAGTAGAGAGTGATATCAAAGCCTCAGGTATAAAGCACATTTGTACAGTTGTGGGAGTGGAATACAATATAAGATGCACGCCATATTCTTGCCCTAAATTTTCTAAGGACTGCGCTAGGTGATACAGGACTTTCAGATCTTTAGTGATCAGGTAGTGTTGATGTGTGAAAGCAATAAATCAGTCAGTTTTCCTGGGTTGAAAACTCTCTCTGAGCAGAATCCTTGTTCTTTCTCCTATGTGATATATGCCATCCTATGTCAGCAATGCCCTTCTATACTCTACATCAAACAAACAGGATAGGTTCTATACGAGAGGATAAATGGACACAAATTTGACATTAGAAATGTCAATACTCATAAACCAGTTGTAGGACATTTCAACCTTTCTGGACATACACTAAGGCATTTACAGGTTGCAGTCTTTGAATAGGTAAATTGCAAAGGAAGACTAGAAAGAGAAACAGTTGAATTGAATTATATTCACAGATTCCAACCTGTTAGCAGAAATATGCGTGTAGACAATGACTTCATGGCTCACTACATGTGTTAATATAAGAGCCTCAGTACTGCACATCCAGCAAAAGGAATCCTCACAAAGATCATTTTGAATCTAGGGAAATTGAGTTTCGGAAGACAGATTTATTGCTTTCCCACATCAACACTAACTGATCACTGTAAAGATCTGAAAGACCTGTACTACCTTGCTCAAGCCCTTTGAAAATTTAGGGCAGGGGACAAGATTTGCATATTTCTAGGTCATATTACATTCTGTGCTACTCCCTCAACTGTATGAATATGCTTTATACCTGAGACTTTAATATCACTCTGTACTGCATCTGAAGTTGAAGGTTTGTACCCGTGAAAACACATGCTAAAATAAGAATGACTTAGACTTAAAGGTCCTGCCACATTCCCTTTTTCTTTCCCTCCTTGTTATACTATAGGAATAGTTGCTCTGCACTGGGGTAGGTAAAGTATAGCCCACAGGCTGCATATAGCCACCCCAGGGCACCCCAGGAGTATACATTTTTTTTTTTGCTCCACAGTGCCCACAAGTGCACTCTACGGTGTGTGGAGAGCATTTCCACCACAGTTGGAGGCTCCCTGGGGCCCCATATGGATAAAAAACATTTTTTTTGCAATATTATTATCATCATCATCATCACTACTACTACTATTATTATTATTCGCCCTGAAATGCTTCAAAATGTTTACTAGGGATATGGGGTACATTTCCACCATATTTTTCAAGGCCTTTGGGTCAATTTAGACCCAAGAGAAGTTTTTTTTTTGGGGGGGGACCCAAAATATAGTGAAAAAGTTTGTGTAGAGCAGGTTCGGGCAACTGTGGAAGAAACCTTGGAGGCAAAAAAAATACTGATTTATCCTATCATCTATCTTGCAACAACAGGTGTGGCCCTCCAGAGTCTCCTAGGGGGCTAATGTGGGCCCCTGGGCTTCCACAGTTGCCCATCTCTGCTCTATATATACAAACATGTGTTGTAATTTTCAGTTCTTCCTCAGAATCCTAGGGGAAACAAGTGAGAACCTTCCTTTTGACGAAAATTATCAGTTTAATGCTAAATTGCATGAGAAATTGTATATAACCAGAAGTTAAGGACAGTTGCTAAAAATATGACATTCAGCCCCAACACTTCTCACAGTCTAAGTCAAAACAGGTCTGTTAAACATCCAGCAAAACATCCTCCTACTTGCTATCTTGTCGTACATCTAAAATACTGTCACAAGTACCTTCCTTTTCAAAATATTCTGATTTCTCTGAAGAATACCACTCCTCCTCCAAGAAGTGAGAATTGAGCTGTACCATGTGCTGTTTTGGATGTCATCACCTACCATGCTGTTACTGTTCTTTTGCCTATCACAGTGAACTCTACTTTTAGTGACATGTTGAGCTGCTACTCAGGAGTATGGTTTAGTGGGTTCACAACTTTCTCTGTGAGGAGATAGATTTTGAGATATGACCACCTGTGAGGAAATTTCTTCCTACAACTCCTTTTTAAAATACTTGGAGAAATTATTAGCACCTTTCTGCTGTCATGCCTCAATTCCAGGACCCAGGTGCAGACACAGACAGGACCCTCCCCGACAGTCACAACACAAAGACAAGAATGAGAGAATACTTATTGCAGCCCAGTGTAGACAAGGAAGGGAGGGCCCATAAGATACTCAGTGCACTTACATAGGAAACACTCATTAATCAGGCAACAGCTGAGAAAGGCTGCTGGCCAATAAATATCAGAGACAGGACAGGGACAAGTCTGTTGCAGACGACTGCCATTTCTGGTGGAAGCAATGCATTCTTCTTGGCTCATGTTCCTGAAAAACCTTGAACCTTGCTTTGTGTACTGACTACACTGCTGGATACTCTTTTGAAATGACACTCTGAATTTATTGCCGATGAGTGCTGGAAGAAGTATGGTAAATGATTGATTGATAATCTTCAGTAAATGTTGACTGTGGCTCGTACTATAGAGTCTCTTTAAAGACTGTGAACTTTGACTGGTTTTCTGTAGAAGACAGCAGCTCAAAGGAGCAATAGAACTAGTCCAAACACATAGTACTTTGCAGCTTATTCTTGTGGTACTTAACAATATCAGAGAAAGATGAGGGCCCAATATTGTAAAGGATCAAGAGCTCAACACTTAAATCAAGGCAAAAATGTTCAAAATAGCAACATCGGTTTCTATTCTACTGCCTTCATTGAGACAAGATTTTTTTGACTACTATATTCTTGAAAAAAGCCTATTTCCCCTCCTTACTTAGACTATACCATAGGAGATTCCTTAGGTTGGCCAGACTTGTTATAGTTTTGTATCCTCCTGTTTATCTTTATGACTGGAGTCTTTATAAAGTACACGGCAATAGTAACAGCATGACATTGTACTAAGATTCTGCAGTGTTCCTGGACATATATGTCTTCTTGGTCTCAAAGGCTCTATGTACATCTTCATGTGATCATTCTTTACTTTCATGTCTAGTATTCTTAATTAATCCAAAGAAGTTCATACTCACATCATCTCAATCACTCCAATAAGTGGGAGCACAACTAGAGACAAAATTCATCCTTTGGTCAAGTCTAGAAACTTGCTGTGCTCATCAGGAATCTCTCACCTTTCAGGAAGGCCTGACCTTCTTGGCCTGATGGTTTCTTCTATGACCACCACCCCATATGGAGGGATTTGGTTAAGGACATTGCAGCCCTGGTTCATGACAGTGTTTAATCCATAGTTGGATGAATAACCAGCATGTCGTTTTTACTATTCCGAGATCTATAGCAATGACACTAAAATAGTGAGCAGTGCAGGACAGACAAGTCTTTCATCTCACCATAACCTATTAGGATAGTACCTATGGATACATTCCTTTATTGACTGCTCATGTGCAGTTGTACTACATCAGCGGCACAGACACTTAAAAGGATAGAGAATAGCATATTGACACACTCGAGGTGTTGGTGCTGGTAAAGGTGTTCAGAGCATTCAAGACTGTGCTTGTTGGACATGTGGTCCAGATGGTGTTTTCATGCCTGTGTCCCAGGACCCAGAGGGAACCTTCCCAACAACCACAACTCAGAGACGTGAAAGGAACAATAGTTACAGCAACCAGCATAGGTGAAAAGGGGCAAACCCTGGAGACCTGGAGCATTTATATAGTGAGAATGCATCAATTACACAAAAAGCTGGGGGAAGTTGTTAGCCTATATAAACAGGGGAACGGATGGGAAGAAGCCCTTGCAGACAACTGATATTATCAGTGGAAGTAGCACGCCTCACATCTGGATCTCTTGCTTGTATTCCTGGATATCTTGACCCTTGCCTTGCGTATGGACTTTGCTGCTGGACTACCATTTTGGATTTTTTATGGACTCAGACTACAAAATAACAGCCAGGAATTTGCTAACAAACTGTTACAAATTTTGCTCTTGGATGCTGATAACAGACCCTAATTAAAGAGCTGTAAGCCTTGGCTGGCTGCCGACACAGGACAGGTATCTGACTAGGATTCACAGTAGTTTCGTATATATACAAACAAGGAACAACCATGAGTCAGCTCCACTTGACAGCTGAGTTTTGCAAATGATGCCTGGACAAGTATTTCCAATCACAGTTCACTTGATGGAGAAGGACAATGTACTTGCAAATTTTCTAAATATTACCCACCAGAAAATCTGAACTCTGTAAGTGGAATTAGTTTTTGGAATTCCTTGCACCTAAGCATGTGGTACAGGACAGTTCCTGAGTGGTTAACATCATTTGCTTTCTCATTATCCTGGGAGAACAAAGCCTTTGTCCTCTCTTCCCATGTATTTGGTAACAAATCACCTGAGGGCTTGTGATGAAAAAAAATCTTGCTAAAAGATACAGGATGTTACGTTCTCCCTCAATACCATCAGCTCAAGCCTGGATTTTGTCATTGCATGTGTGTGTATGTGCACTCAAGTTGCTTATCAACTTATGGCAACCACATGAATTTCATAGGGTTTTCTTATAAGGAATAGTTAGAGGTGGTTTTGCCAGTTCCTTCCTCTGAAATATAATCTACAGCACTTGGTTTTCTTTGCCAGTCTCCCATCCAAGTGCTAACAGTGCTTACTCTCCTTAGCTTCCAAGATCAGATGGGATCAGATGTTGCTTTTAGGGTATGATTACTGTCTTGAAAAACAGCATTGTCTAAGAGCCTTTCCACACTACACTGTTCTAGTGCTACTATTCCACTTTCTACCTCCTGTGGAATTCTGGAGTTTGTAGTTTAGGAAGGCCCAAGAG
Organism: Cyclura pinguis; assembly: GCA_030412105.1. Taxonomy (NCBI): domain Eukaryota; kingdom Metazoa; phylum Chordata; class Lepidosauria; order Squamata; family Iguanidae; genus Cyclura; species Cyclura pinguis. The sequence goes on from CM059600.1 coordinate 337,098,599, forward strand.
CTCTCTGGCTAAGAATTCTGAATGCCCCTCCCTAAACTATAAACCCCAGGATTTCATAGAATGTTGAAAGTGGAATGATAGCACTATAGCAATGTAGTGCAGAAAGGCCCTCAGAAATCACTTTGGTGCAGAAAGCAAGTGTTTGATGTGTTCTGTTAACTAACCCTCATCTTTTTTTTCATATTTACAAGTTACTAGTACTATTTATCATATTGGTAGTTAGCCAGTCCCTAAGACATTCAGAGCTCTCTCCACAAGAACCACAATGACTTTGTCTACTTTCCTCTACATTGTTCCTCTTCTGATGTTTATATGATGCTAGCACAGTTGCAGCCATACAATTTTATCTAGCATTATAGAATGGTTATACATGCTGGTTATATAAAGCCACTTTTGGAAGGGCTGTTTTTTCATCTATGTGTGTATAACAATTCATCTCTATTGGTTAATAGCTCGCTATTTTTCAAATTGTTTGAGTCACAAACATGACCAATTTAATCTATGTATTTATTTAATTTTTATCCCACTTTTCTCCCATATGGAGACTCAGTGAAGCTTATATATTAAAAGATTAAAATGACATGTTAAAACAATATAGCTTAATATAAAAATTAAAGAGCATTAAACAACAAGCCACTTGAAAACATTTATAACAGTTAAAACATGTTAAAGACTAGTACAATCATTTCACTAACCCAACCAGTTAAAGGTTGAAGTCCTGTTTAAATAAGAAAGTCTTTGCCTGCTGGTGAAAGGAGAACAAAGATTGTTTACCTGTAACTGTGGTTCTTTAATTGCTCATCTGTGGACTCACACAATCCACCAACCTCCATTCTGTGTTCTGCTTATTCCTCACTTTAACATGACTGCAGTAGGCATGGACTCCAAGATTGCACTGCACATCAGATGATCTATATATATTTGAGTTTAACAGATAACTACTTAAAGAATCACAGTTACAGGTAAGTAACTGTCTTTACTTTTAAACGTTACTTTTAAAGAGCATTTTAAGGCCTTTTAGAAGCATTTTTGCAGGATTTTTCAAGTGTTACACCATGCTTTTTATTACATGCCTTTTTAAAGCAATGGAATAGCAACCAAAAAGCAACGAGCAATATGATAAGAAATGTTAAAGCTTAGTTTTTAAAAATGTTAGAAGCCATAAGAATGTCTTACTTTTATAATACTGTAATAAGTAACAAGATCAAAACTTAAATGTTTCTGGACAATGTTATAACATATTGCTGAATTCAACAGTACTACCCATGAGTCAGTCAGGGGCTTTGACAAAATACAGCCATGGATATCGGAGGGAGAAAAAATTCAGTAAAGTTATTGCAAACATGTATAAAGATTATCAAGCCATCATTACTACTAGCGGCACAGACTCAGACCCAATTCAAATAAACGGGAATTTTGTCAGGGGTCTTTTTTTCCTCCACTTTTATTTTCTCTAGATATGGAGCTTCTGGCAAGTGTAATCAAAAAGGAAATGAAGTTCCCTGGGATAAAAATAGGGAATTCTAATCCTTAACTCTTTTGCTTGATGACCTGGCAATTTCTACAGCCAAACCTACAACTGGTCTGTCTAAAGTGCATTCTAAATTACAAGAATTTGGAGAAATATCGGATATTGTAGTCAACAAAGCAAAGTCAATCTTTCTTTGTTTAAACATATCAAGACCAGAAATTTTAGTTTTCCAAAACTTTGGACAAATCTCTCTATACTAAGTCACTTAGGAGCTAATATACCAAGCTAACAGGAAAAGGTATTTTCTTTCAGTTCTAAGACTTTATTCAGAGAACTGAAGCAAAAAATTGCCAAATGGAAAAAAAATTAAAGCTTTCTTGGCTAGGAAGAATTGCAAACACTAAAATGTCTGTTCTCCCTAAGTTCAATTTTTTATTTTAATTTCAGGTACTTCCTGTAAAAAATACAATACAATGAGCTATCAAAATGGAAAAAAATAGTGCAAATTACATAAATGAAAGAAACAAGTATTTTTAACTATTTCTGAATTTTGGAAAAAGATATTTTTAATAATGTCAAACTACAAACCAAGCAATTCCTTTTGACCCCAAAACAGGACTTCCCTCCATATTTTGTGACAACTGTAGGGCATTAAATCATAAAGATCTAAGTATATTGTTTTTCCTGCAAGATTGCTAATAGCTCAGAACTGGGAAAAAATTGGACTACCTCTCAAAAAAAAGGTATAAAAATTGGAAATAGTGCTTATGGAAAAGGCGACACCTACTGTACAAGTTTCTTGTTTGTCCTTCTGAAAATAGTTACATTATCCACTATAACATATTGTTAACAGCTTAATATTTAAAAAATAGAAAAGAAAAGATTACTGCTAAGCTGTGACTCCAAGTACATGGCTTCCTGCAGCAAAGTTGAATGTCTGTCCCTTGCTCTGCCTTTTGACTAGCCACAGGCACCTCTGACATGTCTAGATTATGCTTCAATCCGTCTGCCCTCATTCAGTTCATTACTGACTTCAAACATTAGACTACAATTGACCCTCCACATTTGTGGGTTTAACTTCCATGTGATTTGATTATTTGCAAGGTTCTCCAGCCTCTCTCCCCACCACCTCAAGTGCCTCTTTTCCGGTGGAACCTTCCCTCTCAGTGGCTCTGACCAGGCCATGCAGCCCTTTAAAAACCTGCCCACGGTTCTTCTCCACTACCAGCCAATGTTTGGCCAGCTAAGGACAGATCATAGCCCAATTTCTGAGCACCACAAACCCCTCTCCCAATGCCCTCCCACATCCAAGGAATGAGATGGGTGAGAGAGGAAGTATAGGGCCACCTTGGTGACACCCTCTTTCCCTCTCCTTTCTCTGACCTGGTTTGGACCCCGGCTGCCTATTCCCCACCATGCTTGGGCCCTCTTTCCGCAAACACATACACACATTTTGATATTTGAGATTTTTCCACTTTTGTGGGGTCCTGTACCCCAGCCTTAACAAATGTAGAGGACTGGCTGTATTAGTTTTCATTCCTAACAAAGATTCAAGGCAACTGATAGCAAGAAAATTCATATAAAACCCATAAAAACTGATTCGTTCCTGTTGGCTCATGACTCTTACCTGTTGATACACACTCTGTTATTACGAAAGCTGCCTGAAAAATTGTGTTGTAGAGTGTTTAAGCTGAGTCTCAGTATTCAAGTGGGTTCTTACTGAATAGTCCTTTTTCTCCCTGGCCTATAAGTATGGAAGTACTTCTGTTACTATATGCAGCATTTTTTCAGTAGATGAGGTTAGGAAATAGAAGTGTGGTTTTATAAAAGGTTCCTGAAAAATTCAGTGTTCTTTTTTCCACCCCACATTGTTTTTTGTTTTTTTGTTTTGTTTTTTTGCCTAAAATTGTACAATACTGGGGGAAATGGATTATGCAATATTTTCTTTTACTACGATGAATAAAATGTTTAAGACAGAGGGTTTGTATATTTATTCCCTCAGTATTATTTCTAAAATTATAGGAATAAAACTATTCAACTTGATGATTTTATATAAGTCTATAAACAGTATCACAAGTCTGGGTTTCCTTTTCTCAGTCCTTCAGGGGACTGAGTGCTTGACACTATGGAACATAAGAAGAGAAAATAATTCTATTTTATTAATGATGATTTTTTTTGTTGGCCCTTTTCACATGGCATTTTCCATGTGAAAAGGCGCCTGGAGCATCGCATGAGGAGCAATCTGCATGACACACTCACAGTCGCACGATGCTGCAGGGGCCGGCAGGGGCCGATCGCACACCTTTTCATTTTCAGCTAGAAGCTGAAAATGGTGTGCGATTGCGCATTGCTCCTGGGCCCCATGCACACTTACCTGGCGTACGGAGCCTCTGGAGCCGTGCTGGTCGCACTTCCTGCCCCGGCACAGCCTGGGAAACCCCCAGGCTGCACTGTGAAAGGAAGAGGCAGGGCTCTCGAGCAGGCAGCTCGTGTGGAGCCGAAGGACCTCGGATGCCTCTCGCCAGAGGCTGCTTACGCGATCCCTGCATCCCAGTGCCGGAAGAAGGTAGGGTGCGGAAAGGGCCGTTGTTTTATTAGAACTTTTTTTATTGCCTTCTGATTATCTGTCAAAACCAAAGAAGTTTCTTACAGTTTAAGTGCGCTTTAAAGCTTCATTTGTGACAGAAAAATGAAAATGTATAAAGTAAATTCAATTTGTAGAAGGAGCAAATACGCTGAAGGCATTAGATCCTATCTAATCTTGGAAGCTAAGCAGCAGCAGTCCTGGTTAGTATTTGCATGGGAGACCACCAAGGAATACCAGGTGCTGTAGGCTATATTTTAGAAGAAGGCCAAAACAAACCACCTCTGAGTATTCCTTGTCTTTAAAAAAAAGTATGAAATTTATGGGGTCACCATTAGTTAACAGGGCAACTTGAAGGCTCATACTCACTCAAATACAACTTGTATTCATTATCTGAATAAACTATACTGTTAATACACCAAACATGTTAATTTAATGCCAAACCAAGTTGTATGTAATTCATTTAATGTTCTTAAAATGACTTTCAATCCGAAAGGAGTCCTAATATCTTCTTTTTTTTTCTGAAAGTTTTAATATTTTTCTGGAACAACACAAGAGAGAAAGTTCTCTTCCTTGGTTGTAAAATTTAAGCACTAAAGTTTATGAGAACTATAAAATGTATTATATTCAAACCTTTGCAAGCATGGGATGTAATTTTTCCCCTCCTCCCTCTGTATCCCTTTTTCGTTGTGTGTCATGTCTTCAATTTTAGTTTGTAAACCTGATGGCAGAGACTGTCATATTTCTTGTCTTGTAAGCTGCTCTTTTTCTGGCTTAAGAATGGGATATAAATATTTTATATAAATAAATAAAGCTGATTGGCAGTTAGACATTCCATAAGAAACATTATTGTAAGAGCTGGGGGAGAAAACTCAGAAGCATGTTACAGATCACTAGAGACAGTTGAAAACAGCTAAGAATTGTGACCAAAGGGTTAAGTGCTGTGGAAAGGTCAGTCTTTTAATCAATATGAAGAAATGTTACTGAGATATTTGAGGAGACTGAACTGAGAGCTGAGGAGGGCAGGAAATCATTCTGTGAGGTTTTGGTGGAACTTCAGGAAGGACAGCACACTCAAAGGTTTCAGTAATGAGAATGAACAGAAGGGCGCTTGAGCACCTCACCCCTGATGAAACCATCTTGGGAACTTGAGGGAGATAAAACAGCTGGAAGAAGGTGAACATTGTTGTTCCTCCTCATACAAGAAGGCTGAGGTCAAGTTTGTGGAAGTCTGGACTGACAGGAACCCTGTAGAGAACTTAGGTGGCTGGAATATTTGCATACGTATTGAGATTCTGTTAGTTTTGCCTTTTTTTTTTTTTTTGTTAGTTACGATATTAATCCAATTCCTAACCCATAGGAACCAAGCTTCTAGGTTCTTACAAGGTTTTGATTCTTGATGGCAATAAGAGTTTTTATAAATGAACCACCTTTGTATCATGGAGTTTGATAGACCAGAGTCTCACAGTTTTAATAAGGGAACATAAATGGAATATGTCACATTGTTTTCTGTACCATTAGATATCTAGTGGCGGCTTGACCTCCATCAGTGATTCCTTCTCAGACAGGATTGAAAATTACTCTCCTTTTTAATAGTTCATACCCCAGTTGTGGGTGCAGGTAAAATCACAGAATGTTAATATATTTCTGACTGAACAAGTGTCTGCAAATGTTAAAAATGTCATTGGAGAAGTGTCTTTCTAGTGGTGTATTGGGGAAAAATATAAGGAACTGGAATGTGGATCATGCACCTCAACAATGTTTGTTTCCAATTTATTAACAGAACTATGGAGATGGAACTCCTTACGAACATATGACAAACAGGGACCTTGGATCACATGACAATCTATCTCCTCCTTTTGTGAATTCCAGAATACAAAGTAAGAAGTCATTTAAAAATTCCCAGAGTTTTTGTATATTTATAAATGCTTTTGCCTTTTTTTGTATTAAATTGAAACAAAACAGAATAGCCAATTTTTTTCAGTTTTAAAATATCCTCTGTTTATTTCCGTTTGATTCTTGAATTGGGTGAATGTGTGTCTCTTTTATATCATTATGTTTTAAACTATGCCTAGCAGTGGTACTTACATACAGAGAATTCTCTGCAATTACCATGTTAGAGACTTTGGATACAATTTTGATACAGTGTCTTCAGACTGGCTCTTTCCTAAGGAAGGGAGAATTCCAATGTGTTTCCATAACTGGAACAGCATCTCCTAGAAAAACAAATTTCTCCTACCCTCAGAAATCCCAGCTACACCATAGGGCTATGGGACTTTTTGGAGGAGATTTCTGGGAGTATACCAGCAGCTTCGTGAGGGAGGAGGGGCAAGGGAAGTTCCTTTGTGTGATCAGACATTTGTTCATACAGTGTTGAATTTAGACCTTGGGTGTTTCAGTCTGCTTTTAGTTGATGTTGGCCTCTATTTCTTATATTTAATGATTTTAATCTGCTGCTGTTTTTATTTGTAAAAAAAAGTATTAGAATGGTAGTTTGATTATTGTGTTTCATAGGTATTTCACCGTTCTGTGCTTTTCCTTTGTAATGTGCATTAAGAAGCTCTAAAACAGCCTGAAATATTTTAAAGAAATACATAGAGCTTACAAATAATGCATTTTAAGGTGCATCATTGAGATGCCTCCACCCTCAGAAGTGAGGCAATTGCACACTTGGGTTTGTTTCAATGGACATATGATAGAAGTTATATGAAATTGTTGTTTTCTTTGGAGAGCAGCATGAAATTGCCTACAGGGACTTGTAGTCTCTGGGTTGTAAATTTCTATGTTAAGTCTGACCATGTCTGCAGTATGTTCTAATTCTGACAGCCTATGGCATTTGGCAAGTGTGTGCCCTCACAGTTGGCTAATGATCGATCACATTCTGACTTGCAGGGAACTCTTTCTGCAGCAATAATATAATTTATCAGAAGAAACTCTTTAATTACCTGCAAATGTAGATAACAACATTTCTTTAATCAGATTTGATAAATGAGCTTTGTGAAGATAAATATATGATGTTAAAATATTAGTAATCCTTCTCCCTGGCCAAGATCACACCCTTCTACTTACTCTAGTCAGTGAATTGACTGAGATGGTTTGGTTTCAAGCAAGTGAATCTAAGCCAAAGAAACCACTGAGTTGCAACCGTGATACATCGTTCTGGGACCATGTAATATTCCTTGTCTTTCGTTATTAGGAAATGTTTGTGTATTGTTTAACATGTGGGACAGTGTTGAAGCTTGCTGTAATCTATGTATAGTCACATACACACAGTATAGTTACTGCAGTTTCAAGGAGCTGGCTTGGGCCAACAAAAGCAAGAAATTCAGATTCTCCTTTCTTAACTCACACTGTTAGATTTGACTGTAGGCAGGCTAAAAGCAACCTTTGTATGCATCTCTGGCCACCTGGGAAACCCACTGTGCTGAGTGATGCTTTCAGGTTTGACCTTTTCACTTGAGTTTTTGCATGTTAAAAGTTGGTTTCTTTTATTTTGGCTTCTCCTAATAAAGAATACTCCAGTCTATAAATCATTTCAGCCCAAAATTGTGCTTTCATTTGTAGAAGAGGATGTTCTCTTTTGCGGGGGGGGTCTTTATAAGTAGGTATCAAATCATAAAGCAAACATACTTTGATTAGATTTGTTGGAAAAACAAAACAATCGTTTATTAAACTGTTGTTAGGGCGTTGATTTTGAAGCCTAAACAAATAGTTGCCCTTCTGTATTTGCTGAAAGTGATCATTTGTTATTGCTCATTAACACTATCAAGATTATGTGGTTTAAAATGAACGGTGTATTTTCCATCTTTATATTCCAAATGTATTCTAGGAATGGACAATATTGGTCCTAGCTGCACTTCAATACATATGTGTGAGAGGCTAACAGCTTTTGACAGGTGTGTTAGTATGAAATGATAAGCCATGCCTGCCAATGGAACTAGAGATTTAGTTTGTACAATATACAGTTGACCCTCCACATTTGTGGGTTTCATTTTCGTGGATTTGATTATTTGCAAGTTTCTCCAACCCCTGCCCTCCTAGCACTTCTTTTCCAAGGGAACCTCCCCTCTCAGCAGCTTCAATCAGGCCACACAGTCTTTTAAAAATCCACCTTTGATCTTCTTCCTCCACCACCAGCCACTGCCTGGCCATCTAAGGACATATCACAGCCCAATTTTCAGCACCACAAACTCTTTCTCGATGCCCCCGGGACACCTAAGAAGGGAGATGGATAAGAGAGAAAAAGTACAGGGCCACCATGTGAACCCACCCCCTTTCTTTCTCTTTTTCCCGACCTGGTTTGGATTCTGGATGCCTGCTCTCTCCACCATGACTCAGCCCCCTTCCCACAGACACAAAATGAGTTTTCCACCTTTGCAGGGGTCCTGTGCCCCTAACCTTAGTGAATATGGAAAGCCACCTGTATATAGTTTCTGTTCTTATAATTTAGATTGGAGTTTGGCAATAAGAGTCTTTTCAAATATGAATTCTTTAAGTTTTAGCAGTGTATTTACTTTGCTGAATTTTGCCATTTCCATTCTGCATTTTTGCCATGAACCCAGCCTGCAGGAAGATATTTGAAGAGGATAGGATGACATACTGCAAGAGAACTGTCACTTCTTCTTTTATCTCTGAAACAGAAATGCACTTTTATTGTGTGTGAAAAATGTAAGACTAGGTGCCTCTTCTGCATCCTTACTTTTCTATACAGATTTGTCTGGGTGGACCAAATTCTGTTTCTTTTTCCAGATGCATTAGTTTAAATGTGGGAGGCAAGGTCATCTGCTGCTCTGTAACAAGGAACACTGCTCTTTCTGAGCACCTGGCACTGATGCAAGTGTTGTTTTGTCTGATAAGCTGTCTAGTCTGAAACCTGCTTTGTGTGTGTGTGTGTGTGTGTGTGTGTGTGTGTGTCTGTTTATGGAATGCTAAATTTTCTACCTCAAGCAGCTTTGAAACAGTGTTTCAGGCTAGATCGGTTACCTAAATATAACAAAACTGTCTATGAGATGAGGTCTGTGAGTGGGAGGGCACAGATTCCCAAAGATTCCTTGTAGAAAGGAAGCTTTTGCTTTTGTAGAAAGCACAGACAATTTTTTTTTGCGCAGACAATTTTTTTAAAATCTGTCCAGGCTGGATAACTTTTAAGGATCATTTTGTGTCTACTTTTATTGCTTCAGAGATGAAGGGAATAGATGAATATGATGGCAATTTGGCAATTTGGATGGGGTTACACTCCCATTGAAGACATAGGTCCACAGCTTGTATACATGACTGAATTCAGTCCAGAGCCTGGTAGCAAAGTTTTCTGCAGTGGCACAGAATGCATGTGAATAGTTAAGTTTAATGCCAGCTGTCTCTGTATCTAGAGAGGTGTAATCTGGCTATGTGACCCATGCCTTAGTTACATCCTTTTCTGATTACTATAATGTGCTCTGTGTGGGACTGTCCTTGAAGAGTGTTTGGAAATTACATCTGATCCAAGAGCTGCATCCAGACTACCTACTAAGCTACTTATAGGAATAATGCAACTCTCTTGCTACAATAGACCCAGTGGCTACTGGTTCGTTTCTGAGCAAAATTCACAGTGCTATCTATGACATGTGCACAGCTTGGTTCGAGGTTATCAGTTCATCCATCAGCCCATCCATCTACTATTTTCTTTATACATAGGATTCCCCACCCCCACCCCCTCAACGGGTACTCAAGAATACTACAGAATACAGAGAACTACAATACAAACACATATGGCTAAAAGCTAAATGTTGAGATAAGACAGTATTAACAACAATATTAAAACTGTGTAGAATATTACCGTAAAAAGCCATTTCCTTGTGAAAAAAGAAAATTGCCTAAAGCTGGCAGGAATTAAAAGTCTTCATCTGCGACCAAAAAGGTAGGAAAGAGGAAAGTTGCCTATTTCACTAGGAAGGGAATTCCAGAGTCTAGAAGCAGCCATGGGGAAGGTCCTCTTCCTCATTTCCACTAAACAGACCTGTGGAAGTGGTGAGATCAAGAGAAATACCTTCCCAAATGATCTTAGAGCTCAGGCAGGCTCATCAGGGAAGATACGGTTCTTTAGACAGCCTGGATCTCTGTCATTTAAGGCTTTATGAGTCATACCAAGTACTCCGAATTATGGTCAGAAATGGCCTGACAGCCAGTGAAATTGTTGCAACAAGGGAATTGTGGATTCCCTGTAACCAGTCTCAGTTAACAATCTGGCTGTATTTCTTCAAAACCAGTAGCACTTTATGAACAGTCTTCAAAGGTAGCCCCACATACAACGTGTTAAAGTAATCCAATCAGGATGTATTGGATCTTGAAATTAATGGATATAATTCATATGGATAGACTTACACTTATCTTGAGAGGGGAGAAGTACAGTAAATTTATCGAAGACTGGGATTTTATCATTGGATGCTTTAAGAACACATGGGGGAATTTGCAAGGGGGGGGACTTTGAATTATGGGATTTATAAATAAATTTATCCTTAGATCATATTGGTTTGATGGGAAATAAGAGGATAGAATCAATAGAATATACAATGCATAAAGGGAATTAGTTATTAAAGATAACATATAGTATAAAACAACCCATAGCCAAGCTGGAACGGGAGGAAGTTGAATGAATGAGAAGGTCTAGGTGGAAGTTTAGGTGAGGAATTTAGGTAAGTAATTTGGCAATTTTAAAATAAGTAATTTTTTTCCTCATTTGTCTCTTCTTTTTTCTTTCCCCCTTCCCTTTCTTGCCCTTTTTCCCCCCTCTTCCCTTTTTTCTGATGTTATTTTTTGATGTTGTGTTGTCATTGTCTTTCTTTTTCTCTATTATTCTGTCTATTCTCCTGCTTCTATTATTATTTTCTATTCTCTCTCTCTTATTATTTTCTTTTTTTTTGTCTTTATCGATTTTGACTTTTTTCTATATAGTTTCTATACTAGATTTAACTTCTTAGATAAGAAGGTTCTTGTATATTCATCTTATAACATCCTATGTTCCTTCCTAGTAGGTATATGTTATTTTGAATGAATTTATGTTGATTTATGAAGATGTTACACCTTCTAACGTGAGTAGAGGATAGAATGTGTGATTGTTTGCAATTTTTAATGTAATAAATAATTTTTTTTTAAAAAAGAAATCCAATCAGGATGTAACTAAGTTATTTTGACGTCTAGTGAGTATTCCCATCTGCATCAGGTTATGAGAGTAACATACTAGCTGGGGTGTGGAGTTCATTGCTTCTGTCATTATGCATAACTGAAAAGACTGGTATTTCAATGTTGAGTTCAATCTTGAGTTGTATTAGCTAGAAGCAAATATGCTTCTAGCCTGGTACCTAAGATTGTTAAGATTGTATGAAACTTTGGGGTTTGAGGAATTTGTGTGACTATGGCAACTATATGGTAAAGTGATAATTTTTGACTGTAAAAAACCCCTTAACTTCCATAGATGTGAGGGCAGTTTTCTCACATGTACACTAGAGCTGTTGGGTTGTCATGAACAGACAGGCTGAATGTGAAAGATGGGATTTCAGGAAACATGCATGGAAAGATACAGGAAGCGAGTGCTTATTTCCCTCATTTGGTTTATACTTTTCTATTGTATTTGGACATTTCTCTCTCTCCCCCCAAACTTATCTTAAAACATAAAATTCATTAGGTAATCCTCCCCCCCCCAAAAAAAAAACCCTGTTCAACTTCAGTATCTCATCTGTAACGTGAAGAAAAGAAGAATGTTCTAAATTTGTTGTCAGATTCCTGACAAATCTGGGATTTTAATTTGGCTTTTTGGGAGAAAGAAAAAGAGAGAGAGAGAGAAGATTGCTTGCTATGTAGGTAACTGTTGTTCTGTGCCTTCAAGTCATTTTTGATTTTTGGCAGCCCTAAGGTGAATTTGACATGGGGTTTTGATGCTCAACCATGGCATAAAGAGACTAGACACAAAGTTGAGTTAACTAAGGCCCATTTTATTTTGAACAGTTTTATGTAAATTGTGTTAGCCTGAAAGATATAAAAGGGGAGGCAACATAGTAAGGGTCCAACTTTAAGATTAAGGGTGACAACCTGCTCAGCATAGCCATGTGCAATAACACCTCAGCCCCAGAGGCAATCCAAATTGCTTTGGTTTTCCCCCAGTCTAGCATCTTGGAGGATAACCCAGGGACTCCCACCCAAGCCTTGGGTTTTAAAGATGAGAGCCTTATTTCTAGGTTAACCTCAAGGGTAGACTCCTTCACTGATCCCCTGGCACCCAGGGCCCTAAAGAGGTAGTTCCAGAGCCCTACCCTATACCAAAGGGATGGCAGTAGGTGATGACTGAAGTTTTATTATTACCCCATTCTCTGCCAAAATGACAGCCTATTTAATGACACCACTCAGTACCAATTTTCCCAATTCCATCAAATACAGTATGGGATAAGCAAAAAAGAAAAAAAAAACTGAAAAAAGGGGGGGAAATTAATTCCTACCCAGCCCCAAAGCAATGAGAATTACTCACAGTGCATTGAGGGCAGGAGGGTGGGTCAGTGTTGAGCACTGAATGGCGTATATAGGGGGTGAACTGCTTCACTGTCTCCTTTGCCCCATCATGTGTCTTGATTTGGCACTTAGCGCCAATCAAACATAACACTCTGGTCTTACCCCATGGAGACCATCAAAAGCTTACCTTTTCTTGCAGTGACATTTGTTGCGCGAATCCAAGTAAGTATTCTTGGAAGGATTTATTCAGAGGAGGTTTTCCTTCGCTTTTCTCTGAAGCTAAAAGAGCATAACATTTGCTAAGGCTAACCAGTGGGTTTCCATGGCCAAGATGGGATTTGAATACTGGTCTCCAGAGTCATAGTTCAATGTTCAAACCATTACACTGTACTGGCTCTCCTGTGATGAAACAGGTATGCATCCAAAATTAACTACACAGGAAAAAAAAATTCCTTCAATGTGGGTCTTCTTTGCTGGAACCTTAGTTGGATAGATTTGAACAATATCAACATGAGGTTATAAATTTAAAACTTTTAGAAGAAGAGAAAGCTGGTAGTTTTTGGCTGTATAACATTGCATATAAACATACCAGTATATGATATCTGAATGTAATCAGAAAACATTTGGCTCTTCTTAACAAAGAAGATGCAAGTCTATGCAAGTCAGGACTAAAATTACCCAAGAAGCATTTTATGTTCTTAGTCACTTGGATCTGTACAGCAACACAGTCATTCTGCACTAAATAGCTGTCATTTTGATTTGTATGTGAACTAAGAGAGAAAAATTGTCACAATTTTAGCCATAGTCATTACCAGAAATACACATAAAACCTGTGCATATTTGTTGAAATAGCATGGCAACTGTGGACCCACTTTGCAAACACATTTCAGGCATTAATTCCAGCTTTAAATGCTTTCAAAATGTTAGGAAACCATGCAAAAGGTATTTAAATTAGTTTTAACTTCAAACCATTAAATAATTAGCTGTGGGAAATTATTGTGGCCAAAAAGAAAAAAAAATGCCCTTCTAAATTCTAACTTCTTTCTGTAGAAGGATAGCTCTTCGATTCACCTACCAATCGACTACATTCTATTTCAAAGAATAAATCAATGATCGAGTTTTGGCATAGTGAAAGTCTGTGCATGTATTCCAGTACTTTATAGGAGACAGAATATATTGCTACAGATGTGTGTCATTCCAGATTTGCTGCTCAATTTTCAGGAGGCTTTTTGTGAGCCCTTCTTAACCTGCCTAGGCTATCTTGCTGGTACATTAAATCATTTACCAATATACAGTAACTTGTTTCTATACCCCCTGTAGCTTAATGGAACATTTCACTGCTAGGATTAGATTGAAGTTTCAGGCGATCTTCAAGAAAGCTTCTGGCTTCATACGTTGACCTTTTTTGAATCTCATCTGGGTTAGTGGTTGATATTTTGATTTGGTTACTGTGGACATATTGTAACAGCTGCTGGTTCATTATAATTCAGTTCTTCTTCTCAGTCTGCCTAGCAGGAATATTTAAGTTTGGGTTGCTTCAAAGGGTTTCTAGCCATCTTGGGTTTAACCTAGTACCATGTAAAGGTGAAATGTTGTAGATGCTTTCTTTTCAACTTCATTCCCCTAAAATGAGGTGGATTGTATCCGCTCTTTATTGACAGACACAATTGAGCATGAAAAAGGGAAAGAAAATAGCTAAAACAAAAGATCATTATGCCATCAAACTGAATATGTTATCTTCCCAAACTAGAATGTCATTTGAAGATTACAAATTAAATTAAAATTAAATATTTCATTGCATAGGAATGAAAAAAAAATATTCCAGACTATTGACCCTGTATACAGCTAGATACAAATGATATTCAGATGTCACATCCAAATCTATGCTTGGTTAAACCTGGAGCAGACATCAGGTTTATATACTTCCTGCTGACTTTTCTCATCAAACATACAACAGGAAAAACAGCAATATCTCTTTATTTTCTTTGGCCTAAATATTGTCCCCCAATCAATCAAAAATATTTTCTGATTGTCTCTGGCTTTGGCTGTAAGAGTTTCATTCAGGTTCTTTAATTTTTGGTAATATGGAAGTGCAGGTTCTCTGCTGAATCCACTTTTTACCAGTCTGCTCAAGCTGTTACGTAAAGAGCAGCCGTATCCTGCTCTCAATATTTCTCTTCTGTTAAATAGTCAAAACGTGTAATTCAGTAGGTGGCAGTGTAAACTTGTTGCCTCTGGATTAAAGCGTTTCTCAATACTTTTTTTTTTTTGGCCATTTAAAGTTCTCTGACTTTTTTTTTACAAAAATGTACACAGATTAATCAAGTTATGATTGTTTATTGATTTATGTAGAACTGGGGAAAAGATTTTTCAGCCCCCAAGCACTGCACGTTAGCACATGTACTGTTACTGACACTTGAGTAATTCTTGGCTGGAAAGGAGTAGAGAGTTTTGCCTTCTCTCCACCTCTGTCTTCCCAGATATAGGTTGCTTTTTCCTCAGTGCTAGTAGAAGTGGTAAAATAGTGATCTGTATGCAATTGGTATGAAGGGGGGGGGGCGGATTTTGTGGTAGGGCTCAGAACACTCGTTGCAGTGCTGACCTTAACGTCTTGGAAACACATATAGTGCATCCCTGAGATGGAGCCATCAAATTGATACAAAAATATAAATGACATAAAATTGTTCATGGATGGCATTGCAGAATTTACTTTATAACTGTAAGAATCAACACTCTTGATTTTGACCTGCTCTTACCTGTCGCTTATCCTCGGCTATTTCTGCTGGTTTATATTGAAACATACATCTGTAAAAATTGTGGACCATAAGTATCCTTCAATAATGGCGGCATATTCCAGAGTCATGCCAGTGCAGTCCCACATACGTTTACTCAGAAGTAACTCCTGTTGTGTTCTGTGGAGCTTAGTTTCCAGCATTCCCCCCCTTCCTCCTCCTCCTCCTCCTCTTCCTGTTTTCTGAGAAATGGCATCAAATATCAACAGCATGTGGCCTGAAAAGGCGTGTGCCTCACAGAGGCACTGCAGAATGAGATGCTCTCCTCTTGGCTCCAGGCCATCACTGCATCAGCCATTATTGTCTCCTTAGCCCATAACCATTGTTTTTATATAGAACCATGTGAAATAAATAGGAAAATATGTCAAGGAAGATTAATTTCAAATGTAATGCTTTTCTTCTTTTAGTTAGTTAAATCTGATGCTGAGAAGGCCTCTGACGCACACATTTTGAATTAGTACAACTTAGATTTTTTACATTATAGTCTAGAATCATGTTGGTTGCACTGTACCACACAGGTGGTGGTGGCAAGAGGAAATGGGCACTCAGCAGCTATGAAGGAAAAGGCAATTGAGAAACTGGCTGCTGAGAAGCCAGGAGATTTTTGTCCACATGCCCATGCCACTGTGCAGCCACAAGTATAAACCAACAGGATTCTAACCTTCCAGTTTATTGTAAGCATTTTAAGGTCTAGATACTAACAGATTGAGGATATATTGCAATGTGGGTACATATCAGTTGTACAATATTTTTCTATCAGAAGATCTGGTAATGTTAGTAGTAGGGGACATCTGTTAATAAAGATTATCGTGGTGTTTCTTTCTCCAGTTAGAATGGACCTTACTGTCTATGGCCTCACCTCCAACCATATTTATGAATTCTGGAGAGCAGTCTGCATCTGATGAAAACTATCTTGTAATAAATGTGTTGGTCTTTAAAGGCTAGTAGGACTCCTGTTTTTGACAAATAAATAAATAAAATCCCTAATGACCCTGGGAATGTAGAAACATTTTTTCAGTCCTTTCAGGGCGCTAGAATAGTATTGTGACATGTGAGGATTCTCAAGGTTTTCTGCACAATCATGTCTCTTCATATAGGGGATTGTCCATACATGAAGGATATTGATTACAAGTATCCAGTCTTGATTTGCAGTTTGACACGTTTGTCCGTATAACAACTTCTTGCTCAGAGCCTCATTGCCATCACCAGAGGTATATCAACATGAATGTCATGATTAATTCTGTGCATTTATTAGTTGGCATGTTTATCTAATGGGGGAAAGAGAAGTAAGTGCTTGAGGGCTGCATTTAGGAAGGGATCCTTCCACATTTCAGAGTAGATGTGACCCCTCCTCCTTCTTAATATTTATTGATCTGTTCTCAACCATTGATTTTGAGGGCATTTTGTTAGTCCTTTATTGAGCCTGCAGTTGATTCTTTTCAGTGGATTGGTGGTTAGTCCAAGATAAAGTATCTGTCTTTCATAATATCAGATACGGAAAGGATGGTATGAAGTACATCACATAAATCTGATGGGATTTGAGGGGCCTGTTAGGACCCAGTGGTCACAAGCTGCATATTCTATAGTTGAGGTTTTTTTCAGAAGCAAAACAGGGCTACTGGATAATTACTCTCTTCCATAAATTAGTGTAAGGGATAGAGATGGACTGGGTCCTAGGAGACCCTTGTTGAATAATATCAGCTACACAACTGGTTCCCACACTCTATAAAGAACAATTGTTGCAAAAGATAGGAAGGTTCATACACCAGAACTTGATACAAATGTAGTGAATATAAAGTTAATATAAATATATAAATATAATATAAATAACAGCAGTATTTATGCAGCAGTGTCTTGTCATGAGGGTACAAACACACTTAACAGGCCAACAGATTTCCCATATAATTTCATTTTGATCCCAAACCTTCTTCAGCAGACAACAGTGCCACAATTTAAAAAAAAAAATTGATTACATTAGGTTGAATTAATGTACCTTCAAGTTCACCAAAAGCTCTTTATGCATAGGTTTTCTTGTACTGCCCACCTCACTGTTTGTGCAGAAGAGAAATTCCTGCCTCCTTGTGCTATGGAAACATGTTTTCTGAAATTCTCAGCATTTGAATTCCAGTTGTTTAGAAAAAGGTGAGGAATAAACCTAACAGATACTTACTTGGTAAAACTAGTAGCAATTATATAAAAGGTACTCGTGGATGTTTGCAATTGCCCACATATTAAACAAAGTGAAAATAAAATTTAATGTCACATAGTTCTTTGTGAAGTTTACATTCCACTGGATTTTGTTTTAGAATAAGCCTGAATGTTTTAATTAGCTGTTTTCAGCTTTCAGGTATACTCCTTGAAAGAAAAGCACAGTAATACATGTGAAACATCCTTTATCGCTTTTGGATGAACTTCAACTTTGTGGATTGAGTTTGGTATGGTCAAAGGAAATTCCTAGGGAAATAACTCAAAATACATCCTCACTTTGAGGGCTGTGTCTGAACAATTACAGATTTCTAAATAAATACGTTTTTAGCTTTGTGCCTGGGAGGTTCCTGTGGAGGTTAGTCAAAGTGAAAGAGAAATGGATTGACTAATTTCTCAAAGCAAGAGTATTGATTAAAATTATTAAATTAAAATCCCTTTCATGTCTTTCTCAATAGTTTAAGCACAGTAAAGGAAAAAGTCTTAAGAGAGTAAGTTTAGGCTATACATTTTTACTTTTGTGTTGCAGTGGCAATTGCAAACAAATTGCAGAAACAAGTCCCATCCCCCACTTCCCATTTTTTAATCCTAATGAACCAAACTGCAAGGTTCACATCATATAACATTCTGGTTTTCTTCACCTTTAAGCAGAAACCCCCTTAGCTTGCAGATGCTTTATTTTCATGTGTCTCTTCATGCTTATTTTTCATTCCAAATTCACATAAAAATCCTACCACAAAGAGAAATAGCTTTCAGAATAGCATTTATATGGCATTTTAATGGTTAATGAGCTTCCAGCCCTTATCAAGATGAACTTAGTTTAGCTTTCAAATAAGAATTTACTGCTGTTCTCTCAGCTGAGCTGATATTAGTTGCTGAGGGAATTTGAGCTCACACCTGTTCTTGCATTAAAAGGCGTCTATAAGTGACTTCTTTAAAATATTCATAGAGGAGGGAAAATCCAATTTCTAGAAAATCTTAGCCAACCAGGAAATCATTCACAAGCTCGCCTGTTGGAGGAAAATAATGTGTGACTTATGAATTGGTTTCCAGTATTAATACTTTTCAGAGGTATTCTTGGCCACATAATTAGTAGTCATCTAAATGAAAAAAAAAAGTATGTATTTGAAGAAGAAGTTATGGTTTTCGCTTTAGATACGGTATGTGACTATATTAGAGTTTCACAGGTTAATTTATGAAACAAATGAACAACAATTTTGGCTGACTAGGCCACCTATGTACTGCTTCAGTCATGGTTCTTTGAACAATAATTCACCACATGTGCACAAACACAGTGCTTTGCTTTCCTCTGGTTTAAGATGTGGGGTTTGTAAATACAGGGTGGAGTTAGCTGGAGCATTAATAATCTACTTGAGTCTATGCTCAAAGAAATTACAAAGATGTTTGCTATGTAAGATATGTTCTTATTAATTTTGATACACAGTGTGAGGAGAAATTTCATGTCATTGAAAATATTATGGTATAAGGTTAGGCTAGATTTAATACTAAGGTCTAGATGCCAACACCAGTTCCCCCTCATGCTTATTTCCAGTTATGCAACAAGAAGCAGCACCTTGTTGCTCTGATTAGATACAGCCTATGCTGTCACAGTAGTAGGCTTCTGTTCACATACTCCTCGTTGGATGAGTAACTGTATCTGTCCAAATGACTGTTCTCCCCGACTCTCGCAATTACTGAATGTTTAAGAGAAAAAGAAAGAGAGATTTTGTGCATTTTGGTTGGATCCTAAATAGCTGATCAGCATCATTGCACTTCTGACTGAGCCCTGCGTACACAACTCTACTGCAAAAGCCATTGGATCAGCTTTTTGAGAATGCCATTGCACAAAATTGTATTTGTATTCATATTGCTTAGCTTTCGAAGTTTGTATTGATTGAATCAAGGCGAACTGTGTCAGACAGCAATATAGGTACATCTGACCCATCTGGGATGTAGGCTGTTTCCTGGAAGAAGTGATCAGAAGCCAGTGTGTGAGAATCCAGTCAGATAGAAAGCCCAGACAGTGAGTAAAGCAGCTACCAGCTAAAGTGGCTATTTCTAGAGGGGATAGATTTGAGGGGAGGGTAGCTCAGAAAACAGCCCTATTACTTGTATGTATTCATCAATAGAAGAGTTTTCAATATAGGTTTTTATGGACACTGTTATTATTTCAAAGTACAAATCTAAGCTAAGATTTAAACATATTCTTAAATTAAACTAAACTAAAAGGAAGTGTTTTCACTAACACTTCCATTCTATGAATTAATGAAAAAGACCAATCTTTCAATAAATAGTTATTCTGTTGATAAATAAATTCTCATTTATAATAAACTAAATTAAAAATTAAAGCCACTTCCCATGTCAACAATAACACTTAGAGGCAGAAATTCAACTAAGCATCAGTTGCTTGAGTAGGTCCAAGGGTGAAGTCATCACTCTCTTGGTGGGTTCATGGTGGAAGCAAGGCCAGGAAGTTGGAGTGGGGGAATAATGGTGTGGTCGAAACAATGTAGGGCCCGGGTTTGGCTAGAAAATATGTTCTGTAATGGGATAATGCTGAATAAGGGACAGGAGTATTTATTTAGTGGATCATTGGTAGAATAGAGACTATAAGCATGGATCAGTCACAGAAAAGGCACAAGAAAAAAATATAGTAGAGGAGATTTTTAGATTATTTTAATGCTTGAATTCTGTCTTATGTCCCATGTTTTAGTCCTGCTGTCATCCATCAAGATTCAGGTTGCCCTGTTGGGTGTCCACTTCCTTGGCTATTGAAATGAACATTGAGCATTTCCGGTTTGTAGTACATTCATTTTCCATGTTTGTTTAAAGGATTCTGGCCACATTTCTGATACTTTATTTATTTATCATCAGCCCTTAACCATTTCAAGAGTTTCATCAGTTACCCAATGACACTTTTCTTTCTATTTAGCTTCTTTTTGCATTCTTCCTTCATAATGTCCCTGGTTTCCATTCAGAGTTCTTCTGTTTCTCCATCAGTTAGATTTGCATTGTTCTCTCTGTGTTAGATTTACACTGTTTTTTATATTTTTCAGGGATGTTTTTCAGATTTTATTTTGGCACTGTGATCAATAGGATATGTCTTTAGATTTGTTCTTATTTTTCACATTTTCAATTCATAGCCAGTGAGAATGGAGCTTTTCATCTTCTGCTTCCAATTATGAAGATTGATTGATTGATGATTGATTGATTTTGTATTGACATCCACGTATACATTCATTTGTCTGGTTGTCCAAAGAATATGTTTGCAGTGAATAAACCATTGGGATCACAAAATTCCAGAAGACGCTGTTCTGCATCATTTCTTGTTTTTGCACTAAATTCTTCTACCATGTTCGTTTTTGCTATATTTCCTAATTTTGCATTCCAGTTATCTGCGATTATCAACATCTCCTGTTTTATTGTATGATTAATTTCATCTTGGATACTGATGTAGAATCTTTCCATTTCTACATTCTCTATATATGTGGTAGGAACATAAGCTAGGGTTATGATTATAGTGATAGGTTTTCCATGTAGTCCTATTGATATTATTGAGCCAGACTTCATTTTCTGTCCTTTGATTGCTTTTGTTATATCTTGGCTCCCTATTAATGCCACCTCATTTCTTCCTCGATTTTGATTTCCGCAGTAAAACACTATGTGATTATCAGGTTGGAACTGTCCCGTTACTGTCAACTTTAGGTCTCTCACGCTAATTGATATGCAATCCGTTTTTGTTTTATGATTTCTAGCTTTCCCACGTTGAAGCTTCTCACATTCCATTTTCCTATTATATGTGCTGTGTAGTTTCACACTTTCTTTTCACATCTGAGCACATCAGCAGACTAATTTGCATCATGAAACATAGCATTACTTATTATTCTCTGCTCTTCCTCATTCTTCCATCAACCTGAGATTCTTAGGTTCTAGCACTATCTCTTGCTTTATTTTGGATTGTTTCATCATGGGGTTTTTAAGGTAAAAACATTTGAAGGTTTACCATTGCCTTCTGCACAATACTAACAAGAATTAGATAAAGTGCCACTGATGTTGTCTCTGAGAGGTCCTCTCCTGGTATCACTGTACCTTTTGCCCACTATACCTTTTGCCTGACACCTTTAATTTAGTTTCTTAGCAAAAGCCTGCCTGAATTGGGTAGCAGTGCTACTGTCAAAATAGCCTGTAACCACAAGACACAGTCTTACCACAAGACACAGTCCCACCGCCATGGAAAAGTCATGCCACAGCAGGATACCCCTCTTACTTCCTTGTAAATGACCTTTAAAAAACTGGAAAGTAGCTTCTTTTTTGAAAGAAAGGTATTTGATAAGTTGCTTGAATTTACTATTTCGTTGGTTGTTGTTGTTATGTACCTTGAAGTTGTTTCCAGCTTATGGTGACCCTATGGCGAGTCCATCATGGGGTTTTCTGGGGCTGAGAGTGTGTGATACTCCCATGGTCAACCAGCAGGTTTCCATAGCTGGGCAGGCAATCAAATTGTATTCTTCAGGATCCAACGCTCAAACCACTTATACCATACTGGCTCCATTTAGTTGACTTGACTTGAGTTTATTTAGAATCATCAAATCACAGAGTTGGAAGAGACCAAAGAGACCATCCAGTCCAACCGCCTGCCATGCAGGAACACACATCAAAGCACTCCCAACAGATGGCCATCTAGCCTCTGTTTAAAAACCTCCAAAGAAGGAGATTCCTCCACACTCTGAGGCAGCATATTCTACTGCTGGACAGCTTTGACCATCAGGAATTTCTTCCTGAGGTTCAGGTAGAATCTCTTTTCCTGTAGCTTGAACCCATTGCTCCTTGTCCTAGTCTCTGGAGGAGCGGAAAACAAGTCCACTCCCTCCTCAACATGACATATCTTCAAATATTGAAACATGGCTATCTTTCTAAACTTGGTATCTTTCTATTGGTTATTGCTGCTGTTGATGTGTGGAATACTCTCCCCTGGGAGGCCTGATTGGTGCTCATACCAATTGGTGCTGACATCAAGGAGGTAGCCTTCTAGCTTTTCTAGGGAGGGAGTTCCAGACCTTAAGGGCAACCACTAAGAAGGTCCTGTTATCTAGTGCACCCACCCAATCATATCTGTGAAGAAGGTAGGATGCAAAGAAGGGCGTTTTTTGAGGATCTCATAGTCTGAAAAGGCTCATGCAGGAAAATATTGTCAGGCAGATAGCCTGTACTTTAGCCATATAGGGCTTTACAGGTCATGGCTAGCAGTTTGAATTGTATCTGGAAACAAACTAGCAGCCAGAAGATCTGTTGGTGCAGAGGAGTTGTAAAATCTATGTAGTATCTATACGTGTCTCTTTCCTCCTCTCTCTGTTTTCTTTTCTTTCTTTTTTTTAAAAAAATTATTTCTGTTTCCTTATTGTTTCGTGCTGAGGATGCTTCTGTTTTATTGTTTATTATTATGTAGTTTGGAAGGATATGTTTAATTTTTAAAGTGGGCTACCATATTTGCTGGCATATAAGATGCATTTTTTTCCTTAATAATATCCTTTGAAAATGGGGTGCGTCTTATACACCAGCAAATATGGTGGTGCTAAAAACATAGGGAATGAAACAAGAGCCAAAGTTCTCCTTCTCCAGGCAAACAGGAAAGGAAGGAGTAGTGGAATCCAGGTGAAGCACTCCTTACCTCCTCCTCCTCTCCTGTACATTTTGACTCTCCGAGGGCCCAAGAAAAACTGGTGCAGCACTCTTTTCATTCCCCTCCTCTCCTGGTGCAGCACTCTTTTCATTTCCTTCCTCTCCTGGTGCAGCACTCCTTACATTCCCCTCACCAGGGAACTAAAAAAATGTTTTCCTGAAAAATACCCCTTGAAAGTGGGGTGCGTTTTATATGCTGATGCGTCTAATATGCCAGAAAATATGGTAATTGTTTAATTGAGTGTACTACTTTGTACTACAGTAGTATGAAGTACTACAAAGCTACTTTGAACTTATCAGAAGTAAGAAATGGTATAAATGTTTTAAAACGAATACAATTACGTACATATGTGTGGAGAAATGTGCAAGACAGAATTTCAAAATTTAAAATTTTGCACTACAAACTGGAATAGTAAAGAAGAAAGTAGACAGTAATATATTTTAAAAAGTTAACCATGCTACAAAATCGTACAAGTTTTAGACAATTGACCTATATGTGAGAGTTAGACATATGCTTCAGTATCTTCCATTGTATTTACTGAAAATAAAGTGTGTTTGGATTCATCTGTATCAGAATGTTTAATATGGTACAGCTGGGATACATCCTGATAAATTCCCACATGGAACCCAATAGTGTTTGAGAAAGTGGAAGGCATGAACATTTTATTTTATTCTTGCTGCCACTCCATGGTTCTATTTAAAATATACATAATTTTATTTAGCCTGGATACTCCAGTGTCAAGTGAGTCATGCAATGCACGGTTTTACAAATGGTTTGATACTCTTGACGTTTATGAAGGGAGGCCTGCAATATCTCCTTCTACAAGTGGAATAGTGATGGCAACAAAATATAAAAGTGGATG
Source organism: Cyclura pinguis (assembly GCA_030412105.1). Lineage (NCBI taxonomy): Eukaryota > Metazoa > Chordata > Lepidosauria > Squamata > Iguanidae > Cyclura > Cyclura pinguis. Next base: position 337,122,671 of record CM059600.1, read on the forward strand.
TGCAGTCCTCTAGAGGAAGAGGAGGAGGGTGCCATCCATCATGCACCTCCTACCACAGAAAGGTACCTTTTTTTTCCAGTGTTGCATTTTATTGGCTCACCTCACAGAGCTATAGGTATTCTGTTCCACCAATCCCTGGTCAGTTAAAAACAAAGTATATGTAATTTATGACTTTATGGATGGGGAACCCAACCTAGTACCTTTACAGAATCTTGCCTGGGAGATGGTAGTGGCACTAGATTAGGCTCAGGCTCTCCTTAGAGAGGCATTGTGTTAGTGAGCAGGTGAGAAAAAGTAAGTAGTCGGGGAGAAGTAGTTGTGATCTATAAAAACTGTCCTAACCTGGCCAGATTACCTAGGAAATTAAATCACCCTGAGTGTGTATAGATGATGCTGAAGAGCAAGGATAGACTGGAAATTCTGGTAATGTATTCGCCACTCTGCTGCCTATTAGACTTTCTAGTTTTGCTCACAGAAATAGTCTCAGAGTTGGTGTTGGAATTGCCTAGACTTTTGGTATTGGGTGCCTTCAGCATCCGAGTTATGACCAACCTAGAGTTCATGACATCCATGACAAACATGGGCCTATCCCACCTGGTCTCAGGACCCATACATACAGCAGGACACACACAGGCTTGATACTGTTTTCAGTTCCAAGCATGTGGGTTTGTAAAGGATCCTTCAGGACTCTAGAAAGCATTAGAGGGTTTTATGGATGGTACCACCAACAATCCTGTTGAAAGCAATGCAACAGATTGAATCAAGATCTGACCAGGGCTATTGACACAATCACTTCCAGACATCTTTTCCAACCTGTTGCCAGTCAGGCCCCTTTGTATACGGAACAACTCAGGTAGCTGAAATGAGAAGGATGATACAAATAGTGTACAAATAGTGGAAAACCTGATGTATATTCAACAAGGTGTGATACCGAGAACACCTGCGTTCTTATAAGGTGGCAGTATAGGTTGTGAAGCTGCCTTCTCGGTATGTAATGCGTTTGTGAAGTCATGTGCAGCTGAAGTTTCCATTGTGGTGACAAGTCAGACTCAGACTCCTCCCCTTCAAATCCAGTTCAAGAGCCTTCACATTTTGCTTTGATGCTTTTAATGATCATTTCACAGACACTGTTCTTATAGAAGCGGCTGACAATGGGATGCCCAGCAACTCTGTGATGAGTAGGATTACCCTGGATCAGGCTCAGTTGGTGAGTACCACAGATGTGGACAAGTTGTGAGGCAAGCAAGGAAGGCAGTTGGTTCTCTTGATCCTTGTCCTTCTTAGCAGTGACAAGGATCAGTGGGGAAAGGAAATTAGATCTCAACTACAACATATTATTCATGCATCCATCGGGGAGGAGATTTTTCTATCTTGTTTAAAAGAAGCAGTAATATGACCACTTCTTTAAATCCTCCTTGCCCTGCCCCAAGATTTTAACAGTTACAGACCGGTTTCAAATCTTTCTCTCTTGGGCAAGGTGATTGAGAGGGCAGTTGCCTTCCAACTGGTGATAAAGGTTTTCTTGACCTATTTCAAACTATTTTCTGAGCAAGATAGAGACCACTATGATCACCTGTCAAGTGTCCTGACTTGGGTTTGGAAGTCTGTGAGCTAAACCTGGACAGGGTTACATTCCCTCTGAGAGACTGTGTTCACAACTTGGGAGTGCAAGAAAGATGTCAGGGAACTGCTGGGAGATTTACAGGCAGCTGTCTCAAGACAGCAGATGCTCAGTGAGTCAGGGTCTCCTATTTAGCAACTATTGGAATCGACATAGTATCTCTTCAAGGATATTCGAAGAATGGCAGTGCATCCTTAGCATCTGCCACCTCCTGCTGCAGAGTAGCCCCCCAAAATGCCTCAGCCCCCAGGTCCTCAGACTCAGAGAGTCCACTGTCATCAGGAGCCATAAATTCTTGGAAATCTGACTCCTTGGTGTCTCAATCTTCTGACTCCAGAGGGCGAGTTATGACATTATGAAGTTTAAAGTATGTAGTGATTATTTTAACAGGCATTTATTTTGTAATCCCTTTTGACTTGTTTTGTATGTCTAACTTTATTCCTTGCCTTGATCCAGAGGAAGAGATAGGTTAGAAATAATCATCTCCCCCTCCTCCTCTTCCTCCTCCTCCTCCTCCTCTTCCTCCTCCAGCATGCTTTTTTGTTTTTAATTTTTGCTTGCTTTACTTTTTCTAGGCTTTTTAAAAAAAATTCACAAGATATTTCACCTTGGCCTTTATCTGATTCAAAAAGAGACACCAGAATGGAATGGGTGATTGTCATTTAGAGCTGGTTTATACTTTGTGTATCCTCACACTTCTGATTCTGTTTGATCAAAATATTAATTTAAAATAGTCACATTTTAGGAATTTAAAAGTCAAGGGAGGAAGATTATAATCTTTTTAAGAAGAGTTGGGAGAGATATGCAGCAATAGGTTTTGATTAACATGGCCGGCATCATTATTGTAGAACGTTGTTCTGATTTGATTAGAATATTCTACATTTAATATAAATACAGGAGTAATTATTCTATAAGTATAAATGTAGTGAAATTTTATTTAATTCCAACATTTGGTTATTTAGGTATGGATACATTGATAGAACTTTGAAGAAATATAACAACTAGTAACTATTCTCTAAGGAATTGGAACGCAAGTGTGTAACCCTTTTATCCTTTGTTCAGTGTTTGTAGTTAGTATGTTTGAGATTTTTGTTGTAGTAGATGTTCAGTTGTTTGTGTGTCTTCATTCCCTTTTATGTTGTTTTGTATCAGTTAAATGTGTTCTTAATAAAAATACTGTTTAACAATAGATACATTTTAAGTAGGGTTCACAGGTCTTGTCAGTCATTCTGTCTGTGGAGAGACTTGAAATATTTACTGCACACATTATTTGTACAGGTTAGAAAATACTAAGTATTCATACTTCTACCAAACTGCAAACAAACTGACAATTGACTTAACGCTTGTTAACTCTGTTCTGCAGGGTTTGCCCTTGTAGAGGAGAGTATAACTGCACTGGCATGCTTAGTACTACCACTTAGTGCTTATAATTCTTCCCAGTTTTACGTATGATCTTTGAACATCTAACATCACGGTAATAAAATTAGCCTTCTATTTTCATGGAGTTAGGGGCACAAGACCACTGTGACTGTGGAAAAATCAAGAATAAAAACAAAAAGGCAAACTGTTTTAAAAAACACCCTGAGAACACTTCTCTTAAGAATCTCTAGGTCCTCCAGTGCAATTCTGTGGTTCACTTCTGGCAGAAGTGGGCCATAGGGTCATACTGAAGGACCTTGCAATGCCTAGACAAGTGGTATCTCTAGGTCCTCCATGTGGCTCTGTGGCCCACTTTCCATGGGTCAGAATTGGGTCACAGAATTGCACTGGAGGACCTACAGATTCCTAGAGAGAATTTTTATTTTTATTTATTTACTTATTTGGAGCAGGGGCAAATATAGTAACAATTTTAAATTTATTTAAATACATACATACATACATACTTCTGAATAATCAAATCTGCGAATGCTGAACCCACTACTGTACATAGAAACTGCAGTAGTTGCACGGTACCTTCACTTCTTTGCCAGCATTAGTGTTCATTCCAGCAGATGAAGATGTACTGGACCCTCTGTACCTTCTACTAGTCAACCCTTGATCTTTAATATATTCTTTATCTGTCTGTAACACATTACAGAGTGTCTCCTCCTATAAATATTTTCCAGATATGCGAAAGAAGCCCTGTTTCAGATTTGCCCTTTTGTGGAGGGAATTCCTAAGCCAAACTTTCACTTTAGTGTAATGTCATGCTTTATTATGGTATATCAAGATCCTCTTTCTTTGCGAGCTTCAAAAACTGACTTTTTGTCAAAAACTATTTCCTATAGCCTGATCTGTCTTGGCTACACTGTTTTCTAAACTAACACAATTGTGTTATGAGTTGTTCTTTGCTCTTGTTGTGTGCCACTTCAGTTGTTAGATGAATGACAAATAACACAGCATGCAAATGTTTCGAAAGGAAAGAGGAGACAAACAACAACAGTAACAAGAAGTGCTAGTACCTAGGATTCTACTCAGAAGTATGAATGGATAACTACACCAAGAGCACAGGAAAGGGTTGCCCCGTTTCTTTATATGTAAATTACTTTATTCTGTTTTTTGACATTTCACCCAGTGCTACTGACACTTTTTTAGGTTTCTGTTTTTCAACATGTCTGGTGACTAGAAAATTGCTTAAATAAAAATGAAAACTGAGATTCTCTCTCTGTCAAATGATACAGAAGGTTCTTTGCTGCCACAGTAAATTTATGGTTGCCCAGAAAACATACAATATTTATATTCTTTCCGAAAACTGTGGTGAAATTTTATGTATCAAGTGAGGTAATATGTTGCTTTTCACAAATATTTACACAGAGACTTTCCTGCTCCTTGTCCAGCTATATTACGCTATAGGTAGGCTGCCTGAGAGAAAACAAAGACTGTTTAATGAGGCCCTATTTCCTTTCTGCTTATGTTATTGTTTATATAATCAGAAGTATAGGTTGTCTTCCAAATCGGTAACCCTTGTTTATATGCCTCGGGATCTCAAAGTGTGTTTGACACATACTTCTGGTTGTTGTCTGTGGTCATTCCAATAATTCTGTAGTTATATTTAATTCTCAGTTTTTGATGTAAGCATTATGGAAGTTATGTAACTGTTGTGACTGTTATGTGACTATTCAGCTAATTTACTATGAGAGGTAGGATTGCACTGTTGTCTACAACGTCACTCTTAGATGAAGTAAAGATGAATAAAGATATCTTAGTGGCAGCAGATCCCATCTGATCTTGGAAACGACGTAGGGTCTGATTAGGATTAGTACTTGGATGGGAGACCGCCAACAAATACCAGGTACTGTAGGCTCTATTTTAGAGGAAATAACTGGTAAAACCACCTCTGAATATTCCTTGCCTTAAAAAAAAATCAAACAAAAAACTATGAAATTCATGGGGTTGCCATAAATCAGGTGACTTGAAGGTGCATACGCATACAACAGCACAATCCCTAACTAGCATTAACCCAGCTGAAACTGTGCTGAATTCAAATGCCTCCTAGGGCAGGGATGATGGAAATATTTAGGACTACTGCTCTTCTCTTGGCTTAACTTTATGTCAGCATTATGACTGTGTCCCTGGCCCAAATGAAGTTTCAAACTGGCATAAGTCAGCCCCTCTCTTGACGCAGCTTTTCTCTGTTTTTTTTTTCCCCCCTTGCTGGCAAATTTATGAGATCAGCTGATAGAGGAATTGGTCTTACATGGCTTCAGGTCAATTCCAAATTATCATGACCCTAAGATGAACCTATAGTGTGGTTTTCTTGGCAAGATTTATTTAGAAGAGGTTGCCCATTATTTTCCTCTTAGAGGAAAGGAAAGAGAGAGTGTGATATGCTCAAGGTTATCTAGTCGGTTTCCATGGGTGAGCAGGGATTCAAACTCTAGTCTTCAGTAGTCCTAGTTGAACACTTAAACCACTATAGGTTTGTGCCTAATCCTAACCTAACACAACAAACCCTTTTTCAGTTAGGATTGTGCTGTAATGTTTCCTTGTACTGTTGTAACCAGTATTTAGCCATTGATTAAGGCCGTGAATGAGTGAACAAACCAGGGAATGAAGAGTAACAAAATAGGATAGTTCCTACAGATCACTTGATTTAATCCACTGACTCTGACTTTGTTGCCTGTTGCCCTTTTTTTCTGCTTTCCATTGCACTTTAACATATTTTATGTCTTCAGAAACAAAATGTAAAAGTTATAAAGTGCCATATCCTAGGATAGGTAGAGAAACGTTTTAAAACATTTATAGCATTTTGACTGTTTTGTGGCTCAATTACAACATGCTTTGTATTGTACATAGTATGACAGGAGAACAGAATGGGTTCCAAATAGGCTTTCTATAATGTCATACAGTTACTCTGTTTAAAATATTTTGCGTATACTTTCTCTTCTGCAGTAGTTGAGCTGCTTTTTGTCTAGTTTGGAGTTGTTTTTTTCAACCCAAGTGAAATGTTTTTGATCATATTATATAAAGCTGTCATCTCAGCTGAAGTTTCACTGCTGGCTCATGTGGCGCACACCTGTAATGTGTTAGAAAAGAGATTTGCCTTTGAAAGTGGCCTCACTTTCGTGCAAGAGTTAGCATATTTCTTCCATCTTGTAATGTCATTTAAAGAAATGTTGGCAAGCCAAAAGTGCTTAAAAATTAAGGGATTATTGAATATACCTGAAACGGCATATGAAAAAGCACAATGCCTAAACTTCCTATTTCAGCTTTTCTTTTGTCCTTGGTTTAGGGGAGGGAGGTAGAAAACAGTTATGCGGTATTCTTAATGTGGTTGGGCAGGTTACATTGATATTAGCATGTTTTCTTAAACAACTTGGTTACTTTGAAAAGCTGAACCACAAGTTCACCCTATTGAAAGGTGAATCCCACTGATAGTTGTACAATTTCCCATTAGGTTTTATTCATATTTACATGAAATGAATCTCCCTAAGCCCAGTGCCTTACTCTCAAGTAAGTGAGCATAGGTTTGTTGTTTTAGTTGAATACCAACAATTTTAACAGCATAATTCATTAATTCAAGGTGTGTCTCACCCCAAATGATGTGCCCAGTGTTTCTTCTTTAATATTGATTTCTATATTTAATCTTGAGTATCCTATAGTTTTAAAAAAAACACCTCTAAGCAAAAAATAATTTGGAGCTAGAAATCTGAAACAGTGTTTTCATGGTTATGTTTCTTTGCTTCATTCTCCTGCTTTTATATTCTGAAAGATGGGAGCTGTTGTAATATTTGAAAGTGCTTTCAACTTACTCTGACTACATCGCTATATTAGGCCTATAGTATGATCTTTAAGCACAGGTATAGTTTCAGGCAAGGATGTTTATGACTGGCATATTGGAACTGGGGGTTCCTACCAAGCTTTTTGATTATTGCTCAGTTTTTTTGCAGGTATCCCTCAAAGATTCTGTGAGGCTATAGTTGTACTTATATTAGTAATAGAGTTTACAGGTGTATTCACTGCATCTCTCTGCTTCCAGTATGTTTTTTACATTTAGTAATTTAAATTAAATTTTAAAAAAGCAAGTTTGCCCCTCATAGATTGCTCAGTAGTGTTTGGGGGCCACATCTGATCCCTTTGCGTGCCTTTCCCTTTGGTTAAGAGTTTTGAAAATGCAGTTTGAGATTAAATTGGAAATTGGAGAAGCCAAGCAAACATGGAACAGCTCACAGAACATTCAAAGAACTGGAAAATTCAAAGGCCAGGGCAAAGTACTGATTTAGCAGAGTGGCATCTAGGGTAATTTTTGAGCAGAACTTTCTATTGAAAACTTAAATGCTTCTAATACATGCTGTTCTGCAAACATAAACATGTGTACATTTATGTATGTATGTAATAATAATAATAAATATAAATTAAAGAGTGGGAATAAAGGTCAGTCTAGATGTTTACCTGGCTTATAATATCCAGCTATGCATCTTGGTTTTTACTTAATTATAGGCACGCCAGGGAGATGAACTTAATGGGAATGTTTTGTTGAGAATAGGCTTATCTCTTCCCAGTATATTTCCTAAGCATTCTAGCTACCCTAGAAAGAAGAGAGGATTTATTCCAGTTACTCTGAAGAGGGAAGAGATAAGCTTCCAGTCACACAGACACCCACACTGGTGTGTCACTAATTAATATACAGAAAGGAAAGATGTAGCTATATTGTATGGATCAAATATAGCTTTTTACTTTGGCCCTTGGTCTAAGCTTTAGTGATGGCTACATCTTTTCCATCCTGTGGAATTATTGTGTGTTAAATTTATCCATTTAAAATGGATGAAACATTTTGTAATAACAAGTTCATCTTCCAGTTGTGGATGTATAGATTGAATAATAGACACCTGAAACCCCTTTTATAGAAATCTGCTGTAATCTGCGTATGTCCTTGGTGCAGATTCCTAATAAATGTTTCCTGTCACCAAAACAAGCACCAAAACCCATTTTGTCCCTTTCTTAACTTATAATAATAATAGACAGCTCATTGTGCTCAGTGTGACATGCAGCTCTTGTAACTTGCTGCAGCTTTAGCCAGCATATGGTAAGGAATAATGGAAGTTTCAGTTCAACAGTATCTGAAGATCTAAATCAGGCAAATCCTTAGATTTGGTTATGGGTTGGATGTGAGCCAATTAATTGCACTTGAATCCTGGTAAGATGTACACCTTACTGTTTGAATGGAGAGGGGATTCCTGTGGCCAGGAAGTAGGTTTGTATTACAGAGAGAATTGCACCTGCCCTGAAAGCTCAGGATTGCAGCTTTGGGTGCTAATAGTTACCTCTCTTTTAGGAGGTTTGGAGAGTATTGCTACAATGTATTCTGTATAAGACTCCTCATGAGGCTTGTCCAGCAGCAGGGCAACTATTGCAGGACGCGGCTGCTCGGCTCTTGCTGTGTGCTGCTCGCAGTAACATTTAGCATTTTTATGAAGACTTTACATGAGTCAGATTCAGGATTCTGGTACTAACATAGAAAGCGCTAAACTACTAAGATGAAGATTCCTAAGAGCACACATTATCCCCTGTCATGCTTCCCAATCGCTGAGGAGTGGTGGTTCCACATAAGTGTGAGGTGTGTTTATAGTCCACGTGGAGCCTTTAGTGCAGAGGTGAGAATTGTATGGATCTTCAGATACTGTTGAACTGAAACTTCCATTATTCCTTACCATATGCTGGCTAAAGCTGCAGCAAGTTACAAGTTAATAACATCAGGAGAGTTGCAAAAAGGCCTCAAAGGGGACACCCATGTATCGGATATCATCCTATAGAATCCCCTTTCAGCAGAGGATAGGCATGTACCTCTCTTCTGCTAGTCTTCTTTCAAATAAACATTTTCTGAATAATGAATTCAAGCTACAGTTTTATTTATGTACTTTTTATTGTATCATTTGTGTATTTGTTTTTGTTTATTCTAGACCACTCCAGAATCCATGATGAGTGATTTCTAAAGTTTGTAAACAAGCAAACAAATGAACAAACGTTCCTTTCTTTACCACCTCTCAACTGTTGCACCTGAAACTTCAGTCTTGCTGCTGTGTTGATTGATGGCATATTTGATATGAGATCCTATTGAAATAAAAATCCACTACTGATGGAGAGAGGTTACTCTAAACAGAAGCTTAAGTTCTGTATTTTGCACTGAAGGCTCTCCCACTGAACCTTAAGGGGCTCAGGAGAAAGGATACCAGAATGCAGATACCAGAAAGCTCCTGATTAGAGTTCAGCTCCTGTCTTTTTCATATGGAAATTATAATGGGGAAAATCTACTGTGCAAATATGCACAGATACCTTTTCCTTAGGTAAATATAAAAGTTAAAGTTTGTTTGTTTAAGGGAAATATTACTCTTCACGTGTTCAGAGAGGAGGTTTTATGTGGGAGGAGGTTTTATGCAAATGAACCTATGAAGAATGACAAATAAAAGGGGAAATGGGCGTGGGTGGTGAATATAGATGGTGCACATATTCGGCAGTCACAGAAGAAGGATGTTGACCAGTGTTGAGCCCTGAAGTTCCTGAATGCCATCCACACGCCGATTATTAGCAGCTCTTTTCCCTGTTTATTGTAGCTTTTGAAACACTTGTACTGTTTTCTGAGGTGACAATGGAGATCTTTGGTTTTAAAATTTTCTTTAATTGACAGCAAGATTGTGATAGAATTTTTTTAATAGAATTGGCATCAGAAATAGGGAATTTGTATTATTTCATTATTGCTTGTCATTTATTTTGTTCGTATGCTGCCTTTCTCCCAGAACGAGACCCAAGGTAGCTTCTAGAAATGTAAATTTGAACATTTACAGCCTCCTTCTTCTCACCTTTCCAGTTTTCATTACCAGTCCAATATGGACAGTTCTAAAGGGTTCTGAAGGGAACAATATTGTATTGCACTGTGTTTTGTTCCTCTGCAGCTGGAGTAAAATCCACAGTGTGACTGTTATATTCATGCCAAATAATATGGAGGATCTTGATCATTTTGTCTGTAATAGACAAAGCTAAATATATCTAACAACACTAAATAACAAGCTGCTAATGATGTCATTCTTCCTTCCCTTCCTTCCCTTTAGCACTCAATCATTAGTGAAACAAGCTGATAGCAAGCAACCCACAAGACTGTACTCCTTGATCAGAAGAATTTATAATTTTGCACTTTAGGTTCCATTTTTCAAGAAACATAGGATGGTTTGTGTATGTAACTTCTTTACAAGAATTTGAAATATGTTTGGCACACATTTAATTTATATCCTACTTTTTTCTCCTTATACAGGATCCAAGGTGGTATTGTACAGAACCTGTTCTCCCCTTGATGCAATAGTTTTGTTATTGATTTTGTTGAAACAATTCAATATCAGTTTAAGAATACTCTCCTTATAGAGAAGTCCTTGCTGGAATTTTATTCCTAAATCTGAAAATTAATATGATGGTGTTAAACATTAGAAATTGACAAATTCATTCACTGCCATGAGCACAAATGATAGAAGGAGTTCAGTTAGTTACATTATTGATCATTATTGCGTTGTCTAGTATAATTGAAAGAGGTTTTATAATTTTAATATTTGTTGGTATTTAGCCTTTTTGATTATTGTTGTTTTGATTAATAATCTTGTTGATATTTGTTTTTAATGTAAATTGATGCTGTGTTTTTTGTCATGTCTGCAAGAGCCTAGGTGGCTCATGCATTGCTTAGTAAGTATTGGGCTGAACCATAGGATTTATAGGGAATAGCAGGGAAGTTGTCGCTTTTGACATTAGGAAAGTATGTTTTGTAACTGGCTTCTTCAAAAGGGTTCTTTTTGTGTTTTTAATGTTGTTTTCTCTAACCGAGAATTTTGCCCGGTAGGGACTACAAAATATTACCAATTTCTGGGCATGGTAGGAGTCCAACATGTCTGTCAGGTTGGGAAAAACTGTCCCAAAGCATGGAATCTCATCTTACAATCTCTTCAGTTCAGTTTGTCATTCATCAGCATCTTCTTTCTATTCTCACCAACAGGTACACTAGAATCGCTCTTGCCTTGTTTCTTAAGCATTGATAAGGACTCCTCCTCCTCCTCCTCCTCCTCCTTCTCCTCCTCCTCCTTCTTCTCCTTCTTCTCCTCCTCCTCCTCCTTCTTCTTCTCCTCCTCCTCCTCCTCCTCCTCCTCCTCCTTCGTCTTCTCCTCCTCCTCCTCCTCCTCCTTCTTCTCCTTCTTTTTCTTCTCCTCCTCCTCCTTCTCCTCCTCCTCCTCCTCCTCCTCCTTCTTCTCCTTCTTATCCCCCGCCCTTCTCATCCCTAGAAGCACACTGGTAAGCTGTAAAGATTTTCCAGTTATCAGGAGTGGAGAATTTTTACACTGAAGCATTTGAGTCTGTCAGTTTGAGAGTTACTCTGCATAACTCAACCACTGTGGCCTTTTTTCCTCCCCACTGCCTGTCAAGAAGCAAAATTTGCAAACTTCACTGGTAAAGCAAAGGTTTTACACGCAGGAACCAGGTTCCAAATATTCTGGCAATTTGTGGCACCTTCAGTTTAAATGTTGAGGTGTCTAAAAAGCACTGAATAGGCCTTCAATTGTATAATTAAAGAGATGGAGGGATAAGAAGAGAGGAGGAGGACAGGGTGGGTGAGAAGGCTAATAGAAAGGGTAGGGAAGTGAGCAAAAGAGAGAAACAGTGGGAGTGGGTTTGAAGAAAACTAACAATTATCCAAGAGGAAAGCATTGTGTGGGCAAGATTGCAAATGGATTCATTCCAGTTTACTACAAATAATAACATAAAAGATTGTATATTATGCAATAATATATGATAGAAACCAGCCCGATGGAGGGGAAGTCACTAAAGAGAGTATGGCACTCCACCAAACTCTCACAGAAAGACTCCAAACACTTTACTTCCTTGAAGTCTATGGATGGGGGTCACTTAAAGGCCTGGCATTTTAGAAGAACCTTCACTGCCTGAGGAATGTGGTTTCCTGCTGAGCAAAGAAATCACTTTCCCCAACCCCCATTCCATTTGAAGAGTAATTTATTTTCCATCTTTTCTAGTCTTCTTTTTCTCCTCTTTTCTAAACTAAGCTCTTTTTTTCTAGAAACCCATTCTTCTACTCTGCTCTGTGCTCCAGAAAGCTCTCTTTTTCACTTTCCCTCTCCCTGCTGTTTTTCCAAAGAAATTGCACAGATTAGCTTGCCTAACAACAGTGCCATTTATTTGTTGTAATATTTGTTGTAATATTTCTTTTGTATGCTACAGAGATATCCACCCTTTTGAATTCTAATGACGTAATTTACTAAAACATATTTAAACTTCAATATTAATTGGGAATCTAGTGAACTGGGGAAGTTGCTAGCAAAATGTAATGAAGCAATAAATTAATGAGTTAACTAGAAAGTTAATTCCAGACAGATCCTTACACAGGAAAATGTACCTAGATAAGAAGAGATACCCAAGCTGTTCCTGTTATGGCAGATTTTCTTCCTGCTATTATTATCCCTCCCTTTTAAGCTACCTGAGCCAACTCCAGGGATAAGAAAGTTTGGGCTAATTGGACCCAGTGAAGGTAGTGCTACAGTTGTGGATTTTTCTGTGAAAATATTCAGGATCTCCAAAATGGCCCTGCTATTCTAGTTGCAGAGCTCCTCTACACCAGTGGAACAGCTTTTCCACCCCACTTGATGGTGATAGGAATGCTCAGCTTGTGTTTATCGTCTTTATTGCTCAGGAAGTCTGAATAGATTTTTAGTTTTCTAGCATATTTTATGAGTAAAACTTCTGCCTCCATTGTTTACTGAGTATCTTTATACCATGATCTCTAGCTCCTGATTTTTCTAGATTTTTCTTACCTTCTTTCTTCAGCCAGAGAGATCAAACTTCAGACAACACAGTTGAAAAAAAAACTCTACTATGATACTCTAATTTCAGCTGTCTAGATTACCTGACAGGGGCTTTGATCTTAACTACACAAGTTTGAGAATAAATCCTATTTGAATAAAGTAGGATAAACATTTATTTTATTTCATTTTTCTAGATAGGTGTAATTCAGAGGTGCTTTAAAACTTGTATTTTTTTTTTTAATAACATTCCAGAAAGCATATAGTGATGAATGGCTAAACATTTTAGCAGTATTTTTAATGTTTTACTTTATAACAATAAGGACTTTTATGATTCTTTAATATAAGAATCTCTTTGCAAACTCCTATAGTTCGAGAGTCAGTGTTGTGTAGTGGTTGGGCATTGGACTCTGACCCTGGAAACCAGGTTCAGTTCCCTGCTCAGCCATGGAAACCCACAGGATGATCTTGGGTACATTGCACACTCTCAGCCCCAGAAAACCATGTGATAGTTTCTCCTTAGGGTCACTATAAGTCAGAAAAAACTTTAAAGCATGCAACAAATATATGAAATGGGAATCAAGCATTATATTCAGCATAACTGAATACAGCATCATCTGCACATACTTTTCTTTTACACCTTTGTGTGAATCCAGCAAAATGAGTATCCTGTTTGCCTCAGTTCTTCATTTGTTCCAAAATTAACATGCACCTCTATTTCATATATAGGGTGGCTTGATGAAAGACTAGGTTTGCTACTTAACTCTACCAGGTAGACCTAGGTCTGTTACTCCATAATATGTGAAATTTCCTTTTGCTGGTATTTATTTATTTTATTTTATACTTAAGTGAAACTGTTAGGATACTAAGACTACTATGATGGGGAGACAAGCAACCTGTGTGTAAGAGGGTCAATAAGTTTCATGGTCGAATATAGAAATGCAAATTGCCTTGTCTAAGATAAATGGTAGAAATGTTTTAAACAGACTCATGCATTAGCTCCATATATTTTAATACTTCTTTGGGTTCAGGAAGGGTTCAGGAAGAGGTATTTTCTAAACTTCTTTCTTCGGCCTCAGATATTAAGTTTCAGGCACCACACTTGAAAAAGATTTCATCTACCATGAAACTCTAATCTGAGCTGTCAGGGTAACCTGACAGAGGCTATAGTTGTAAATTGTGTTGAATATAGGACAATTATTTTATTTTATTTTATTATATCACACCTTTCTCCCAGGTGGGATTAAAAATTATAAATTATTTTATAATTAAAATTTAAAAATTATAAGTCTTGCATAGGGATGGAAAGAACATGTGAAAATATTCAGAAAGTGGTTAGGACCCCCCCCCCTTTTTTTTTTGAGTGTTGAGAAACCTAATGAGGAAAATCCTGGACTGATGATGATCTTTATAGTTCTGAATGTATTCTGTGCAAAATCTGCATGCGAGTATTTTGCACAGAAAACAGCATTTTCTATGCAGAAATATTATTTCTGTGCAGAAAATGCTGTTTCCTTTGCAGAAAATGCCGTAATTGGGAATTTATCCTGTATAAAATTTTCATGTGGTGCATTTGGATATAAAACATTCTGTATTCAGGAAACAGCATTTTCCATGCAGGAAGTAATACTGCTGCATAGAAATATTTTTTGTGCAGAAAATACCCTTTTGTGTGCAAAACAGTCACATGCAAAATTTTGCACAGAATAAGTCCAGAATTGCAAATAGTTTTTTTGTGGTTTACAAAAAGTTACTCACAGTGGGAAGAAGATTGCTAAAATCAGGTACTGCTTGCTTTGATAAGAAATTTAGTGAAGAATTGCATCTCTAATCTTGTACTCTAAATTTAACTGTTTTGGGGATCTTGCAAGTATCTCTAGTGAGATGCCCTTTTTGTGTGGTGGTAGTTTTAGGACAAGGTGTTTTGCAGTATGAATGGTCTTGATGTTGAGATATCATGTCAGAAGGCAGGACGATTAAAGCAGACAAGCCTCTCATGCATCATCTTCTGTCTCTGGTGGAACAGAAGTTTAACCACCAGTGTTGCAGAATAAAGGAATACTATGGCGTTGTGTCATTGTATTATAAAACTTGGTTATTATTCCTTCGGTTTTTTCATTTACGTGTAATGCTTGTTGTGAGAAAAGAGACAAAACCTCTGTAATTATACAGGAAGACACAGACAACTGCATTGCAATGTCCTATATCCCAAATTAGACTTGTGCCTAATTTTAAAAAATTTAATTTGGGAAAAAAAAAAGAGCAACATACAAACCTTCATTTTACACATGTTTAAAATCTCTGGTATCTTTCCTCAGCATTAAAGAAAATAAATACTACTAGGTAAAATATAATGCCTTGCAAGTATATATGAAGGAGTTTACCTTGTAGCTCTTGACAAGAGGCTGTAAGAGATATGAAATGAAAGATGGATTACTTTTTAAACAGAGTGCTAAAGCTGAGTGTTGAATTAGTCTTGTCAACAGTTTTGCATATAAGCAAACTGCAGCACTGCATGCATTTTGAAGATCTTAAAATAAAGGGTTGAAAGTAGTTCAGCTGAACATTGAGCATACGTAGAATGCTTTAAAATAATATTTTATTCACTCATTCATGGGAGGGCCTTTTTTTTAACAGAGTTTTCTCTAATTATAGAATGTGTGTGTGTATGTCTGTGACTATGTACATTTGCTGGAGAACGTATCTACCGCTAAGTGTTCACCTTGATTGGATCATGCCCAAGTTATACAGCATAACCAATTTTACAGCACACCAAGCACCACTAGAGCAAGTGAAACAACTCCTTTGTCTCAGGGTGGGCAACTTAAACTGTCACCCGTTGAGAATCTATAAAAAGTTCAAAGAGAGCTGTCTGGAACTAAGTTCCTGTTTGGAATATTTCACAAGTCTCTGGTTATTTTTCCGCTCTGTTAATAATTTCAATATCTCCATATTCTATAATTAGAGAAAACTCTGTTAAAAAAAAAAGGCCCTCCCATGAATGAGTGAATAAAATATTATTTTAAAGCATTCAACGTATGCTCTTTGAAGTAAAGAAAAATACAAATGTAGAAATTCTGACTAAGCCGTTTACATTTCTTTCACACCAATAAGTCAGAAAAAATTGTGCTATATGTTTGTATGTAAGGATATGTAAGGATATACGTTTTCTGTGACTTACCACTTTTTTGGGGGGGGGGAATAATATTACTGTAGCAAGCCGCAGGTTGAGATATATATATACACACACACACACACACACACACATATGTATACACACATACACACACCCCTATATTGTTGAAAAAGGAAGTAAATTTTTGTATTCTTCATCCTCAGAAACAGGAATAAATAATTCTTATAGTATGCTAGGGGAAGATTTTCATACATTTCCTGATTGCTGTTCTTGCTTCATGAAATATTGATCTGTGCAAAAATTTATTTTTTTTCTGTGCAAAAATATATGTTCTGTGCAAATACATAGTTTCTGTGCAGAAGTATGTGTGACTTTTCTATGCAAAAACACTGTCTGTGCAGAAATACACTTTCTGTGTCAAAATGTATTTTTTTTCTTTGCAGAAATGTGTGTGGTTTTTCTGTGAAGAAATTTTTTTTTTCCTATATAAATACGTATGCTTTTTCTGTGCCAAAATGTATATGGCTTTTCTGTATTGAAATACTTTCTGTGTACAAAATACATTTTCTGTGCAGCGACATGCAAGTTTTTCTGTAAAGAAAACACATTTCTACCAAAAAAAAAAAAATGTTTCTGTGCAGACTAACATCTCCCAAAGCACAAACAATCTTCCAGTAGCTTTGCCACTGTGTGCATTCTTCCTGATAGAGAACCCTGAGTTTCAAGAAATCCCATTCTCATCTGAGAAACAGAAAGCAAACTAATATTTTCTCTTTCTTATGATGGAGTACTGGTTTGCAGCACATATACATGCAATATACAGTATAAAGTCAAAGGCTTTCACGGCCGGAATCCATAGGTCGTTATGGGTTTTCCAGGCTACCTTGCAGTTGTGGACAGGTCTACATAGGGACTACAAAATGCAGCGTCCAAACACGAATCAGAGAACACAAAAGACACTGCAGACTGATCCAGCCAGAAAAATCAGCAGTAGCAGAACATGTTATAAACCAACCTTGACACAGAATGCTTTTTGAAAGCACAGAAATTCTGGACTGTTCTGACAACTACTATGTCAGACTACACAGAGAGGCCATTGAAATCCATAAACACATGGACAATTTCAACAGGAAAGAAGAAACTTGGAAAGTAAACAAGATTTGGCTACCAGTACTGAAGAACACTAAAATCAAGACTCAAAAATATGCCGATGAACATCACCCAGACTCTGGAGGTCCCTCTACAGGGACCAATACAATGGTTTGCTAATGTAGTTAATACACTGTTATGCATGTCCCCTGACTAACAATACACTCTGGGGGATATCCCATTTAAGGGATATCCCCCAGGGTGTATTGTTAGCCAGGCCATCACACATCACAATAGGCCATCACACAGGCCAACTGTAACACATGCAAATTGCTCCCTCCCACCTAGGGACTACACAAGTATATATACTCTGTCTCGATTCCATGCCACCAGATCCTCTGAAGATGCCAGCCACAGATCCAGGTGAAATGTCAGGAGAAAATACTGATAGAACATGGCCTCAAAGCCTGGAAAACCCACAACAACCAATATGCAATATCTTTGTAATACCACGTTCTCTGTCTTGGTGTTAGTTCTTTAATACATACTACATCCAGGTTGCTTGGTATATTGCATTCACTGCAGTTGATATTAATGGTGATCAACATGTGTTTGTATGTATGTCCCTCCAATTGATTAATCTGATCATAAATGCAGTGCATGCACCCTTGGCTGCTGCCTTGCATCCTTTTCCATGCAAGTATATGGAGACAGTGGTTGGTATGTGGAACAGGGATTGCTGACCTGAGTTTGCCTTGATCAGTGAGGCAGTAGTGTAGCTGAAGTTTTACTTCTCACTCCTAAACCATACAACAATTTTCCAGATTAATTTTTGTTTTACTATTGAATTCAGACATTTGTAGATTTAAACCTCGGATCCGCTGGTTGATGGACTGGGCAAGGGTGTGCTTTGTCTTTGATTTTCTAGTTCCAGGGCTGTTATTCCTGGTTGGCAGGGGGTTGGAATTGATGGCTCTTGTGGTCTCTTCCAACACTATGTCTCTGTGAGTTGGAATTCAGTTTTTGTTTTTTTGTTTTTTTTGACAGTAAGGCCTCCAACAAATATCTGATACTGTATTTCAGAGGAAAGTACTGGAAAAACCACCCTGAGTATTCCTTGGCTAACAGCTCCCTACGAAATACATGGGGTCTTCATAAGTTGACAGGCAGCTTGAAGGGACGTACACATGCACATACGGATAGGAAAGAGTTTGCTATAGGGATTGTGTTCTTCTTGCTCATTTTTTCAGTTATATATATTTTTTAAAAATGATGCTTTTTGGATCATCTTCTCCCCACACTGATTACGCGTAAGTACAGTGGCCCCTCCACGTTCGTGAGGGTTTGGGGCACAGAATCCTTGCGAAAGTGGAAAAAACCACAAATAACTCCCTCCTGTGATTCCGCTCCCATTCCTTTCTGGGGCTCCCCCTCCCATTCCCTTGCCTTTTGCGGCTGGGGCCGGATCCAAGGGAAAGGGAGGGGAAACTCTGGCAGGAAGTAGAAAGGCTTACATGATTCTTCCCCCCTTCCTTGCCTTTTGCTTCAGTGTGACATCTAAGTGCCGAGACCAGAGGCAAGGGAATGGGAGAGGGGAGCTCCAGAGGGGAGAAGGAAGGAGATCTTGTGTCTCCCCTCCCAATTTCCTCGCCTTTGGTCTGGGTACTTGCCTTCCTTCTTTATACCTGGCAAAAAGCAAGGCAATGTGAGGAGAAAAATGGGGGAAAGGCACAAACACTTCATGAATAATCAAATCCAAAAAGGTCAAACCTGTGAATGTGGAGGGAGACTCTTTATATGGTGGGTGCTGCTAAAATAAAGAAAAGAAAATAACAATGGTGAGCTGCTTTGTTATTCAGTTATCGCCATGTCTTGATGGAAGAAAAGAGGGTTTTTTTTTTAAAAAAAATCACTATCTCTATTTCATTAAATTGTATTCTATGCTAATGCTATGCTATAATATAGTACAAATAGTGTATTTTTAGTAAAGTAATTCAGCTAGGCATATTTCTGCTATACCTGAATATAGATACACTTGTATTATCATCTTACCTTAAGATTATATTAATCAGTGCCTACATACTACTGTGCAGTATTACTAAGAGTAATGCAACATACTATATATGCTCATGTATAACTTTAGAAATTTTAGTTAAAAATTGAACCCACAAAACTTGGTCAACTCGTCCATGAGTCAATGTGAGAACTTTACCTTCACGCTTATCAAAAAATGAACCATCTTCTCTACGGAGAGTGGTGAAAGATGAGAGCTTTGTTGTCCTGGGACTAACAGAAACACTTATCCCCTCTACTCTCTCTACTGCGGCACCACGTGTGGCCATTTTGAGTACAAAATCCATAATTTTGCCCCCAAAATCTGTGCTTAACTTACACATGAGGTGGGGACTCTGATCCAGTGGTGGAAAAGTTCTTTTCTCCTGCCAACCAAATTTCCCTCTGCAATCCTCACCACCATTTTTAAGCTGCTCCAAGTGGCCTCCCAACCTTTCAAAGCATATTTTCAAAACTTTCCAGGGTGTTTATAGAGAAAATCTTCTCATGGGAAATCTAGGATCTAAGAGCTTGTAGTTATTGTGTCACTTCCTCTATTTCTGAAACAGAAGCTGAGAAAACCATGGAAAAAAATATTCAGGGGAACCATGGTGGCCATGCAGCAAAATACAACAAAATCCAAAATCTACAAGCTGGAATACCATTCTTTTGGGGGGTGGGGGGGGCAGAATCCAAAGCATAAAATGCATTATGCAAATGTTTGAAAAAAATGCTGATAATGTTAGAGACACAGGCCTATATTCTGTCTGACATGTTGTCATTTAAGGTGGTACTGAGACATTTCCATGTAGGCAGAGGCCACTCCCCTTATTGGCCGTACGAGGACTAGAGGCAAAGAACAATAAAAGACAGGTAATAAAATGTCAACTCCCATTAGCAACAGAAAGGTAACTTTTCTTTAGATTCAGATGTCTCTGTCCTGTGCAAAGCTAATTGCTCCTTTCTTAGGGAGAGAACCTTAAATTTCTCAGGAGTCTCTGTACTGGTGCATCTGGAAAAACTTCTGTTTTGTACTTCTACATCCAGAAAAAAAAAATCCGTATGTAGCAGTGTGGAAACTCCTTGAGAAATTCAGTGTTCTTTGCCTAAGAAAAGAGCAGCCAAAATGGCAAAAAGGGAGGTGTCAGTAAGCTTGGGAATGTTTCAAGATTTGCAAAACATGCAAAGAATATTTATTTTGAAAAAAAACTAAAAACTTAAGGGGAAGGATCCCCAAACACTTTGATGAATCTGCTTCATGGCTACAAAATAGCATCAGATAGCCAGGAAGGGAGTTGCAAAGATATGGAATAGAGAATTCTAGAACAATGGCTTTTAGTCTTTGGACTTCCAGATGTTTTGGACTTCAGCTTCTAGAATCGCTGGGCACTGGCTATTTATATCACATCTTGCCTACAAAGAGCTAAAGGAAGTATATGTGATTTGTCCCACATTTCATATATTGTCAGAATAATTTTATGATATAGCTTATATTGTAAAATAGTGACTAGCATAATGGCAAAATGGGAGTTTGAATCTCAATTCCTGTTCCTATTGTGACACCAACCACTAGGCTTTCCCCTTCTAGTTTCCATTCATTTGATTCTTTGTAAAAACTCAAATGCTGTGATCCTAAGCAAAACTGTAAGCAAGTAAGCTGTTTTCTAGCAAAGTCAATGGTGCTTCTTTTCACAGAAGTGCAATTAAAATGGAAATGTTAATGTTACCAGATCATGTTTTGTGATGCTGATATAAAATGTGGATTAAATTGATACTCAGATCAAACAAAAAGCTTCATGTGTCTGAATATTCTTAAAACCTTTAACGTTTTTTAAAGATTCAGAATAGTATGCTATTTTTGTCTTTTAGAAAGAAATTTATGGTATGAGAGTGTGTTTGAAGAACACAGGTGCCATCAAGTTTAGTAAGCACAAGTAGCTGCTTTTGCTGGTTTGTGACCACAGTAATAAGAAGAAAGCAGTGAGGGTTTTTGTTTTTTTTACTTTTCATTTCATTTTAGGTGCTTCTGGTATAAACATACAAGGTGGGGAGAAGGAAGGAGAATTATTTATATGTGAAAATGATGTTGGTTCTCTTCTCATTGTTATCCATCCTTCTTTTTTACTTCCCTGTCTCTTAGCCAGAGTTAAAGCAGATAGAGAGACAGGGCGATTATGAAGACGTCATTTGGAGCTTAGGCAGGCGAAAGGGGAGAAGCGCTCCAGATGAGGTCCTGGGGGATCTGAGGAGGGTCATTCATGTACGACCATGTGTATGTGTCTGACAGACTGTGAAATGGTGCGTTGTTGCGCGGCTGCGCTGCACCTGGGCCCTTCATCTGTGATTGATTGGTTTGGTCATGTGTAATGGTCCCATCTGCTCTGTGTTGTTTTTCCTTTTTTACTTATAAACACCGTTCCCAGCGGCTGAGAGAGGATGAGCTATGTTTTGTCATCTTCAGTTACACTTTAGCTCAAAAAAGTGGTCAAGTAGGTAAAGGCTGGAAGTATATCCAAGGAGCATACTGGAGCAACCCCCTCCAACATGCACGCATGCACACACACACACATCCTTTCCTAATTCTCTCTTTCATTATGCAAAATTTAATGCTTGTTGATATTTGAAATGGCTCACAAACCAGTAAGAACTACCCTTCCCACCCCAAATCAAGAGTGAAAAGATTTGCACAAATGTGTGGATAGTGACTCTTACTGCAGCAAGGAGTTTTTTTGTAACTGAGCCAATACTTAATTAAAACCGCTGACATCATGGTGTTATAATTAAGCATGGCATTAATTAAGCTGGAATAACGATTTTTTTATTAAGCGCTGTTCCAATTGTATAGGACTGAGATCAGCAAAACCAAAATAATTTGGTCATAAAATTAAGGGAAATCTCTCCTTTACATATCATAACTTCCCCAAAAGTAAAAAGATGGCAGAACCATCATCATTTGTACAAACTTTGGTGTGCTTTTTCCTAGTGGGAAGGGGGAAGTGGAAGAGGTTGAAGTGAAATTTGTTGTTGTTAGTAGGGTTTT
Source organism: Cyclura pinguis (assembly GCA_030412105.1). Classification (NCBI taxonomy): domain Eukaryota; kingdom Metazoa; phylum Chordata; class Lepidosauria; order Squamata; family Iguanidae; genus Cyclura; species Cyclura pinguis. The sequence goes on from CM059600.1 coordinate 337,144,873, forward strand.
TTTTTTTTTACCCAAAAATGCTGATCGGCTCCTGGCATTCTGATGGCTAATTATGCATCGGAGAGCTTCGACAGCTGCATTCATCATCATAAAATGTAATAATTAATGACATTCCAACAAAGAAAAATATGCAAATGAGAACTCATTAGCATTTTCATATTCAGCTTTGATAATGCTTTTGCTGACAAGGTTGTAATTAATGAAAATTCATGTCGCAGTCAGGAGATTGGATCGGTTTCATTCCGCTCACAATTCCCAAATGCTTGCATTATGGAAAATCGGTGGCTCTGCCAACTTTTCAGGGAAGAAAACACACACACACACACTAAAAGCACCAGATGCAAATTAATGGTAGGGAGCTTTTAACTCTTTAAACCCCTCTCCCCCACTCTCTTAAAAAGATACTTGATTAGTTGAAAGCATAGAATAAAAAGAAGATACAGAATCAGAGTGATTTGAAGCCATTCTTGTCCCAAACTGTTAAAACTTTATAAGTATTTTTCGTGTTTACTTAGTTTTTACTTTCTGTATAATTTAGTCAGATTCAGATTTCCAAAGGGGTATCGTACAATGAATCTGGTGAATTCTGAAAAGCTTTCTTGATACACTGCTCCCTATAACTTAGCGTAACTCTACTATTTATCCATCTCTCTGGGGATTATTTTTCTTGCAAATTTCAAGCTGGTTAAAAGAAACAAAAACACCAGTGGAAATTTGGAAGGCAATGCAAGCCCTTAAATGTATTATGATCTCTCTAAGGAATTGTGTTTGCACCCTGCCTGATGCTGTATTCTGATGCCCGTTCTAATGCGTACATACAGTTGCTTTGTTCAGATATATTAACTTTGTGTGTGTGTTCAAATCTTCAGATATTTGGCGAATCTAATTTTATTTTTGTTTTTTGCAGTAGTGTTGAAATGACCGCTATTATGTTGTATGTCGATGATAGTTACCAAGCAATCAGTGCTATAAAGCACTAATTTTAAAATAAGAATCTTATTAGCAGAAAAAAAAATAGGAAATATTTTATATCTTTATTTACAAATGGCTCTCTGTGTCTTATTTTCCAAACTTGGAAGGTTGAGCTGTGTGTGTAATCATTTGGAACCAGTATGTGCTGCCTGTTTGGCCGTTATCAGCTGGAGGTACGGGAGAGAACTGGATCCAAACAACAAAACCAGCAAAAGCAATTCATAGATCTTAAATGTCTTAGTGATAAGGTGACAGCAATATTTTCTGACAAATAACATGACAAATTATTTAAAATAAGAAACAGAACCAGCTTCATAAAGAGCTTGTGTGTATGTTGTGGAGAAGACAGATTAAACGCATGTTCTGCATTCTGACAAATTGTTGCAAATGCAGTTTAATGTCTAACTTTGCAATCCTGTACTAAGTACTATAATATACCTGCTTTTTCTACGTGAATAGAATTATTTTTGTGGAGTTTGCTTCAAACTGATTCTATATAAAATTGTAGTGTGTTTTGATTTCTGGTTGTTTGGTTAGTCATTAAATATCAAAAACTGCTGCTTTCAGAGGGACGGAAAAAAAAACAACAACAACAGCGTTTTTCTTCCGAAGAGGGTGTAATTTCAAAATAATGTTCAGTAATTAATTTCTTCTTAATCCAGAATGTCAGCACTTATTTTCTTTCCTTTTCTGGTTAAAAACACCTCTATGTCCTTAGTAACGATTCAATTTCATTCAAATGATTTGTTTATTTACTTATTTTCATGGAATATTATTCATTACTTTGACATCTCCCTTCCTCCCTCCCTGTACATATACGCATGTAAATATATTTGTTTTTTGTTTCAACTTTCTCCAAAACTGTTCTATGAAAATATATATTTTAGGGTGCACTTCCATCAAATGCGCCAAGCGCTCATTCTGTGTGTTTATGTCATGGCCATAATCTTAGAAATGAAGTTCTTTTTTTTTTAATTCCATTTATTTATTTTTAACAGTTCGAATTTATTTATTCTACCTACTTGAACTACTACTCTATGTAAGAATATTTTGTTTCATCCAGTCAGGTCACACTTTCACTCCAGAAGCTCTATTTTGAACTCTGTTAAAATAGCTTAAAGTTCTCCCCTTGATGAAACAGCGTCTGGTAGAATACCCATTCGCTCTTTGTTTCCTATCAAGGTGGAATTTACAAGAAATTTTCCAAGGAGTATAATCACTCTAAGCCGGAAAGATAAGGTGTGCTGGCCTCAAATTCTGACTTCCATGGATAATTCTAACAATTACTGTTGAAATCTGTACTGTTCAAAGCAAAGTGCATTCCTGATTTAGTATGTGCTGAAATCAGCATGATTTGGTCTTTCAGTGGATCGCTTTAAAATCAAGCACTCATTTTACAGAGGAGCCCTCCTCCATACTCACCTTATATTTTCTGCCCTCTGCTTCACTTTTCTTGCCACAGAGATGGACATTCTTATTAGGTCTCTTATCACCCATTGTGAGTAAAAAAATTTTCAGATGTACAGGTTAGAAGAGTTATTTCAATTCCCTTCGCATATCCTACTGAAACATTTTTTAATGTTTTGGAATATTGCCCTTAGGAGGGGAATATTCTCTCCCCCACGCACACACACTCACTGACTATCATGCACCACTGTCTCCCTGAAGTTACTTGTTACTTGGCCTTGTTTCTATATTTGCTGAATTTAATGGGGGTTACTTCTCTTTAAAAATGGGCTCAGATAGTATTTTTTAAAGTATCTATGTCCTGCAGTTATGTATTTGCCATTCTTCAGGTTCTGCTGAATTTCGAGCCCAAAATTTGTTCCCAATCATTTTCGCCCAAATAAAAGACATCATGATTCCCTATAATATGTTAATGATGATACGATATGGTGACATATGGCTTTTTTTTTTTTTTTTTTGCCAAATTGCTATATTCTCACTTACCTGGGAAGGCTAAGCTGAGGTCTGATGGCTGAGTTTTTTTGTGCATTCGGGCCCAGTTGAAGCTGGAACAGTCCAGGAATCAACGTCTGCTTTTGATTAAGTACTCAACCTACTTCTGGATCAATCAAAAAGTTAAATAGGAAAGTTGAGAACTGATTGAGAACACAAAATGATCAACAGTGTAACTGTCACATACATTCCAAACAGCATTAATTGAACAGCATTTGTTGTCAGTCCCTAATATTTTTTTTCCTAATTCTTGACTATGTCTCTTTCTTAAAAAGAAAAGAAGGGAGGGAGGAAGAAAGGAAAGCAAGCAAGCAGACTAGCTTCTGTTGAACCTGGCTTCTGTCAGTTGAAGATACACCTGTTGTAAAAGAATGCATATAAAAAGACACCCACAATGCCTGCATGGCCAAAGCATCATCCCTGACCTTTGCTTAGTACAAAGGGAGATATTTTACTGTTAAACCATATTTCTAATACATCCAGATATTCTCAGAACCCAATAAGATCACTACTTGTGAAATTCACAATGGCATTACCGGCACTTACTGCTTGCTGGTCTCTTTTGGATCAACATAGCTAAACAAAGACCTTGCAATCATATTCAACCAGTATTTCTTTGACATTTTGTACATCCTGGCATAGATCCTAGAAGAAAAACACAGCACTGCCACCCCATTGTCCATATTCTCACCCATGTTCCAGAACATCTCTCAGTAAGAAGGCCCAGTAGGTCATGGATGTCCCATAGTATAGTTCATGAGTTGCTTGATCAGCATGCATCTTGCTGCGCACTGCTGTTCTCTCCCGCAAAGCCATTGCTCAGTGTTATGCTTAAGATCCATCAGTTTCACCCACAATTAGATTAGGATGCCTGTTCCCAAGATCTCAGGTAGCATGGTTGAAGTGTATATGCATCAGGCTGCCTAAGGCCATTTCTTCCCTGCCCTGTTATAGTGCTATTATTCCACTTTCAACATCCTGTGGAATTAATAATAATGTTTATTTATAATGCCGTTTACACCAAAGGCAGAACAGCAACAACATATACAATCAGAAAGAAAGACGTTATAGCAATGGTACATTTCTATACCACTTATCAGTGGTATACTCTCTAAGCAGTTTACAACGTGTAAGCTAATTGCCCCCAACAAGCTGGGTGCTCATTTTACAGACCTACAGAAGGATGGAAGGCTGAGTCAACCTCGACCCCTGCAGGACTGAACTCACAACGTATTGGTATTTAACCACTGCGCTACCAGAGCTCTTACAATTCTGGGATTTGTAGTTTATTGAGGCCGAAGAGCTCTCTGGCTGAGAATTCTAAATGCTCCTCCCTAAATTGCAAGCCCCAGAATTCCATAGGATATTGAAAGTGGAATAATAGCACTATAATAGTGTAGTTGCAGAAATGGCATGAGTGTCCTCTGACTGCTTAAATCTCTTTTGGATTCCAATGTCCCACACAATTAGAAAAAAATATAGGAGCTGGATGCATATGATGGTCCCCATTCCCCTACACTTGTATAGCAGACTTCTTATAGCAGACATTCTCCCTCTGACTCATGAAGTGCAATATGAGTGCCATTTGCAGAGAGCAGAACCATTATCATTATGGGATTCCATTTGCTAGTAGGGCTACCATGACTTAGCCATGACCTCTAAACAGCTAATTTTTAGCTTACAAAATAAATTGAAATTTTATTCCTATGATCGTCAGTTGTTAAAATGTGCAGTTAAATTACATGGTGTTGATACCCTGAATCCTGGAACCTGGTAAATCTCCCTTGGAGGTGAACACTCCTATGGCACTGGGGTCTTGTTGATTTGAAGCAGCTGCCCCCCTTTTAAGGCACAAAAACTTTTTCACTAGAAATGATCATAAATCTGTAACTGGCTCAAAGTTAGTTCTGCTGTAAAGATTCCTAAAAATTGCAGGAAAGTCCTATACTTTCAGGCTCAGTATTCAGTGAACTTTCTGGAGAATGCTTGCCTGGATGCATTCTATTTGAACTTCATATGCCTGACTCTGCTCTGATTAAAGAAGGGCTTATTCAGATGGGAACATAAATGAGGCTATGCCAAATTGGCCCTTTCCTGGTTTTCCTACACTTAGAGATCTTCCCTGAAATCAGTGTACAGTAGATCTGGAAAGAATATTTCAAAATATTAAGTCATCAGCTTTTGGGAAACTGTTATGAGAAGTATCCTGGCCTGATAAGAATCTTCACAGTTCAAGACTCTTTATTTGCTGAATAGGTATGTGGTAGTTTTGTGTAGAAAACAGCATTTTCTTTGCAGGAGATAATGTTCTTGTGCAGAAATATAATTTTCTGTGCACAAAATACTGTTTCCTGAACAGAAAATGCTGTTCTCTGTGCAAAAACACCACATGTAAATTTTATGCAAAACAATCCCCAATTACAGCATTTTCTACATAGAAGCAGCCATTTCTGCACAGAAAATAACATTTCTGTGGAGAAATCTTATTTCTCACGCAGAAAAGCCTGTTTGCTATGCAAACAATGCTGTTTTCCAAACAAAAACACCATGTGAAAATTTTGGGCCAAGTAAGTTCCAAAGTGCAAATAATCTTCAAAGCATGATTTTCAGATTACTTGATGTGTCCTCTGAGTGCAAAACTAGCAATAAATTACATTCATGGTGACTAATCCAGCATCTCTGGGGAATGGCCTATATGCACATCTTATACATTAAGTTTTCCTTGCAGTCAGGAGCCAGTTACTATCAAAGTTCTGGCTCATGTGAAAGTCTTTGTGCATATAGCCATACATTTGACAAGCCCCTCCTTACAGTCATTCATGTTATATGTGTAGATATTAGTGGGAGTATAGCTGTCATGCACAAAATTGTTCTCCCCAGCTGTATGATACCTTGCCCCTACTGTTGTATTTGGGTAAGTTTTTTAAACACCCTACTTTCCTCATCAGGCAAGCCTTTTTAAGAGGTCTTATTTTATTGTGATGCATTAATAGAATTTTGCCTGGACCTGAAAGCTCTGCATATACTTACACCTCTTTATGGAGGAGGAGGAGGAGGAGGAGGAGGAGGAGGAGGAGGAGATGATTCTAGATATAAGGGTTCAGGTTTATTCTCTGCTGCTCTAGAAGTAGGGCCAGGTCTAATGGTTCAAGTTGCAGAAGAATAGATTTCAATTGAACATTAAAAAGAACTTCTTCATGGTAAGAGCGGTTTGGCAGTGGAACTAGTTACTTGAGGGGTGTTGGGACCTCTTTTTCTTCATTAAGAAGCTGGAGAGCTATGTGTTAGAGGTTCTTTAGCTTGAGTTCCTGAATTGAGTGGGTTGGACTAGGAGACCCCTTTCAATTCTGTGAATCTATTAACTTTTTATTAGTAAGAGGCTTTTGGTGCGTATCACAATACAATATAGTATACAAGACCAGTGGAGTGTACTATGGCCTTACTATGGTTGGGTTGAAGTATTTATCCTAGCTGGTTTGCCACCACTGTTGCTGTTCTTCCTCCTCCTTCCTTCTCCTCATCTCATGGTCAGAGAGGGAAAGGGAGAGCACTGAGGGTTTTTTCCTGTCTTAAAACATCATTCTCTCTTCGAATGGAAGAGACCCCACCCCCATGAAATTGCTAGACCTGTCCTCACTTTTATGGGTGTGTGTGAATGGTGTATTTGTGAGATTTAAGCTAGGTATTACTTCCACGTTGAATTTCTGCAAAATGCTACCTCATAAAGCATTATAGATTCCAGCATACACCTGCATCAGGAGTTAGAACACTACATTCTCCTTCAGTGCAATCTCTGCTGAAGTGTTCTTGAGCAACTCTGTATATAAATACACAGTGCAGTGCAGTGTATATTTGTGGTACATGGACATCTTAAGCCAATGGTTGCTATTACATTTACATCTAAGAGTATCTTCAGTTGCACATCTTTCATATCTCTGCTTTTGTGCTATGTATGCATTCCTAACAAACACTGGTTATAAACTTGCTTGTTGATTGATTGATATTATTTATGGAGAGCTTTTTTAAAAAATGTAATCTCATTTTGAGATTGGCTGTAAGTCACTTTGAGTGAGCACACTGAGAGAAAAAGTTAGGTAAAAATAAATATCTAAGTAACTAACTAAATAATATCAGGATAAAAGGAAGGTAGAGATGTACTGATGTACCCATGCTCACACGTTATCTAGTTGCCACATTATGGTTAGTGTGGATAATAAACATGATATAAATCATATTTGGATTGACACTAGTGTTGAACTGTTCTGGAATTGATGTGACCTCAGATTGAATGTATCGATTGCTTTTGGACTCTTCCTTTAGAGGACATTTCTCATATTAATAGTTTTGTTGTTGTGTGCCTTCAAGTCGTTTCCAACTTATGATGACCCTAAGGCAAATCTACCTTGGGGTTTTTTGGTGTTGAGAGTGTGTGGTGCACCCAAGGTCACCCAGTGGCTTTCCATGGCCAAGTGGAGACTTGAACCCTGATCTCCAGGATTGTAGTCCAACATTCAAACCACTACATCGTGCTGGCTTTCCATATTAGTAAGTGCCATCTGAGAATTTTGACTGCAGCATGTACTACTTCTGTCATTTTTACCTGAAGCCACAAAAACAGGAAGGAAAATTACAAAATGAAATGCAAATTCTTTAATGTTTAAAGGAAGCAGGGTATCAATAAAAAAGCCTTTTTATTGATAGTCTGCTTAATATGTTATTTTGTGTAGTAAAGTATGTATTTATTGAATGCTTATGTCCTCACTGATAATAGATAAAATAATAAGCACAAATATAAGTGATAAATCTGAATAAAATCAAAGGAACAAAAATGTTGTTAAAATGGCAAATCAAACCTATATGTATGTTAAGGTTGATATTTTGTACCCCTATGAGTGTAAGCCTAACTGAACTCAGTAGGGTTCCACAACAAGTGTCTTGCCTGGTGTTCCTCACTGTAGAGAACACGAACATTCAGACAAGGCCATCAGGTTGTGCATACTCTTCTCCTACCTGTTTCCTTTTCCACTCAAACACCAGCTTTAATCCTGATTTGTTTTAAACCAGAGTTTTTATTTTAGATGAAACAAGAAGCTGAAAGAAAACCGAAGTGCGGAAGGTATTGAATAAAGAGAGTAAGGAGTTCAGGAGTTATTGTATGGCCCTAATATTTATTCCAAGCTTCAGAAAAAGATGGTTCATGAAATGCAGAAAGAATGGGCATCACGTGTTAACTGTTATTTGCATTTGGCCCCTCTGTTGCTATTTGGCATATGTGTTAATTTCTGGTAGCTCAAAGCAGGTGAGCTGTGGAATTCCAAGGAATTGCCAGTGGTCCTTGCCCTTTATTTGCTTCCCAAAGCAATTAGAACTAGTAGCATTTTAAAGATTGAAAGTTCTTTTATTTCAAGGTAAGCAAAGGATCCATTTAACAGTATTTTTTTACCTGTAGGAAAATGACAGTAAAGCTCCTACACAACTGATGGAAAGATGCTTTGTGCTGTGGTACTATGTTTGACCATAGCCGGTTGGAATGACCACTAGGCAGTGGCTTCAAGACATTGGAAAGGGCCTTGCTACTTCACCTCTTTTTAATGTAGCTATTGAAGTTGAATGAGTTGTGAATTTGCTGTTAAAAATTAAATGTCTTCATTTTGAAGAGTGGGAATGTGAATGTTGGACGGAGTAGATGGATGTAGTTGTGTAACACAGTATTTTTTATAAATGTTTGTGATCACATTTTTCTAAAAGAAACCGCCCATTTTCCAATATCTGTTTTTTATTTCCATAAAACACATAAAAATCCACCATTACTTCATAGCATCAGCTCAATTTTTTTAAAATTGTTATTGTTTAATTGCAAAATGCATGCCTGTTTTTAATTTTTAAAGAATATAAATATTTCTGGCTGTTTGTTTTTTAAAAGAGCAACCATGCACAGATGTTTCATTTGCTTCAGCAGCACTTAAGCAACCATAACCCCACTGAGGTTAATGGAAGTGTTTCCCACACATAGACAGCAGGATCAAACCCTATCTGATTAAATTCACAGCTTTTTCACCACCCCAAATAAAGAGACATTGTGTAGATGAATTTGCAGGATGGTTGGAGAAGTTGAGATACCTTTATCAATGCACAGCTGTCCATCCATATAGAAAAGATATTTTTGCCGAGATCAAGAAGCACTAACATCATCATGTAAGAATGGTGTGTTTATTTTGGCAGGTTGTTATTACGTTTAATACATCTAGAAATATCTACTTAAATCACAAAAAAACTCTCAGAATTTTATCCCTGTAGCACTTCAGCTTTGGCTAGTAAGGGATGCTCTTTATGTAGACCCATCCCCAAAAAGGAGATTACTTTCCTGACATTTTATATGATGAACATCTGAGTAGCTTTTTGCATTGCTGTTGTAGGACAAACATGGACAGTCTATGTTTCTTTCTTGACATGCTTTAGTTGCTTCAACGTGGCCCAGATGTCGTGGGCACAAAAGGTTCTCATTTTGTTGTTGATACAGTGGTGAGACATGAGGGCAAAAATATTCTGTTAGATATCAGTTATTATAATACTTGTTCATGGAATGATAAGTCTATATCTCTGTCTTCTTATGAACTTTGTTGTTATAGACAGGAGAAATTATTAATAATATATCTTTGGCAAGTATGCAAGCTTGAGAGTGCAATATTCTACATGTCTATACAGAAAAAAGACCCTAGAGCCAGTGGAAGTGGAAGTCCCTATGTTTCTATGCATGTGTAGTATCAATCCAGTGTTACTATACTGACAGGACTTTTCACTCTTCCAACATTATATTGGATCTTCTCTCTAAAATTCTATAGGACTTAATCTCAGGGAAATGTGTATCAAATCACAGTCTTAATTTAAGTGACTCTACTCTTTGGGACTACCAGTTGGATTTAGGCCAGTAAGTTAAGAATTAATGTGGATTTACCAATTGGATTTAGACCAATAAGTTAAGAATTAATGTGGACTTATAACAGCTGACTATAATTGTCTATAAACACAACTGAATACACTGCAGGAAGTTGGGGGAGGAATGGTCTTGATGGGAGCAAAGCCTATTGTAAAATAACATGTGCACTGGCATTGAGCTATTAGACAATTTTTTAAAAAATCCCTTCCATGTTGCTTGTTCTGTGAAATGGATATCCAACCATCCTGCCAATTTTGGCAATAGATAAAATCAGCATGGGGTCTAGGGTCTGACATGACATTTCAGTGTTTTAGTCTTCTTCTAAGGTTCTCCAGTGTGAAGAGGTAGATTTATGAGGCAAAATATGTTCTGTTTGGTATGGTAGCTTTTAACTCATTCTTTCTATTTTTGCCTATGTAGTGCTCTGCATTCATAGGGCCCTACTAGACTTTGGCCTTTGCTATAAGGTTCTCACCACACATTTGCCATGGATGGCTGCTTACCTCTTTTTTAAAAAACAAAACAAAACATTGAAATGGTAGGCTTTCTTTTTACACTCACCCAGTTTAGCTTCATCCTTCTTATGCCACGAAATACCTGTGGGCCCTGTCACAATCTGACCAGTCCCCTTCATAAATTTCCCATCCAAAGAACACTCTGACAGTATTGTTAGTTATGGGAATTTTATGGCCTATCAAAGATGACCTGCTTACTGTGAGAGATCAGAAGAATATCTCTGTAATGGAGCTTTGTTGTTGTTGTTGTTGTTGTTGTTGTTGTTGTTGTTGTTGTTGTTGCAGGCCTTCATGTCATTTCCGACTTCTGGCAACCCTAAGGCAAACCTCTGATGGGATTATCTGGGGTTGAAAGTGGTTGATGAGCCCAAGTGAGTTTCTGTGGCTGAGGGGGAATCAAACCCTGGTCTCCAGGGTCATACTCCAGTGCTCAAACCACTGCACAACACTGGCTCTCTCATAATGGAACTAGTCCACAGTAAATTGGTACAAATTGTTGAACATTGTTAGCATTGTTAGCACTTCAGTTGTTGCTAGATTTTCAGCTATATTAAATTTGTAACAATGTTAAAGACAAAACAGTGGAATGTATATTGTCTGCTGCAGTTGTGAATTGAATGCTTCTTTTTCATTTATGGTAATAAATTATGGAGACTGCAGTGTACAGAAAGCACGGTATGTGAAGTAAATTCAGCTATTGACAGCATGTCAGATTTTCTTTCTTTCAGTACTATCTTACTGCTAACTGCAAGCATGATCATCTTAGTCATGCCCCTAGAAAAATAGACATTTAGCCTAAAGTGTTAATTGTATTTCATGATGGCTAGGGAACACTGCTTTTCAAATTCAGATTATGCCAACATTTCAGATAACAATGTTAACATTATAAGAGTTCACTGCTGACAATTACTGCACTTAGAAGCTCCATGGATAAGGTGTTATTTTACCATATGGGCATTTTAATTAGCAATAGAAATGCTGATCTGTATACGGTAGTGGGCTTTACAAAGCACAAAGACCTGCCTCATTATAGTAGTGTGAGTTTTGTGCAACTGTAGCTTTTTTCTCTTTCTCTCTTCCCTCCCCCCACCTTCTTTGTGCACATATTTACATTGATACATACGTTGTTGTTGGCTGTCTAGGTAATGGTACCCATTCGTGGAAGTTTATTTCTGTATCAAAGGAATTACAGATAGTAGACCTGTTTTCTGTTCACTCTTATCTCAACTATCTATGAAACAGAAATAATCTACTTAAGCACACATAGACACACAAACCATTACTTAAAGCAGGACTACGTATGCATAAATTCTCCATACATAAATTTTTTATTCATCAAAGTTTCAGGATTATTTAAAAGATCAAGTCTGTGGCCAGAGATCTAAGTTTGGAAACATGGAAGCTTCAGGTCTATCAGTAACCAATGTTAATACTCTCTTGCTAGGACTCTTGGTTGTTCTTCAGAAGAAGGACCAGTTTTTAGAGCTGTCCATTGATTCAAAAGGTTTTTTGTTTTTGTTTTTAAATACAGCTTCATTGGGCTTGGATACTTGAGCGGCCATCTAATTTGACTCCAGTCAATATTTGAATGTCAATTTGGAACGTCAAGTCTCTGGCCTTCTCATTAACTATCTTTAGAAATCAAAAATAAATTGTAATATTTTTGCTGATTTGTAGAATTGGATTAAATTTCTAGAAATTATTTTTAAGGGTATTATGCTTACCAAACTACAGAGACTGGGTTTAGTGGGTTGTGTACTTTATATATCTGTTGTTTTTTTAAGGGATTTGTATGTACTTCCCAGATTCATGGTGGAACTGATAACTGATTTCCAAACTGATTTCCAAAGAGAGGAGACCCACCAAAGGGAATTGCGTGTTTCAGGCTTCAGATGAATAGGTACAGGTAGCTTGTATATTGACAGCATTAATAGATTACAGATTTTCAGAAAAGATTGCCCAGGCTTTCCATGGACAGTTGTGAAAATGGCATTCATCATAGATGTTACTCCTTTTAAGAAGTCTGCAGATTGGAAAAGGATGGGTGCATGTCTGGTGGCCCACACACTAACTGGTGGTCACAGTGGCCAAGCATTATTTCAGGAAAAAGAGTCTTCAGATTTGGTGGGAGAGACAATTCATTTCCTTGTATATCTTCCTCCAATTTTAGAAAATAACGTGTTACAGAAGCAAGAGGCTTAAAAACTGAAGATATATGGGACAGCTATGAAATTATGATGCATTAAAAATAGCTTAAACTTATTTCTTTGAACACCTAAGTAACTGAAACTGCATTATGACAGGGGTTGGTGGATGATGGATGTCAACCATGCAGTTGAAAAAGGAAAACATTTGGAACACCCATTATCCCCCAGCAAGTACTGGGTGATGTACACCTGCCTCGTCTCAAGGATGACAAAAATTCTTTTTAACATTCTTCTTCCTAGGAAAGAAAACTCAATCAGCTTGTAATGTGTTACTGCCAACAACCTTATGCCAAATCATTGGGATTGAAGAGGCCCAATGAAACTATCTGCTGTAATTCTTTCCAACTTTGCATCTTCACTATCTTTAAAAACAAAATCAGCCATGACCATCTTCCTGAGGTAATGGTAGCAAATCTGTATGCTATTTTAAATGGCTATGTGATAATGGAAGGGTGGACAACAGTAGACCTACAAATATTTTTGGCCTACAACTCCCATTATCCTATAACCATAGAAACTAGTAAGGGATTATGGGATTTGTAGGCCAAAACTATCTGGAAAGCCACAACTCATTGTTGTTGTTGTTGTTGTTGTTATGCCTTCAAGTAGTTTCCAACTTATCTTGGTGATAATAGAAAACCAAACAAGCAGCCTGAAGCTCTTTTAGCCATTTAGTGCTCCTATGCATGATAACAACACAGTGTCCTCTCAGAATCAGCACAACACATTAGCTTTGAATAGATAAAAAAAAATCACACCTTCAGAAGCCCTCCTGAAAGATCAGTGAAATAGTTGCATTTTGTGAAATTTTGTTACTGCTGGTTTCCTCCTCATCCAGTGTATGTCCCCAGATTGGTTTCTGTTGTAGGAGTCAGTCGGCTATCAGTACAGCATGTCTATTTTCTGATTCTATGTTATTTTCCTGTTTGCTGTCAGCCCTAAAATAAAGTCTGTGGTGTTTTCCCCATTTTGACCCTCTTTCTTTTCCTTGAATATTGGTTTATAGTTTAGCAGCTATCATGCTAATACAGTAAAAGAAAACAGTACAGTAGGTCCACCATAACTTCATGACCAATATCCATGGTTTCAGTTACCCACAGTCTGAGCCAGGGCCATGGTGGAAAGAAGCACACAAAGCTCAACATGGCTGTTCCCCCACGCTTCTTTCAGCTGAGGAAGAGGTGGACACTCCTTCCCTGGCTTCACGTGCCTATTTCTGACAAGGAAGGAGTGTCCACCTCTTCCTCAGCTGAAAGAAGCATGGGGGAACAGCCATGTTGAGCTTTGTGTGCTTCTTTCCACCATGTCTGTCTTTTTCTTGGCTGAGAGAGGTACAGAGAGCCCAGCTGTGCTTCGCCATGTGCCTCTACTGGCCCGCTGTGCAAAGCAAAGCCCCTGGCCAGCAGCAGTAGCAGTACTGTAATTTGCAAATTACAATAGAAGGATTTCTATTCTATTCTCAGTGGTGAAAAGGGAGGAAAAAAAGACAGACACAGCAGAGAAAGGCACATGAAGCTTGCACGGCTCCCCCCATCGCCGCCTTCTTTCTGACCAGGAAGAGACAGCCACTACTTCTTTGGAGGAAAGAGGCACATGAAGCCCAGCTTGGCTACCCCTGCCCCTCTCACTTCCAAGGAGGAGAAAGATGTGTCAGAGAGAGGCCATGTGAAGCGCTACACAACTTCCTCCATTGTCTGCACTTTTTCTCCATCCGCATTAAGTCCTGGACCCTATCCCCCATGTCTATAGAGGATCTATTGTACAGAAGGATTTTTGTTTCTGTGAGTCTAAAGGAAATGCTTGCCCACAGAAGCAGCAACACAGTTTATATCCACAAACTTCAGCCCATCGAGAGTGAGTTGAACAGAGACAATCTCTGTTAATCTCAACAGTACTACAAAATCTGTCTGCATACTGCTCTGGGCTGACACGGCTATGTCTTTGAATAGTTTAATCCCATGTTGCTTAAATATAACAACTGCTGTCTATAATGATAGAGGCTGGAGTCCTGGGTATCATGGTATGATGAACCTTTTCTGTGCTATAATTTGAACTTTAAAGGAATTTATACAGAGTAGAGGGAGATATGAAAATGGGAGACAGTTGTGCTACCTTGGGAGTAGAGACCACCATTGGATGTTAATGGCCCTCAAACTCTCCCAGTCCAAATACCCTGGATAGGATGGTAATCGCCTAGGTTGAAAATGCTGCTGCTTAATGGCAGGTTGGTAAAAGACAAAATAGTTGCCATTCAGAATTTGATCCTTCATGTCCGTGCTAACCTGGCATGATTTTTTTGGTATATCTTTTATTTTAAAATTTTAAAAGTTTTGTGCAAATTAAAATCATGTCATAAGGCTCTCAGTTAATATTGTGATATTATAGCAATAAGGAATGTGCGTGTATGTATCTTCTGGTCACCTGTGGACTTATGGTGACCTCATTAATCCATCACATTTTCTTAGGCAACGAATACTCAGCAATGGTCTGCCAGATCCTTCCTCTGAAATATAGCCTACCGCATCTGATATTTGTTGGCAGTTTACCATCTAAGTACTAAGTAGGGCTGAGCCTGGACATGAGCTGGTGCCTTTAGGTTATTTAGGTTAGAATAATGAGGTTAAAAAAGAGAAAGAATTACTCGTAAATTTCAATAAAAGCAGGCCAGATATCTGAGTGCATTTCTAAACTGTGCCAACATATCACTCTTTAAATGTTGCAACCATTGCTAAATTTTCTATCCATTGGATCACAAGTGGAGATGTGTTATCTTTTCAATACTGAAGTATCAGTCTTTTATCAGCAAAGGGGGCGTGAAAGATTCATTTCCACTGTTTTAAGTTCCAAGACACAAGTAAATAGTTTAAAAGAATATGTAGCTCCCTACATATCAGAGAACTTTCTAGTACCAAATTTATTCATGTAATTACTTCCACTTAGAATAAGACAACTGTGGGGCATTTCTAAAACATTCCTGCACATGTCTTCCATAGAAAGTTTTCCCCCCTTCAGCCTTTAAACCAGTATTTTTCTATAGAGATAATTTAGTGTGGGCATAGTGTGGGCATATGGGTCAATTGCAATTAGTGTGATATTTGCCACACAGCTCTGCAGAAATTGTAGGCAAAATTCTGTCTGTTTTAACAAATCAAAAACCTTGTACCACCCGTTTGGATAAAGGTATCAGAAAGAGGATTCCAAAACTGACCACAACAGGTAATCTATTCTAGGTGAAGAAGATATATATATAAAAAAATAATAATGCAAGTTAACAAGTGTGTCTGATGATATATGGCAAGATCTGGAAAACCCACTTCCTCTAATTGGAAGTCACATCCTTTTATCTGGAGCTTGATGGCTCAGATATATTAAGAATTCTGTGGATGTACACACAACCTGTTGCTCAACAGTCTCCTTTTCTGAGCTAGCCAGGATGGTCTTGGGGATGGTGTTGGGCTCCCTACAGCACATAACACTAGAGGACTTAAAAGATCTATGCTGAGTCTGTACAGTTGGGAGTGGCTCAGTATTTCTTGTCCACCATGACCATCGTAAGTGTGTTCCAAATGGTATCTGGCACTATCATGGTGCTGTTCACACACTAGACCTTATATTCTGTGCTGGATGGGATGGCAGTGATGTGGAAATAGAAGAGTTTTCTATTGTGCCATTCTCATGGACACATCACTTTTTGATTAGGTTTATACTTGCTTGGACTCAGAGCCTCTGCAGAAGTTGGGGATCCATTAAGATAGCTCACCCCAGACACAAGGATCTGTATGGATTGCTGGTGGCTCTTGGGGGGTTTCCTGCTGCAGGCAGTTCTGTTGAAACCCTGATTGATTTCTAGAATTGGGAAATGATCAGGGTGGTAATATGATCATTCCCTAGCATCCCTCTCATGGATTGGTGCTAAACCAGCTCCTTCGTTCTCTAAAAGAGCTGGCAGCAATGAAGCAAGTGAGACAGTGACTAAGTGACATTGGCAGAAAACTGAGAGTGAGTCTGACTGAAAATGGGCTAAAATGTGTCTTGAGGCCTACGGTAGAGCAGTAAGAGCAGCAAAAATACTTTTTTTCTGCCACCACCATTGCATCTGCAAAGAGCATTCCTGCAGAGTTGTTTTGAGTGGTCAGTAGCCTGTTACAGTATTGCCCACAGGAGAATTTAAGCCACTCAACAGTCTACTGTGAGGTACATGCCTGAATCTTTGAAGATAAAATGAGTCAGATTCAGCTTGATGTGGAAGCTAGAATTGAAACCATTCTGGTGAATGTAACTTTAGCTTCTTCTTGTCCAGTGATAATGGATACTTTGTGTAGCCCAAAGATGGGGACAGAGTTGTTGGAGACATGAGAGTCAATACATTTGTATTAGACCTTTCTCTTTCCTGGCTTATTAAACAAGGCAGAGGCAGACTGGCTGAATGGGTAATAGAAGTGATTAATGCAAGTTAAGTTCCCAACATGTCTGAAGAAGGCTACTGTAAAATATTGGTTTAAAGGGGAAAAAAACCTCTCACGATCCTACTATACTGGATAACTATCAGCCAGTCTCCTATACCCTATTTTTGGGAATAGTAGTGGAGTGTGTGGTGTCCTCTTAACTCCAAGAATTCCTGGATGAGGCAGATTATCTATATGATTTCTTTGTGGCTTCAGCACTCATAGGGGACAAAGATGGCTTTGGTCACCTTGATAGATTACCTATCCCAGGAAATGGGAAGGAGGAGTATGCCTTGGTTGGTTCTGCCAGACCTTTTGGCAACCATAGTATCATTCTTGGTTGGCTTGCTGGGATGGGCTCTCTAGTGGCTCATCCTTTCTGGAGGAGTACTCTCAGAAGGTGGTGCTGGAGGATTCCTGTTTGACTCCTTGGCCACTGGCCTGTAGAATCGTTCATGGTTCTGTTTAATCCCCAGTGCTATTTAAAATATACATGAAACTGATGGGAGAGGCTGTCCAGTGTTTTGTATTCAGCTTGTGTAGAATGGGATTTTGTTGTTGTTCTTGTTGTGTGTCTTCAGATTGTTTCTGACTTATGATGACCCTATGGCAAATCAATCACAGGGTCTTGACAAGATTTGTTCAGAGGGGGCTAGCTCTTTCCTTCCTCTGGGACTGAGAGAATGACTTTCCCAAAGTAACCCACTGAGTTTTAAAATGTTCTACTGCTACAGATTGTTTAACTGTTTGTAAGATAACTTTTATGTTTATTTTTGCTAATGTTTTTCATAGTTTGTCATCTGTAGTGCTTTCAGTTATTTGTAACTCTCCTTCAGTACTGTTGCTGGGGCACAATATACATGAATAAAACAGTAATAGTAGTAATATCAATGGTTGGCTCTCTGTTGGTTAGTCCTAAGTAGAGTAGACTCATTCCATCAGTCATAGGTAAAGCCCACTTATTCAGTCAGTCTGCTCTAGTCAGGACTACCAACATTTAGGCTAATAATAATAATTTCAAACAGATCTAGTACTTGAAAGTTCAGACTAAAATGTGGAGAGCTTTCAATGGCCCATGAAGTTGAACCCTCCAGAGTCCACAATGCTTTACTAAAATAGAAACTGATAAACAACATCAGGGGATGGACATGTCACATTGGGTTCAGATGGGCCTATAATAGACTGCAAGACTGCACAACTCTGTAGTATTATGGTGCAGAGAGGCTTTACAGGTACCAAAGAATATTGTAAGTGTAATTAAAAAATGAGAGTCCTTTTAACTATGAGAGTTTTAATTTGAACATCTGTGTTCACATGTTCTGACTGTAATTCTTTTATGGTAGGCTCAACTTCTGGCTTGAATCAACAGACCCCAAGAAATAACTAGTAGTAACACATCTTGGGACCCAGATCAAAATTATCTGAAGTCAAAATTTCTTTGCAAAATTTACTTGTTTTTAATCTAACAACAGTAATATTAATGGCTGCATCCTGTTGGTTAATGCTAACTAAAGTTGATTTATGCAATCAGTTGTTCAATACTGAAGCAACACATAGGTAAATCCCACTTATTCAGTCAGTCTCCTTTTAACTTGGAAGATTTAATTGGCTGTTTGTAATTAGACGTATTTCCAATACCAAATTTTGAAGCTATCTGCGGTTGCATTTGAAATTTGGAATTGTGGTTGCTAAAGCTTCATTGTTCAGCTAAAGTTCATTTCGTTCTAGTAAAATTGAAAATCTCCTAATTAAAGAAAAGGCCTGAGTTGACTGAAATTGTTTAAATCGTGGCACCTTATTTTTTAGAATAACAATTTTTGGAGCACTTTTTAGTAGGTGTTAGGTCAAAGAGCTGTCATACCAGCACATGTTGATAGTAATTGTGGTGGAGGGGTTGTGCAGAAATATTACTGATATTAAGAAATAAGAAACTTGAATTCAGAAATATTGCAGTTGTCTATTGTATCAGTAAAAAAACATATTGTAATGAATTCATATTGTAATAAACTTCAGCTAATTTTATCAGATGATAAAGAATATAGTAGTGAAAAGAAGATCTTTTGATAGCCAGGAGTTTATGGATGCCTGGAATGAGGATGTATAATCAATAATTGTTAATAATTCAGCTTTAGGAATCATATGAGCCTTGTTCAGGCATTCAGATCCTGTTCCTGTTGTCCAGTTTATGAATAAGATGCTGTACTGTCTTCAGTCTCATGCAGCACCACTCTTTTTATTATTGTTGTCGTCATCATCATCATCATCATCATCATCATTGTCATCATTGTAATGGATGAACGAGGCTATGCAGTTGAGGGACTTTGTTATGCATCGTATTCCTTGCAAAGTCCTATCAGGAACTAAAATGTAAAATTTTGAAAATTTTGAATGTTCCCAATTTACCAAACATAAATGAAAGAATGAATATACACTTTTACACACTTTTGAGATATATAAATTGTTTTATATATAACGTTGTTTATTAGCTAGGTTTTTTAAAAGGATACATAGGACTTATTATATTGCTTTCAAGGAATTTTCCATCCATGAATCTGCATTCCTACCTTGTTTATATTCATATGAAGACTCCTCAGTTGGGCACAAATACTAAATAGAAGTATGGAAAGCATAGTTTAGCCTGTAACTCAGCCACCATCCCATTGTGTTTTTCTTGCATGGTGCACTGACCATCCAAAGGCACACTGGTTCTCTATCCACCTGCAATTGGCAAGAGGAAACCCTCACTTGCAGATATGGAGGATAAGAAAAGATGAGGATTACTTCTCATCTTGACCGCAAACTAGATTATAAAATACTACAGAGAGTTATTAGATTGTGTTTATTGCTTATGGATTGGTTATTATTTATTGTTATACTGAAATTGTATTTTAATCTTGTAAGCTGCCTATGGAAAGCATTGTCTTCTAGCTCAGTTTAAAGTCTTTTTAATAAATAAAAATAAAAACTCAGTTTTCTGTCACATGTAAAGGAATGCTTTTCTACAATGTGCTGCCACAACATATGTACATTACCTAAAAAGAAGAAAAAAGCATAGTCCTTGCATGAAATTGCTTAGACTAATATCCACTGTTACACAGAATTAATCAATGGTTAATCAAGTCTTACAATTAATCACCATTTAAATGGCAGTAAGCACCATAGAATGTGTTCCTGGGTTGCAGAACTCTGAGAGCCTCTTCTTTTTTTTTATCTGAATTCTCAAAGAATGGTTGGAGTACAGTAGGAAAATGTCTACCAAGACAGATTATTTTGATCCATGTGGCACTATCTAGATGGGATGGTAGTAGATCTTACATGGTCTAGATCTAACATTTCAAATCTGGAACCTTTTATATGAAAGTTTCAATCATTTATTTAATGATTTGTCATCAGCTGCTGAATCATGCCTTTTTTCCCTGAAAACTGGGACTCAAGGTTGTTGGGGAATTGAGAGATTTTTGGTAATGAGACTCCCAATCAGCAGAGTATCTTAGTAATTGCACAAAAACGGAAGTTGAACAGATTACCAGTCCCACTTCTATCACTCCACCCCAAACACACTTAACCTAGCTCAAAATAAACACAAAAAACAATTTCGTTAAAAATACAAAAGAATTTACTCACAAAATCTTGTGCATAGTCTACACAGGTTCAATTCTTGAAGAAGGTAAGAAGAAAATTAAGCACTCACATGCTTGCTGAAAATAATCCCTGTTAGGAGATCTCAGGGCATGCTTTCAGGACAAAAGGCGAAGACAAAAGGAAGGAGTAAATGGCAAGAGAACCTTTTTAAGACCAAAGAATGTGTACCTGCTGGAGGAAGAGGTGTTGACCAAAACAAACAGGAAGTTTTCTCTAGGCTGTCTCTCTATGCCTACAATAAACAGGCAAACAAACTAGCCAGTTAATTAAGCATGCAAAGGTTGCCACTCCCAACAAAGGTGAATTGCAGTTTAAAATAAATACATAATAGCTTTGAAAAATTACAGAGGATCAGCTTTAAAATATATTTAAAGTATTTACAACACTACAAACAATTTAAAACATACAATTAAAATGGTAAAAAAGCAGTTTAAAAATGCAGTTAAAACAATATGGCATATTCTTGAAAACTTATAGTTCTCAAAAAACCTGTTGGAATACAAAAGGCCTTTGCTTACCAATGAAAAGACAGCAAGAGGGGCATTCTAGTCTCCCTGGCAAGGAGTTTTCAGAACCCAGGACTGATAGAAGGACCTCTTCTAAGGATCTCAGGGCTCAGGAAGGCTCATATGCAGAGACATGTTCTGTCAGCTTGAACTTAAACTATAACAGACTTTATAGATAATGACCAACACTTTGGATTGTGTCCAGAAATAGACCATCCCATGGAGCTGTTTGAGCAGGGAAGTTGTAGGCACCCTATAAATAATACTGGTCAGTAGCCTGGCTGAAGCTCTTTATGCCAACTGAAGTTTCTGAACATTCTTGAAGAGAAGTAAGGCACACCGCAATAATCCAATTGGAACATAACAAAGGCACATATCACCATGACCAGATCATGCCCATTGATATCCTAAAGGCACCAGATCCCGTCTGATCTTGGAAGGTAAGCAGGATCAGATCTGGTTAGTACTTGGATGGGAAACCTCCAACGAATACCAGATGCTGGAGGCTATATTTCAGAGGAAGGAACTAGCAAAAACCCCTCTGAGTATTTCTTCCTCAAGAAAACTTTGCAAAATTCATGAGGTCACCATAAGTTCGCAGGTAAGTTGAAGGCACACGCACACGGACAGACATACACTAATAGTCTGTGCCATGCAACTCACCAGCTGTTTAGAGTGGGCTGCAGTTGAAAAAGTTGATTAAATATTATGTGTGCTAATCACTTTCCAATAGAAACAATAAAGTTTAGTTAGGAATCATGGCTAAAATTATGTCCAGATTTTACTTTTGAAGCAAAAAAAGTTATGAAGGGTGATTTCAATACTTGGTAGGAACAAGTGACCTTTTTACTATGACCTTAATATTCAGTGTCACAGGACAATAAATAACTCATCATCTTGTCAACTTTGACTCCCTTAGTCATTTGCCGATTGATTTTAATGCCATAGAATGTTTGGCTTCTGAAGATAAAAAATAAATTACAAAGCTTTGATAACTATTGCATTTTTTGAAGGGCAGTAGACTTACACTTAGACTAGAAAGAAATCCCCACACAGAGGATTAAAAGACAATAAGCTTGAAAGAGAAGACTTTGGCTGAATTTTGTGTTGTATAACTGGTCAGGTATCTACCAAAATGTCCCTATGTAATCCTAAAGTTTCCTAGAAACTTTGTTCTCTATATTAAAGAGTCTATCTCAGGCTTCATATTAGCGCAAGTAATATAAATTCTGTTAGTATTGGTAAAGGCTTATCATGACACATCTCTGTGAATGGAGACTAGTCTTCTAAATGATAATGACTGTAAGCTGAAAGAAAATGATATTCTAGTAAGCAAGTGAAACTTGTAGAGAGCCCTGTTTAGATTTACTGATAAATGTATATGCCCCCCCAAATAATTAATTATTTATCACAGTCTCTCTCTCTCTCTCTCTCTCTCACACACACACACACACACACGTGTGTGTGTGTGTGTGTGTGTGTGTCAACATATAGTCTATAGTCAAACTCCTTAATTGTGATGCATTTGCTGAGTTTCCCTCTTCCATCCTCAGCCCTGCTCTGATGCCATATGGTCTACCATGGAACATTTAACTTGTCAGATATAATGGATTGTCCTGGAAGCAGATTTTTGCTTTGAGCACTCAACTCCTTTCTTGCATTTCACTCTGAGCTCCAGGCTGCAGGATGAAGGATTGTGGTGGAAATGCAAAGAAGAGACACACAGTTGATTCCCCTTAAGACAGTGACCTATATGCCACAAAATTTTACCCGCGAACAGAGGCATTATCCTTGTCACTGACCCTAGCAGGCTGCATGTCAGAACCATTTAAATTTGTCTGGACTTAACAGATTGTACAAATGTTTCAGAAATCAAGTGCTTAGGAATAATAAAAGCTTGTCATTTCAACTTATGCAGCAAGATTGCAGCTTGCATTGGCCATGAGTATTATTTGTTGTGACCTACATGTAACTTAAGCTGCCTGCTTCATAGCACTTGGGTGCAGTCCACAGATCCCTACTGTTGTACAATCTTCATGTATTTCAGTGGGCTTGCATGGATTAACATGCAAGGTACCATGACCACATTTGGAATCTGTACTCCCTGTCTCGATCAATCTATGTCTCCAGAGTGAACTAAAGTTTAGACAAGATTGTGTGTGTACATTCAGACATGTGAGATTGAGAGTATGTGTGTACTATTGTAGATTAATATATATTTAGTGCCAATTGTTACATCAAACTACAGTATCTCAGGAATTAAAATCTATACTAATTTAAGAAAACAAGGGATTCTAATGAACAAAGGTGAAACTTGACACAAAATTCCATCTAATGGAAAAATAAGGGGTTCATTTATGAGATCTTTATGTATGGATGAAAGAGAAGGACCCTCTATTTTCCACTTCTAGGACATGTAGAACTTTCCATATTGTTTATCTACTATGGTGCCCCTCCATAGAGGCTACTGAACAATAATATGGAATAAGGGTACTTTTTATCTGTAGGGGCACCTAAAAGCATCTGCATTAGTGCAGAATTGCTTCAATTTGCATTCTGGAGTTTTCTGCATTCGTCCTACCATAACCGTCACTGTATCTGCCAGGAAGTCCTTGATTTAGCAGCAACAGCAACATTTGTTCCACATTTTAGGGATATTTCCATTAAAGATAGAATGTCACAATGTAAACTTCTCATCTCACTCCTATAATCCAGTCAATGTTATACAGGCATTAAAATCCAAAATGCTGTGTATTTGGTATATAAAACATTAGCTTACAAATTAATTTTCATTCAGTGCAGCAGTAGAAGAAAAAAAATAATTCAGTTAATATTATGGGGGAAACTTTCTTTAGAACATGTTTTCTTAGCCAAAGTTTGCCAATGGAAAGATGCTTGAAGATAACAAGTGCCCCTGGAATTGGTGTTAAGTATCAGCATTATATGGCCACATTTAGATTTGTTTGTGATAGTGAAATACATTTTGTAATTTAATAAAGTAGCAATTTCTCCATATTTTCAAAATAATTGTAATACCTGTGGTCACATAGGAATAACCAGGTCTCAAGTAAAACATCTTATTAAGTCATGGATGCCCTCTGCTGGATAATGATAATTTGAAACCTTCTGGATGAATTATAAACTGTTTCATTGTTTCTCCAGCTGACCAATTCCTAATGTTACTGTTCCCCTTAATTGTGTTACCTGAATTGTTGCTTTTCCAAAGTATTTTATTCCATTTCCCTGATCTGGTTATCGTGTTCCACAGTCTGCTGGGTTTGAGTGTATCTCCGTGAAAGTGGATGGCCGGGACAGAATAGGGATTCTGTTGATCTACTACCAATCTGGCTGCTCAACAGTCTCTCTTCCTGAGCTAGCTGGGATGGTCTCAAGGTTGGCATTGCAATTCCCTCAGTTTGTGTTTCTGGATGATTTTAACATCCATGGCTGAGAAATCTCTCTCAGAAATGTCTCAGGATTTCATGGCTTCTCTAAAAATCATGGGGCTGTCCCAAGTAGCAACTAGCTCTAGTTGTGCTACTGGTCGCTCTGGACCTTGGTCTTGATGTGGTCAACCTTCACAAAAAATTGTGGCTTCCTTAATTGAGTTTATCCATCTCTAATGTGGTCTTCCTCTTCTGCTACTGCCTTCTACCTTACCTACTGTTATTGTCTTTTCTAGTGAGTTTTATCTTCTCCCAAGTGCTCTGAGTACAGCTTTCCCATCACTTTCTTAAATTGGCAGTTCACCTGTATATGGTTATTTGTTGGATGAATATCTCATTCTTTAATCTCTGTTATAGTGTTCTCCTGAGTCTTGTTTCCATCATCTTCTTATTTCTACTTGGCCATGTAATGTGTTCCCCTGCTGGCCACAGAGCATCCCCGTTTGTAGTATAAATATCTCTTTGTTTTCTTGTATGTTGTTGAAAAGTTATCTTGTTCTTCCTTTTCTATCATCATCTTTTATTTTTCTGCGTTGATTATTCTAGCAGTTCTTGTCTCTGTGCATAAGTCGATGAACAGTTGCATTTAAAGTTCTCACTCTATTTCTTTCACTTCTGGCTTTTGCTTCTCAACTGTCCTTAACTGCTTGAAGAGTTTCATATGTCATCCACTGAGGCTTGTCTTTCTTTTTGGCTGCAAATAGTGTCTTTTTGTATTCCTCTCTGACAATGGCCATTTCTGCACTATACTGTTATAGCGCCATTATTCCTTCCCTAAACTGCAAACCCCAGGATTGCATAGGATGTTGAAAGTGGAGTAACAGCGCTTTAACAGTTTAGTGTGGAAATGACCAATGTCCCTGGCTTTAGTCCAGAATTCTTCTTGCTCCTGATCAATTAGGCTTCATAGTGCAAATCTATTTTTACATTATCTTTAAATCTATGGGGATATTCCTCTGGTTGTATTTTGGCAGAATAAGTATTTTTCTTTAGCTTTACTTCTTTAGCTTTTTATATTAATAGTTCATGGTCTATACTGCAGTCTGTTCCTGGTCTTGTTTTTGCAGAGAGAACAGAGCTTCTCCACCTTCTGCTTTCAGTTATGTAGTCTATTTGATTTCTGCACTGGCCATCAGGTGATGCCCAGTGATGTATTTAAGTTTTTTACTCCAAGTCTCAAGTCAAGTCTCAAGTCTGTACCTTCAAGTCTCAAATCAAGTCTCAAGTCCTTGCGAGATAATCCAAGTAAAGTCTCAAGTTGAGTCTCAAGTCTGGGAGCCAACTTTATACCCCAAACTATATTCCAGAATTTCTTGACAGAGTCAAATAAAGTCAGTTTAATAATTTAAACAGAGTCAGCCCTCTACATTTGCAATTTTGCCATCTGCAGCTTCGGAAGTGGGGAATAGGATCCTTCTTACTCCGCATTACTGAAGCTTCAAAAGCTTTAGAAGGAAGGATCCTTCCTCTTCAAGCCCTTTGGCTAACACATTTGCTCTTCCCCTCTGAGAAACACATTCTGCACTCTGGGGGTGAGTCTTGTCTTCTGCTCTTAGGAAAAATTTTAGAAGGCTCTTCCAATATGCAGTTGAACAGGCTGTTGAGCAGACCTCAAGCCTGCCTCTTGCTCATTGCCTAACCGATTTGCTTTTCCCATCTGAGAAATGCACCCACACTTTGAGCTTGAGACAGATTGTCGGGTGATCAGTAGGCAAAAAGAGATGGAAGCCTTGTTCAAATTTGTAAGGTTTCTGGATGAATATGTTGTTACTCAACCAAGGGCAGCAAGTCAGTCACTATAAATATACATGTTTCAAGTAGAGTTGAGTCAGTGCATCGTTTATTGCTGAGTCAAGTCCAAGTTGAGTCACAGAAGCGACTTAAGTCTGAGTCAGTCGACTCGAGTCTGCATCACTGGTGATGTCCATATACGGTCACCTCTTTGGCTGCTTGAAGAATGTTTTTGCAATGATCAAACTGTTGGCCTTACAAAATTCAGTCAGTGGTTCTCCTGCTTATTTCTTGATCCTTTGCTAAATTTTCTTACAATCTTTGATTCTGCTTTGTTTCCTACTTTTGCTTTTCAGTCACCTGTGATTAACAACAGATCCTGTCGTGGTGTAAGATCAGTTTCCGTGTGGGGTGTATCTTTCAATTTCTTTTCTTCTACCTCTGTCATTGGAACATAAACTTGGAATATGGTAATGTTGATGGGTTTTCCTTCAAGTCTTATTGATATGGTTCAGTAAGATTTGCATCATATCCTTTGACTGTTTTTACTACAGCTTTCCTCACTATTAATGCCACCTCATTTCCTCTTAGATTTTCATTTTTTGGAATAAAACCCTGTATAATTAGCTGACTCATAATGTCCCATTCTTGTCCACTCTAGATCACTCACTCCAGTATTGCAGTATGTATACTGTCCCGTTTCTTGTTTTACTATGTCTAGTTTCCCCTGATTCATTCAGGCTTTCCTTTCACTGCTGAGCACATCAACACTTGAACATCCTTTTAGCTTGAATTCCATCATTTGCTACAACACTACTTGTAGTTATCCTTTGCTGAACTCCAGTAGCTTTTTGAGTGTCACCTGACCTGGGAATTTCATCTTCTGGCACTATTTGTTGTTTCATTTTGTATTATCATAGTGTTTTCATTATAAAAGATATTAAAAAAGAATTTTTCATGCGTCCTTCTGCACAGCACTAGCAAGTGTTAACTATGGCACCACTGCTGTTTTCTCTGAGAGATCTTTCACCAGTATTACCTCCCCACCATGACTGCTGCTGCCCTGTAGCTGTTTGGAACATTTAGTCTGGCTCTTCAGCAAAAGCTTTTCTGACATGGGAGAACTTACCAGCAGCACTGCTGCAGTCAGCATAACCTCTTGCTTCACAGCCCACAATGATATTTACCATCTATATTCGGATCATTTTTGTGCCCCCAGGAACTCCTGGAGGAAAAAAATGCTCCAAAATGTCCTATGGTGTGTGGAGAGCATTTCCACCATGTTTTGAAGCCTCCTGGGCCTTCCAGGATCAAAGAAAAATTTTGCAAAATTTTTCAAAAAAAATTTCTCCCAAAATTGGAGGGTAGGGATTATGCCAATTTAGGCCCAGGAGAGGCTTTTTTGAGATAGGTAGTGAACAAGAAATAGTTTGCACTTCCTGTTGTTAAAAAAGATCTCTCCTGGGCCTAAAATGGCCGAGGAAGGCCCCAAAACGTGGTGAAAATTTGGCGGCAAAATAATGTGATTTTTCGGGGGGAGGAGCGTAGTGAAAGTTGAGGCACTCCAAGGTCTCTTTAAAGACTATTCCAGTCCTCTTCCCTTCCGTAGTTGACTTCCCTTGATTTATGTGAAACCACTGGGAGAGATCATCTGAAAGCTTGGTATTGGTGTCATCAGTACGCTGATGACATTCAGCTGTATTTCTCCTTTCTAGCAAACTCCAAGGAAGCTGTTTCATTTCTAAACCAGTATCAATCAGTTATAGATTGGATGAGGGAAAATACAGACAAGACAGAGGTGCTCATGGTCAGTCAAGGAGGTGAGAAATACAGCCTGTGCTGGACGAGTTTACATTACTCATGAATATGCAGGTTCGCACTTTGAGTGTACTCCTGGACTCAGCTTTCAACCTGGAAGCCCAGGTTTCAGTATTGACCAGGAGTACTTTCACAGTTAAAGCTAGTGTGCCAACTGTATGTGTATGTGGAGATGCTGACTGTCCACAGTGATTCGTGCCTTATTTGCAACCTGTTTGGATTACTGTAAAATGTTCTAAATGTGGCTTTGAAAAGTGTTTCAAAACTTCAGTTGGTATGAAGAATTAGCCAAAGTATTAGCTGTGCTTGGTTATAGGGATCATACAGTTCCCTGGCTTCAGGTGCTCCACTGGCTGCTGGTCTGTTTCTGGACACAGTTCAAAGAACTGGTCATGACTACTTGGCTTAGTTCCAAGATGTCTCACAGACCATATCTCCATGTGTGAACCTGTCCAGGCCCTGAATCCTCAGGAGAAGCCCTTATTTCAGTCCAGTTTCACTTTCATAGGGCCATTTGTTTGGGACGTGATATAGGGTCTTCTGGGTGGCTGCCCTTAGGCTTTGGAACTCGCTTCCTAGAGAAGCCAGAATGACCTCTCCTTGCTGACCTTCTACTGACAGGCAAAGCCTTTTTCATTCTGACAGGCTTTTAGAACTGATGGTTTTTAGTGAAAGGGATTTTAAGAGGGTGATGTATTGTTTTAAATTGTTTTAAATGGTACAATTTTATTTTATTTTTTTCTTTTTAGGTGTGTATTTCAAATTGTTTTAATTCTGTTTTAATATTGAAATTTTGTATGTTGTTACTATATTGTAATCATTTTGATTTGTAAGCTGTCTTGAGTCTCGATCTTGGGAAAAAGTTGGGATATAAATTCAACAACAATGACAACGGTGAAAGTGATTATGATGCTGGTGGTTTTCCTAACTTGAATTTAAGAGATATATTGTTATAAAATTCAGAAATTAATTTAGGCTATATTGTTATACCCACTTCAATAAAAGTAATCTTCAATTAACTCTACCATATTTTGTTGTTGAATGGACATAAAGAGAATTCTGCAATAATATTTTTCCCTTAAAATTTTATTTATCTTAGTCTTATAAAGAAAAAGACACACTTTTGTAGAATCCTAATTATTAGGGTATTATAATAAGATAATATTTTCTACAGTGGTTATAGTTTGGCTTTGGTAAGAATTATGGTGTGTGTATGTATGTAGATAGATAGATAGACAGATAGATAGATAGTATGGAAATACAGATAGTTTATCTGGGGCTTCATTTCACAGAATGCGAATATGTATTGAATTTTCGTAGAGATAGGCCAGTGTATTAGCCCATCCACACAATTGTTTTAGAGGTTGCTACTTGATTACATGGAGTATTTTGTATCCAATAAAGGTACTTGACTGAATGAAAGCTAACTGAAGCTAATGGCATACTTTTGGAAGAACTATATCGGGTAAAATAAACACCAAAAGAAGTTCTACATTTCTTTCTGAAATATTACAGTAAAAATTTCAGTGTCAATGGGTGTCGTTCTTTGATGTATTTCATCTTGTCTCTCTTTCCAATCTATATCTATAGGAGATAGATCTGTAGGATCTATCTACAGGAGATTCTATAGGAGATTCACCTATATCTATAGGATCTATCCATCTATCTATCTATCTATTGGAGATTCTATAGGGGACTCACCTCTCTATAGGAGATTCACTTCCTATAGGTGGTGTCTATATGAGATTCACCTATATGAATAAAGATATAAGTCAAATCAAGCTGTGTCTCTTGACCTGTCATTATATGTATTTATATACACAAAAGGTTCTCTTAATTCAATTTTTTTAAAAAGTAGCCCTGAAGTTAATGATGTTTATCTACAAAAGCCACATACGTCCTAAATATTGCAATACACTTTTGATGCTTCTAAAGCAACTATTTTCCATTTTTGCTGTGGGAACACCATAGGGTTTTCAGGGGACACAAGCTGCCCTTCAGAGGTTCTTCAGGGGTAAGACAAACTTCCCTGAGGAACAAATTGCCTAGTACTACCAGTCTGCTCTTGCAATATTTGGAAGCATTGTCCGTGTCCTAGGGTGTCCTGCCAGTCAACATAGGTTGAGAGTGAAATCCAGCAGGATTGTGCTGTAGAACTAGGGATGGAAAAGTCTATTTCTGGATAGGTCAGTTAGTCTATTTCTGGTTCTTATTTTTCCATATGTTCAGTCTGTCCTGTCCAGTTTCCCCAAAAACCTGTGATTTGAAAGCAAACACAATACCTGGCTTATGCATTTTGTCTGCCAGTTTTCATAATATACTCATATTTTCATGGAACCTTCTTTAGTCTACATATGCTTTTGTGTTTTGTATACAGATTTCTTAAATACATTTTCAAGAACATACATTTCTGAGTTTAATATTTTATACGCAGTTTTTGATCTTAGAATTATATCACAACATTTGGATAAGTTTGTGATCTAAAAGATAGCTGTGTTCCAACCAGCATTTTAATCCAGAAAATAAATTAGGCTGAGCTGCTTAAAAATGACCACACAAAACTGTCACTGATCACTTCCTGGAATACTCCCAAGAGTCCTTTGCTCTGGTCTGTAGGAGATGAATCAACAAAATGGCTCCTGGATGTGTGGACACCACTGTCATACAGTATCCAGCATGCACACAGCATTGCTTTGCCAAAGTAGTGGATCAGAGAGATCATTTTATGTTATAATGATCCAAAGTACATTTATCCACCATCTTCAAGATAAAGCTACAAATTAATCTTTCAGACTTTTTTCTGACCCTTGTTGCTTGCTTTTCTAAACATTTACATAGAGGAAAATAGAGACTGGCTTCTCATGTTGGTGGGGGATGGGTTCTGTGTAAATATCTTGAGATCATCTAGTGGTATCTGATACTATTAACTTGCACATAATTTTGACTTAGCACTTTCACACCCCACAAACTCTCAGCAGAAGATCATTGGCTGGGTCCCTGCCACCTGGGGCTCCAACTTGTAACATGTGGACGGAGTGCTCATACCCCCTTTGTTTCAGTATATCAACTAGAGGGGTGTATTTCTGGTGTTCATATTCTCTAGCTTCCCTTATTGCTGATTTCCTATTCTCAAAGGGGATCATTATGTCCAATATAGTTCTTCTGGCTTTCATCCGTGATGACTACAAGTGATCTCAAATGGCTACCTGTGTGGGACACATTTCAGTTCAAAGAAACAGTGCCCACTGAGGCTGAGATGGCTTTAGCTAGTCAGTTCATCACTGCATCATAACAGTGTTTCCAGGCTACCAAGTATGGGGGACGGTTACGGAGCATACATTGGAGTGTCTCATTTGGGCAGCCACAGTGACAATAGTGTTTGTCGTGATTGCCAGATATAACAGCTCTGTTAAGATGCAAGTTTCCAGTCCAAAGAGCAAAAAAGCTTTTGCTGATGACTTCTAACTACCTGTACATCTCAGATGGATCCAAATGAATCCAAATTTAGACATGCACAACAAATTTGGGAATTTCCTTGCTATTGTCACTTTACCCTCCCACAGTTTTTCCAGCTTCCTGAAAACGAGGTTTTCCCCCCATATGAAATGGAGGCATTTTCTGTGAATGGCGGAGGAGACAGGCAAGTCAACTTGTTTATGTGCTAACCTGTATCACACCCGTTGCTATTAAGTAATTAATTAATATTAAGTCCCAAAAGCTTGAAATAGGTGTTTCTTTTCTCTGTTCAATGGTGCTTAAAATTTTAAAGATAAATGAAGATTCTGGTATAAAGTAATTTTTTGGCCACTATTTAATCTAGGTTGAACTAAATGTTATATTTCATAAGCATTCTACCACTGTGGTAGTCAAAACATGAACTGGTTCATCAGATTTGGGAGGACATTGCTTTTAGTAGCATTACTCTAGGATGTAAAGTAGCTTGTAGGTAAACATCTGATATTTAATTTTTCAGATTTTAATGTTCCCTTCAGCACTTAGATTTTTTGAAGGATTTCAAATCCTCTGATTGATATGGATTCATTTAAATTACAGATATGTAACCATGTGTATCCACCCATAAGGATACATAATAATAAGGAACATGTCAGATCTAAAAGAGATGTTTCCTTACAGGAATAAGCAGTTCTTAAAGAGTGAGAGTGGGAAATCTAAAATTGATTGGCAGAGAATAAACAGTTTCAATGAAAGAAATAAATTTAGAAATAAATTACAGAAGGAATAATCTGTTTTTAAACCATGGAATTGTTTTAATGATCTTTTGAAGGTAACTTTTTTTTCTTTGAACTTCTAGTGAATTATAAAATCATGTTACAGCGTATTGTCCTCAGTACTGCGTCTACTAGAGGCACTACAATTTCCTGTCCTGATGGATTAGGAATATTTATTCTAAGAAACTGTATTTTTTGTATTAAGGCCATAATCCTCTAAAGTACTTTGTGGCTGAGACAAGGTGTATACTTTTACACTTATCAAGAGTCTTGATCCTTTAGTTATCATCAGATAGTTAGAAGCAAACCCTCCACAAACATAATATCTCTTATGTATGAGTATCAGATTTTTCGATTATGAGATGCATATGTTGTTTCTCAGCTCCATTACTGAATTTCTCAGAGATACGTGGAACCAGTGTTCCAAACAATAAATGCTTAAATAATGTTAGCCTAGAATTACAGATATGGAGCAGTGAATCTGAATTCTTCAGAATTTGTTGGTCTAGAATTTGTTGTTGTGTGCCTTCAAGTCATTTCCAACTTATGGCAACCCTAAGGTGAAGCCATTATGGGGTTTTCTTGGCAATATTTGCTCAGAGGCCATTAATTCCTCTGAGGCTGAGAGTGTGTGACTTGCCCAAGGACACCCAGCAGATTTCCATGGTTGAGCAGAGATTCAAATCTTGGTCTCTTGAGTAGTAGTCCAACACTCAAACTGTGGGTCTCAAATTCCATGAGGCACAAGATCTGAGTGATGCGTCCTAACAATAGCATTTCAGCAAGCCTACAGTTGTATGTTTTTGACATAATTCTATCTTGTCATCCTAGGTCTATTACTACATCAAACAACTTTTATGTCTTCCAGACATTTGCCAACATTATTGTATTGCTTCTGTTAAAAAATAAAATAGCAATGTGGGCACATTTCATGTGGGAAGAAATTATCATTGGATAAATAGTTGAGAAATAATCAGATAAATTAATTGCTTAATCCAAAATAATGGACAAGTTAATGTGCTGCTAGGAGCTTCCATTACTACCAAAAATTTAGCCAAACTACAACTTCATTGCAGTTGTTGTTCAAGCAATAGCAATCCAACAGCATGGCTGATTTTTAATAGAAGCAGCAACATGTAACCTGAGGCAAAGCTGCTTTAGGTAAGGGACTTGAACTACTGCCCAATTTTTGCATGACATTTACTTTATGTCACACATGCCTATCATGCTATGCCCCCATCATTCACATTATTTAAAGTAACAAGATCATACAGGAAAGGGCAGTGTACCTGGATGCTTTGTGAGTGTCAGACACACTGAAGCAGGTTGACACTTAAAAAACTGCCCATCTGGAAGCACCTTTACATTAAATGTGGCTTTAAGGTTTTCATTTTCTTTCTCTTTTAATGGCTCTATTAACCAGAACAGTCTTCTGATGTAATAGCACATTGCATTTGCAGCATAATGTTTCTTAAGGAACAGTCAATCTTTTCTCCTTGTCAGCGTATATTCTAGTCTCTCACATTATGAAAACAAGAACCTTCAGTGTTTTGCTACATCTGTGTGCTTTTTTAGTTGCTCTAGTTATCTTACTGTCCCATTAAATTGGGATGTTAATACCCTTTTTAGATGTCACAAGATCTGATTTCTAGACTACATTTTGGAGATCATTAATGGACCATAGATTCATATTTCCTCTCTTCTTGTATACAGTTTCTTTTCTCCACTTTTTCATTAGTGCTAACCACAGCTTGTTGTGATGTCAGAATTTGCTAAACCATGGTTAGAGCCAGCCACATCATGGTTTAAAATCCTCCTTTGGGTAATATTTCTAGAGTATAGTTTTGGGAGAAATCCTGTTTAGTACTAAATAAAATAAAAATAAAATGCCTGGTTTAAGCACAAGGACGTGATAAGGATATAGCAAACAAGGAAACGATAAAGGGTTCTCCGTGTGAGCAGGGATAAAAGGGTGTGAATATATTGCACATCCTGAATGTTCCAAACTGTGGTTAGAAGATCAGAATTTTTTTCCTGGATGTCTGAATTGAGTAATTTAAGCTGAGAGCAAGTCATATGTTTTTGCATGTGTATCTAATGTTTCATTTCTTTGATTCTCAGCTGACAGAAAGCCAGGATTTCTATTGGGTTAGAATGCTGTTATAACTCATGGTTATACCCCTTACATGTTTGTGAAAGGAAATATTCAGTGCCCCCTTATGCAAGTGACTCCCTGTTCTCCCACTGTGCAGTGGATCAGCTTAAAGGCTGCTCAGTGTGTAGACGCAACTCTGCCTATCTCGTAAACCCTAAAAAGCAACCAGAAGTCCACTGGAATACCTTATTGTTCTGGTCGTTCACATAGGTATGTTGATAGAATTTTACACCAGTGCTGTACAAGCCAATATCAGTGAAACATACAGAAGGTTGGGGTTGATTTTTTTTGGTAGGTTGGTCACTATATTTTGTGTATATTTTGAAAAATTTAAGTCTCTGAAGCCTGTATGTTGACAGAGATGAAAAGGGAATAAATGTGAATGGAGTCCTCATAGAGTAAAAAACCGTATGTCTTTGTGTAAGAAAGTACAGGCTTACTATCTGGTTCTGACCATTCAGCTACTTAAAACAAAGAAGATAACGGATAATAGATAATAGAAAATTCTGACGGGTAAAACAGTAAATAGATGACATAGCTAGTGACTAGTCCCCACCAAAGAGGGACTAGAGATCATATAAAAGCTACTCCCAGAGACACAAAAGTTAGGCTGCTTAAGACAGCACTCTAACGAGATCAGACCCTGCTGTCGCTAGTAGATTTTTGCTGCTAGTGCCATTCCTTCCTGGAAAGAACCCTTAAAATGCTGGTAAAAGAGAGAGATAATATTAAAGAGGCTATATTAAATGTGTACTAAATATGTTAGAAAAAAATTCCTGCTATAAAAATGTACAGTCATCCCCCCCCAACGACCCTTGCAAAAGTAGAAAATCTGCAAATAAAAATTAATATCATGAACACTTAAAAAAAACTGAGTACACTTCTCTAGGAATCGCTAGGGCTTAATGTATGATTCTGTGGAGGATCTAGAGATTCCTATAGAGAACATAATTTTTCTGTTGTGGGGCAAATATGGTAAGAATTTTAAAAATAAAATGAAGTAACTTGCAAATAATCAAATCCATGATTGCTGAACTTGCAAAAGTGGAGGGCTGACTGTATAATTGGTGTTTCAGTGTGTTGCAGCATCAGTGAAAATGTATGGTCATTTCCGCACTACATTGTTACAGTATTTCACTTTCAACATCCTGTGGAATTCTGGGGCTTGCAGTTTACTGAGGCCAGACAGCTCTCTGGCTGAGAATTCTGAATGCCGCTCCCTAAACTGCAAACCCCAGGATTCCATAGGATGTTGGAAGTGGAATAATAGGAGTGTAACAGTGTAGTGCAGAAATGGGCTATGACTTTGTCCATAGATGCCTGTTAGATGTAATAGAGATAGGATATAGAATTCCTCCACTGATTATTCTGTTATGGTGCTGTGCAAAATTTTAATTTCTTACAACTGTAAATCCATATGGCTCCCGCTTGGTAATAATTTTTAAGACAAATACAATTTAAGATGTTTGATTCCTTACATGCAGTTTAAAGTTTATTGTAAGAGATATGCCTAGGCAATGAGAAATCTGTGTTTCCAAGAGGAACGTACGTATGACTACTATTTTGTTTGTATTAACAAAATAGCTTAAAAGATGACAAAGCTGCCTGTTCATTCACCCATATTAAATATCTTGAAATTCCAATATTTTAACAGTGTTTAAGTGGAGTGTTGATGATAAATCAGATTGCTTATATTCAGATTGACTATAACTCTTTTGTCACATTCCAGTTTGAAAAAAAAGTGTTGAGGATTGAGCAGATAAGCGTTGATCTAAAGCTCCAAGAGACTCCACAGGTGTAGGAGTCGTTCACTTTACGATTTGTTTTACTGCTGTGAAAACCCTGTGTTCCCAAGTGCCTTACCTTTAAGTTAAATAAGATGCTTTTTAAGACATATTTATTCCTTTAAAATTATTTCAGATGTATTTTTAAATGTATAGTAAATGATTTAATGATGTCTGTTGCCTCATTGAAAGATAACATGATGATGATGTTGAAGAAAAAGAACGAAGAAGGTGCTTGGAGCATGTGATAGCTTTGTGTATGTACTCCAAAATGGTTACACTGAACTGATTTAGAGCTGAAATCTAGAACTGCACTAGTCAAAGTCACATACAGTGGTGCTGACTTTGCATTTTTATAGTTACAATAACAATCACTGCCTGATATAGACTAGTGGCATCACATAGGGATTATTTCCATCTACAGTTGGGTGTGATGGCTATGCGATGGGACAGAAGGTGCATATGTGGGAGATAATGCAGAGAAAGTTCTGTGGTATACCAGAAAAAGTGTTGAATTTATCAAAGTAACAAATTCAGAACATCGAACCATTTTTCTGCCACTAAAATAAGGGCAATGTACCTTTCACTTCTGCAGGATCTGTGATGGCCAGAGGAGTAGAAATAGCACAGGTAAACTATATTCTGAAAGAACTTCTACTATCATATAGCCAGCTGCATATGTGCTCCCTTATTTTTATTTGAACCTTGTAATTATGACTTACTTTAAGAAATGAAATTGCCAGACAGGCAGCATATGTGATCAAGATTGTCTGCAAGCACAAGCTGCCCATGAACACTGTCATAGCCAACTCTAAATTTCAGAAGTAGGGGGTTGATGTTGAATGGGAAATGTAACTTTGCGTCCTCTCGCTTTTCTATATGGGTGGATTTTCCATACCTGATGGGTTTGCATTTCAGGGGGAATTAAGTAGGAAACAGGAAAAACAGTCTGTTGCTATAGATTAGAAATTAGACCCAGATAGAAATTCTTAAACGGAGAAGTTCAAAATCCAGTCACAGCAAATGTTTGTTGACCATCATGGTCCTTCTAAAGCCAAACTGATGCAGCAAATTCTACATTTGGGATCATTTGTAATTGTATCTGGATTTTGCAGCTTGAGCCCAACTCTCAGAGAATTTAAGATGTAAGATCAACATGAACACTGTAGCCAAATCCCTCACAACAATAGCTGTTCTTCCATTTCCCTCAACAGTCGGAGAAGAGATGCCCTGTGCACATTATTTTCCATTGCAGAGTAAAGACAAGGTGCCCTATCTTTCAGAGCAAAGGGAAAACATTACGTGTGAGAGATAGATGACTTGCATTTATCCTTTGCTAGTTGCTTAAATTTTCTACTTAATTTGATTAATTTTTCAAAGCACACCATGGAGAAGCAACTGGCTTCTTCATTGAGTGATTGGAAATCCTATACTGCTCCCTTTTTTTCTTTCTATTTTTTTTTTATTACTGTAAATCTCAAATGCTTGCAAATGCACAGTAAGCAATCGAGTTCATTTTAGAGAAGCGTTTTTTTCTTTTTTTTCTTTTTTGCGTACTTATTGCATGTATGGACGTGGATTATGTTTCGGAGAAGAGGCTTGGCAGTCTGTCTCTTTTTCTTTGTGTATATTTTGTCATGTATATCATATCATGTATTCTGTCCACTTATTTAATTTGGAAAAGTATTAGTATTATTAATAATATATTTCCTTTGAATCATTCTAAAGGGCACCACTTTTATATAAATTTGCCAGTGCTGTGGTCAAGCTCCCTTGTGAAACTCTGATTTGGTTATCAACTCACAGTTGTATAAAGATAGAAGTTTCATGTGATCAATTGGTATGATATTGGTCCTTCTAGTGGGGAAAATAATTAGATATTTGACAAGATATGTTATTGGTTGTTATTTCATTATTCCACCCCCATGATTATAGAAAAAAAATTAATGAGTACATTTAGTTTTTAAAAAATATGGACAGCAATATTCCATGCAGTAAAAGACTTGAGCGATTAATGCTACCCTTATGCCTCTTTTGAGTAGTTGTAGCCATGGGGCTTGGCACTGCCACCATTGTCTTCGTGCCAAAAAATATCCGCAGCGGCTGCCGCATTCTAGTAGTGGAGGGTTGTCTCGAAAATTCCGCAGTGAATGCGTCGAGTTTCTACATTGCTGTAGAAAAAGCATCTTTTTAAAAAAGCAGAGCTCCCTCCCACAGCCTCTTTAAAAATAAACAATCATTCATATCAGCCCAGTTAAGAAATACACATTCCACACTGCTGGGTTGGAGCAGCACCTGAGAATGATGTATATTTGTAACATAAGTGTAGAAATTCTGGGTGAGCTTTTTTAAAAAATCATGCACACAAATAGTTGCTTAAAGAGCCTACTCTAGCATATTATCAACACTCTTTCAAATTTTATTATCTGAAACAAATGTGCCAGTGAATTTTAAGCAGAAAATCAACATAAAGAGTGTAGCTAATTTTAAATGGATGGGGTTTTTTACAAAGGATTTTTTTTGCTGCACAAATGAAATGCCCTTATTAAAAAGTCTGTTAGTTTCATAACAACAATTGGTAGCGACTATAGAGAAACACACATGTTTACACATGGACATTTTTAAAGGGTTTTTTAAAATGTTGTTTTGTTTTTAAATTGAAAGAAAGATTTTTGGTTGGATCTAAGAATAAAAATAAAGATGTAATAAACGTTAAAGGGTTACACTATCAGGATGATACGTGTTCACTCATGATCTCCAAAGCTATCTTTTTGGTGGTAAAAGTGGATACTATAGATGAAATCTTTACAAGAAGCATAATCCTTTAAAAAAAAAAGAAAGAAAGAAAAAAAGTCAATCTCCTGCTGGTTGCTGTGTCTCTTTGGTACCTCACAAGCTTCGACAGAGTCCTGGAAGAGTGCCCATTGATGTCATGGAAACACTCAAATTACTGAGAATGATTCATGTCTGTGCTGTTCTCTTATCCTCCCCCACACAAATAGAAGTAGATTTTTAACCCTGACAACTTGTAATTTGCAGTGCATTTTATTTTTGTATCTGGATAAATATTTTTTAACAGCTAAAATTAAAATGTGGCAGTTGTGTATCTGATATGACAGTATGTAGAAATAGGAGGAAGGTCAGGTATTCACATTCAGCAGATGAGAATCATTTGCTGGACTCTTTGTACAGTAGGTTGGGGATGTTTATTTTTCTCCTTTTCTTGGTAAAATTTATTATTTCCATTAACCTAGTCGATTTTAAGGAGGTTGGCCTTATAGGTGTGACTTTTTTTGTTTAGGACTTTTTTCTTGTTTTGAGTTGCATTGCTGGAAAGAAATTCAGAATCTGAATAGTTCATATCATGTATCTATTTTGTTTTCTGTATTAATTTCTAGCGTATGGGATGAACTCACTAGATCCATTTCATTATCATTGTTTGTTAAGACTTGGTACCCTTTACAATCCCTTTTGTGAGTTAGTAGAAATGAATGTGTATGGTGCAGAATTACTGGTTCTTTGGGTATGTAAACAAATTCATTCTGAAGTGTTTAATTCTGTTTTCTGCCATGTCACAGATGACTGAAAGAACAAGTTGAAAGAGCTTATTTTTTTCTGCCAATATCTTAACAATCATTAAGTCCAATCTCTGGAGAGCTTATTCTAGGAAATTTCCATTGAAAATGGCAAACTAAACAAGAGTGCGGTATCAGAGTTGTGTGCTTGTGGAACTTGCATTGCTTTCCAAAGGACTGAATAGAGCAAACTCACCAGCAGAGTAGTCCCGTATGCCTGAAGACAGAGAATGAAACTGAATGAAATAGAATTTGTATAATTAACACCTGTAAATCCTATTTGAAGAGGTTATAGAATAAGCACAGCCACAAATTTATAAATGAATATGCAAGTGAGATGATATACATACTTATAGACACCCAGTTTTGTACAATAAAGTCACACAACATAGATGTTCTTTGTATGAAGACCCAGCTCTACTTGGCTAACCATCTAGCAGCACCTTGGAAGTAGTTGCTATAAGTAAAAATGAGAATTTTTAACTTTACAAATGTGTGTCTTTGTTATTGCTAATAATTAAATAATTAAATAAGCACGGCACATTTGGAAATCTGTACTGTACTATGTGTAGTGATAAATTACATGCTTGATTGGGAAAACAGTCTGAACCCTGCATAATATTACATCTATGCACCCAAGTGTTGTTATTGTAGCGAACCAGCAGGTGTATCCTATATGTAGCAAGTGTAGTAGATGTTGAATCACTAACAGTATTACATTTGTGTGGTTCCTTTTCTGCTAAATTATTTAATCTTATCTCTGATGATCTTATATACTAATGAACTCCAAATGTGCCATGACCCACTTTGTTTTAATCCGTCACTTTTTCAGCATAACCGTAATCATTTGGGTAGTTTTCATGCCATCTCTCAGCAAAAAAACACCCTTTGTTTTGCTAGTGGAACAGGGATTTTAGGTCATTTTTCATCAAATTTCCTCCCTTGTGATTAACAGATGACAACTTTTACATTTACAGACCAGAGCTCTGCTCTTCTCACTGATGTAACAACAACTATAAGTCCTAATCAAGTGTGGGAAAACAAGCAAACAAAAATTCTGTTACTGAGGAAGGAAGCATGCTAGGCTTCTTCCACCATCACTTAGACCATGCAAAAAAAGAAAGCAGTGATTCTGAAGAACAGGACCTTGTTTACAGAGATGCTCTCCATATCAGCAGGAACTTAGATTTTCAAAAGTTGTGGTTTGCATGGAGACCCTCCACACATAAAAATATTTCTTTTTCAGAACCATTGCTCTTTACACAACCAAAGCAATAATGAAGGAAGGGAAGCATGCTGCCTTCATCTCTGGTCGATTTAACCAGCTTTTGCACTCTTGAGTAGGACTGTAGTGAAACCCTATCAAGTATAATCATGTGTCTGACTACATAATGTGTACTTGATGATTTAAAGGAAAGCAGAGAAGCATGCAAGGAAATCAAATTAGATATTTAAGAACTGGCACAGAAACTCAGAGCCCATTTGCAGTTCTCAGATAGCTGAAATGTGGATAGGGAATGATGTATTTTGATCCTGAATTGTCTTTCTTCAGTATAACTGTTGAGATCAAGTGATTCACTTGGGAATTAAACTGGGAAAGAAAGTAAAGAATCAGACTTGTGAAAAGTTGTTTTGCTAAATTCACCATCTGAGAGCTTCTGACTGATTACCTTTGACCCTCCCTCATAATTTCAGTGTAGTCAGTTAGAACTATTATGATATGGTCAGGACATGATAACTCCTTCCTGCTATATGAATAAAAATAAATGTACTCACCTTTTTCTGCAAGTCCCATTAAAATGAATGGCAGTTGCACAAGAATAGTATACAGCTTAGCCTGCTATCAAGGTTACCAGAGAGAGAAACTGGGTAGGTTGGTGGGAAATCTGTAATCAACACTCCTTGCTTTCTGTTTTTAAGTTAAAGGCAGCTGTGAGGACCACCCTCCCCACTGAATTTGTGCTTTAGCACTTGAAGGTTAACTCTTTTCCCCCCCTTTTTCCCCATGCACTGTGTTCTCCACGGGAGAAACAATACAGGTGAATATGATATAGTATATAGTGATAAAATCTGTGCACGAGTAGGAATTCTTCTGCATGTAAGAATCACTTACTTTGGTTTTCTTCTATGGTGAGAGGATTAAAGTACTAAAGGAGAAGCAATCATTATGTGTAATGATTCTGTTCTGTTTCAGGATAAAGGAGTTTTCTTATCATATAAAGTTGCCCTTAAGATAAGTGGTATCTAGTGTAACCAAAATGCGTATCAATCTGATATTTCCTTTAATTGACTGATTAATGTGTTTTCTTTCTTTCTTTTTTC
This sequence comes from Cyclura pinguis, assembly GCA_030412105.1. Classification (NCBI taxonomy): domain Eukaryota; kingdom Metazoa; phylum Chordata; class Lepidosauria; order Squamata; family Iguanidae; genus Cyclura; species Cyclura pinguis. Next base: position 337,187,116 of record CM059600.1, read on the forward strand.
TGCAAAACTATATGTCAAGTAGCAGTCATCTCTTTCTCTTTTATTTTCAAACAGGCAAAACAGAAAGAGGATCCTATTCATCATACGGGCGAGACTCAAACCTACAGGGTTGCCACCAGGTAAATGCTGGCCTATAATGTGTGTGTGTGTTTGTGTTTCTACCCAGTGGATAAATTATATAGTCTCAGTCTTTCTATTTGATATGTCCTAGGGAGTTTGCAGAGGTGTTAGTAACAAAAATTAAATGGTATCTGAAAATGCATTAAAATGGTGTTTGTTTTTTTTTGGTTACCTATAGATTTCCATTAATCAATTGGCTAGTCAAAAGTATAACACAACTACCCCTGAATATGTTTCCTGGATTGGGCGATAGGTTATTCCCCTGTTATCCTCTTTGATCAGCCTATTTCAGAACACTGTACTTAGTATTCTGGCATAACAGTTCTTGCATAATGGTTTATCTTAAGGAATTGAACCAGTTGTGACAGAGGAGCACCAACAGAGCATGTGTAAGACCCTGGATTTGGATGGCTATTGCAATAAATTATAGTTTTCATAGACTCTCTATGATGTTGTGTGAAAACAGGGTTGTATTGAGGGATAAAAACGTCTGTGAAAATATGATTTGTTGTCCCTTTTTGTTTCTGAATTGTTTTTGGCTGGAAGTCAAGGCCAGCAGGCTAACAGCAAAACCGTCTCAAGGGAAGCTTGTGTGAGCTAGAAAAATAAGAGTATTTTAATTAAATAATAAAATGCCAGTGTAATACAAAGGTATAGTGTGTATGTGCTTGCGCGTCTGTACACTCTATATTTACATACTTTTAGTCTCCAGAGAGTGTCTTTAAAATTTCTATCAATAGACAGACATTTAAGTTTCTTTCAAACCAAGTGATAAAAAGATGCTGCAATTTAGTTTTACTATTCATTTTTCTCCTCTGAACCCATTCCCCGCTTCCTTCTTTGCCTTCTAGAACAGTAGTTGCTCATTTCTGGAAACTGCTGGAAGAAATAAAAATTCCTTTGTAATATTCAAACTTTGCAGATTTTTAATTCAAATGTTATTTTCTCGTTGGAGGAGAATGATCCCCCCCTTTCTTATCTTCTTCATATGACCATAAGCTCCTTAGTAGTATAGGGAAACAATGTGAGAGTTTGAGGTGGGGGAGTTGATCTACTTTGTATAAGGCTAGAAAAATATAAACAATCCAAGTAATTCAGTAGAACCTTGCCTTGAAAAGTACACATGCTTATTACTGATGTATCCTTAGAGCTGGCATTCCACTGTATTCCTGCATCTGTTCGCTTTTTCAAGTTTTGACTCTCCTGCCTACTCAGATATGCCATTAATTCCACCCAGATCTACACAGAGATTTGTAGAAATGGGAGAGAAGAGTGGTTGGGTTAGGAACTGAGGTCTACATGTGTTACCAAGCACACTTCATCCCTCTTTTGTGGAAGGAATTCCACAGGAAAGCAAATTTACAGCCATTCCAGGGCAAGGAAAACATCTCTGGAATGTGACTGCAAATATCTGGAGCAGATAGCTTAGGCAGTGAACAGCTTAGTGCTGTGTCTCTAGTGTAAAGCCTTCAGTTCCTGTGGAAGGCCTGCTCCTGTGTATCTGGTTTCTGAGGGTCAAGGCAGAGGTTGTTTGAACTGCGGGAGAAGGAAGCTGATGGCATGCCTCCTTTTTGCAGGTGGCTGTAGAGCAAAGTGCGGTCTTTAGTGCAGCCCTTTTTGTTGTTTCTTGCGAGGATCATCCTGTTCTATGTGTATTTTAGCTAATGATAATTGGTGCAGATTCCTTATTGTAAGTAAATGATTCTGTTCCTGCTGACTTGAGTTAGAGCAAGAGCCCCTTAAATTGTGAAACTGTCATGAACGAAACGGCTTCAGTGTGTGGATAATTCATGTGAGAAGGGGGAAAACGGGGATTTGTTTTCTTCGAATCAAACAGTAGAAGGGAAATCACACTGGCTGCACCGTTTCTCAGTTTGGTCCTTTACAGTATCTGGCTTATAAAAAGTATTTTGCTGTTCCACTGTGCCACATAGGACATATGACATTTGAAAGTGAGAGTGTTAATTTTATTTACAGAAATATCCCCTTGTCTTCCTCATTATACCTGTCCTTTAACATTCTGCCAAATATTTGATTTGAGGCTATCTTATGCTTATTAAAAGTTTCAGGTTGCTGTAATTCCACCATCAATACCATGTCTGATTTTCCACACTTATTTAGCTATTGCATTTTGCTGTGATTCTAGACAGCTGATACTGTTGTATATATCAGGGATAAATGCCCATCCACAATTCTTAGCAATATGTGTCTGGGTATACGTATACACTATATATCTTGTGAATTACTATGAATTACTATCTAGAAAAAACAGATTCATCTCCTGAAGGATGCATCTTTCCTTAAGACTCTGCTTTTGGCCAATTGGATTCCCAGTCCACCTTTATTTGGGCCCCATATCTGTACAAAACTACTTGCTTTGTTCTGGCTAGTACATTGTCCCACCCTCTGCCATGTTCTTTTATCTTCCAACAGTTCTGTGCATTTCTGTACTTAGATTTTCCTGGTGTTTATCCACAACTGTTCATCAATCCCAACTTGTCTTCTTCTGGCCACAGGAAATTCTATAATTTCTTACTGCAGAAACATTACTTCTGCTCTGTCAAATACTGAGCTGCCTTAGCTTCTTTCTTTCTAAAGCATTTACTTGTTAAATCAGTAGAGTATGATGGTTGCTGTACTTAATGGCCGTGCAATAATGAAATATTTCAGTATTGAAATAATAATGATAATAATAACTTAAGGTGCTTAGGTAAACTTTAGTCATGCCCAGCCCTAATCCTTGAAACAGATGTGTGAGGAAAACATCTTTTTTGAGACCAAATTAGTTCTGATTGTCCTCAAAATAAGGAAGTGGCTGGACATTTTTTTTCTTTTTTGACAATGCTGATTACCCTTTGAGAGGAACTTAGATTTCAGACATTCCTGGAAATGGGCCAGGAGTGTAAAAGTAATAATCCAAGAATAGTGATGACCTGCTAAGAAATACAAAAAACAAACTGTTAGCCAAGTAGTAAGGTCAAGTGAGGTCAGTAGTCACAGAGGTAATTACTGATTCCAGCAAACAAAATTGAAAAAGAAATATGAAATTAAATTCTTTATGACAGATTTGAATGTGATTCCCCTGGAGCAACAGAGAGCACATGCTGGAGGTCAGAGGGCCATTTTTAGCATCTCTGAGTCCAACACATGCTACACTGTATGCACAGTGCTCACTATTTTCTGTGACTGAGTGTGATGTTCAAGTCACTTTTGGTCACTTCTGGAATTTGCTGTTTGTTTTGATTTTGGGTACCCCCCCCCCCCAAAACAGCTTTTATGTTCACGACCATGTCCTTTCAGAGGCATTAAAGAAAATCATGCTTTGGAAAACTCTGCTGGGGAGACAAGGGTCTCAAGGGCCTCCCCTAAAGGCTGCATAATTCTCATCCCTACCCTAGAGCAAGTAGATTCACTAGGTGACCATATCCAGTTACTCAGACTCATGCATTTGGCATGAGATATCCCATTAAATTCTAGTGAAAGTGTGGTAAAATGCTCAGAGTCTCATATTAACATAAAATTGGAAATATTGAATGTTAAAGAACATGTGGATGCTTTTTGAATCAGACCAAAGGCACATAGCCCGTGATTTTGTTTCTTATTTGTGATCTTTATGGTTCACACAAATGGTTCATCTATGCCTGTGCATTAAATCAGAAAAATTTCATGCTAAGCAATAATTTTGGCAGTAGGCCTTCCCACTTTGGTATTTGTAAATACACAAAGAGATCCTGGTTGCTTCCTCAGTTTCTTTTCATTCTCCATGGTAGTTATGTGTTAGGAACATTAGAGTGTCTAAATTTTTTGTTATCTTATGTTTTTCTTCATCATTCAGCCTCTTGTTTGAGTTTATTAGCCTTTGCCCTTTGAGTATGATCAAGCTGTTCATCAATTGAGGAGGCCTAGTCTAAAACCTATGACCCAAAAAGTGTTGTTTAAGCAATGTGTCTCAAGTAAACGGAACATTCTTCATACCAGTAAATACTTTTATGGCCTCATCTGTGTTTCGGCAGGGGACATAACGAGGAGTCCTGTAGTCATTCTCAGGTTTCTGTTCCACAAGATTTGAACAGAACATCTTATATCAAAATGTTTCAGTGGGGAAGTGAAAAGACGGCTGGTGAACTCAAGGGTGGGATTAAGCTTCCTTCTGCAGTCTCAGATGGCATTTGTTTAAGACTGCCACTATCATTAGAGTTATTTTCATCATAGCTGACTTCTTTTGGATCAAGTCTTGTCTTGCATCAACACTGAAACCACTGAGTGGACAATCAGATAGTTCCAAGAGTATCAAACTAGACATTTGATTTCTTGTTGATTGTTTTCCCAGATCCTTCCCAAAAGCATAGAGGGATGGAAGTGTCTAGGACCTCTACATTTCTTACCTTCCTAAATTTGGTTCTGGGACCTTGTTCTTTCCAGTTCAGCAAGCTGATCAGACATTGGGATAGTCTTTGAAAAATGCCTTTGCTAAGCCACCAGAACTGACATAGTTAAATATTGTGTCGCATAAAAAGAAGCAGCAAAAGCTTTCCTCAGGAATGTCTTCTGGGTCTGGGTCAGCTCAATTATTCATATATCAATAAAAGCAATTTCCATTGGTTCCTGCCACAACATAATCAGATCCTAGTCCAACTGCATCGGTATCAAAACAATCCACTTTGCTTCTACTCACAGTTTCAGTGATCCTGTTTCTCAGCCCTATCAGCCAAGTGAGTGTCATATACAATCCAAAAGGATGTGTAAGACTCTTCTCATCGTGATGTCCAGTATATAAGGCCATGGCCAGATAGAGAAATTCTTGAGCAACCATCCTCAGAACCTGGCCGGAGTTCTTTGCATGCTTAGCAGCAACTTTTGGCATTGTCTAATCACAGAAGAAGAACATCTATCTCCTGACTCTCAAGACCATCTTTCTTCCAAAAACCATTGGAGAAGTTCATACTACCATGCTTTTCCTCTAAGATCATGGTTGCTACTGACCCATTGATCTCATTTGCCAGTTGATCATCAGTCCTTCTCACTGAAGAATTGCCAATGGGTTTAAAAACATTAGAAATCATATAATTCTTAAACCCAGGTACAGGGGAGGCACAGATCCAGATCAGCAGCTGAAATGGTGTCTGAAGAAATCCATGGTTCTGCCTCATCAGATTTCATTGTTGTGTTTGTTTATTCAGTTTATATCTTGCCTGTCTCCCAGTGTGAGACCCTCAGTGGCTTACAATAAGGCTAACTAGTTCATCACGATCAGATTCTGAGGAACTGTCCTTGATGCTGCAGTGAGCAGAATTTCAGTCACAGATGACATCAGTTCGTTTTTGGAACAGGTGATGATAATGGCAAAAATGTCTGGAAATTGAGATTAAATGCTGAATCTTCAGAATTTTACAGCAAGATGAAGACAAGAGTGATTCTCACCTCTTTCCTTGTAATGTAGCAAGCTATGTCTCAAAGTCTGAAGATTTGTCTTATCCAGTTCCTTATGTAATTCTTTTCTTTGTTCACTATTTCGGTGGATATTTGCATGAAATGTGAGTGTAGGATTTCAAAGACCCAAACCTGTATGCATGGTAACAACAAATGCATCTTGTTCTTGATGAAGATGTGGAGCTCCAGTGCCCATGGTCTGAGTGTTCAATATGTCTGGTCAAATGAAGAGTGTCGTCTGCACTTCAGTTTCTTGGGAGATTCTCACTGTGGTAAGTAAGAGACTTTCAGAATGTTCAAACCAATCTTGAGTGGGAAGACAGTTCAGCTTATAACAGACTACAGTTGTTTTCTATGTCAATAAATGGGAAATTTCATACAAAAATTCTGCTAGAGCTCTCTGTGAAGTTTTGGAAATGTGAATCAGGAGAGAGATCCCCCTCAACCTGCACAGTGGCTTACATTTTCCCTGAAGACTCAGCAATTTAAAGAATTTGCTCAGCAGTACAAACCAGTGAGTCAGAAATGGAGCATCGACCCCACTGTAGTTCAAGAGCACCTTTAACCCATGCTGGACAACTCCTGTCAGTCTTTTCATGATGCTTGACAATATCAAGGGCAAGAAGTTCTGTTGCAAAGGAGCACCATGAGGAAGAACACTGGGACATCATTTCTTTTCATTTGGGAGAATCCTTTAACATATATATTCCCTCCCCTTCCAATGAACACAAAAGTGTTGATGAAGCTGAAAGATGACAATTCTAGTTGCACACTAAGCACACCATGGTGCCTGCAACAATCATGATTTGCTCCTCTGTTGTCTGGCTTGATGAAAGCCCTGGCAATTTCTACTTTTTCAGAACTTTTTCATAGAAACATAGATATGACACCTAGAGTCACATATCATTGGTTAATGATATCGAGAATTTTACCTTGCTATTGTTATCATCTGAAGTTCAACAGTTCATAGATCCAGCATTTTAGCTGTCTACCTAATGTTCTTACATGTTGAAGTAGACAATATTCATGAGCTTTTTAAGGGACTTTTAAAAAATGTACAGAAGGAGAGGTTTTTAGATGTTGTCTTTGATACAAACCTTAAGAAGAGTTGTCCTTTTCTTCCATTAATGTGTATTTAGCTGGTCTCTCCTTTATTACAGCCTGTAATAGGTACACCTTCTTGTTTCTGCATCTGGTGAAGAATATCTCCAAAAGCTATAAGAATTATAAATGCTTGCATTGGGGCCAGCATCTTCATCACGTTTAGAGTTGATATGCCCTCATTTAATTAACTATTCAGTTAACGAGCACTCTGTTATTCTGGTGGGGGGAAGAAGGGCCTTCCAGTATCTTTATAGCATTTTTCCTTTGAGTGACTTCTGCAGTTTCATTGGTATATCAAGTAGTTTTGAAATCACTTCCATGAACTGTTAAAGCTTGTTCAGCCATAACTACATGTTTATCTGCAGACTTTCTATGTTGTATTGTGCTCCCATTTATTTGCAGGGTAGCCACTTGGTCTCAGTCCTCTATTTTCATTTGACATTATCATAATCATGGTACATCCCAATTTGACTCTACTTATGGCAAAGTCTCAACAGCTGAGAATGAATATTTCACTACTTTCTCATTTGTGTTAGGCATAGTGACCCCCCCAACGCACAAAACGTTGCTTACCTGTAGAATCATAGAATCATAGAGTTGGAAGAGTCACTAAGGGCCATCGAGTCCAACCCCCTGCTATGCAGGAACACCCATCAAAGCATTCCCAACAGATGGCCATCCAGCCTCTGCTTAAAAACCTCCAAAGAAGGAGACTCCACCACACTCCGAGGCAGGATATTCCACGGCCGGACAGCTCTGACTGTCAGGAAGTTCTTCCTGAGGTTCAAGTGGAATCTCCTTTCCTGCAGCTTGAATCCATTGCTCCTTGTCCTAGTCTCTGGAGTGGTAGAGAACAAGCCTGCTCCCTCCTCCACATGACATCCCTTCAAATATTTAAACATGGCTATCATGTCCCCTCTAAACCTTCTCTTCTGCAGACTAAACATACCCAGCTCCCTAAGGCGTTCTTCATAGGGCATGGCTTCCAGACCCTTCACCATTTTGGTCGCCCTCTGGACACATTCCAGCTTGTTGACATCCTTCTTAAATTGCGGTGCCCAGAACTGGACACAGTATACCAAACGAGGCCTAACCAGTGCAGAATAGAGTGGTACCATTACCTCTCTCAATCTATACACCATACTCCTATTGATGCAACCAAGAATTGTGTTGGCTTTCTTGGCTGCCACATCACACTGCTGACTCATGTTCAGTTTGTGATCCACTAAGACTCCTAGATCCTTTTCACACGTACTGCTATCCTACCACATGTCCCCCATCCTATACTTGTGACTTTCATTTTTTCTGCCCAAGTGCAGGCCTTACATTTCTCTCTGTTGAAATTCATTTTGTTAGCTTTGGCGCAGCTCCCCAATTTGTCAAGTTTGTATTGAAATTTGATCCTATCCTCTGGTGTGTTAGCAACCCCTCCCAGTTTGGTGTCATCTGCAAATTTGATCAACATGCCCTCCACTCCTTCATCCAAATCATTGATGAAAATGTTGAACAGCACTAGGCCCAGGACAGGACGCTGTGGCGCTCGACTAGTCACTTCTCTCCAGGATGAAAAGCAGCCATTGGTGAGCATCCTTTGGGTTTGGTTGGTCAACCAATTACCAATCCACCTAACAGTAGTCCTGTCCAGCCCGCATTTTACTAGCTTCTTTGCAAGAATGTCATGTGGAACGTTGTCAAAGGCCTTACTGAGGTCAAGATATGCTACATCTACAGCATTTCCTTCATCTATCAAGCTTGTAACCTTATCATAAAAAGAGATAAGATCAGTCTGGCATGACTTACTTCTGAGAAATCCATGCTGGCTTTTAGTGATTACGGCATTGCTTTCTAAGTAATTACAAACTGACTGTTTAATGATCTGCTCTAGGATCTTTCCTGGAATTGATGTCAAGCTTACCAGGCGATAATTATTAGGGTCCTCTTTTTTCCCTTTCTTGAAGATGGGGATGACATTTGCCCTCCTCCAGTCTGCTGGGACTTCTCCTGTTCTCCAAGAGTTCTGAAAGATTATTGCAAGTGGTTCAGAAATGACTTCTGCCAGTTCTTTTAATATCCTTGGATGTAGTTCATCTGGCCCTGGGGACTTGAATTCATCTAGCCAGATATTCCTGTACTACTTCTCTACTCATTCTGTGCTGCATTTCCCCCCCTTCCTCACCTGCTCCCCGTGCCCCAGGTTGGGTACTTCTATCCTTTTGGGAGAAAACTGAGGCAAAGAAGTTATTAAGTTGTTCTGCCTTCTCACCCCTCCCCCCCCTTATTAATTGGTCACCTTTTCCACGCAGTGATCCTATCATTTTCTTGTTTTTCTTTTTGCTGTGGACATATCTAAAAAGGCCCTTTTTATTGTTTTTGATGTCTCTGGCAAGCCTGAGTTCATTCTGTGCTTTAGCTTCTCTGACTTTCTCCCTACATCTCCTGGCTATTTGCTTGAATTCCCCTTTGGTGGTTTCACCATTCTTCCATTTCCTGTACATGTTTCTTTTAACGTTTAGCTTAGCTGAAAGTTCTTCAGTCAACCATTCCGGTTTCTTTAGACACCTGCCATTTTTCCTCCTTATTGGCACAGTTTTCAATTGTGCCTTCAGTATCTCACTTTTAAGAAACTCCCATCCGTCATGCACTCCTTTCTTTTTTAGTATTCTTGTCCACAGGATTTCATCAAGTAACTCCCTAAGTTTGGAGAAATCAGCTTTCTTAAAGTTTAGGATGTGTGTCTGGCTACACTTGGCTTCTCCTTCCACTGGATGTCAAACTCCAAGAGAGCATGGTCACTCCCTCCTAAGGATCCCACCACCTCCACCTCATCAACTAGGTCATCCCTGTTGGTCAGGATCAGATCTAAAATAGCCGATCCCCTTGTTGCCTCTTCCACCTTCTGGACCGTGAAATTGTCTGCAAGGCAAGCGAGGAACCTGTTGGACCATGTGGTCTTTGCAGAATTTGACTCCCAACAAATATCAGGATAATTGAAATCTCCCATTAACACGGCATCTCTCCTTTTTGAATGTGTGCAACTCTGGTTCTTTGAATGGTCTGTGAATGATTTCTTTATAAACTCAGGCAACCTAACTACCTTCCTTCAGATTGTCTGCCTCTTGGTATTCTGGGATGGTGCATCAATGTACTCAGGACTGAGAGAGTGTTCAAGATTTCTGTGTATTACTGGATTGTAGGGGTTATCGCCAACATTATCACTCAGCTCTAGAATATTCTAAATGCTGCACTGTGCTGGTGTAGGTTACCCATTTGGGCAACTTCCTAGGTGGGCACTTGAATGATCCACAGTTACAGATAAACAGCCTGTTCTTCCAACCAGATGTCTTCAGGAAGACAAAATCATCACATGAAGACAGCAATATTACAGTGCAGTTTGATTGGTATTGGAAATCGTCTCCCTCTGAATATTGATCATTTCATCTGGTTCCTTACAATCTAAAGAGACACCACAAAAGGGAAAGGGATTGGGAGGGAGAAAGAAACAGGGGGAAAAGCTCTTCCTTCTGTGATCATCAGGTAGTAATTCAGCAGACCATGGATTTGGACTTAAGTGTAGTGGAATGTCTGCTGCTTTGTTTCCCTTTGATAGGCTCATGATAGCAGTTACTAGTTGGAAGGAAGGAGTTTCTTGGCTGCAATATCAAGGCACATTGAAGGGGTGTCTTGACTGCTGCTCTTTTACTTAGCTTCAGCAATGGCACCTGGTAGTTCACATTTGAAAATATGTGGATAACATCTACACAGTATGCCACTGTTAAAGGTGACCAGCTATTTCAGTCTGTATACATAGTCTCCAATTGCCCTTTATTTAGTGCACTGCTGCTTACCAAATGATTGCGAATTTTCTTCTTTAAGTGAAATAATAAATTAAATGCTAATTTAGCATTTGTTAGGGTGTCAGTAATAATACTATGGAGTGGTAATGTACATCATCCCTATATATTGAAAATGGATCTGGAAAAAATGCAAACAAAGTAATAGAGTGATTAAATTACTTCAGAATATAGGTGGAGGATAAAAATAAAACAAAGTGACATTTGTGGAAATAGAAAACTACCACACTTGATCAAAAAGGGAGAGTGAGGAAGTTGTGCCATTTTTAAATGTTACAGTTTGCAGTAGACCTTTCTAACTTACAAGTCTGGCAAACTGTTTCCCATGCTAAGGGAGCCGATCACAATTTCTTGTGGTAAACCTTGGTGGTGAATCTCATAGGAACTACTGAGGATAAAATCAGTCAGTGGAAGCTGGTGGGAAGTTAAAAATGAACTTACACCCTTTCTGTAAAATTCCTGTCTTTCAGTAAGAGGCATGCCTGAACTACGATACCTAATGTGGCCAGGAAACTACTGGTGGAAAATATTCTTACTTGACTTGAAAGCTGTACATGTGTGTAATTAATTGTATCTGCCCTTTACTTTTATGCATAAAAATACACTACTTAAGACTCTCTGTTCCCATCATTGCAGAAGTAGTTATGTGATAGAGTTTAAACAGGTATCTGGTGAATTTTGCACATTATTACTTTTCTCAAATGGTAAATAAAACCATATGATAGCCCATTCACATGAGTGCTTTTTTATCAACTTTTTTAAAAATTTATTTCATTACTGTCTTTAAAAAAAAACGCTGTAAAGTAGGTTATACTGAGAGATAATGAGGGGCCAAAGGTCACATAGTGAGCTTCATGGCTGTGTTATATATTTGAAATTAGGACTGCCCATTTCTAGTCTGACAGTCTAATTACTATAGGTACAGTCCTTCCTGAAACAGTCAGAGCAGCTTCATTAGATTTTTTTTACCCTTATCTTTCCCTCTTGTATTTAATATACATACTTAGTACTGGATGTCGTTGGTAGCTGTAGGGCCATTGCTATTGCCAAATTGCTTTTTCTTTTTTGTGCCATATCATTCAAATGAATAGTCAATAGCATGGAGAGCAGCACAAATGAGTTAAAGATATAAGCACAGACACACGGAGACATATACAAACACTTCTTTATTCCTGAACATCAGGCCATTGAATTTTTTCTGTTTTATTGACATTGTATACAATAAGTTATTAAATTTCAGCTCTGTAATACACCTGCAGTAAAATAACAAAACATTACTGCACTTAAGGAACATGTGTGTGTGTGTTACAGTGTTTCACCCTCCCCTTTCCAAACAGCTGCTTACAGATTTCAAGATCCGTTGTATATATTCCCTAGAGCCCACCTCTAATAATCGAGACACATCTGCCATTGCTGTATTATAGGCATATGTGGTTTTATTGAAAACTATACCTATCTATAAAAAAATTAAATAACTACTACCTCAATTAAATTGGCAAGCTACCTTTTGTGAAGATCATATTGCAGACCTCTTGAGACAGAAGAGTTCATCTTACTCTTCTATTACAAATCACTAAGCATGTTTTTTGATTAGTCAAATAAGTAGATTTCTTCTTGCTCTCGTTGCGAGTTATCTCTACCTGTTATCAAATCTTCTTCCTGCATTTTGCACATAGAAACAGATAAATGCTATATTGCAGTAGTATTAAATCAAATCAACCAAGGAATTTCAAGAGAAATTCCTTTTTTTCTTAAACCTCTGCTCTTATCTAGTCTGTCTGTTACTGGGTGCTGTTGCTGAGAAACAACATGTATTTCAACTGTCTTATATTTTGTTTATAAATAATGCAGTTGATTGGGTGAGTAGTATTTTGAAATTAGTACAAATATGTGCATGGACAGAGCACATAAAATGCAAGGGGTGCAGAATGCAATGTTATTTTTTTAGTTATTAACAAATTCACTAGTGACTAGTGAATTTGTGTCTTAGTGTGTGGGCATGTGTGAATTGTGTGAATTTGTGTGTCTTAAGTTTCAGGCTTTATCTAACACCGATTGAGAACATTTGGATATAAATTGCCAGATCAATAACTGCTTAAAGGTGAGGCATGGGATATAGCCATTTCTACAGTGTGCACTTCCCCTTGAAAAAAATAAATGTATTTTGACATGCCAGAGCCAAATGATTACAAAGAAAAGTTCGATCTGTTTTGACAGTCTAAGCTACCATTGCAAAAGTTAGTCCCCATAACTTTCTTTAAATTACTAACAAATTTCAGATTTACTGGGCTGTGAATGAAGAGTTTTATTTTGGCCATCATTAAAACATCACTCCAGTGTGAAAGTGAAGCTGGTGGCCAGATTTTATATTACATATGAGAACTATAGTCAGATCTCATCACTTTTCTTTAAAACATAAGGGCAGCCACAGGCTTATGTGGACAATTGAATTGGGATCATGAAACCATAGAACAAGCTATTTTGGGAAATGTGAGTGATAGTACTGAATCTTTCAACCAGAGTAATCAAATTGGCAAAACAGAAGATGAACAACAAGCTGTCCTATGTCCACCTGCCTACACAGGGTGTAGCAGAAAAAAAGAAACAACCATGTGGTTTTTTGAGAAAAGATAGGGAAAAGAAAATGGCTGCAAGTTAGATTGATGTGAAAAGAAAGAAGACCTCACAGAAAGACCTACCAAACAGGAAGTCACCATAAAGTACCTAAACTCCTGAAAAGAATCATACAAAAAAGCAATTAATGAGTCTGGGCATGGAAAAGTTGCCAGCTTGAACAGTTTTAACTCCTCCTTGCTAATATTTCCTTACTTCAGACTGTCACATAAAACTGTTATTAATTTTAGGGTGCCAATTTCAAGCAAGAAAAAGACCCCCCCCAAAAAAAGTGACATGGCCCTAATCCAGTTCCTTTCGTCCCCTCACTGTTGCTGCTATCAAGTCTCTATTTTAACAAAAAGGGAGATTAGGTCATAAATATCCATGGTAGAATCTGAATAGGAACAGGAGAGAAAGGAAGAGAGGAAGATGCTTATGTTTTGGGCATCTCTAACTGCAACTGTTCTAGAGGGCCTCAGAATGTAAGTCCACCAACTCCGTCTTTCTAACCTTCTTATTTTGTAAGTACAGGAATAGTTGTAGAATGTACAAGCCCCACCAAGGGATGATGGAAAAAAATTGGCTCTTTCCGGTGACTACATCAGGCATTCAGACATGCTCAAGCTTTTTATGAGTGGGCTGTTCAGCTCAAAAAAATATTTGAAAGCGCTCTCTGTTATTTAATTCATTACTGTTAAAAACTTTAAAGTAATTCCAGTGTTATCCCTACTTTGAGAAAGCACTATCCTGGAGTTTTAGGAACATCCTCTGCCATTGCCTTTCCTGCTGAGCCCACAGGAATGGCAAAGGGGATGACAGTGTTATGATGTTAGTTCCATGAGAATAACAGTACTTGCACAAAGCAAGCAGAACCCTTATTTCCCCCTCTTCACAACAACTGGCCTTGCCTGTGACCTTGTAGACATTAAGAATTGCCTTTGCAAATGATTTTGACATTCCTATTAGTACCAGGTCTTTGGGGAGGGACCACAACCTTGTTCTGGCTAGACCTTTCAAGCAGTTTGATGCTGAGCAGATTCTTGAACCTGTGCTGGCTAGGGCTCACAAGTGTACTCCATTATCTGGTGAAAACTAGGTTATTTCCTATTTATTACTTCAGTACATGGTGGATTTTGTACAGACATCCCTTGAAGGCGAGTAAAGATATGAGTGATACAAGTACCTGGCCTCCATGTGAATTACATATAGACTTGTGACTACTTCTTGTAATGCAGAATTCTCCTTTATGTTAGAATGGGCTATGACATTTTTATTTATTTTATTTTCATCTACTTTATACCACTGCGCATCCTGTTTAGGCTTTCACAATATTAAATCACAGTATAAATATAGTAGCATAAAGATGTTGCTATATAGTTTTGGTAAGGCTCAAAGAGTTATTTCACTATATGCCAAGATTGACATTACAGTACATCCTACAGCAAGAGCATCATAACATCTGTATGTTCATCATGCTAAAAATGCACAAAGTGTCTTACATATTTAACAAGTTTGTTAATATTGGTGGAGAATTTTAAACTCTCTGAGGCGTTGTTAATGCTTTTTAAAAGCTGTTTTGTTAATCCTCCTGCAGCACGCGTCAGATTAGGCTTTAAATATGGTCATTTCAGTCTGTACATTCCAGTTCTGACTTATGGCCGATGGTCTATTTGATAGTGGCAGAATGTATAGTGTTGCCAGTCTGTTTACACTACAGGGCAGGAAGACAAAGTATATTTCTTCTTCCCCAGATGTGAAACATAAGTTGGATGGCACCAAGATGCACCACCACAACTATCCAGAGGGCTTGAACTGTCTGGTTCCCACTGCACATCTGAAGAGAAGGAGCAGCCATCATTTTCCAGAGGTCCAGAAGGACAACAGCTGTCCCTTTTTCCCTAGTTGTTCAGTGGCAGCTGGAAGCTATGGGACTTACCCTCAACACCATTGTCGACAGGAGGTGTGCCCCAGTGTCCTCCAACTGCTCTTGCATATCTTGCAAAAACGCATTGTATCAGGAGGTACTTGATAGTTCCTGGTGCAATGTCTGAAAAGTGAGTAATGCTGAAAAAACCTCAGCAGAGGATAAGCATAGCCCACAGAAAGAATTGCAGTCCAAAAACATAGCTAAATGTTTGAGATCATTATGTTGATTTTGTTGATACAAGCTTCCTTGACTGCCTTATTTGTAGTAGAGTGTTTGATATAGATGTTTTAATAAAGAAAAGGGTACTGATACTGCCTTGTCAAGTGTAATACTACACACCTGAAGTCTTGTAAATACTTTTGATTCATGTGTTTCCCAAAGCAGTTATGATATTTAACATATTCTAGCTCAAAATCAGAATGTATAAACAGAAACAGCAGGGCAGAAATTGCTTAAAGGCGGAAGCATGCAGAGTTGCAAGCTATTACTCTGTCCTTTTAGCCATGTTGAGTTCTGCATAGGTGCCTAGCTTTGTAGATAGACTTTGGTCTGAAATACTATGGCCATTTTATTCCTTCAGTGTTTGGAGATGCATTTCATGATATAGATTCTGGTTCGAATGAATGGTTCAGTATATATGAATACAAACAGACTTGGAAAAGCTTTATTTTTTATAGCATACAGCTGTAGTTGACACTGAACAGACCACATTCCTGTGTAAGTGTGCTAGCTTTATGTTTATTTCTTTAGTTTCCAGGTTTTAAAAACCCTAAAGTGGTTTAAAAACTAGTATTTGTTAGTGCCATGTCCCAGCCTGTCTTCCCCTCCCGCTTTTCCCCCCATTTTCTGTGCCTGTACCCAAAAGAATACTCCAAATGCACAGAAAAGTACAGTCTGAGATAGATTTGGACAGAGATACTATACTAATTTAACTTTTATCTAAGTGTGATTGAGCTCACTGACTTGTCTCTATCTGACTTTCCAAATCTTGTTTGAGAGTTCTGAATGAGACTGATACTTATTGTACTGACAGAAGTAAGTGGGATTGTATATAATTACAATTAGCCAGTGTGAGAAAACTCACCTGAATATATCTCAAATGGGCTTGTTTCCTTTCTGGAGACATCTAACAGTGAAATGCAATGCTAAGAGGAAGATGGGTATTCTGGAAAAAATGTGCCCTCTGAATGAAAAAAGCCCTACCTTAGTAATATCCTGGTCACTGAAAATAAACACAGCTGCTTCTGATGTCCAAGAATAGCAAGCACCCCTGCTGAGTTACATTTGCCAGTTGTTCAGTAGCTTAACCTGTAATTCTCTCTGAAGCATCCTGAATAGCACTTGAAATTTTAAAAAGAGAAAATAGCGGCAGCATTGCAGCCTTTGCCGTGCAGCTCTGCACAGACAACTGCAGGCTGTGTTGTAGTTTGTGTTGGATTCCATATCATCTTATTTGATTTTTAAATGATAAGTGTAGATGTATTTCATGGGGGGAGGGCACAGATTACAATAGAAAGTCAGTGGGTTTTGATAAAGAGTGTTATTAATAATTAGGCTACATTGCTTGCTTTGCCAGCAATCTATATATTTACACATCAAATGCTCTGACATTACACCAACTTAACAGAGAAAAGATTCTCTACTGGAAGTAGACTAACGGAGTGCAGCATCCCATTAAATCTGGTTCAGTGAAACTAATATTTTTGAACTATAATATGTGTTTTCTGGAAAATAATGTTATCTAGAGAAACAACCAACAAAATGTCCAGGTAAAATGTATTTTAACTTTTTTTTGACTATGCTGTCCCAAAGAGTTAATCCTTTGAGGCAACTCCTAATTTTATTATACCGCACTGCTGCTTTTATTCAAACTTGATGCTGAATTTAAGAGAGAACAGGAGTAGGTGCTCTTCATGAAGGAATCTTGTGAATTGGCTGTGCATGTGTTTTCACAAGATAATGCTCTTACCATCTCTTCCCAAAATGCTTTTTTTCCTCTTCCTCTTGTTTAGGAAATACTATTGAGTAGATTTAGACAATGTTTCCATATCATGTGGAATAAGAATATCTAAATGGTCTATCTGAAATTCTCTGCTCATCAGTCAAGCTTTGTTTTCACAGCATGTCCAGTGTGTGATGGCACGTTATGATCTTTGGATCTTTTCAAATAACCTAGAAAAAGCTTGTTGCCATTCCTGCCCCACTCTGCAAAAGTGCATATCCTGTTCCTGCCGGCCTATTGTATGTGAATCTTACTTTTCCTCTTAAAGTGGGATTAACAAAGGCTTAAATTGTGGTAGGGGCTCATTTTGAATTTGTTACTAGGGTAAGGCTGAGAAACAGTTAAAAGATCTAGATGTCATATTTTTGGTTACTACCAGTCTGCTCTGCATGTTCTTGGCTTGAAATAAACCAAGTAGGATGTTCTCTTTTGCATTTATTCCAGTTCAGCTGATGTGCTGACAGATGTGTTTCCTATTTGCATTAATTTTCTTTACAGAATTTTTGCCAGGGGATAGAGGAATAAGATATTATTAGTATTAAGTGTTAGTATTCATTGTCCCCAGAACTTTTCCATGTAAAAGGTGGATCCCTGATAACAGTAGACAGTCCGGGTTCCATGTGTTTCACTTTCTCTGCTTAGTATACAGGACTTTTTCTTGTCGATAATAGACCAGAGCACATTGTTGGTATTAGTAGTAGTGGTAACTAATAACAAAGGGAAGATGTATGTTCTTGTGCCTTTTCTGCAGATGAAATGTATGTCTGCCAGACATAAGATTTGCTTTGGTATGTTTAGTAGCAATACAGAAGTTAATATATTTTTTTTTATTGTTTTGAAGTTAATGATGGAATGTAGCCATCTGTCTGCACATTTTTCCTGTGTATTTTTTAACTGTTTTCTTTCTGTAAAATGATAAATAGGTTGATTCAAGAAGGCTTATCTCTGATATAATAGGAAAACAGATCTTAATACAGTGGCTTAGATGAAAATGTGGGTAACTCCATCTTGCGAGGGGGGGATAACCCAGATAATATCTAATAAAATGAATGTGTACCTTAAATATATTGCATGTAGGTATTTTTTTCCTGTTTTTTTTAAAAAGTATGGGATTATATTTATAGTTCATTTGTTAAGTAACCCACTACAATGGCAATAGTTACATACAAGGTGTAGTTAACATAATTATACCACAAAGTTCAATATATCTCAACTAAAAAGAAATTTTCAAAATGAAGGTTGAAATTTTCTTTTAATGGACTTAAATGTTGTTAGTGGTGGAGAACAAACTAGAAATCCTAGATGCTGTAAGCATTTTTATAAATAATTCATTGGTTGGATAATAAGTATGTGTGCACTTACCTTGGCCCTTGTGCATTCATTTCTCCCCTCCTTCCAACTGCTTCACAGAGAGGGGAGAAAAGGACTCAGCTGCTTTAGTTCTGAATGGCCACTTACCAACTGAAGAGAGTGCAGTGGCACTATCCTAGGTTTAAAGATCTGGGGCAAGGAAAAGCACTGTTCTTTCAGTGCTGGTAGGAAGAACAAGAAGTTTGTCATGCCATCAAAGCAGGACTTTATGTCAGAAATAGAAAGCCAGCAGAATGAGCAGGATGGCCCTTAAGCTCAATAGGGCTGGCTCACCACACTTTGAAGTATATAAAATAATATATGTAAATATTAGTTGAGACTCTACCTCTGCAGGGAGGTAAAAGGTCAATAGTGTCTATTAGATATTTTGACTTTAATGGATTTGAACTGCAAAAATTTTCTTCCAAATTGGGATTTCAGTGCTCCTTTTATAATTGTGTCCAGTCTTTGATCTAGACAGTGTACCTGGTATCATTCCCCAGTCATTGTTGCATTGTGTATTCACCCACTCTTGTTCAGTTATATGCAAAATCCAGCTCTGCGTCTGACAGTGAGGGGCATCTTCTAAACATTTATTTTAGCTTCAGAGCAGGGATATTCTTCAGAATCACTGCAAAGGAGGAAGGGGTTTCAAAATTTCATTATCTGCTGCAATCCCAATAATTTCCAGCCTTTCTTCATAGATGATGCTACTTTAAAATACGGCACCACAATCTTATATTTAATGTTATATTCTAGTTTTATGTTTGTTTCATATTATTTTCCCTAAGAGCTGGTGTTGGTGATGATGTTGATGACTCCGTTTAAATTGTATTCAAGATCAGTTAAGAACAGGGGATCATTAGTTCCATTTTTTAAGTCAGCAGATATATTTGTGTATGTATTATGGATTCTTAGTTGAAAGAATGTTGCAGGCATAAAATATCCTCAATATATCACTACTATTGAGGTACTGTCGTATTTATTTTAATTGGCTCATTAATCAGTTAATGGCAAAACAGTTAATCAATTAAAAGTATGTCTGATGACCCACAATCCTAATCATTTTGAACTAAAGGAATCTGGCAGTTAATTATATTTAACATTTCCAATAGCTTTGAGTATCTGAGACAGCAATAACAGCTTTTAAATAGTTGATAGGCCTCTGTATCTCTGCTTTATGCCACATTTCTTACTCTTTTACACTCACAGTTAACTAATTGATGTACAGAAAGCCATGACATGAAACAATGAAAATTGCTGATATGTTAATCTGATGACGTCCTCCAAAACTGATCATCAGATCGTCTAAACTATTAAAGTTTATCATAGGGCCGAAATTAGAATTTTAAAAAATTGAAAATATGTGCTCAGTCAGAGTTTGACGCAAAAACTCTATAGTTCTAAGGGAGAATGTCAGCCCTTTCCTGGTCCACTGGTTGGTGTAATATTTATATATAAACAAAGTAAGAATTTGGATTGGATTGTAAATTTATGTGAAAAAACCTGAATATAGAAAGTAGGTTTAGCCTCCAGCCAGGTTTCTTAAGATATGACTTGCTAGAAGCACAAGTAGTTCCTACAGAAGATTATCAGAAACAAGAGAGATTTATAGTTGGGTGACCTAGAATGCCCTCCATAGTTTAGTTTGCTCTGATCATCTTTCAGTATTACCTTCTGCAATAAAGTATTCAACTAATTCAGGATACCCCAAATCTGTCCAGTTTTCAGAGGGAAACAACTGTTGGGGTAATATCTGCTTCTTCTGGTTAGAATACACAGCAGAATTGCTTGAGCTTAGGTGACTATAATTAATCCACATTGCCTATAGCCATGCTTCTTCCTGAATTTATATTTTATCTTCTGCCAACTAGGAATGATCCTATTAGAGGACCTCCTCCTTCCACCCTCCATTTTCTTCCTCCTCCTCCTCCTCCTTGGGCAGAAAGGTCAGCCAAAACCAAATGGTATCACCAACATTGAGAGATTTTGCCCTGAATAATCTGTAGGTAATGTAAAGAGGCATACACACCAGTGAACTTAAAATATTCCTTCCTCCATTATTGCTTCTCTCTTTCTTTCTTCATCTCTTCCTCCAACTCCTTGACATCCTTCTCTAAGGGTTTATGAACAGAAAGAATGATAGTCCTTAGATAAATCATGGATACTATCCTGGATTCCCTGTTCCATGAAATTGAATTTACATGGGGCAGAAAAGCTGTGAGCTTAGCTGCTATTGAGTATGTTACCAGTGCATTCTGAGACTTTAGAGGATGATGCCATAAACAGATGAAGATGGAAATTCTCTTCCCAAATTAATATCTTTTATGGTCATAATAACTACCTGTAATTTGAAGGGTCTGCAAAAATACCATCTAACAAAAACACCAATGCTGCTTCTGCTCTAATGACCAAGTCTATAGTTGGCAGTGTTTCCATTGGTTCTGCTAGTATAGTTTTGTGGAGCCAATTACTCAGTTGGGTTTCGCTGCCTCTTCTTTCTTTCTTTTTTTTTCTTCAGTATTGTTTTACAAGGCTTGATGTTGTTTCTGAAATTTGTGTTTTCAGTTTTAGTGGGAAGAGAGTTAGTGGCTTCCAATTTTTTAGTTCTGGTCTGTGAAGCCAGGTATTTCCTTTTCCTGGTGAATCCAGAAATTCTTCTCAGCCTTCCAAACAGAAGGAGGAGCTATTCCTAGAAGTACAAGTTGCCTTCTATACTCAAGGGACAATAGGAATTTCTGGTAAGAATAGTTTCCTTTTTTACCACTGGTTCTATGTGTTAAAACAAGTACTTAGGCAAACATGATCATGTATGTATTTCAGCTATTCATAGAAACATTTCATTTCATATTCCCCACTGATTACACCTCCCCCATATGTGTATGTGCACATGTGTGCCTCATAGCTACAGAGACTCTAAAGTCCCAGCACCTGAGCCATTCTCCACTGTGGATCTTGGCAGATAGATCAGTAAGATAAGAGGAGCAGACCAGGAATATGCTCATGACATATTCTTCAGTATCCTTTATGCAGAGAAAATTCCTTTGATATATAATATCCTTGTAACATGGGAGATTTCTTTCCTGTCAACCTAAGAATGGGATAAAGCATTGATTAGTGAAAATTGGCTGCTTCACAGTTGCAGTGGGCCTTTGAAGTGGCGGATCTGCATCTCAGCTTTACGGATACGATGAATTACAAGTCAAAACAAATAAGGAACTAAGGTTGTAAACTCACAACCATGTACCTTGTCATAAACCCCACTTAACTCAATGTGACTTCTGAGTATAGTATTGACAGTTGTAAATGGTCTTTTTGCAGCAAGACCAACAGACATACATCCTTTCTTAAAATAATACAACACAATAGCATCTTGTATTTTTTTAAAAAAAAAAAATACAATGAAATTAAGAAACATAGAAGAACTTACAAAGTTATATCTCCTATCAGCAATGGAACCATTCCTCTTTTCCCTCTATTTTAGTAATCTAACATGCCTTAATTTTTTACATGAGAATAAATATTTTTTTTCCTCAGTTTCCTGAGTATTGTAGGCTTTTATGTGTATGGAGCTGTTGGCTCAGCTAGAGATGCCACCTGGAAATCTTGATGCACCTAGATAAGAAAACACTGTGTGTCTAACTGGCAGAAAGTGCACCTGCTAGGTGTGTGATATGCTCAGTCTATGACTCCAGGAGAGCTGTCAATAAAATCTTTCTTTTTCAGCTTTTATTTAAAAGCACATTGTCTCCATTCTTCATATTTCCAACAGTACTACAGTAATTACAAGATTGTTCACAGACTGCTTGGTGTGTACACTTCAGTTAAAATAGATTTGAAGTTGTTATATTTTTATGTATGCCAGCCAGTAGTGCTTGGTGGGGAAGAGCCAAAGATGTAGTGGAGCCAACTGGATGTAGTGTTATCCCCATTGTTGAACAAAGTGGGACTTGATTCTGAGCAAAATGTATAGGATTGTAAAAATTCCTAATAGGAAATTTCTAAAACAGCTCAATAATAACTGAGGCTTGCTGGGGGTGGAAGGGTGTAAAACTGGATTAAAGTCAGAGAGTGCATTACCCTGGAAAACATTATATGTATGCCAAGGTTATTGGATTGTTGGCCAATAAGGCTGCACACAGCAGCAGTTTTCTATGATTCAAAATGGGAACAAACCCCAAAAGCTTAAAGTGAAATGTGTTGCACAAAGCAGATATTGCAAAGCAGAAGAAAGTTTCTAGGCACGTGCAAACCCTGTACTGTACACCCAAAATTCCCCAAAACAGTGGAGGACAAGTACTGTGAATAGGCAAATGTTCTTAGGAGATGTTCACGGTCAGTCTTCACCTGCGAAGGCAAGATAGAATACATGATAAGGAGGCAAGCACTGGCTGAAAAAGAAAGAATGCAGAGGGAGGAGCTGGACTGAGAAATTTGAGAGCTGCACCCCATGGTTGGCTCCTGTTGGGCTGCCTCCTGCATTAACATTATCACATGAATAAAATTTTCTGTGTGTGTATGAGAGGATGAAGTTAATAAATAATGCGGAGCCTTAAATGGTCATTATTATATTATTTTTTTCATTAAAATTTCTCAGCCCTTTCCTAAATCCATATTTCATAGGACCTATTACTTTCAACCAGGGAAAATCTTTTAGTTATAGATTCCAGGTAATATTAATCTCTCTCTTCCAAATATTAGTGCCCTGACTGATATTTGTTGGTAATTTATAAACCATCTTTGATAAGATAGTTGAAAAACAAAGGGACTTTATTGTCTAGGCTTTTTTATGGTCTACTTTTTGATGATCCGCTCTTTCAACCCTTTTAGAGACTCTCTTCATTTGAATATATTAACCTTCCTTCCTTCCTTCTTTCCTTCCTGGCTTGAGGGAACAAGTATAGAGGCTGTTGAGGTGGTGGGTGGGCAGACTGCCCATGTTGGGATTGTGTTCCAGTTGAAAAATTAAAAAGAGGCCAGTGAAACAGTGAGACAAAAGGTTTCAGCCAAATCCTATCTCTTTCTCCAATCACCCTGCCCCTTGTCTTTACTTTCATTTAGTTTTTCATAAGAGCATACGGGTTGCTTTGCTTTGCCGTGGAATTTAAGGAAAAGGTGAAAAATAAATATGTGGATGGTGCTAGGGACCACAACAAAAATGGTGCAGCATCTGATCGGCCATTGAATAAAGCCAAAAGGAGGGGAGGAGGAAGAAGCGGGGCAGGGTGATGATTTTGCTGTACATGAACTTCCCAATTTCTGCCCCACATGTGGGCAAGTCTTTCACACCTGAAATCTGTATTGGGTTGTCTTCACAGCATTGAGAAAAGGGAACTACTGTAGTTTGGATTCCTCAGCCTACCTAAACGGCTATCATTCTACCTTCCCAGCAAATGTACTAGGTTCTGCATTTCAGCAAATTCCAGTTTTCAACAGTTCTCTGGTCTGTAACCCGTTGAATAAGTGGAGGACACTTATATTGTATTGTAATATTATTGAAATTCATTGAATACATTGTCATGGATCTGTAAACAAATACATTTTCATCCTTCATAGAAAGCATTGCAAAATAAGCAGATGAATTTGTGTTTGCAAATAAGCAATTTCATTTCAGTTCTGTTTTTGAACTGGAATGAAAGTCTACATCACTTATATATCTGGTAGTTCTGCTTCTCTTTCTGCTGTTCACACAGGAGTTGTACACTTCAGATAATAAAGTAGCAAAGGAACAGGGTCTTAACTGTGTTCCTGAACAACATCCATTTGGTAAAATGGTGTTCATTATTACTTGTAATATACGTTAAAAATAGGCATAATTACCGTTTTATTCTATATTTTGCATAGTTTGCAGGGTATTTTACACTTGCATTGTTGTTAAAATAATGCCTTATAGAGCAATCCTTACCACGCAAAGCCTGGCTGAGTCCAGTTAGGATGAACAATCCCTATGCCAATGGGATGACATCCCACAATACCCACATATATTTCTACAGGCTTTGGAGCCTTGCTGATCAGGCTTCTGCTGGTGGTAGGGCCCAGTCCGTGGTATTTTGCTGGGACATGTGGGATAGGGTAGCCTTAGATCCTTTTTCAGTGGGCTTATGAGAGAAAGAATTCAATAAATTAAAAAAAAAGAAATAAATAAAAAGTAAACACATCCACCTTTCTCCATGGCTGGAGTAAGCCAGCAGAACCTGGAATATTATTCATGTCCATCATTAAACTGCACCACATCCCGCTTAGGATGTTCTGCCTATAAGCCTCCACACCCCTTCTTTCACTCCACACCCTTTCTTTCACTTGAAAGTGTTTGAATTTTTGGTTCAAACCAAGCAATTCCTTGCAGAAATTATACTCATCTCTCATTTTTCTATGCTATTATTCCTTTCAGGAGGTTGTTGCTGCTGCTGCTTCTGTTGTTTTACAAAAGGAAATTCTGTATTATGTTCCCACCTTTCATCAGAATAAACAATTTGAGTCTGGAGCATGTAGACAGAGAAAATGCACATTTTTTTCCAATATGTTTTGAAACTTTTGAGATTCAGGTGTTTAATTGTTTGCTGAGATCCCATCCCTTTCACAGTGCTTAACTTCCTTTACAATTTAAAGAGTTAGTAGGTGTTTTAAAAATAAAACAAAAAACTCTACCCATATACATGTGTATTTAATGTTATGATTTTTGGCCTAGCTTGCTGTTTTCTTGAGGTCTGTCCAAAATTTGGGAGTGCTTGAAGTTGTATAAAATGAGCCCACCAGGTTTAAGTGAGAGTCAGAGTACACTAGCACAGCTGCTTTCTTCACATCATGATGTGATCTTTCCAGTCATTCACATTCACCTTGTAAACACACTCCACGTGCATTGATACTGCACACCACTGTGTACCCAGCTGCTTTTACCTAAAAAGTTGCATTCTCCTGCTTGGTGCTTATGACTCTGCAGGTAGAGTCCACTTCACTAGCCTCTTCTACCCCATTCTCAGGTGTTTTGGCTGTTGTGCCAAAAAACATAAGACCATCAGGGTGGAAAAAGAAGGAATTCCTTCCCACTTGAAATTATTTGTGTGGTGTTTTGTTATTGTTACCTACCTCAAGTTTAAATTTCTTCTTTTAAAAAAAATTCAGTACATGGATTTTTAATGAAGAATGTGTTCATAAAATATGTTATCATATTTGATGTTGAGGTAGCAAAAAGTGTTGGGCAGATTGGACATCAGTTTCTTTTTTAGACAAAACTTTGTCCCATGTAATATCAAGGACTTCTTCTCATGCCTCTGAATAGAACCACATGTGCTATCTTTTGGGTACGATCGAGGCAAATTGCATACTTTTCACTTGGAAGTTTATTTAGTTTCCCATTTAGAAATTCTTGCTGGGAAGAAAGGAAAAGGAATCATGACAAATCTGTCAAGAGAGTGATTCCTTTTTTTTTTTTTCAATTAAGTGTAACCTGCTATAAAATTTTGCCTTTCTTGTGCCAGATCATCTCTTTTGGTGATTAATGCCACACTTGATAAGCCTTAAAGAGGGTTAATATCACCAAGTGATGTGATCCTGACTAATAAAGTGGGGGGGAAAAGTGAAAAACTGCTAGAACCAGTATAGTGTTGTTGTTTTTCTGCTGTGACACATGAAATTCATACAGCCATAATGTAATGGGAACCATATAAACTATGTCACTTGGAAGGGAAGACTGTTTTATTAATTGGAATCACATACCACTTTGTCCAATCCTCCAAGCAAAACTTGGTTTTCAGTCTAGGCCTGAAGGAAGAGTTCAAACTACAGTTTTCTGGTGTGGATGTCAAAGGAAACTGATTTAACAAATTTAGATAGTATTTTATTAAAATATTCATTTAAAGAAAGGAGGGTGTACCTGCATGGTTTGTTCCCAATCCATGATTTTGTGAATTAAAGAATGTGGCCATGGAAAGAATGTGACTTAATGCAGAGAATCCATTGTCCGAATGGATGATTTCCTTCCATCAGTAAAAGATGTATTAATCCACAGAGGAATCCTGCTGAAGGAAGGAAATAGGAAACTTTTGCCAAATTCCTTTCCCCCCCCTGCTTCTGTTGTCTCTTCCAAAAATCTACTCTGCAAGATACAGATGACTACAGAGGAGTGGCAGAATTTGCCTTCGTCACCTGTATGAGCAGGAGCTGACATCCTTCAGGAAATCCTTCTGCTGGTAGCAGTGTGGTTGGACTTAAGAAAGAAATTCACATCTTCAGAAATAAGAAGCAGCATGATGTTTTCCACCAGTTATATGATGTGGAGTTCTTCATGGAAAAGCTTACTACACTTGCTTTTCTAGAAAACCCCAAATTTTGCAAGGCAGAAAAAGTTGGAAAACATCTCCAAAAGGAATACAAAGAGCTACATGAGACAGTACAGATGTAAGAAGAAATAAACTCTTACAGATTTGCAATGATAGCTGTGTACACATGCTGTACCTACTTTGATAATGATAAATCCTGAATCAGTTATGTATGGACTGTGGAATAGTTCTTGGAAGTATATAGGAACTAGGCTCTGGGGAAGGAGTGAACTGCTTTATTTACATTAGGGAGTTTTCCATGCCATTAAGGCTCTGAGCTAAGATCCTGGTTCCTGGTTCATCGTTTTGAACCAAGTTAGAACACTGTTGCTCTGAATACAAAGAAAAGAAATTTGGTGGACATACCAGGTTGTTAGGTGATCTTGCTTAGAGGTAGGTACGATCAGGTCTAGGTCTGTTGGATGCACTAGTTGAAATTTGAGTATGTGTGTAACCACAGAAAATAATTTTTCTTTAATATTTGTTGTGATGTATTTTTACTTCAGCATTACCTTTTCCTGTGTTCTCCTATGCATGGTGGAGTGAAACCATTACAAGTGGATTTCATCCACTAAATATCCTTTTGAAACTGGTGCATAGCAGGAAATTTTATTCCATCTAAATAGCTTGACATTAAAGTAACAAGGTCTTACTGAAACACTCACGGCGGACTAACGTTAATGACCTCGTTCAATTATTTACTCTTATGAAACCTTATTCTTTATATTTTGAAAGACTTTACCAAAAGAAAACATTGTAGGTAGGCAGTGATTACAACCTGCTGCTAAATTACTCAGTAAAGGACTTGTTCAAAGAAGCAAACAAACTCACTTGGTATTTTTGCCAGCAGTGTTTATGTGTCTTCACTGGAAAAAGAAGGATCAGAAAATGATTTCTGTTAAACTATATAAGTTTCTGGAGCTAATTACTTTTTACTCTAAAACTATATTGAGGATTTTTACGTCAAAAGGTGGGCTTAAAAAGTCTTAAAAATAAATGCAGCCCTTTTAATAATTAAATTCTTTCAGTTTTCAATTTTCTTCTTTCTGATGCTGTTCAAAAGGTATGGCAGACTAGCAAACAAAGATAAATATGATTTGAATACAGTAGACATTTAGTCTCTTAGTAGTCACTAGACAATTATATGTTATATATTTATATATCTATATATTAATTAATATAAATTAAATGGTAATTACCATAATGATTCTTTTCTTATATGACTACACACACAGGGCATATTTTTAACAGAAAATAATGCTTAAAATATCTGGACATTCAAGTGTTTGGCATATTGTGCATATTGTGATGGGGAAAAGATAGAGAAGAGCCTATGAATACAACTGGATAAGTGCAATATTTCTTATAATACTATCATATAAGGAGAAATACAGAGTGCCAAGCTTCTCCCTTGCCCTTTTTTATTCATTGCTGAGCAAAAAAGAAAAAGGCTAGTTGTGGATATTTCTTGTTGGTGCAAGAACTGATGATGTAGCAGGTTCTCTGCCTTGATGTTACTTAACTGCTTTATGAGCAAGAGTATATATTTTGTATAAAGTTAAAAAAAAAAGGAGTCTTTGTTATAATCACTGAGATTGATTGATTTATTTAGCTCACCAAAGACCTCACCAAAATACAACTTAAGTTATGGCAATGTCAGGTTTGAAGATACTAGGAGATAATCTTAAGCATATTTAAAGAGAGCTGGAACCAACTATTTAATGTGTGATATGCAGTTACATCTGCTATTTTTCTGTTTCCGTGCTTGTAGAAACGGGGGGGGGGGTACCTCTAACTCACAACCTTCTTCTCTGCTCTGTCTACAGTTCTGGCCCCCGAAACTCAGATCTGCATGGAGACCCTCCATTTGCTTTGGGGAAGGGGCTTTTCCCAATGTAACTTACAGGCATAGATAGTCTGATATCACATGAGACTGCAGCAGGTTGAAACAATTGGATCTTTTTATTCCTGTATTAGGATCCCTATCTGAACCTGATACTCCATGTTTACCTTTATGATGGAAAAAAATAGACATATGCTACATCTTACAGATATTCTTCGGTTTGTTACTAGTTAAGTACAAGACATTGCAGCCTAATTAAATATAGTGCTACTCACTTAGCAGTAAATAAATATAGGACCTCACTTGTTAGCATTAAGATACAGCTACAGGAGCAATGGTACACATAAAATGTTGCCAGAACATGAAATCATAGTTTGATGGTTGGGACCACCAGGCAGGCTCCCATCTTCCTTCCCCATCTCCTTTGCGTGGGCATTTTTCTGTTTCCATATTGGAGGTAACTTTGACAATATCTGCAATGGAGCTTGTGCTTCCTGAACTGTTTGTGCTAGCCTCAGTGTCAAAGGCTGTTCTGAACATGATGTCAAATAGTGGGTTGACACTAGTTATGGTAAGCAGAAACATTCATATATGTGTAACTATAAATGCAATAATTAGGGTGTACAAGTGCCTACCTCAGTTTCAATTCAAATATTAGTTGTTTTAGACCAGTTTGCATCTCATTTGATCTAATGTGGATCGAAATCAAAATTTGGAAATCAGAACTTTTGTGCTGCCCATTGATTGGCACTGGGAAGCAAAAATCGCCAGAACTATTTTTCCCTACAGAAGTGCATGAAATTTCAAAACATCATAGTGTCTTCAAAGTGGTTTAACTCTGACAAATTTCAGAAATGTAGGCACAGAGGGGGTTTATGTGAACCACTCTAAATTTACATTTAATATGTTCAAAGTTTGCTAAGATGTGCTGCTTTGTTGCAGAATGGCAGTTGAAGGGATGTTATGGGCCACTGCTCTACCATTCTCTTCTCTTGCTGCTCCTGCCAAACTAGGGAGGCTGCCAACTGCTAGGCTGAGTAGTAATCAGAAGGATGCTGGCAGCCATGCAGTTGATTAGTCACCCAGCAACAGGGTGACACCAGGGGCTCAGCAAGGGGTCGGTCAGTACCACTGTAAAAACTGAAAGGTCTGTCTGACATATATATAAAGACCCCGCAATCCAACCTGGAAGGGGGCTGAACCAACCAACCTTGGGAAATTGCTAGAGGCCTCTGCTCTTCTACTTGGCAGGAAGGAGGAAGTTCTGTGGGCGTTGAACCTATATATACTTACTTGTCTCCATGAGCTTGACCATGCTGAAACTTGAAGCAGAGGGAAGGCTGATTCTTTCTTGATGTACTTGCTTGTGCGTGGCTGATCTTGGTGCAGCTGAAACGTTATCAGTCCTGAGTGCTGCTGGGGGTGGGCTTGGAAAGCCCCCTCTTTTTGTAGAGCCCATGAAGAAACATAGTGTGAGAAGGATGGGCTTTTTGAGCTGTGTAATGGCTAGGCCCATAAAGATCTGTGTAGTTGAATTGTTAGTTGTGCCTCATTGTTTGATGATGGAAAAATGGGGTGTGATGTATGCCTCCCTGTGGAAGTAGTTGAAGATGTCACAGGCAGTGTCAGTGTTTACGTGCTACTTGTGCAATAAGATTTCTTCTCTTTATATAACTTAAAATAGTTAGGCCATGATGCTATATTTTTTTACTGTAGTGTGAATATACACAAGCATAGTTACATTGGATCCCATAGCTGATTTTACCCACAAAGTCAAAAGTGAGAGAAAAAGCTTCATGTGCATAAGGAATGATTGGTCACACTAAGAACCACATTTATGCATCCTCTGAGCTTGTACACCTATTTTTATGATGACATAGTATCTCAACAGGCTTTTGGCCATATACTCTGTCAGGCACAATTCCCACTTTTTCCCCTCAGTTCTTTTCATCCACTGCAGTTGTATCAGATGGATTAGGATCCCCTGCAATTTCTATTCCCCTAAGCATTTCCCATTGTTACATTTCTTTTTCTTCAAATTCCTTCCTTTGTCTTGACTTTTGTCTTTGATATCACTTCAGTCTACAGCCAGTGAGTTGTTTCTGTCTTCTACTAATCATTGCTGCTTGATAGTTTTCTAGATCCTATCACTTCGACACCATATTTCAAAGAATATGTTCAATATGAGAACAAGAGTCCAGTCACTGAGGGTGACTTCCAGAGTCTTTTGTGCTTTTGTAAGATTCCTGTCAGTAGATGCAAATGTAGTCAAAGTTTCACCAAATACGTGCTTCAGAATAGAGTAATATAACTCCAGACTTTCACTTTGGGAGAAGTTATAAGGGCATTAGACTCAATCACATATTCACAGAAGGATCTCTCAGCATCATCTATCTGTTCAGGCCCCCCCCCAATCTAGATTAGGTATCAATGACCAAACAGGATCAGCTGATAACCTTTAAATCTCTGCTTCAGTAATTGTGATCAATTTGGATTGACAGCCTGCTTCTATGAGTGTTTTGATTCCAAAGCTACTACCATCTTCAGTACTGAAATTAAATACCCAACATTGTTTGTTCAATTTGGATATAGACAGCAAATGGACCTTCCAAAGAAAATGAGTCTGCCAGTAAAGAAGATGAATTGTCTCCCGTATGCAAGACATCTTTCAGATATCTGAAATCTTGATATTGTCCCTTAAATTCTTGTTGCTGCCAGTCACACTGAGCCATAACTTTGTCCAATTTCACAGGTATCAACTACTTTGAAGAAAGCCTCTTGTCAATCTAGTATATAACTCAGATCACTTTCATAAATGAGATCTATCTCTCAAGACTGCGTCCTTGATACAAAATCTCCGATGGCCCAGTTTCTTCTTTTGATCATGTCTGTTCCATTTCCTACCAACTTTAGGAGAAGATAAACACGGATTCCTTGGAGCTGTCTACTTTAACTGTGGGATACTCAATAGCATGTCATATCTTATTGCTAACTGGAACTTTCCACTCAATGCTGCCTACCCAGGACTTGCAAGATGAGATTTTCTCTCTTCAGAAAGATACATTAGAAAGGGTACCAACTTTCCATTTTGGGTAAGGATTCTATGCCTTTTCCAAAACACATTGGTGTTATCAGGCCTATATTAGACATCAGGGATGTGTATATTTTATCCCAGTGGAAATTTTATAGGAGATGAGATGTAATTCTCCTTTTGGTGAACATCAAAGCTATTTTGACACATATTTCCCTTTCAGAATGTTATTCACAGTTTCTTCATTCTTGATGAAACCATTTATAGTCCTCCTTGCACATTTGCAGGTTTGACCTTCACAGATTTGATTACTCATGAGGGACCTGTTTGCCTTCCTCTGTTCTCTCCCCTCATTCTCTTGCCTTTTCCTGAAATTCCTGTCTTCCTTCTTCACACCTGGGAAAAGGGCAAAGGAATGGGAGAGGTCTGCTCCCTACCACTCATCTGCCTTTCACCCAGGCACAAGAGGGAAGGCACATACCCTCAGGCAAAAAGCAAGAGAATGGGAGTGGGGAGCCTTGGGAGCAAGTGGGAGAGGGAGTGCTCACTCAGCTGGGGAGAGTTATTCACTTTTTAAAAAAACTTTCATGAAGATTCTGCACCTCGAACCCTCACAAAAGTTGAGGGACCACTGTATAAGGTTTCTGTAAATCTTCACTGCCTTTACCCATATCAGCATGGGATTTACCTCATTACTTTCCTGTCTTATGGTAAAGCTGTTTCAACCATAGATTTCGGCTAATCTTTGTTTTCTCAATATGAAAATTGTTTTTATCAAGCATCAACAACTTTGGAACAGAGAGCTGGCCCATTGTGTTTTTGTACCACAGTACCCTTTCTACATTTACTGAATACTGTAGCTTTTCTTCTCAAGATTGTTTCACCATTTACTCTGTCACTGAAGCTTATGTTTTTTTGTCCTAATCCACAGTCAGAATTAGAAACTAGATTGTATTTGTTTGATATCAGAAGAGATCTAGCCTTTTACATCAGTCCAAGTCAGTTCAGGTCAACGCAGAAGCTTTTCCTCCCCACTCCCTCATAGAGACCCAAGAAAAGACAAGCCAGCTACCTAGTAAAGGCTATGTTACATGAGTTTCTTCAACAATAACATTATTGTGTGAGATAGCAAAGGAACCTGTTCCATCTGTTGTTATCTTTTGCCATTCAACTATGGGTGTTTCTCTTTCAGCAGCTTTCCTGGTAGAAGTATCTTTAATTCACATTTTTAAGACTGGCACATGGGCACATTGATTTGTCTTTCTGCACATTCTTGCAGAGAACTGAAGATCAGAAGAGAGGTGAGTTTGGACAAAGCAGGCATTGCTGCATCAGACCAAAAGTGATTGAAAAGGCAAGATATGTGCAGTACAGTGATAGAGATTCCTGCCAAAACTCTTTGCACAGCTCTGGAAGGTTCAAAATTACTTTGTGCAGGATCAGAACGATCCATATGAGTGAGTTCACAGATGACAACTCAGCCATAGCTGTGGGAAAGTGCCGTGTGTCTTTACTGTTTAGATCACTGAACTGGTCCTTACCAGTTGGCCCAATTCAACCTGGACCACAGCCAGATTGGTCTGAATCAGTATCAGTATGATTGATTTAATCCATGATTTAAGATTTCACCAAATCAGATCTCCAGCCCTAGTAATAATCCTTGAAACTGGCAAGGAAGAAAAAGTATATATGAAGGAGAGAAACACAAGGGGTTGGCAGTACAATGCTTTGCATGTTTATTCAGAAGTAAGCCCCACTGAATTCAATAGGACTTAGATAACAGTGAATGTGTAGCCTGAACAACATAGTGTATTAACTAAACCAGTGTTTTCAACAAGTGTGGGAAAAGTGCAGCCTATAGGTTACATGAAGACCCTTAGGGCCACTAGTATACTTCCTGGACCCCCTAAAATAATCTCTAGAAATGGCAGAAAACGTGAAGATCATTATCTCCATTTAAAGGTGATTTTTGCTGTGTGCAGGAGGCCTTATTGAGGCCCAAAATAGTCTTAATGTTTCTTTCTTTCTTTCTCTCCCTCCCCACCTCTCTCTCTTAAGACCCTAAATGGGATTAACTGGTCACTTCCCTTTACTTCAAAAATGCCCTTTCTGGCCTAAGACAGGCCCAAGATATCAAATAATTTTTAAAATGGCAAAAGGAATTCCCTCTGAGGCTTGTGAGGTTGACAATTGACCACTATTTTTCATGTATGTTGGAAGAGCTGTAGGCCACCAAGATCCAAGACAGATATTATCAACCCTTGATTTAGAACATATCACATGAGGAAGGAAATTGTAGTCTAAAAAGGAGATAAATCAGATAAAATTAGGTTCCTATACCCTGCAGTAGCAGCATAGCAGACACTGGATCAGTTTTCAAAAATATTTGAAAACTGGAAAAAGGAAAGCCAGAAATGCTAAATTACATTGGAATAAAATGTGTACTTCCTATTAACTATGGGAATGGAGCAGTCCTAGGTCATAAGAGTGAAAGCTGGTAGAACAGATAACACATTAATCTAGTCCAGCATTCAAAAGCAAGAAGCATTGTTCTTCCCTTTTCTTATTTCCAGTGTTGGCTGATCAGAATATACAGTGTCTCCTAGGTATCTCCTAGGCTTTGGTTCCAGGACCCCCATGGACACAAAAATTTGTGGATGCTCAAGTCCCATTATGTGCAATGGTGTAGCAAATATCATATAAGATAGTAAAATCAAAGTTGGCTTTTTGGATTTCTTTTTAAGATTTTCAATCTGTGGATAGTTGAATCTATGGATACAGAATCCATGAATATGGAGGACCAACTGTAATTCTTTGAAGATGCAGATTCTATTTAATTGTCATGGCTAGGACCCAGGGATGGATATCACCAAGACTTGATTCAATGATTTGAACACATCTTCTAACCCACAAGCAGACTTTGGAATGTTACATTTTAAAAATAATTGATTAATGTTAATAGTTAGATCACATTACAGGTGCATTGACTCAGTCAAAGAAGTCATGGTCCTGGGTTTGCAGGAATAATTGCTAATAACAGGGTCTCTTGGTGGTTTTTCATTCATAAGATTGCCATATGTTGAAGTCAACTTGACAGTGTATAATAATAAAAACAATGATAACAGTTAGTTAGAAATGAGGAAACTGGTCTGTTGTTGTTGGGAGAGATGATAGTTAATTTGTTAATTCATTGTTCACTCTGAATTGCAGCATCAGAACATGGCATATGTGACTACTTCACTATTTTGTAGATAGTTAGTGACCCCTCAACTTTTGTGTGAATACCCGCACCCTGCCCAAGTGAAGTGCTCTCATGCTATTCCCTTCCAGGGCTCCCCTGCCATTCACTTGCATTTTGCCCAGGCACACTGCTTTCTTTCCAGGCATTCAGCTGATAGACAAGTGAATGGGAGGAGGCAGCTGTGTGTCTGGAGAAGATGTGCATGTGCACCTCCCCCCCATTCGATTGTGTTTTGCCTGGGTATGATGCCTTCCAGGCACTTGGGCGATAGGGAAGAAAATGGGAGGAGACAGTGATATGACTAGAGAAGATATGTGTGCAGGGCTGCCCCTGCCATTTTCTTGCCTTTTCCCAGGTCTGTGGAAGGAAGATGCACACTGAGACAAAAGACAGAGGAGAGAGAGAATGGGAGAGAGGCAAGTGGGCGCCTTGCAAATAATCAGGTTTGTGAAGGACAAACCCACAAATGCGTAGGGAGGGCTGTACTTTTTAAAATATTAATCCAACAATGTCCTGAATTAATCCATTATTATCCCTTGAAAGCAGCAAACAAAAAAGGGGAATACTTATCCATTTAATTTAATATTCAAAATAAGCAATTAATGAAAATTAATTCAACACTAATTATTTAAAATAGAATAGAATCATAGAATCATAGAGTTGGAAGAGATCACAGGGGCCATCGAGTCCAACCGCTTGCAATGCAGGAACACCCATCAAAGCATTCCCAACAGATGGCCATCCAGCCTCTGCTTAAAAACCTCCAAAGAAAGAGACTCCACCACACTCCGAGGCAGCATATTCCACTGCCGGACAGCTCTGACCGTCAGGAAGTTTTAATTTAAAATTAATTTAATTTTGTATCTCAACACACGATATAACAGTTGAAGTGACAAGAAGAAGCAGAATGTTATTGACATTAACAGACCATGTCCTGTTCCAAAAGTATACATTTTAAGATAATGTTTTATTAGGACTTAACCCTTCCAGAATAAGTTTTCAGTCAGGGATAGTATGTTCCCATTGAGCAAGGTTATGTTGATGGACATGAGCATCTAATGATTTATTTCAATAGTGCATAAATAAAATTTTAAATATCTTCTATAGGTCTTGACATTCTATCTCTGAAGCAGGACTGAGTGCTCCAGAATTAGTAGTGTGACCTCAGGATAGTAGGAGATTCTGCTCTCAAATCCTGAATGAATTCAAAATCACCAAGGCAAAGCATGGGGTCTCCAGATTTCCTTCTGCACCTAATGTATGTCAAGAGTATACAAACATAAATCAGGAGGTCCATGCAATGATATATGTAATACCACTTCAGAGACTTTTGTCCCCTTATACTGCCACAGCTCTTCTAGGAGAAGAGAATAGAAGATTAAAAGCAGATCAGTTTTTAGTTCCTTTTCCATACTCAAAAATACTTGTGTAAATCTGTGTATTTTTATAGGAATATTAAAAAGGATACACCAGCTACCAATTACTGAGCCAAGGCATAGAACATCCTTAACTCTTTCTCTGTCTCAATTATCTGCTTTAAAGTTAGGAGAATGACCTGTGAACATTATCTTTGTTTTCTTAATATCCAGTTGTAGCCCTGCTTTTACACTTTCTTCCTTAACTTTCATTAATAGTTTTTCTGTGTCTTTCCTATTTTCTGCTAGTAATATGGTATCATTTACATATCTTACATTGTTGATGTTGTTTTCCCCAGCTTTCACGTTCTTTCTTCCAAATCTAATCCTCCTTTCAGTATAATATGTGCTACCTATAAATTAAGCAGATAAGTTGAAAAAATGCAGTCTTGTGCAACCCCCTTGCCAATAGTCCAGTGGTTACTACAATTGTGATGTGTTCTTTCTTGGACTGTATATTGAATGTTTCCAATCTACAGCCCATTGTTTGTTTTCCAAATTTGTTTGAAGATTTCTGTTAGAATTTGAATGGAATCCATCTCTGTTTTTATATAGTTCCTCAGTGTATTACTGGTCATATAATGTGCTCTCTTCTTGATCATATAGCATCCATACTCTTGGTGTGAATTTCTGTTTAATTTCTTGGATCTTGTGGATCACAGTCCATCTTTTTTGTTATTGTCTTCTATTCCTTTGCATTGGCTGATATAATAGTCCTTTTGTCTCTGCAAGAAAGTTGCTGAACAGTTGTGTTCAGGATTCTTACTCTCTTTCTATCACATTGCTTCTCATATGTTCTTAACCATTTGAGGGGTTTCCTCTGTCATCCAATGAGGATTTTCTTTCTTGTTGGCTACAGATAAGGTCTTTTTGCATTCTTCACTAACAATGTCCCTGGTTTCAGTCCAGAGTTCTGGTCAGTTAGACTTAGTGGTTCTTTACTTGTCTTTCAGTTCCGCAAGGACTGCAGATGCAGCTATGAATGTCTTACTGCGTATTGTTCTCCAACCTGGCCACCCAAACCTACCTTAAGAACCAGCAGCAGCATAGAGCAGTGGAAGTCTGTTCTGCTGGTGGATTAGGATGCAGCAGAATGAAATTTCCAACCCCTTTCCCCAGTCATCTCTAGTGCAACAGGAAACCTGCTTCTGATTTTTGCACCAGAGATTGATGGCAGTAGTTGGCTGGAAATGTCATTTTGCTGCATTCCCATCACCACCAGAACAGACGTCTGTAACTTGGTACAGCTGCTGGCTTTAAGGTAGGTTGGGGGGAGCATTTGCAATCATGACAATAATGCCATGATTGTAAACATGAGTACTGAATCTTTACAAGTACATAAGTCTAGCTCATTCATTCGTAACTGCTGGACAGGATGCCAGCTATAGTCTGTTGACCACCCACTAACAGCCACATGTACAGTTATCTCTTTGATTACGTAAACATTGTGTTTCCAATGAACACACTATTGGCCTCACAAAATTCAACAAGTCCCCCTCCTGCTTCGCTCTTGAACCTAGGCCAAATTCTCCTACAGTGCTTGGTTCTGCTCTGTTTCTTACTTTTGCATTCCAGTCACCTCTGATTACCAACATGCTTTCTTTTGGTGTACAGTTGATTTCTTCCTGCACACCCGATTAGGATAACCAGCATAGCTTCTTACCCTGTGGGAGCACCGGTCCCACCATGACAAAGAAGTATGGTCACAGAAACATAGAACCATGGACATAGGTTGCTTTAAGCCTGTGGCCTACTGTAGTCTTGATTCAGTTCCGAGGGTGTGCCTGCATTTTATATTTGCATATGCATAAGTAGTAGCTGTTCCCTCCAATAAGAATGAGAGATGAAAGGAAGAGTGCCCATATTGGAATTGTCCTGGTGTGTGTGTTTGGGGGATCCAAATGTGAATGGGTTCTTTTACTTACTTTTGAGTAAGAAGATGGCACCAATATAACAGCATGCTACACGTTAAAGTTAACTTGTCATTTGGGTTTATGTGTCTACCTTTTTCTGTATGTGCCAGTTTTTGTGTGGATTATTCAACATCTGAAACCTTGTTCTAGATACCTCTGGCAATGATGTGGGTGATACTGGTTTCTTGTTACTCCTGCTGAGATGTTTTCCCCCCATTGTGTATGTGTATATATTTTATAGAGAAAGGACCTAACTAGTTAAAATAAATCAAATTATCAATTAAGTTGGAGATCTTCAAAAAAGGACTAACTTGATTGAATTTATTTTTACCTCGATTGGTTTAAATTGGAATCTCAACATTAACTTAATTCCAGAAATGTTATTAATTAAGTTATTAATTACCTAATGAGAAACAATGCTAAAGAGCCAAGAAATGTTACATTTCCCAGCTAGTTTTTTACTCAAAGGCTATTTCTCATGGATTTTTGCAAAAACATCTCTTGTTATTTATTAGTTGCTCATAAATCTCAATGGAGAATTGCAGTGTTTAAGTCATAACATCCAAATTACTTATTTCAGTTCATGAGTAGAATATTTAGTTCAGTTAATTCCAATATTAAAAGCTTTAAAACCAACTAGTGGTAAGAGTAGTTAGAAGATGATAGTTTTCGTTGCATCCAGATAGTTGTCCTGTGTTTTACATCAGACCTCTAACAGAGGGTCCCAACCTGCCCTAGGAAACTCAATTCTGAAGCATTTAACTTCGGATAATTTTGCTGGGATCCACATATGAATCAGTAAACAAAAGATAAGGTAATAAGTTTATAAGGAAGAGAGAAAGGAAAAACAAGAGAAAGGTTCTTGGTGAAGTGAATGAGAAACAGAATTTACAAAAAATCATGAAGCTGTTTCCTGGTCTCCTGTGTTCAGAACAGGGGCATGTACAGGAGTGGGATGGAAGTGGGTGTAAAATCATGGATGGCATTTATCAGTTTCATTCTTGTGAGGCTTTTAGTGTAGCCAGCTACCTTAAATTTCAATGGTAATTTAACATAAATTTAATAAGTAAGTTGTTTTTCCTTCTTACAGAAATGCAATTTAATTTTGCTTTATTTAGCTAGGTAGCAACCAAATAAACACATTAACCCTTTCCTAATAACATTCCAATCTCTGTTTTTGTTGTTGTTTTTTTATTGTTTTGTTTATATGATTTATCATGTTGTTGGTACCATGCTGTTAAGACAAGATACAAGAAATGTGGGATATTGTTAAAACAAACTAGAAGCTTAGTGGGGGTATGGCATAGGTATGGTAAGATAATTCATAGACTCAGGTAAAAAAATAAAGGTTTGTTGAGAGTTGAGAAACCTCAGTAGGTATATCCTGGTGCCCGTTTTTTTCATTTTTCGCTGGGACTTCTAATAAACCCAGAGGACTTACACAGACACTCCCTGCTTCCTGCCCCATGACGTTGTAAAGTAATGATTTGGAGAGGGCAGGAGACATCTGAAGGTAGTCATCTGGGTAAACTCCAAGGGCTGATGAATTATGATGATATCATCCTCCAAGACCTTCAGACAACCCCTGGAAAATGTGGGGAGATACTGCTTAGCAGATGGTTGGTACACTACAATGCAGGCATCCTCTCCGACTGTCACGGTCATCATATACAGACTATCAGAACATATCTGGACAGGGACACTCAGCTGCTGTCTGCCATCTCCCTGGCCACTACATGGCCATGTGAGGCAGAAAGGGGACAGAAAAACAGTAAGTGTGTTGTGGGGGGGAGAAGAGAGTTTCTCATGCTTACCAAAGCGTCTTCCAAAAAAAAAAAAGCACAATTTCTGAAGACATTCTCAGAGTAGGGAGACATATTGGATTCAATTATTCATCACCCTATATGAATGTACAATATATAATGTATAATATTGGAAGCACATTCCTAAGTTTAGAAACTATGAGACCTCTGCGTTTGTTCATCATAAACAGGGAGCCCCACCACGTGCATCCACAAATCCACCATTATATTTAATTGAACATTCTTTTATAGGAATGACTTTGAGCTAATCACGGCTATCTTCAATCTAGTTGAAGTCCCTAAGGCTTTAGATGAAGACAGAAGGGCAAAGTTAGACTTTCCCCACTCAGATGCCTCACATTATATTTCTGTAAAGCTTCTGTGTTGCAGTGGACAATGGAACAGACCTGTAACTGTGAACTCTTTATGCATTAAAGGCAAATTGGATTTATTTTACTTTAAAATGCATACTCCATCAAATGTGGTTCTGTGGCGCTCTTGCAGTAGCAAGAAGCCTTGATGAGCAGAAGTTATAAGTCAGTAAAGCAATGCTCATAGAAATCCTATGGATAATTTTGTATAGAATTATGCCATCCTTGTGGAAAGTGGCAAAACAAAAGTTCAGCTTTATTAAACTGCGATCTCAGAAATGAAAGAGTGCAATGGATAACATGGGTGAATACAATAATGAGTTATTTCCATCTGGGTGAAAAATGAAACCTCCTACCTCTTCTTGATTTATTACAAACAGAAATAAATGTGGAAAGGTATTCTGTGCTGTGTTTAACTTTTCTTCCCAGATAAGTTAATATGGATACGTGTACACTTTCTTAGACATTTTACGCTTTAACAAGTGTTAACAACAGAAGAGGAAGTGGATCTGTGCTACTAACCTCAGCCCTGATGCCACATACAGTGGGTACCCCTAGTGTCAGAAGAGGAAAAGCTGTGCATCAGCACAGGCCACACCGTGTGATCAGGCCCCAATGCGGATTCCAATCATCTGAAGCACCTTTGCATGAGTAATCCATAATTTATGAGTTTCCATCTTCAGATGTCTGCAAAATGCATAGACTTGAGAGACCAGTTCATATGTGCAATATTTGTGGGCTGTACCATGCTCTCTTTCGCTCATGAATTTTGTATGCAATTGAAGGATGAATAGGGCTGTCGCATGTGTAAAATTTGGCATTCTGTTTTGAACATTCTTATTTGCTACATTCTTATTTGTATGCCCCACTGATCATGAGAGTAGGTTTTGAGTAAGGATCCACTGCATCCTGTTGCTTGTCACAACGGAATGAATGTGTATTCTGCTTTCCTTGTGATGTTCTATGGTAAGAAGAGCTGTGTACACTACACATAGTGACACCTACTGGAGTATCTATGTGGCAGAGAGAATATGGTATCATTTTGCTTTTTCTAGTCAGTCTGTGCTAGAGACTGGCATGCTTAAGCTCTGTCTGGTCCAGTAGCTGCTTTTAAAAAATCCTAGGTTGACTCATTTATTCATCAAGCCTACGATTGGGCAGGAATCATAATTTGATTTGCAAGTTTAACTTCATGCATTTTTTGTTTCCTTGTTACCAGTTCTTCAATAACTCCCTCTCTGTCCACGGGGAGAATAACAGATATATGACACAGAGGCTTTTGATGCACACTTCTTTGAAAAACGAAGATGGAAAGTTGAAGAGGTGTTTGCCAAGCCTTCTACTTGCATGCTGCTCTGCATAAAAGAGGGACACAGTAGCACATGAATATTGCAGGGCCTTGTGGCAGCAATGTAACACAAGAGAAATCTACAAGACATCCACCTTTCACTGCTACACACACATATGCATGCACGCACACACCCGCACCCGCACACACACACCACTTCTTTGAGCCTTTAGGCCATTCTGCTTTCTTTGCTGCATAAGAAGAAAGCAACATATGGCCCAGAGTCACTATAGATCACATAGGTTTGTGATTGTAGTGTAGAACTGCAGCTGTTTGAGTGCGAGAATGCCCAAACATGTATTCAACTTACAAACATTTGGCAAGTGTTCAGAAAAGGAGCATAATCTGGTTTCATCTAAGAGTCTTCTTTCTCTGTTCTCCATTCCCATGAAGTAGTGTTTGATATCTGATCACAATATAATAAGAGTGATAGAGAAATAGAGAGGAAATATATCTAGGAAGTCCACTCAAAAGACCTTTGCCCGGAAATATTTCCCTTATCCTGGTTTTGGTTTGGTGGAGCGAGGGGGGTTAATATTAATTTCTTCTTACAGATTAAACAATTCATGGTAGTTTACCTTTTATATTAATTGATTATTTATTCAGATCAGTACCCCCATCCTGTTTTAATCTTAGTCATATTTGTAATTAAGGTTAAATATAATAGTTTGGGGGGATTAATTTAAAGCCATTATACTTATTTTTTTTCTGTTTGTGTAAAATTAAAGTGCAACTCTTTAGCTGAAAAAAAAAATCATTGGAGGGAGCAAACATTATTTTCCAATTTATGTGAATTCTTTCCCTGCCACTCAGAAATTAATTGTATCTCTCTTAAAGCAACCTTACTTTGTGAATCCACTTTTTCAGCTGCCTATCTAATAGCGAGTGCAGGGTTTATATGAAAATTGTATTTTCATTTAATTGAATTGAATTGTCAAAGGAATCTGACAATGGGGCTTCTTCATCAAGGTTGTTTCCCTGCCACCAAAGACCACTAAGTAGAGTATTATAGAGTTTTTAAGAGACATATATTACAAGTTCTGTAATGTATGCAAACTATAGAAGTATGGATTTTATTACAGAAAGGAAGTATCTACATTATCACTAAATAACGTTAATATTGTAATAACTGGTTCTTCTTTGTGGTCTCTGTGATTCACACAAATGGGTAGTCTGTGCCTATGCAGTACTGCCTTCAGAACCTTCTAGAAGCTCTAGACCTAGCATTTTAGTGGGAACCTCGCCCCCTTCCCCGGAGGTTATGTAGGCCTTGTGTCACACTAGTTTCCTAGACTGACCAGTGGAGCTAGATGATGGGTCCAGTAGTTCATCAAGGTCTGGATAGCCACATGATTCCAACCCCTTCTTTAGTTAGTGTTATTCATGTTAGTATTTCCATCATCCTGTTTTGATGGGAAAAAAGATTTAGAAATGCAGCTGTATTCCAACCCATGGGCTCCTGAGATGTCTTGCAGTCTTCTGTCAGAGACCTGTCCTCTTGTACTCTGTAAATCACCACACACTTTGATGTATTCTCTAAATAATTAAATATATTTTATGACTGGTGCCAAAAGAAAGCAAAAGTTATGCCTTGGGTCTGTAGATTTCATTTGGACTCTTGGGATGTGAGAAGAAAGGAAGGTAGATATTCCTCTCATCCCATTTTTTCCTATTCCCAAAAAATATGCTGCTTCTTTAAAGCAGCACGGGAAATGGTACAGGGCACTGCACAGAAAATTGGTGGAAAATGTTTCACCCTGTCCTCCAACAGAAGCCTCCACTGGATTACATATAGAAGGTTCCAACCCATGTTCCCAACATTTTATTTACATTTACTTGTTTCTTTATTTGAAAAGATTTATACTATGCCTTTATGATTTTAAGGGATTGAAGGCAGCTTTCAAGATATTAATTTAAGACTCTGAAACATCTGAGAAAATAGATATTGCAGCCAACAGCTATTAAATCAAGACAATATAGCAATAAATGATAAAACAGAAATTAAGATCAACTAAGGTTAAAATAAAATAATACCAATTGCAATTAATAGTCCAGGTGTCTTCCCTTTACATCTGAAAGATAGCACTGGTGTCTCCAGGTAAGCATCTAAACAGGCAGGCCTGTAGTTTGAAGGCACATACAGAAAAGGCCTATTTTCTGACAGCTGCTTCACCTCAGAGGGAGAGGCAAATTTACATTGTGAACAACCACCTGGCTGGTCAGGGCTTTAAAGTGAAGATCAACCATTTGAGTTGATCGATAGCGTATACACTACGGGAGTGTCTTGCAATAATAGTTAATAAAGTAGCGTTCTTTCTCCACCAGCAACTGTTACAGTTAGGCCTCAACCCTCTGAATGATAAGGAACTTTTGGGCTTATTCTTCTTGAAGTGTGCTATATGACAAATCTCTTTCTCAAAACTGAGCAGAGTTTTGAAACCTGTTTGTGATGTGCTATGGGGGATCTCGCTATCAAAGAAGGCTTTTTTCCTTTTTTCTTTTACAAAAATAGTCCAAAGCCTAGAATGCACTTAAAACATTTTTTAGTGTATATCACTTAAGAATCCCAGTCTTTACTTTTAAAAAATGTTAATACGTTCAGTATCTTGACTGTATGCTGCTGAGACACAGTTATATCCTTGAAATGATAGTATATGCAATGTTAAAAGGAGATTGAAAATCCTTTCAGCCTTATCAGAAAAAAAAATGGCACCTCTAAAAGTTAATTTCCAAGTCAGTCTAAAATGCAGATGCTGAGTCTATACTATTTCATTTAACAGTTTATAAAACCCAAATCTTGCATTATGGCTTTGGGATTTTGCAGTCTTCTCTTTCCTTCAGCAAAAAGATGTTAGCAATGACTGAACAATAGTAAATGCCTCTTGTTCTATTTACAAGTATCTCAGAATGACTAGATATATATTTATTTTAGTCCTCCCCAGTGGAGTACTTAGAGAAGCCCCCAGAAGAGCACATAAATGCATGTTTTGTTCCCTCAGAAGAATGAGTTAGCTGTTCCAATGAAAAACAAAGGCTTAAATAAAGACAAAATTAGAGGCGCTTTTATCTGACAAGCTCGAAGAGAGAGCCAGTAGTACTC
This sequence comes from Cyclura pinguis, assembly GCA_030412105.1. NCBI lineage: Eukaryota > Metazoa > Chordata > Lepidosauria > Squamata > Iguanidae > Cyclura > Cyclura pinguis. Next base: position 337,231,898 of record CM059600.1, read on the forward strand.
TTCCTGTACTCTTGTATATGTATACATTGTACACTTGTACGCATGTCTGATTGTCATGTATTGATCTATAGCAAAATAAAAATGTGTTGTTTGAATGAAAACTAAAGATTTCTCTAAGTGTGACTATTATGACTTTTTACGAAAAATCCTTATTTTTACGTACGTCTTAAAAATAACTGTTTCTATCACCATAAGATCTTGCTGAAAATCTTCAAGTAAGATCCTGGCCATTGTTACTTGGTAGTTCATCCTACTGGCTGCACTGGAGCTTTTGAGTGAACTCTAGAGGCTGCTTAAAATCTTATTTTAAAGGCTGTGTTTTTATTTGGAAGCCTCATAGACCCCCAGTTTATAACTGGTTTGCTTATTTCAGACTTCATAATTAGGAAGTGTCATGCAGTTCTGAAAACTGAAGTATTTATCAGCTAACGTTATTGTGTGTGTGTAGAAGTTAGACAGGATACAATTGAACTTAGAAATCAACTAGCTGTTCCGAACGCACTGGTTTTTTGCTTGCTTCTGTTGTCACTACCAGCAGTTTCGCCTTGCACTTTCACTGCAACTTGGTCTTGAAGTATTTTACAAGGCAGGTAAATGAATGGGAGGTATGATGTTATAATATACTGGATAGTGTGAGTATGTATATATGTTTTAGTAGAAAGCAATTGAATCAAGAAAGTGTATATATTGTACATTATGTCTGACTTTTAGATCATTCAAGTATACATTCCATACTCTTGTTTTATATGTCTGATGTCATGTCTGAATTCTATAGCTTTCATAAAATTGTGAACTAATAAAGTCCTTGCAATTATATGAAATCTGTTTGTTCTCATAGTTATGAACAGCTTTAAACCTTCTTGGGATAGAAGTTTGCAGTATCTATTTTTAATATATTTTGATACCCAATTTCTTATTATTTATCAGCTGTTAACAGCCGAACAATGTCTTATTTTAAGACCTTCACATTTTTAAAGCTTTATGTCTAAAAATCTCATCCTTTCTGATTTTGCAAAAAGTTGGAAACTAGATCAAATACCACATAAAATCCTGAAAATAACTGATAATTCATTAGTGATTTGCCAATTGCACAACTAGGAGATAAAATTAATATACATCCCCAGGATGAAAAAAAAAAGTTGTATTTGGATTTTAGTTTATTTAGCAAAGTATTTTCCAGCTCATGAGTCATATTTGACCAACTGCTTTCAGGGGAAGACATGGCACTTTGTTGAGCCATTCAAGACTCAAAAAGACTGTCTTAATTTAAAACAAGGAGCCTTTGTTTTAGTTGGTGACTGTCTTGTGAAATTTTTCAGTTCTCAGCGGGTTAACCAGGGAACAGGGGCAGAGTCATAATTGGCCTATTTAGAGTGTTTTGCATGTGAATAGTGTGTTAGTGAAGCATTACTAAGTCTGTTGTGAGTGACATGGTGATTAGAATTTAGATTAGGGAAAACACATTCTGTACTTTATCAAGTACAGTAATTAGTTCAGTCAGTAAAAGTTGATTACAAGTAACGATAAAGTTAGATTTTTGGTACTTAATTTTAAAATTTCTTTATTAAATGGAAAATTTCTTCATCATATAAATGGTAGTATCTGCACCTGTTTTATTGCACATCAGAAAAATTAAAAGAACAATGAGTTCAATGCAGAGTATAATCAGGGGATTTGTATATTATGGGTAAGTTTCAATGTAGTTATAGCAATAGAATTTTTAGAAACCTTTGCTTTTTCCATGTTGTGCTTGGATATCATTTCTTCCAGTTTAGTCATAGCTATTGTCCATTCATGAGTAAGACATTTCAGATTTGTGGATGTTTTCTTTCTTACTTAATATTATAAGAAAAATGGTCTTGAAGTATTTTGATAAACTTATCTTCATTAGTTTTAGTAGTCTGTTTCTCAGTCCCTAAGGTCATTTAGCAAAACACTGATTTATTTTAGCAATGTCTAATTTTATTTTCACATCCTAATCCTGTGTCATGTACCTGATCACCAGATTTTATTGTAACTGTTTGCCACCTTTCCTCTACATAGTTATATTTAACACAAACATTTCCACGGGGTAGTTAATAACTACTTTTGTACAATGAAATTCTTTTCTTGGAAATAACTTTGTAAGGTAAAACATTATATTAATGAACACAAAACAGCTTGCTCACCCAGAGAAAGCAAAAGAAACAGGTGGAGATTTTTTCCTCAGTGAAGTTCCCAAAATGTTCATTTATTCAGCTGCTGTTTCCTTTGGGCAGTAAAATTGAAATAGCTATTGTAAATATTGTAGTATTCTTCCAAAAATCAGGATAATTTTAAGTACTCCTGTTCACTGCAGAGACTAGTTTTATAATGACTGTTTTGCAATATCTGATCATAAACTTTAGAAATTTATTTTGCATTTGTACTCCGGTTTACCATTCACAAAATCTTTTTAAAGCAGCTTTTATTTGAATGAGCATAGAAGAGCTAGCATGACAAAATTTGATGTAACAATGCTTATTTTTCCAAAATCTTCCAGCAAAGTCTCCTCGGAGGTGACATGGAAATGGGCAACCCAGGTGCTCTCTCGCCCACCAAACCTGGCTCTCAGTACTATCAGTATTCTAGCAATAACCCACGAAGGAGGCCTCTGCACAGTACCTCTGTGGGTAAGTTACTTCATATTACTTGTTTCTCTACATTTCTAAACTGAATTTTCATGCCACAGTAATTAGTAAGAAATTTATGAAAAATGCTGAGCTATCAGGAAATAACTGTCAGGGATACAGCCTGCTGCAAACATACATCTCACACCCACTCTGTCTCCTACTTTCAGAAGTACAAACAAAGAAAGTTCGAAAGGTTCCTCCAGGTTTACCATCTTCAGTAAGTACTCCTTCTCTGTCTCACTGTTTGCGTTTCTGTTGCTTCCTCTTAGGGAAGAGCTGTACTACTGGGCTTGTTTTACAAATGACATCCATTTTTTTTCTATCTTATTTATTCAGTCTAGTGGTAGATGAAGTGAGGACTGTATGAAGTGTTTTCTTGTGACCAAAGGGATAAGAAACTGGTGATGTGTATTGTTTTGTTTGCATTTTTTTTCATATAAAGAGAAATTTGGAATAATGCCTCTGATTTCAATAGTTTTACCAGTATCCATCTCCAGACAGGATACACATTAGTTTCACGTGCTGGTTAACTTCTTTGTCAGTATTATGCTGATTTATGGATTTGCATGTTAAAAGAGATTTGTGGAGAGGATTTATGAAACATTAACATGGGTCTGAGCCCAGAATAGAAGGAAGACGTCTTCATTTTCCACTGAAGTTTTTGAATTAGAGCTCTAAATGTACCTGCACAAATAGCATTCTCAGTGTGTGTGATTCCAGGTGTCAACCAGTTGACTCCAGGTGTTACGAAAGGAATTATGGGATACAGTAATAAATGAAGACACAGTTAATGCCCTGATTGTTCTGTTCCCACTGTTTTAGGAATGTGTGTGTGTACTGAGTTGCTGATAATATCCCAATTAATTGCTTACATATATTTAAACTGTTTTTGCAATCAAAGCTTCTTCACATTTTGTGATGCTTGCTTTGTGTGGAAAATAATATGAAAATACTAGTTGATTTTTTGTTGCACATTCTTTTTAAAATACCACTGAATTATAATGTGGTATGGTCAAAATAGTTTTAGGTTTAAATTGGTAGAATTTGATTTCACCATTATTTCTGTTGTACCGTGGAGAGGGAAGTTGGTGTTACAATGAAGTACGATCGTACATGAAAGCAATTACATAATCAATGGTGGGATTACCTTTTAATAGCACTCATAGATAGGATTGTAAATTAAATAGTATTTCAAATAAATCAAAATAAAATGTTCATGTTAAAATGCATACTTTTAATTTTCCTTTTTTGTTGTTATCAGTAATTAAAATGACTCAGGAGAAATGGCCAATAATTTTAAAGTTGTTGGAGTTTGCTAAAGTTATTTAATCCTAGTTTCTGTTTTTACATTAGTACCTGTTATCTTCCGAACAATAAACATGCTACTGCTCATAATCTTTAGTTTAGTGTAGTTTTAGTTTAGCTTCTGTTAACCAAGAAGGGCTCAAGAGTTAAAGGAATGTAATCAATGTATTTTTTTAATGTGCTTGTTTTGGTATAGTACATGTGAAGAGTGCATACATAGTGCTGAAAAATATTTAAAAAGTAGGACGTAAATTGGCAGCAAAATTTGAGTTGATTATTTTGACTATCAGAGATAACATCAAAGCAAATGTAAGATTATATATTGTATATGTATTTTTAAATTGTTGTGTTCGTAAAAAAAGAGTGATTGCCCCAAGCATTATTATGGAAATTAGGGAAGGAGTATTTGAAGTAAGGAGTGGGTTTAATTTTGAAACTTAACTTCTAATATTTTTATGACAGCTAATAGCAACTGGATTCAGAGTAAAAACAGCTGAAGAGACAATACATATACCATGGATAACATTAAACATGGTGGAGTCCACCTTTTAAATATTCTAGTATTGCAATGCTGTTTTATACACAGAAATTATTTCAACTAGTGCACAGCTCATAGCTGAGATAATACAGTGTCATATTTTCATCATTAAAAAAAAGGATTTCCTTTATAATTGTGGTAGCTTAAATTACATTACTCTGTATATTTAATTTGTATCTCTAGTGGCTGTTTTGCCATATCTTTTCGCTTACATTATTGTACCTATTTAGATTAGGAAGTTTCTTCATTCAGAATGTTAACCACTCACACATCAGTGAAATGTATTTCATTTTCCCTTGTCTATAAGGACAGTTGTTTCCTTTGTTGGTTGATAAACTGTAGAGAAGGAGATAGCTTCACTAAATTGTTTGAGATATTTCTGAAAATAAAGTAGGAAAACTATTATAACTTTGTTGGTTTTACCTTCTTTAGAGCACTTCCTGTGTTTGGTTGTTTTCTTGATGCAAACTTTTTTTTAAAAAAATGAATTAAGATATTTTGATTTTTGAAAAATATATGTTTGATCGCAAAGTTCAGATTTCATAGTCCATTTCGTTTCTTAAATGGAAACTATCACTTGGGAGGTTTTTTGTTTTTTTTTAAGAAATAACAAGAAAATAAAATCAGTTTGATAACTCTTCCTTTGTATATTCACAACCTGATATGCATTTTGTGTTGAAATATACTCTGGCATACATATAAATCTGGGGATCCCAACATTTATCTTTCATAAACATTGTTGAACACATGACTACCAACCTTCAAGCCATATATCAAAAAACACATTATGGCAATTTTTAAAAAATTAATATTAATGTAGCTAAAGAGGAGAGATCTCTAAAAGAATGCTATATTCTGTAATAGGGCAAAATATATTTAAATAATACATCTTGTCGCATTATGGTAGATGATGCTATTATATTGGATAAACAGTATTCATTTATAAATTGACTAAACAGATTATACTGTACTTAGCTGATAGAATGGAAATATTCTCTTCTATTAAAATGGGTATTAAACTGTCACTGAATATTCATACAATTGTGTATAAAGGGTTTCAGGAATTGTGTTAATGCACAGATGTCTGTAACAAATGTCCATAAACATATAGTGAAAGAGAAAAGAGGGAGAGTCAGATAGAAGAAACAAACACAGTGATGTTTTCCAGAAAGATAAGATATTTGTTTGCTTATTTAGAAAATGACAACCCAGGATTGGCCTGTTCCAGTATTAGGCAGCTAGATCCCTCCTTCCTATGTTCATAATCAGAAACCGTTTGATTCAATGACACAAAACATAGCACTGAGCACCAGTAGTCTGGGAAATTGTATGTGGATTCCCTGGGTTGAGGGAGTACTACCTACTCTAAAGGCTGATTGTGAGGTTCGTATTTTTGCCCATATTTTTTAAAAGTTGAAGGTTTAGAGTTAGCTGATAATAACTAAAGTGGTCTGCTTATTTATTTATTAATTTATACAACATTCAGATAACACATTGAGACGTACATACATCTGACTAACATCCAGGATATTTTTCCAGATAGATGTGGATGAGACATTCCAATGCATGTATTTGTGTTTATTCTCCTGCCATTTTTGTGTGCAGATTTCATACACAAAGTGATCAAATTGTAATGTCAGAACCACCCTAGGATTTTCAGACTTATCCTTCTATGAATATATCAGGAATTGCTTTGATCCCACAACAGCCTTTTCCATTTGGGTTCCCCAGATGTTAACAGACTATGCTCCTTATCATTCCCAGCCAGCCAGGGTGATGGGAGTTATTGTCTGACAACTTCTGTAATGACAGGTTGGCAAGCAGTGTCCTAGATGATCAATCACTTTAGCTACTAGAAAGAATATTCACAGATAAGAATCAGTTTTCCATTCTTTTTTTCTTGTGCTCTTCCTGTGCATTCAAATTAGACTCTCACTCCTCACATAGCTGCAGAAGTATGGGAGCTACTTCTCTTCTGTTGTGGGCTGTCTTTGAGGAATGCACGCATATAAGCACAGGTGCTTCTGTTTCATATAATCTTCCTTGACTCTGCTAGCCATTTGCTTTCAGCAGTTGAATTACACCATTGAGAAAGGTTTCTTTGCCATACCACTACAGTTACAAAAAGGAAGGGATTTTCTTCCAAGTTTCACTAAAAAAACTTGCTAAGATGATCAGAGTTTTCCATGGGTATGAATTATATGGTTGTCCTGGAGCAAATTCGGATGAGACTTTCCATTTAATTTTCCTCTTTGGTCTATTTCATGAACTGGATCCTCGTACTCTGCTGATGATGCCAATCACAATTTCATGAGATGGCATTTTGTGGATTGTTTGCCAAATTTTTCTGAGCATTACTTCTTAACGTGCTAATTGTTAACGGGGTGTATAAATTGGATTTCACTAAAAATATTATCTGAAGCAGCATCAGGTAATATGAACATTGTATCCATGACTATTCATATTATAGACCATTTCTTTCAACAGAATGTTATTATATCAGTGTGAGAAATACCTATACCATATGACTCGTACTTGTTTCAGACATAATTTACATAAAAAACACAGGTACTAGCCTTTAAATGGTCAGCAATTATATTTTTAACATAAATATTTAAGTGAATGGTACTAGGAGTAGCATAGATCTAGTATCTCTGAACTCTTGGGGCTTTTTCTGAACTTCTCCTCTGTCAGATTTATGTCAGCAAAATACTGTTTAATTCAGCAACTTAGTACTAAAGCAAAAGACCCTTACTGTATGTTTGGTTTTCTTGTATTTCTTCTGGATCACAGTGATGAGCTAGAAGCTTTAAATATGTGTGAAAACTCATTTTGCTCTTCATTGACTGGCCACAGATTTCAAAACTTAATATCTGTTCATTGCAATGAATGGACACCATATTCTTCTTGTAACATCTCCCATAGTATTTGAAGATGACTACATTTTATATCCCTGCAGATGAGTTTATTAGATGCAGCAAGGCTTCTTTTGAACTAGGAAAAAATGAAAACAAAGAGATTAAAACTTTGGCTGACTACTCAAGCATAATGTCTGATCCCTGGCAGGGTTTTACAGTTTGTCTATCTTAAAGAGGGTCTAAATTTAGAATGAAAGGTGTGTTTCTGGCATCTTCAAAGCACTGGATTTAAATGACTTTTTTCCCTTCAAATTTCAGAGAGCTGATCTGGAACAGTTAACAATGTGTAGAAGTTTCCCACACACACTCCACACCCAAACGTCTTTTTTCATTTTCTGCACCAGAAAATCTAATAAAGGTCTCTGTGATTTGGCTGTATTGTATTTATATGAAAAGATTGTCCAGGTGCAGAGATAAGATCTCTGAACTTAAACAGAACAGAAGACCATATCTGTATTTTAATTAATAAAGCTCTTAATATTAAGGGATCTGGAGCATGAAGTCATGGAATTTCAATAGTGGGATAATACAAACAAACAAAACAAGACCTGACACGGGGAATTTACTTGTGGAACATTTTGAACTGAAACTACATACACTTAAATCCAAGTGAATGTTACAAATTTTAGACTCTGTAGCTGGAGGATGCATCCATTTGAAATAATATTTTGCCAAAAGAGAAATTGATTGCAAAATTGTTTTTCTATTTCTTATGATACTCCTGAAATAATATACCCCTGACAGACTCTTTTCTTCTTATTTATCTGAATGTTGCATGAAAAAAAGGGAAGCCAGTGCGGTTCCCACTGATACTGGTTTTTTTTTTCAACTTTATTTTTCATTTCAGACCTAATTTTACAATTCTTTCTCATTTATTCACAAAAATTTTGCTTATAGCCACTTTAAAAGCATGATTCTAATCATTAATTGTTGCTGAGAAATTTGATAAAATGTAATGTCTACTTAATTTTTTCCGTGTCCCTAAAAACATGGGACAAATTTACATTACCAAAACATCCATTCATTCATTCCAAATGTGTATATCAGTGCCTTCTGTGTATATGCTGTTGTCCTCTTAAGATCAGACAATAAGTGCAATTATGTTAACAGTACAGTGAACCCTCCATATATGCAGGGGTTCTGTTCCAGGAAACTGTGCATGAAACAGAAAACATGAATGCTCTGTCCCCTATCCTCAATGGACACAATGTGCACACACCCATGCAGGCATGGACCTAGCCTGTCCATTGACAACAATTGGACACAAGGCTTTATGTGATCTTGCTTTCGTGTGTGTAGAGGCTGCATCAGCAAAGAGTGCATGGTATAGAACATAAATACCCTTTTTGATTTCTAGATGGGCAACCAAAATTTTTTCATGATCAGTTTTGCAGGGCTGCTTGTGGAAGTGGTCACAGCTGTTTTAATTTGTTGATCTGCCATTAGTTACCAACACTTGAAAGGGGCAGGAATGGGGTACACTCTGGGCATAGATTCATAAAATCCAAAGTCTTTTCATTCCTTAAACACCCGCAAACAGGGAAGAGTTAAAATAATATAAATTGGAGGGGGAAAGTGCCACTATATAAATAGCCACTATTTCAGCCCTCCATACTATCTAGCAAAAATAACAGGGCTTTTGAAGCTGTGGTAGTTCCTGCAGATTCCCCTTGCCCAGGAGTTACTGTGCCCAGTACTCTGCAATGATGTTTACATTGTGGAAGAATTTTTAAAAGGTCTTTTCTTGGCACTGAAAATGTAAAATGAAAGCTACCATGCAAGTAGGAAAGATATTCTATAAGTGTGGGCAATAACAAAAACACTACTTTTTTCAGTTACCACCCAGCATACTTTAGGACGTCAACATCCGGGGAAGTGTGTGAGATAAAGACCCATCATGATCACACGGACTGATGTAATACCTGTATTCATAAGATAAAACACCAACATTTGAATTTGTGTCAGAAATAGATTGGAAATCAGTAAAACTGTTTTAGTACAGGCAACACATGATCTTGCTGTCCATTTTCATTTAGACCAGCAGCTGTGTTCTGAACCAAATGCAGTTTTCAACATATCTTCAAAAGTATCACTGTGTCCAACAAATTATAATAATTTAGTCTTGAATTAACCAACATATAGGCAACGTTGACAGAAAGCACTCTATGTTATAATAACCATAAGACCTGTAGTGCCTAAGCTAGATTTATGTAATGACTGTCAACTTGATCATTTAAGAAGGTTCCACCTGATATGAAGCAGGAATATAATATGTTACTATCATGGACATACAAACCAACAGCACCTCCATCTTGTCAAGATTCATCCTTAGTTTATTAGGCCTCATCCAGTCCACTTTTGAACCACTTTCATCACTTCCACCTTACTGAGATGTAAAACTGGTTGTCTTCACAATATTGGTGATACTTCACTGCAGGTATTGAAACAGTTACACTCAGCAATTTCATGCAGAGGTTGAAAAGTGTGAAACATATATGAAAATCTGTCAGTTTCACTTTTGTCCTCATTCAGATTTAATTAACCCTCAGGTTAATTCAGTCCAGAATAGGAGGAAAACTGTGAATCTTAGTAGTTTACTGATTCATTTTTTCATGGAAAAAAATATTCAAAAACAAGCTGAAGAAGAAAAAAACCTCCCCCATTTGCCAGTCAAATCGAATAGCTATAGCCATTCCTAGCATGGAAGGGAACACATAGTTGCCAGCTACAGATAAAAATCTCAGGGGAAAAAGGGGAATGAATAGAAACCATACTTCAGCCTTAATGTGGTTGAATGTGTACAAATTCAAATCAAGACTTTTAAGTGGCCATTTTTAAAAATCAAGTTTTCTTCATTCTCAGTGTGAAGATAGTCTTATCAGAAAAGAAACAAACATTTCATCCACCCATTAGCATTATTCCTATAGATTTAGTAGAAATTCCACAGCATCATCCTCTTGAATTATGTTTCGGGTAAAAACAGAAACATCAGAACACTGTGCCTCCAATTTCCAATCCAAGAACGTGGGCACACATTTCCTATTGGTGATACATGAGACCTTCTCTACTGCAACATCACAGTTGTATAACTACCTCCCAGTGTTGGCTTCATTCTGACACCAAATTAAAAATCTGACTTTATATAAAAGCCTTTGGGCTCTAACAGTTCTACATATCTGTATAGAGGAACAGTTCTAATTTTAATTGTTAAAATTGTTAAAATGTTTAATAAGCATTATTTCTTACTGTTTTAAGTTTTTACATTGCTTTTATCTGACCTTCCATGCGCTGCCCTGAAATATAAAAACTAAAGATTTTAATTAATATAACAATAAAGTATATAATAAAGTAATATAAAAATAAAAAATCTAGATCCAGAGGAATCAATATAATAAGCAGTATAATTGTAGTCCTCAGACCATCTCCAAAAGTACAGACTGAAACTAATTGAAATGCGTCCAGATACAACCATCTCCACAAAGATTATAATCCATTATTTTGTCCTCAGCAATCCAATCAATAAAATATGCTTGGCATTTATGAAACAATACCTCCTAAATCCACATCACAAATCCAGCCTTACAAATGGAACCTTAAAATCTATATTTCTGAATATATCATCTAGCAGATACAGTGTCATCAGTTGTCATAAACTATGTTGTTGCCCTAGAATTGGAAATGTGCAGCATGCACAAATTTGCTACTGCACTACCAAGTCCTCAGGGTAGCTTGACTGGGAAATGACAGCTGTCCTATCAATGACTGCATGCTGGAATCCTGCTGAGATTCCATTATATATTTGGTGGAATTTCAGCAAAGGTTGTTGTGGATGCTGTGGATGTAACTGACTTAGGTTTTATCAGAGAGAGATTTAGAAATCAAAGAGGGAGAAGATGCAAATACAGTATAAAGAATGGGAAATCAACAGGAAAAATAACTGTTCAGAAAAATTAAAATGTGTGCTTGGACTCCCTCCCTCTCCCTGCCTTTCTCAGTGTCTCTTTCTGGGTAGTGAACAAGTTCTATGATCGTAAATGGTTTCCTTTTTTTGAGTTTTAAATGTTACAAGAGTGATGGCTTATGTTCTTTGCCCTCTAGTATAGTTCTACTTTAGTATGTTGTTGAACAGTTTGTGGTGTTTTTAAGATAAAAACAGTTATCAGTATGTTCAGTGATGTCAATGGCAGTGAGAAGTTTTCTCTCTGACTTGTTTTCATTTGCTGAAGAAGAAAGACTATTCCTAGATTGTTTGTTTGCTCCACAGTGAATTTTTGTAATGCACAATGTCTTTGTTACATGTGTGTGTGTATGTAACATGTTGGGTCAGAGATGCAGGTTGGGTTACAAGTTAAGGACAGACTTCCTTAGGATTTCTTATAGGCCACAAGGTGTCCACTGTACTGTTAGGCAACAGGGCATTCTTCAGTTCCTCACTGTGGTAAAATTATAACAACTGCTGTTCCAGGTCTAAACAGCTATATATTTAGGACCATCTTAATAACTGCAGCTGACTAGATCACCTACCAAGCAACAGTTCACACAATTCAGTGTAAATATTAACAACAGAAATAGATTTCTTTTAAAAAGAAAAAAAAATCTCCCACTGATAAAGTGCAGATCAGCAGCTTCCTATCAATTCAGAACTTGCTCAATGACTATCATCCTCATTTCTGCTGGAACTGGACACACATTGTCTCTACCCAGTGAGTCATGTGGAGATGATCGCCTGTGCAATTATATCAGTGGGCAAACATGGTCCTGGGAAACTGGAGAACTCTAGCCAATATCGAAATACAGTGTTTTCCCCCATCCTCAACTTCAGATGGTCTCTCTTTAAAAGGTGTTCTGCTGCTGAAAAATAGGCAATAAAGAATCTAAAAAGCTTTTTGAAAAGTCCAGCATAGATGAGAGACTGTTGCATTTGTATTTTAAAAAATGTACATGTGTGACATTTTCCTTTAAAACAAGATGATTTCTTTGTATTAAAATATTTATACAAGACAGCGTGGAATCGTGCTTTGGTAGCTTAGCTGGTGTGCTGTAGTAAGTTTCAAAAAACTCTTTGGACCTGTAGAGTAGTGATGATTTTATTAGGTTTCTCAGCAGATAGTAACTTAGGTGCATCAGTGTTAGGGCTTTGAGTTTTGCTTAAACATAGACTCCCTCTTCAGAGGAATATAGGTAATGCAAGGAATAGGGTTTCATCCGGACAGAAGTTGTGACCATTAAATATATGCAATTTATATAGTGTTCTATATATTGAAATAATACAGTTACCAGTTATTTTGCAACACCAGTGTTTTTAAGGCAATTAGCTGTCCATAAGAGGTTTACAATATTGTACAGCTGTAAATCTGCATATTGCTTAACAGGAAAGGGGTTCTTAAGATATTAACAGTAATGATAATTTAATTTTAAATATATTTTTTCTTTTGATCTCTTCATGAATGTACACTTACAAGTTTAGGGAACTCATACTTGTGCAGTACCACTTAAAGTAAAACAGAAGTGAAGCTAAATTGCACTTCTTGTGCACATCATTTCAGTTGAGTTTTTAAAAAGTGTGTTCTAGTTGTTACTCTGGGGCCCAATCCTGCATAATGTATGTTAAACATCTGTTAAGAAATTTCTTGAATGTTATGCAAGAGTTTATGTACAGCTAGTCTTTAACCCATTAAGGAACAAGGACCTGTGAAAATGCTGTACTAGGCTGATTGTTTTTAATTCATATGCTATACTTAGAATAATGTCAGCAATGTTTTATTCAGAAGAAAAGAAAGAACAAGTAGAAAGAATATATTATTACTGTACTGTACAATAATTTACAATAAGTATGTGTATTCTTAATACATGTAAATATAACGAAGTAAAGAAGATGTATTTGGCAGTCATTACGGTCGTTCTGCTACACATGTATTATAAGAATACCCTTAAATTCACTGAAGTTGCATGAGTGTAAATAAATAAATTTGACATTTTTAATACTTCCTTTGAACCTATAGCCTCAGGCAAAGATTTTTAATACAAATGACTGTGGATAGTTTATTATAACTTTATGGCATAGCATATGAACAATAACCATTCTCTGAAATATGATGAAACTCTGCTGTAATTCTGATATGCAGAAATAAGAGAGCCTTTAAAAAAGTAGGATATAGAGCAGAGCTTTTCAACCTCTCTACCTTCTGATCTGTTTGTATTTCTGTATAAGATATTTTCATTACATTGTTGTATTAATTGCTGCTTTAATGTGTTTTTAATGAAATGCTAACTTATTGATTATCTCTCCCAACAAAATATCAGCAGCATTTGGAATGCATACTGCCCAACACAGGATAACAGTCATATATCTGAACACCTTCACCAGATCCTAATTTGGGGGTTGATTTGTTTCATCTCTTATGGTCAAGCCACACAAGATCACGGACTCTTCAGTAATTCACAGGATAAGCCAGAATTTTCATGTGATTCTAATGTTCTCAGGAAGAAATATGCTGGTGTAGGCAAAGCACAATATGATTTTTAAGGGTTTGTGTGTGTGTGTGTGCGCGCGCGCAAAAACTTGCTTTAATTGTGGCCACAAAATCCTCCTGTGAGAACATACCATAATAACTGGATAGGCTCTCCCATCAGAACCCATCAATGCTATTCTTTAATTGGCTGCTTGATGTCGCTGTTTCTTGAGTACCATGGGACATGCTCCTTGCCAGGCTCTCAGTAAAAGATTGTCTTTTGCACCCATTTTTTGCTCCTGTTCATCTACCAATTAGCATCAAAGATTGAGCCAGGAACTTTAGCAGTATTATTTATGGCTAATTTTTCCTTTTTTCCTATGATTTTCTTTTAGAGGTTTTGTGTTGTTTTTGTGCTTATTTGCCTGTTAGGTTTGGTTTGGGGTTTTCTCTTTATTTCTTACTCTCTATACTACGTAACACAGATGTTTAGGTATATTCAAAGATATGTTTTTGCCAAATTGTTATGTCCTTTTACATTTTTAAGCAGGCTGGCCTAACAATAATACAAGAATCATGTTTTAAAAGCAGTTGTGTGTCTTTTCCACCCAATTTGCACACTAGAGAATATTTCAGAGTTTCTCAGAAATAACTTTATACCTCTAAGAAAACTTACAGATCATAAAATACAAGATTAATGTCCAGTTTGCTTGAGTTACCTCCATCCTTTTGCTGCCTATACTTTGAAGTCTGCTTTGGTTTCTGCTGTGTTTCTCATAGATCTGATCTTTTTCAGGGAGAGTTCAGCAGTTCCAGAGTCAATGCTGCATAGGCAGTCCTCATTTGTTGCCAATGCCACCTTGTGGATTACAAAGGATATTGATTTGTTAAACAAAGTTCCATGTAAATGTGGCTCTTTTTATCACAATCCACACTTTGGCAAGGGCGTGTTAAGAGTTCTCAACTGGATCCTTTTGTTTGCTGCATGACACTTCATTTCTCCACTCACAGTTCATTTATGATTCTGATGAGAATGTTTTTCCCTCTTCCAGGAAACACACATTTCACTTTTTGACCTAGGAGCATCTGTTAGATTTTTTGAAAATACTACTTTGGCATTCTGGAAGTGTTAATGTCTTTCATATCTGTTTAATGCTATTTAGGGATATTTACGATCACCTCTTGGTTACTTGGGGTAAAGTGTGTTGCAATTTTTTTTTCAAACAGACAGGAAAGCATTCATATGAGGAAACAGATTGCTTTAAACATGTGCTTCCTGTTACAGTAAAGAGAACAAATTAGGTTTAGCACTTCCTAATGAATGCACAAATGTGTACGTTTAAGCTTTTAAAAGCCTTACATTCATTTCAGGTCTTAACAGAAATGGAGTCTTGCATATCAAGTTACAGCACAGTAAACCTTGGAGGAAGGTACTACATATCTTGTGTCAAAACAGGTTATTTAGAATTCCGTTCTCCAGTGGAGAAAGTTCAGTCCACAAGGGCTTTCTATAGGATTTTATAACAATGGCAACATAAAAGGGAAGCTAATTTAAGAGTCTTGAATAGTGATGTGACTGGTCCATTATTGGTATTACAAGGGCTGAAAATAGGCATGTCTTTTTAAACTGGGCTTATATTACAGCTTTCTCCTCTGTTGTCATAGTTCCTCAATTTCTCCTTTATCCTTCCTCTTTCAGCACATCACATGATTGTTCCCTCTATTTAACTCCATTTGTCTTTTCTATTAATTTGTCTTCCTTTCTCACTTCTGAGCACATCATCCTTAGGGCTACTTTCAAAGGAGAATCCACTAAAGCCCTTCTTACATTATTTAATTTTTGAAAAGGTTTTCAAAACAGACTTTTTTTTTATTTATATTGACACAGTGAGGAGAGTTTTTTTCCTCTCCCTATTGAACTGGCATGCATGACACAAAGTGGGCATTCTGTTGTCAGCTTAGCATCGCTGGAGGTTTTTTTTAAAAAAACAGAAGGAACAAAATCATACTGGGACTGATAGCTGCTAGCTCAACTTGCCATTTTTTTGTGGCACTTGGGCTATAATGGACCTATTCATTCCCTCCCTCCCTTCCTCCTCCCTGTTTGTGGGGTTTTCAGGAGGGGAGAAAAATACAAGTCATGTTGAACACCTCATGAAACACCTAGGGATTGCTGATTGTACTTTATGATTCAATGGATCAGGTTCCTTGTTTCTTTTAGATTCTGTTATAAAATTAAAAAGGAAATCATGAACAGAGAGGGACATATGTGTTAATATGCTGAAGACCATAAATGACAGCAAGAGTTACAGAGGTTAAAACTGATACACAAGGCATTTAATTGTCATTCTGCACTCACCTATAAGAAAGTATCACTTTTTGTCAGATCTCTACTACATGAGAAGGGCTGACGCAGAAACAACCTGCACAGGAATTGCTTCAGATGCTTCCATTTTGTATCTTTTATTGTCTGACTTAGATGCATCTGGAACTGAATTAAAAGGCTGTGTTTTTGTCCCTCCTTCTTTCCCACACAGCTTTCTTTATCCTCCCCTCCCTGGATCTGATTTTTACAAGGTACATTCAGATGGGAAAGCTGGAGTGCTCAGTATAAAAACATTAGTAAGCCTAGACAGACAATATTATTCTCTTCATCGAAATGAAAAGAGACAGTTTAATTCGACACTAAGTTGTTCCTGTAAGGAACAAACAATCCCCCCAACAAACAATCCCCGTTTAAAAAGTCTCAGAAAACAATATGTGTTCCAAAATCTTTGCAAGTTATATGAAATATGTTTAGAATCCAGCCTGTTCGTAATTGTTGCACTTCTCATAAGATGCAGATAGAATAATGTTTAACCTTTCTTTTACCATATCCCCACATCAGATTAGCACTTCATTGTCCTTTTCCAATATTAAAGCAAATATTTTTAACCTTCTCCATGCAACAGGTTTCTAAAAGGCTAAAAGTATGCTGGAGGTTTTTTAAAAAACTTCTTTTTTCTTACATTTTAAATGTTCTGTTTGTGCAAAAATTTTGAGAATCACCATAAGGGCTTCTTTGCATTTTTAATTTAGTAACTAACATATGAATAAATTTGCATATTAATTAGTTGCAGATTAAATCATGCATACATAATTGCCTCCTTACTGTGTTTAATGTTTGTCAAAATCTCCAGCCTGGTTTGATGGATGTCGTATGAAAGATTACAATTTGATGTACCCTTGGAAGTATTTACACCAATAATGCAGGGTTCTTAATAGCAGAAATCTCTAGTTATATACAGTTACTAACAAACATGTAAGATAGGTGCATGTCCCTTTTGACTAGGCTTTTTTCCTTGCACCAAATCATTTACTATTCATAATCATTAATGCATCTCCTAATTATACAGCATATGTCTGTTAACTATTTCACTGCCATTGTCTGAGCTTCAGTATTTGGTGTGTGGTTTGGGGGGGGTGTAATTTGAATAATTCCAACCCATTTTTGGACCCTCTATCAGAAATGTTTGCATTTCACATAGCTTTGTCTGACACAGGATATTTTGCTGATGAGCTTACAGCATGTTATGATGTGTTACTGAGGTTCAGGCAATAAGCAAATCTCAGTTAATAGCTGCCCACTGAAAGAAATAATCAAGGGCAAGCCAAGTGCAAAAATCTAGCTATTAGAAACATTTCCAAAGTGATGCTAAATATCTCTGATTTAAATCCTATAAAAGGCAGAATGGTGTTAAAAACAAGGGGCTGGATCACATCTGCTTGCAACCACTTTACATGGACAATTAATTTGCTTTCAGAAAATTCTACTGCACCTCAATAGAAAGCCGTATCTGTGTTGTATCATTTCCTTAATGCAAGTAAGGTCTGTTTTCTTGTAGATACTTAATACATCCCATATAAGTTGCAGAGGAAATGTTAGTATCAAACCCAGTTGTCAACATTTAGTTACACCTGAGCAGGGAGTATGTATCCCTTCAGGTGTATGTGGACTGCAAAACTCACTACATCTGACTAGTGTAGCCAGCAGTGGTGGATCATGGGAGCAATAGCTGGGCAGTTTGTGAAGGTCAGTGCACTTCCCATGCCTGTCTTACAGAGGTAACTAAGAGCGAACATAAAAAAACCCTCTGTAATAACACAGAATCTACTCGTTTCTTGTAAGTATATAAAGTTATGCATTTCATGCCTTTGTGGCAGCCGCCAAATTTCTCTGTTAAAAGAGCTGGTGGGCAGTGTTAGACACCTAACCGGAACACCGCACATAAAAAAAAACCTGATGTGGCCTTGGGAAAGGCTCTCTTGATCGCCTTGTATCTTAGCATTCATTTTCCATCTGTAGAAACACCATCCCTAATAGGATGGGTGTGGGAATGAAATAAAGACTATGGCCATTTCCACACTACGCTCTTATAGCGCGATTATTCCACTTGCAACATCCTACGGAATCCTGGGGTTTGCAGTTTAGGGAGGGACCTTTGAGGAACCCCAGGATTCTGTAGGATGTTGCAAGTGGAATAATCGTGCTGTAAGAGTGTAGTGCGGAAATGGCCTATGACATCCATTATATATAGCAATTCTTATATCAACACCTGAGATACATTTCTAATTTATTAATTAATGTACTACATTGGTGACGAGCAACGTTGAATCCTTTCATTTCTCCGGCCATTTGCTTTCCTACCCAGACTTGGGGTGCTATTTCTCATGTGAAATTGACCCATGGGGAGCAGTAGAAGATCTGAAGACCTGTCTATATCATATGTCTAAGTCTTGGCAACACAACTGAGTGGTCTCTGTATTTTCTGTATTAGAGTGCTACTGATGGAAGTAGTATTTGTGTTACCTGCGGATCAACAGCTATTTTTACCCCAAAGATTAATAATGCAGTTCTGTGTTTATGAGCGTCAGCTCCTTTTTGCTTTGTGAAATTTAGGTTATGATCTTGGTTAAGGGCTTTTCATCCCTGTTATCAGCTTTTTATGTAACATTCCATTTAGGAAGTCATGTTTATTTCTCTGTACCTTTTTAAAATTATGGTATAGGTCTATACAATGTACTCAGATGCGTGTCTCACTAAGTTCTCTCGGACTTGCTGACAAGCAGGAAGATCGCAAGTTTAAATTCAAAATAAGAAACCAGAATGGTTTTTTTTTAATAAAAATGGCGATTCCTTCTGCAGAACATGTTATTTTATATTTAGTACTTTTGTTGAATTGTTGTTGTTGTTGCTTGTATCCCACTTTTTTCCCAAAATTGGGACTCAAAGCAGGTCTTAATTTAAAACAACAATACAATTTAAAACATAACAAATTGAACATTAAACCAGAATTAAATTATTCACAGTATTAAAACAGTTCAGACCTCAAGTTAAGATATAAAATGCAATTTAAAAAGATGAAAAGCTATTAAAAACAGTTTAGTTAAAACAATACAGCACCCCCTAGCCCATTCTTCAAATACTTTCTGTTTTAAAAGCCTGTTGAAATAAAAAGGTTTTAGTCTGCAGAGGGAACGACAACAAGAGGGAACATTCTAGCCTCCTTGGGAAGGGAATTACCGGGTCTAGGGGCAGCTATGGAGGACACCCTCTCTCACATTCCCACAAATCATGCTTGTGTTGGTGATAGACTTTATTCTTACTGTGTTATTAACTGGTTTGAAAAATAAACAAAATCCAGGTATATAAGCTTTATTTTGTATACTATGTTACGTCAAGGTAGCAGTTCTTAAATTGTAAAGTTCTTAAATTTCCAATCTAAGGTTTGTTCTGACTGGCGAAAGCATAACAAAATCTTCCTCCTCATTTCTTGTGATATTTAATATCTATATAGAACTACTGGAAAATTTTGCTTAGGGACTTAGGTTATGGTGTCATTAGTCTGTTTACGATAGCCAAGTGTAGTGTCTCTCTTCAGTCAGATTCAAGGGAGGCACTGAAAGTTGGGAAAAAATATGTGAGGCTATTGGTGGACTGGATGTGAATAATATGTTGATATTTCATCAAGGTAAGTTACAAGTACTTTTCATTAGTAGAACAATCGGTCTGCATTTAGTTATCCAATGCATTCTGGATTTTCTTTCACTCCCTTAGAAGGACCAGGACCGTAGGAGCAAAGTGTTCTTGGCTCTGAATAGTTGCATAGGTACATTGATGACTGGATTAAGAAAGCAGATTTCTTTCAGGGCCCATGGGACTCTCCTACATGTGAGTACCTTGTAACAACCCTATACAGTAGACTATTTGTATTTTTATTTATTTTTATTTATTAAAGTTATATTCTGTGTCTCTTCCAGTATGGGAGTGAAGGTGGCTCACAATTTGAGTAAAAAAGAAAATACTGTTAAAACTACGGATACAAACAAATAAACAAGCAATTAATCATAGTAAAGACAATCCAGTAGGGTAGGATGAGCCTAAAATTAAATGCAAACAAGAATGCAGTAAACTTCAGTTTTGATTACTGGCTTCAAAATCATGAATCATGAAAGTAGCTGATAGCTTTGGAGCAACGTTTCTGTTGTGGTAGTCATCTATATATGAGATGAACATAAAAATGAGCTGACCACAGTATTGTAGTGGGGGTAAATGATATATACTAAAAAAGCAGAAAGAAAGAAATAATTCTATGTGAAATCTCTACTGTAAAAATTGTTAATAAAAATGGAAGATGGACTAATTTTGTTTCTGTTGAAGTTAAAGCAGATTTAACACATTTCACACTTTCATCTTACTATGAAAAATAATTTCTTCTGTTTTTTTCCTTTTCTTTTTTAAAATTGTATGTCATATTATAGGAAATAAAAACTGGATGTTATTGCTGAGTATCCCTATAGACAGATTCCTCTAATCAGAGAATAACATGGACTACTTAATGCTCACCACTAATTATCCTCCTGCACAGTGAAACCTAAGAGTTAATCCACAGAAGAATGTTCAAATGCAGTAAAGAAAGATCTGCAAAAACAAGACAAGTGTAAATCTAGGCCAACAAAATTTTGGACAGGCAAAAACTAACTGCATCCTTCTTGAATTTTTTGCGCTAAATTTCACTGTTACTTAACAGACAGTTTTTTGTCTTGTTAAGTTACATTGGCTGTAATACTGGTCTACAATGCAACTGGCAAACTACTACAACAGATAAACAATAATGATCTTCTCTGATTAAGAGTATTCATTTACTGCATACAGTCTTTTATTTGTTGCATCTATCATCTTTTTCTAATTTATATGTCAAACTGTAGTGCCCTTTGAATTCTTTTGTTATGTCTGTAGTATTGGTTGTAAGTGAAACTTCTGTGTCCCATTATTATGAAGTGATATGTCTCCTGGTTTGTTGATTTGTTTTGTTTTTAATCCCACATAGTTTGCAAACTTCATCATGGGTTATTCCATACAAATCTAAGGAAGCAATCCTGTACATATTTATGTGGAGATCAGTCCCACTGGATTCAGTGGAGCTTATTTCTCCAGAGACATGTATAGCATTACATGTGTGTGATGCATGGAAATTAATATCGCAGTAAACATCAGGAAAAAGTAAAAATTGATTCATCTCAAAGCAATATTATTAAACTGGCTGAAAATCATCCAATCCTATGCTTCTCCCCAAGTCTCTTGACTAATTGTCTCTCACCTGTCATGCAAGTTTAAAGTACATGGCATACCACTGATGCCACTACATAGCCTCTAACACACTGCTTTAATGTTATCTTGCATATTATAGGAATATTATAGTGTAATTCATGTGTTTTTACCCAAAAGATTTACAAGCATTTTAAAAAATATTTCAAAAAATATTATTTAATTAATTAATCAATTAACTCCTTGCATGCACTGAGGCTGTAAAGCAAAATTCATCATAGCAATGTGGCCAGAGCTGCTAATGAAGAAAGTGAGGCATTGACAACATGTGGTCCATAGACTTACAGCACTTGAGTTTAAAAGTGCTTCACTGCCTGCCTTTCAAATTTGATAGCTAATTTTACATTACCATCCTTTCCTTAGCAGATGGAATCTCCAGGTTAGGTAAAAATCATTTGAAGTAAAAACAAAACAAAACATTTACCATGGATCTGCAGACAAAATACTATATTTGTACCAATTTACTCTAAAATCTTAAAAAATAAGCTCTGCTGATCAAGGATTGATTCACCTAATACTGTTTCCATTGAACTATAACTGTTTACATTTTATTAACTTATGGTTGGTCCTGTTATTTCTACTTCATTTTTTAAATTTGTTTTGGAGTGATTGACATATGAAGTCCCTTTAAATCTGATGGCATGCATATTGTAAGCGGTCTAGTAGGCAGACGAACCAAGCACCATTGTAAAATAAAAGGCCTTTCTTACTTACCAGTGAATGGATAATTAGGAAATGGCTTTAGGTTGCATGTCAGTACCATTCTAAAGTTCTTTACACTGTTGGGATGTTAGGACGAATATATGCTTCCATGTTTTAACTTGCTCTTGGGTTTTATAAGCAGCATAGTAAAAAAGAGAGAGTGGCAAATGAATATTTTAGAAATACAGTTTGTTCAAAATAGATTTGACTGTAAATTATATTTTAATGTTGTTTGTGTATGCTTTTGGTTTTCATGAAAGGTGACAGGGTGATAAAGAAGAATGAAATGAAAAAAGCATAAAATCAGGTACAATGAGAGGAGACAAGTTGTTGTCTTAATAGCTTTTGCAAACTCTTGGCTGGTTGTCATTCCATTTAGTTCTTAGCATTTCTGCCAAAAGTGTTGTTCAGTATGATCAAGGTTTTGTGGTTCTTTTGTTTAAACTTACCAAATCTGAAAAATCAATACATTTTATTAAAGAAGTCCTACACAAATTGTGGTATATGAGGTCTTCCACGTGCTTGGTGTATACAGTATCCCCTCCACATTTGCGAGGGTTTGGGGCACAGAACTCTTGTAAAGGTGGAAAAACCACTAATAACCCCCCCCCCCCCACGATTCCCCTCCAGAGCTCCCCTCTCCCAAGCCTTTGCCTCTGGCCCCAGCATTCCCAGGGGGGAGAAAAAAAAGGTAAAGTGCTTATGGGTACTTTCCCTTCAGATGGAGAAGAGCAGAGTTCCAGCATCCTAGCTACTTCCAGTGGCCATTTTGAAAAAGGAGGGACAGGAGCAAAGGAGCATGTAACCAATCAGCAGCCATTGCACAACAGAATGTGCAGCTAGATGGCAGAGAGGACACGCCTCCAGCAGTGGGGGAGGCTTTACTCACCCAAAAGGAAAAAACATCCATTTTAAACACAAACCTCCGAAGCCTGGGGTGAGGAATGCAAGGAGATGAGTAGAGGAAAATAGGGAGGGAAGCAAGCATGTGCCTCGTGAATAATCAAATTTGCACAGGTCAAACCTGTGAATGTAGAGGGAGGACTGTATATGCACACAGATACACAAAAGGAGAGTTCCATTTATGAAGACAGGTGGCAATAATAGAAATTTCACTGAACCTGGGTGGATGTATGGTGACTTATCACAGGTTGTACAGCTTTGCGGTGAAAGCAGGAGATAATATCTTGATACATAGTAATGGGCCTGGAGGAAACCAGGATGTTTCTCTCTAGCACAAGCTTGAGACATTTATGTTTATTTTTATCTGAAAGTCATCGGATAAATAGTTGCAGTGTGGAAAACCAGGGAGCAAAGATGTCAAAGCATCTCTCAAAAGGTTATGGCTATAGCTGGAGTTAGAATTGTGGACGTTCTCAGCTTTCCACTTATCTCCATTTATGCCTTCTTTATGAATTAATCTTAAATGACAAATGCAGTATGTTACATTCTTTTGTCTGGAGACAATACTCTGCACTGAATAAGGGAGATGACTATGCTATGATTGGAAAATGCAAAGTGAAATACTTCCTGGCTGTGTGTGTAGTAACATGGTATATTCCACTTCATTTGTCATGTTGGATAAAAGCTTATATTAACAAGAATTTGTCCACACTTGTTGTGTATAAATATATTTATAGGGCTGGAGTGGTTATAAATTGCACCTGATGATTCTGTTTTATAGTCAGTTATCTAGAAAGTGGTGGGTAAAGACGTAATGATATACAAAGCACTGAATATACGTTACTAATGATACCTTCTAAAGCTATATTCACAATCCATTTAAAGCGCATTGCTGTAAAACAATGGGCACCTCACTTTTATCAACCCCTTTAACTGTTGTGATTCATATAGAGGCTTGGGCTGGAACTACAACTGTAATCTTTTAATGCAAGCCAGAACAAGCTCATTTGCACCATTGAGGGTGACTCTTAGGAGAAAATGTGTTCTTCCTTAGCAGCTGGTTAATACAAGACTGCACTGGTGCTAAGGTGCATGAATCAGCTGTAAGGGCCTTTGGGTCAAAGAGTCACAAAAGATCCCAAGAGCCATCTAGTCCAATCTCCTACCATAGGAGGAATCCACAGCTGAAGTGTCCCTGAGATGGACATCCAATCTCTGTTTAAAATGCTCCAGTGAAGGACGGCCCGCTACGTTCTATGACAGTCTATTCCGTTGTTGAACAGTACTTACTGTCAGGAAGTGGTTCCTAATATTTAGTTGGAATCTCTTTTCTTGTAATTTAGCTCCTGTCCTTTGGAGCTGCAGGAAACAAACTCACTCCATCTTCTACATAACAGACTTTCCAGCATTTGCAGATGGTCATCTTATCAACTTTCAATTTTCTTTTCCCCAGGCTAAACATATCCAACTTCTGTGATACAGGGCAGGATATAAATATTATAATAATAAATGTCTGTATGCATGTGTGTGCATGCAAACTTTCAAGTCACCTATCCATTTATGGAAGCCACATGAATTTCATAGGGTTTTCTTAAGCAGGCAATACTCAGAGGTGGTTTTGCCAGTTCCCTCCTCTGTAATATAACTTACAGCACCTGGTATTTGTTGATGATCTCCCATCTGAGTACTAAGTAGAGAAAATCCTTCTTAGCTTCCAAGATCAGACAAGATCTGGTGCCCTTAGCGTATTTCTAGAAATAATACCTCTCAACTATTCCTCATAGGGCTTGGTTTCTAGATCCTTGAACTGTCTTGATCATCCTTCTCAGCATATATTCTAGCCCATCAATACTCTTGGAGTACAAGTGGTCAGTGACAACCCAGCTTTCTTCCCATACTAAAAAGGACCTTATGTGACATTTTGTAACCTATAAGGATTTATTTGGTCCTTTGCTGAGTGAGTGACAACTTCTGCTCTAGTCCTGCAGGTGGGCCAGCAGTCAACTCTGAAGCAAAGTCCTTTTATATCAATCCTAGAAACTCTGTCCATGATGCTGTATTCTGCATGGAGTTGCTCCAGTGTGATATAAAGAAACAAGGTGTCTGGAATACAAACAGTTCAGTTTAAATGGCTCTGGATTTTTAGGGAACAAACTCAATCCTATAGATCAGATTTGGGAGCCAAATCTTTCTTTCTATGGCCACTAAACTATTCATAGATTGTTCTATAGCCCTGTCAGAGCTTGAAAAGCTGTGTAGTGGTGCCATTACTCCCAAAAATGAAGCTGATAAATTTCTTGTAAGAAAGTGATAAAACCATATCAAAATTCTTGTTCTCTGGTCTGGTCTGTTTGCAAAAATTTAGGGTGATAGTTGTTCCTATGCTAATGTTTTGTCTAAAATTAGGTTTTCTTTCTTATGGTAAGAAATAAATCATTCATTCCCACCAATTCTGAGGGCTTTGTACTTTATCAGTGTGTGTGATTCCATAAACACAGCTCTTCAAAGGGCGATACTATTAAAAGATTATAATGTACTGATAAGTACTTTTTATTTCTTCCATGTTCTGAGTTTGGATGGTGTAGGAGTTGTCCTGCTCATGGGTATTGATATATGCTTACGAATAAAACATAGCCATGATATTTCATGAATATGTCTTTATTAACTTGCAAATTTATTTTAAGATATGTTTTGTATGTTTTTAATTAATAATTCAGGGTGGATGTCTTGCAAAATAGCCTATGCCACAAACTGGATCCAGAACATTGGACCCTAAGACAGCATCCAATATAAATCCTCCCTATTGTCCATTTTACTTTACAGTGGGCCCTTAGTATCCACTTGAGGGGTTGGTTGGTTCTAGGACCCCCTCATGAATACCAAAATTCATGGATGTTCAAGTCCCATTATGTACAATGGTGTAGTAAAATGGCGTCCTGTATATAAAATGGCAACATCAGAATTTGCTTTTTGGATTTTTTAAAGAATATTTTCAAGCTCTGGTTGGTTGAGTCTGTGGATACAGAATCCATGGATATGGAAGTCTGACTGTACCTTATTTTGGTAAGGCTTTGCTGCAGAGTCTATAGTAAAGGTCCTCAAACACATCAAATTCCAGAGCAAAATAATTCTAATTCTGTTGAATCTAGATGACATATATAAGAAATATTCTGATATGGGTAGAATCTGTTACACTCACTTTGGACTCATTTTTATATGCTTGTATTCCTTATAATATTAGGAATAATTGCTATATTTATCGTAAAATCTTTTAGTATTTCCCGTACCATTCAGAGAGAGGAGACAGACTTTGCTCAAAGGGTTTATAGTCTATAACTGATGGAAAAAGCTATAAAAAGTTAAGGGAAAAATAAGGATAGGATACCCCAGGAAAGTGTTAGTAAAGGAGCAGACGATGTGAGTATGTGTAAAAAAATGAAAACTATCTTGAGAGAATAGTCTTTAGCAGAAGATTACTGGGAGACGTTTGCTTTACTATAATATGCTCTACTAGGGACTGTCTTTGAAAATTGTTCAGGAACTTCTGTTGACCCATTGAGTTTCAGATAGATTGCTAACTGGGGCTAACAATAGAGAATGTACAACTCCCTTGTTGCAACAGTTCCATTGGCTGCTAGTGCCTTTCAAGGTGGAATTCAAAAGTGTTTGTTATGTCCTGTACTACTGAGCTCCAGGCTGCCTGAAGGACCTCTCTGGGCTCTAAGATTTCAAAAGAAGCTTTTCTGTCCCACCACCTTCATAGAACATCTGGTGAAAACATGGGAGAAGGCCTTCTTGGAGATTTCTCCCAGGCTTTAGAAATCCATGAGTAGGCTAGGATGGTTGCTTCTTTGCTGTCTTTCAATCAACAAATGAAAACTTTTCTATTGCAACAGACTTTTAGGAATTGACTTCAAGGGCTTTTAATAGTATTCAGTTTTAATCACTTTTGTCCTTTAAACACTTTTAATTCTGTGCACCTTTTTATTGCGTTTTAACCATTTTCTTGCCTATAGAGAGTCACTTGGAACCACCTGCAAAGCAAGCTGGGGGGAAGGTGCTAAGCCGACTGAGAGACTTTGCAAGCAGCACATGTGTGAAGCCTCTATAAGTCCTTCATACTCCGTACACTAGAGTACATACATTTCACTTTTCAACCAATTTTGTTTTCTGACAGTGCTCCAGTTCCTAACCTGTCAGATAAATGGGGGAAGCTTATAGTGGCAACAACAATGAAAGCAGCAACAATAAATTGGATATACCTTTCTGTGCAAGCATTGAGATTCTTATCCCCAGTAGCTGGATTTTATTTTATTTTTTTTCCTCTAGGATTAAAAGCAGTTGTGGGGAAGAAGAAGTTGTGATCAGAAAGGTGCTGGGAAGGAAAAGATTAACCTCTGCTTGTTACATAATAACACCTCCCCTTACTTTTTAGGGTTTTCTTTTATAAAACCAGGGCTGGCAGTGTGTTACATTCATTTGTGTGTGATGAGTGGTTTGTCCCTAATGAAGAGTATTGTGAGAAAATTGTTGCAAAGGGAGAGGGAGACATCCCAATGTACAGATGGAGGTGGGTGCTTCAAGCAAAAGGATGCAGTAAGAAGAAAGGTGCGGAAATGGAAAAAAAGAAGAACAAAGAGGACCTTTTGAAGTTAAAGAAACAAGAAATTTATATACGCAATCCTATGCACAACTGGTGTAATTAAATTTTATGTATTTATCTGACCACATTTAAATTCCATCTTTTTTTTTCCTTAATGGAACTCAAAAGTGGCATTCATGAGGTGGATTCATCTTCAGGCACTGTCCAATCTCACTTAGCTTTGGTGAGTTCATTGCATCCTCTTTCCAGTGGGCATGCCTTTAGAGGTGTGGCCTTTTATTTAAATCTGGACAGTGGATACCTGACCTTCGTGTGTGTGTGTGTGTGTGTGTGTGTGTAGCAGGGAGAAGGACTGTATTTTACTAGCTCAGTTTCACCTTTAAAGTGTGCCTCAGTAAAGTATGGAACATTTTAAAATGTACAATTGACAGAAGGGAATGAAAACTCAAGTAAGAGGTTGATGTAGGTTTGATTGTCTTTGATATAAACCCACAAGCTTTTATTATGTTAGGGATATGCAAAATATTTTCCCAGTCTTTCTATTGAGTGGTCTCTATTTCTGCCCCATGGTTTCAGGTATACCTCAGAAATGCTTTCCAGCCAGTACCAAAACCAGAAACTGGCATCTTTGGATAGTTCCCAGCCTCCCACCTACTAGTTGGATCTACCTTTGATAGACAACTTTCCTCCTTTTTTTCTGCTCAAGCATTCCAAGCAGCACTAGTTGACTAGATCTAGTTGCTATATACATTTCCCACCATTCCCTGATCTGGTTTTACTCAGGCATGGGAAATTCAAAGATTCAATCAGCCCATGCTGTCTGGAGTGCTACCACTATGCTCAGTTAACCTACCAAGATGTGGGAGGAATGTACTTTATGTTGGACCTCCTCAGACCTCAAGTTGTCCCTTCACAGGTATCTAAATAGCTTTACTTTTTAGGAAGAGATCTGCATTGGATGCCCAGTCTCATGCTCATATAGCCCATTGTGTTCTGTAAAACATACATTTTAGTCTGTATTGTTCTTATTTTCCCATGGCTAGCTTATACAAGAGTAGCTTACACATCCAGCCTCCAACAGTTTTTCTCCTGGTACAAAATAAATTGGATAGAATCAAGAGGAAAGCAGTTTCAGGGAAATTATCTGTGTTGGAATTATAAACTGTCTATCGGAAGTTAAACCCTGCTATATGTTTTATGTGGATTCATAGATACAGATATAAACTGATTAATAATAAAGCACCAGAATAATACAGTTTCATATACATAGAAATATATTACCGTATATACAGAAATGTTTGCAACACAGCTATACTTGAATGTAGCGACTCCTATTGGGGCAATTTGATTTGGAATAACCAGGGACATGGCTTTGTAGAAATCTGTATTAATACCAGCTTTTTGGATCAACAAAATGTAGCTTAACAACTGCTTTTGCCTGGCTCAGTGAAAATCCCTAAAGTAGTTATGTGGTGTCCAGATGCAAATTTGACAGTACTGTATTAGGAGATTAAAACACTAGAACACATTTATTTATTTATTTTTAAAAAGCTGTTTCTTGTCAGATAACTGTGTTTTTATTTTTAGCAGCTTGCTCTTTTTAATCAATAGCATCTTATTACCCTCGAAGCTTAGTTTAGAACGGGTGGGTAAAGATATGTCTTCTGTTGGTTAGTTCTCTATGCAAGGCTTCACTTATTTGTTGTTTATGTGGAAAGGAAATTAACATTTCAAACTATTCACTTTTACTATTGAGCAGAATTCTTTAAATCATAATGGCTCTGATTTATAACTATGAGCTTCCCCCACTTATCTGACAGGTTAGGTACTGGAGGACTGTCAGAAAACAGCATTGGTTGAAAAGCAGAAGCCATCTATTGTACTGTAGGGAGCATGAAGGATTTATGGAGGCTCACTTGGGACTGACCATGTTTGTGTGCTGCTTGCAAAGTCTCTCAGACAACTTAGCATCTTTTTCTTCCTTTTCACCTTGCTTTGCAAGCAGCACACACACTTTGCGAGAGGTTCCAAGCAAGCCTCTGGAGGCAAGAAGAACTGATGAAAGAGCAGAACCCCCACTGAGTTAATGGAATTTAATTTGGAAGTGTCAAAAGAGCAGGGTGTCAAAAGTTGGGGCTTCTTGTACTAATTTTCATCATGTTTTCTCTGAAAGAAATGGTAAATTGGTTGATGAAGGTTAAATAAACAATGTTACATTGTCAGATAAGCCTAAATACCCAGACAGCACCACATCATGTCTGATCTTGGAAGCTAAGCAGGCTTAGCCATGCTTAGTACTTGGATGGGAGACTATCAACAAATATCGGGTGCAGTAGCTATATTTCAGAGGAAGCAACAGGCAAAACAACCTCTTGGATATTCCTTGCCTAAGAAAGCCCTATGAAATGCATGGGGTCGCCACAAGTTGACATGCAACTTGAAGGGCATATGCACACATATCTAGGGCAAAAGTCCAAGATTCTTACTGTTTTAAGGGCTTCCATCTCTACTTCCTTCATTGTTAAAAAGCAAGTCTCTAGGCTTTATAAATGGGAAGAAAAATTTGGACCTATATGAACTTTTTGGAGCCTCAGAATTTTCTTGGATTTGGGGGACATTCAGAATTCCTTGTCCTACTCCTGCCTAATATTTGTTTCACCACTGAGGCTGCTATACATCCATCCCAAAGTATCTGTGTTCTTCACCCATCTAAACTGGCATTATTGTCCTCCTGATGAACTTTTGTTCATGCTGGTGCCTGGAATTCTGCCAAAATGTGCTTAAAATGACAGAAGCAAGTTAAAGGCTGGAGTTTGCACTGAAGGTATGACTGTAATTCAAAGAGATATGTACTACACCCTAGTGACTTCTAAAAGGTATTACAGTTTGGGGTCCTAGACCATCAGAGTCTTTTCAAAAGAAGCAGTGCTGACTGATATATGTTATGGGTAGCTGTTGCTAACTGACGTTACCTGAGAAGCAGCACCAGTGGCATTTTCTACTGTAGAACTGTGATTCTAATACCCCAGAAGGCTCATTCCTAAAGCAAATGCTCATTGCCTATGCACATGTAGTGAGTCAGCAATATAGATAAGCTAGATTTCTTCTCCCTGATGAGAAGCTGTGCAGGGAAAGGGAAAGCTTCACATGGAATAATTTCAAAAGGCAGATTTTCGATTGGGTTCTGAACAAAGTTTAGAACATGTAATGCATAGTGTGTTACTCATTATTTTCCCAAAGTATTATGTGGTTCATTCCTCATTATTTGAAAAGTGATATGTTAGTAACCCATTACTATCATGTTGCTTTTTTTAGTTACTTTTTTTTAGTATTACCGTTATGCCCACAGAATAATACATTACAGGCAGGATGGTTACTTTTAATGCATTTATAAGATCTATTTTTAAGATCGCAGAGTTCAGGACCATACCAGGAGTGACTCTGTATATTTGGATCTAGATTTTGGATTATGATTTTGGTTAAATTATTAAGTAAAGTGAGTGGGTCGAGTAGTCTTGACACTGTATCTGTTGGCTGAGAAACGGTAAGATACAAAGTTTTTTAGCTATTTTAGCCTTTACTCAGAGAGTTCTAATTACTTCAGTGTCCCTCTCCATGCTGCACACAGCCAGTTACACAGTAGGTGCCACAGCCTTGATCTCTGTGTAGCTGTTGATTAGTTCCCTACCCCCCAAATCAAAAGTGAAAGATACAAATCCGGAGTGCAGCTCCTACATTTTTCTATCACAGAAATAATATCAGCATCTTACTAAGCAGTATATTTCCAGCATGAAGAAGCAGATCTTTAAAAAGATGATGATAAAGTTCCCCCTGCCGAGAAACTTCACAAATTCTCTGTTTAACTGCCTGGACTTACAGATGTCCAACACGCCACTTGCCAAAAGCAAACTAAGCTTACATTGTAGTGACTTTGGAATCTGAAAGGTCATTATTCAAAGGTCATTATTTAGTGTGATCAGTCTTTATTAATTTGTATCTTTCTATAGAAAACAGAATATGAAATTTCATAATTATCTGGTGCCATTAGTTAAAGCTTATAATGTTAGTCCGATTTTAGAAGGTTGTGTCAGTGACTGTGAACTGATTAGAGTGAATTTAGTGGCTTAGAAGTCAATCAAATCTAGTTTGGGGGTAAACTTTCTGTGGAATCAAATGTTAATTGCATATTATACTAATCCGCAACTTTGTGGGATTTACACGTATGTGCACACATACAATCACACAGTGATTTTAAGGTATATCTTTTAATGAAATCTTGATACTGCTAAATTTCAACAGTACAGTAGAAAAATATGAATACATGATTAAAAATATATTTGGTTTTTGTTTTGCTAAGGTTTGATGTATTATGGATATTTTGAATGTGTAAATCAAGTATCGAAATGACTCAGTGATTTAAAGCTATCATAACTGAACTAATCAGTTCTCAGCATACTTGCCATGAGGTATCCTCCCTCCTTCCCTTCCCTTGTAGGTGTTATACTTTGTTGCTTAAAGACCTGTCTTCCTTGGGTTTTCTGGCCTTACGTATTATACACAGAGGGTGGTTTAAAGGTTACAAATGTGATCCTGTCAGATTGACAACTAACTGTTCTAATGAGGAAAAAATCCTCAAAGCATGAAATTTGAATGAAATGTGTGATTATAATTCAAGAAGTGTTTATCCAGATCTCGGGGGAACTCCCAAATAAATGCAGAGCAAGGAAGTTATATAAACCCTGCTGTTCCCTCTTGCCTCTCTAAACTATACATATGGACCTATATTCTACATAGATTTGTTTGCGGAGTACAAAATAAAACTTTACCATTAGCAAAAAAGACGGCTGCTCAGAACTGACATTGCCATCTCTTGCTGTTTATTAATACTGTATGTGTTTTGTTACCACGTTGAGTAGCAAGGAAATAGGTGCTTTGAATTATTAAAGTTGATTCTGGAGAATAGCTGTATGCTCAGATGGCATTTGCTTCAGCATATGCAAATTATTTAGTTTCATTTGGGATCGATTCCCAGGGGCCTTCCTTTCCTCTGATGCTCTGAATTTGGCAAGCTGAAACCAGTCCCAATCTCTCTCTCTCTCTCTCATTCTCTCTCTCTCTCTCTCATTC